>JAAVMX010000003.1:13795000-15060000 GCA_012934285.1 Ophiocordyceps sinensis
TATATCGATATTTTATAAGCTATTGTATTACGTCTATAGTCGGGATATATCTTACTTTTGCCTAGTTGGTATAATAGCAATGTTAACAACGTATAACCTTTAGTCCCCTTACTATATTAATACGTTATCCTTCGTAGACTCTAGCTATACTACTATAGCGTTCGCCGATCTTTATGCTATTATACGGAAATATAACGTTACTATAAAAAAGCTCCTTAAACCTCGACCGCTTCGACTAGCCGACGGTATACCCTTAATATAGATAACGGACTACTTTATAGCCTAAATAACTATTAGTAAGCATATAGAACTTATGCTTTTCTTTATTACGAATCTATTACCTTTTACCTTAATTATCCTAAGCATCCCTTAGCTTTAGGAATACGAACTAACTATGCTTTAGAAATCTCTTTAAGTCCGCTTCGATTCCGATTACTATATAAGATACTGCCTGCCTTTAAGCATAATAGCCGAGGATAGGATAGCTCTTAAGACTCCTATTACTCCCGCGCCTAAAGGGCATTAATTACGTCGAAAAGTATATTTTTCTAACGTTATAGAGATTTAGACTACCCTAACGTTTACCCTAAAATAAAAGGTCCTTATAACGATAGAAGACGTGCCGGAAATTTCCTTTCGGTAGGAAGAGACTAATATCCTAAAAGACTAGACTATCCTACCGGGAAGTTATATACCTATAGACTCGTCCACTAAGGAATATCTACCTAAGTAGGCATTATACCCCTAAAACCCTAGCTAACCGATTCGATATCCCTTATATAAGATATAGCTATTCGCCTAGGAAACTATACGCTTAATATCCCCGATTAGCCTTTAAAACTCCCCTAAGACTTAAGCCTTTAAGGCCACTCCGCTATAGACTACTTTAGTAGCTCGCCTACTCCTTATTCGTCTTACCGCCGGCCGTCGCTACGTTCCCGCCCGATAGGGCCGGATAAAACGCCCCCGCCGGCGTATATAATAGGAAGATTAAATACCTTTAGATATAAACGATATCCGCTATATACGAGTAGTTAACTTCGTTTAATTTTATAAATAGGATAGTATTTAAGCGATGCGAATTAGTATATCTAAATTAGCTAAGCTAGTTAAGGAAAGAGAAAATCTACGACTCTTAAACGAACTCTTAATAGGCTTAGTTAAGGTCTTAGAACTATCCGAAACCTCTTTCTAACGCGTTATTACCGGGGACTATATAATAGAGGTAGCCTAGGCCGCTTTCCCTAAACGTTTTTATACTTTCCTTTAGACAAACCTTATAAAACCGGAAGTTATAAAGGCAGATATCCTAAAGAAACTCCTAAAAGAGTTTTAAGATAAGCTTCCTTATTTCCTTCTAAAGAATACAAACGAGCTCCCCTTACACCGCCCTTAGGATTATAAGATTAAACTTATACTTAGTAAATAAGCTCTATACTATAGAAATCGGCCTATATTACCTATAGAACTCCGCTATATTAAGAAGTAGATTAACGATATGCTTAATAAAGGCTTTATTTAAGTGTAAGAAGACAGACTAGAGGTACGTTTAGGAAGGTAGGAACGATGGTTAAAAGTACGAATGATCCTTTATTGCAAGGCGGTTGCCCTCTCGTAGTAAGACTAAAGCTTGCCCCTCTTCTAAGATATATCGGGGCCTTAGGGATATACCCTTAGGCCTCGAGAGGGGTTATCGGGGACTAGTTGGCGACTAATGGCCGAATAGTCCCCGAGCTAAAATGCATTATCTATCGTATATATATCCCTATCTCCCGGCTCTATAGTTACGCGGGTAGCTGCGTTATAATTATCCCCCCCTTCTAGGGCGGACGCCTCGGACACTAGGAAAGCTTTAAAAATTGTGAGAAGATAGACTAGAGGTACGTTTAGGAAGGTAGGAACGATAGTTAAAAGTACGAATAATCCTTTATTGTAATGCGGTTGCCCTCTCGTAGTAAGACTAAAGCTTGCCCCTCTTCTAAGATATATCGGGGCCTTAGGGATATACCCTTAGGCCTCGAGAGGGGTTGTCGGGGACTAGTTGACGACTAATAGCCGAATAGTCCCCGAGCTAAAATGCATTATCTATCGTGCATATATCCCTATCTCCCGGCTTTATAGTTGCGCGGGTAGCTGCGTTATATTAGGAGTCTTCTTCTCTAGCCGCGGTACTACTAATCCTCGCTTATAAACTAGGCGGTAGTGTCTATATCTATTATAACTACTAAGGTTTAAATTAGGTTATAGTTAAGAATTAATATCCATTGCCTTTAATCCGCGAAACACTAGATTCTCTCTATAACGCTAAGTTTTATATAAAGCTAGACGTAATTGCTATATTTAACCGTATTTAAATCGCCGAGGGTTATAAGTAGCTTATAGCATTTATTATACGCTTTAGACTATTTAAGATGCTAGTTACCCCCTTCGGCCTTTATAACGCACCGTCGACCTTTTAGAACTATATTAATCACGTGCTTTATAATGCCTCCGATAACTTCTATATAGTATATCTTAATAATGTATTAGTCTTTTTAAAGACTAAGGCGGAATATAAGAACTACGTGCGAATAGTTATCTAACGCCTAGGCAACGTAGGGCTTTAAATCGATATCGGGAAGTTAGAGTTTTATACGACGAAGACTAAGTACCTTAGACTAATTATTTCGATATCTAGCATAAGTATAGACCCCGAGAAGGAGCGTATAATTACGGCTTAAAACACCCCGACTTTAGTAAAAGAACTTTAGTAGTTTCTTAGGTTTATAAACTTCTACCGCCGTTTTATTAAGGGATACTTTAGTATTATCTCCCTAATAACTACGCTACTTCGAAAGAATTCGTATTAGTCTTAAGGACCTAAATAAGCTACCGCGTTTAAGGCCCTTAAACTTGCTTTTACTACTGCCCTAGTCTTAGCCTATTTTAACTACTAAGAAAATAGTTATTAAAACTAACGCTTTAAATTAAGCCTTAGGAAGAGTCCTTTTATAGACCGGAGACGACGGATATCTTTACCCTATTGCGTTTTTTTCGTTAAAGCATACTGCTCTTAAGTATAACTACGAGATCTATAATAAAGAGCTATTAGCAATTATTAAAGCGCTTAAGGAATAGCGCTTAGAACTCTAAAGGACTATTAAAGCGTTCGACGTTATTATAGACTATAAGAATCTTTAGACGTTTATATCTATAAAGCAACTTAATTAACGATAAGTACGCTAGGCCGAGTTCCTTTCTTAGTTTAACTTCGTAATTATATACCGCTTAGGCAATAAGGCAATTCTCCTTAACGCTTTTAGTAGGCCCCTTAGCGATAGACTAGCTACTATAGACGACGATAGACTCCTCTATCGAAATTAGGTAGTTATCCTTAAAGAGAAATTCGACCTAACTATCCTAAAAGAACTTTTAATTAATTCCTATGCCTTAAAGGAGGACCTTAACGTAGTCGCCGCCCTTAGACTAAATATAGCTAATAAATCACTTAATAAGCTTATCTATAAGGCATACTAATAAGATAATCTTACCTAGGATATAGTAGCGATACTCTAGGATCTATACGCCCGACGCTAGCTAAAGCATATCCGAAAGCTCTTATATTACGATATATCCGAATATTAGTTAATTAACGGACGTATCTTTTTCCGCGACTAGCTCTTCGTCCTTAATACCTTAGATCTCCTCCTTAAAGTCGTTTATTAATCCTATAGTAGTAGCCTAATAGGATACCTAAAGAAGGTAAAAACCTTTAATCTATTAAACCGAATATACTAATAGCCGAGGATTTCTTACTTCGCTACTACGTTTATTAAAGACTATACTCTCTATCTTTAGACTAAGACCCCCCGCTTATCTCCCCTTAGATTCCTAAAACCCCTCGCTCTACCGGTCTAACTATAGGCCGATATATTAATTAATTATATTACGATACTCCCTAAGTATACCTAAAATAGGAAGACTTATAAGAATATACTTATAATAGTTAATAGGCTTACGAAGATAAGATATTTTATCCTTATTACTGGAATTTCTATAAAAGAATTAGTTAACTCCTTTATCTATATAGTCTATCGCTTATATAAAGCACTTAATACTATTATCTCTAACTAAGGCACTTAGTTTATCTCTAATTTGTAGCGATAGCTTAGTACTTATTTAAGAATAATATTAAAACTAAGCTCGGTATAGCACTTAGAGACTAACGGTTAAACCGAAATCGTTAACGCTACGATAAATAAATACATTCGAGCCTATATTAGTTTTACCTAAGATAACTAGGTCGACTAGCTCCCGCTTATAGAATTCGCAATAAATAATTAAGTAAACGAAACAACCGGTATTTCTCCGTTCTTTGCTAACTACGGTTTTAATCCTCGTCTCGGTATTAAACCTATAGGCCCCTAACCCCTAACGCTTTTATTATAGGCAAAGAAGGAATTCCTTTACGCGGACGTAATAGCTAGTCGTTTCGACCGTATCCTTATTTAGCTTTAAGCTCTTACATAAGCCTTATAATAGAAATATAAAGATAATACTAATATAAAGCGGGACGAAGGCTTTTTCTTCCGACTTAGTAATATCGTTATAGTTTTATTAGAGAATATAACTACTAATCGCCTAAAAAAAAAATTAAGATAATAAATAAGACGGTCCTTATCTTATTCTCGAGGTCTACTATAGCACTATAGTTATCGACCTCCTAGGGCATATCTAAGTTAATAAGTCTTTCTATATATCTAAGGTACGGCTTTAGATAACGGAAATAATACCGGGTTAGGCATAGATTAATCGAGAGGAACGACGTAACGTCGTAGGCCGTATCGCGGAACGCGATAACGACGGCAATATTAAAGAAATATAGGAATTTAAGAAGATCCTTAACGTATACGATAACGAAGCCCTAACCCTAACTTATCTAATTAAATAGAAATATTACTAAGAACCGACCTAGTAGCCCGAAGATAACCTAAGAGGTTGCCTTAAAGCTATCTAACGCTTCTATAGATATAACCTAGATAAGTCGGGCCCCCTAGATTAAGCCCGCCTATAAAAGATTCCTCTATTACACACTAATTTCTAGCGAAAATAACATTTCTTAGCGATTTAAGGACTAAATCGTCTTTAGAAAGAGAGTACTATCATAGTACCATATTATATAACATAGTATATAGTGATATACTACGTAATATATAGTCCTATATATAAACGAGCCTTTAGCCTCTATAGTTCTTCTCCTCTTTATAGAACAATAAGGTTATCTAGCTATTACCTAGTGCCGTAATAGATATTCTCTAGAGTGCTAAGAGATATATCGCCGTAGCCTACTTGCTTTAATAGGTTATATAGCCTAGCTATAGTAAGATATCTAAATCGACGGTATAGGGTCTTAATTTCCGTTTCTATAAGGAATACGGTCGATTGTTTACTCTTCCTAGGGAAGAACTAAGGGTATCCCTATTTTCTAACTACCGGGATATTTGCCTTAAGGCCGGTAAGGGTGTTCGTCGTGTTATTAAAGAATACGCTTAGTCTATCTATATCCGCGAGATATAGTAGGAAAAGGGTTAAAGTTTCTAGCATATAGAATATAATCCTTTTAATCGGAGTAATAAGATTATTTAATCCTAAAGACCTTATAACGGTGCCGGCGCTAAATCTAATTGCTTCTTAGCCTACGGTTAATATATCTAAATATACGGAAGGGTCTTCTTGCTAGAGGGCTATATACTATTCTTATCCGGCCGTTAAGACCTTCGCTACTCCTGTATTAATTAGGATGCCTTAAAAATAAAGCTTTAAGTAACGGTTATTAATAAGGAACTAATCGGCCGAGACTATCGGTTCTATACCGTAGACGTTATCTCCTATAATAAGGTAGTTAAAAGCTATTTAATAAAGCATTTAACTAGCTTACTACTATTCCGGCTTATTATCCCCGCTATACTTTTCCTCTTTATCGTCCTTATAGCCTTTATAGCCCGCTAAATAGGATATAATATCCGGGAAGACGCCGGTATATAGACAATGCGAGAGATATTAGTCCTTAGCTTTCCGCCGTTCCTTTATAGGATGTTTCGTAGACTAATATCCCTCCTTTCTATACATAAAGCACTTCTTAGTCTAGGTCTTATTGCCGTATCCTTAGCTATAACCTCCTCTACCGCAGGGCCGATAGCCTTATCTAAAGCCTCGCGAGCGAAATCCTCTATTGCCTCTACTGCGATTGTTAGTATACCTACGGTCTATATAAAACTAACTATTAGGGTTCCTCGAATTATATTTATAACTTATATCTATCCTATCGTTATTACGATTCCGGTCTTAGATAAATTAGCGCGAGGTATTCCTCGCCTATCGTACGAGGTATATCGTAAGGGAAGCTTAGAGGTTAGCATAGAGTTCTTTAGCCTCGTCGGCTTATTTAAAGAAGGCACCTTCGAGTTCCGGGACTCTTTAGCACGTCTTAGTAAGGGTTACTATAAGCGGGGTTTCGCCTATAAACTTAGGTCCTAGAGCTCGTTAATAAAGCAATAGCTTATCGATTAGCAACTAAAGCACTTCCGGTAGGCCTTTCTTAAGGTTGCTAGCCCGAATTTAGTTAAATATCGTATTAGTCTAATCGGTATAGTACTAAGCCTAAGTCGCTTTAGTATCGAAATATCGTTTAATTTTATCGTATACGCTTCGGAAGGTAGTCGTCTAAGTGATATTCTCCGTATAAAAGCGGTCGGCACGTCCCTTTAAGATCTAAGGGAGAAGGGTATAAAATAGTCCTAGCTTAATCTTAAGGTTATAATATACGCTTATAAACTTACGGATAGTCTCGTTAAATAAGGCATATAGCTCGCCGGTATAGCTCTTCTCTTTATCCTATATCTTAATAAACTTAGTCTAAACGTCGGAATTAGACGAGAGGTTCGGAATATCGGCGGGTAAGAGTGCTATATACTCCTTAATATTATAATTAAATACTTCGACTATAGTCTTTAAGGCGATTATTAAAGCAGATAGATTAAGCCTCGGCTTCGCTCCTAAGATATATTACGTTAGTTCTAGGATAAATAGTAGTCATAGCGTATAAATCCGATTTATACGATTAAATAGTGCAAATGTCGATATATCCGTCGTAGCTGTGTTTAGGTCTCGGTCTAGTTCCGGGGTCGGATCTATAGTCGCCGCTTAAGCTAGGTCGTTGTGTTAGAATCGGTGTAAAGTCGGGTAGACCGTTAATTAACTTATTATAGTAGAGAAGGGGTCTTAGGCTGCTTATTCTTTATCGTTTTTCTTCTTTTCTTATTTACGGAAGGCCTTTATGCCTATATTAAATTCTTCTATTATAAACTCCTTCTCGTTTTAAGGGAGTAGATCCTTAGATCGAAGCATCGCTATATAGGATCTAGTAAACGATATATTCTTTATCCCTATAAAAAGACTACGCTTACGTAAGAGAGCCTTAAGGACTTTCTTATATTCGTAGCTAACCGTATTCTATATATGTTTATTCTATCCTTAGAAACGCTTTTAAAACGAGTTAAAGAGTCGTTAACCTTAGCAATAGATAGATGCTTCGTAGGTTATAATAAATCGGGCTATAAACGTCGTGACTTTAGCCTGGCTAAGGTCTTCTAATATAATCTCTTCCGTATCTTAGTATCGTATATCTACCTCTTTATAAGACGAGGTAAGGATGCCGATTTCTTTTATCCATCGTTCGATTACTTTAACTAGTTTATCGGTAGAGTTAGGGGGAGCCGGCGTGTTTATAGCTAATAACGGTCCTGCTATTATGCTTATTTCGAATTCGTTAATAAGGTTATCGTACGGGTCTCGTAAGGATCTTTACGAGGGGTGTTAAAGCAATTAGTCTCTATTCTAAATAACGTTACTCTTCCTCCTTAATAGAAGCGAGACGGGATTAAATAGTTATCGAGGTTCGCGTTATTATTCTACGTTATAGACGCACTGCCTATTAACGTTACTCTTCCTCCTTAAGGGAAGCGAGACAAGATTAAAAGGAAGCTTAGAAGGGTCTATTTGCTAGTCGAGCTCGGTTTAAACAGTCTTATTCTTAGCATAGATAATCCTCTCTAGGTGTACGCAATAGAACCCTAAGGGTAAAGATGCGTAGGAGCCGCGTTCTTATAACTACTGCCCCTTCTATACTTTCGAAAGATTAAGATCTATCTCTTCTGCCTTACTATTCTATGATTAAATCTATTTAATCACTAATTAGTGTTAGTAGGTGATTTGCTTAGATTAATCTAAATAAAGGGGGTTGCATTAGTTATAGTTATATCTAATCTAGCTAAGAAGGGGGGAATAAGGGGGGCCCCTTTATACCCGTCTGCCGGGGTCCCTCTATAGAGCCTACTATGCCTTAATAATACATTGTTAAGGCCTACGCTAGGGCTTACTGCTCTAGTTATAACGATGCCCTTAGTTAATAACGAGGTTATTAACTATATAAGGCACGTGGCGTTATACGCCGCGTGGTTATAACCTATATTGCCCCTTTCCTATGCATAGTCGGCAATGTAGTTACGACTCCATCCCTTAGTTATATAACTATATTCCTATAAGTCTCGTATTTTAACTATCGGTATATATAATCATCGGCGTAGGTTATAGGTAGCCTATATCGTATAAAAGCTTCGCCTACTATATAGCTGCTATACTAGCCGGCGTAAGGTTAATAAATTCTGCCTTAGTAGACGAGGTTGTTACTAACGTTTATCGCTTCGACCGCTAAAAGATCGGTCCGTCGGCTAAAAAGACTATATACCCGGCTGTTAAGCAGCGGGTTTAAAGATCGTTAGTAAAAGAGGCGTCGGCATAAACGCGTAGCTTTAGATCGTTAGGCGAATAACGACCGCTAAGAATAATGCCTAAGGTTAAAGATCCCTTAAGATAACGCAATAAATGCTTTAGGATAGCTATATACGTTATAGTCGGGTTATAATTTGCCTCTAATAACTTATTTACTATATAAGATAAGTCTAGCCTAGTCCTTATTGCTAGCTAATTTAAGCTGCCGGTCCTTTAGAGCTACTATTTAAAGGGCATTACTAACTATTATTATTTCTAGTCCGCTAGGATAACGGTCTTTAGCGGCTACGGCGTTATTGCTATATTTACGATATTACTGCCGAACTCCTTAAGGATCTTTATCGCGAATCTTATCTAATATAGGCGAATCGTTCGGTTAACGCGATCCCGGTCTATTTCTAGTCCTAAGAACTCGGTCGGCTCCCTAAGACTCTTTATCTTATATAGGCCGCTTAATAAGCGGGCCTTATCCGTAATAAGGTCTCGTATAGCTACTACGATTAATATATCGTCGACGTAGAGGATTAAAAGCGTGCTATTATCGTAACGAAATAGGTATAATTCTGCCTTTTGCTAAACGAAGCCTAAAGCAACGAGGTTAATAATAACTTTATTAAACTACTAACGAAGGGCGGCCTTATGCCTATATAGAGCTCGTTATAGCTTATAGACGCAGCTAGTGCTATTAGTTAGACCGTAGGGCTATTTAATATAAATGTCCTCCCTTACTTCAGCGTACGGGAAGGCGTTAACTACGTCGAACTTCTTATATTTAAGGTTATATATAGCTATAAGAGTAGTAAACACACGAATAAAAGCCTAGTATGCTATAGCGGCGTAGACGTCTTTAATAGGCCTATTTATAGAGTCTTAGTCTCTGCGAATATACTAACGGGCCTTAGCGATGCTATCGGCTCCCGTAATATGCTTCTTAAGAAAGACCTAACGGCCCGGAAGGACTTAATAGCCTTATAGGCGGGAAATAAAAATCCAAGTCCCTTTATCGTTAAGCTTACGGTATTCCTTCCTTATAGTAGGCAACTAGCGACTCTTATAGTTAGGGTGGTCTATAGCCTGCTTCTAGGTCTTTAGAGTTGTATTAGGCTATATAAAAGCTAAAGCCGCTCCTATACTAAGAATCTAAGGAGGATGAGTCTTACAATAGGTATTATTTTCGCAAAACACTATAAGTTATAAACCGGATAACTCCCTAGCTATGCCTCGGCTGCTGCTACGGCTGCCGCGAGCACGGCTACTACGGCTACGGCCTCGCCCTAAGCGCTTGTTATAGTTACGGGCCTTCTATAGTCGCGAGGTTCGGCGAGGATAAAATAGCGATACCTTATCCTTAGAAGCCGGATTTAAGTCTTTTATATCGTCGTGCTCTATAGTTTCTTTATTAAAATAAACATAACGCTGCTATTGCCCTATAGTAGGTGTCGGATCGGGAGTTAGGATATAACTTAGGTCCTTAAGCACCCCCTATAGGGTGGATAGGTCGAGTTCTTCTTTACGTAGTAAAGCGGCTTCGTCGTGCCTCGCATTGCGTTTTCTATCTACGGCTTTAATCTTCCCTATATCGAATAAGTAGGTAACTTTATCGTTATCCTCCTATAGGGCAGCCTTAAATTTAACGTCGTTAATAGTAGGGCGCTAGTGCTCCTTACTATCCTAGAATCAGATATCTTAAGCGCGTATAACGATCTTCTTCTCGGGAAGCTAGACCTTATATATATGCCCGTTAAGTCCTTCTATACTAACTAGGCGACCTTTCTTAGCTTATAGGGCTATCTTTACACTTTTAACCCTCTACTAGTGCGGGATAGTAACGAACGTAGTATAGCCTTAAGCCCTTATATGCTTAATGCTGTATAAATATAGCGTGCGGATCTTATAAAATAAAACCTTAATCGGGGCTCTACCGTCTTTATAGGCGCTCGTCGGAAGCATATTATTAACGTAGGCGTTTATCTCTATAAAGTACGGCTATAAAAAGGCCGGAAGGTTCGTATTATAGTACTACATTACATAATATAGTATATAGTAACATACCACGTAATATATAGTCCTATATATAAACGAGCTCTTAGCCTCTATAGTTCTCTTCTCCTCTTTATAGAATAATAAGGTTATTTAGCTATTACTTAGTGCCGTAATAGTTTATTCTATCTCCTCTTGCGCTATATCGCGATCCCTAGCTTTATAAATATAGTCCTAGCAGCTCTATTACCTTATCCCCTTAGTCGTCGCGACCTAAGCGCAACCCCTAGGAAATTATTCCCCTAAGCCCCTAAGCCCCTAAGCCCTTAAGAATTTTTCCCTAGCCTATAGAAACTTTTATAGCCTATAGAAATCTTTTTTTAGTCCCTAATAATACCCTAGATTAAATACTCCTCCTTCCTCCTTATAATAGATATACCTATAGCATTTAACGCTATAGGCGACGGTCTAAAGGCCCTTGCTAAAGAGTTTATTAATAAATTTCCTTAGATCGCCTAAGCGATTAAGAGGTTTAATAACGTAGTCCTACTCGCTAACGCGTAGGAGACTTAGGAAAACCTTTAGAGTCTTAATACCCGATATATTTATATATATATCGAGGAAAGTCTTCGATCCCTTCGCGTAGCGGAGGCCTCTTAGGTTAACCGAAATGCTAGGTTAAAGAAACGTCTAACTATACGAGATTAGCTTTTAGCTATAAAGGATTAGCTCTTAGCTATAAGGGAGCAACTTCTTAAGGCTAAAGACCTAACGATCTTAACTATAAAGATATTATAGTCTTAGACGATAACTATAATATAGTCGTTAGGAAAATAGAAGACGGTAGACCTTCCGATCTTTACTAAAAAGGGGTCTACCTCCGACCGTTAACGTAAGTATAAGGCCTAGGAACTTAAGATATATAGTATCTTCCTCCGCGATAGCATATAGTTTAACTTAGATAGCGCCCGCCTTCTTTATATTAGCGATAGGCTTAGTAAATAGGCCTATAACTTCGTTAAAGATAAAATAGCTACTATTATAGCTAACCTATCTAAGAGGGAGAAGTAGGAATAGCCTACTATAACGACGCTTCTTATAGCTTTAAGCAAGCAGTATAATGTTTTAGACTTAACGTAAGCCGCTAAGAATATTCTCGATAATTTCCCTTAAGGCGATAAGAACTATTAGATCTAGAAGGTAGACCTCGACGCTTATATACGTAAGGTAAGGAAGATAAAGGAATAGTAAGTCGACCTCCTCCGGAAGTTTATCTTAAAGGATATAAGCGATCTTATTAAGAATATATAACTAAGATCCCTAATACCGACTATAAGAAGTAGTTAGCGTAGATAGATATCTTTATAAAGAATCTCGCTAACTATACTTATTATTAAAAGCTCGAGAAGAAAGCCGCCCCTTATTTATAGTTCCCGCCGACGCTTATACCTACCTTTACCTTAACCGCCCCGGCCTAACTCCTATACGGTAACCCTATAGACCTCGACCGGCTTTCCGATATTAAACGATAATTTAGGATCGATAATAAACTCTATATAGCTTACGGAGAGCCTAAATACTAAAAGGAGGCTTACGACCCGGCTAAGATAGCTAATCCGCTCTTAATGCCTCTTTATTAAGGTAGTCCTTAGTTTTAGGGCTAGGGCGCCCCCTCCCCTAACTTCGGCCGAGGATCTTAAGGCACTTACGGCGGCGGGTATAGCTAGGGCTAGCTCGTTCGTACGGCCGACTATAAATAAGGCTATATCCTTAGGGAAAATGATACGGATTTATAAAGCGAGCGGCCGGCGCTAAGGCTACTGCTAAAAGGTATACCCTTAGAGTAAGTCGCTCTTAGGGGTTATATATAAGGGAGGATAAAAGGATTAGGCCGTTGCTTTTAGATAGAACGGATCTTCGGATTAGTTCGTCGAATAGTAATAAAAAGTTAATCCTTCTCTATATTCGTCTCTCCTCTACGCGTAACCCTTAGTCCTTTTACTACGTTGATATATTATCCCTCGTAGATTCTAGCTATACTACCGCGGCGTTCGCCGACCTTTACGCTATCTTATAGAAATATAACGTTATTATAAAGAAGCTTTTTAAACCTCAACCGCTTCGACTAGCCGACGGCGTGCCTTTAATATAGATAACGGACTATTTTATAGCCTAAATAACTATTAGCAAGCATATAGAACTTATACTCTTCTTCGTTATAAATCTATTACCCTTTACCCTAATTATTATAGGCATCCCCTAGCTTGAGGAATATAAACTAACTATACTTTAGAAATCTCTTTAAGTCCGCTTCGACTCTTATTACTATATAAAATACTGCCTGCCTTTAAGTATAATAGCCGAGGATATAATAGCTCTTAAGACCCCTATTACTCTCGCGCTTAAAGGGTATTAGTTATATCGGAAGGTATATTTTTCTAACGTCGTAGAGATTTAGACTACCTTAACGTTTACTCTAAAATAAGGGGTCTTTATAACGGTAGAAGACGTGCCGGAAACTCCTTTTCGGTAGGAAGAGATTAATATCCTAAAAGACTAGACTATCCTACCGGGAAGTTATATACCTATAGACTCGTCTACTAAAGAATATCTACCTAAGTAAGCATTATACCCCTTAAGCCCTAGCTAACCGATTTAATATCCTCTATATAAGATATAGCTATTCGCCTAAAAAACCGCTCGCTTAATACCCTTAATTAGCCCTTTAAACTCCCTTAAGACTTAAGCCTTTAAGGCTACTCTACCGTAGACTACTTTAGTAGCTCGCTTACTCCTTCTTCGTCTTACCGCCGGCCGTCGCTACGTTCCCGCCCGATAGGGCTAAACGAGACGCCCCTACCGGCGTATACGATAGGAAGATTAAATACCCTTAGATATAAACGATATCCGCTATATACGTATAGTTAACTTTATTTAATTCTATAAATAGGATAGTGTCTAAGCGATACGAATTAGTATATCTAAATTAGCTAAGCTAGTCGAAGAGGGAGAAAATCTACGACTCTTTAACGAACTCTTAGTAGGCTTAGTTAAAGTCTTAGAACTATCTAAAACCTCCTTCTAACGCGTTATCGCTAGAGACTATATAATAGAGGTAGCTTAAGCCGCTTTCCCTAAACGTTTTTATAACTTCCTTTAGATAAATCTTTAGGATATAGCTAATTCCGAATCTCTATTCCGGAGGGTCGATAAGGCCGATATAGAAAAATTCATCTAAGTAAAGCCGGAAGTTATAGAGGTAGATATCCTAAAGAAACTCCTAAAAGAGTTCTAGGATAAGCTTCCTTATTTCCGTCTAAAGAATATAAACGAGCTTCCCTTATACCGCCCTTAGGATTATAAGATTAAACTTATACTTAGTAAATAAGCTCTATACTATAGAAATCGGCTTATATAACCTATAGAACTCCGCTATATTAAGAAGTATATTAACGATATGCTTAATAAAGGCTTTATTTAAGAGTCTTCTTCTCTAGCCGCGGTATTAATAATCCTCGCTTATAAGCCGGGCGGTAGTATCCGTATCTATTATAACTACCGAGGTTTAAATTAGGTTATAGTTAAGAATTAATATCCCTTGCCTTTAATCCGCGAAACGCTAGATTCTCTCTACGACGCTAAGTTTTATATAAAGCTTAACGTAATTACTACGTTTAACCGTATTTAAATCGCCGAAGGTTATAAATAGCTTATAGCGTTTATTATATACTTCGGACTATTCGAGATACTAGCTACCCCTTTCGGCCTTTATAATATACCGTCGACCTTCTAAAACTATATTAATTATATACTTTATAATACCTTCGATAACTTCTATATAGTATATCTTAATAACGTATTAATCTTTTTAAAGACTAAGGCAGAATATAAAAACTATATGCGAATAGTTATCTAACGCTTAAGCAATATAAGGCTTTAAATCGACATTAGGAAGTTAGAGTTTTATATAATAAAGATTAAGTACCTTACGCTAATTATTTCGATATCTAGCATAAGCATAGACCTTAAGAAGGTATATATAATTACGGCTTAGAATACCCTAACTTTAGTAAAAGAACTCTAGCAGTTTTTTAGGTTTATAAACTTCTACCGCCGTTTTATTAAGGGATACTTTAGTATTATTTCCTTAATAACTACGCTACTTCGAAAAGATTCCCGTTAGTCTTAAGGACTTAAATAAGCTACCGCGTTTAAGGCCTTTAAACTTATTTTTACTATTGCCTTAGTCTTAGCCTATTTTAATTACTTAAAGAAAACAGTTATTAAAACTAACGCCTCGAATTAGGCCTCGGGAGGAGTCCTTTTATAGACCGAAGACGATAGATATCTTTACCCTATTGCGTTTTTTTCGTTAAAGTATACTACCCTTAAGTATAACTACGAGATCTATAATAAAGAGTTATTAGCAATTATTAAAGCGCTTAAGGAATAGCGCCCGGAACTCTAAAGAACTACTAAAGCACTTAACGTTATTCTAGACTATAAGAATCTTTAGACGTTTATATCTATAAAACAATTTAACTAACGATAAGTGCGCTAAGCCGAGTTCTTTTCCTAGTTTAACTTCGTAATTATATACCGCTTAGGCAATAAGGCAATCCTCCTTAACGCTTTTAGTAAGCTCCCCGGCGATAGACTAGCTACCGTAGACGATAATTAACTCCTCTATCGAAATTAGGTAATTATCCCTAAAGAGAAAGTCGACCCGACTATCCTAAAGGAATTCTTAACCGATTCCTATGCCTTAAAGGAGGACCTTAACGCAATCGCCGCCCTTAGACTAAACGCAGCTAGTAAATTACTTAATAAGCTTATCCGCGAAGTATATTAATAAGATAATCTTACCTAGGATATAGTAGCGATACTTTAGGACGTATACGCTCGACGCTAGCTAAAGTATATCTAAAAGCTTTTGCGTTACGATATATCCGAATATTAGTTAATTAACGGACGTATCTTTTTCCGCGACCGGCTCTTCGTCTTTAATACCTTAGATCTCTATCTTAAAGTCGTTTATCGATCTTATAGCAATAGCCTAGTAGGATACCTAAAGAAGGTAAAAACCCTTAATCTATTAAACCTATCGGACTAATCTAGTTATACAAGGAGAAAAGGGGCTATAAGTTATAACCCCTAATAACCCTAACGATAACGCCGTTATTAGCCTCGTTATAACCTAGGCAATAGCCTCGTTATAACCCGGATGACAGCGTTAGCGGCTAGGTCACGTGCTCCTAACAAGGCTCTATTAGGCGCCCGGCCAAGCCGGGCAGGCTCTTCGCAGCACCTATAAAGGGGCCCCCTTTTCCCCCTTTCCTAGCTAGTAAGACAAGAGAATAGAACCTAATGCACCTAACCTAATTAGTGCAATAGGTTTACCTTCCGGCCGCTCTACGCAGTAGAGCCCTGCCAATACTAATTAGTAATTAAAACGCTTAATTATAGATAAGCTAGGTAGAAGAGACAGACTCCCTAACCCTTAAACGTGCGACGGATCCGATTAAATAGTTATTTAACCCTAAGTCAACTTAACCTGCGATCCTAATCCGTACACTTAGAGAGGGCTGTTTGTGCTAAGAACGAAGAACCTTCCCGAACTAGAGCGACACAGCTTTCGCAGGCCGCTAAAGATACTTCCTAAGCTCCCCTTAACGGATCACCGCTTTAACGAAGCCTGTGACTATTAAGAAGAGTGCGTTAACAACGCTAATAAGGGTGTTAAACAGCTACCCTTAAAGGAACCGCTTTAACGAAGCCTATGCTATTAAGGAATAGTGCGTTTTTCTATAACGCTAACCCTATTGCGAAGACCCCCTCGCGAACCCGTTAAACACTCCCGATAAACCTACGGGATATACGATTAATACGAGCTATTTGATTATAACCCTTGTGTAAAGACCCTTACGCAATACATTATTAAAAAGCCCGTTGCTTGCTTCCGATAAGACTATTGCGAAGACCCTCGCTACGATAAACACCCCGCCGTCTTCCGACCCGGCACTATACAGTCCGCTTACTGCCCTAAGCTTTAAAGAACACACAATGTTAACCTTGGCTTAGACACTATTCCCGGAGGAAGAGAACCCCCTCGGCTACCTTATACATAAGCTATTCTATAAGTACGTCGATATAAGCCGTTAGGAGGCAGACGTTACGCCGGACGACGATAACGTTATCGCTGTTACGACCTATACGGCTCGATTCCTCGCCGTCTTAGACAATAGCGTCTATATCAACGGCCCTTAGCTCTTCGACGACTTCTAAGAATACTTCGAGGGATAGAAAGAGGCAACGTAGAATAAAGTCTAGAAGGAATATACAAAGGCGCTAAAGAACCTCTTAAGAAGGCGTAGGATCTTTCTAGAACGTCGAAACGACCGTTAGACCGGCTCGAACGCGGCGCAATTAGCCGCCCTACTAAACTTCGACGAGCCGCTAATCTAGCCCGCCGATGAGTTCTCAACGACCTAATTCGACATCGGAATAGCAGCTTATGTTAAACAAATAGCTGCTGCCGCCGCCGTCGCATCGTTAGTCCCGCTATCGTTAGTTCCGCCATCGCCTTTTCCTACCGCCGCTTTAACGGCTGCGCTCTCGTTAGCCCCGGCTTCCGTTGTTTAAAGAGCCGCAAGAGTGTCGTTGCCCGCATTATCGCCCGTTATCCCGTCGCTAGTTGTTCCCGGCCCGCCTCCGCTAGTCATTCCCGGCCCGTTCGTTCCCCAGGCCCCGTTCGTTCCCTAGGTTCCCTAGACTCCGTAACATACGGTCTATCCGATAAGTCACTAGTTCCGGCACCCCGAATTCGTCCCGACTGCCTAACCGTTCTAGCCTGCCGCCGTTCCTGCCGCCGTTCTAGCTGTCTAAGTTCCCCGTGCTCCCGTCCTTAAATTCCCCCTTAAGGCATATACAACTATGCACCCTCCCGAGGTCCCGAACGTCCCTACCGACGGGAACCTCGTGATGCAATTCGCTAAGGTATAGAGAAAGGATTATAATTATACGGGAGACCTATACGACATCCTCGACGATAAGGTCCGGCTCTTTATGCGGACCTACTATAGCCTCCGAATCGCCCTAAGATAGTTTCACGGGCTAGTTGCTTAAATCCTCGCCGGCCGTGCCGAAGACTACTACATCCGGCAGATTAATTAGTCCTCGCTAACGACTATATTCCGGGCCGTATATAATGCCCTTAAACGCCGTTTTAAGGTCTATCGGCAATAATACTTTACGGAATAGACGATAATAACGTTCTAGTTACTTCGGATGTAGCACCCCGGCAAGCCCCTTTAAGAGGTCCTCGAGCTACTATTTAATAAGTTATAGCTTTGCTAACGTGCCCTTAGCCCTGCTTTCGCAGATAGGGACCTAGACACGAATATCCCTTTGCGAATAGCTATTACAAACGCCTATCGAGGCGTTCCGGAACTTAAACAGGCCCTCTTTCGCCCGGCCGAACGAGTAGAAGAGCTGTTTTCCGACCTTCGCTTATGCCTCGAAACACATCTCGCACGTCGCCCCGACTAGCAATACTTTAACCAACGCGGCCGTGCGAGAAGTCGTATACAAGGCTCCGAACGAGGCTACGGACAACGACAATAACACGACTACGTTCTAGGTGAAGAGGATAACGGTAACGATAGGACCAACGAGTTCGGCCAGCTAACCCTTTCGGATACTCCCTAGTCCCCGAGATGACGTTTTTGTTCTTATTCTTTGTTTAAAGACTGCTAGTGTGTTTACTGTTTTGTTTAATGTTCTCCCCTTATTCCCTGTTTTTCTGTTTTAACCCGGCAAAGCTACGTCCCGGCCTTGCTTCGACCCTACGTCGCACCGGTCACGTTCTATTCCGGCCTAAATACGCTCTTTTAATCTTTTTTTTTGCGATTTGTATTTATTATTTATATTTATTAGGCATTTTAGCCTAACATACATTTCTCCCTTCTTTGTTCTTTATTACAACGTTGTTTTCCGGTCGGATCTACGATAATAATTGCGGCCCGTTTGACCGGGCTATAGATCCCTGCTTTTCCCTTCTTTATTCGTTAGCCGGATCCGAGATAACAATGCGGCCCGTTTAATCGGGCCATAGATCCTGTTTCTATTTGTTATGTTCGATTGGTCCGTAATACGCTTCGCAGCCTCTTAAAGAAGAACTGCTAGTGTCGGACCAATCTAGTTATACAAGGAGAAAAGGGGCCATAAGTTATAACCCCTAATGACCCCGACGATAACGCCGTTATTAGCCTCGTTATAACCCGGGCAATAGCCTCGTTATAACCCGGATAATAGCGTTAGCGGCTAGGTCACGTGCTCCCAACAAGGCTCTGTTAGGCGCCCGGCTAAGCCGGGCAGGCTCTTCGCAGCACCTATAAAGGGGCCCCCTTTTCCCCCTTTCCTAGCTAGCAAGATAAGAGAATAGAACCTAATGCACCTAACCTAATCAATGCAATAGGTTTACCTTCCGGCCGCTCTACGTAGTAGAGCCCTGCTAATAAAACCGAATATATTAGTAGCTAAGAATTTCTTACTTTGCTACTACGTTTATAAAAGACTATACTTTTTGTCTTTAGACTAAGACCCCCCGCTTATCTCCCCCCGGATTCCTAAAACCCTTCGCTTTACCGGTCTAGCTATAGGCCGATATATTAATTAATTATATTATAATACTCCCTAAGTATACCTAAAACGGGAAGACTTACGAGAATATACTTACGATAGTTAATAGGCTTACGAAGATAAGATATTTTATCTTTATTACCGGCCTTTCTATAAAAGAACTAACTAACTCCTTTATCTACGTAATCTATCGTTTATATAAAGCACCCGATACTATTATCTTTAACTAAAGCACTTAGTTTATCTCTAATTTTTAGCGATAGCTTAGCACTTAATTATAAATACCGTTAAAACTAAGCTTAATATAGCACTTAAAGACTAACGGTTAAACCGAAATTGTAAACGCTACGATAAATAAATACCTTTAAGCCTATATTAGCTTTACTTAAGATAACGAGGTCGACTAGCTCCCGCTCGCGGAATTTGCAACGAATAATTAAGTAAATAAAACAATTAGTATTTCTCCGTTCTTCGCTAACTATAGCTTTAATTCTCGTCTTAGCATTAAACCTATAGGTCTTTAACCCCCGACTCTCTCGTTATAGGTAAAGAAGGAATTCCTTCGCGTAGACGCAATAGCTAGTCGTTTTAACCGTATCCTCGTTTAGCTTTAAGCTCTCGCATAAGCCTTATAATAGAAATATAAAGATAATGCTAATATAAAGTAAGACGAAGGCTTCCTCTTCGGACTTAGTAATATAGTTATAGTTTTATTAAAGAATATAACTATTAATCGCCTAAAGAAGAAATATAACGATAAATAGGACGGTCTTTATCTTATTCTTAAGGTCTACCGCGGCGCTATAGTTATCGACCTCCTAAAGCATATCCGGGTTAATAAGTCTTTCTATACGTCTAAAGTACGGCTTTAGATAACGGGAATAATACCGGGCTAAGCATAAATCAATCGAGAGGAATGATATAACGTTATAGGCCGTATTACGGAACGCGATAACGACGGCAATATCGAAGAAATATAGGAATTTAAAAAGATCCTTTACGTATACGATAATAAAGCCCCGACTCTAACTTATCTGATTAAATAGAAATATTACTAAGAACTAACCTAATAGCCTAAAGATAACCTAAGAGGTTGCCCTAAAGCTTTCTAACGCTTCTATAGATATAACCTAGATAAGCCGGGTCCCTTAGATTAGGCCCGCCTATAAAAGATTCCTTTACTATATACTAATTTCTAGCAAAAATAATATTTCTAGCGAACGATTTCTAGCGATTTAAGGATTAAATCGGCTCTAAAGGGGGAGTACTATTATAGTACTATATTACATAATATAGTATATAGTAATATACTACGTAATATATAGTCCTATATATAAACGAGCTCTTAGCCTTTATAATTCTCTTCTCCTCTTTATAGAATAATAAGGTTATCTAGCTATTACCTAGTGCTATAATAGTTCGTATCGGCGCAAATACAGCGTGCGAGGTCTATTAGAGTACGGCTAGCACGTTTAGTAAGTCTATTCTGCTCCGGAGTATAAGGGGCACTAAAGCGAAGGATAAACCCGTCCTTATCGGCCTATTTAAACATTGCATCCGACTAGAACTCTAACGCGTTGTTAAAACATATAGACTAAACCTTCTTATTCGTAGAGCAGACTTATACCTGCCTTATCTAACTATAAAGTAAGTTATACGCCTCTCCTCGGTTTACCGCGAAAAGAACCTAATAGAACCTTATGTAAATATCGATCCCGTATAGCGAGTATTGCTTTCCGCCGAAACCGGTAGGTAAGTGCTAAATAAAGTCCTAGAAGACGTATGCTAAGAACTATAATAGCTTAACTAAAGATGTCTAGCTAACTATTAGGTCGGCCTTTGCAAAATAATAGGCCTTATAAAAGAAGTCGTTAAGGTTTTCTATATTAACGTTAATGCCCGACTTTCGGCACGCATTAAGTACTCTAGCCTTGCCCGTATATCTAAGTCTATTGTGTATAAGCCTATAATCGACCTTTCTATTAACATTTACTAAGGTCTTCGGCAACGCCGTAAGGGCGAGGTCGGGGTGCTTATCTTAAATCGTAGGGTTACCTACAGCTTAAGCATTACAAATAGTGCTAACGCTAAGTTCTTAGGTAATCTTATAGACTGCCTCCCCTATAGCTTAAAAAGCCAGTCGGCTATTAAATCCGTCTAGCACGACACCCTTATCCTAAAGGACTTTAGAGCTTATTAAATTCGCGGGTGTATTAAGGCAATAGCGAACGTTAGTTAGGTTAAGAGTTAAGTCTCTAATCGTTATACGTGTTATGCCTACGCCTAAGACTTAAAGGTTGCTACTATTTAATGCTTATATTAGACGATAGGCCGGCGTAAGAGTAAAGGTCGTAAACTACTTTAAGTCGTTAAAGTAGGTGTCTAAGGCTCCGGTATCGTATACGACTATATCCCGCAAGGCCTTACAACCCGTAGCTAAGATAGCGTCCTTAAACAACGCAAGACTTATAGCAAAAAGGGTTATATCGCGTTTTCCTACCGCTACGATATCTATATTGCCCTTCTTAAAAGGATTAATGCCTTATTAACGCTATTCTTCCCGTTTCTATTCTAGGGCTTTATTAGGGTAGAGAGTCTAGCAGTTGCTTATCTTATAGCCTCTATTATTAGCGACGATATAACTATATTCGAGTTTTACTTACTTAGATAAGTTATTATTAGTTCGGGATCTAGTATTATCGGAGCTACCTCTGCCTCTACGGCCTCTACCGCGGCCTTTGCCTCGTCCTCCTCTACGGGAGTTATCTATTATAGATAGGGTTAAGGATATTAACGACTTATCTTAGATAGCTAACGCTTAGGAGCTAAGGAACTTTTAAGATCCCTTCTCTACCTAGCATTAATGTTATAAGAACTTATCGATAGCGGCTTTAGTAAGAAAATCATCCTTCTTATAGTCGTATTGCTAAGCGTAAAACTAGTAAGGGTGTTAATATTACCGTCTTCCCTATTTGCTTTCCACCGGGAAATCCCCGGTTCTTTCTTAGATTCTACTATAGAATTCCACGGGCTTCTACAGTCCTTTACCCCGCACTTCTATAGGCGTATTTACCTACTTTTCTACGGTTATATTTTACCGTGATTTTACGGTGATCTTACGGTTATTTACATAGTCTTTACCCGTGAAATCTCTTCCCTTCTATAGTCTTCTACTATAGAATTCTAATTCCCTTCTACGGTCTTCTACTATAGAATTCTAAATTATATACCTACGGCTTCTACCGTAGAATTCACTAGTCCTTCTAATAGACTATTGTGTTATTAGTTTATTTATTTGCTAACTATATAACTATTTATCGTACGGATACGATTTATTGTTTACGACCGGCGCTTCCGACCGGCGATTCCGTCCGACTCTTTCCTTTACCTCTTTTCCTTAGGTCTACGCGGCTGTTTTCGTCCGAGGGATTTCCCTATATATAGAGACTAGTTAGCCCTCCTTATTGGAAAAGGAGAAAAGCTATTATTCTTAGTAATTTATATTATTTACAGCTTTTAATCCTTCCGTATAGGCTGTTTTTAGCCTTAGAGCCTCTCTTTTACTTAATTACTATTATACTAATATCGAGGACCCGACTGCCTAGCGTTCGATAGTTATAAAACGAACTTCTCTACGTATAGAGAGTTTTAACGGCTTATATTTTCAGCCTACTAACGCTACGACTTACGGTAGTAAAGCCTTTCCCTTTACATCTAGCGAATTAACTTATAGAGGACTAGTATGTCTTTTAAAGAGCGTTATTAATCTAGCGAATCGACTCGCGGAGGATTAGTTAGTACGTTTACCCTATTCTATTAGTGTTTTCCTACACCTAGTTTAGTTTTTGCGGTTTGTATATATTATGCATCTAACCACCCTTTTCCGGTGATTTTACTATACTTTTACCTACGTTACCGCATCTATTATAGCCGATATTACTTCGAATACCGTGTTAAATAGACTAGCGGACTAAGACTAATAGATCTTAACGATCTAGAAATACGCACTCCCCTAAGGGATTTAGGAGAAAATCGATCCTTCTATTACGCTTAAACTTTAGAAACCCTTATTGCCTCTTCCCGTAGAACTAATAGCTAGAATAGTTAACGCGATTATTACTAATATTACTAGTTTATCTATAGAAGAACTTAAGAGGTTTAAGTTTCTCTTTCTCTAATATCGTATATTGCTTTAAGCCTATAAGGACTAATAGAAATCTCTTACGGTAATCTAGTAGTTTATCGTTTAAAACATTAGGAACTATTACTTAATAATTGCCGACGAATATAAGGTTTCTAAGGAATTAGATTTACTATAGCGGCGTATAAAGCCGACTTTATAGACGCAATAGAAAACGATTCTTACGTAGTTTATACTATTTTAAAGGCATTAGACCGGACGGATATTACGATATAGATTTCTAACTAGCAGAAGGTCCTTACCGGTGCCCGGCGAATTAAATTGCCGGAATTAGAAGGTCTATAAGCTATATAGCTTTTTCTTAAGGCTATTGCCTATAAGGACTAATAGAAATCTCTTACGGTAATCTAGTAGTTTATCCTTTAAAAAACATCGGGAACTACTACTTAATGATTGCGGACGAATATAAGGTTTCTAAGGAATTAGCTTTACTATAGCGGCGTATAAAGCCGACTTTATAGTATAGACGCAATAGAAAACCCTTCTTACGTAGTTCATACTATTTTAAAGGCATTAGACCGGACGGATATTACGATATAGATTTCTAACTAGCAGAAGGTCCTTACCGATGCCCGGCGAATTAAATTGCCGGAATTAGAAGGTCTATAAGCTATATAGCCTTTTCTTAAGGCTTCCTAGCCAATTTCTAGCCCTTTTGCGGAATACTAGATAAATAAGAT
Organism: Ophiocordyceps sinensis; assembly: GCA_012934285.1. Taxonomy (NCBI): domain Eukaryota; kingdom Fungi; phylum Ascomycota; class Sordariomycetes; order Hypocreales; family Ophiocordycipitaceae; genus Ophiocordyceps; species Ophiocordyceps sinensis. The sequence continues at coordinate 13,819,331 of JAAVMX010000003.1, forward strand.
AGAGGACGATGCCCGCCTAAATAAGCTCGGTTAAAAGCAGTCTTTCCCTAACGGATTTAAGATATCCGAACTTTTCGAGCTCTCGTAGGCCTTAAAGGCTGCGACTAAAGCGCTAAAGATAAATGCATTTACGAAGTTCTAAGGCTAGGGAATACAATCCTTAGCCGCGGAATCTACTAAAAACCCTATGAAAACACCGGCTGTAACGTCTTTAGAAAAGGATAAGACTAAGCTAAAATTTAAACCGTAGTATGCTTATAGAGAACGTTACTTCTTCTCTAAATGCAACTACTTTAACCCTTACTTTAACCCTTCCGTTCGACTTCTATTATAGAAACCTAATAAGGACGTCTAAAAGACTATAGACGATTACCTTTAGGTTCCGGGTAATAAGGCTAAAGTTAACGCAGTACTTCTTTACGACGAGGAGTAGCGGAAGAATAATAAGACTAAGATAAAGATAATATAAGCTACGGCTGCCCCTAATGTTCTTACGACCTTTTTACTACTAGTTGTTCTATAAACTACTATAAAATACCCGTTAAGGGATTCTTTTATTATAGATTTAGGGTCTAATAGACATATTTGCAACAATAGGGAGCGTTTCTATAACTTCTAGCCTTCTTTTAAGTACGTACTCGTAGGCAGTAGAAGCAGTCTAATTCTTAGGATAGGCACGGTATTTATACGCATTTCGACGGGCACTTTTTAGCTTAGTTAAGTAGCATATATCCCGTCCTTTCATACGTCCCTTTATTTACTTCGACTTCTTTATAAGGCGAATCTTTTATAGAACCCGTATACTAGATAAATCTCTTCTTTAACCCGTACTATTTGCATAACGGAGCTAATTTACAACTAGTATATTATCGAATATAACCCGTTAATACCTTCTACTACGCTTCGAACTATTTTAACCATTGCTTCCGTTCCTTCTATAGATTCTACTATAGAAGCCCCGGTTATAGCACCTTTTTCGGCTATTATACCGGACTTTACACTAATAAGTATAAAGGAACTTTCTCTTTAGCACTAACGACTTAGATATCTAAGTAATAAGGCGCTTTCGAAAGCACTCGGAATACTATAGTTAGTAACCTTCGATAAGATAATCTCTTATAAGCCCTATAAACTTACGTAGGCTAAACGAATTATTAACCGCGAACCGCCGCTTTCTAAAGCGACGTTCCTCTTTTCTAAGGTGTTTTACGATATTTTTTCTATATATAAGAGTTATAACAATGAGAACGTTGCATTTTTTATTAAGTATAATTATATAAAGCTTATTTTTCTATATACGCTTTTAGACGCCTCTATAGACGAGCTAATTTCTTGCTTTAATAGCCTAGGTCGGTATATTACCCGATAGTTCTTACTTTCTATCGGTACGATCTATCGGGATAACGACCGAGCCCTTCGACGGGATTTTTAGGACTTTATTAATTAGTAGGGCATTTATAATAAGCCTACTGCACCTTACACACCCGTTGAAAATAGCGCTGCCGAACGAGCTAAGGGGGTAGTATCTACGAAAGCTCGATCTATAAGGATTAAAGCAAATTTGCCCGAGCATTTATAGATAGAAACGTAGAAAACTATAGTATATTTATACAATTAGATTCTAGCCCGATAGGTAGCTTCCTCTACGTCTTTTCTATCGAAGTGGATTTCCCTAATAGAAGTTCTTTACGACTAATTAAGGGATTACGACCGGAATATACCGGCTTTTCTCCTTCCCTAACTATTACGATTCGATTATCTTCGAGCTTTTAGCTATAAAGCCTACCTACTAACTACTAAGGCCTTAACTAGCACGTAGAAACGTAATCTAAAGTAAGAACCTTATATAGAGGTTAGTTACTTAGTCGGGTATAATTCTACTAATATTTTTCGAGTGTAGATCCTATAGCGACGGGAGGTTCGTCGAGTTTATAATATAACGTTTAATAAGACTTAGTTTTTCACTACGTCTAAGATATCCGAACCGCTAATATAGGTATTATTACTAGCATTTCTACTATATATTACATAGTGTGATAGAACGGTTAGAAGACAGAAGACAGTCTAACCGGACTAAGTCTCTAATAGTTAAAGACTAATAGAGGGCGTTATTTATCCTTAAAAGCTATAAGGGCGGAATAGTAAGCAGAGGAGCACTCGGGGTCACTTATACTAGACCGGCTGGCTAAGTCTAAGCAAGCAGGGGTAGTCGAGGCTAGAGCACTAAAGGCACTACTAGAAGAGGTGTGGGTCACTTAGTAGGCAGTTGAACTAAAACTGTGATAAAAGCTAAAGAAGAAAGGAAGGAAGGAGAGCCCGAGGAAGGGCGGACTAAAGTTCCTTTATATAGCTCTTCCCGTCCGTCCGGACGGTCCCGGTACGTCCCTTTCCTTCTAGCACCTTCTGCCATGTATCCCTTGCACTGCCCCGAACTAATGCGGGTCCCCGGGGCTGCGTAGGGGCTGTGTAGGTCGGCTGACCTTAAAAAGGCTGCCTCCCGCGTCGTTCTAAAGCCCTTATAGACTAAACTAGGTCATGTAGGTCCATTTATGCACCACGTGCATAACGTTATGTAGGTGGGTCACACGACATAAGTCGTGTGACCTCCTTATGCGGAGGATCGGACGAATAATCGGTCCTAAAAGCCGGGAGGGCTATATTAGGCCTATAGCTCCCGGTAGTCTAGGTGTCGGTCCCTTATGCGGGGCATCGAGCCAATCATCGGGTCTTATTAGGCAGGGGTGCCTAATAAGATCGTCGGCGTGACCGTAGCTGCGTGGTACGTCCCGTACCTAAGGAAGCTAAGTCCCGAAGGACTTAGGTTCGAAAAAGGGGTGTATCCTAGGCTGAAAAAGGGTGTGACCGGATAATAGGTAAGTCCGGGGCGAACATCTTTATGCTAAGTCATAAAGTACTAAGTACCAAAGTACCAAGTACCCCGGTACCCTCGTACTAGGTATTTCCGTACTTAAGTCCCTTAGTACTTAAGTCGTCCCGTACTTTAGAAAAAAGAAAGTAAACTAGGAACCTAGATTAGTAGTTCTATAACACATAGGAAGAAGAGTAAGATAAGGCAGAATTCTAGTTAATACTAATATTGCTTCCGGATAAGTATATTAGTCTAGATAACGTTTTAGCCGAAGGCAATCCTTAGCTCCCGACTCTTAACTAAACCTTAGAACCGCCGGAGGATATTTTTAAGAATATATAGGACTTTTAACCTAATATCTCTACTCTTTCCCTAACTATAACCGTAGAACCTATAGACTATCTTAAGGTATAGTTGCTTTAAGCTACTTCTCGGTCTATAGATTACGATAATACTATTCCTATAGATAGTATATAGACGACGAGATTTATAGGGGATTTACGCCCTACTCGTTTAAACCGTTTTTCGGGTCGATATCCTATATTCGCCTACGTTAGGCATTTACCGGCTAATAGCACCGCTTTTATAGCTATATCTGCTATTTCTCTTATACCTAAGAAGATATATAAACGGGATTTACCCGCGTTTCTAAGGTTTTAGTCTAATCTCGAGACGTATCCGTATAGACCTAAGTTTAAAGCCACTAGAAAGGTAGAATAAGACTCCCTTCGCTAGCGGAAGACCTTCTTTCCTTCGCCTACCCTAAGAGCTAACGCGCCTATGCGTCCTCTTCTATTAACTTAGGCATTTAATTATAAGTTTAATAAGCACGTCTACCTTAGGAAGTTTAAGTCTCGCCTTTATATACGAGGAGACCTTTAGCCGTTTAGCGGAAATAAAACCTACGCCGCTACGCTTACTACGCGAAATTTTCGCATTATAATTGCTATTATAGCTAAGTTTAGCACTAAAACCCGCTTACTTAACGCGGTTAACGCCTTTACGAATGCCGATTTAGATAAAGAAGTATATATCTACTTCCTTAACGGATTTAAGGTATTTAGTTTTATAATTCGGTTAATAAAGGCTTTATATAGGCTTCGCCGTTCGCCGCTTCTTTAGCAATAGGAATTATCTAAGTCTCTTACCGAACTAGGCCTTTAGCAAAGTGCGGAAGATCTTTGCATTTTTATATCTACTACGAGTAGTATTATTATATTCTTTTTTATAGATAATATTATTATCCTTTTCCGTAAGGAATACCGTAAGGCTATAGACGATTTTATCTATCGCTTTAAGCAGAAGTATATAGTTATTAACCGCGGAGAGCTTACCTATTTCCTTAGGATAAGGATTATCTAGGACCGTAAGCAGCGAAAGCTATAATTATGCTAAGACGTTTACTTAGATAAGATTGCTTCTAAGTTTAGTTTAATCCCTACTTCTATAGTTCTATAGCCTATTTCGACCCTTTGCCTATTCCTACTTCCCGAGAAGCTAGAGAAACACTAAGGATAGGCTACGGATAACTATATCTACTACTTTTAGTCTTAAGTTAATTCCTATAATTACGCGACTATTTCTACCCGTCTCGACGCTATAAAATCGTCGAATTTATTAGCGGAGTATATATAGAGCCCGTCTACGCTCTATATTAAGCTCGTAGAAAGCTTAGTGACTTACTTATATAAATCGCGTTTCCTTACGATTAAGTTTTTAGATATAGATAAATAAAAACTTATTATAGCTTCCGATACCGCTTACGTCGACGACCTAGACACTCGTTATTCTTCTAAGGGCTATTTTCTTAGCCTATTTAACGGTCTAATCGCGTAGAGTGCCTGGAAATAATCTATAGTCACTACTTCTTCTACCGAAGCCGAACTTTTTATAGTCTCTTCTACGGCGAAAGAGCTAATTTCTATTCTTCGTTTATTTAACGATATTTCTTTATAGCTAGATATGCCTATTCCTACTATTTAGTATAATAACACCTAGACAATCCGCTTAGTTTCCGCTGAGATTCTAAAGATTTAGACCGGCTTAAAGTATGTTAAAATTTACAACTGCTAGGCCCGATAGGAATTCTAACGCAATACTTTTAACATTAAATATATCCCTTCTAACTAGATAGTTACGGATAGATTAACTAAATTGCTTCTACGATAACGTTTCTAAACGTTCTTTTACTAGCTTCGACTTACGGATATTTCTTTTAGGATTTAAGAAGAAGTCGATAATAATTCTAACTAGCCGGAAGTTATTCCCTTCTAGCTAAGGGGGTATATTAATATTACTGTCTTCCCTATTTGCTTTCTACCGGGAAATCCCCGGTTCTTCCCTAGATTCTACTATAGAATTCTACGGGCTTCTACGGGTATTACCCCGTACTTCCACAAGCGCATTTACCTACTTTCCTTCGGTTATATTTTACCGTGATTTTACGGTGATTTTACGGTTATTTATACGGACTTTACCTATAAAATCTCTTCCCTTCTACAGTCTTCTACCGTAGAATTTTAATTCCCTTCTACGGTCTTCTACCGTAGAATTCTAATTCTCTTCTATAGCTTCTACCGTAGAATTTACCGTAGAATTCACTAGTCTTCTATTAGGCTGCTTATTTATTTACTGACTGTATGACTATTTGTCGTACGGATGCGATTTATTGTTTGCGACCGGCGCTTTCGACCGGCGACTCCGTCCGACTCTTTCTTTTACCTCTTTTCCTTAGGTCTACGCGGCTGTTTTCGTCCGAGGGATTTCCCTATATATAGAGACTAGTTAGCCCTTCTTATTGGAAAAGACAAAAGCTATTATTCTCAGTGTTTTACATCCTTTTACAGCTTCTAATCCCTTTATGCAGGCTGTTTAAGCCTTAGAGCCTCTCTTCCCTTTTTAATTGCTATTACCTAAATGTCGAGAACCCGACTGCCTAGCGTTCGATAAAAGGTCTTATTAATAATTACATAATCGCGGAGTCCTTACGGGTAAGGACGCTAGGCAATCTTCTAATACTATTATCCGTCGACGAGAGGAACGGTAAGCTCTTTACCGGGTTAGACAACGGCTATACCTATATCTTTCTAAAGAGAGGCAAAACGCTAGAGGAGCTTAATAACTTTATCGATAAAGCGAAGGTCTTTAGCGTAAATGTAAATACCTTCCTTAGTAATATACTCCGGAAGGGAGCTTAGCTTTTAGGCTCGGCGCTAGAAAGGGACTACGTTAGGCTTTAGGAAAGGCGCTATAGAAGGGAAGTCGACCTAATTAACGAAAGGAGGCGCTAGAGCTACCGGCTGCGAAGCGGCCGAGATGATATTAAAGGAGAATATAACGGATGCCGAGATATTAAAGCTACTGCTGATTATAGGAACTTACTAAGGATCGGCAGCCGAAGAAGAGGCTATAGAAGGGTTAAGGGCTGCCGTAGCTAGAGAGGCAGTAGTTAAGGCTTAGAGGGCGGAAGTCTACGATAGGACTACGAGAAATCCTAAATTATAGCACTTTAAAATCTAGCTAAGTCGCTGCTTGCGTAAAATAACTACGTCCTTAGCGGAGTTATTAATTATAGCGACGCTAGGGAAAGAGGAATTATCTACGATAGCGTACGTAGCTAGGTTATAAGAGGAATAAAAGGCGTACGGCCGGCCTTTAGGGATTTCTTTCTAAGAGGCGGGCATAATAATAGTTTAACCGGCAGGAACTAGGGTTTTTCGGACGGCTTAAACGCGACGTACTATATCCCGGCTAAGACGATAGATATTAAAAGGGATCTTAAAGTCCTAGAGAGTGCTAATACGGATTATATCTAATCCGTAGTCGACGTTACTAAGGTGCGGGTTAAGGAAAGCATTCCTAAGTAAGGCGCCTATAGCGACTTTTATAACCTAGGCGGAGTAAGAAAACTCCGCGAGCCTTATATTAAAACCGTTAGCGTAACGGCCTTAGACTAGAAAAGAAAAGGTAGCTAAGTCTTTAACGTAGGCGTAACCGGTAATGCCCTTAACGGCTATAGGAGGCAGCTTTTTAATAGTATACGGTAAATGCTATAGAAGGTCTTAATTAATTATAGGCTTACCGCATCCGGTGTCCGGATAGATCTTAAACGCCTTTTTAGACAGCTTGCCTATAATCTTAATCCTTATATAGGAAAAAGGAACGGGCATACCTTCGTTATCTCGATAAAGGGGTTAGGGCATAGGCTTAAGAATAGATAGGGAGTCGAGGAGAGACGTAGGGCCTACGGCCTCGGCTAGATAAACTAGCTCGGCTGTTAAGGACGTAGGGCTAGGAGGAGCGGTTACTTTATAAGAAGCCGATAGAGGTATAACGACTAAAGGGGTAAAGCATTAGCTTAGGATAATACCCTTACGCACTTAGGTATAGCCGTTAGTAGCTAAGTGCTAAAAGAGGAGGTTTTATAACGGAAAGCTAGTCTTATAACGGCGATATTTAGCGGGTTTTAGGGCTATTGTCTCCTTAGCAAGCTGCTGCTTCGAAACGTAGCACTTAGCGCGAATATACTTGTCTAAAATAGAGGCGAGGGGGAAGCATCGATCGTAGGTAGCGTACTTAAAAAGGCCTTTATCGGGCAAGGCATACGTCGTTATATAGCCGACGAAGTAGGCCTTAGAGAGGTCTAAGTTAGAACGAATAGAGCTTTAATCGTCCTCGGAGGCTTCGTCGCCTGCCTTACTGCTACTTAGGGCGGAGGCCTCGCTAGCTTAGTACTTCGATTTAAAGCGCACCTACTTCTTTACTTTTTCCTCTCTATATATATCTCCTTATCCGGTAGGGCGGCGACCGTCCTAATCCCGGCGACGGGGAGCTTAGTCGTTACGATAATCGTTATTACGATAGTCGTTAGGGCGGCGATCGTACTTACGGCGGTTATAGTCGCGGGTAGAAGGCCTAATATAGCGACGGTTGCCTTAGCCGCGGCTGCTATTAAAACGGCGAGTATCTCGCTTATAGTCTCTATTATAATCGTTATTATAGCGGCGGGAGTCGCGACGGTTATAGTTACGGTCGCGGCGGTCGAAGTTACGGGAGTTACTACGATAAGAGTCTTAAGAGATATACCGGTTAAATAACGCGGTAATAAGAGGCTTCCTCTCTTTAATTTCCTAGATCTACTTCTTAATAAAAGTCTTTTTATTAAGCAGCGGAAGGAGGGAAGCGATTTACGCGGTAATAAGTCTATAAAAGGTCTAAATAATCTAATAGTCTTTTTTAAGGCGAAGCTATTATATAAGTAAAACCTTACGTTAGATCTACTATAGAAGGGATAACTCTCTTACGTTCTATATAGAGATATTATATTCTCTACTATAGAGCTTATAGGAGATTTCCGTATTAGGGCGGCTAAACCTCTTAGTAAGCTTTTTTATAAAGGTTATAAAGGACGTAGATCGTAGACGGTATCGCTAAGCGACGGAAAGTTTACTTATATACTAACTAAGCGCACTTCCGCTAAGGAACGATAGGTAGAAAAGATAAAGTATATAAAGGTCTTTATCGTAGTAGAGTTAAAGACGCTTATAAAATAGATAGACGTTAGTATAGGTATTCTTCCCGTCGGCTTAAGCGATTAGCCTAAGGTAGCGCGGGTCCCTTTTATCTAGGTTAAATACTCCTATATTATCTCTCTTAAGACGTTTTACTATAGCTTCGTTAGGGGCTAACGCCTTTAAGAGATAAGAGAAAGCGGAGTTCTTACGATAGAGACGAGCGTTTAAAGGCTAGCCTATACTAGCGCTATACCTACTTAAATCGGAAGAGTTACCGTCTAGCTAGCTAAAATCCGGCAAACGATAGGGCGGCTAGCGTCTAGGTAGCTAACGAGAAGAAGATAGGACTTAATCCTAAGAGCGGGAGGCTCTACGTATAGGGGGATTAAGGCCGGAGAGGTTATCGTCTAAAAGCATTAGAGTAGGTTGTAGACGATACCGGGCGGGAATCGGGTAGCGAGTTACGATAAGCGGAGTCTTAGTTAAAGGCATACCCGTAGGTTTATCTAGAATATCTTAAAGATTTCGCCTCTATAAGGTATATATATTAAGGTAGGATTCCCTAGCCGTTATCTTATTAAGATAAACCTAGAATTTAAGGTAGTCTTTTATAAAGCGATATATAAGATTAACTATTTCCTAAATATAGAGAATATCTCTATCGGTAAAGGTTTAAAGGATAAGCTCGGTAGGATTATTAAGAATTAAGCGGTTAAAACGTATGCTCTATCCTACGACCCGCTTATAGAGGTTATTATTAAGAATCGCGGCCGCTAAGTTGCTAAGCTCGTTAGGTTAATTCTAAGAGTATCGGTTAAAGCGACGACGTTTAAGCGGCGGGATATAGCTATCTTAAGACCGATTCTTATTAGAGAACTAATCGTCGTTAGGAGGAAGGGAGTTTTCGCGATCGCGAGAGTTTGCCTTATCGGCCTAAGCGCGGTCCTTTACGTCTTAAGCTATGCTTGCTAAAGAACGAAGAGCTTATAGCGAGGGTAAAGAACGCGAGGTACGATAATACGGGGAAGTAAAAAGAATCGTGCGTATAGAGAGTAAGGCGAAAGATATACAAAAGAGTATAGGCGAGAAAAAACATTTCGCCTTACGAGAAAATAAGAAGAACTTCTTATAGTAATAGAAGAAAGATATAGATTAGCTATAATACTTCCTAAATAGCGTATAAGGCTATTGTAAAGCCGTTAGGGCGCTAAGACTAAAGGCGACGGCGATTAGCTAGCGGTAGGCTCCGCTATCGAAGATCGGACGTAGAACGTATAGAAAATTGCGGAGGGTTCGTCCTAAGAGAGATAGGCGTATACTATAAATTTAGATTTACGTAACGCCCTTATATAACGCTCTAAAGGCGATGCTAATAAGAACCTTACGGATCTTTAGTCTTGCTAGAAAGAGGGTAAGGTATTGCTACTATATAGTATAGGGAAAGATAGCATAAAGCAAAGGGTGCGTGTGTAAGAAGAAGGATTATAAATTGCAGGTAGCCCGGCATGCCCTACGAGTTGTAGGGCTGCCGGAGCCCGGACTATCTACTAATCCGTAGGCACCTAACAGGTGCCCTGCCTTTGCGCATTAATAGTGCGACGTTATATAAGATAATAAGGCTTAAAGAGGGCCTAAAAAGGGAAGTAATCGTAGAGGTAGAATAGCTCTACCGCGCCCTACGAAAAACACGTATCTAGTAGGCTTTTTTCTGCCCTAATTAACCGCCCTGCTACCTACACCTTTAGAGGCCTCTATAAGGGCTATTAGCCTAATATATTCCCCGGCAACTAGCATGCCTCCGACATGCGAATAAAATAAATAAAAGAAATAGCACTAATCTTTCCCCTTTTCTTATAATATCCTCGTTATCGTCGTCGTTATGCCTTTGCCTTCCCTCTCTACGCTCTTAATAATAGTCTAAAGGGGTATTCCTATAGGAACCGTCCTTCTAAGCGCGCCGGCCGTATATATATCTTTAGCAGGCCGTCTTTATAAAACTCTAGCCATTAGGCTCCCCGAATAGGTAATCCATCCATATGCACTAATGCGTATATTGCCCGGCCTTTTCTCTAATAAATTATAAAGGGTCCGCACTATCTTAGGGTTAGCTTTTAAGGCTTTCCTTCTTAGGTTATAAGGACTATGTCCCTAGCTTTAAATCCCGGTTGCCTTCGTGCCTCGTAGAGCTATCGTTGCTAATCTGCTTTATAATAAAATGCAGCTCTTACTACTAGTCGTCGTAAGGTTATATCGGCTAAATATAATATCACTAGATCGGCTAAATCCCCCCTTAATGGCTATAAGCACTATCCCGATATAAGTACGGCTTATTTATCGGTCTACTAGTCGTTCTAGTCCTTTATAATAGCATCGTCTTCTAGCCTAAGGAGAATTTAACTTAGAGAGTATCCTAGTAACCGGATGCAACGATAGTTAAAGGACTTTATAATAGAGGGCAAGGTTTTATCCTACTCTAGTTATAATGCTCTAATACGCCCTATAAATTCCTATAGGATCCTATTAGTAACCTTAACTAGGCCTACGCTCTTATGCGACTGCGAAGGTGCTCCTACTATTTCTACGTTACGCCGAGTTATAACTTTACCGAATTCTCGTGACCGGAAGGACGATCCTAGATCCGTATAGAAGGCTAAAGGGGATATTATTAAGGAGTTAAGCTAGCTCTCTACCTTGCGTAATGCCTCTATAGCCTACGTTATACGGCACTCTATTAACTAAGCGAATCTCGAGAAGTAATCTACAACAACTAGGATATGCCTTATCCCTAAAGCTAACTGCGGAAAAGGCCTAACATAGTCTATGCTAACGACTTCTAGTAGTTATATAATTATAATAGGCTAGTCTAATGCTTTTAGCTTATTTGCCCTAAAAGTAGCGCATAGAAAGCAGCTTATAATATAGTTAATAATATCTCGTGCTATCCTAAGCTAGTATATATGCGTGTGTATCCTACGGCGCGTATAGTCTGCTCCGAAGTGTCCGCCCTTATCGTATGCCTTCCTTAATACTTTAGGGATCTTTTCTTCTAGCAAGCATCTTTGCTAAAAGCTATTAGCACCGCGGTGCTATAGCCGGCCTTTCGTCTACTTAAAGCTCTACGCTCGGCTAGCGATTCGTCGTCGGGCGTGCCGATCTAGCGGGTCCTCTAGTATCCCTTATAGCAGATATCGTAAGATCTCTCCGAAGTCTAAGTGCATTTAGAAACGCTCCTCTAAGGTAGGGTCCTCTCCTCTAGTCGATAACGCCTTAACCTCCCCTAGGGCTTATTCCCCGTCCTATCGCTATTGCTTCCGGAGTATTGTCTACTAGTCTACGGAGAAGTAAGGGCATAGGGCTTATTTACGTCCCTAGGGCGGCTGTAGTTTTAGTTAACGTCTAAGCTCTTTAATAAGCTCCTTAAAGCCTCCCTTACTATCCTTCTAGATCTATAAGCCGGCGGTATTAATATAACCCTATAACTCTAAGCCGTCGTCGTTATACTCTTAGGAAGGAAAGATAGTCCTTAATAGCCTATCTGCCGCTCTATTGCGAGCCCCCTCGATATAGTAGATGCGAATGTTAAGCACCCTTAACTTAGTTACTTAACGGGTATAGATTCCCTTATAGCCTTATCCCGATAGGAACTAGGTAAGTGGCATATAATCGGTATAGACTATCGATAAGCTTCTACTATAAAAGAAGTAGCGGTGCCTTCTATAGAACTTAATAAGTGCGTAAAGCTCCCTTTTATAAGTGCTATAGTTTCGTTGTGTCTTTATAAATAGAAAGGAGTTATATAGGATAGGGAAGTCCTAATTATCCTAGTGCTATAGCAGCGTGCATCCGGCACTAAATTTGCTCGCGTCGGTATAGAGCTATACTAAGACATTAAATAGATATCTATGCATCGCTACGACTACTTAATACTACGCCTTAAGAATGGCAAAAGAGAGAGCTTTACTATTACCCTAACGCTAGGGCACGTTTCCTATTAGTCTATTTAACGGCCGGGCAATCTCGGCATAATTAGGGATCTATCGTCGATAAGGTCCTACTACACCGACGAAGGACCTAACACCCGTCTAGTCTATTAGTATTAGCTACTCTTTTAGCTTCGCTGCCTTTTCTAGCTTAATAAGGACCTCGCCCTTAATACAGTAGGTCTACCCGATAGCTATAATCTCTTCTATACCGAGCCTTACCTTCTTAAAACTTAACTTAAGCAGTGCCTATAGGAATCGAGGCAAGAGATAATCCCGTACAAAAGTCTACTATTCCTTAAAGGTCTTATGCTTGCCGAATACGTTATCGATATATACGTTAACAGGTGCTATATCTCTAACTTTAGGAGGGGCTATAAGGGAGGGCTTAGCAAAGGGTATAGGGATAGGTCCTATTATAATCTTTATAAACTCGGTAAAAGAGAAAGGCGCCGTCTAAGTCCCTTAGGGCATTCTCGTCGGCTATAATTGCGTAAAACCTAGTATCGTAAAGGCAAGAACGTATTAAAGTTCTAGGTCTACGGGAATAGCCTAATATCTATGTTTAAGGTTAAATTGACAGTAGGTTCCTACCCTAAGATCCGAGAGGTTATTATAAATCTCGGCTAATAGCGGGATCTCCGTGCCCGGTAAGTCCTCCTTAATATAGCTATAGTTAATCGTTAATTAAAGTTCTACCTACGGGTTATTCTCGTCTTTAACTACTAATACCGGCTCGGCCGACTACGACGATAGCGTGCTATTCGCTATAGCTATGTATTTATATATGCCCGCATTAAAGCAGTCGTTTACGATCTTATTTAGCTAATACTTTTGCGGCTCGGTCTAACGTCTCCTTAGGAATCTATTCTACGGCTTTACGCCTCCCTTAACGTAGGGCCTATGCGTATAAAGGTCTATTAAGGGTAGGTTATATACCGTAGTCCTATTAAGCTCCCGGTAGGTAAAGAATACTCGCTATACTTCTTCCTTAAGGTCCTTTAGTACTAATAGGCCTAGCCGAATCCCTATCTTAGTAAACCAGGCTGCGATAACCTTTAACGGGGTTATATTATTAATTAGCTTCCTCTAGACCCTTCTTTACGTTAGGAAGGGGTATGTAGAAGGTCCCTTACTCTATAGTCCGGGCTAGTTAACTACATCCACGCGGTCTTTAGTAGGCAGCCTATCCTTCGCAAAGTCTATCGGGGCTGTCGGGATTAAATCCTCCTCTATAAGGCACTTATCCGTAATGTATAATAGGCCTGTATAGTATGTTCCTAAGCGGTATATTCTCTTAAAAGCTGCTTAGTCCTTCGGCTTTGTTAGGCGTGGTATATGCCCTAAAAGCTATAGTAAAGGCTCTATAAAGAACTAGGAGAAAGGAAGGTATATAGTATAGTTAAATAATAACACTATTAATCGCACTTTAACGATATGCTTAAGTTAAAGCAGTAAGTCTAGTTTTCTAAAGATATAGTATATCCCGTAGAGGAAGAGTTTTCTTCCGATAAGAAATCATCCTCTAATATAGCAATAGCCTTACGTATATCCTTCTTTCCTACGAACGTCTTTAAAAGCGAGGGCGCTGCTAGGGATAGTAATAACTTCTAACGGCTACTTATAGTTATAATTAGGCCTTATATCTTCTAACGTTATTCCCTAATAGAGGGAAGTCTAATCTTAAGGGTGCTTGCTCGGATATCGAATACTATACTAATCTCGTAGAGCTATAGGAGCTTAAGTAAGATTAGGATATCGTCCTTTAGTATTCCTTTATAAAGGTCCGGTCGAATAATAGCTAAGATCTCCCGCTTAATCCCTTCGCAAACGACGGTATACTTTACGAACTCTATAATAAGGGTCCTCGATCTATTAGCGTTCGTTATTAATAGTCTATAAAACCCGATTTTAGATAGCTGCTAGCGTAGCTAGTTATATTCTACGGCAAACTTTTACAATATAATATTAGCTTCTAAGCCTTAGTCTGCCTAAATAGTCTACGATAGTATAGCAATATATATAGCTTCTTGCTAAATACTAGCGAAGATAACTATAATAGCTATTTTAAACGTCTTTAGGGTTATTACCGCTTTTATTAATAACTAAGTATTATAGAAAGGCGAAGCATATTTATATACTACCGCGGCTATCGCCGGCATAGCTCCTTTCTTAGGTTTAGCCTATCGCACCTACTTACGCGAAGATAAATAACGAAACTGCTTAATACCCTCCGGGCTTACTTACTAAAAGTCGGCTAAGCTAAGGGGCACTATAACCTTACGAGCTAGGTTAATCTAATCGAAGGATCTAAGCCCTTCTCTTGCCTAGATCTCTATAAGGCTTCTCGGCTTAGCTCCCTTTTTTACTTTCGCAATAATAGTAGTAGTAGTTGCTAGGAGATTAACCTCTTCTTAAGGCACTTTATATCTCCTTAGCGCTTCTTCCGAATCTATCGCTAGCTAGAGGACAACGGGGACTACGTCGCCGCCTACTTACCTCTTTTTCGTAGCTTAAGGTAGGTTCGCCTCCCCCGCTAGTATTATAATCGCTAAAGCGCCTTAGATTAAAGCCGCTATATCCTAGTCCTTAACGTCCTTATTAGTTATAACTTTCTATAGACGCTTAATTATTAATAATGCCTTTACTCCCTCTAGGTCTTAGTCTTAGTCTAGGGAATCTTATAGAGTATTGCTATTTATATAGTAACAAATTGATATTTAGATAGTAAACTACAATTACCTCTACTTTTTCGGCGCGTACCCCGCGCGCCTATATCCCGCCACTAAAATTAAGTATAGGTATATAGTAATTAAGAGAGCTGCGTAAATCGTGCGAATAACGCGAAGAACACTAGGCCTTAATCTAGTTAAGCTACCCCGATATAGCACGTAGTAGGGCATATAGTAGGGCACGCAGCCGGGCATAAAGCATATATTAAAGAGCCGCGCACGTAGTAGAAGGCACGCAGTAAGGCATACAGTAGGGTATAAAGCATATATTAAGGAGCCGCACATATAGCAGAAGGCACGTAGTAGGGCACGTAGTAGGGCATAAAGCATATATTAAGGAGCCGTATATATAGCAAAGGGCACGCAGTAAGGCACGCAGTAGGGCACGCAGTAAGGCATATAGTAGAGGGCGCGTAGCTAAGAGCCGGGCATAAAGCATATATTAAGGAGCCGTATATATAGTAAAGGGCACGCAGTAGAGTACGTAGTAGAGCACGTAGTAAGGCACGTAGTAAAGGGCATATAGTAGGGCACGCAGTAGGGCAAGCAGTAGGGCACGCAGCCGGGCATAAAGTATATATTAAAGAGCCGCGCACGCAGTAGAGCACGTAGTAAAGCACGCAGTAGGGCACGTAGTAGGGCACGCAGTAAGGCACGTAGTAAAGGGCATATAGTAAGGCACGTAGTAGAGCACGCAGTAGGGCACGAAGCATATATTATAGAGCCGTATATATAGCAAAGAGCACGTAGTAGAGCACGTAGTAGAGCACGTAGTAAGGCACGTAGCAAAGGGCACGTAGTAGGGCACGTAGTAGGGCAAGCAGTAGGGCACGTAGTAAAGAGCACGTAGTAAGGCACGTAGTAAGGCACGTGGTAAAGCATATAGCAGAAGGCACGTAGTAGAGGGCATATAGTAGAGGGCATGCAGTAGGGCTACTATAGCTATTAAATTGCTGTTATAAAATTAACTGTTTAATTAAGGCTAGGCACGATTTACGCTGCCCTCTTTATTGCTATATACCTATACCCGATTTTAGTAGCGGGACATAAGCGCGCGGAGTGCGCGTCGAAAACGTAGGTTTACTATCTAAATAGCAATTTATTACTATGCAAATAGCAATTTATTACTATGCAAATAGCAATACTTATCTTATATAGCATCGGCATCGGGCTTTAATCCTATAGCGCGGGCTCTAATAGCTAGCTCCTTATTAATATAGGTTTCCTCTATAAGGTTAGTAAGGATACTATAGCTACACTCGTTATCGCTATCTAAAAGGTCTTATAACTTAGTAAAATAAACTACCCTCGCATTAAGCGCGGCCTTAGTAATATAGGTCTCTAGCTCCTCCTCGATATATCTATAGTTCGTTTAAACTATAGCTTAAGGTAGAGGCCTAGTCCCTCTTAATCCCTTAGGCAATTGCCTATTTGCTTCCTACTGCTATACTCTTTTAGCGAAATACTTCTCGTAAAGGATATCTCTTTCTTAATCCTAAAGTCTATCTGCAAATAGGGTAAAACATATTAAAGGGTAGTAGCTATATTATCCGTATATAAAGCAAATCGGTTAATCTAGAATAAGGGAGGATTTATTTATATATTAGTTCCGGGAGTCCTCTAGCTTTAATAGGCCCGCTCGGCTTCTAAAAAGCGGTAATCTTCCGCAACTACGGCTACGCAATACTCCTCGCTAGTTATTATATAGTCCTATAGTCCTCTCCGATCTTTCTTCTTATATTTAACCTTAAATAAGCTATTAGTAAGTAGGCTACTAACGAATAGGTAGTATAGGGAGTACCTTTTAAGTAAGAGCTTGCCTATAAAGCTGCTTAACTACTCGTCTAGTATTCCCCCCTATTTATTAATATATGCCCTACCTTACGTACGTGTATAGAGCGGATAGTAAAAACATAGGATCCGGTGTCGTTATAGCTATATATAAAGATCCTATATAGGATAAGGTCTACCCTCGCTCGCTTATATTCTCCGGCGTAAGTGCTAACTAATAGGGATTAAAGCTATACTTATCTATAAGGACTTTTTAAGCACTTTGCCCTATCTAGCGACGAATGTAATCTACTATAGTAGTAACTAAGGCATTACGGGCTACTTATTAAGTATCGTTCGCCTTTACCGCGAGGATGCCTTAAGTCTTTTAGACAATTATTATCGCACTAAATAGACTATCGGCAATAAAAGCATTCTACTCGATTAATCCTTGCTTAAGTTCGGCACTAGCTAACCCGTTAATAAAACTCTTAATAAAGTTCGAGAGATAATAGCGCTTAAGAGGGGTAAGAGCCCTCTCTTTAAGTCCTAGCCGGTCTCTACCGCCGTACTTCCTTATAAGCTTCTAGGCTCGCTTATAGTATATAACTAATAGTTCATCTAGTTTTTACTAAATCGGCTGCTAAAAGTTCGTATTAATTTCATCTTTAAGCGTTGCCTTAAACTAGTCTATTAACGCGGTCTCTAGTTCCTTAAGGTCTTCTAGCGAGGCATAGTCCCCCTTAGCAAGTGCTACGATCTCTCTAAGTCTATCCGAGCTATCTATAAACACTACGGTATCCCTAAGAAGCCCTATGTCAATAGCCTATACTATAAGAGAGGCATCTAGTGTATTGCCGTTAAGTGCTCGGAACGTCTACTTAAGCTAGGATAGCTATCGGCTAGCGGCTTTATTACCGTTGAAATTTCCAATCTTAGGCGCTATAGGCAGCCTAAACTCGCCTGTAGCTAAAGCTATCTTAGAAGGAGTATACACTAATGGTTTAGGTAAAGGGTAGGCTAGGAAAGGCACTTCTAATAAATAAGAAAATATAGACTTCTCTAATTTCGTCGGGGACGATAATAACGCTATTATTTCTTCCTAAATAGGAGATCTCGCCTTACGAAAGGCTTTGCTAAAAAGGTCTAGCTTGTTATTATTGGCTAGATAACGCGAAGAAGGCGTAAAGTCTACGATCCTAAAGACGGATCCTAAAGGTCTTAAGAAAGACGTAGCGGCGAATGTCGCTCTATAGACCTTAGTCTTGCCACTAAA
This sequence comes from Ophiocordyceps sinensis, assembly GCA_012934285.1. NCBI lineage: Eukaryota > Fungi > Ascomycota > Sordariomycetes > Hypocreales > Ophiocordycipitaceae > Ophiocordyceps > Ophiocordyceps sinensis. The sequence goes on from JAAVMX010000003.1 coordinate 13,837,471, forward strand.
AACAGGCTATACGATGTACTGCGACGTTGCATAAGATAATAAGGCTTAAAGAGGGCCTGAAAAAGGAAGTAATCGTAGATATAGAATAGCTCTACCGGGCCCTACGAAAAACACGTATCTAGTAGGCTTTTTTCTGCCCTACTTAACCGCCCTGCTACCTATACCTTTAGAGGCCTCTACGGGGGCTATTAGCCTAACAACGGGTGTTAGGCCGATAGCCCCCGTAGAGGCCTTTAAGGGTGTAGGTGGTAGGGCGGTTAAGTAGGGCAGAAAAAAGCCTACTAGATACGTGTTTTTCGTAGGGCCCGGTAGAGCTATTCTATATCTATAATCACTTCCTTTTTTAGGCCCTCTTTAAGCCTTATTTTTTATGCAACCTCGTATAATATCGTGTAAGCTGTTTTTAGTAGTAAGACTAGGGTGTATAGAGCGTTAACTACCGTCTCGCCTTTCTTAAGACCTTTAGGATTATAGACTTTACGCCTTCTTTACGTTATCTAGCTAATAAGCTAGACCTTTTTAGCAAAGCCTTTCGTAAGGCTAGATCTCTTATTTAGGAAGCAATAATAGCGTTATTATTATCTCCGACGAAATTAGAGAAGTCTATATTTTCTTTTTTATTAAAAGTGCTTTTTCCCGCCTACCCTTTACTTAAACCGTTAGTATATATACCTTTTAGGATAGCATTAGTTAAAGGCGAGTTTAAGTTGCTTGCGGCACTTAAGATTGGAAATTTTAACGGGAATAGGGCCGCTAACCGATAGCTATCCAAGCTTAAGTAGACGTTCTAAGCACTTAATAGAAACGCCTTTAACCTATCTCTTATTATCTAGGCTATAGATATAGGATTGCGTAAGAATGCTATAGTATTTGTTAATAGCTTTAAGAGGCTTAAGGAGATTATTATCCTAGCTAAAGGGGACTATGCCTCTCTAAATGACCTAGAAGAGCTTAAGACTATATTAACGGACTAATTTAAAGCGATAATTATTAATAAGGTCGATATAAACATCGAGCAGCCTATATAGCAACGATAGGATAAGCTATTAATAGCGTACTATAAGCGAGCTTAAAAATTCATAAGGTAGTATAGCGGGCGAGACCGACTAGAGAGAGCCCTTAGTTCTCTTAAGTGCTACTATCTCTCGTACTTTATTAAGAGTTTTATTAACGGGTTAGCTAGTGCTAAACTTAAGCGAGGATTAATCGAGTAGAATGCTCTCGCTATAGATAGTCTATTTAGTGCGATAATAATTATCTAAAAGACCTGAGGCATTCTTATAGTAAAGGCGAATAATACTTAATAAATAGCCTAGAATGCCTTAGTTACTACTATAGCTAATTATATTCGCCGCTAGATTAGATAAAGTGCTTAGAAAGTCCTTATAGATAAGTATAGCTTTAACCCTTACTAATTAGCACTTACGCTAGAGAATATAATCGAGAGAGGGTAGACCCTATCTTATATAGGATCTCTATATATAGCTATAATAACGCTAGATCCTATGTTTTTACTATCCGCTTTATACCCGTACGTAAGGTAAAGCATATATTAGTAGATAGGGGGAAATACTAAAAGAATAGTTAAGTAGCCTATTAGGCAAGCTCCTATTTAAAAAGTACTCCTTATACTACCTACCCGTTAGTAGCCTACCTACTAATAGCCTATTTAAGGATAGATATAAGAAGAGCGATAAGAGAGGACTATAGGACTATATAATAACTAGCGAGGAGTATTGCATAGCTATAGTCGAGGAGGACTACCGCCCTTTAAAAGCCGCTTAAGGCTATCGAAGCTAAAGGACTCCTATAACTAATATATAAATAGATCTTCGCTTATTCTAAATCAACCGATTTGCTTTATATATAGGTAGTATAGCTACTACCCGTTAATATATTCTACCCTATTTATAGATAGACTTCGGGATTAGGAAAGAGATATCCTATGCGAGAAGTATTTCGCTAAAAGAGTATAATAGTAGGAAGTAAATAGGCAATTGCCTAAGGGATTAAGAGGGACTAGGCCCCTATCTTAAGCTATAGTTTAAGCGAGCTATAGATATATTAAGAGGGAACTAAAGACCTATATTGCCGAGGCCGCGCTTAATATAAGGGTAGTTTACTTTACTAAGTTATAGGATATCTTAAATAGCGATAATAAGTATAGCTATAGTATTCTTATAAACCTTATAGAGGAAACCTATATTAATAAGCAGCTATCCGTTAGAGCCTATATCGAACGCTAGGCAGTCGGGTTCTCGACATTTAGGTAATAGCAATTAAAAAGGGAAGAGAGGCTCTAAGGCTTAAACAGCCTGCACAAAGGGATTAGAAGCTGCAAAAGGATGTAAAACACTGAGAATAATAGCTCTTATCTTGTCTAGTAGGGAGGCTAACTAGTCTCTATATATAGGAAAATTCCTTAGACGAAATCAGCCGCGTAGACCTAAGGAAAAACAGGTAACGTAAATAATCGGACGGAAGGATCGGTAAGAAAAGTAATAGATCGTGCCGTACGATAAATAAGTCATATAGTTAGCAAATAAATAAGCAGCCTAGTAGAAGACTAGTGAATTCTATAGTGAATTCTACGGTAGAAGCCGTAGCTATATAAAGGAATTCTACGGTAGAAGCCGTAGAAGAGAATTAGAATTCTATAGTAGAAGACCGTAGAAGGGAATTAGAATTCTACGGTAGAAGACCGTAGAAGGGAAGAGATTTTATAGGTAAAGTCTATATAAATAACCGTAAAATTACCGTAAAATCATAGTAAAATATAACCGAAGAAAGGTAGGTAAATACGCCTGTAGAAGTGCGGGGTAATGCCCGTAGAAGCCCGTAGAATTCTATAGTAGAATCTAGGGAAGAACCGGGGATTTCCCAGTAGAAAGTAAATAGGGAAGACGATAATATTAATATACCCCCCTAGCTAGAAGGGAATAACTTCCGGCTAATTAGAATTATTATCGACTTCTTCTTAAATCCTAATAGAAATATCCGTAAGTCGAAGCTAATAAAGGAACGTTTAAAAACGTTATCGTAAGAGCAATTTAGTTAATCTATCCGTAATTATTTAGTTAAAAGGGATATATTTAATATTAAAAGTATTGCGTAAGAATTCCTATCGGGCCTAGTAGTTATAAATTTTAACGTGCTTTAAGGCGGTCTAAATCTTTAGAATCTCGGCGGAAACTAGGCGGATTGTCTAGGTATTATTACACTAAGTAGTAGGAACCGGAATATCTAGCTATAGAGAAATATCGTTAAACAAACGAAGAATAGAAATTAGTTCTTTCGCGGTAGAAGAGACTATAAGAAGTTCGGCCTTAGTAGAAGAAGTAGTAACCGTAGATTATTCCTAGGCACTTTACGCGATTAGACCGTTAAATAGGCTAATAAAATAGCCCTTAGAAGAATAACGAGTATCTAAGTCGTCGGCGTATACGGTATTAAAAGCTATAATAAGTTCTTACTCGTTTATATCCGAAAACTTAATCGTAAGGAAACGCGATTTATATAAGTAAGTTACTAAGCTTTCTACGAGCTTAATATAGAGCGTAGACGGGTTTTATATATACTCCGCTAATAAATTCGACGATTTTACGGCGTCGAGATAGGTAGAAATAATCGCGTAATTATAAGAACCGACTAAAGACTAAAAGTAATAGATTTAGTTATCTATAGCCTATCCCTAGTATTTCTCTAGCTTCTTAGGAAGTAGGAATAAGCAAAGGGTCGAAATAGGCCGTAGAACTATAGAAGTAGGGATTAAACTAAACTTAAAAGCAATCTTATCTAAGTAAACGTCCTAGTATAACTATAGCTTTCGCTACTTACGGTCTTAGATAATCCTTATCCTAAGGAAATAGGTAAGCTCTCCGCGGTTAGTAACTATATACTTCTGCTTAAAGCGATAGATAAAATCGTCTATAGCCCTACGGTGCTCTTTACGGAAAAGGATAATAATATTATCTATAAAGAAGAACGCGATAATGCTACTTATAGTAGATATAAAAATGCAAGGATCCTCCGCACTTTACTAAAGGCCTAGTTCGGTAAAAGACCTAGATAATTCCTATTGCTAAAGAAGCGGCGAACGGCGAAGCCTATATAAAGCCTTTATTAACCGAATTATAAAACTAAATACCTTAAATCCGTCTAAGAAGTAGATATATACTTCTTTATCTAAATCGGCATTCGTAAAGGCGTTAACCGCGTTAAGTAAGCGGGTTTTAGTGCTAAATATAGCGGCAATAGCAATTATAATACGAAAATTTCACACTATAAGCGTCGTAGCGTATATTTCTTTTCCGCTAAACGGCTAAAGATCTCCTCGTATATAAAGGCGAGACTTAAACTTCTTAAGGTAGCCGTGCTTATTAAACTTATAATCGAATACCTATATTAATAGAAGAGGACGCACTAGCGCGTTCGCTCTTAAGGTAGGCGAAGGAAAGAAGGTCTTCCGCTATTTTAAGGAGTCCTATTTAACTACTCTAGCGGCTTTAAACTTAGGTCTAAACGGATGCGTCTTAAGATTAGACTAAAACCTTAGAAACGCGGGTAAATCCCGTTTATATATCTTCCTAGGTTTAAGAGAAGTAGCGAATACAGTCGTAAAAGCGGTGCTATTAGCCGGTAGATGCCTAACGTAGGCGAAAGCGGGATATCGACCCGAAAAACGGTTTAAATAAGTAAGGCGTAAATCCCTTATAAACCTCGTCCTCTATAGACTATCTATAGGAATAGTATTATCGTAATCTATAGACCGAGAAGTAGCTTAAGGCAACTATACCTTAAGACGGTCTACTAGTTCTATAGTTATAGTAGGTAAAAGTGTAGAAATATCGGGTTAGAAATCCTATGCATTTTTAAAAATGTCCTCCGGCGGTTCTAGGGTTTAGTTAAGAGTAAGGAGCTAAGGATTTCTATCGGCTAGAACGTCTGCTAGACTTTTATTAAGGAGTACTATTAGCGTTAACTAGAATTCTGCCTTATCCTACTCTTCTTCCTATATAATATATAGTAGAAATGCCGGTAATAATACCTATATTAGCGGTTCGGATATCTTAGACGTAGTAAAAAACTAAGTCTTATTAAACGTTATATTAAGAACTCGATAAACCTCCCGTTTCTATAGGATCTATATACGAAGAATATTAATAGAATTATACCTAACTAAATAACTAACCTCCGCATAAGGTTCCTGCTTAAGATTACGTTTCTGCGTGTTAGTTAAGGCCTTAGTAGTTAGTAGGTAGGCTTTATAGCTAAAAGCTCGAAGATAATTGAATTATAATAGTTAAGGAAGGAGAAATGCCGGTATATTTCGGTCGTAATCCCTTAACTAGTCGTAAAGGATCTCTATCGGGGAAATCCACTTCGATAGAAATAACGTAGAGGAAGCTGCCTATCGGGCTAGAATCCGATTGTGTAAATACACTATAGTTTTCTACGTTTCTGTCTATAAATGCTCGGGCAAATTTGCTTTAATCCTTATAGATCGAGCTTTCGTAGATACTACCCCCCTAGCTCGTTCGGCAGCGCCGTTTTAAGCGGGTGTATAGGGAGTAGTAGGCTTATTATAAATGCCCTATTAGTTAATAAAGTCCTAAAAATCGTATCGAAGGGCTTAGTCGTTATCTTAATATATTATACCGATAGAAAGTAAGAACTATTGAGAAATATACCGACCTAGGCTCTTAAAGTATAAAGTTAGCTCGTCTATAAAGGCGTTTAGAAGCGTATATAGAAAAACAAGCTTCGTATAGTTATCCTTAATAAGAAATATAACGTTCTTATTGTTATAACTCTTATATATAGAAAAGATATCGTAAAATACCTTAGAAAAGGGAAACGTCGCTTTAGAAAGCGGCGGCTTACGGTTAATAATTCGTTTAGCCTACGTAAGCTTATAGGACTTATAGGAGATTATCTTATTAAAAGTCACCGACTATAGTATTCCGAGAGCTTTCGAAAGTGCTTTATTATTCGGATGTCTAAGTCGTTAATGCTAAAGAGAAAGTTCCTCTATACTTATTAGTATAAGCTCCGGTATAGTAGCCGAAAAAGGTGCTATAATCGGGGTTTCTATAGTAGAATCTATAAAAGGAACGGAAGCAATAGTTAGAAGCGTAGTAGAAGGCGTTAATAGGTTATACTCGATAATATACTAGTTGTAAATTAGCTCCGTTATGTAAATTGTACGGGTTAATAAAGAGATTACTTTAGTCTACGGGTTCTACGAAAGATTCGCCTTATAAAGAAGACGAAGTAAATAAAAGGACGTATAAAAGGACGGGATATATACTACTTAACTAAGGTAAAAAGTGCCCGTCGAAATGCGTATAAATACCGTACCTATCCTAAGAATAGGAGTGCTTCTACTACCTACGAGTACGTACTTAGAAGAAGGCTAGAAGTTATAGAAGCGCTCCCTATTATTGCAAATATATCTATTAGACCTTAAATCTATAATAAAAGAATCCTTTAACGGGTATTCTATAGTAGTCTATAAAATAACTAGTAGTAAAAAGGTCGTAAGAATATTAGCGGCAGCCGTAGCTTATACTATCTTTATCTTAGTCGGATTATTCTTCCGCTACTCCTCGTCGCGAAGAAGTACCGCGTTAACTTTAGCCTTATTAGCCGGAACCTTAAGGTAGTCGTCTATAGTCTTTTAGACGTCTTTATCGGGTTTCTATAATAGAAGTCGAACGGAAGGGTTAAAGTAATAACACTATCGGAAATAGTATCGTTCTCCGTAAATGCACGGCGGACTATCCTTCTTTTTGCCTTTATCTTTATCCTTATCTAAGGACGCAGCTGCTAAAGTAGTTGCCGATTTATTAGTAGATTCCGCGGCTAAGGGTTTTATTCCCTAGCCTTAGAATTTCGCAAAAGCGTTAGTCTTTAGCGCTTTAGTCGTAGCCTTTAAGGCCTACGAGCGCTCGAAAAGTTCGGATATTTTAAATCCGTCGGGGAAAGACTATTCTTAGCCTAGCTTATTTAGGCGGGTATCGTCCTCTATCTTATTTATCTAGTATTCTACAAAAGGGCTAGAAATTAGCTAAATAGCCTTAAGAAAAAGCTATATAGACCGGAGGCCTTCCGATTCCGGCAACTTAATTCGCCGGGCATCGGTAAGGACCTTCTACTAGTTGGAAATCTATGTTATAATACCCGTCCGGTCTAATGCCTTTAAAATAGTATAGAACTACGCGAGAATAGTCTTCTATTGCGTTTATAAAGTCGGCTTTACACGCCGCTATAGTAAAGCTAATTCTTTAGAAACCTTATATTCGTCGGCAATTATTAAGTAATAATTCCTAATGTTTTAAACGATAAACTGCTAGATTAACGTAAGAGATTTCTATTAGTCCTTATAGGCTTAAAGCAATATACGATACTAGGAAAAGAGAAACTTAAACCTCTTAAGTTCTTCTATAGATAAACTAGCAATATTAGCAACGGTCGCGTTAACTATTCTAGCTATTAGTTCTATAGGAAGAGGCAATAAGGGTTTCTAAAGTTTAAGCGTAATAGAAGGATCGATTTTCTCCTAAATCCCTTAGGCGAGTGCGTATTTCTAGATCGTTAAGATCTATCGGTCTTAGTCCGCTAGTCTATTTAAGACGGTCTTTAAAGTAATATCGGCTATAATAGATATAGTAACGTAGGTAAAAGAGTAGTAAAATCACCGGAAAAGTGTAATTAAATATACAATATATATAAGCAAACCGTAAAAACTAAACTAAGTGCGGGAAAACACTAATAGAATAGGGTAAACGTATTAATTAGTCCTCCGCGAGTCGATTCGCTAGATTAATAACGCTCTTTAAAAAGATAATTATACTAGTCCTTTAGGAGTCGATTCGCTAGATATAAAATTAAAGGCTTTACTACCGTAAGTCGTAGCGTTAGCAGCCTGAAAATATAAGCCGTTAGAACTCTCTATGCGTAGAGAAGTTCGGCCGGGCTTATAACTATCGAACGCTAAGCAGTCGGGTTCTCGACATTTAGGTAATAGCAATTAAAAAGGGAAGAAAGGCTCTTAGGCTTAAATAGCCTGTATAAAGGGATTAGAAGCTGCAAAAGGATGTAAAACACTAAGAATAATAGCTTTTGTCTTATCTAGTAGGGAGGCTAACTAGTCTCTATATATAGGAAAATTCCTCGGACGAAATCAGCCGCGTAGACCTAAGGAAAAATAGGTAACGTAAATAATCGGACGGAAGGATCGGTAAGAAAAGCAATAGATCGTGCCGTACGATAAATAAGTTATATAGTTAGTAAATAAATAAGCAGCCTAGTAGAAGACTAATAAATTCCACGGTGAATTCTACGGTAGAAGCCGTAGCTATATAAAGGAATTCTATAGTAGAAGCCGTAGAAGGGAATTAGAATTCTACGGTAGAAGACCGTAGAAGGGAATTAGAATTCCACGGTAGAAGACCGTAGAAGGGAAGAGATCTTTCGGGTAAAGTCTGTGTAAATAACCGTAAAATCACCGTGAAATCACCGTGAAATATGACCGAAGAAAAGTAGGTAAATGCGCCCGTGGAAGTGCGGGATAATGCCTGTAGAAGCCCGTGGAATTCCATAGTGGAATCTAGGGAAGAACCGGGGATTTCCCGGTAGAAAGCAAATAGGGAAGACGGTAATATTAACAGCCTAAGCTATAGGATTTAAACCCGATGCTAATATTATATAGGATTCCTTAGACTAAGACTAAGACCTAAAGGGAGTAAAAGCGCTATAAATAGTTAAGCGCTTTTAGAAAGTTATAACTAAGGAGGACGTTAAGGACCGGGATACGGTAGCTTTAATCTAAAGCGCCTTAGCGATTATAATACTAGCGGGGGGGCGAACCTACCTTAAGCCGTAAAGAAGAGGCAAGGAGGTAGCAACGCGGTCCTTATAGTTATTTAGCTAGCGATAGATTCTAAAGAAGCGCCGTAGAGGCATAAGGTGCCTTAAGGAGAGGTTAACCTCTTAGCAACTACTATTACTACTACTATAAAGGTAAAAACGGGAGTAAAGCCGAGGAGTTTTAGGGAGATCTAGGCAAGAGAAAGGCTTAGATCCTTCGATTAGATTAACCTAGCTCGTAAGGTTATAGTGCCTTTAAGCCTAGCCGACTTTTAGTAAATAAGCCTAAAGGGTATTAAGTAGTTTCGCTATTTATCTTCGCGTAAATAAGTGCGATAGTCTAAGCTTAGGAAAAGAGCTAAGCTAGCGATAGCCGCGGCGGTATATAAGTATACTTCGCCCTTTTATAATACCTAGTTGTTAGTAAAAGCGGCATTAACCCTAAAGACGTTTAGAGTAGCTATTATAGTTATCTTCGCTAGTATTTAGTAAGAAGCTATATATATCGCTATACTATCGTAGATAGTTAAGTAGACTAAGGCTCGGAAGCTAATATTATATCGTAAAAGTTCGCCGTAGAATATAATTAGCTACGCTAGTAACTATCCGAAATCGGGTTTAAAGGACTATTAATACTAAACGCTAATAGATCGAAGACACCTATTATAGAGTTCGTAAAGTATACCGTCGTTTACGAAGGGATTAAGCGGGAGATCCTAGCTATTATTCGACTAGACCTTTATAAAGGAATACTAAAGGACGATATTCTAGTCTTACTTAAGCTCCTATAGCTCTATAAGACTAATGCAATATTCGATATCTAAGAAAGCACCCTTAAGATTAAGCTTCTATCTATTAAGGAATAACGTTAGAAGATATAAGGTCTAATTATAACTATAAGTAGCCGGTAGAAATTATTGCTTTCCCTAGCAGCGCCCTCGCTACTAAAGAGGTTTGTAGGAAAGAAGGACGTATATAAGGCTATTGCCGTATTAGAGGATAATTCTTTATCGGAAGAAGACTCTTCCTCTATTAGATATACCGCGTCTTTAGAAAACTAGACTTACTGCTTCGACCTAAGTATATCGTTAAAGTGCGATTAATAGTATTATTATTTAACTATACCTTATACCTTCCTTTCTCCTAGTTCTTTATTATTAATATTACCGTCTTCCCTATTTGCTTTCTACCGGAAAATCCCCGGTTTTTCCCTAGATTCTACTATAGAATTCCACGCACTTCTATAAGCGCATTTACCTATCTTCGGTCATATTTCACCGTGATTTTACGGTGATTTCACGGTTATTTATACAGTCTTTACCCGTAAAATCTCTTCTCTTCTACGGTCTTCCACCGTAGAATTCCTTTATATAATCACGGCTTCTACCGTAGAATTTACTAGTCCTTCTAATAGACTATTGCGTTATTAGTTTAGTTATTTGCTAATTATATAACTATTTATCGTACGGATGCGATTTATTGTTTACGACCGGCGCTTCCGACCGGCGACTCCGTCCGACTCTTTCTTTTACTTCTTTTCCTTAGGTCTACGCGGCTATTTTCGTCTAAGGGATTTCCCTATATATAGAGATTAGTTAGCCCTCTTTATTAGAAAAGATAAAAGCTATTATTCTTAGTGATTTACATCCTTTTGCAGCTTTTAATCCCTTTATATAGGCTGTTTTAGCCTTAGAGCCTTTCTTCTACTTAATTACTATTATACTAATATCGAGGACCCGACTACCTAGCGTTCGATAGTTATAAGCCCGGACGAACTTCTCTACGCATAGAGAGTTCTAATAGCTTATATTTTCAGCCTACTAACGCTACGACTTACGGTAGTAAAGCCTTTGCCTTTATATCTAGCGAATTAACTTATAGAGGACTAGTATGTCTTTAAGGAGCGTTATTAATCTAGCGAATCGACTCGCGGAGAACTAGTTAGTACGTTTACTATATTCTATTAGTGTTTTCCTATACTTAGTTTAGTTTTTACGGTTTATTTATATATATTATGTATTTAACTACTCTTTTTTCCGGTGATTTTACTATACTTTTACCTAGGTTACTATATCTATTATAGCCGATATTGCTTTAAAGACTATTTTAAATAGACTAGCGGACTAGGACCGATAGATCTTAACGATCTAGAAATACGTACTCGCTTAAAGGATTTAGGAGAAAATCGATCCTTCTATTACACTTAAACTTTAGAAACCCTTATTGCCTCTTCCCGTAGAACTAATAGCTAGAATAGTTAACGCGACCGTTACTAATATTGCTAGTTTATCTATAGAAGAGCTTAATAGGGTTAAGTTTCTCTTTTCCTAGTATCGTACGTTACTCTAAGCCTATAAGGACTAATAGAAATCTCTTATATTAATCTAGCAGTTTATTATTTAAAATATTAAGAACTACTACTTAATAATTCCCGACGAATATAAGGTTTTTAAGGAATTAGATTTACTATAGCGGCGTATAAAGCCGACTTTATAGACGTAATAGAAAACGATTCTTACGTAGTTCTATACTATTTTAAAGGCATTAGACCGGACGGATATTACGATATAGATTTCTAACTAGCAGAAGGTCCTTACTAACGCCCGGCGAATTAAGTTGCCGGAATCGGAAGGTCTCCGGTCTATATAGCTTTTTCTTAAGGCTATTTAGCTAATTTCTAGCCCTTTTACAGAATACTAGATAAATGAGATAAAGGACGATGCCCGCCTAAATAAGCTAGGTTAAGAATAGTCTTTCCCCGACGGATTTAAGATATCCGAACTTTTCGAGCGCTCGTAGGCCTTAAAGGCTACGACTAAAACGCTAAAACCCAACGCTTTTGCAAAGTTCTAAGGCTAAGGAATATAGTCCTTAGCCGCGGAATCTATTAATAAATCGGCAACTACTTTAGCAGCTGCGTCCTTAGATAAAGATAAAGGCAAGAAAAGGGATAGTCCGCTATATAGTTACGGAGAACGATACTATTTCCGATAGTATTATTACTTTAACCCTTCCGTTCGACTTTTATTATAGAAACCCGATAAAGACGTCTAAAAGACTATAGACGACTACCTTAAGGTTCCGGCTAATAAGGCTAAAGTTAACGTAATACTTCTTCGCGACGAAGAGTAGCGGAAGAATAATAAAACCGAGATAAAGATAGTATAAGCTACGGCTGCCGCTAATATTCTTACGACCTTTTTACTACTAGTTATTCTATAGACTACTATAGAATACCCGTTAAGGGATTCTTTTATTATAGATTTAAGGTCTAATAGATATATTTGCAATAATAGGGAGTGTTTTTATAACTTCTAGCCTTCTTTTAAGTACGCACTCGTAGGTAGTAAAAGCACTCTTATTCTTAGGATAGGCACGGTGTTTATACGTATTTCGACGGGCACTTTTTAGCTTAGTTAGGTAGTATATATCCCGTCTTTTTATACATCCCTTTATTTACTTCGTCTATTATGTAAGGCGAATATTTTATAGAACCCGTAGATTAGATAGATCTCTTCGTTAATACGTACTATTTATATAACAGAGCTAATTTACAACTAGTATATTATCGAATATAACCCGTTAATACCTTCTACTACGCTTTTAACTATTGCTTCCGTTCCTTCTATAGATTCTACCGTAGAAACCCCGGTTATAGCACCTTTTTCGGCTACTATACCGGATTCTATACTAATAAGTATAAAGGAACTTTCTCTTTAGCACTAATAGCTTAGATATCCGAATAATAAAGCGCTTTCGAAAGCTCTTAGAATACTATAGTCGGTAACCTTCGATAAGATAATCTCCTATAAGTCCTATAAACTTACGTAGGCTAAACGAATTATTAACTATAAACCGCTGCTTTCTAAGGCGACTTTTCCCTTTTCTAAGGTGTTTTACGATATCTTTTCTATATATTAGAGTTATAACAATAAGAACGTTGCATTTCTTATTAAGGATAACTATATAAAGCTTATTTTTCTATATGCCTTTTTAAACGCCTCTATAGACGAGCTGATTTTATGCTTTAAGAGCTTAAGTCGGTATATTTCCCGATAGTTCTTACTTTCTATTAGTATAATCTATCGAAATAACGACCGAGCCCTTTAACGGGATTTTTAAGATTTTATTAACTAATAGGGCATTTATAATAAGCCTACTACTCCCTTTATACCCGCTTAGAATAGCGCTGCCGAACGAGCTAAGGGGGTAGTATCTATAAAAGCTCGATCTATAAGGATTAAAGCAAATTTGCCTAAGCATTTATAGATAGAAACGTAGAAAACTATAGTATATTTATACAATCGGATTCTAGCCTAATAGGCAGCTTCCTCTACGTTTTTCCTATCGAAGTAGATTTCCCTAATAGAAGTTCTTTACGACTAATTAAAGGATTACGACCGGAATATACCGGCATTTCTCCTTCCCTAACTATTACGATTCGATTATCTTCGAGCTTTTAGCTATAAGGACTACCTACTAACCACTAAGGCCCTAACTAATACGTAGAAACGTAATCTTAAGTAAGAACCTTATATAAAGGTTAGTTACTTAGTCGGGTATAATTCTACTAATATTTCTCGTATATAGATCTTATAGAGATAGGAGGTTCGTCGAGTTCGTAATATAACGTTTAATAAGACTTAGTTTTTTACTATATTTAAGGCATTTAAACCGCTAATATAAGTATTATTACCGGCACTTCTACTATATATTGTATAAGAAGAAGAGTAAGATAAAGCAGAATTCTAATTAACGCTAATAATACTTCTTAATAAGCATTTTACTTTAGCAGATATTCTAGCCGAAGGCAATCCTTAGCTCCCTACTCTTAACTAAACCCTAGAACCGCTAGAGGACGTTTTTAAGAATATATAGGATGTTTAACCCGATATTTCTACTCTTTTACTAACTATAACCGTAGAACTAGTAGACCGACTTAAGGTATAGTTGCCTTAAGCTACTTTTCGGTCTATAGATTACGATAATACTATTCCTATAGATAGTCTATAGATAATAAGGTTTATAAGGGATTTACGCCTTACTTATTTAAACCGTTTTTTAGGTCGATATCCCGCTTTCGCTTACGTTAGGCATTTACCGGCTAATAGCACCGCTTTTACGGCTATATTCGCTACTTCTCTTAAACTTAAGAAGATATATAAACGGGATTTACCCGCCCTTCTAAGGTTTTAGTCTAATCTCGAGACGCATCCGTATAGACCTAAGTTAAAAGCCGCTATAAAGGTTAAATAGGACTCTTTAAAATAGCGGAAGACCTTCTTTTCTTTGCCTACCCTAAGAGCGAACGCCTTTATGCGTCCTCTTCTATTAATATAGGCATTCGATTATAAGTTTAATAAGCACGGCTACCTTAGGAAGTTTAAGTCTCGCCTTTATATGCGAGGAGACCTTTAGCCGTTTAGCGGAAAGGAAACTTACGCTATAACGCTTATAGCGCGAAATATTCGCATTATAATTACTATTGCCGCTAAATTTAGCACTAAAACCCGCTTACTTAACGTAGTTAACGCCTTTACGAATGCCGATTTAGATAAAGAAGTATATATCTACTTCTTAGACGGATTTAAGGTATTTAGTTTTATAATTTAGTTAATAAAGGCTTTATATAGGCTTCGCCGTTTGCCTTTTCTTTAGCAACGGGAATTATTTAAGTCTCTTACCGAACTAGGCCTTTAGCAAAGTGCGGAGTATCTTTGCATTTTTATATCTACTGTAAGTAGTATTATTACTTTCTTCTTTATAGATAATATTATTATCCTTTTCCGTAAGGAGCACTATAGGGCTACTAACGATTTTATCTATCGCTTTAGGCAGAAGTATATAGTTACTAACTATAGAGAGCTTACCTACTTCCTTAGGATAAGGATTATTTAGGACCGTAAGTAGCGAAAGCTATAGTTATGCTAGGTTATTTACCTAAACAAGATTGCTTTTAAGTTTAGTTTAATCCTTACTTCTATAGTTCTATAGCTTATTTTAACCCTTTGCTTATTCTTACTTCCTAAGAAGCTAGAAAAACACTAGGGATAGGCTATAAATAACTAAATCTACTACTTTTAGTCTTTAGTCGGTTCCTATAATTACGCGACTATTTCTACCCGGCTCGACGCTATAAAATCGTCGAATTCTTTAGCAAAGTATATATAAAACCCGTCTACGCTTTATATTAAGCTCGTAGAAAGCTTAGTAACTTACTTATACGAATTGCGTTTCCTTACGATTAAGTTTTCGGATATAGATAAGTAAAAACTTATTATAGCTTTTAATACCGCTTACGCCGACGACTTAGATACTCGTTATTCTTCTAAGGGCTATTTTATTAGCCTATTTAACGGTCTAATCGCGTAGAGTGCCCGGAAATAATCTACGGTTACTACTTCTTCTACTAAAGCCGAACTTCTTATAGTCTCTTCTACTACGAAAGAGCTAATTTCTATTATTTATTTATTTAACGATATTTCTTTACAGCTAGATATTCCTATTCCTACTATTTAGTATAATAACACTTAGATAATCCGCTTAGTTTCCGCTAAGATTCTAAAGATTTAGACCGCCTTAAAGCATATTAAAATTCACAACTGCTAGGCCTAATAGGAATTCTTATATAACACTTTTAATATTAAATATATTCCTTTTAATTAGATAGTTATAGATAGATTAACTAAATTGCTTTTACGATAACGTTTCTAAACGTTCCTTCGCTAGCTTCGACTTACGGATATTTCTTTTAGGATCTAAGAAAAAGTCGCTAATAATTCTAACTAGCCGGAAGTTATTCCCTTCTAGCTAGGGGGGTATATTAATATTACCGTCTTCCCTATTTACTTTCCACCGGGAAATCCCCGGTTTTTCCTTAGATTCTACTATAGAATTCCACGTACTTCTATAAGCGTATTTACCTATCTTCGGTTATACTTTACTATGATTTTACGGTGATTTTACGGTTATTTATACGGTCTTTACCTATAAAATCTCTTTCCTTCTACGGTCTTCTACCGTAGAATTCCTTTATATAATCATAGCTTCTACCGTAGAATTTACTAGTCCTTCTAATAGACTATTGCGTTATTAGTTTAGTTATTTGCTAACTGTATAACTATTTGTCGTACGGATGCGATTTATTGTTTACGACCGGCGCTTCCGACCGGCGACTCCGTCCGACTCTTTCTTTTACTTCTTTTCCTTAGGTCTACGCGGCTGTTTTCGTCCGAGGGATTTCCCTATATATAGAGACTAGTTAGCCCTCCTTATTAGAAAAGATAAGAGCTATTATTCTTAGTGATTTACATCCTTTTGCAGCTTCTAATCCCTCTATGCAGGCTGTTTTAGCCTTAGAGCCTCTCTTCTACTTAATTGCTATTACACTAATGTCGAGGACTTAACTACCTAGCGTTCGATATTTATAAAGCCTTTACTATAGCTTTTAGGGCATACACTACGCCTAACTAAGCCGAAGGACTAAGCAGCATTTAAGAGAATATATCGCTTAGGAATATACTATATAAGTCTATTATATAGTTACGGATAAGTGCTATATATAGGAGGATTAAATCCCGATAGCCCCGATAGACTTTAAGAAGGATAGACCGCTAGCAGGCAGTTAGATTAATACGATTAGTTAGCTAAGTAAAGGGTTTATTCCCTCTTTTATAATCCTTCTAAGTATATAGATACTACTTAAATAGGTTAATAACGCACTTAACAAACGTACGATGCTTATAACGAGTTAGAAAGACTATACGAATAATTAAGCAAAGCTTGCTTTACGCTACGAAGAACATAGAATGTGTGTAAGTTACGGCAAGCCGCTTTACTTACTTAATATATATAGTGAGCTTTTTTATTATAAGGGTCCCCTATTATAAAAACGAAGTATGGCTATTAGCTAACGCGAAATAACACGCTATAATTAGATAGAGTTTAAAAGTCTAATGCGCTAATTAGCTATAGTAGGGCGATGTTTAAACCGTGCTTAGCGCTTATTAGCTACCTATCTAACGGGGCTTAAATAGAAAGGTTGACTAATAAAATCCTATACTACTATTAGATAGGTCCGTCTTAGCCTTATATATAATCGCGCGTAGGGGACTACGCGCGGGGTAAACAAATACATGTGATAAGCCCCGCTTTTGTTAAGGCTTAGGGTTCGATTCCCGCTTATGGCTAAAACAATATGCCCTAGCTATAGCTAAAAATTTAAGGTCCCCCGGCTATAGCAAAGCTTTGCTTATAGTTGTGCCCTACGGTATACTCGTATTTTATTATTGCTATTAAGTGGATTTAGCACTTTAAGGAATACTCTCGACCTTCTACTCTAGGCGAGAAGCGGCTGCTTCTTATAGATAGCTATAAAAACCACTTTATAGCGGAAATCATAGGGTTTTGCTTAGAATATAACATCGAGCTCTTCCCCTTGCCGCTACACCTTACGTATATACTCTAACCTCTCGACGTAGGCGTATTCTGCTTATATAAGCATTAGTGTTAAAAGTTGCTTTATCGTAAGATCGCGGACGGCGTTATTAACTTTAATAAGACCGACTTCCTCTTCTACCTTTAAGAGATTCGCAATCGAACGTTTTAAGAGGCAACGATCCGCTCGGCTTAGGAGAAATATAGCCTCTTCTATATAACCCGTCTATCGTGCTTAACTAGCTTTAAGACGCCCTCTCGTCGCTAACTAAGCAGGTAGATAAGCGATATCTACCTAGCTTTATTAAAGGCATTAAACCTTACGACTCTACTATCGTCGCAATACCTTAACGCTAAGTTCGCACGTGGCTAATAGACTGGAAGGACGTTACGACGCCTATAGGTAGCCTTACCGATATATAGCGGTTCTACGACTACGTCGGGTATTAGCTCTAATTAACGATAATTTCTTATTTACCGCTATCGCCCTCTATTCTTTAAGTCTATAAGGCGGCGAGTAAGGCTAGTAACTCTCTCGCACTTAACGGGATTACCGCTATAGCTAAGATACGCCGACTAAAGGAAAAACAAATCTAACGGAAGGTTCTTTATACTAAGACATAAGTTATAGCTAAATACGGCCTATTAAGTGTCTATAACGCTAGACTCCGAGCCGCACGAGATTCTAAGAACCGTCTAGCTGCATAAGACGACGAGGCACGCTAAATAAAGGTTAAAAACGAGGCTACCTTCTTACGACGATAGCTTTATAACATTAGGGCTATCGTTCGCAGTAGTATCTTTAAGACATCGCCTCGTATAGTTAAGGCATAAGGCGGCTAGCTAAAGGGCGCCCGACGCGATTATCTTAATGATAAAATAAACTAGCTTTATTACTAATACCTTATCTTCCGCGAATTCTTACGTTATAGGCGTTATCGTCGTAAAACCGAGGCAGTATAATATAGGGATAATATTATATATAAGGCGGTAGACTTATTAATCCTCGAGGCTGAAGAGCGAGCTAGCGGCCGCTAAAGGCTTGCCTTAAAGGTCGACGGTATTAAGATCGCGGGTGCTAGTATCGCTAACGGCATAAGCGAAGAATTTAAAGCTATTAAGCTAAAGGCATTATAGTAAAGGGCGTAAGAGGAAAAGTCTAATACCGTATAATACTAACGCTAAATGCTAGTAATATCTCTAACGATAGTGCGAGTATTACGGGTTAAAAGGTTATATACCTAAGAGAGGAATGCATCTATACTAAGATATATATGTTTTACACTAAAAATAGTAGGGCTGCTAAGTACCTTATTTTATTCTATATTATCGGTCTTTTTCCACGTTAGTAAACCCCCCCTCCTTACGGAGTAAGGCGAAGAAGGAGGGGGATGCCGGATTTAAGGCCCCCTTAGTAAAGGGGGACTAAAAATTCGTCTCTTAACCCCCTCCTTCTAGGAGGGGGGGGATAGCGACTAACAAAAAGCCTAGCGACTCGGAAGAAAACAGGTACTTAGCCGCACTACCTATTTTACTTATAAAGCAAAGTACCTTGATTTTTTTAGGTAAATGCATATTTTCGTAGCTACCTTAATAAATAATCGTGATACGACTTACACCTACGACTTACACTATATTGCATCGCACAATATATTATATATTAATTCTAATATAAATCTAACGTTCTAGCTTAAGAATAAAGGATAGTTCCTCCGCATTGGCTTCCTATTTGTAAGAAGACAGACTAGAGGTACGTTTAGGAAGGTAGGAACGATGGTTAAAAGTACGAATAATCCTTTATTACAATACGGTTGCCCTCTCGTAGTAAGACTAAAGCTTGCCCCTCTTCTAAGATATATCGGAGCCTTAGGGATATACTCTTAGGCCTCGAGAGGGGTTATCGGGGACTAGTTAGCGACTAATAGCCGAATAGTCCCCGAGCTAAAATGTATTATCTATCGTATATATATCCCTTTCTCCCGACTCTATAGTTGCGCGGGTAGCTGCGTTATAATTATCCCCCCCTTCTAAGGCGGACGCTTTAGACGCTAGGATAGCTTTAGGTATAAATAAAGTCGTAATAGTAAATAAGACTAAAATAGGATTAAACGTAGTATAAAGATTAACGACGATAGTTATTATTATATATATTATAATAATTATCGTATTAATCACGCGTTATAATAGTTACTACGCAATAGGTAGCTAGTCGCCTACGTATAGTTAGCGAACTATAATAGAGTACTGCTTTTTATATATAAAGTTTTTTCTTCTTTTCTTTTATTATATAACTATACTAAGATCTTATAGAGAAGTATATTCGGAATTAGATAAGCAAATTATAAATTAGATAAGCATATTCCGAATTAGTTTAACGCTATAGGTCTTAAGCGAACGGCAAGCGTAACGGTAGAGACGCCCTAAAAGCGAGGAAAACAGATAGACGATATTAAGCTGATAGGTCCTTTAGTTATAGCTTAAGTCTTAGAGTTATCGGCTAATAGAGTATCGATTAAGGACGCTATAGCGATAGCATAGAAAGAGATAAAGCTAAGCTAAAGAAAAAGCGTAGAGAGAAAATAACCCTATTAGAATAACTTCTCGTAGAGAAGAATATACCGAATGTATTAGAGAAATCGATATCTTTATTAAAGGAAAAAATCGACGATCCGCTAATTCGTTAATTATTTAAGGGACTATTTATAAGCATAAAGAAACCTATTATAGTAGAGTCTTAGGAAGATTAAGCGACTACTAAGCGTATAACGCTAACGGTTATCGAATCTAAAACATTTTCGTCGTCTAGCGAAGACGATAGAGACGAGGATATAAAGGCGAATGCTAAAGGAGACACCGTCGATATAAAGAATCTTTAGAAAGGGATATCGCTAAAGAAAAGGGCTAAGAAGGCTATAACTATAAAAAGTCGCTACGCGAAAGGGTGCTAAGTAACCGAGTTATACTATATTAAGTGCTTAAATAGCAGTATATAAGGGTTTAGCGATAACGAGGATAATACTAGAATAGTCGAACTATCTTATATATAGGGGGATACGCGATTAAGCAGGTATATTTAATATAACTCGCGCGGTGACTTTTACGAATCCGTAAGTTCTTTATTCTCCCTTAAGTCGAGATATAATCGCTAATAAAATTATAGGTGCCTGCAATAATGTCTAAGGATATAGCGGATCTATACGGCGTTTAGAAGAAGATAGCCGAGCTATAGATTACTTAGGACGAGACGGAGAAGAAGAAGATAAAGTTAATCTTCTACTAAGTTTATACGTCGTTTATAGCCGTAATAACGGCCTATAGAGAGGAATAAGGGGTATTAGGTACTAAACGTTTATATACGAAACGTCGTCTTAAATACCGGCAGGCATCGATAGAGCGACGGAAAGCTATACGCGAGAATAAGAACTAAAAGCTTCGTCTAGTAATTAAAGACGTAGGTTTTACCTTATAGCGGGTAAGACGAGAATATATATACGATAATTAATACGAAATAATTAAGGAAAGCGGTCGCTAAGGCAAAGGAGAGTAATTAAAACGTCTCCTTATTATTACGGAGTTTATTAGCGAAATAGAAGTAAGAGACTTCTACCGTATAGATATTAAAGAATAATAGTAAAGTAGTAGTAGAGTAGAAATAGAAAAGTTAAGGTAAACTAAAAAGAAGTTATTTCGTAATACGTAATTTCCGCCGTTTCTTTAGTCGTATTTTTAAGTATTCGTTAATAAGTTCTTAGGCATTCGCTATATCGTCTTAAGCAACCTACTCGTTGTATTCGGCTAGCTAACCTTCTTATTTTACTAAGTAGTAGGTAATGCCTTTCTTCTTCTTATAGTCTTTAATTTACTAAACTAATTATTCTCCTTCGGCATCGTCGAGGTTAAGTATCGGTAGTAATTCGCCGGGGTGTTAGTTAATAGCCCTTTCTGCCTACGGCTTAAGAAGACTAATATAAAATATATTATAAAGCCGGTCGTATTTCTCTAGTAGGGCTAAGCGGTACGCCTACTTACTAATAGCTTAAAGGACCTTAAAAGGTCTAATATATTTAGGTAATAACTTTATTCTTTAGTCCTTAAGGCGTAAGTTCTTCATAAAGAGTCCTACTAGGTCCTTAACCTTAAGGGTAAGTGGCTTATAATAGAGGTTATAGAACTTCTTTTACGACTCGATAGCTTATCGCTAATAAGTCTCTAGCTTTTTCCTTAAGTCTGCTAATTTACTAATATAAGCTCTCGCTTTAGGCACTCCCCTACTAGTAGCATCGTCCGTAAGGTAGATATAGTAGTCTAGTTAGTATCCGAATAATGCCTTATTAAGCGAAAAGCCTATAGTTGTATTCTTCGCATTATTATAAGCGAACTAAGCCTCTCGTAGTAGTCTAGGCTAGTTATTCTATTCGGCATTTATATAATACTAAAGGTAGTATTATAGTGTCTAATTTACCTATTCGGTCTAACCGTCGGTTTATAGGTAAAAGGCTATCGATAACCTACGTTTTATCTATAATATATAATAAAGGTCTAACTAAAACTTATTAGTAAATAGAGATCCTTTATCGGAAATAATGCCTTTTAGTACTCTATAAATAAGCTTAATCTTATAATAAAAAGCCTTAGCTTACTTAAGCGCTATTATTATCTTAAAGACCGCGAGAAATACGCTATACTTAATATATCGGTTAATAATTATTAGTATTGCGTTAACTTCTCTACTATCGAACTATAACTTTAGGAAACCGGTAGTAAAGTCTATAGAGACTTCTTCCTAAGGTCTTATAGGAATAGGCAGCGACTTAAGGGCGCTATATAGGCGATACCGCTTTAGAACGGCGCTTTAATAGATATAATATAAACGCACGTAGCTATTTATATTACGAGTTATTCCTTCCTAAAAGAATTTCCGGGATAGGAGGTCTTTTGTATAGGCTATTCCGAAGTATCTTATAAAGGGATCGTTATAGTAAAGCTAAATAAGCTCTTGCCTTACGGCAACCTCTACGGGCACTATAATTCTTCCTAAATGTAAAATAAGTCCGTTTAGGCTTAATAACTAAGGACTTACCCTTTCTTTTAAGGTACTTTCGGCCTATACTCGCTATATAGTCTACGGACCTTCCGCTTAAGTTCTCTTAAGGAGCTTAAAAAAGGGCTTAAAGACATTGCTTTTATAGACCCTTTTATAACGAGCTGCTAACCTAGCTAATTGTCTTTAATACTATTATTTATAACTAACGATATCTTTAACCTAAGTGGCTAACTTAGCGGGACTCGTTCCTAAATGCTAAGCGATCGAATCTTAGAGAGCTTATATATTTTCGTTATATAAAGATATCTCGTTAAGCTTAAAGATAGTAGAGTAGAGACCTAAGAACTCGTCTTTAAGTCGTTTTATAAAGAATCTATAGCTATATATACCTATCGAATAACTACTAACTTTTATTATAGTTCCGGGAGTAGCTCTATAGATAGTAGGGCTTTGCTTATAAATTCTAGCTTCCTTAATAAAGCATCGGTAGGATTTAATTTACCGGCTTAGTATTTAATCGTAAAATCGAAAAGAGCTAGGTATATATACTAACGTGCTTATCTTCTATTAAAGGAAACTTATTTTATAAAGCCTTAAAGGTTTTAATAATCTAATAAAACTTTAATAGTATTCGCCGCCCCTTCGACGTAGTATCGCTAGTATTTAAATAACTTAACGATAGTAAATATCTCTTAATTAATAGTACTATAGTTAAGCTTAAGGCTAGTAAACTTCCGTAACTAAAAAGCAATCGGATAATAATAGCCTTCGTTATCGGGCTATAAAAGAATACTAGCTATTGCGAAAATTAAGGCATTAGTCTTAATGCGAATCGGTCTTTAAGGGTTAAAGTATCGGAGAAGTAGGGCTATTGTAAAGGCGTTCTTTACGGCGTAAAACGCTATTAATTCGCTAGTATTTAGCTATATTCGTCTAGGCTTTCTTCCTTTAACGCTCCCCTTTAATAACGTAGTAAGAGGGGCAATAATGCTAGAGTATCCTAAAATAAATCGTCGGTAATAATTTATAAAACTAAGAAAAACTTAAATATTATAAAATAAATAAGGTTTTTCTTAATTTATAATAGCCTTAATGCGGGCTAGGTCTATTATAACTCTATTAATAGATAAGATATATCTTTAAAACTCTAAAGACTACTTATAGAAAATACACTTTAATAAATTAGCGAATAGCTTAGTATTCCTTAGTCGTTCGAGGACTTATCGTAAGTATTCTATATGCTCCTCGTAGGTCTTAGAAAAGATTAAAATATTATTAAGGTAAATAGCGCAAATAGTATCTATAAGGCCTTTAAGAGCTTAGTTAATATATAACTAAAATATAGTAAAAGCGTTAGTTAATCTAAACGGTAATACTAAATACTTATAGTAATTATAGCGAGTACGAAAGGCTATCTTTTACTTATCCCTTCCCTTAATCCGGATGCGTTAGTATGCGTTTTTTAGGTCGATCTTCGAAAAGTACTTAGCCCTTTAATAACGGTCTATAATCTCCGAAATAAAGGGGAGTAGGTAGCGATTCTTATCGGTAATACTATTAACCCCTTAGTAGTCTATATAAAGGCGTAAAGTACCGTCTTTCTTAGGCATAAAAAGAATAAGAGCCTTAGCCGAACTCTTAGATTTCCGAATAATACTACGCTTAAAGGACTAATCTAACCACTCTTTAAGAACCTAAAGTTCGGATTAAGAAAGAGGGTAGATAGGTCTAAAAGGCGGCTTAGAGTCGGGCAATAGGTTAATCGCATAATCGGTACCTTTCTTCCTTAGTAGTAAATCGGCCTTATGCTTAGAAAATACGTCTTTAAAGTCTAATAGAGTCGCCGGTATTTCCTCCCCCGTTCGCTTAAGGTTCGCCGAGTTATTATCTTTATCGGGAAATAGTATAAAATTTAGGTCCGTTATAACTATATAGACCTATGCCTTATTCCGACACTTATGTAAATATTTCTACGGCTAGCGTAATAATACCTTAGAAAGTTAGTGTTTAAACTATTAAACGCGCTTAAAAGGAATAAGATAAATATATTCCTAAGAAAGTGCGGGTATACTAAGTAAAACTAATACGCCGTTAGGTTTTAATCCGTTATCGACGCTAATATAAGGGCGAGTAACTATCTTTTCCCTATAGCGATTATCCCGGAGTTAGATAGAAACTTCTTAGACTCTATATCGTCTTATAAGCGTATTCTTAACTACCTTTTATCTAAGGGTTAATAAAGGAAGCTATTATAGCCCTTATTTTCGAGTAAAATTTATATCTATTAGGTTTACTTTACTACCGTAATTAAGATTAACGATAATTTTATAAAGTATTCGCCCTAATAGCTTTCTAATAGTATATAGTCTCTTAACTACCTCTACCTATAGCTTAGTTTAAGGAGAGGCATTTACTTTAACTTTTAAGCGTTTCCCTCCTTCTTTATCGTCTTTAAATCGGCTACGGTTTAGTTAGCTTTCGCTATCGCTTAGCAATCGGCTTATATATAGCCTAGTTTCTTATAATATTAATAAATAACTATACCGGATTAGCTTTCGCCGTTTCTATAAGAATTTCCTCCTTAGTTATTACTACGGCTATTCCTACTATATTTATTCCTACCGTTATAACTATTGCGACTATTTCCTCGGCCGTTCCTATAGCCGTTACTACGACCGTTTCTACGGCTATTTAAGGTCGATCTAGCGGCGTCGGAATCTTAATAGTTATTAGTAGATCTATTTCGGCCTTTACGTCGGCGATAGCCTATCGAACGGGAGCCTCTTGCCCCTTAAGTAAAGGTCGACTAGTCGTTAGTTAGCTTTATAAAGCGCTTTTTATTTCCTAGAGTATTCTAAAAGCGTTAAGCGAGTTAAACTATCTCCTTTTAAGTATTATCCTAAATAAATGCTAAATAAAGGGAGATTTAGTCCTAAAGATTAAGACGTAATTTTATAAAAAAGGAAAGTATATAAGTTTTTTCTAGCGGACGTTCTAAATATTGCTTAAGGGAATCTAAGTAAAGACTAAAATCGAGGGGGGACTAACCCTCTCGTTAGCGTGCTTCCTATAGTTATATAGCTAAAAGAGTCTCGCGATTAGTAATATCTTTAATTAAAATTAAGGTTTAATTGCGAAAATTATATTAATTAGTATAAAGTAATTCCCTCTCTATAAGGAGCTTTTCGTTAAGGTATCGCCTTTATCTCGCCTTATAGTCTATGTATATATAGTTAAAGGCATATAAGATTTTAGTCTTATTACGCTTAAAACGGCGTAAAGCAGCGGTAAAGGTATCCTTAAGATCGCTAATCTAATTAAGACATTTTTAAGGGTTAGTCGGTTATAATAACTAAGGAATGTTTTTATTTTAATTTCCTTACTATAACTCTCCCTCGATTCGGTTAACTATTAGCGACGTTAATATAAGTCTTTACTAAATAAGTTACCCTACTGCGAAAATTCCTCTTAAAGTTCCGTAATCCTATCTCTTAATCTCTTCTCCTCCTTTAGCTCTACGGCTCTTGCTTAAAGGGCTATAAGGATATCTATACGCGGAGGGGTAGGTCGTAAAGGCCCGGCTTGCGTTTAACTTCGCGAGGGGATAGATCGGGCCCTTTTAGGCATCGAAAAAATTAGTAATAGCGTCTTAAGACGCTTATTATAGCCCTTATATAAGTTAGTATATTTATCTTCTAATATTAGTTCCGTTACGCGAGGTAACGGCGATAGGCTAGCGACTTAATAGCTACTACGATTTATTCGGCCTACGCGGCCTATACGTCCGGAAACACGCCTACTACGCGGCGCTATCGCTCTTAGGTAACTAAAAAAGAAAAGCTTTAGAAATTATAAGAAGATAGACTAAAGGTACGTTTAGGAAGGTAGGAACGATAGTTAAAAGTATAAATAATCTTTTATTATAATACGGTTGCCCTCTCGTAGTAAGACTAAACCTTGCCCTTCTTCTAAGATATATTAGGGCCTTAGGGATATACCCTTAGGCCTCGAGAGGGGTTGTCGGGGACTAGTTAGCGACTAATAGCCGAATAGTCCCCGAGCTAAAATGCATTATCTATCGTGCATATATCCCTATCTCCCGACTCTATAGTTGCGCGGGTAGCTGCGTTATACTATTCTATTGTAATACTAAGCCCGTTAACCTCTAATATAAGGAATTAACGGTTACTAGCACGCTCTATGCATTCGAGGATTACGAGTTTAGCTGTATTATAGATAAGCTCCTCGTCGTAGTCCTTAGGCTATAATTAACTACTCTAGAAGCCTCGCTAATAAATAAGAGTAAGATAAAGGCAATAGCAGCGATAGACCTACGCGATATAGTTAAGATACGCTCGCTTATCTGCCTTTAGCCACCTAGCCTAGGCCCGGTGCTTAGTCCGGCTTATCTTAGTAATGCTATGCCGGACGATAGCCCTAATATCCCGAAGCTAGCGGCGAATATAGGTAGCCTCGTTACGGACCTCTTTCTTCCTAATTCAGCGGGCTTTATCTTCCTATACATCCCGCCTCTAGGTCTTATCTTTTGCCACTTAGAGCCTAGCATCCTTAAGGGTTAATAGTCTATATTTTCCGACGACCGAGGTCTCCTCTATTCGCTTTATCCGGGATACCTGCTTTTTTTTAAGTGCCTTTATTTTAGCAGTAGCTATAATGCTATTAAGAGCGAGTATATCCGAGGCATTAAGCGCCTTTTAGAATACGTATCGTACTAAAGGTATAAAAGACGTTTAAGACTCTAACGCGACTATTAGTCGTAGGTTAACATATAAATTATAATCCTTTATAATGCTAAGGTTAAGCCTAGGCGTCTATACAGTCCTCTAATTAACCTAAGGTCTTACAATTAGTGTTTATAGTCTTAGCGGCAAAGGCGGCAAAAGGGGCGTTCTAAAGGCAGGCTCTTCGTCTTCGTCGGTTTCTTTATTATCGTCTTTAGCCTCGTTAGATAAGTCTTTAGCCTCGTTAGACGACGTATATAGCCCGTCGGAAATATAGCTAGAAAGGTCTCTTTCTATAATAGTATAAAGCGAGGACAACGCATCTTATAGCTTATCTAGGACAAGAGTAGGGTTATATAGAAAGAGGCTATATTTCTCCTAAGTAGAGATAATCGTAGCCTTCTTAAAGGTACGGTTCCGGACCTCTTATAGGTAAAACAGAAAGTCAGTCTTGCTAAAGTTAGTAGAGCCGTCCGCAACTTCCCGGTATAAAACTTCTTAATGCTAGTGCTTATATAAGCGGAATATACCTACATTAAGAGGCTAGAGTAAATATATAAGGTACGGCGGTAAGGGGAAAAGCTCGATCTTATGTTCTTTGCAAAAGTAGACGATCTTAAAAGTAAAATAGCTCTCGCAGCCGTCTGTCTATAAGTAGAGCCCTAATATCCCTTAGGTTCTAAGGCCGTGTGTTCCGCTTAAAGTAAGTAATCTATTTAATAGCGATAATATCGTTTATACACCCCTTTTAAGCTTATTGTAAGGACTATCTCGTTATCGAGTGCGTTATTAGTCTATGCGAAAGGGATATTATCGTAGTCTTAGGCAATGCATATAGGCGTGGGCGAATGAGGTGCTAAGATCGATGCTATAAAGAGCTATAGAGGAGGAAAGAGGGAAGGAAGCTAGCTAGCTGTGCGAGAGGGTAGCCCTAATAGCTGCCCCTCGCATAAGGCTGACTAATAGTAGGGACACCTACTATAACACCTCCCCTCAGCCGAATAGCCTAATAAGGCCAACAATAATACGGCTTAGAGCTACATTCTACAGCCTTTTCCTCTATAATTTATCGGTCGCTTATTCGCAAGGCTTTCTGCCCTTCTAATTGCCTAACTAGGCTTCTGTCCCTAAATGCTTTCCTAATCGGGAAATCTATTATCAAACGTAGCGTTATAGCCTAAGCTAGTGCTTAAACTTCTTATAGCCTATACGTAAAAGCGGCTTTGTTAAGCCGTTAGCAATTATCTTATTAGTGCGGACTTAATAAAGCTAAAAATAGCCTATCGCCGTACGCTAAACGATCTACTTAAAATAGCGATTAATATGCCTCGTGCGGCCCGCATTCGCCTTATTAAGAACAGCTAATCTCGCATTCTAACTATCGGTGTATATAATCATCGGCGTGAGCTATAGGTAGCCTGCATTGTGTAATAGCTTCGCTTGCCATATGGCTGCTATACCCGCCGGCGTAAGGTTAATAAATTCGGCCTCGGTAGACGAGGTTATTACTAACGTTTGTCGTTTCGACCGCTAAAAGATAGGCCTATCGGCTAAGAAGACTATATACCCGGCTGTTAAACAGCGGGTTCGAAGATCGTTAGCAAAAGAGGCATCTGCATAAACGCGTAGCTTTAAATCATTAGTCGAATAACGACCCCTAAGGATAATGCCTAAGGTTATAGATCCTTTAAGATAACGCAATAAGTGCTTTAGGACAGCTAGGTGCGTTATAGTAGGGTTATAACTTACCTCCGATAACTTATTCACTATATAAGACAAATCCGGCCTTATTCCTATCGCTAGCTAGTTTAAGCTACTAGTTTTTTAAAGCCACTCCTTAGAGGGCATTACCGACTGTTGTTATTTCCAATCCGCTAGGATAACGGTCCTTAGCGGCTATAGCGTTATTGCCGTGTTCTCGATATCGCTGCCGAACTCCTTAAGGATCTTTATCGCGAATCTTATCTAATATAGGCGAATCGTCTAGTTAACGCGATCCCGGTCTAATTCCAGTCCTAGGAACTCGGTCGGCTCCCTAAGACTCTTTATCTTATAAAGGCCGCTTAATAAGCGAGCCTTATCCGCAATAAGGTCTCGTATAGCTACTGCGATTAATATATCGTCGACGTAGAGGATTAGAAGCGTGCTATTATCGTAACGAAACAGGCATAATTCTGCCTCTAGCTAAATAAAGCCTAAAGCAACGAGGTTAATAACAACTTTATTAAACCACTAACGAGGGGCGGCCTCGTGCCCGTATAGAGCTTATTGCAGCTTGCAGACGCGGCTAGTGCCGTTAGTTAGACCGTAGGGCTGCTTAATATAGATTTCCTCCCTTACTTTAGCGTGCGGGAAGGCGTTAACTACGTCGAACTTCTTATATTCGAGGTTATCCGACGCTACGAGGGTAGTAAACACACGAATAGAAGCCTAGTGTGCTATAGCGGCGTAGACGTCTTTAATAGGCCTGTTTGTAGAGTCTTAGTCCCTACGAATACACTAACGGGCCTTTATAATACTGTCTGCTCCCGCAATGTGTTTTTTAAGAAATACCTAACGGCCTAAAAGAACTTAATAGCCTCGTAGGCGGGAAATAAGAATCTAAGTCCCTTTGTCGTTAAGCTTACGGTATTCCTTCCTTATAGTAGGCAACTAGCGACTCTTATAGTTAGGGTAGTCTATAGCCTGCTTTTAGTTCTTTAGAGTCGTATTAGGCTATATAAAAGCTAGAGCCGCTCTTACACTAAGAATCTAAGGAGGATTAGTCTTATAGTAGGTGTTATTTTCGCGAAATACTACGAGTTGTTATAAACCGGATGACTCCCTAGCTGTGCTACGGCTGCTACTACGGCTGCCGCAAGCACGGCTACTATAGCTACGGCCTTATCCTAACCGCTCGTTATAGTCGTAGGCCTAATAGGGACGAGATATACGGCGAGGATAGAAAGGCGATGCCTTATCCTTAGAAGCCGGGTTAGAGTTAGTCTCCTTGTATTCTATAGCTCCCTTGTTAAAATAAACATAACGCTACTATTGCCCTATAGTAGGCGTCGGATCGGGTGTTAGGATATAACTCGGGTCCTTAAGCACCCCCTATAGGGTGGATAGGTCGAGTTCTTCTTTACGCGGCGAAGCGGCTTTATCGTCGTGCCTCGCATTGCGTTTTCTATCTACGGCTTTAATCTTCCTTATGTCGAATAGGTAGGTGACTTTATCGTTATCCTCCTATAGGGTAGCCTTAAATTTAACGTCGTTAATAGCAGGGCGCTAGTGCTCCTTGCTATCCTAAAAGCGGATATCTTAAGCGCGTATAACGATCTTCTTCTCGGGAAGCTAGACCTTATATATATGCCCGTTAAGTCCCTCTATGCCTACTAGGCGACCTTTCTAAGCTCGTAGAGCTATCTTTGCACTCTTAACCCTCTACTAGTACGGGATAGTAACGAACGTAGTACAGCCCTAAGCCCTTATATACTTAATATTATATAAGTATAGCGTGCGAATCTCGTTAAATAAAACCTTAATTAGGGCTCTGCCGTCCTTATAGGCGCTCGTCGGAAGCATGTTATTAACGTAGGCGCTTATCTCTATAAAGTACGGCTATAAAAAGGCCGGAAGGTTTATATCGGCGTAAATATAGCGTGCGAGGTCTATTAAAGTGCGGCTAGCACGTTTAGTAAGTCTATTCTACTCCGGAGTATAGGGGGCACTAAAGCGAAGGATAAATCCGTCCTTATTAGCCTATTTAAATATTACGTCCGACTAGAACTCTAACGCATTATTAAAACATATAGACTAAACTAACTTATTCGTAAAGCAGGCTTATACCTACCTTATCTAACTATAAAGCAAGTCGTACGCCTCCCCTCGGTTTGCCGCGAATAGAACCTAATAGAACCTTATGTATATATCGATCCTATATAGCGAATACTGCTTACCGCCGAAACCGGTAGGTAAGTGCTAAATAAAGTCCTAGAAAACGTATGCTAGGAACTGCAATAGCTTGACTAAAGATGTTTAACTAATAATACGGTCGGCTTTTGTAAAATAATAGGCCTTATAAAAGAAGTCGTTAAGGCTTTCTATATTAACGTTAATGCCTGACTTTCGGCATGCATTAAGGACTCTAGCCTTACCCGTATGTCTAAGTCTATAGTAGATAAGCCTATAATCGACCTTCCTATTAACCTTTGTTAAGGTCTTTAGCAACGCCGTAAAGACGAGGTTAGGGTGCTTATCTTAAATAGTAGGGTCACCCGTAGCCTAAGTATTACGAATAGTGCTAACGCTAAGTTCCTAGGTAATCTTGCAGACTGCCTCCCCTATAGCTTAAAAAGCCAGTCGGCTATTAAATCCGTCTAGCACGACGCCTTTATCCTAGAGGACTTTAGAGCTTATTAAATTCGCGGGTGCATTAGGGCAGTAGCGAACGTTAGTTAGGTTAAGAGTTAAGTCTCTAATCGTTATGCGTATAGTGCCTAAGCCTAGGACTTAAAGGTTGCTACCGTTTAATGCTTGCATTAGACGATAGGCCGGAGTAGGAGTAAAGGTCGTAAACCACTTTAAGTCGTTAAAGCAGGTATCTAAGGCGCCGGTGTTATATACAACCGTATCCCGTAGGGACTTATATCCTATAGCTAAGATAGCATCGTTAAACCGTATAGCAAAAAGGGTAATATCGCGTTTGCTACCGGCAATAATATTAGTATTTCCCTTCTTAAAGGGATTAATGCCTTATTAACGCTACTCGTCCCGTTTCTATTCTAAGGCTTGCTTTAGGTAGAGGGTCTAATAGTATTCCGGCGTATAACCTTTACCGGGTAGTACGAGGCAACTATACTCGAGTTTTATAAGGTCTTTATTAGAAGAACCTTCTTCCGTATTATTGTTGTAATTAGCCCCGCCTTAACCGCTACCGCTACGTCCTCTACCGCGGCTTTATCCCCGGCCTTAAGCATTCCCTCGATCGGAAGCCGGGATATTATTCTTATTAGCTGCTAGGACTTATCTACCGTTAGGCACCTTTACTATATTCTTCTCGATAAGAGCCTATTTCTATAGGAACTTATCGATTTCTCCCTTCGTCGGGAAGTTATTTTTTTCACAGTCGTATTCCTATACGTAGAACTACTATAGGTAGGCTTGCTTAAGTCTATATATAGTAGTATAGACGTATATTTGTTTATTAGTCTATAGCTAGACAGTCGTTATCTATCGCTAGCACTATTCTAGCCGTTTCGAATAGGCGTTAATAGTTGTAAAATTCTATACTTTTAAACGGAAAAATTCGACTATTGTATCTCCGATAGTAGATTCGGGAAGCTATAATATAGCCCTTTAGATATAACCTATCGTAGCGTAGGAAGACATCCGATTAGTCTATCTAAACCGTATTAGCGACTCCTTAATATCGTCGGACAGGCTAAGAATTAAGATCTTAGTCGCTCTTAAATCTTATTTATCCTATGCTTTCTATTTATCGGACTTACCGACCTAGCTAACCTAGCTATCGGGTCGGGTAAAAGAGCCGTTAATATACTCCTCTAAGTCTAGTGTAAGTAAGGTTAGCTCTATATCTATTAATTATAAGGAGTAGTTGTCGGGCCCTTTTAGCTTCTTAATCGTCGTTGCAGCTATTCCGGCTGCGTACTTAAGGTCTGCTATTCCGGCTAGAAACACAAACGAGGACGGAAAATTTTTTCGTTAACTTCTTCCGGTCGGGAAAAATCGTAGATATTACTATAAATAAATAACTCTATCTACGCTATAGAAGCAAGCAGACGGAGCTTATAACCTATCGTGGTCTTAGGCAATGCATATAGGCGTAGGCGAATAAGGTGCTAAGATCGATGCTATAAAGAGCTATAGAGGAGGAAAGAGGGAAGGAAGCTAGCTAGCTATGCGAGAGGGTAGCCCTAATAGCTGCCCCTCGCATAAGGCTGACTAATAGTAGGGACACCTACTACAACAGATATTAACGCTAGGAAGGATTAAAAACGAAGGAATAAAGCCCTCTAACACATATATAGCCTTAACGGCTGTAATAGAAACTATATCGTAAGAATCCGTAAGAATTAGGTTCTTAATATCGTTAAAGGTCTATATAAATATTCTTTTATTAAAATATCCAACTATAAAGCTAGTCTCGTTAAAGTTCTAGGTATTCTCCGGCCGGATATTACGTTTTCGTATAAATTCTCGCTAGCTACGGAAGAAAGCTTTAACCTAGGTCTAATCTTATATTGCCTTCCGCTTAGCGTCCTATAATACTGCTTTTTTAACGTAGAATACCTTTCTATACCTCCTTATAAAGCGTTTAGCCTAGGTTTTTAATACCCTTAGCCTTTTTCCTAATGCCTTTAGCTATAGCTTTTTCCGCTTAATCCTTAGGATAGCGTTAGCGTGTTATCGTAAGGTACGGTAAGTAATATAATGCCCTTATATAAATCAGCGGTAGCCTTAGTAGATAATCTCTCGCTCTTTTACTAGCAAGAAGAGCTTATTCTTGCCGCTATTCTACGTGACTAGCGGGTGTCTTTAAGCGCGATTATAGAGTCGCGCATACGGCACTTAAAGTGCTCGCGCCGTAGCCGCTATCAACCGGTAGAATCCTTCTTTATAAAGCTCGACGCTAGCGATAGTTCGACCCTTAAGGTTATAGTACGTATAACGTTCGAAGGTAGGTAAGTTAGTCTTAGAATCGATCTATTTCTAAACGGTAGAAAGCTAAGGCGTAGGGGTAGATATAGCTTCGATTTAGGTTCGATTAGAATATAATTAACGTATATAGCTCGAGAGATTAGATTTTGCAATATCGCGAAAGTTATCGTCGCGTAGCGTTAGTATTAGTATTATATTATTACTATTACTATAAGCGGGCTTAATACTATAGTATATAGGACTTATACTAAAAAGAGGATACTTATATTTTAGCTAGTTACTTATACTAATCCTAGGTATCTTTTTTTTCTTGCGAGTCGCTAGGCTTTTTGTTAGTCGCTATCCCCCCCCTCTTAGAAGGAGGGGGTTAAGGGACGAATTTTTAGTCCCCCCTAGTATAAGCAAAGCTTTACTATGCCCGCGGCACTAAGCTATTTTTTTTCCTATAGCTAGGCTTTAGCTAATAGCCGTATAGGATTTTATTAGTTAACATTTCGGGATAAACCCTACCCGACGGGTTACTAATAGAAAACTAGGATTTTTTAGCCGGTTAAACCCCGGGGGAAATATAGCTAATTAGCGCACTAGATTTATAGACTCTAGCCAATTATAGCGTGTTATTTAGGGCTAGCTTATAGCCGTACTTCGTTTTTATCGTTTTTATAGTAGGGGACCCTTATAATAAAAAAGCTTACTATATATATTAAGTAAGCAAAGGAGTATTACTATTTGCCTTATAGCAAATCTCTATTCGGCCCGGAGGGCCTATACGCAACCTATAATTTCTATACATACTACGCGCCCTTATATCCTACCACCTAATTTAGCTGCACTAGCCTAGCAGCCTTAAGGGCTATATAAACATTCGTGGCCGCGCCTATAAAAGCGCTCGCCGCCTAGTGCGCTAAAGAGCTTAATTCGTTTAAATAACGTATGTTTAAGGAGATTTCGAGAGATACGCATAATCGGCCTATTAATTTCTCCGCCTGCCCTAAACCCTTAATCTACCCTTAACTATATAGGCTGCGTAGGCTGCGTGGCGGGAATAACTTCCTCTATAGCCGACGACGCCGGCGCCGCTCTTCCGCCTTTACCCTTGCCTCGTCTACCCCTCGATCCTCTACCTTATGTATTTACACGCGTACGCGATCTTGCTTACGACGGCTAGGTTACTACCTAACTGCCTTAATCCCCTTCCCTTTATGTATTAATCTCGTCTATCTCGGCCTACGTACGGGTACGGTGTATGCTTGCGTTAAGGCGTCGGCTGCTAGCCTAACTAGCCTATAGTAGCGCTCTACCGCGCCTTTATATGCCTTTGCCTCTCTATAATTATAAAGCCGGCTCGCCTTTAACTTATTGTTATTATATTGCCTATAGAAATAAAGGCACGAGTAGACTAGTGTTCTTAAGAGCGCGAGGCCGGCTACGTAGATTTTATATAACGTTAGGATCGCGGATTTAGAGGAGTAGCTCTTTAAGGTCCTAAAAGTAAAGATTACTTAAGATTAGTACTAATTTCTATAGAAAATAAGGGGGGCTTTTACTAGCGGCTTCTTAAGCTACTATCGAGGATAGATAGTAAGCTTCGTAAGCGAGGTATTAGCTACGAGGCGTTAAAGGATCGTATAGGCATAAGGGAGCCCCTACTATTATATAAATCGCCTTATATAAGTCGGCAGCGGCTATAGCTCCCGCGGCTCTTTCCCTAGCTTAAATAGCATCGCGGCGAGGGTAAGACGATGCTGCTTAATAAGGAGGTTAATAGCTTAATAGGTGATTTATACGTCGACCTCGCTAAGCTAGTCCTAGCCGAGACATACTAGCCGCTGCCGCTACTTCTACCGGGCAGCTTCTTGCTTATAATAGCGCTTTTTATTAGCGATTATTTATAGCAAGGCGTTATAGACGTAGAAGATATTGCCGGTGCCTATAAGTAAATATAACATATCCTTATAGGCAGTCTCGACCGGGCTATTAACTCTCTACCCGAAGTTATAATACCGGCTAATAAAACAATAGGCCTACTGCTCGCGCTAGGGCATATATTTATTCGATATATATCGTAAGATATGCCCTTATTCTACGTAAGTGCGATTAAAAGCCTGCTAGGCCGACTAGAAAGCTGCCTTACTAAGCGCGTAGATAATAGTCTTTTAAGCGGTAAATATGCTCTCGCGGCTATATTCCTCCGGCGGGCTTAACGGGCTTAAGTTGCCGTTCTAGGCCTCTTTAGCCTCTTTAGCCTCTTCTTATATATAGGCTCGTTCGGCAGTATCGTAGGCAGCGGCGGCAGCATCGTTAGCCTCTTTAGCCTCTTATATATAGGCTTATTCGGCAGTATCGTCGGGAGGACCGTAGGCATCGATAGTAGTAGCATCTTAGGCAAGGTCGGTCTCGTTAGCGGTATAAGCCTTATTATTGTTATTGCCCCCTAGCTCCTTCTAGCGGGACTTAATCCTCGCGTTAATATTAGCGTTAACGTAATATACGTAAAGCTATTACTATAAGGTAGGGAAAACGCGTGCGAGGGCATTTAAGTGCCTATTCTTTATCTATAATAATTATAGTAGGCACTAGGGCCTTAACTTACTGCCGAAGGTCGTTAAGCTGCTTAAAGAGCTACTAAAAGCCCTCTTCCTTTTCTATATTAATAAGGCTAAAGGCGAAGTTAGCGATAGACTTTTAATTAATAACCTTAGTAGCCTAGAAGAGATATATCTTAAAGCGGTTTGTTTTATATATATTATTAAGTCCTAAGACTTCCGGGAACCGCTTCTATATCTACTTACACTAAGGGTATATCTAGAAGATAGCCTTAACCTTCGGATTATCGTAATCGTCGTTATTAAACTTTACTATATACTTAAGCCCGCCGCGTCGTAGGTAGTTAATAAACGTTTAAGTAGCCGTCTTACTACTAGAGGCTACGGCGCGAATCTTCTAGCGGTCGTTATATATATCTCGCTGCCGGAAGAAGCTCTCGTTATCGGTAGAGTCTTTAATAATTAAAGCTATCTCGCGAGCTAGGAGGGCATAATGCTTAGAGAGACTCTTCTTAAGCTCCTACTACGCGAGGGTATAGCGGCGATAGATATTATAAGCCGATAGATTAAATAACTGCCTGTAGTTATAACGGCCTTTAGTACGGGAAATATACTTTTAGTTAGAGCTTTCCTTTATTAAAGCCGTTACCTTAAACGGATAGTTAGTCTTTTAGGTAGAGGCCTTTCGCAATCTAGAGCTCGATAAGGTCCGACGGCGCCTACGATTATAGATTAGGATATAGGTCGTAGTTTAGGCTACCTTATTAACTATACGCTTTCCCTAGCTATTCCGCTTAACGAGCGTAGCGCTATTATTGCGATAGAACGTCTAAAGGGAGGTAAAGAGCTCGTCTAATATATATAAAGCATCCTCTATGCTATATGCCGGGGCTAATGTAATCAGCTATAGATAAGATAGCAGGGAGCTATTCCTAGCTCCCGGGGCTTACGCTTACCTAATAGAAGCATCCTTCTTTATATACACATTCTTAGTGCCTAGTGTATTAAATTAGTAGCAATTCTACACCTTCTGCCTTTAAAGCTACTATTAGGAACGCCCTTCCTGTCTCTAGAGCTTCGCTCTACTACGATACATTCGCTAAGAGCTTCTTAAAGCTTTCGCCATTCGTTAGAAGCCGCCTAAAGGCTCCCGACACCTATAGTATAACCAGCTTATATAACCCTAGCTAGCACGCCTATATAACCTCTAACATAAGCCTTACGATCCGACGAGGCTCGCCTTTCCAAGCATTATTAGAACTAGGGTCCGCTACTTAGTTCTCTATTCTTAAGTCCCTACGCAATTAGCCGTAAGGAAAAGTTTTCTCTCTATGTTTTCGATTTCCTACGCGTACCCGTTCTTACGCTAAAATTAAAACACCCTATACCTTCTACTATAGACTTTTCTCTTCTCCTATAACTCTTCTTCCTTCGTAATCCCTCCTCTTCTCTTTTATCCCTCGTTTTATTTAAGCTATTATTACTATAGCTAAGGACGAAGAAGCCCGTTAAGCTATAGCGTCTATATCTCGTTTAGACGACGACTATTATCCTCGCTTACCGTAGGAATATGCTCCGCCGGAAAGTATCTATAGCGCCGCCCCCTCTAGGGAATCTAAGAGTAATTGTAAGGATCTTCCTCCTACTCGCCGTCGCCCTCGCTTATCCTTAGAAACCGAGGTGCTACGCAAGCAGTCTGCCTTACTAGCTATAGAGGATAGGGACTGCAATAATCTATTAAAATAGGCCGTCCGCTACTCTAAGTTAATTAAAATACTACCTACGGAAGGGGTTATTAAGACTTTTACTAATATAGACGTAATATATATAAAGCAAGCCTATATTCTCTTAGGCTCTTTAGCCTCTAAGTCGGAGATTATCTTTAATATCTTAGATCTTCCGCCTATAAAGGAAAAGCATCTATAGCACGCCGATACTTAGCGAAATGGAATTTACGCGTATCTTTGTTTATAGGCGATCTTCTAAATAAAGAGACTCCTCTCTACGCTATAATATCTTTAGTATATCGGCTAGTTTAAGCCGTACCTCTAAACCCGTAAATAATTAACGGAGACCTTTCTAACAGTCAATCGGAGGACTAGCCTCCTCCTCGTCCGTAAGGAATACTTCGCTTATTTAAGCAATACTCTATTAGATAGCAGCATTGCCCTAAGGAGCAACCCTAGGTTCTATATCACTCTCTTTAGTCTAAGTTATCTAAGTATTCGCAGGCCTTTTACTCTCGTCGATAGAAGGACTTAGATAATAATAACGATAATTTATCTAGATCCGATAATAGCTTCGTCCGCCGTCCCCTAAAGTCCTATCCGAATCCGCGTAGGCACTACGAGGCGAGCTATACCTCCTCCTCGGCCTATAACGATAAGGCCGTTACTAAACGCCTTAAATAGGATAATATTAGTACTTTTAACCTAGATAAGCATAATCCGAAGAACTTAGGCATTATCGCTCTTAGCGATAGAAGAAATATCTATATAGACGTCTATCCCTTTATAGAGCGTCTAAGGATTTATTAAGACGAAGATCCGTTCGCCCTTTGCCTATACTACCTCTCCTTTTTAGCAAAAGGAGCTCTTATATAGTATATATGTTATGTAATAGACTAATATAATTAGCGCACTGCGGGGTTGTCGAAAGGACAGGATGCTGCTAGCCGCAATAAGGCTTAGGAAGGGAGTTAAGCCGGCTGATAGTTCTACTAGTAACGGACTATCTACCGGTTGCGAAGGCAAGTATAAGGTAAAGCAGGTTTTTAACTATTAAATGATATGGAAAATAATTACTTATCCCTTCTATTCTTAGGCCGGGGAAGATGCCCGTTATATACCTATATTGCCATCCGGGTTTTCACCGTAAAATCCCGGTGCATTACCGTAGCTTCCCTAGGGAATCTCCCTAACAATGCCTAATCGCGCATTACCGTGTATGCGTAATCCTCTTCCTGTATATGCCTTAACGCGGTGATTTCCCCCTATTATGCGCTTTGCGTGTTATAGTGAAATCCCTATAATGCACGTCGCGAAATAGCCGTAGAGTCGTAGCGTAATGCCGGGGTTTACCTATGCTAGATTTCACTATAACATTACCGTGCTATAACTGTGAAATGCCTATGAAATATAGTAGGGCAATATTAGCGTAGTCCGGGGTTAACCCGCATCTATATAGGTACGTACCTATTAGAGTCCTATACCGTAATAATATAAGTAAGCTTATAGCGGAATAACGCGATATCCTTAGTTCCTCCCCTCTTAGAACCTTCTATAAGTTTTTAACTAAGCGTTTTAAGCGTCCTAACGCCGATATCTCGAAGGCACTTTATAGGGAAATATATACGATATCTGTATAGTCCTCTAGCTCTATTACTCTCGCGTAGTAGATCTAAAGAAAGGTTTCGCTCGCCCGCTAACTTAAGATAGGCAAAGATGCTTAAATCATTAATGCTATCTATCCTCTTATTACCGTCTAGATCTCCTCGCTTCTTCTTATTCCTACGAAGAAGACCTTAATTAATAAATAGATTCGTATTATTAAAAAACGGAAGCCCTTTATTATAGCTTTCCTTAAGCTATATATCTAAAGACTAAGACTATTCTCGCTGCGGCAGCTTTTCCCGTCGGGATAATAACTATCGTTAGGATAACCGTCGCTATAATAATAGTTACTATTAGGGTAACCGTAATCGTAGCCGTTGCGATAATCCTCGCGATAACTATTATTAAAGTAACTAAGGCAACGACTACCGTTAGAATAACCGTCGGGATTAAGACTAAGGTTATAATCGCAACTATAGCCCTAAAGGTCGAAGCTTAAGTAATAACCGTAATTAGTTAAGCTTACGCCCGCTACGCCGCGATAAGCGTTACCTTCGCCGGGACGACCGACGAGATAACTAAACGGAATACCGCTAAGGTAAATATAAGGGTAATAATAATAAAAAGAAAGTGCGTTTTAAGTCGAAATATTAAAGCGATAAAAAGACTGCTCTTAGTAGCGACGAAGCTAATAACGAGCTATACTTAAACGACTCTTAGAATAACGCGTCCTCTTACGCCTCCTTAAAAGCTAACTTCGTAGGCTATATAAACTCTCGCTACCCTACCGAACGGGCCGGTAAGTTTAAATATAGCACCTACGACCGTACCTTCGCCCTTGCCTCTGTGCTTAAGGAGTATATATACGCTAACTACTATATATCTAAGCAGTAGCTCTATAGTAAAGAGCGCGCGTCTAAGCCTTTAACCTATAAGGTTTATAAGGCCTCCTTTCTTTCTCGCAACGCCCTTTTCTCTTATCTCTGTCTTAGGTATAAGAAGACCCCTTCTACTCCTACTATTCCCGTAGGGAATATTATCGACTCTATTCCTACTAAGCCTAATTCCCCCGTCGTATTAGAGCCTATTCTTCCCGCACCTATTATTAAGGAGCCTATTTTTTACGTAGCGCTTACTACAGTACCCTAACTAGATTAGGTCCTAAAAGCTAAAGCCGAGGAGCCCTAGCAGGATTAGGATTCCCTACCGCACTTATACTCTTATATAAGGATTAAGGTCTCTGCTTAACCCGGTAGGCAGGAAGTCTAAGTTTGCCCTAACTCTAGCTATAGCAAGCCTATAATTAATCGCGACCTTCTTTAGACTCTTAACTATACCGTCGAGAAGAAGCCTCCCGTTACTATTAATAGAGTTAATAGTCGTTCTTTTTGCGAGGACTAAGCTATATTCTCCTTCTATACACGTAGTACTATAGCTAGCCCGGCCGCCTAAGTAGCTATAGCTAAATTTACTTACTCCGCTTAAGTCTCTAAAGTAAAGGCCGGCGCACTTCTCGGTAATACCTTCCTTAAGCTATACCGAAGATCTCTTAATTATAATAAGGAAGTTATTCGCGTTAGAGTGCTCGACGGGTTTAAAATCCTATTCGATATCTATAAATAGCCTTATAAAGTTATTCGCCGTATTTAGGCCGTCTGAAAAACTATTATACCGCCTAGCACTACCCTTATAGTCCCCGTATCTTAGAAAGAACTTCCTAAAGAGCGCGCCTATACTTTCTTTGCCTCTTACGCTAATGCTATTTATAGTATCGTCGATACTAAATCTCTTCCTACTATTCTTATCACTAATAGCACGAACGTTAAGCTCGTTATTAAACGCAAGCAGAAGCTTAGCTAGATATAAGAGTGTTAGGAGTCTAGCTATTTTACCGCCCCGTCTTAGAAATCAGCTATAAAGGCTCTAACACTAGCTACGGCAATCTCGCCTACTCTCGGAGCCGCTGCTATACTATCCTCCTCTGTAAGAACCGCTATTACTACTACTACTCCTTCTATTAATTTATCGATTAACGTTGCGAGCACCTTCCCGCTTATTTAAGAGGTCCTCGAGTGCCTATAGCCTCCCGCCCCGCCTTAACCCGTAGAAGC
Organism: Ophiocordyceps sinensis; assembly: GCA_012934285.1. Lineage (NCBI taxonomy): Eukaryota > Fungi > Ascomycota > Sordariomycetes > Hypocreales > Ophiocordycipitaceae > Ophiocordyceps > Ophiocordyceps sinensis. The sequence continues at coordinate 13,879,213 of JAAVMX010000003.1, forward strand.
TCCTATTCTAGGCACTTCTTAGATGCCTTCGCTATCCGACTCTATCTACGCCTACGTTATAGCTTCTTCTATAAGACCCGGCAAGTAGTCTAAGGTTCGCTAAAACCTTGCCGTAGCTGCCTCTAATATAACGGCAGCCGCTATAGCTATTGAGATAAACGCCGCGGATAGAATCGAAGATCCCCTCTTTAGCCGTATTCTATACTAAACGCACGTTTAGCACCTACTAGAGCTTTAAGAGAAATACACTAAAAAAGGTATTTATATTTTCGACTATAGTCCCTCTTTCGTATAGTAGATTAAAAGGCTTCTTGGAAAGTACTCCTAGCTCTAGCGAGATATAAGCACCGCCGTTATAAAACCCGGAAAGGAATTAATAGTTCCCTTAATTAATAATTAACACGAAAAACGAGTCGCTTAAAGGCCTTACCTATAAAGGCTTCGCGATAGGAAGGTTATCGACGATATATTTAACATACTTTATAAGTAGGGTCGCTTAAAGTAGGCCGACGAACCTACGCCGTTCGTAGCACCGGTCTTCGTAGTTTAGCGTATAGCCTAAGGCGAGACTAAAGGCTAAGTCGTTATTAACCTACGTGCCGTTAATAGTATTACTATTCCGGATTCCTACCCTCTACTACTATAAAGCTCTATTATTGCTAAACTCTTAGGCGCTCGTTTTATTACTGCTATTAACGCTTCCGCCTTCTTCTATTAGTTTTAATTTAAACTTAACTATTAAGGTAGGTTTACTATTATAAGTTATTAAGGTCTAAAGCGCCTAATAGTTACACCTATCGGCTTTCGCAATAGCCTAGCGTATATATAACGCTATATAGACTAAGTTCTCCGTCCGTATTAGGGCTATAGCTACGCGTTTATTAATAATATTATTATTTACTCCGCTATAGAAGAAGAATACTTTTAATATCTTAAGGCTATCTTTAAGCTCTTCGTATCGCTTAACTTATCTATAAGCCCTACTAAGAGCTAGATCGGCTACCCTTCCGTAGAGCTACTCGGATTTCGCGTCGATGCGTTTAGGATAAGTACTATAAAGCATAGGCTCGCTGCCTTCGTAAAGCTTCTATTCCCTAATAACCTCGCCGCTCTTAAACACTATATCGGCGCTATAGAGTATATTCGTAATCTTATTCTATACTACGGCGCCTCTATTACCCCTCTATAGGATAGTAAGACTAGTCTTCTAGCCTAAGGTCGCTTAATCGGTAAGGTTAAGAATAGGAACCTTAATAAGCGGAAGTCCTATACGTAAGTTACGTCGTTCTAGCCTACCTTAGCCGAGCTTTCCTCCTTCGCCTCTCTTTAGAAGGAAATTACTTCTAGCCGTATAATTTACTATATAGACTTATAGAAGAGGCTATTCTATTAGATTAACGCCTCCTTATAGCGAGGCTTCGCCGTCGTCTTTTTTTACCTCCGCGACGGCACTATTTAGCAGCTAAGGCAGCCTATCCCGGTTAAAGCTATTATACCTATCTGCTTCCTCTCCTATATCCTAACGAAAGCCGAGCAGTCCTATAGTCCTTTAAAGCTAGAGGTCGCTTATCTCGTATAGGCTATAAAGAAGATACGCACTACGGTATAGTCGTTAACCCTCCCGCTTATAGTCTTAACCGATTACTCCGTAACTAAGTAAATCGTCGCTAAAAAGACCCTCGATACTTCTAGTATAAACTAAGCCAACCCTCGCCTAGTTATAGCCTTAATTTACCTCTTAGAGTACGATATCGAGGTTTACTACCTCTTTAGCAAGAAGAACTTTATCCCTAACGCCTTTAGTCGTTTGCTAGCCGAGGAGTCCGATTAGCTACTTAACTATCGCCGCCCTAACTTTACTATACTTAACGATATACTTATAGCCTCCGAGGCTATTATAGCTCTTAAAAAATGTAAGGAATTCGCCGTCGCTTATAATAATAACCCTTACTATAAGCGAATACTTTAAATAATCGTAGATAGCGAGGACGCTATTAAGAGTCTTTCCTCGCCTTTAGAAGGAGCTATAGTCGCTAACTCTATAGTATAAACGAAAGCATAGCTTAAGCGCTACGGTATACTATTCTTTATAGTCGATAAGCTTCTATACTATAAAGGCCCCGACGGCTTTACCTAGCTATATATCCCTAACGCCTTCGTCCTATCTATAATCTTAGCAGCTTATAACGATAAAAACTACTTTAGCGTCGTCTATATAATTAAGGACTTAGAGATATACTTAATTCGTAGAGTCACCCGTTAGGTAAAGAAGTATATCGCGGCCTATAAAGCCTATTGCCTTAGCTAAATAGACTATTAGACCCTTACCGGCAGCTATAAGCCTATTCGCCCCCTGCTACTTTTAATATAGAGTATTGCGATAGACTTTATAACCGATATACCGCCCTTACCTTTAGTAAGCTCCCTATAGTAGATCTTAGGCTTTAATATCTTTAACTAACTTCTTATAGTTACTTACCTAACTAGTAAAAGATACTTACTAATCTTAGGCAACGCTAAATACGGCATAAAGGACTAGGCTTAAAGCCTAGCCCGTTAGTTACTTCTTTCTAATTAAGGTATATTAAGAACTATTATTAGCGACCGGGATCGTAAATTTACATCCGACTTTTACAAAGGCCTTTAAAGCGCATTCGGCATTAAAATTGGAATAACTACCGCCTACTACCTATAGGCTAACGGACTTACCGAACGGCGTAACTAGACCGTAAAGACCGCTCTACGAATGTCCTATATCGAGGATCTTAGCCTAGATTAAAAGATAATAATCCCCGCCCTTTAGTAGAATATAAACACGGTATTTAACACTAGTATAAAGATCTCCGCTTATAAGTCTATCTTCGGCTTTAATATACGTAGACCTTTAAAAGCTGCCGATAATATCTTAGGCACTACTATGGACGAACGACCCTACTTATAAGAAGTTATCCGTAGATAAGCGAGCCTAGCTATAGACCTAGCTACTATAAAGGCTAAGTAGCGGTATAACGTGAAACACTAGCCGGTTCTTCTTAAAGCTAGTAATAAAGTCTACCTAAAGCTATATATAGGCTATTATAAGCCTAGCTAGCCGCTAAAGAAATAGTCGCGGCAATAAGAAGGCCTATTCCTTATTAAGCGTATAGTTAATAACCTCGCGGCGGAGCTCGACCTCCTTAGCTAAGTTAGAATCTACCTAATCGTCTCTATTTAGCACCTTAAGCTCGCGTACGAAGGGCATTACGTCGAGCTTAAGCCTAGGCCTATAGAAGCCGCACGCGATATCGAAGCACCTAACGAAAGGGATTAGCACTACGAAGTCGAACGCCTAATAGATATCCGTATTCGTTACATCGGTCGGTCGAAGTTACCTATAACCGAATACCTCGTACGATAGAAAGGATAGGCTACTATATATAACTAATAGGTCCGAGCCGACTAGGTCTCCGCTAAAGCTATCGCGGAGTTCTAAAGTCGCCCTCTAGCACGCGCTATACGAAGCAAGAAGGCCGCTTAGCAAAAGAAACGATTAAAGAATAAACAATTACTAATATATATAAGCATAACTTATAAGAATAAAAGGAAGGATATAGGCAATAGGAGTATTCCTTCTAATTGCTTAATTAAGATTATATTATAACTACTATAAGCAGTAGTGTTTTCTTTCTTAAGCCGGCATTCTAATATATATAAAGCATCCTTTATGCTATATAGCGGGGCTAATATAATCAGCTATAGATAAGATAGTAGGGAGCTATTCCTAGCTCCTAGGGCTTACGCCTACCTAATAAAAGCATCCTTCTTTATATATACATTCTTAGTACCTAGTGTATTATTATAAGGGGCCGGCATAGGGTTTAACTTAATACTACGTAGCTAGACAATTGACTATCTAAAGCTAAGGAGGAGAGGAAAAAGAGCCCGCCGTAGCTCGCCCTTCCCGTAGGTTTTATATATACGTCTTACACCTATACGGGCCCTATATCGGCCCGACCGTGCCCTCGTCTAAGGCATTGCTAGGCTATATATGCTAGTAGCCGGCTTAATGCTAGGCCTACGTAGCGGCTAACCTAAGCGCCTACTACGGCATAGCCGTAGTACGTACTATAGCGTAGCCCGTAATATTAGTCCCCTCCCCCTTTAATAGAAATAACGTTACGCTCCGCCTTACCGCCGAGTAGGGTAACGCTTTTTCTGCCCCTCCTACCGCTATAAAAGCTCGTCGCCCCTCCCCTAGGTTCTCTTCCTCTTTTTTTTCTTTTCCTTAACTAATAAAAACAAATATAGCGACTCCCGCGCGTACTCCTTCGCCGCCGGCCCTACCTACTCTAACACCGGGCAAAACCCTATCGAAAAGGAAGCCGCCTATATACTCCGATGAAAAGAGGCTGGTCTTATACACGCCTTATATAGGTAAGATAGCCCGTAGGGAGGCGGAGGCTTGCTAAAAGTAAGCCTCCCCTCTCGCGTAGGCCTACCACGCGTGCGCAAAAACGGGCATATAATGCCGGGCCGTAAGTCGCCCCTATTATTACTAAACGTATTAGTAGTATTAACTATTCTTAGGTTATCGCCGCTAAAGAGCCCGCCGCTCGTACGCTAGTAGAATACCTAGCTATATACGGCTTTAACCCCTCCGCCGAGGGAACGCGCGACCTATACGTAAGCAACTCGCTATATAATAATAAAAAGACCGGCCGCTAACTTATTAATTCGTAGTTCGCCCGTTTAGCGCGTGCCGCTATATCGACCTAAAAGTAAACCGATATAAGGTAGAAAATAGTAGGAAATAGGGGTTAGGTAGTAGCGGCTTCTTCCTATCTTTCGTAGCTAATATATATAGCTTCTTATCTTCTTTAATCCTCGTCGTAAACCTTATCGTCGTCGCTTGTCGCTCGTTACTATACTATCGTTTTCTAATCGTAGGTAGTTCTAACGGCCTATAGTTTAAGGCCGACTAAGAGCTAGGCTCTTAGTAGTTTTACTAAGCGTATATAAAGCCCGCCCTCCGTCTATACTTACTCTACTTACCGGCGCTTTGCCCTACGCGAGTTAATTACCTTCTATAGCGCGATAGGCTTATCGACTAAAATATACTTAATCGCCGTTATACTTAAGTATATCGCCGTATAACCCTTCGAAGTTATTAAGCGCCTTTATATTACGGAATTCGTCTAAAGGCTCTTAGGTCGGCTTAGTATACCTACGCTATCGAATAAGCACTTAGCGCTTTCGGCGGGGGCCTCGCCCTTTCTACTACGCTATAAGGATCTCCTCTACGCCTTATTCGCGGCCGCCTTTATACGCGATAACTAGCGGCGGCTAAGCGTCGTAGAGGACCTAGCCGGGGAGAGGATCTACGGCGGCACGCCGTAGTAGGTCTATATAAAAGCGTAGGTATATACCTCGCGGCACTTTAAGCTTAATAGTATATAAACTAAGGACTACCTTTACCGGGTATTTATAGTAGATTTAATTAATCTTCGGGTAAGGTCTATCTAAGAGGTAGTTGCTTATATAGAGCTAGGCTTTATCGCCGACTTAGAACCTTTCCGCTAGCTAGCGATAGCGATTAGCGAAGTCCTCCTATTATACTTAGGCCGCTATTATCGTAGCTTATATAAAGTTAGTTACCTCCTATATTCTAGCAACGAGGTCTTATATACTGCGTTAGTTAAGCGTCGCGCGTGCCGGCTTATCGTATAGCTAGATAGTATTAACGTCGTATCTATATTCTACGAAGAACGGACTTAGCCCTATAGTCGACGATACTCTATTATTTATTGCTAGCTACGCGGCGGGTAGTAGGTCCTCCTAATCGTTCTATATATAGCATACGTACGCGCGAAGGTAGGCCTAGATCTCCTAGTTTACTCTTTCTAAGCTACCGTTAGTCTATAGGTAGTATATAGTGCTAAGTTTCTATTTAATATCGTAGAGTCGATAGAACTTAACCTAGAACTCCTTAAGCTAGTTGCTTCCTTAGTCTATTACGATAGACTTTAGTATACTATAAAAGCGGTAGTACGCTAAGAGGAACCTCGCGGCGTACGCTTTTGCGTTTATAGTCTTTATCGCTTCTAACGTTACCGCTTTTATTAAACAGTCGACGATTACCTATAGATACCGGGCGCCGCTTTTAGTAGAACTTAGGAAGTCTATTATAAAGTCTATCGAGAGGTATACCTATAGCTAATTAAGGATAGGCAGCGGCTTTAGTATTCCCTTTTTTATCTAGCGCTAGATATAACTCTAACTATATACGTCGTAGTTCTAGATAAACCTTTAAACGTCCTATAATTAGCCTAGCTAAAATAACTACCGGGAAACTGCTATAATCGTCCTGTCTCTCCTTAAGTAGCCGTTTGCTCGCGAGTTATATATCTATTAGATAATATTAGTTCGAAGTATACTATCCTCGCCTAGCACTTAAATACGGTTACGAAAGTAAAGACGGTTGCTAAAGTCGATCGAGCACTCGGCGATTTAAGTCTTAAGCTTAAGCTACGGCGGGAAATATCGCTCTCCTTTCTATACCGCCTCGAAGGCAGCCTAATACTTATAGTCCTAAGCTACTATCGTCTTTTACTAACGTTATAAAGCGTCGTCTAGGAATACTAGCGCTTATTCTAGCGCCTATAGTACTCCGATTCGTCCTACTATAAGCCTTATATAAGGCCGTTAATTATTAATATTAAAGGAATATAGGGCTTCGTCTAGACGTAGCGAGTCGTCCCGTCGAAGGCAGTATAATAGATCCCCCTCCGGAACTTATGCTATATTAGAGACGCACCTATCGGGTAAGAGCTAGACTACTTAACCTTATTCGCGGGCGTCTTTAAACCTAAAGGGCTTATCTTATTCTCGGCGAGATAATGCGTTTAAGACGACCGCTTAACTACCTAGACGGTACGTTAGTGCGAAGTTATAGATTAAGAGTTCTAAGGCTTAGCGACTTTAGCGCTTATTTAACGTCCGCTTTATTATAAAATACTTTAGGTTATTATAGTCTATAAGGATCGTAAACCGCCGATTATTCTAAAACTTAGCCCCTTAAAAGGCTAGGCAACGGACAATTGCTAATATCTCTTTATCGTAGATTAAGTAGTTAAACTTAGCAGGGTTTATCCGTTTAGAGAAGTACCCGACTATATATTATATCCTATTATAGCTAACCTATATTAGTACGCTACTTATAGTAAAGCTAGAGCTATCGGTCTTAAGGAACGTCTTTAGCGAGGGATCCTATTGCGTAAGGACTAGCGCTTCGTAGAATAACTGCTTTAGATAAAGGAACGCTTGCTCCTCGACTACCCCCTACTAGAACTATACACCCTTCTTATATAACGTATTTAAGGCTTAAGCTATATACGTATAAAGCGGAATAAAGATATAGTAGTAGTTAGCGAATCTAAGGAAGCTTTATACGCCCCTACGTTAGTTAGTGCCTTCTACTTACGGATAGCATAAAGCTTATCTAGGTCGTAACTAATTCCCCGTCCGGCTATTACGATAAAGCTAAGGTATTTTACCTATTTTACGTAAAACTCGCACTTTTTTAAGTCTAGGTATAACCCTACGTCGCTAAGCGTTTTAAGCACGAGGCGGACCTTTTGCTAATAATCCTTTTTCGACTTAAAGGAGTAAACGAGGATATTATCTATAAACGCTATAATAAAGTTATCGAAGAACCGCTAGAGCGTAGAATTAAGATACCGTTAGAAGGTCGCTAAGGTCCCGGTAAGCCCGAACGGGCATACCCTCTACTCGAAAAGACCTAACCGCGTGCGAAAGGCGGTCTTATACTTATAGCCTTAGGCGATACGGATTTTATAGAACGCCGCGACGACGTTAAGCTTAATAAACTACTTCGCCTTCGCTAAGTTATTAAGCGTTTCGGCGATTAATAGCGGCGCGTATTAATCCCGCTTTATAATCTTATTAAAGGCCTAGTAGTTATAGTAGAACTAAATGCCCCCGTTAGGCTTTTTTACGAATAATACTAGCGCTGCCGCCGCTAAGCTATTAGCTTAAATAAATCTATAGTCGAGGAGGTCTATTAACGTCTTCTTTAGGATTAGTAACTCCTCTTTCGATATATTATATAATAGGCCCTAAGGCAGCTATAGCTCGCCGCCCTTTAGGGTTAGTTCTAAATAGATCTTATAGTCTACCCCCGGCCGGAATAGCGGTAGTATTATAGACTTATCTAGCGTAAAAAGGTTAGGGAAGTCCTAAAGTAAGTCCGCTAGGATATAGTCCGCTAGGTTAACCGGCTTCTTCGGCTTTAACGCCTATTTAATCTCCTTAAATAAGATCGCCTTTACTACGCCTATATCTCTTTATCGCCGCTTAAGCCGTCTTATCTTAGCGGCGAATACTAACGCCGAGACTAGCTTTGCGTATTTTAAGCGCCGGATTTAGGCCGGCTTAGCCTAGCCTAATAATCGAATCTAAATATCGGCCTTCTTATGCTAGATCGTATTATTCTTTACGATATAAGTAACGTAGTTCCTCTTTATCTAAAGGCGGCTTAAGAATACGTCTTAGCTAAAGCCCTAAACGATATAAGCGAAGATACGCTTCTTAATGCCGTTAATATCTATATCGAAGTAAACTATACTTTTAAAGCGTATAGGCTTTATATCGTCTAAGAAGGGCAGTAATACCCTCTCCTTCTTCTTTATATACTTTAACCTAAGCCGTCTTACGACGTTAAGGTCGACTATAGCGTAGCAATTATAGCCTAAGTTGATAAAAGCGCGAAAATTATTTACCTTATCTATTTTAATAAGTATCGATATAGGCTTTATCGTTATATAGCCCTTCGCCTTTTACTACTCCCGCTAGACCGCTTTATCTACCCTCCTAGCCTAACTTCGCTAAAAGGTTACTTATTTCTTAAGTCGTTACTATTATCTACCTCCCCGATAACTTCGCCCTACGGCTATATGCCTTAGACCCTTAAAGGCGTTTATTAAAGGCCTTTACCTTTTTTATCCGGATACTTAAACGCCCGGTAGCCGGTCTTAGCGTATACCTAGTAGGCTCTTAATCCTAATAAGGACTTTCCCTTACCTTAGCCTCTACCGCCTTAGACGGCACTACTACTATAAAGGGCACTAACTCCTTTAACTCCTATTATTATAGTATCGCCTTCGGTATCTTAGCCGTTTCCTTCTATAATTAGATAACCGCGGCCGCGGCCGCTCCTTTAGGTAAAGGTGCTATATAAGCGCTCGATTTTAGCCGCGATTTAAGCTACCTTTATATAGAACTTATAAAAGCTATCCTTTAGCAGCTCTATAGTTACTAAAGCTATATAAAGGCGTAAGTTTAAAGTGCCCTTAAGGAAGATAATCTTTACCTTAAGCTCTTATAAGCTACCGCTAGCTTCTATTAGCTTCTATTTAAACTTAAGTATAAAGGTAGTAAAGGTCTAATAGTCGCCTTACTTTATAGTACGTAAGGCCGTTATAGCTTATAGCTAAAGGTCTACGTTAAGGTATACGCTATTAAGGTATTCTAGGAATTTTACTAAGTCGTATTAGTATATATCGCCTTAGCTATAAAAGGTCGCTATAGTCTATTAAGGTAATATATCTAAGTATACGTAGATTAAATAAAAGATCTCCCGGTTAATTAAGAAAAAGCCTTAGTCTAACTTATATTTCTCCTTTATTTAGTATAACTACGTAGCGTAATAGCGCCGCTAGCCGTCGAACTTACTTAGCGATAAGAGTAGTTTCCGGTTTAGCGGGGTCTTCGGCAAAAGCTAGGCATTCTCCGTTCCTACGTTAGGTAGTATTATCGATAGACCTAAGGTTATATTAAGGGCGGAGGCGGTCGGCGGTATTTAATTTAGCTATTCTATAAAAGACGAGATAACGTCTATTAACCTTATAATTACTTCCTACTATATTACGTCTATTACTTAGACGCGTTTTATAGCGGCTGCCTATACCTCTTAAATTTAATCTAACTTAGCCTTAAGCGTAATCTCGTCTAAGGCCTACGCTATATCGGTATCGGCGCGGTTATCTACTATTACGGCGTCTATTATAAGAGCTTTAGATATATAAAGGGCCGGCATAGGGTTTAACTTAATATTATATAGCTAGATAATTAACTATCTAAAGCTAAGGAGGAGAGGAAGAAAAGCCTGCTATAGCTCGCCCTTCCTATAGGTTTTATATATACGCCTTATACCTATATAGGCCTTATATCGGCCTAACTATGCCCTCGTCTAAGGCATTGCTAGGCTATACGTGCTAGTAGCCGGCTTAATGCCGGGCCTACGTAGCGGCTAACCTAAGCGCCTACTATAGTATAGCCGTAGTACGTACTATAGCGTAGCCCGTAATAATTATCGTCGAAAGAGTTAAAGGCGTCTAAGGGCGGTAGCGGAGGAATTAGCTAGTCCCTATCGTTAGGCTCCTTATTAAGCTCCTCGTTAAGCTATCCGTTAGGCTAAGGATTAAGTAGGGCTTAAAGATCTATCGTAATAGAGGCGTAAGGCGTCGAATCGACGGCGACGGCGTTAAGTTAAGGAAAAATTCGCCTTAGTTTATATAGCCCTTAAGGCTGCTAGGCTAGTGCAGCTAAATTAGGTAGTAGGATGTAAGGGCGCGCAGTATGTGCAGAAATTGTAGGTCGCGCATAGGCCCTCCGGGCCGAATAGAGATTTACTACGGGGCAAATAGTAATACTTAAGCAAAGCGGCTTGCCGCAACTTACGTGTTCTTTATACTAGGGGGGCCTTAAAGTCGGCTGATCCCCGTGACCGCTCCGCTAACACATTAGATAGAGTCTAAAAATTCAGTGCGTTGATTGGCTATAGTAGGGCCGGGGTTGAACCGGCCAAAAAATACTTGGCGCCTATTGGCTACCTGTCTAACCCTATACTGCTATTAGATGGGTCTCCTCCCGGGGATTAACCGCATTTCCCGACAAGCCCCTAGCTATAGCAAAGCTTTGCTTACAGTTGTGCCCCGCGGCATAAGCTATATTAACTAATGTCGGCATCAGATGCGGTCTAGTACTATTTTAGAAGCACAATAGGTCCTACTTTAAACGTGGGGTAACGACAGCTCCGACCCGGGAGCTTGCTCATCTTGCACCAACATCCGGCTTCCCGTCTTCCAAACTCGCACTCACTCCCTCACTCGACGTTACCTTGAGCAACGACGCTCCTCACCACTCCATCCCCCCCAGCCGCGCGTCTGCACCACAAGCCCGCTCTCACCACCCCTGACGCGGCACGCCGCCCCTGGTTGAAACCCTCGTCTCGCCATGCTGCCCGTCTCCCAGGCGGTGGCCCGCCGTCTCCTCATCCAGTCACCCCGCCGCGGCCCAGGCTCTATATGTCAAGCCCGCCTCGCCCGGGACAGTCCCCGGCGGTGCCTCAACAGCGCCGAAGCCGCCCCGGCCGCTCGCGAAGCTCGCCACGACGACCAGCAGAGCGCATCTGCCGTTGGCGAGGTCCTGGCCCGGAGAGCCCGCGCCGGCAAGTTGGTTGCCGGTATTGCTGCCGCCTCGGACAGTGACATGTTCAAGGGGCCTGTAAGTCACTGCCATTGCACTGCGCCGCGTCTGCGCGCTGAGACTGTTCAACGCACCACAGCAAACCGGCAAGCCCAAGGCAAAGCGCTGGGACGGTATGCCTCACCATCTTCCTCGCAAGCTTCCCACTTACCAACTCTGTAGACAGATCTTCTGAGTGTCGAGAGCCGCGAGAGAAAGCCATGCACCCTCAAGCAGGCGGCAAAGCACCTCAAGAAGCCCGGCCTCGTCTCCCTCGGCGGCGGCTTGCCCTCGAGTGAGCTTTTCCCCTTTTCCCAGCTTGCCATCAAAGTCCCTATGGCCCCCTGCTTCTCCGAAAAGGACACCTTGGAGCGAGGCCAAACCGTCACCATCGGCAAGTACGACGTGCGCGACCGCGGCGCAACCTACGACCTCTCCATTGCCCTCAACTACGGCCAGTCCACTGGCTCCGCCCAGATGATGCGCTTCCTCACCGAGCACACCGAGATTGTCTGCAAGCCGCCCTACGCCGACTGGCGCATCTGCCAGACCATTGGCAGCACCGGCGCGCTCGAGCAAGCCTTGCGCATGTTTTGCGACAAGGACCGCGGCGACTCCATCTTGACCGAGGAGTTTAGCTTCTCGACAGCCCTCGAGACCATTGCGCCCCTCGGCGTCAAGGCCTTTGGCTCCATGATCGACGACCAGGGCCTGATCCCAGAGGCCATGGACGACTTGCTCACCCAATGGGACGAAAAGGCCAGGGGCGCCAGGAAGCCTCACGTCCTGTACACGGTGCCCTCGGGCCAGAACCCGACGGGCACCACCCAGGGCACCCAGCGCCGGCGAGACATCTACCGCGTCGCCCAGAAGCACGACATGTTCATCCTCGAGGACGAGCCCTACTACTTTCTCCAGATGCAGCCCTATCTCGGCAGGGACCAGCCCGCAGCCCCTGCCTCCGACAGCGTCGACGACTTTCTATCGTCCCTCATCCCTTCCCTCGTCAGCATAGACGTCGACGGCCGCGTCATGCGCCTCGACTCCTTCTCAAAGATCATCGTCCCCGGGTCGCGCATGGGCTGGGTCGTGGCCCCGGAGCAGATCATTGAGCGCTACCAGCGCCACGCAGAGGTGGCCAGCCAGGGCCCCGGCGGCTTCTCCCAGGTCATCCTGCACAAGCTCCTCGACGAGACATGGGGCCACGAGGGCTACTTCCGCTGGCTGATGAACCTGCGCCTCGAGTACACCAAGAAGAGAAACGCCCTTTTGGCCGCCTGCGAGGATCACTTGCCGGGCGACATTGTCAGCTGGACTCCGCCCGCCGCTGGCATGTTTGTAAGCCGTTCCCCCGGTTGCCCTTTTTTTTTCCGACTTTCGTCGCGGAACATTGTTTTGCAAGATGAAGACGGGTTTCGGTGACGGCAAGCCTTCTAACATGGACGACCGCGCAGATGTGGCTCAAGGTCGACTACGCACAGCATCCCCACGCGGCCCACCGCTCCCTCGAGGAGATTGAGGAGGAAATCTTCACTTCGTGCATCGACAGCGGCGTCCTCGTCGCCAGGGGCTCCTGGTTCTTGACGGAAAAGGACAAGCCCCTGCCCGGCCTGTACTTTCGCACTACCTTTGCCGCCGCCAACGCCGAGGCCATGAACGAAGCCATCAAGAGATTTGGCAAAGCTGTATGCGACAGCTTTGGCGGCAAGTGAGCTCCGATAGGAAGGGGGAAGGGGAAAAGAGAAGCGGTTGAGGATATTCAGGGTCACGTGTTGGTGGGGGGAGGGGGGGGGGGTTGGCGGGACACTTCTTCTTCAGACACACACTTCTTCTTCTGACACGGTCCACGAGAGGTGGTGTGCCAGGGACATATTCTCGCGGCATGAGCAGAAGCGTTGAGCGACGAATAGGGCATGCAGCATATTTGAGATGAATCACGATGGTTCAAGGCGAGTGGAGTTTGCTTGTGAAATTGAGGTTCTTCATGAGTCCACTGACGTGATCAGGGGGCGGTCGGCCTGCCATGAAAGCATCTACTAGGGGGGCCTTAAAGTCAGCATCCCCCTCCTGTATATACTGTTGGACCGGGAAACAACTCGTGCATCATCATACATGATGCCCAGATGACCGAGACATCTTGTTTGGGAAGGGGGGCACCCAGCAACGCCGTACAGAGCAACGCCGTACAGAGCAACGCCGTACAGAGCAACGACGTACAGACGCTTACTCATTCTCGTAAAACGCAACGAGGACGCCCTTGGCCGGCGCCACGGTGATGTCGATTTTAATATCGGGCACGCCGCTGTCAATGGGCTGCATGTGGCTCTCAACCCTTGCGAAGCGCTGGAATATGCGACACAGGACATAGCTCATTTCCGTGAGGGCAAACTGCTGGCCGACGCAGATGCGGGGACCGGCATTGAAGGGAATATAATGGTGGGGCCGTGGGTGCCAGTTAGCCCAGCGCTCGGGGCTGAAGACGGCCGGGTCGGCGAAGCTGTCGGAGACGGCCGGGAAGAGGTCGGGGCGGCGCTGCATGATCATGGGAGAGTATCCTATGGGGGTGCCCTCGAGTACGGGCAGTGGCTCGGAGCCGTCGGGTCCGCCGCCGCGGGGGAGCGTCGTGTCCACGAGGGCGCGGCGGACGTTGAAGGGAACGGCGGGGTAGAGACGGAGCGTCTCGTTGAGAATCGCCTTGAGATAGGGCATATTCTTGAGGTGCTCATACATCGGGACCCGGTCGGAGCCAACGGTCTCGATAATCTCGGTGCGCAGGCGGGCGACGGCGGCGGGGTGCCGGGCCAGCTCGTAGATGGCCCACGAAAGGGTGCCGGCGGTGGTGTCGCGGCCAGCGAGCAGGACGGCAACGATCTGATCGCGGATGACCTGGGGGTCGCGAGAGAAGCGGGCGAGCTCGTGCAGAAAGGTGTAGTTCTTGTCCTTGGCCTCGAGCTCCTCGGGGGTCAGGCGCAGGGCCCGCTCGATGAACTTGTGGACAAAGTCGTTGACGACGCGCAGGCAGGCGCGGTAGCGAGACTTGGGGAGGAGAAAGTGGAGCTTGGAAGTGCGGTTCATGATACAATGGAAGCGTTGCACTTCATCAAAGGCCTCGGCGAACTCTTGCTTGGGGTTGCTGCAAGGTTGCTGGTCAGACGGGCACCAGTCTTCAGGAAGTGAGGGCATGAAACAAGGAGCTCAGGAGTCAAGGGGAAATAGAACCACGAGACTGACCTCAACGACTTGACGTCGGCTCCTAGGAGGAAGTCGGTGGCAACATCGAGGGTGTACCGGAAGAAGAGATTTGAGATTTCAATGACGCGGCCATGGCTCTGCGAGAGGTCGACGAGGCCCTGTCGTTTGCCGTCGAGGGGCCCTCCGTTGGCCATGGCCTGGAAGAGCGTCTCGACGTGAGACTCGAAGCAGTCGAGGTCATTGACCCGGTCGCGGGTGAACTGAGGGCGGATGAGCTGGCGGCTGCTCTGCCACTTGGCGCCGTCGGTGGTGAAGATGCCGTCGCCCAAGAACTCCTTCCACTCCTGATGGAAGCCCTCGCCTTTGCCGTAGTCGGCGAATTGCGTCGCCAACATAGCCTTCATGTTTTCCGGGTCGGCAGTGAAGACGACGCGCTGATTGACGATGCGCGTCTCGATAGTCCAAACTCCCCTTGGGCCAAAGAGCTGGTCGCGCCAGAACTCGGGCGTTTTGTTTCGTCTATAGGCGCGGAGGCTCTGGAATATGAAGTCGATGCCTACCTCCGAGGACAAGAAGACGGATCGTGTCAGCGTTTCAGGGGCACGAGTAGGGTTGCGTACGTCAAGGCACCCGGCTCAGCTCATCTGGGCTGATAGGAGCAGAGGCAAGGAGAGCGTATAGGAGGAGTATTGGCAAAGGGAGAAAAGGGGGGGAGGCCGAAAGAGTAACTCACCCAGCGGCGCATAGGTCTTGACGGCCGGGCCATGGTTTCCGAGGCGCTTGATGCGCCGATGCTCGTCGACGCGGGCGAGCAGCAGCCGGACGGCGAGGGCGAAGAGGATGAGGAAGGCGGCTGATTTGATAGAGACGTGCTCCAGGACAGCCTCAACGAGGCCCATGATGGCCCTCGTTTGTCTCAAAGGTTCCTCAAGGTCGTAAAAGGCTTCCTCTCTTGTTTTCACTTTACCTTGAGTGGCCAACCGGAAAGTGAAGTTGAGTAGGTACAAGTTGATCGAGAAGTTGATCTGTCTGGTCAGGGGGAAGACACGAGATATACAGGCGGGTGAGTCAGTCGTGATTTCCGACGCAAGCCGTGTGAGCAGTGAATGAGCGTGTGTGATCTACCTCGATGGATTGACAGAGAAAAACAGAGAGGGCACGGAGCTTCCCTGTTTACTGTTGGAACAGGAGAAGGCGTTTCCAGAGCTTGGGGGACGATGAGAGCAAGAAAGACAGGGGCCAGGGAACCGTCTTTCGGCAGCAAGCGACTTTTTTGTCTGCCTTTTCTCCTGCTTTAACGAAGCCCACGCTTGGTGGGAAATGGGAGGGAGGGGGGGGGGGGGGGGGGGGGGGGGGGTAAGATGGCCGCGTCCAAGTGTCGGCGGCCCTAACCGGATCCAGCTCGACATCCAGGCCTCGGGAGAAGAGGTCAGTCATGAGATGAGATGGAGGAGACGCGGAGAGGTCCGAGGAACAAGCCGAGGGTGTGGATGGAGGCAAAATGACATGCACGACATGTGCGTCGGTCCAAATTGTGATCCGCCTTGAATGAGCTGAGCATGGCCATGGGAATCCCGTCACACTATTCCCACTGGACGGATGAAGCCGGAGACAGTAGATGGACTTGCGGGGCCGAGTTCGATCGATCAGCTAAAAGCTCCAGCTCCAGCTCCAGCTCCAGCTCCAGCTCCGCGGGAAAGAGACAAGAGACATGCGGCTTATCGGTTGCGCCGAGGAGCGTGCCAACGGGCCAAAGAGATGGACGGCCGGACATGCCCAAAACCCCGACATGCCCGGCCCTTGTTAGCTTTCCCAAAGGCTGCAGCCAACCATCCTTGTTTGTCCAATAATCCAATAACTTGTCAGCCGACTGCGGCCAGCGCCGAGGAGAGGGATCCTCTGTCTCCATATCGGGTGGAAGCTAAAGGAGGGAGACCCCTCTAAGGGGAGGAGGGGAACCTGTTTTTTCCTGTGTGAGGTGATACCGGGTAACGTGACCAATTGGCGATCGAGTCGAGGCACACTTTACTTGTATTGAAGGGTCTACTCGTACGGGTTTCCCCGCCACGAGTGAACAACGGCCGGACTAAGATTAATCCCATGTACTTGGATACCCCGTTGCCAACCTCCTGACACGACAAGCTTGCCATCGAGCCATGCCCTCTAGGCAAACGTCAGGGCGCACTCGCCGGGTCCGCCCTGCGTGCAAAATACCATCTGCACAGGCATCGCCGACACTCCTCGGGCCACCATTCGCTCCCGGAACTCGGCCAGGCGCGGAGCGGCGTCGTACTGGCTGCGGTTCCGCCCCGACGCGTCCTGCCTGCCCGACCACAGCACCTCGCCCGCCGCGCTCGCACGCGGCCAGACAATGTTGTCCAGGTTGGACCCGTCAATCAGCTCGCTCCAGACGGCTACCTCGCCGCCCAGCACCTTCTCGGCCGCGTCCTTGGATAGCCCGGCAACCGGGTCGTGCGAATATATCAGCCGCCAGCTCTTGGTCGGCCCGCACCAGTCGATGAACGGGTAGTACGTTTGAAACGACGCGCCGTTGTCAAAGTTGAGCCATTGACCTCGCCCGCAATCGAGATACTGCGAGCCAGCCCTGCGTCAGTTGGAGCACGGCCAAGGGTCCTGACTCGGACCAACTTACCCAGAAGTTGTAGTCGCTGTCAATGACCTGGTGGCCGGCCTCGGCCAGCTTCTTGACCGCGCCGTTGCCCAGCCACGACTGGATCACCACGTCACGCCCCAAGGACTGGTTCCATTCCAAAACCATCTCCTCCCAGACAAAGGGCGTCATGCCGGCTTCGCGGATCTTGCCGTGGGCGTGATTGAGAAACCTTTGAAGCAGGGGCGCAATGACGGCCGAGTCGTTGGTGCCGACGCCCGGGTCGAGTGCCGAGTCGTTCTTGTTGAGCTCGTCACCCCCGGTATGGAAGTAAGCCGAGTAAGGCGCAATCCTCGGCAAGATATCGTCGAACAATGTGTCGAGGAAGTCGTACACCTTGGTGCTGTTCATTCGGAACGCGCCGCACGGCGGCTCCGCACACCACCAATGGTAGGGCTTCTCGTTATAGGCGACAATGAGCTCTTGGTAGGCGAGATCCACGACGCCCATGTGGCCGGGCATGTCAATCTCCATGATGACCTCGACGCCGCGGTGGATGGCGTACTCGTAGATCCCCGCGACGTCCTCGGGCGAGTACGACAGACCTTTTCGGTAGGCGCCCTTTTCGGCCAGTCTCGGCAGGCTCGGGATCTCCAGCGGCCACGACTGCGAGTCGGTAATGTGTAGGTGCAGGCGGTTCATCTTGTTCCAAGACATGACGTTGATGGTCCTCTTGATGTCTTCAACGGGGTACCACATGCGAGCGACGTCGAGGAGAAGGCCACGATGGGGGAACTTGGGCGCATCGTCGTTGATGGAGATGGGCGCGTGAGGCGTGTACCAGAGTTTTGCGCTACTGTGCTTGAAGAAGAGCTGGACCAGGCTCTCTAGGCCGTAGAGGCAGCCCGTCGACGACTTGCACTGCAGCGTGACCTGGCCGTCCCGGGACACGTCGAGCGAGTACGACTCGTCGACGTCGCCGGCCCGGGGCCTGAAGACGCTGGGGCCATCGCGCTCGGTCTGCCTAATGTCGATGGACTTGATCCACGTCTTGTCGCCGCGAGCATCGGGCTCAAAGTCGGAGTTGCGAGGGCGCAGTTTCCAGGGAACAAAGTTTTCCTTGAAGATGCCCTTGAAGGCGCGCGATAGACCCGACTGGACAATGTCCTTGCTGTTGAACTTGAAGCCAGTGGGCGGGCTGTATTCATAGTTGCAGGGCAGCTACTCAGTCACTCGGTCACTCTCGTATCAGCCATGTGCGCGGCGGCGGGCACGAGGGTCATGGGAGAGCGAGGTGCAGCGTACAGCCTGTCCGTTGTAGGTGACATTGACTTGGTCGTCAATGTAGAGGACGTCGTGCCCCGTCGACAGCTTCTGGGGCGCGGGCCAGAGGGCATTGGCTGGACACAGCGCGAGGGCAGCTGCCACGGCGAGAGTGGCCTTGCGGAGCATGATGGGCGAACTCGAGGAGACGACAGGTATCCAGGCGGGCAGAGCTATGGGGCGAGGCAGGTGCTTCCAGGCCAGTCCGGGAGAGGTGGACGGCGGCAGTCTTTATTAAGAGATGCGTGCATGGGACGAAGGGTTTTTCCCGCGGCGCGCGAGAGCTGGCCATTTTGGCGCGAGAGTCGGCCGCATGCGAGGAATGCACGCAAGCAGGCGGACATGGGGGGTCCCGGGCGAGACATTGGGTTGCGTGGCGATGGCGCCAAGGCCGGAACCCAAAGTCTGCGTGGCGTGGTGATGATGAGAACGGATGGACCTTCTCTCACGGGTACTTTGGCAAGCGTTGGTCACATAGGGCGCTGCTCGGTACCTAGTAGGTACCTTCCTTCACGAGCTACCTTCGCGCGCCGGGCACACTTAAGAACAGTGGGTGGGTGACCATGTTTGGTACGTATAACGGTTATATGTGGGTCTAACATCGTGTTGTGATTGGTGTAACGGTGTTGCATTACGTATCACGGCGATAAACGCATATAGCTATTATAGTCATATTATAGTGACTAGAGCGTAATAGTCACACCGCGTATAATAGTCACCGTACGCGATAAAATAAGCAGCATTATATAATAGTTATTTAGCCTTTAACCGTATGAGGATGATAACTATATTAGGTAAGCATAATACGTATAGACCTATAACCGTTATACGGCTTAAAGCTATATTAGCCGCTAGTAACTATGTTAGCCGCTAGTGACTGTGTTGGCCGCTAGTGACCGTGTTAGCCGCGTGACCGTGTTGGGTGTTAGCCGCGGGCGCGGGTACGTATCCCCTTTGCCGCTTAGGTGGCGGGGTTCCCTTTATATAGTAAAATAAGGTTCGAAATTTTCAACAATTAGTAACCCCGTTTGGCCTAGCGGCAAGCGGCGTAGATCGTAAATACGTAACCTCGTAGGTCCGGGTTCGATTCTCGGTATATAAAAATTTTTGTCCTTTGCCTCGTGACCTATAACCCGTAACCCGTGCCCGTGCCTCGTAGCCTATAACCCGCCCGTGCCTATGCCTCGTAGCCTGTAATCCGTACCTATGCCTCGTAGCCTGTAACGTAACCCGTACCTATACTACGTGACCTGCCGGCCCCGGGCCTAGACCCGGCCCCACAGCCGGCGTCCCGTACCTAGGGCTAAGTACTCTTTATTTAATACTTAAAATAATTATTTTTTTATCACCGTTATTATTGGTAGGGCTCTCTATAGTAAGCAGCCGGAAGCGAACCTATCGCACGTGTGATGGTATGCGGTGTCTAGTTCTTATTGTCTTGTCTTCTAGCTAGGAAGGAAGAGGGGAAAGGGGGCCCTTTTATAGGTAACGTAGCCTCGTTACACGCACGTAATCACGTGGGATTACGTGGCTGCAACTGCCTTATACGTATCCCTTATCCCTTATTCCTACACTAGCAGTCTTTATAAGATCGTGTAAAACAGCAGCCTAAAAGAACGTAGCAATAAAGTTCGCAATAAGGGCGCAATAAGGGGCTAAATAGGGATCTATAGCCCGGTCAAACGGGGCCGTATTGTTATCGTAGATCCGGCTTTTTAACCTTGTAATAGCCTTACAATAGCCGTATAACGTACGGGAAAAAAGAGCGTAAAAACTGCATATTAGGTTACGATGCCTAATAAATACAATTTGTGAATATAAATCGCAAAGGGAAAAGAGCGTTAGGAAGCATTAAGCTTTAGGGTAAAGCAGAGCAAGAGATAGAGTTGTGTTCGGGCCGGGAAAGAACGTTGCCGGAGTGCTATAGGGTCGGCATAGGACGTTGTCGGGGCGAAACAGGGCTTATTTCGGTGCTTGTTTCGGGGCACTAAAAGGGGAAAGAAAAGGAGGGAACGGGGCGCCGAAAAGGGGAAGAATAAGGCGTCGAAAAGGGGAAAAACAAAGAGGGGCGCGAAGCAAAAGAGAAATAGGGCGCCGAAAAAGGGGAAAAACAAATAGGAAAAACACTCGCAGTCTTTAAATAAAGAACAAAGGCCGTAAAGAACGTTATCTCGGCCACTAGGGAGTGTCCGATAGGGTTAGCTAGCCGAGCTTATTCGTCCTATTGTTATCTTCCTCTTTAGCTAGGATATAGCCTTATTGTCGACGTCCGTAGCCTCGTCTATATCCTTAGCTAGGGCCGGGTCTCGAACGTATAGAACCTCGTATATATCCCCTAAGACGACCTCTTGCACGGCCGAAAAACTATTGATCGGGGCGACGTGCGAGGTGCGTTTCTAAGGACGAGCGTAGGTCCGAAAACAGCTCTTTAATTCGCAGGGCCGGGCGGAAAAGGGCTGGTTCGAGCTCCGGAACGCTACGGCAGGCCCGGACGAGAGTCATTCGCAAGGGGACGTTAGTTTCTAGGTCTTAGTCTACGAACGAACCACTAAGGGCGTGTTAAATAAGCTATAGTCTATTAAACAGCAGCTCGAGGACTTTAGGCAGAGGCTTTTCGGGATGCTAGGCTCGAAGCCTTAGGAACGTCGTCGTAGTCTACGCCGTAAAGTACTATTCGTAATTAACGCCTATATCGAAATAGCGTTTAAGGGTATCGTATACGGACCGGAACGTAGCCGTAGTCTAATTAACGTGCCGGATGTAGTAGTCCTCGGCACGGCCGGCGAGGATTTAACTAACTAGCCCGTAGAATTAGCCGGGGGCGACTCGCAGGCTATAATAGGTCTGTATAAAGAGCCGGACTTTATTATCGAGAATGTCGTATAGGTCTCCTATATAGCTATAGTCCTTTTTCCACGCCTTAGCGAATTGCAGTACGAGGTTAGCGTCCGTAGGAGCGTTCGGGACCTTAGGTAGCGGCATTATTATATATGTCTTAAGGGGGAATTTAAGGACGGGGACACGGCTAACGGCGGTAGGAATAGCGGTAGGAATAGCGGTAGGAATAGCGGTAGGAGCAGCGGCAGGAAGGAACGGCTGGGCGGCAGGCGGGAACTATAGGAACGGTGCAGCCGGCTGGTATTAAGCAGTAGGCGGGACGGCGAATTAGGGGTGCCGGAACCGGTGACTTATCGGATAGACCGTGTGTTATATAGCCTAAGGAACGACGTTAGGGACTTAGCCGGGGAGAAAGGGGTTAGGAGACGAGCCGGGAATGACTAATAGCGGCGGGCCGGGAATAACGGGCGAAGGAACAACGGGCGAAGAAACAACGGCGGTAGGGGCAAGAATAACGGGCGAAGGCGGCAGTAGAGCTATCGTTGCGGCGGTAACTAACGCGGCGGCGGGCGGCGACGATAATAATAATCTAGCAGCTTCTTAAATGCTGTTAGATACAGACGAAGGTAGTACCGTTAAAGCGGCGGCGGGAGCAGTAGCGGTAGGGAAGGACGAGGGCGAGGGCGGAATTAACGTTACGGTAGTAGCTGCTTGTTTAGCATAAGCTGCTATTCCGATGTCGAATTAGGTCTCCGCGAATTCGTCGGCAGGCTAGGTTAGCGGGACGTCTAGTCCTTATAGGTTAACGAATTGTCTTGCTAAGGAGCTTCCTTTTCGGCCTATATAAATGCCTCGTCTTCGCAGGAGGTTCTTTAGGACTTTTCGGTATTCCTTATTAACCTTATTCCACGTGGTCTCGGTCTACCCTTTAAAGTGCTCTTAAAAGTCGTCGAATATCTCGTACCCGTTAGCATAGATATTAGCTTCGGAAACAGCCAAAAATCTAGCTACGGAGGTTATTACGATAACTTCCCTTTCTTCTTCGTCCGGGACGACGTCGGTCTCCTATTAGTCGATGTCGATATACTTTAAGAAGGAGCCGTGGATCGGCACGTCCTTTATCCACTCTTCGAGCAGCGTGCGTGCCGCTAGGGCAGTAGAGGCGGCGGCGGGAGACGGGTCTAACATCTTGTTATTGTCCGTCGGGGTGTTCTTGTTTAAAGGAAGCTTAGAGCAGTAAGCGGACTATATGTAAATGCCGGGGTAAAGTAGGTCTATTGCCGGGCCGAAAAAGGGCGTGGCTGGGTTCTTATAGGTCCTGCTTTAGGGCTGTAAATAGCAACGCAGGTGGCATACACTAGCAGTTCTTTAAATAGCATAGAACAACTAGTAGGGGCTTAAAGCAGTAAGCGGACTATATGTGTAATGCCGGGCTTAAGGGAGCAAGCGGACTGGATGTATAATGCCGGGCTTAAGGGAGCAAGCGGACTATATATAGTGCTAGGTCGGAAGACGGCGGGGTGTTTATCGTACACGAGGGTCTTCGTGCTTTAGTCGTGATTAAATGGCTTATGTTAATCGAATGTATCCTATAGTCTCGGGAGTGTTTGTCGGGTTCGCGAGGGGGTCTTTATTAGCGTTGTTAACGCACTATTAACCGGGCTACTTAAAGTCTATGAAAATAGCGGCGTTAGTTAGCAGCTTAGAAGGAATCTATTAGCGTCCTCCGAGGGCGATAAAGTCGGTCCGGGTGGCGAAGATCCTTATTCTTAGTATAGATAACCTTCTTAATGCGTGCGACGTTAGTTATTATTCGATAAAGATCCGTACGCGTTTGAAGGTTAAATCTATCTCTTCCACCTAGCTAATCTATAATTAAGCAAGCGGTTAATCTATGATTAAGCCTATTAATCACTAATTAGTATTAGTAGGGCTCTCTACGGTGAGTAGCCGGAAGCGAACCTATCGCACGTATAATAGTATGCGGTGTCTAGTTCTTATTGTCTTATCTTCTAGCTAGGAAGGAAGAGGGGAAAGGGGGCCCCTTTATAAGTAACGTAGCCTCGTTGCACGCACGTAATCACGTAGGATTACGTAGCTATAACTGCTTTATACGTATCCCTTATCCTTTATTCCTATAGTTATATTACGTATAACGGTTATATATTTAAAACCGTTTTTTAGGCTATTATTATTACGCTTATAACACTATTTTTTACTATTATAACTATTTTAGGTATATAACGGTTAATAGGCGTATAACGGTTACGATCCCAACACTGTTATAGGTCCAACAGAGTTGTAAGACACGTGGCGGGACTAACACGGTTATAGCGCGTATGACGGTCACCTAGCCACTGACAGGAACCCCGCCCGGCGCGCGAAGGTATCATCCCGATGGATTCGCCGGCTCACTTTGACCGCGACAATTCACCCGGGCGTCGAATCCTTTCTTTTTTTTTCAATCCTTTGGCTTGACAACGTGTGCATGTACTAGTCGTGCAGAGCTTCTTCCTTCTCCCGCGCAACGTTACCTTTTCTAGATGCCGTTGCCATATGCTCTGTATGCCGCCAACTCTTGCATGCATCTTGGCGGTTCCTTCATGGTTGACTCGTTCTCGGCTTGCACGGTCTGGAACTCTGGATGTCGGCCGACAGATTGTAAAGGGGCTGCGGGCTGCATAATGCACGCGATAGCCAGAGACGAACCCCTGGGCCACGAAATTGCAATGGCGCACAGCGCTGCAGATTCGCCCCGAGTTCGTCTCGGACTCTCGCGCGGTGGAGAGACTGACTGGGGAAACTGGAGAAAGACGGCGCAAAGCTCCACCTACCTACCAAAAGAACCGCTCCGAGCTCTCGATCGATGACGCCAAGCCCTGGTGACACCGCCCGGACAATTGGTGGCTACACTGCAGCATGGTTCTTTTCATCTTAGGTGCTTCGTAACTTACGGAGTACTGGGGGGGAGGCAAACGGTAAACCGTCTTCTTCACCGCTCTGTGCTCTCGTGACCTCAGAAGCTTCGGAACTCCCTGGCGACCTGTCCTGCCTGGGGTACCTATAGGGTAAGCTGCGGGTACAGGGGTAGACTACGGGTAGTACAGGGTAAGCTACGAAGTACGGGTATACCTACAATGGGCAGTCGCTAACACGTTAACAAGTCGGCCGGCCTTTTGTAAGACCGGTCACGTGATCAGCATCAACTGGACCCGTTATTATTCCTCACTTCTTTCCGCCTGCCCTTCGACCATTCACTCATTCCATAAAATCCTGCCATTGTTCATCACCTCGACGACCGAGAGACACCCTCGTCGGCAGCTACACACTCGCCCTCTGCGACGGAATTACTCTTCTCCAGACGCCTCCATTGCTCACGCGACGACTTCCGCCAGCCGAGCTCCGCAACTCGTCTGCGTCGGGACCGTCAACAGCTGACGACGCCACGGGCGAGTCGCAACGGCATCTCAGTTGGCATCGCTCATTTTCCCGAGCGCGCTCAGACCAAACGCCCAGCATGCCCGTCGAAATTGTCCTCAACACGCCTCTGGCCGATGCCCTGAGCACGGCCATCCAGTTCAAGCTGGTCGAAGTCGGCTGGGGCTCAGGCGGCTCCGATGACGCCGCCCTCGCCGAATACATCATTCTCATGCTTGTAAACTGCAAGACCAAGGAGCAAATCACCGCAGAGCTTGCCGGAGAGCTGCTGGGCCTGGCGCTCGACGACCCCATCGTCATCGACTTCTCCAGATGGCTGTTTGAGCAAATCGAAGTCCTCGGCACGCAGATGACTAGTGATCAGTCCGCGGGCGGCGATGCCACGGTCGACCCGTCGCACGATGCAGCTGTGTCTGGTGATATGGACACTGATATGAATCCCACCGACACTTCCGACTTGAAAGCGTGAGCCACACCCTTGCCCGCCCTTCTCCCACAATACCCTTTATCTCGCTGACCTCGGATGACTCTGCGCAGACCTACGGGCCCTCGCTCGATGCGCAACGGAAATGTACGCGGGGGAAGGGACAAGCGCTTGCTTGGCCACATGCACAAGGCCATGGATCGCTCTGGCGACAACGCCCTGCATCGAACTCGCGGCAACGACAGAATCAACACCCACCTCCGCGCTCCCCCAACCGGCCCTAGGACCGGTCCGGGTCGGCTACCACGACACAACAATACCCGCGCCGCCAACGTGCAAGTCGGGTTGGCCCCGGGAGGACCTCAGGGGCCTGGGTGGATGATGCAAGGACCACAGCCCAATCAGATGGAGCTCATGGCCATGCTCGAGCAGCAAAACCAGATGATGTTCCATCTCTCGCAACAGCTGATGCAGGGTGGCGGGCCCAACGGCGGGCCTAACGGCGGGCATGGGCAGCAACGGCGTGGCAAGTCATTGTTTGCTCGAGTCTCGGATCCGCACCACAGGAACGACTTCCGCAAGGGCCAGAACCCTCACCAGGGCAAGGTCAACGTCGAGGGGACGACGGTAGAAGAGGGAGCAGGGGGTGGCGCGGACGTTGAAATGTCGGGCGGCCGGTGCGAGGCCCCGAACCCGGAGGAGACGGTGTGCCGGTTCAACCTCAACTGCGCCATCAAGGAGTGCAAGTTTGCGCATCAGTCGCCGGCAGCACCCCTAGGAGTGTCGGTCGACGTCAGCGACACGTGCAGCTATGGGGTCGCTTGCAAGAACCGGAAGTGCGTGGCACGGCATCCGTCGCCCGCGACCAAGCTGGCGCACCAGAGCGAGCAAGCGTGCAAGTTCTTCCCCAACTGCCAGAACCTCCACTGCCCGTTCAAACACCCGTCGACGCCCCTTTGCCGGAACGGGCCCGGCTGCTCGACGTCGGACTGCCCGTTCACCCACGTCAAGACCAAGTGTCGGTACAACCCCTGCCTCAACCCCAAATGCGTCTTCACGCACGACGCGGGCCAGCAAGGAGGGTTCAGGGACAAGGTGTGGACGGCGAACTTTACGGGAGGGCACGTCAGCGAAAGGAAGTTTGTGGACGAGGGCGCGGCGGTGGAGCAAGTCAAGGCCGAGTCGGAGATGGAGACGGAAAAGACGGCGGCCGAGTCGGAGGTTATCGGTTAGAAGGACGGGGTAAGAGGAAGAAGTTTGGACTGGATGGTGACACGATCCGACACTGATACGTGGGCGGGCGACGACTGCGGGCTGAGAAAAGGCCTTGTTAAGAGTCATGTACGAATACAAATACCTACAATGTGATGTGATATGATGAGCCTTGCTTGCCATTGTGGCAGGGCATCAAGGGGCGGCGCTGACGGAGATGGAGGACGTCGGCGGAAGTACGAAGTACGAATACGAAGACGGTATACCATTTTCCATTTGTGCGTGACTTGTTCCAAGGTGCAAAGACGGCATGAATGCAAGTACATACTTCGTACATACCTTCGCGCGCCGGGCGGGGTTCCTATAAGTGAGGATCCCGATGTGGGCGCATTAGTCAGCGCATCGCATAGGGTTTTCCCTAAAAACCCTGCGCGCCTACAACCTCTAGATAATCAATTAACACACAGAATATAACCTTAACGTAGCTTCCTTACAACTACGCAACGCGAAGCCACGAGGTCTTTATACAGCTATTCCGAGGACTAAAAGCCTTAAAAATACGTATTTTTAAAGAGTTACCCTTAGCTCTTTAGAAATCGGAAAATCGGATTCCTACCAACCTATAATAAACGCAACGTAACGCAACGCAATAACTCTACCGCGAATACTACCTAACGCGCTAAAGCAATAAGCTAAGATATCGCAACCGTTCCTAAGCTCGGACGATAAGGCAGAAAGCCAACTAGCTTAAGAGGCTTCCTTAGCGGGCCCTAGCACCGCCTAAGAGCCCGGCAAGGGCAGGTTGTAATAACGACGAGGGGTGCTATCGCGCTAATAGCTAAAGCCACTAGTGATATTAATTATATTACTGCCCCTTACGTATACCTTATAAAGCCGACTACGACGCCGCACGCTATATTGCACCTTATACTTATCCCCTCTTTAATAGCAGCATATCCTAGGCTGCACGTATGCCCCCGCACGTGACCCGGCGCGCTATAGGCCTCGGCAACCGCAGGCAGGGATAACCTAATATACGTTAACCTAAGGCGTAGATGCCATCGTCGCACTACGTGCGCCGCCTCTACGGGCGGTACGTAAGCTGCGCCTACGCCGATGCACCTGCCTTACAGCCAGCTGCCCCGAGCCCCTTTCTTCAAGGGGTCTCGAACAGGGAGGCTGTTAATTAATGTCACAATTGTAACGCGACCGACGAGGGGTGCCGTCGCGCCAATGGCAAAAGCCACTAGTGACATCAATTGTGTTACTGCCCCTCACGTACACCTTATAAAGCCGACCACGACGCCGCACGCCGTGTCGCACCTTACACAGGTCCGTTGCCAGCCTCGGCAACTAGGCTGAATACTACTTTTAGAGGCAAGACGTAAAGCAGGATAAGCTCCGCCACGATCTTCTTTAGCTGTCTAGCTAGATGGCAAACACGGCGAAGCAAATAGCCGATATGTTAAAGCAGATAACGCAAATGATAACTATTATAGTTGGCATAGGCTCCCTAGCCGGCTAGTCTTCTTCTGCCTCTGCCCTAGCCGGCTAGTCTTCTTCTGCCTCTGCCCTAGCCGGCTAGTCTTCTTCTTCTGCCCTAGCCGGCAATTCTGCCCTTGTGCTTGTTTCTGCCGAGTCTATCCCCTTGCCCTCGTCGCCGCCGACTTTATCGCCGCAGCCGACTTTAGGCCTAGCTGCCCTAACTAGCGAGGAGCGTTTTAAACGCTCTAACTAGCAGGCCTAGCAGTAGCGAGCCTAGCAGCAGCAGCGAGCCTAGCAGTAGTAAACTCAGCAGCCGGTATAATAGCCGTAATAGCAACCGACTTAGTAGCCTCCTACTGCTATAATCTACTTCCCGTACGTTAAGGAAGGCACCGGCGACCCGTACGCTTTCTACGAACGAGGCTATCGCTAGCGCTTTAATTTCGACTACCCGGCTTATATCCCTTACGATACCTCGTACGATTAGGCTATACGGGCTCTCGTTAAGTCTATATAGCTGCGAGCGAAAGCATACGACGAGGTCGACTATACGGTTATAAATAACCGGAATAAGGTCGTATTACAGGCGGAATAAAAGCTATACTAAGCAGACTACACCGTGCTATAGAAATTGCAGTAAATCTAGTCTACCTTTATAATCTCGTAAATCCCTTATAACCTATAGCTAGCTCGTATAGTTAACGAGCTATCCGGAGACTTCGGCCACGTCGCTTACTAGGTTGATATTCGTCGCCCGGATTAAATGCTCCTGCTTAAGGGCATCTTTACTATGCTTCGCGACTACGGCGTTCTTAACGCGCCGCTTGCTGTTTTTGTATAGCTCGCCTTAGTTAAGGACGAAGCTATCGTTAATTTCGCCTAGCGGATCCGGGATATATTCTTTAACCTCCCGGACGTTAAGAAAACAAGCCCTACCGTGCGGAACCTTACGATCTAGTACGTCCGCAATAACCTACCGTAAATTTAGTCTTAGCTACGTTAAGATATCGCGACCCTTTATAGCACCGGCTTAATCTAGCGTTTAGTCCTACTAGCGGGCGAATAGTCTCGCTAGCCGGTTAAGGATATCTACGGCAAGCCCTCGACGACGATTCGTACGCAAGAGGCCTCGCCGTACTAGACTTAGCGGATTAACGCCTCCGACGGTAAGCCGGCTTAGCTCGAGATGATTAGGCCTAGCCCTACTTAGCTATCGGCCTCGTCCTTATCTACGCCGCCCTCGTCACTCTCTTCGCTACCGCTCTTCTCGTCGCTCTCGCCCGGCATTACAGTCTACCCGGCCGAACATAGCGCCGTCACCCCGTCCGAGACCGCAGCCGAAGCCTAGCGCAACGCTTGCTTTAAGTGCGGCAAAGCAGGCCATTAGGCTAGGAGCTATAAGCTCGCCTCGTCCCCGCCGCCCGAAGACATTGAGATTACGGGCAAGCTGTATAAAATAGCGAGAACCCTCGGCAACCGCTAGCGGGATCGGGCTAATACGAGGAAAGGGGAGGGCTGCTTAGCAGTAAGCGACCGTAGAAGCCATCGCGGCAATAGCAACGCTAGCCAGCCATGGGTCTACTACGAGGGCTCTATTACTAATACGGATAAGGAGGATAACCTTTAAACGCAGGCCCTTATCGCCGCTATATACGAGGAAATCGACAGCGGCCGTTATAGCTAGGCCGCCGTTAGGAATGCAGTGTGTTTCTATTGCTTAGTCTATTTTTATTGCTTGTTTCGCATCGCTTCTTTTAATATGTTATTTCCTATTTAGGTTGCGTTAATTGCCTTATAAGCAGCGGACTGCTTATTTAAGCAAAGGGCATCTAAGGATCCCGCTATAGGCGCATTAGTTAGCGCATCGCATAGGGTTTTCCCTAAAAACCCTACGCGCCTACAACCTCTAGATAATTAATTAACACATAGAATATAACCTTAACGTAGCTTCCTTACAACCACGCAACGTAAAGCTATAAGGTCTCTATATAGCTATTCCGAGGACTAAAAGCCTTATAAGTAGCTAGGTGACCGTTATACGTGCTATAACTATATTAGCCCCGCGATAAGTCTTATACCTCTATTAGACTAATAATAGTATTAGGTTTATAACTGTTATATACTTATTAACCGTTATATGCCTATAATTGTTATAATAGTATAAAATAGTATTATAAGCGTAATAAGAATAGCCGAAAAAATAGTTTTAAATATATAACTGTTATATATAATATAACTATCGGACTAATCTAGTTATATAAGGAGAAAAAGGGTTATAAGTTATAACCCTTAATAACCCTAACGATAACGCCGTTATTAGCCTTGTTATAACCCGGGCAATAGCCTCGTTATAACCCGGATAACAGCGTTAGCGGCTAGGTCACGTGCTCTTAATAAGGCTCTATTAGGCGCTTAGCTAAGCCGGGCAGGCTCTTCGTAGCACTTATAAAAGGGCCCCCTTTTCCCCCTTTCCTAGCTAGTAAGATAAGAGAATAGAACCTAATGCACCTAATTACATAAGTGCAATAGGTTTACCTTCCGGCCGCTCTACGTAGTAGAGCCCTGCTAATACTAATTAGTAATTAAAACGCTTAATTATAGATTAGCTAGGTAGAAGAGATAGACCCCTTAACCCTTAAAGATTAGCATTACTATTTTCGCAGACTATAGCGACCTAATCGACGGAAGGATTATCTATGCTAAGAATAAGTGACCTTTTAGATTACCGTTTAGATCCCTTCTAACTATCGTTAGCATCGCTGTTTTTCGCAGACTATAGCGAACTACTTAATAGTGCGTCTATAAACGCGACGAGCCCGCTGCCCGCTCCCGGCAAGCATCGCCCTTTTAAAGTTGCTATTTTCGCAGACTATAGCAACCCAATCGACCCCGTTGCCCCCTAGAAGGCAAGTATCGCGAACCTTTAATAATCGTTGTTTTCGCAGACTATAACGACCTAATCGTTCCCGCTGCTTATACCGATAACTATCGCGAAGACCTTCGCGAACCGATAAACATTCGATTAATACTAGCTATTTAATTATCTAAAAGCCCGCTGCCTACTCCCGACAACTATTATAAAGACCCTTATGTATAAAAAACACCCCGACGTCTTCCGACCTAGCACTATATATAGTCCGCTTGCTCCCTTAAGCCTTTATTAATAAGAATAACCTAAAATATAATATTAGACCTAAACCCGGATTAGCTTACGACCCTTATAAAGGACGTTAGAGTCTATAAGACACTCTATAAGTATATCGACCTTGCCCTTTAGGAGGAAGACGTTACCCCCGACGAGCACCGATAAGCTGCTATAACTACGTACGTAGTACGCTTTATAGTATATATAGAGTTCGACGTATATATTTAAGGGTACGAGCTGCTCGACTACTTTTAAGACTACTTCGAGGGAAAGACTAAGGCTACCTAGAATACGGTCTAACAGGACTTTAAAAGAGCATTGCGAATACTTATATAGAGGCGCGGGGTCTATCCTAGACTTAGGAACGGACCCCTCGCGCCTTAATTTATAATACTATAGACCGTAGAAGACCTCTTAGCCTAGCCTACCGACGAATTCTTAGAAGCGCAATTCGATATTAGCACCGCGGCCTAAGCGAAGTAAGTAGCTATAGTTGCTATTGCCGTAACGTTAGTCCCGCCGTCGCCTTTCCCTACTGCTTTAACGGCTGCGCCTTCGTCCGTCCCGGCGTCCGTTGTTTAAAGAGCCGTAAGAGTATCGTTGCCCGCATCTTCGCCTATTATCCCGCCGCTAGTTGTTCCCGGCCCGCCTCCGCCAGTTATTTCCGGCCCGTTCGTTCCCTAGGTTCCCTAGGCCCCGTTCGTTCCCTAGGTTCCCTAGGCCCCGTTCGTTCCCTAGGTTCCCTAGGCTCCGCAACACACGGTCTATCCGATAAGTCACTAGTTCCGGCACCCCGAATTCGTCCCGGCTGTCCAACCGTTCTAGCCTACCGCCGTTCCTACCGCCGTTCCTACCGCTGTTCCTACCGTCGTTCCTACCGCCGTTCCTACCGCCGTTCCTACCGCCGTTCCTACCGCCGTTCCTGCCGCCGTTCCTACCGCCGTTCCTACCGCCGTTCCTGCCGCCGTTCCAGCTGTCTAAGTCCCCCGTCCTCCCGTCCCTACCGTCCCTAAATTCCCCCTTAAGGCATATACAATAATGCCCCCTCCCGAGGTCTCGAACGTCCCTACCGACGGGAACCTCGTAATATAATTCGCTGAGGTATAGAGGAAGGACTATAATTATACAGGAGATATCGGACTAATCTAGTTATGCAAGGAGAAAAGGGGTTATAAGTTATAACCCTTAATAACCCCGACGATAACGCCGTTATTAGCCTCGTTATAACCTAGGTAATAGCCTTGTTATAACCCGGATGATAGCGTTAGCGGCTAGGTCACGTGCTCCTAACAAGGCTCTATTAGGCGCCCGGAGGCTCTTTATAGCACTTATAAAGGGGCCCCCTTTTCCCCCTTTCCTAGCTAGTAAGATAAGAGAATAAAACCTAATACACCTAATTATATAAGTGCAATAGGTTTACCTTCCGGCCGCTCTATATAGTAGAGCCCTGCTAATAATAACGGTTATAAAAATAATTATTTTCAGTATTAAATAAAGAGTACTTAGCCCTAGGTATAAGACGCCGGCTATAGGGCTAGGTCTAGGCCCGGGCCCGGTAGGTTACGTAGTATAGGTATAGGTTACGTTATAGGCTATAAGGCATAGGTACGGATTATAGGCTACGAGGCACTATAAGGCATAGGCATAGGTTATAGGCTATAAGGCACGGCACGGATTACGAGTTATAAGGCAAAGGACAAATTTTTTTATATACTATTAATATTACCGTCTTCCCCTATTGCTTTCTATCGGGAAATCCCCGGTTCTTCCTTAGATTCTACTATGGAATTCTATAGGGTTCTATAGTTATTTACCCTATACTTCTACGGGCGTATTTACCTACTTTTCTACGGTTATATTTCACCGTGATTTTACGGTGATTTTACGGTTATTTACGGCTCTGCCTTAAAGCGGAGAAGCTTTAGGATAGGGCTTAGGAGGCATACTCCTAGAGGCCGAGGCGTTTCGCCGCCGCGGCGATACCGACGATGCGCCCTAAGCAGGCGCCGCCCTATGCGTAGCCCTTTCCGCTTCCTACCGCGCCGTAGGCGTCGCCGTTGAAACGGCGACGATAGGACACCCCCCCCCCCCCCCCCTACCACCCGCCCTTCCCCCCGGCCGGCCTTAGGATATTACGAGGGCCGGTCGGGCGCGAGGCTAGTCGACTATTCGCGGGCTTCTATAGTCGCGGCCGGCCTTAGCGTTAGTAAGGGCTCGTACCGCTATAGTCGAGGCTACGCTTGCTCCTAACGGCGACCCTTTTTCCGACCCCCCCTAATATTAGATATCCTTTACTAAAATACCGTAAGGATAAGCACGAATATATACCTCGCGTTCGCCGCCCTTAAGGCGTACGATATTATAGCACTTTAGGAGACGCCGATTAATAGTAAGATAAAAGCCTTAGCGTACTTAAGGCGGTACGACTATAGGCTTATCTTTAGGGCGACTTAAAGCGTGCTATACGTCTATAAAAGGCATAGCATCGATATATAGACGAATAATTAAAGTATAGACTAATATAGCGTTACGTTTACTAATTTTAATATTATAGTTTTTTTAGTTTACTCCCTATTAGTTAACTCCCCCTTTTTAACTACTTTACTCCTTAACCTTACGATTAAATCGTTATATACTTAATATATCCTTATTAAGGACTTTAATAGCTATTACCCGCTTTAGGACGCTTATAAGCGTACCTTTAGAAATAGCGAGGATCTCCTAAAGCTAACGACGCGATAGCGCTTTAGGCTTATAACCCCTAAGGGCTAGGTTATATATATCGCCTCTAAGGGCCGGAGGAACGGCACGATAGACCTCGCTTAAGTGTCTTAGGGTTTAAGCGTAACGTACCGTAGAAACGCAGGCTTTATCGGATCGGATTATATATCGCAACGGCTAAAGGTAGATATAGGGCCGCTAACTTATCGGCTAGCGGCCTAGATAATAGGACTTAACCGCCTTTAGAGGAAACTCGACTTAGATAGGGCTTAAGCAGTAGCTATTACAAAGTTCCGGCCGGGGGCCGCGCTAACTACGCCTACGACCTTTAAAGAGGTTAAAGCGTATATAGACTAAGTAATCACTTAGCTAGCCGAGATTGCGAAAGACTATATACCTAAGGCCTAAGGCCGTGCCGATAGCGGCCGCCTTTACTAATAGACTATAAAGGTAGACCGGTGCGATAGGGAGGCTAAACGTGCCCTTTAGGCGTTCTTAGCGTCCGGCAACTAAACGACCTAAGAGACGTTAGACGAGGCGAAGATAGCCCTCTAGCGTGCCGTCGTTGCTATATAACGAGACTCCTAGCGGGAGCTTACCTACGATTTAGCCGCTAACTAAGCCCTCCTCTAAAAGATCGAGAGGTAAGCACGGCTTTAAAGCGGCAGCCTACTATAGGCGATATATATCCTTAACTTAGAGAGACCGAGCGACCCGACGGGGCTAGCCCGCACTTACGTAGAGAAGGCAAAGACCTTTACGGCCCGGTTCTTCCTACCCTTAGTAGCGAGAGACAAAGGGAGCCCTTAAGCCGCCCGGGAGGCCTATATAATATCGCAGCGTTTTATAGTCGGCGACGTTAGGTCGGCTATTAGGAAGATAGCGTTATAGAAAGCCGTAGGGGAAGACGGCCTCCCGGTTAGGCTTATTAAGGCCTATAAGGAGCTATTGCTTAAGGTGCTTACGGTATTACTTAACGTTAGTTATAACGTCGGATATTTTCTAAGACGGTTCCGATATACGGCTATTATCGTCCTACCGAAGCCTAAGAAGATAAGGGCCTAGCTTTAATAAGCCTAAGGGTAGAGACTAATCTCTCTTCTTAGCACGGTAGGGAAAATCCTTAAGGCTATAGTCGCGAGGAGGATCGTAGACGCGGCGGAGGTATATAACCTCCTGCCTAAAAGGCAGATAGGGAATAGGACTAAGAGGTCTACTAAGATAGCGATACGATTTATAATAGAGCTTATAAGAACGACGTAGGCCTAAGGAGTAGTAGCGTCGTTCCTCTAGCTTAACCTTAAAGGAGCTTTCGTTAGGGTAGACTATATATACCTTATCGAGACCTTACGCTAGAGGGGTTTCCTAGGCTAGGTTATCGCGTAGGTTAAGAGCTTCCTTAAGGGGAGGACGGCCTAGCTTTACTTTAACAGCGCGTCGGTAGAGACCTAAGAGGTGCCTATAAGCGTACCCTAAGGCTCGCCCCTCTCCCTAATCCTCTTCCTCCTTTATATCGCGCTACTATACGACGACCTTAAGCCGGAGATAGGGGTTACTACCGTCGGCTTTACCGACGATATAAACCTCTTAGCCTACGGTAAGACCGTAGCCGTAACTATACGGCGTCTAAGGAGCGCTTAAAAGAAGTACGATAAGTAGGTAAAGGAGGTCGGCGCTAAGTTTAAGCTAAAGAAAAGCGAGCTAATCTACTTTACGTAGACCTATAAGCCGATACCGACGAAGCTTCGGCTTAAGATAAATATAGTCCGGCTAGTCGAAGATAGGCGGTTCTTAAGGGTTTAGTTTAACTAAAAGCTATAATAGAAAGCCTAAGTTAGGAAGCTTAAGACAAAAATAGGCATATAGGCGCTAGCCTTTACTAAGCTCGCGGCGTCTATATAAGGCATATAACTACGAAGCGCGAGGACGGTTTACGCTAGTATAGTTCGGAGCGCGCTCGCCTATAGGGCGTCGACGTTTTATAAGCCTACGCTTAAAGGAGGGAAACCTACCGGCTTAATAAAAGCGCTTATAGTATATTAATCGAGCTGCCTATAGGTAGTAGCTAAAGCGTTTAAAGCGACCCCGATTTAGAACCTAGAGATATAGACGGTAGTCTCGCCGCTTAACCTCTACCTTAACGACCGCCTTACGTAATACGAGGAGCGAACCGAAGAGTCGGGCATAGCGGACTAAGTCCGACGCGCCTACGAGAAGCCGGCGAGAGTATTGCCTTAACCCCGTCGGCCGACCTAGCCGCCTAGCCGGCCGCACGACGCGTGGCTTTAAGACTAATGCCCTTAGGGCACTATAACGGAAGAGGCGGTCTTCTACGATTAAGAGATACGCTAGAAGGAGGATCTCCGAGCGACGGAGGCGAAGCGACTATAAAGAGCCTAGCAGCCGGCAGATATTAACCCTTACTTCGACCGGCTAAAGAAGGCACTAAAGGTATATAACGGGTTATATAAGTACGAGAGCTCTGCGCTTATCTAGATTTAGACCGGGAAGATCGGTCTACGGGGGTTTTTATTCGATTAGAACGTCCCTAACGTCGATTTACCGCTTTATCGGTGCGGGACTACGCGTAAAACCGCGTTCTACCTCTTCCTCCTATGCCCTACCTTTACTAACGCGAGGGCGGCTTTACTAAGAGGAATCCGACGGGAGAGCGACCTTAGGGCGACGCTTAACCGCCCCGCCGCTGCGAAGCCGCTTATCTAGTAGTTCCTTAAGTACCGCCTATTATAGTAGTTCTAGGCCGCGATAGCCCTTACGGAGAAGATAGACCGCCGTAATACCGGCGGGTGGGAGCTCTAAGAGTAAGACGACGAGGCTCTTAGCGCTAGCCCTTTTTAACGTTTATATATATTTATATATATTTATATATTCGATTATACGCTTACTAAGATTTATTTTTCTACGTTTTAACCCGCTAGGCGGGGCCCCGGCCCGCACCCTATCGCCTACGTGCTGTCTACGCGCCGGCTTTACTAAGTTAGACTATCCGCCCGACCCCGACGCCTTTAGGCCTACCCGGGCGGGGTATCCTTTATTAGGCACTAGACCGGCGGTAGTAACTAAACTTAATTAACTATAGCGAACATAGGCCGCATCCGGCCCGACGTTAAGATAGATAGACGTTATATAGGTTTTCCCTTAGGCCGCTTAGTTTTTCCTATGCTAGCTAAATATAAGGGTACTAGGCCCGTTAGGGCAGCTAGAGTACTTTAATAATAATAATAATACGGTTATTTATATAGTCTTTACCTATAAAATCTCTTCCCTTTTATAGTCTTCTACCGTAGAATTCTAATTCCCTTCTATAGTCTTCTACCGTAGAATTCTAATTCTCTTCTATAGCTTCTACCGTAGAATTCCTTTATATATGTACGGCTTCTACTATAGAATTTACTAGTCTTTTAATAGGCTGCGTTTTTATTTACTAACTATATAACTTATTTATTATAACGATCTATTTGTTTTCCTACCGATCCTTCCGTCCGATTATTTACGTGATCTAGTTTTCCTTAAGTCTACGCGGCTGATTTTATCCGAGGATTTTTCCTATATATAGAGACTAGTTAACCTCCCTACTAGATAAGATAAGAGCTACTATTCTTAGTGATTTATATTATTTTACAGCTTCTAATCCTTTTATACAGGCTGTTTTAGCCTTAGAGCCTCTCTTCCCTTTTTAATTGCTATTACCTAAATGTCGAGGACCTAACTAATTAGCGTTCGATAGTTATAAGCCCGGACGAACTTCTCTACGTATAGAGAGTTCTAACGGCTTATATTTTCAGCCTACTAACGCTACGACTTACGGTAGTAATAACATAGTATTAGGTTATATTATATATTATCCTACGTGACCTTTATATCGTATATATAG
Source organism: Ophiocordyceps sinensis (assembly GCA_012934285.1). Taxonomy (NCBI): domain Eukaryota; kingdom Fungi; phylum Ascomycota; class Sordariomycetes; order Hypocreales; family Ophiocordycipitaceae; genus Ophiocordyceps; species Ophiocordyceps sinensis. The sequence goes on from JAAVMX010000003.1 coordinate 13,917,020, forward strand.
ACCCTTAGACTTAGTCTATAGCTGCGTTCCTTCGTAGATTAATAATAGTTATATACCCCCTTTAAGCTTATTCTATAATAGTTTAATCTACTATTCTTCTGCCCTTCCGCCGAGCCTTTACGATTCCTTAGTCCTCTTAGCTTCGCTTATACGCCTGCCTTTATTCTTTATCTTATTACGCCCCTTTCCGCCTCTTTTCTACTCTCCTATAGATTTTTCTAGCCTCTTTTCCCGCCGCTACCCCTTTTTTCTTCCCGCCGCTACGATAGCTACTCCTATTTCTACCCCCTCCTTCTCCCCTTCGCCCGGCCCTCCGGCGGGCGTTCCCCTCCCGGACGTCCTTTAGCCTAACGCCCTCGCCGCCTTCCTTTACCTAGCCTTTATTCTCCGGGGCTCCTCCGTCGCCTCGTCTATCTTCGCCGACCTTTAGACGAATTTCCTCCGGCATACCGATTAGACCCGGTCTCTCGTCCTTCTTAAAAGTCTAGTTTCCTTAAGGTCGCTACCTCCGCTACTACCGCCCGTAAGGAGGCCTTCGGCTACCGATAGCATACGGAGGGACTTTAAGACTAGCTTAATTAGTCTAACGCCGCCCTCGCCTACCTTACTGCCTTTTAGGCAGCCTTTACTCCTTTTACCGTAAGTCCCTATGCCCGCTTCGCCGACTTTAAACGTTTCTCTAGCGATATCGGCACCTAAAAGTAACGCTAAAACGCCTTCTGCGTTTAGCGCGACGGTATATCCCTTAAGATCGCCTCCGACCTTTATATATTCCCTACCGATAGGGACTAAGTCGTTTATACGACCGGCCGACTTTCTAGCCGGGCCGCTTTTATCGCCGCTAGCATCCCCCGCTATATCCGCGACAATACCCCCTTTAAGTAATAGCGCTTTTAGTCCCTCGACTCCTTTACCTATAAGCTCGCCTCTATCTTTAGTACCGCGAACTACCGCGCTTAGTCTAAGGCGGAATTTAATACCTTAGCTATAAAAGGCACCTTTTAGCCGGATTTCTTCTCGCGGTTTACTTAACTATAGGCCGACCTTAATTATAACGAAAGCGCTAACGTCGGATACTTTTATTAAAAGGTTACTAACGAGCTCGCTAATACCGCCGCTCTCTAAGTCCTTAGCCCTAATACCGACGACTTTTACAGCTAGGCTAAGCTTTACGCCGCCCTTTAAGAGAACTATAAGCGTATTTAAGCCTATAAAAGGCTCGTCTAGCCTTAGACTATCCCCCCCCCGCCCCTACCGGGTCCGCTAGCCCTACTGTCTCTACGCCCGTTAGCGACCTAATAGACCTCGACGCGTTTTAGGCTAGTCTTATAAACGCCGAGAAGTAACGACGGTACGAGAACCGTCTCTATCTCTACTACGCCGCCCCGGTAACCCTAACCTATACGGCCTAGACCTATCTTAAAAAAGGTGCTAGCTAAGGTCGTAGCTAAGGCGGCGGCACTCCCGCCTTACGCCTCCTTATGCCCTCTCCTTAGCTTAACGTTTAAGCGATTAAGTAAGGCTTCGTTAAGGGCGAGGTTACTAACTCTCTTACCTTTACCTCCGGCGCTTCCCCCCTTTTAGAAAACGCCTAGCTCCCTCGCTTTATCGCGCGATAGAGCTTTCGGTTTTTAATTTTATAGCTTCGTTAAATATAAGGGAGGACTTTTATCTCCCGGCGGGAATATAGCCTCGCGCTTTACTACTACCCCTCTCCTTTATACCTACCGACGTCGCCGTAAGTGCTTTAGTTAACTTTAGTTATTCTAGATTCGCCTTTATATATACTTAGACCGTATACCGCCTTGCCCTCCCCGTCCGCTAGCTTTAGTTTCCTTACTAGCTTTCTCTCGCTAATAGCGGCGACTATAAGTCTAGCGCCGTTACCTATTGCGCTTACTTAGTTACCTAAGTTAGCGCTTATATTAAGTCTATCTGCTTTTTCCTTATAAAGCTTAGCTATAAGGTTATTCTCGGCCTCCTTTAGCTACGCCGCTATAACCCTATTATTAGCTAGCGCGATAACTCCCTCTCCTTTTAGTCCTTATTTTACCTCGCTTTTTGCCTTTTAGACCCTTAGCCTTATCTTATCCTTAGGCTCCCAGCCGCTCCCGCTATTCTTATTTCCGCCTTTAAGGGAATATAATTTATAAATATAATTTATTCCCCCCCTGCCCTTTCTATCGCTAACTCTAATAACGAGGGCGAGCCCTTTGCTTTATCCTCGCCTCTTACCCCTTAGGCTTTTACCTATACTATCCGCTTTTCTAATACCTTTAAGTTTATTCCTTTATTGCCTCGTTTTCCCCTTAGCCTCTTAACGTCCCTTAAAGATATTCCTAACGTAGGTAAACCTACTTACCTAAACTCCTCCCGTTAGACCGACCTCGACTTTAGCTATAACTCCGACCCTTTAGATACCCTCTACCCCCGCCGTTACGTCCGCCCCCCTTGCCTTTAGCCTATACGTTAGGCTACCGGCTCCCGCTACCCGGCTCCTTAACCTAGGCATTAGGCGTTAGGACCCCGCCTTTTTATAATCCCTCCGGGCGACCTTACGTTCTCTATCCGGATGCTTAACGTAGCCGCTATAACGGTATTCTACCGCTAGCCCTTTATTACGACTTCCTAAACTACGATTAAAGCCTTAGCCGCTAAACCCTTACCTACTAAGCCTTTGCCTCCTATCGACTAAGAGATCCTTAAGGAACTCTATTAAGCCGTTCTATCTAAGTCTATTAATCCTAATGCCGCTAAAGCCTAACTTAACCCCCGCCTTTACGACTTTATCGATAACTACTTTAATAAAATCTTCCTTAATAAGGTTTTATTTAATAATATCGCTAAGTTCTTTTTAAAATACAATAAAGTCTTTTATACTCTCGATAAGCTTTAGGCTAAGGTTTTAAAAGAGCTTTACTATATAATCTATATATAGCTCTAGAGTAAGGCCGATAAGCTTGCCCTTTACTACGCCGTCGATACTTAGATTAACCTTAAGGAGGGGATATAACCCTTTTATACCCGCCCCCGCCCCTTTAGTAAAGCCGAGAACTATATTATCCGCGCTTACGTTAACGAGCAGCTTAAGAAAGGCTTTATACGCTGTTTAACCTCCGCTACCGCCGCCCCCGTTATGCTCGCTTATAAGCCCGGCGGCGGCGTCCGTTTCTACGTCGATTACTATAGCCTAAATAAGGCCACGATTAAAAACCGCTTCCCCTTGCCGTTAGTCTATAATACCCTCGCCTAGATTAAGAAGGCGAAGTTCTTTACTAAGATTAACGTTATTATAGCGTTTAATCGCCTTTATATCGCTAAGGGCTATAAGTAGAAGACGGCTTTCGCTATACGGTATAGGCTTTTTAAGTATTGCGTTATACCCTTTAGTCTCTCTAACGCGCCGTCCTACTTCTAGAGCTTTATTAATATAGCCTTATATAATATCCTCGATGATTTTTATTCCGCTTACTTAGACAATGTTTTAATCTTCTCTACTATATAGGAGGAGCATTAGGTCTACGTCTAGGAGGTTCTTAAGCGCCTTAATGCCGCTCGCCTTTAGCTTAACGTCGATAAGTGCGATTTCTATATTACTAAGACTAAGTACCTTAGCTTAATTATCTCGGATAAAGGTATACGCATAGATCTTAAAAAGGTCCGCGTAGCCCTCGACTAGCTAGCCCCCTCCTTTATAAAAGACCTCTAGCGTTTCTTAAGGTTTGCTTATTTTTATCGGCGTTTTATTTACGGCTTCTCTAAGCTTACGAACCCTTTAAACGCCCTTACTAAGAACTTTGCCCCCTAGATCTAGTCCCCCGCTTGCGCCTACGCCTTTAGAGCCTTTAAGCACGCCTTTACCGCCGCCCTAGTCCTCGTATACTTTAACCCCTCTCGAAAGACTATAGTTTAGACCGATGCTTCCGATTAAGCCGCTAAGGGCGTGCTAACATAGCTCTCTAACGACGGCCGCTACTACCTTATCGCGTTCTTCTCGTCGAAACACTCCGCCTAAGAATATAACTATAAGATCTACGATAAGGAACTCCTCGCGATCGTAAAGTCCCTCGAGGAATAGCGCCTTAAGCTTAAAGGCCTGCCTAAGTTTAAGATCGCTTTAGACTATAAGAACCTTTAGTATTTTATAACTACGAAGCTCCTTAACTAACGGTAGGCCCGCTAGGCCGAGTTCCTTAGTCGCTATCGAACGCTAGGCAGTCGGGTCCTCGACATTAGTATAATAGCAATTAAGTAAAAGAGAGGCTCTAAGGCTAAAACAGCCTGTATAAAGGGATTAAAAGCTGCAAAAGGATGTAAATCACTAAGAATAATAGCTCTTATCTTTTCTAATAAGGAGGGCTAACTAGTCTCTATATATAGGGAAATCCCTCGGACGAAAACAGCCGCGTAGACCTAAGGAAAAGAGGTAAAAGAAAGAGTCAGACGGAGTCGCCGGTCGAAAGCGCCGGTCGTAAATAATAAATCGCATCCGTACGACAAATAGTTATATAGTTAGCAAATAACTAAACTAATAACGCAATAGTCTATTAGAAGGACTAATGAATTCTACGGTAGAAGCCGTAACTATATAAAGGAATTCTATAGTAGAAGCCGTAGAAGAGAATTAGAATTCTACGGTAGAAGACCGTAGAAGGGAATTAGAATTCTACGGTAGAAGACCGTAGAAGGGAAGAGATTTTACAGGTAAAGACCGTATAAATAACCGTAAGATTACCGTAAACTTACCGTAAAATATAACCGAAGACAAACAGGTAAATACGCCTATAGAAGTATAAGGTAAATGCCTATAGAAGCCTATAGAATTCTAAAGTAGAATCTAGGGAAGAACCGGGGATTTCCTAGTAGAAAGCAAATAGGGAAGACGGTAATATTAACATACCCCCTTAGCTAGAAGGGAATAACTTCCGGCTAGTTAGAATTATTATCGACTTCTTCTTAGATCCTAAAAGAAATATCCGTAAGTCGAAGCTAGCGAAAGAACGTTTAGAACTATTATCGTATAAGCAATTTAGTTAATCTATCCGTAACTGTTTAGTTAGAAGGGATATATTTAATATTAAAAGTATTGCGTAAGAATTCCTATCGGGCCTAATAGTTATAAATTTTAACGTACTTTAAAGCGGTCTCAATCTTTAGAATCTCGGCGGAAACTAGGCGGATTGTCTAGGTGTTATTATACCAAATGGTAGGAATAGGAATATCTAACTATAGGGAAATATCGTTAAATATATCGACTTCTTCTTAGATCCTAAAAGAAATATCTATAAGTCGAAGCTAGCGAAAGAACGTTTAGAAACGTTATTGTAGAAGCAATTTAGTTAATCTATCCGTAACTATCTTATTAGAAGGGATATAATTAATATTAAAAGTATTGCGTAAGAATTCCTATTCGGTCTAATAGTTATAAATTTTAACGTGCTTTAAGGCGGTTTAAATCTTTAGAATCTTAGCGGAAAGTAAGCGGATTGTCTAAGTGTTATTATACTAAATAGTAGGAATAGGAATATCTAGCTATAGGGAAATATCGCTAAATAAACGAAGAATAGAAATTAGCTCTTTTACGGTAGAAGAGACTATAAAAAGTTCGGCTTTAGTAGAAAAAGTAGTAACTATAGATTGTTTTTAAGCACTCTACGCGATTAGACCGTTAAATAGGCTAATAAAATAGCCTTTAGAAGAATATCGAGTGTCTAAGTCGTCGGCGTAAGCGGTATCGGAAGCTATAATAAGTTCTTACTAATCTATATCCGAAAACTTAATCTTAAGGAAAAGCGATTTATATAAGTAAGTTACTAAGCTTTTAGTAAGCTTAATATAGAGCGTAGATAGGTTCTATATATACTCCGCTAAAGAATTCGACGATTTTATAGCGTTAAGCCGGGTAGAAATAGTCGCGTAATTATAAGAACTAACTAAAGACTAAAAGTAGTAGATTTAGTTATCTATAGCCTAACCTTAGTGTTTCTCTAGCTTTTCGGGAAGTAGGAACGGATAAAGAGTTAAAATAGGCTATAGAACCGTAGAAGTAAGGATTAAACTAAACTTAAAAGCAATCTTATCTAAGTAAACGTCTTAGTATAACTATAGCTTTCGCTACTTACGGTCTTAAATAATCCTTATCCTAAGGAAATACGTAAGCTTTCCGCGGTTAGTAACTATATACTTTTGCCTAAAGCGATAGATAAAATCGTTAGTAGCCTTATAGTGCTCCTTACGGAAAAGGATAATAATATTATCTATAAAGAAGAAAGTAATAATACTACTTATAGTAGATATAAAAATATAAGGATCCTCCGCACTTTGCTAAAGGCCTAGTTCGGTAAGAGACCTAGATAATTCCTATTGCTAAAGAAGCAGCGTACGGCGAAGTCTATATAAAGCCTTTATTAACCGAATTATAAAACTAAATACCTTAAATCCGTCTAAGAAGTAGATATATACTTCTTTATTTAAATCGGCATTCGTAAAGGCGTTAACCGCGTTAAGTAAGCGGGTTTTAGTGCTAAACTTAGCGGTAATAGTAATTATAATACGAAAATTTTACGCTATAAGCGTTACAGCGTATGTTTTTTTTCCGCTAAACGGCTAAAGATCTCCTCGTATATAAAGGCGAGACTTAAACTTCCTAAGGTAGCCGTGCTTATTAAACTTATAATCGAATGCCTATATTAATAGAAGAGGACGTATAAAGGCGTTCGCTCTTAGGGTAGGCGAAGAAAAGAAAGTCTTCCGCTATTTTAAGGAGTCCTATTTAACCTTTCTAGCGGCTTTAAACTTAGGTCTATAAGGATAAGTCTCGAGATTAGACTAAAACCTTAAAAGCGCGGGTAAATCCCGTTTATATATCTTCCTAAGTTTAAGAGAAGTAGTAAATACAGCCGTAAAAGCGGTGCTATTAGCCGGTAGATGCCTAACGTAGGCGAAAGCGGGATATCGACTTAAAAAACGGTTTAAACGAGCAAGGCGTAAATCCCCTATAAGCCTCGTTGTCTATAGACTATCTATAGGAATAGTATTATCGTAATCTATAGACCGAGAAGTAGCTTAATGCAACTATACCTTAAGTCGGTCTACTAATTCTATAGTTATAGTTAGTAAAAGAGTAGAAATAACGGGTTAGAAATCCTATATATTCTTAAAAACGTCTTCTAGCGGTTCCGGGGTTTAGTTAAGAGTAAAGAGCTAAGGATTGCCTTCGGCTAGAATATCTACTAAAGTAAAATGCTTATTAAGAAGCACTATTAGCGTTAACTAGAATTCTGCTTTATCTTACTCTTCTTCTTATGCAATATATAGTAGAAATGCCGGTAATAATACCTATATTAGTAGTTCGGATGCTTTAGACGCGGTAAAAAACTAAGTTTTATTAAACGTTATATCTTAAACTTAACGAACCTCCCGTCTCTATAGGATCTATATACGAAAAATATTAGTAGAATTATACCCGATTAAGTAACTAACCTCTATATAAGGTTCTTGCTTAAGATTACGTTTCTATATATTAGTTAAGGCTTTAGTAGTTAGTAGGTAGGCTTTATAGCTTAAAGCTCGAAGATAATCGAATCGTAATAGTTAAGGAAAGAGAAAAGCCGGTATATTCCGATCGTAATCTCTTAACTAATCGTAAAGAATCTCTATTAGAGAAATCTACTTCGATAGAAATATCGTAAAGGAAGCTGCCTATCGGGCTAGAATCCGATTATATAAATATACTATAGTTTTCTACGTTTCTATCTATAAATGCTCGGGCAAATTTGCTTTAATCCTTATAGATCGAGCTTTTATAGATACTACCCCCTTAGCTCGTTCGGCAGCGCCGTTTTAAGCGGGTGTATAGGGAGCAGTAGGCTTATTATAAATGCCCTATTAGTTAATAAAATCTTAAAAATCCCGTCGAAGGGCTTAGTCGTTATCCCGATAGATTATACCGATAGAAAGTAAGAACTATCGGGAAATATACTAACCTAGGCTCTTAAAGCATAAAATTAGCTCGTCTATAAAGGCGTCTAAAAGCGTATATAGAAAAATAAGCTTTATATAGTTATCCTTAATAAGAAATGCAATATTCTTATTATTATAACTCTTATATTATTACGGCACTAGGTAATAGCTAGATAACCTTATTATTCTATAAAGAGGAGAAGAACTATAGAGGCTAAGGGCTCGTTTATATATAGGACTATATGTTACGTAGAATATTACTATATACTATATTATATAATATAGTACTATAATAGTACTCCCCCTCTAAAGACGATTTAGTCCTTAAATCGCTAAGAAATATCATTTTCGCTAGAAATCCGTATATAATAAAGGAATCTTTTATAGGCGGGCTTAATCTAAGGGGCCCGGCTTATCTAGGTTGCATCTATAGAAGCGTTAAATAGCTTTAGGGCAACCTCTTAGGTTATCTTCGGGCTGCTAGGTCGGTTCCTAGTAATATTTCTATTTAATTAGATAAGTTAGGATCGGGGCTTCGTTATCGTATACGTTAAGGATCTTCTTAAATTCTTATATTTCTTCGATATTGCCGTCGTTATCGCGTTCCGCGATACGGCCTACTACGTTACGTCGTTCCTCTCGATTAATCTATGCTTAGCCCGGTATTATTTCCGTTGTCTAAAGCCGTACCTTTAACGTATAGAAAGACTTATTGACTTAGATATGTTTTAGGAGGTCGATAACTATAGCGCCGCGGTAGACCTTAAGAATAAGATAAGGACCGTCCTATTTATCGTCTTATTTTTTCTTTAGGCGATTAGTAGTTATATTCTCTAATAAAACTATAACTATATTACCGGGTCGGAAGAGAAAGCCTTCGTCCCGCTTTATATTAGCATTATCCTTATATTTCTATTATAAGGCTTATGCGAGAGCTTAAAGCTAAATAAGGATATAGTCGAAACGACTAGCTATTGCGTCTACGCAAAGGAATTCCTTCTTTGCTTATAATAAGAGCGTTAGGGGTCGGGGGCCTATAGGTTCGATGCCGAGACGAGGATTAAAGCCGTAGTTAGCGAAGAACGGAGAAATACCGGTTGTTTCGTTTACTTAATTATTTATTGCGAATTCCGCGAGCGGGAGCTAGTCGACCTAGTTATCTTAGGTAAAGCTAATATAGGCTCGAATATATTTATTTATCGTAGCGTTAACGATTTCGGTTTAACCGTTAGTCTCTAGGTGCTATACTAAGCTTAGTTTTAACGTTATTCTTAAACGAGTGCTAAGCTATCGCTAAAAATTAGAGATAAACTAAGTGCTTTAGTCGGAGATAATAATATCGGGTGCTTTATATAAGCGATAGAATACGTAGATAAAGGAGTTAATTAGTTCTTCTATAGAAAGGCCGGTAATAGGGACGAAATATCTTATCTTCGTAAGCCTATTAACTATCGTAAGTATATTCTTATAAGTCTTCCCGTTTCGGGTATACTTAGGGAGTATCGTAATATAATTAATTAATATATCGGCCTATAGTCGGACCGGTAGAGCGAGGGGTTTTAGGAATCTAAGGGGAGATAAGCGGGGGGTCTTAGTCTAAAGATAGAGAGTATAGTCTTTAACGAATATAGCGGCGAAGTAAGAAATCCTCGGCTATTAGTATATTCGGTTTAATAGATTAAGGGTTTTTACCCTCCTTAGGTATCCTACTAGGCTACTACTATAGGATTAATAAACGACTTTAAGGCAGAGATCTAGAGTATTAAGAACGAAGAGCCGGTCGCGGAAAAAGATACGTCTGTTAATTAACTAACATTCGGATATATCGTAACGTAAGAGCTTTCGGATATACTTTAGCTAGCGTTAGGCGTATAGATCTTAGAGTATCGCTACTATATCCTAGGTAAGATTATCTTATTAGTATGCTTCGCGGATAAGCTTATCGAGTGATTTACTAGCTGCGTTTAGTCTAAGGGCGGCGACTATATTAAGGTCCTCCTTTAAGGTATAGGAATCGGTTAGGAGTTCTTTTAAGATAGTCGGGTCGATTTTCTCTTTAAGGATAACTACCTAATTTCGATAGAGGAGTCTATTATTATCTACGGTAGCTAGTCTATCGCTAGGGAGCCTACTAAAAGCGTTAGGAAGAATTGCCTTATTACCTAGGCAGTATATAATTACGAAGTTAAACTAAGAAAGGAACTCGGCCTAGCGCACTTATCGTTAGTTAAGTTGCTTTATAGATATAAACGTCTAAAGATTCTTATAGTCCGTAATAACGTTAAACGCCTCGGTAGTCTCTTAGAGTTCTAAGCGCTATTTCTTAAGCGCTTTAACAATTGCTAATAGCTCTTTATTATAGATCTTATAGTTATACTTAAGGGTAGTATACTTTAACGAAAAAAACGCAATAGGGTAAAGATATCCGTAGGGTAAAGATATCCGTTGTCTCCGGTCTATAAAAGGACTCCTCCTAAGGCCTAATTTAAGGCGTTAGTTTTAATAACTATTTTCTTCGAGTAGTTAAAATAGGCTAAGACTAGGGCAGTAGTAAAAGCAAGTTTAAGGGCCTTAAACGCGGTAGCTTATTTAGGTCCTTAAGACTAATAAGAATCCTTTCGAAGTAGCGTAGTTATCTAGGAGATAATACTAGAGTATCCTTTAATAAAACGACGGTAGAAGTTTATAAACCTAAGAAACTGCTAGAGTTCTTTTACTAAAGTCGGGGTGTTTTAAGCCGTAATTATACGCACCTTCTCGGGGTCTATACTTATGCCCGATGTCGAAATAATTAATCTAAGGTACTTAGTCTTTATCGTATAAAACTCTAACTTCCCGATGTCGATTTAAAGCCCTACGTTGCCTAAGCGTTAGATAACTATTCGCACGTAGTTCTTATATTCCGCCTTAGTCTTTAAAAAGACTAGTACGTTATTAAGATATACTATATAGAAGTTATTAAGGGTATTATAAAGTATATAATTAATACAGTTTTAGAAGGTCGATAGTGCGTTATAAAGGCCGAAGGGGGTAACTAGCATCTCGAATAGTCCGAAGCGTGTAATAAATGCTATAAGCTACTAATAACCCTCGGTGATTTAAATACGGTTAAATATAGCAATTACGTCTAGCTTTATATAAAACTTAGCGTCGTAGAGAGAATCTAGTGTTTCGCGGATTAAAGGTAGGGGATATCGATTCTTAACTATAACCTAATTTAAACCTCGGTAGTTATAATAGATATAGATACTACCGCCCGGTTTATAAGCGAGGAATAGTAGCGCCGCGGCTAGAGAAGAAGACTCCTAAATAAAGCCTTTATTAAGCATATCGTTAATCTACTTCTTAATATAGCGGAGTTCTATAGGTAATATAGGCCGATTTCTATAGTACGGAGCTTATTTACTAGGTGTAAGTTCGATCTTATAATCTTAAGGGCGGTATAAGGGGAGCTCGTTCGCATTCTTTAGAAGGAAGTAAGGAAGCTTATCTTAGAACTCTTTTAGGAGCTTCTTTAGGATATCTGCCTCTAGAACTTCCGGTTTTACTTAGAGGAATTTTTCTACGTCGGCTTTATCGACCTTCCGAAATAGAGATTCGGAATTAGCTATATCCCGGAGGTTCGTCTAAAGGAAATTATAAAAACGTTTAGGGAAGGCGGCCTAAGCTACCTCTATTATATAGTCCCCGGTAATAACGCGTTAGAAAGAGGTTTTAGATAGTTCTAAGACCTTAACTAGGCCTACTAGGAGTTCGTTAAGGAGTCGTAGATTTTCTCCCTCCTCGACTAGCTTAGCTAATTTAGATATACTAATTCGCATCGCTTAAACACTATCCTGTTTATAGAATTAAATAAAGTTAACTACTCGTACGTAGCGGATGTCGTTTATATCTAAGGGTATTTAATCTTCCTATCGTATACGCCGGCGGGGGCGTTTCGTCCGGCCCTATTAGGCGGGAACGTAGCGATAGCCGGCGGTAAGGCGAATAAGGAGTAGGCGAGCTACTAAAGTAGTCTACGGCGGAGTAGCCTTAAAGGCTTAAGTCTTAGGGGAATCCGGAGGGCTAATCGGGGATATTAAGCGGGCGGTTTCCTAGGCGAATAGCTATATCCTATATAAGGGATATCGAATCGGTTAGCCGGGGTTTAAGGGGTGCGATGCTTACTTAGGTAGATATTCCTTAGTAGACGAGTCTATAGATATATAACTTCCTAATAGGATAGTCTAGTCTTTTAGGATATCGGTCTCTTCCTATCGAAAAGGAATTTCCGGCACTTCTTCTATCGTTATAAGGACCCCTTATTTTAGAGTAAACGTCGGAGTTATCTAAATCTCTACGACGTTAGAAAAATATACTTTCCGACGTAACTAATGCCCTCCGGGCGCGGGAGTAATAAGAGTCCTAAGAGCTATCCTATCCTCGGCTATTATACTTAAAGGCAGGCAGTGTCTTATATAGTAATCGGAATCGAAGCGGACTTAGAGAGATTTCTAAAGCATAGTTAGTTTATATTCCTAAAGCTAGGGGATGCCTAGGATTATTAAGGTAAAAGGTAATAGGTTCGTAACGAAGAAGAGTATAAGTTATATATACTTGCTAATAGTTATTTAGGCTATAAAGTAGTCCGTTATCTATATTAAGGGTATACCGTCGGCTAGTCGAAGCGGTTAAGGTTTAAGGAGCTTCTTTATAGTAACGTTATATTTCTATATAATAGCGTAAAGATTAGCAAACGCTATAGTAGTATAGCCGGAATCTATAAAGGATAACGTATTAATATAGTAGGGGGACTAAGGGTTGCGCGTAGAGGAGAGATAAGTATAGAGAAGGATTAACTTTTTATTACTATTCGACGAACTAATCCGAAGATCCGTTCTATCTAAAAGCAACGACCTAATCCTTTTATCCTCCCCTATATATAACCCTTAGGAGCGACTTATTCTAGGGGTATATCTTTTAGTAGTAGCTTTAACGCCGGCCGCCCGCCTTATAAATCCGTATCCTCTTCCCCGAGGATACAGCCTTATTTATAGTCGGCCGTATAGACGAGCTAGCCCTAGCTATACCCGCCGCCGCGGGCGCCCTAAGATCCTCGGCCGAAGCCGGGGGAGGGGGCGCCCCGGCCCTAAAACTAGGGACTACCTTAACGTAAGGGCATTAGAAGCGGATTCGCTATCTTAGCCGGGTCGTAAGCCTCCTTCTAGTGTCTAGGTTCTCCGTAGGCTATATAGAGTTTATTATCGATCTTAAATTATCGTTTAGTATTAGAAAGCCGGTCGAGGTCTATAGGGTTATCGTATAGGGGTTAGGCCGGGGCGGTCGGGGTAAGGGCAGGTGTAAGCGTCGGCGGGAACTATAAATAGGGGGCGGCCTTCTTCTTAAGCTTTTAACGATAAGCATAGTTAGCGAGATTCTTCGCAAAGATATCTATCTACGCTAACTACTTCTCGTAGTCGGTGTCGGGGATCTTAGTCGGCATATTCTTAACGAGATCGCTTATATCCTTCGATATAAACTTCCGGAGGAGGTCGACTTACTATTCCTTTGTCTTCCTTACCTTACGTATATAGGCGTTAAGGTCTACTTTCTAGATCTAATAGTTCTTATCGCCTTAAGGGAAATTATCGAGGATGTTCTTAGCGGCTTGCGTTAAGTCTAAAACCTTATACTGCCTGCCTAAAGCTATAAGAAGCGTCGTCGTAGTAGGCTATTCCTACTTCTCTCTCTCGGATAGGTTAGCTATAATAGTAGCTATCCTATCTTTAATAAAGTCGTAGGCCCGTTTACTAAGCCTATCGCTAATGTAAAGGAGGCGGGCGCCGTCTAAGTCGAACTATATACTATCGCGGAGGAAGATACCCTATATCTTAAGTTCTTAGGCCTCGTACTTACGTTAATAGTCGGAGGCAGACCCCTTTCTAATAAAGATCGGAGGGTCTACCGTCTTTCGTTTTCCGGACGACGACTATACCGGGGTTATCGTCTAGGACTATAATATCTTTATAGTTAAGATCGTAAGGTCCTTAGCCTCGAGAAGTTGCTCCCTTATAGCTAGGAGCTAATCCTTCGTAGCTAAGAGCTAATCTCGTGCAGTCACGCGTTCCTTTAACCTAGCATTTCGGTTAACCTAAGAGGCCTCCGCTACGTAAAGGGAGCGAAGACTCTCCTCGATATATATAAGAATATATCGGGTATCCGGGCTCTAAAGGTTTTCCTAGGTCTCTTACGTATTAGCGACCGGGACTACGTTATCGAACCTCTTAATCACCTAGGCGATCTAAGGAAATTCACTAATAAACTCCTTAGCAAAGGCCTTTAGACCGTCGCCTATAGCGTTAGAGGCTATAGGTATGTCTGCTATAAGGAGGAAGGAGGAGTATCTAATCTAAGGTGTTTGTTAAGGACTATAAAAAAAATTCTATAGGCTATATAAGTTTCTATAGGCTAGGAAAAAAATTCTTAGGGGCTTAAGGGCTTAGGGGAATGATTTCTTAGGGGTTACGCTTAGGTCGCGACGACTAAGGGGATAAGGTAATAGAGCTACTAGGACTATGTTTATAGAGCTAGGGATCGCGACGGGTCGCAATAGGAGATAGAATAAACTATTACGGCACTAGGTAATAGCTAGATAACCTTATTATTCTACAAAGAGGAGAAGAACTATAGAGGCTAAGGGCTCGTTTATATATAGGACTATATGTCACGTGGTATGTCACTATGTACTATGTCATATAATGTGGTACTATAATATATATATAGAAAAAACATCGTAAAATACCTTAGAAAAAGGAAACGTCGCCTTAGAAAGCGGCGGTTCGCGGTTAATAATTTGTCTAGCCTACGTAAGTTTATAAGACTTATAGTAGATTATCTTATCGAAGGTTACTAACTATAGTATTCCGAGAGCTTTTAAAAGCGCTTTATTATTCGGATATCTAAGTCGTTAGTGCTAAAGAGAAAGTTCCTTTATACTTATTAGTATAGAATCCGGTATAGTAGCCGAAAAAGGTGCTATAACTAGGGTTTCTACGGTAGAATCTATAGAAGGAACGGAAGCAATAGTTAGAATTATTAAAAGCGTAGTAGAAGGTATTAACGGGTTATATTCGATAATATACTAATTGTAAATTAGCTCCGTTATATAAATAGTATAAGTTAAAGAAGAGATCTATTTAGTCTACGGGTTCTACGAAAGATTCGCCTTATAAAGAAGACGAAGTAAATAAAGGGACGTATAAAAGGACGGGATATATACTATTTAACTAAGCTAAAAAGTGCCCCTCGAAATGCGTATAAACACCGTTCTTATCCTAAGAATTAGAGTGCTTCTACTGCTTATAAGTATATACTTAGAAGAAGGCTAGAAGTTATAAAAGCGCTCTTTATTATTATAAATATATCTATTAGACCTTAAACCTATAATAAAAGAATCCCTTAACGGGTATTCTACGGTAGTCTATAGAATAACTAATAGTAAAAAGGTCGTGAGAACGTTAGCGGTAGCCGTAGCTTAAACCGTCTTTATCTCGGTCTAATTATTCTTCCGTTACTCCTTATCGCGAAGAAGTACCGCGTTAACTTTAGCCTTATTAGCCGGAACCTTAAGGTAGTCGTCTATAGTCTTTTAAACGTCTTAATCGGGTTTCTATAATAAAAGTCGAACGGAAGGGTTAAAGTAATAACACTATCGGAAATAGTATCGTTCTCTATAAATATACGGCGGACTATCCTTTTTCTTGCCTTTATCTTTATCTAAGGACGTAGCTGCTAAAGTAGTTGCCGATTTTTCAGTAGATTCCGTGGCTAGGGACTTTATTCCCTAGCCTTAGAATTTCGTAAAAGCGTTAGTCTTTAGCGCTTTAGTCGCAGCCTTTAAGGCCTATAAGCGCTCGAAAAGTTCGGATATCTTAAATCCGTCGGGGAAAGACTATTCTTAAAAAAGCTATATAGCTTAAAGACCTTCCGATTCCGGCAACTTAATTCACCGGGCATCGGTAAGGACCTTCTATTAGTTAGAAATCTATATCGTAATATCCGTCTAGTTTAATGCCTTTAAAATAGTATAGAACTATGTGAAAATAGTCTTTTATTACGTTTATAAAGTCGGCTTTATACGCCGCTATAGTAAAGCTAATTCCTTAGAAACCTTATATTCGTCGGCAATCGTTAAGTAGTAGTTCCTAATGTTTTAAACGATAAACTACTAGATTAACGTAAGAGACTTCTATTAGTCCTTATAGGCTTAAAGCAATATACGATATTAGGAAAAGAGAAATTTAAACCTCTTAAGTTCTTTTATAGATAAACTAGCAATATTAGCAACGGTCGCGTTAACTATTCTAGCTATTAGTTCTATAGGAAGAGGCAATACGGGTTTCTAAAGTTTAAGCGTAATAGAAGGATCGATTTTCTCTTAAATCCCTTAGGCGAGTGTGTATTTCTAGATCGTTAAGATCTATCGGTCTTAGTCCGCTAGTCTATTTAAAATAGTCTTTAAAGTAATATCGGCTATAATAGATACGGTAATATAGGTAAAAGTATAGTAAAATCACCGGAAAGAGTGGCTAGATGTATAATATATATAAATAAACCGTAAAAACTAAACTAAGTGCGGGAAAACACTAATAGAATAGGGTAAACGTACTAACTAATCCTCCGTAAGTCGATTCGCTAGGTTAATAACGCTCCTTAAAGACACACTAGTCCTCTATAAGTTAATTCGCTAGATATAAAGGCAAAGGTTTTACTACCGTAAGTTATAGCGTTAGCAGGCTGAAAATATAAGCCGTTAGAACTCTCTATACGTAGAGAAGTTCGTCTAGGCTTATAACTATTAAACGCTAGGCAAATAGGTCCTCGATATAAATATAATAGTAATTAAGTAAAAGAGAGGCTCTAAGGCTAAAACAGCCTATATAAAGAGATTAAAAGCTATAAAAGGATGTAAATCACTAAGAATAATAGCTCTTGTCTTTTCTAATAAGGAGGGCTAACTAGTCTCTATATATAGGGAAATCCCTCGGACGAAAACAGCCGCGTAGACCTAAGGAAAAAAGGTAAAAGAAAGAGTCGGACGGAGTCGCCGGTCGAAAGCGCCGGTCGTAAACAATAAATCGCATCCGTACGACAAATAGTTATATAGTTAGCAAATAACTAAACTAATAACGCAATAGTCTATTAGAAGGACTAATGAATTCTACGGTAGAAGCCGTAACTATATAAAGGAATTCTATAGTAGAAGCCGTAGAAGAGAATTAGAATTCTACGGTAGAAGACCGTAGAAGGGAATTAGAATTCTACGGTAGAAAACCGTAGAAGGGAAGAGATTTTACAGGTAAAGACCGTATAAATAACCGTAAGATTACCGTAAAATTACGGTAAAATATAACCGAAGACAAGTAGGTAAATACGCCTATAGAAGTATAAGGTAAATGCCTATAGAAGCCTATAGAATTCTATAGTAGAATCTAGGGAAGAACCGGGGATTTCCTAGTAGAAAGCAAATAGGGAAGACGGTGATATTAATAGTCGCTTTAACTTTAAGATCGTCTTCTAGCCTAGCTCTAAAGCTACCCTCCTTAACGCCTTTAGCCGGCTCCTTAGTTCCCGCCTTGCCTCTTTAACCGACCGCGCCGACGAGAGGATCGACTATCGTTACTAGGTTATCCTTCTATAGTCTAAGGTCGACGCCTCCTTACTCCCTAACGGGTTTAAGGAGTCCGACTCGTCTATAAATATAGTTAATAAATATAATTCTAACGACTCCGACTGCCTTACCCTCTATACCCTTAATGACTCTAAGCCGATCGACGACTTTATCGACCGGGCTTATTTCTCCTCTCTACTTATTGCCGATATTCGCGCGGCTCTTTAGTCTCTTTAGCTCCGTTAGCTTAGTTCTCTTCGCGCACCTCTCCGCTTAATCCTAAAGTCCGCCCTCTTAGAGGCCTAAGGCCGGTTCTACTTTTAGGGCCGGTTATTCGTCCCCCTTAACGACGCCCTTATCCTTTAGATCTTAATCTACACCTATACTTCCCCGCTAGCTAGCTACCTTAGGCGCACTAAGACCGCGAGCCTCTACCGCTCTACCTACGTTTAGCCTAGTATATATAAGTCTATTTCTAGCTTTATTTATAACTACTACGTCTACCTCCGCGCTAAGTCCCCCCGTTCCGCTCCTTAAGGCCTTCTTTAACCCTAAAGCATCCCTTTCGCCCTTTAGACCGATATCTCTATTAATTTCGTTATAGACCTTCCCGTCTACCGCCGTTATAGCGTTAAGTTCTTTAGCATCTTAGTTATTGTTAACCGTCTTACGAAGATACGCTACTACGTCCCGACGCTTTCGATAACGGTCGAGGATATCGTTAACGCGTTTATTTCTTACGTTTAGTCTCTCTACGGCACCCTTACCTCGATTATTAGTAATAAAGGCACTTAGTTTATCTCCGCCTTCTAATAGTAGCTTAGCCGCCGCCTCGGCTGCCGCCTATACCCTAGTTCCGCCTACTACCCTTAGACCGATAGCTAAACTAAGATTACGAACGCTTAGATAGAGGTCTACCTCCGCTATTATACTACCTTCCTTTAGGACGATTAGGTAGATCTCCTTCCCCTCGCTAAGTTTACCGCTAATAACTAGGTTTCTAAGTCTACCGGCCTTTCCTTTTTCTTTACTAACTATAGCTTTCGACCTAAAGCTTAGTATTAAGCCCTTAAGACTACCCCCCCTTAGCATAACCCCTTAGTAGCGTAAGGAGTACCTCTATAGCGACGCGCTTGCCTTACGCCTCTAACGCGTATCCGACTTCCTTCGTAACGCGATTAAAGACGCTTAAGCTACTTAAGCCCGGCACGCTAATGCCCGCTAGGCGCCCGTCCTAACGTATTAGCCCGGCGATATAGTCTTTCTTAGCACCCGTTAGATCTATACCCTCCGCTTAATAAAGAAGCTTAACTATAAACGGGAGGGCTTATATAAGGTCCTTAAGGCGTATAAGACGGCTTGCCTCCTCCGCCTCCCTAAGGGTAGCCGTCTTTACCTTATTTTCTACTACTTACTCCTTACCTAGACCTAAGAGCCCCCCTGCCCGGCTAAGCCGACCTAAATATCCGACTTACTAACGGAGGCATCTTGCTTTCCCCGGACGGCGATAACGATAACGACGCGTACCTTAAGTAGGAATTCTCCTCTATCCTTACGTAACGTTAATACGCGTTTAGGAAGATTAATATCGTATTTAGTAGCGTTATAGACCCCTTACGTAGTATCGAACGCTAAGCAGTCGGGTCCTCGATATTAGTGTAATAGCAATTAAGTGGAAGAGAGGCTCTAAGGCTAAAACAGCCTATAAAGAAGGATTAAAAGCTGTAAAGGATGCAAATCACTAAGAATAATAGCTCTTGTCTTTTCTAATAAGGAGGGCTAACTAGTCTCTATATATAGGGAAATCCCTCGGACGAAAATAGCCGCGTAGACCTAAGGAAAAGAGGTAAAAGAAAGAGTCGGACGGAGTCGCCGGTCGAAAGCGCCGGTCGTAAACAATAATTTGCATCCGTACGATAAATAGTTATACAGTTAGTAAATAAATAAGCAGCCTAGTAGAAGACTAGTAAATTCTACGGTGAATTCTACGGTAGAAGCCGTAGCTATATAAAGGAATTCTATAGTAGAAGCCGTAAAAGAGAATTAGAATTCTACGGTAAAAGACCGTAGAAGGGAATTAGAATTCTATAGTAGAAGACCGTAGAAGGGAAGAGGAATTCTACGGTAGAAGACCGTAGAAGGGAAGAGATTTTATAGGTAAAGTCTATATAAATAACCGTAAAATCACCGTAAAACTACGGTGAAATGTAACCGAAGAAAAGTGGGCAAATGCGCCTATAGAAGTGCGGGGTAATGCCTATAGAAGCCCGTGGAATTCTATAACGGAATCTAGGGAAGAACCGGGGATTTCCTAGGGGAAAGCAAATAGGGAAGACGGTGATGTTAACACATAGGAGGATTCCTTATGCCTCTACGGATGCTAGGACGACCTTAAGTCCTTCTACGCCGTAAACCTAGCTAAGCCTCGCCCCGCGTTCTATACTACCTTCCTCGCCTCGTCCCCTCTGCTTAGATAATAATAGACATAATTAATAAATATAATTTATCTTAGCGAGCATAGGCTTTTTAACCTCGAGCTTTGTTTTCTTTCCTTCCTTTATATTATAAGGGCCTACCTTTAGGTCGATTAATACGGGATTCCCTTAGCTCTCCCTCTTCTGCTATTGCCCCTTTTTAAGCGTTTAAGTCGAACGCCGATTTAAGGGGGATATACTATTACGGTGTTAGGTTATATTATATATTATCCCACGTGACCTCTATATCGTATATATAGACCCTTAGACTTAGTCTATAGCTGCGCTCCTTCGTAGATTAACAATAGTTATATACCCCCCCTAAGCTTATCCTATAATAAGTAAAGCCTTTGCCTTTATATCTAGCGAATTAACTTATAGAGGACTAGTATATCTTTTAAAGAACGTTATTAATCCAGCGAATTAACTCACGGAGGACTAGTTAGTACGTTCACCTTATTCTATTAGTGTTTTCCCCGCACTTAGTTTAGTTATAAAAGTATACGATGTATAGTTGTATTAGATCTTCGATCTACGGCCTACTAAATAAGGATGCGAGAGATATATGTTATAGCGGCCGTTAGGGCGCTATAGCGGCTATAATGCCGCTAAAAGCAGTATATTAATAATAATAATAAAAATGCTTATTGTGCCCGAAAAGGGGCTGCCTTAAGACCTTATTTAAGGGGTCTTTTAGCCTAATTTCCCGTCCGTAATCCCGCACGTAATCCTATATATAATCCCTTTACCCGCGGATCTAATACACCCCTTTAGCTCCGATCGCAATGCGAGGGAAGCTAGACTAAAGAGCTTAAATAGCTTAAATCCGGGGTCTTTGCTAGTAAATCCATCAATCGGGGCGGACGGATTATCGTGTTCTTCCGGGTCCTCCTTACGACCGACTATACTTCGTAGTAGTAATTACAACTCGGCATTTTATGCCTTTACGCTACCGTATGCGCCTTTAGCTGCAACAACACGCCTTATTCCTCCTATATTAGTCGATTAGTCGATTAGTCGATTAGTCGATCGCTTCGGAAGGTTCGTGTGTGGTTTATTAGAGTGTGCGGGCGGACAAGGGCTTTGTATGGCCGAGGCTTATGTATGGCCGAGGGTTATGTTCCCGAGGGCTCTTATATATAGCCGAGGGCTTGTGTGTATGGCCGAGGGCTTGTGTGTGTGGCCGAGGGCTTGTATGTGTGGCCGTAGGCTCGTGTGTGTAGCCGAGGCTTGTATGGCCGAGGCTCGTGGATAAAGTCGAGGCTTATGTAGTTAAGGGCTTGTGTGGCCGTGGGCTTGTGTGGCCTGCTTAATGCGGACGAATGCCGTGAGGGGTGCGGACGAGGGAGTCTTCCGTCGCCGCGAGAGCTGCTTGCTCGAGTTATTAATTAAGTAATGCGGACAAAGCCGCGAGAGCGCTCGCTGCGATATGCGTATTGCTCGAATAATTGTTCGTAACGAGGGTAGTCTTTCGTCTTACCGCGACGAGGGACTCTACCGCTCGCCGCGAGAGCTATTTGCTTAAGTAAGTAAGTGTGTATAAGGGAGAGGGACTCTACCGCTTGCTGCGACGAGGGACTCTGCCGCTTGCCGCGATGAGGGACTCTACCGCTCGCTGCGACGAGGGACTCTACCGCTCGCCGTAAGAGCTGCTTGCTCGAGAGCTATTTGCTCGAGAGCTGCTTACTCGAATAAGTACTTATAACGAAGGTGGTCTTTCGTCTTACTGCGACAAGGGACTCTGCCGCTCGCTGCGATAAGGGACTCTACCGCTCGCTACGACGAGGGACTCTACCGCTCGCTACGACGAAGAACTCTACCGCTCGCCGTAATATACGTATTGCTTGAATAATTATTTATAACGAGGGTAGTCTTTTTCGTCTTACTACGACGAGGGACTCTACCGCCCGCTGCGATAAAGGACTCTACCGCTCGCTGCGATAAGGGACTCTACCTCTCGCTGTAAGAGCTACTTGCTTAAAAGCCGTTTGCTTAAGAGCTACTTGCTCGAATAAGTGCGACGAAGGACTCTACCGCTCGCTGTAAGAGCTGCTTGCTTAAGAGCCGTTTGCTCGAGAGCTGCTTGCTCGAATATTAGAGTATATATAAGGGAAAGGGACTTTTCCTTCTTTCCGCCGCCGCGAGCTATTAGCTCGTCGAGAGCTATTAGCTTATACGTTAGATAAATACGTAGATAAAGGACTCTTCCTCCTACCGCTATAAGCGTTTATCGCGAGAGCTGTTTACCGTAATAATAAAGGAGTCTTCTCTTTTCTTCCCGCCGCCGTAAGCGCTTGCCGTAATAATAAAAGAGTCTTCTCTTCCGCCGCCGCGACTATTATATACTACGACGAGCGAGTCTTTCTCTTTTCCTCTCGCCGTCGCGAAATATATATACTACGACGAGAGAGTCTTCCTCCCGCCGCCGCGATATATTATATTACTACGAGTATAATTACCGCGACGATGAAAGAGTTTTCTTCTTTCTTCCGCCGCCGTAAGCTATTAGCTCTTCGAGAGCTATTAGCTTATATAAGTATATACGATAAAGGAGTCTTCCTCCCGCCGCCGTGATATATATACTACGATAAGAGTCTCTCCCGCTGCGATATTATCTTTACCGCGACGACGAAAGAGTTTTCTTCTTTCTTCCGCCGCCGTAAGCTATTAGCTCTTCGAGAGCTATTAGCTTATATAAGTATATACGATAAAGGAGTCTTCCTCCCGCCGCCGTGATATATATACTACGATAAGAGTCTCTCCCGCTGTGATATTATCTTTACCGCGACGACGAAAGAGTCTTCTTTTCTACTACCGCGATTACTATATACTTCGATAAGAGACTTTCTCTTCTCCTCTTACCGCCGCGAAATATATAGTCTACGATAAGAGGGTCTTCCTCCTACCCCGATATATTATTACTACGATAATAAAAGAGTCTTTTTTTCTTCCCGCCGCCGCGAGCTATTAGCTTATAAGCTAATAGCTTATATCTTATCTAAGTATATAGACAAAGGGTTTTTACCGCTCGCTATATATAGTTTATATAGTCTTATTTATTTAATACTATAAAGGGGTTAACTCTTTAATATAGGCTTATTTAATACTATAGAGGGGTTTACTCCTTAATATAGGCTTATTTAATGCTATAGAAGGGTTTACTCTTTAATATAGGCTTATTGTTTAATGCTATAGAGTAGTTAACTCTTTTAATATAGGCTTATTTAATACTACGGAGGGGTTTGCTCCTTAATATAGGCTTTTTGCTTAGCTAGCTAACGAGGGAATTACCCTCTCGCCTTTGCTAAAAGCAGTATATATCTTAGCTAGCTAACGAGGGAATTACCGTCTCGCCTCTACTAGTAGTAGTAGGATATGTGTTTGGCTAGCTAACGAGGGAATTACCCTCTCGCCTCTACTAGTAGTAGGATGTTTAGCTAGCGAGGGAATTACCCTCTCGTCTCTACTAAAAGCAGGATATTGTTCTTTCTAACGCCGCGAGGGAGTCTTTTACAGGCTCTTTATTCGATATATTAGTGCCGCGTGTTATAGGCTTTATTCGATATATTAGTGCCGCGTAGTTACGGGCTTAATTCGATGTATTAGTGCCGCTTAGTGCGGGCTTTCTTCGATATAGTACCGCGTATTGCGGGCTTTATTCGATATAGTGCCGCGAGGTAGTCTCTCGTAGGCTTAGTTTAATATAGTGCCGCGAGGATAGTTCTCGCGGGCTTGTTTTAATATAGTGCCGCGAGGTAGTTCTCGCGCGCTTTATTCGATAAGGTGCCGCGTGTTTAGCGGGCTTTCTTTCGATATAGTGCCGCGAGGATAGTTCTCGTAGGCTTAGTTTAATATAGTGCCGTAAGGATAGTTCTCGCGGGCTTATTTCCCTCTTCTTTATTAAAGGATAATTAGCTAGGCTGTCTCGCGGTTTAAAGAGGGCCTAATAGGTTAAATAAATAGTAGCTTCTCTTAGTAGCTTTAGCTAGAAGACTAAGACTCTTAATTATTAGATCTTCGATCTACGGCCTACTAAATAAGGATGCGAGAGATATATATTATAGCGGCCGTTAGGGCGCTACAGCGGCTGTAATGCCGCTGAAAGCAGTATATTAATAATAATAATAATAATGCTTATTGTGCCCGAAAAGGGGCTGCTTAGAGCCTTTATTTAAGGGGTCTCTTAGCCTAATTTCCCGTCCGTAATCCCGTACGTAATCCTATATATAATCCCTTTACCCGCGGATCTAATAGGTTGCGAAGGCTGAAAAGCTAAGAAGAAGTCCGATAGAAGATGTTACTGCTGTTTCGCCTGCTTAGTAGCTTATTAGGGACTTATTTAGCGGGATTAACGGGGATCTATATACCCGTACGAAGGTCTCCGGTACCGGGGACACTACGTACTTCCTTAAGAGGGGGCAGCGAAGATCGGAGCGTTAGTCTTAGCCTAATTAGCTCGATCTCTTATATAACGTAGACCTAAGAGGGGGCTTTGCATATAGGGGGCGTTACGGGCCGTATATACGGTTAGCAGCGTAAGCTATAGCCGTATATATAGTTAAGCTCGTATATATATATAAGGCAAATGCAGTAAGCTATATGCTATAGGCTAATAGAGTAAGCTCGTATGTATAGTTATAGATGACTATATACGCGTGCTTACTGCATACTATATGCTATAGCTACTAGGTGGCTGTATTATATTATATACGGATAAGGGGGCCTGTATTAGCCGAACGGGTATAACGCTTCTTATCGCCGACCTTCTTATTCGGGAAGTAGCCTTTAGGAAGTACTTACCTAAAGGGGAAGTACTTGCCTAATTAGGAAAGCCGAGGCTATCGGGTCCGAGGCTTAACCGACCCTTTAAAAGGGACGGATACAGATAAAAATCCAAGGCGAAGGGTTAGTGTTAGAGTTAGGGCTAGGATTAGAGTTAGGCGGGAGAGGGGGTACGGTCTTAAAACCGTATTCTCTATGCCTAGAGCTCTTAATCCGTAGTAGCCCTACCCTTCCCTCCGACTTGTCGTCTTGTATTTAAGCCTCGCAATAGGGAGGAATCTAGCTAGAAGGTCTATGTCTATAGACGGAGTTTCGCAATAGCTTAGGCGTAGGTTCCCCTTAAGGGGTTCTAAGGCCTTAGCTAAAAGCTACTATACCGTTTAATAAGACATAGAGGTCTCTTAAACGCGTGAAATAACTCTCTAAGACGGTTATATACGTGTAAGGGAACGAGCTTAGGGGGGGTATATAATTGTTGTTAATCTACAAAAGGATACAGCTATAGACTAGATCTAAATGTCTATATATACGATATAGAGGTCACGTAGGATAATATATAACATAACCTAATACCGTGATAGTATATCCCCTTTAAATCGGCGTTCGACTTAAACGCTTAAAAGGGTTAATAGGCTAATAGAAACAAAGGAAATCTATGTGAATTAGCCCTAAAAGCGGGCTTAATATAGAACGAGAGAGAAATAGAAAGAAATAAAGGGCAAAACTAAGAAACTAATACGTGCCGTCGTAACGTAAATTATATTAATAAAATATACTTATTATTAATTAAGCGAAGGGGAAGATATAAGGAAGGCCGTATAAAAGGCCGGTTTAGGCTTAGTCGGGTTAAAGGCGTAAAAAGCCTTAAGGTCGTCCTAGTAGCCGTTAAGGCAAGAGGAGTCCTCTTATATAGGGGGGCTATAACGCTATTAAACGCGATACTTAATCTTCCCGGAGGCGTACTAGCGTTACGCGAGGATAGAAGAAAACTCCTACTTAAGGTACGCGTTATCGCTGTCGTTATCGCCGGGGGAAAGGAGAACGCCGTTATCTATAGGCCGGACGTTAAGCTCCGACTAGCCGGGCAAAAAGGGCTCTTAGGTCTTAGTAAGGAGGGAGTAATAAAAAATAAGGTAAAGGCGGCTGCCCTTAGGGAGGCGAAGAAGATACGCCGTATTATATACCTTAAGGACCTTATATAGGCCCTCCCGCTTATAGTCGAGCTTCTTTATAAGGCGGAGGGTCTAGATCTAGCGGGTGCTAAGGAATACTATATCGCCGGGCTAATACGCTAAGGCGGGAGTCCGCCGGGCGTTCGCGTAGCGAGCTTAAGTGGCTTAAGCATCCTTAATCGTATCGCGGAGGAAGTTAGAGATACGCTAGAGATAGGAAGCGAGCGCGTTACCGTAGAGGTATTCCTTCCGCTACTAGGGGGTTATACCGGGCGGGGGGGGACTAAAGGGCTTAGTGCTAAGCTTCGGGTAGAAGCTATAGTTAGCGAAGAAAGGGGAAAGGCCGGTAGATTTAAAGACCTAATTATTAGTAGTAAACTTAGCAAAGGGAAAGAGGTCGACCTAATCGTCCTAAAGGTAGGTAGTATAATAACGAAGGTAAACCTTTATCTAAGCGTTCGCGATCTTAGTCTAACCGTCGGTCTAAGGGTAGTAGGCAGAGCTAAGGTAGAGGCGGTAACTAAGGCGATAACTAAGCTATTATTAAAAAGCCGAAATAAACTAAGTGCTATAATCGCTAATAATAGAGGCTAGGGTGCCGTAGAGGGACTAAACGCGGGAAACGAACGCGTTAATAACGTCTTTAACGGTTATTAAGGGTATCGGAACGTAGTAGCGTATCTTCGTAAGGCGGTCGACGATAATAAGGATATTAGAAAACTTAACGCCGTTATAGCGGTAGATAGGGAGGTCGGTAATAAAATCGACGGATATATCGGTCTATAGGGCGAAGGGAATACTTAAGGGCTAGAGTAGGCCTTAAAGGGAGGAATAAAGGGATTTAGCGTATAGGTACGTATAATAGTTCTATATAAAACTAGAAATAGACTTATATATACCGGGCTAGATATAGGACCGGCGGTAGAGGCTAGCGGTCTTCGTACGTCTAAGGTAGCTAGTAAAGGGGGAGGTATAAACGCAGACGAGGATTTAAAGAATTAAGGCGTCGTTAAAGGGAATAAAGAGCCGGCCTTAGAAATAGAACCGGCCTTAGACTTTAGAGAAAGCGGTCTTAGGGATCGAACGGAGGGGGGCGCGAAAGGGGTAAGGCTAGCGGGGCTAAGGGGACTAAAGAGCTACGCGAATAGCGGAGATAAGCAGGGAGGAGGAATAAGCCCGGTCGATAAGGTTATCGATCGGCTTAGAGTCGTTAAGGGCGTAGAGGTTAAAGCAGTCGGAATTATATTTATAAATTATATTTATAAACGAATCGGACTCTTTAACGGTATTAAGGGCGGTAGTAGTATTAAGGTAAAGGGAGGCATTAACCTTAGACTTAAGGAGGATAACCTAATATTGGTGGTTAATCCTCTCGTCGGCTCGGTCGGTAAGGGAGAGAGGGCGGGAGCTAGGCAAGCGGCTAAAGGCGTCGGGGAGAATAGCTTAAGAGCCGGGCTAAAAGACAATCTTAAAATTAAAACGACTAAGGAATTCGGCCTAGCGGGCCTATCGCTAGTTAAAGAGCTTTATAGTTATAAAATACTAAAGATTCTTATAGTCTAAGGCTATCTTAAACTTAGGCAGGCCCTTAAGCTTAGGGCGCTACTCCTCGAGAGATTTTATAATCGCGAGGAGTTCTTTATCGTAAATCTTATAATTATACTCTTAAGCGGAGTGCTTTAACGAGAAGAAAGCAACCGGATAGTAACGACTATCGTCGAAGAGCTATATTAGTATACCCTTAGCGGCTTAGTTAGAAGCATTTATCTAGACTACGGTCTTACGATAAGGGTCGAAGTATATAAAGACTAAGGCGGTAGTAAAAGCGTGCTTAAGGGCTTTAAAGACGTAGGCGTAAGCGGGAGACTAAATCTAGGGGGTAGAGTTCTTAGTAAGGGCGTTTAAAGGGTTTATAAGCTTAGAAAAGCCGTAAATAAAACGCCGATAAAAATTAGCGAATCTTAAGAAGCGCTGGAGGTCTTTAATAAAGGAAAGGGTAGGCTAGTCTAAGACTATATAAACCTTATTAGGATCTATGCGAATGCCTTTATCTAAGATAATTAGGCCGAGGTACTTAGTCTCGGTAATATAGAAGTTATACTTATCTACGTTAAGCTAAAGGCCGGCGGCATTAAGGCGCTTAAGAACTACGTTAACGTAGGCTTAGTGCTCCTCCTACGTCTCTAAGAAGATTAAAACGTCGTTTAAATAAGTAAAGTAAAACTTATTAAGGATGCCGTAAAGGGCTGTATTAATAAAACTCTAGAAGTAGGATAAAGCGGCGGTAAAGCTAAAGGGGGTAATATAATACTTAAAAAGCCTATACCGTATAGCGAACGCGGTCTTCTACTTATGTCTTTTAGCAATACGAAGGCGATTAAACGCTACGATAACGTCGATCTTAGTAAAAAACTTCGCCTTCCGGATATAGGCGAAAGTATCGTAGACTAAAGGCAGGGGGAAACGGTTCTTAATTATAGCCTTATTTAGGCTGCGATAGTTAACGCAAAAACGGACGCCCCCGCCCGGCTTATAGGCGAGTATAATAAAGGCAGTAGTAAGGGAGGTAGAGCGACGGATAAAGCCCTTCCTAAGCTACTCGTTAACATACGCGCGGACGATCTAGTTCTCGGCTTCGCTAAAGGGGCGAGGGCGGGTATAAGGAGGTTATATCCCTTCTTTAAGGTTAATTTAAGTATTAACGGTACGGTAAAGGGCGAGCTTATCGGCCTCGCTCTTAAGCTATATATAGATTATATAATAGAGCTCCTTAAGGACCTTAGCCTAAAGCTTATCGAGCGTATAAGGGACTTTCTCTTACTTCTTAAAGAACTAAGCGATATCGTTAGGGGAGATCTTATTAAGGTAGATCTTATTAAAGTAGTCGTCGATAAAGTCGTAAAGGCAGGGGTTAAGGTAGGCTTTTACGTCCTCGGTATTTATATATCTAATTAAAACGGCCTAATAAAGGTCTTTAAGGATATCCTAATCGATAGGTAGCGGGGGCTCGGTAGGTAAAGGCTCGGCGGTAAAGGCCTTAATTAAGGTCTAAGAGGTCTAGACTTTAGGCTACCGGTAGAATATTACTATCGCGTCGATATTAAGCATCCGGACGTTAAACGCTAAGTCGTTAAAGGACGAGAAGCAAAAGGGCTAAGGTCTAATAGTCTTATAACTCGGCCGTAATATAGGGCGGCGGTAGCTAGCGGTCTTATAGACGGGACGGGGGCGGGGAGGTCGAACGTAGCGGTAAGGGTAGAGGGTAGCTAAAGAGTTAGAATCGTAGTCGGAGTTAGAGTCGGCGTCGTTAACCTAGCGGGAGGAGTCCGGATAGACGGGTTTACTTACGTTAAGAGTATCCTCAAAAAACGCAGAGAGGGAGGGGCTAAGGGATAAAGGAATAAACTTAAGAACGTCGCTAAAGCGGACGGAACGGACAAAGGCCGGAGGACGGGCTAAGGCCGTACGGGCGGGAATAAGGATTATAGCGGTAGGAATAAGGATCGTAGCGGCGGGGGTTTCGTCCCTATCGTTAGAGTCTTTAATAAAGGAGGCGGTAAGGGGTTTGCCCTTATCGTTAGAGTCTTCGATAGAAGGAGCGGGGGGAAAACGAATTGTATTTATTAATTATATTCCCTCTAAAATAAGGGCGGGGGAAGCTAGGATAGAGCGGGTAGGGTAGGCAAAGGTAGCCGAAAGGCCCGGGATAAGATAAGGCTAATAGTCCGAGAGGCAGGAGGCTAGATAAAAGGGGGACTAGAAGGAAAAGGAGTTACCGCGCTAGCTAATAATAAGGTCGTGCCGGCGTAGCTAAAGGAGGCTAAGAATAACCTTATAGCTAAGCTTTATAAGAAAGAAGCAGATAGACTTAGTATAAGCGCTAATCCGGGAAACCGAAAAAGCGTTATAAGTAATAGAGCCGGACTTATAGTCGCTACTATTAGCGAAAGAAAGCCGGCGTAGGAATTAGAGCTAGCGGATAGGAAGGGTAAGGCGGTACGCGGTCTAAGCGTGTATAAAGGCATACCTAGAATAGCCGGAGTCGACTAAAGCACTTATAACGGCATCGGCGGACATAAGGGATAAAGGCATAAGCAAAGCACGCGGTTGTATTCCTACGGGAGGTAAAGATCCTCCCTAATATCGAACGAAGCTATAAACTTAGACACTAAGAGCTCTATTACGCGATAAGGCGAGGGAGCTACGCATTTCCTAAGGACGGGGAAGGGGTAAGGAGGTCGTTTACTTCGCCCTTAATAAAGCCTTGCTTAATAGCGCAAACCTAATAGCGGGGGGGAGGGGGTTCGAGCAAGCGTAGGGCAGACGTACCGCTACTATAGCCACGGCTACGGCTAGAGCCGGAACCGGCGCTAGGACTAGCGCTAGGGTTAGCGCCGGGATTAGCACCGATACCTTTATTAAGGTAGGTCCGGGCGGTATAGGTAGCGGTAGCCGGCTAAGCGTAGTAGAGGCAAAGACGGTTCTTAAACCGCCGTTGCTTCTTAGCGTTAGTAAGCCGGGCTTAGAATGCGTCGAGCTATATCGGGTTACCGGTAGGGGATATAGGTAGGGCGGGTAAGGTAGGGCTAGTGCGAGCGGGGTTATAAGGCGGCTAGAGTTAAGAACGGGCCTTAATACGCTGCTAGTTATCCTAAAGCGTAGAATATATCTTAGCCTAGGCCGTAAAGTCGTTATAGGCCGGGCACTCGACTTATAGAGCGGTAGCGTTAGTAAGTTTAATAGAGACCTTCGAATAAAGGTAAGCGACGTAAGCGGTGCCGTCGAACGATAGGTTAGCTTAAAGCTAAGTAAACTTTAAATAGAAGTCCGGCTAAGAGATATTCTTTATCGATAAGGCGTTAAAGTCGGCCTCCGACTAAGCGTGGGTAAAATTAGCACTAAAAATAAGGCTAAGGTCGTCGGTAAGGGCTTTAATAGTAGTATACTACTAATTAGCGAAAGACTTATTATCGAGGACGTCTTAAGGAACGCTAGCGATAATAGAGGCGGCCCGGCCGGTAAGTCGGCTAGCCGCGTAGAGAATACAATCCTACTCTATAGGGTATAAGGCGGCGTCCTAACGGAGCTTAATAGTAAAGCCGTTGCGCTAGGTCTAGAAAGCCTCCTAACGTTGCTTTTAAGTGCCGGAGTCGCCGGCGAATCTCTTAGGGTCGGCTATATAGGAACGGGTAGGGGCAAGGGCGAAGGCGGGGGTAAGGGCCTAGTCCCGAGCCGTATTACGTTCGGCTAGGACGAGGAGAAAGGACGTAGCGCGGTTAAGCTAACGCTAGAGATCGGTAGCGTGCTTTTAAGCAACGGCTGCGTGCTCTTAAGCGACGAGCACTCCTATGTCTAACTTAACGTAAGCATTATTAAGGTAAGCGAGGGCCTCGATCTAAGGGGCGCGGAAGTCGTAAGTAGCGTTAGCCTAAATATAGGCGAATGTGCCGAATATAGGCCGTTAGGCTCGAAGAAAGGCGGCGAGGTAAGGGTAGTAGGAAACGTACTCGGTCTAGGGCTCCGGGTCGGTAGGAGCCGGCGGGGTAACGGCTAGGGTAGCGGACGGAGGATCGGCCTCTATTTAGTCGGTTATCGTAGATTATAGGGCAATAGGATAGGATAGGGGTAGGGGAAGGGTAAGGAGGGAAATCTATATAATTCGCGTCGAGACGGCGTATCTACACCGGGAAAATTCTAATAATTAAGGAAAACTTAGTCGAAGGGGTCCGGCGAGGAGGCGGACTCGCATTGCAAAGAGGGGAGATTAAAAAAGAAAGGGGTAAGATAGCGAGATTATTAATTAAGGGCAATATAATAAAATAGTAGATTAAACTATAAGGGAATAAGCTTAAAGGGGGTATATAATTATTATTAATTAACGAAGGGATATAGCTATAGACTAGATCTAAATATCTATATATACGATATAGAGGTTACGTAGGATAATATATAACATAACCTAACACCGTAATAATACGTTAAAGAGGTTATATAACCGTTTTAGGCTTAGTATAATTCTTCCGGGATTTAGGGCCTAGATTTTAAGGTCCTTAGAATCCTAGAAAATCGCCTGTATTCTCCTTATTAATATGTTATCCTATACTAGATTGTATTTAGACGGTAGATAAGTCTAAAAGTCCGTTGGTTTCTTAGATTGTCCTTTATTAAAGATATCTTTAGAAAACTAGGAATCTAAGTAATAGCTAGGATAGCCCCTTTTAACTAGGGCTAACCGTAGCGCTTTCTCTACTGCCTAAAGGTATTCGGGTAGTAAGTAAAGCATCTTATATCTCGACCGTTCGGCTAGTATAAAGACTTTTTTTATATAAACCGGATGTACGGAAGAGAACGGGATATACATATGTTTATTTAGAGCTTTCGTATATAGCCTAGTTTCTAGTCTATTATATATACGTAGGAATTCGATGTCTAAGAATACTATCCTATCTCTATTAAACTCCTACGTTACCTTAATACTAGTAGGGTAGCTATTATTAATCTTTTGCCGTAACGCGGGAATAGTTTCTTTACTTCCCTTATATAGGATAAAAGTATTATCTATATATCTTTTAAATAACAGAAGGCCCTCTTTTTTAAGAGTAGGGACTACTTTATTCTCGAAGTATGCTAGATAAAGATTTACTATAGTAGGAGCGTAAGAAGTGCCTATTATAAGGCCGCTTCGCTGCTTATATATCTTTTAGCTAGGGATAGTAAAGTAGTTATTCGAAAGAACAAACCGAATACAATCTATAATAAAGTTCCTAAAGAGAGTAGGGAATTCTTCTAAGCTATTAGGCAAAAAAGAAGACACCTTCTCTATAGCATCGGTAGGATCTATATTTATATACATTGCGGTGATATTGCTAGTTATAAGCCATATGTCTGTTGTATCTTCTATTTCTTTAAAACTAGATATAAGGTCCCTACTACGCGAAAGCACGGTAGGGGAATTCTTAACGATAGGGTTTAGAATATAATCGACTATAGTAGAAATCCTAGACGTAATCCACCTGTGTGAAGGGATTATAGGCCTTAAAGCCTACGGAATCTTATGTACTTTTAGTATAATATAAAAACTAGGAAGGGTCGTCTTCGTAGTATTTATATATTGTACTAAACTCTTAGGGATCGGATACTATAATAGTTTATTAAGTTCTAGTAGGGCTCTCTTTAGTAAGGTCTTACGAGAATAAGGGTATTCTTCGTAAGCCGTAGTATTAGAGAGATGCTGCTTTATTTCCTTTAGGTATTAGTCTTATAATACTATAGCTAGTCCTAAGTTCTTATTAGTTATCTTAATGAGGAAATTCTTCTCGCGTAGATATTCACGAAGTTCTTTACTTCGTAGATTAAGAAAGTGTTTTTCCGTAGGCAGGACCGAGGTCTCTAGAAGGAGGCTTCGCTTAGCCGAAAGAAGACATTTCTTAACGCTAGCTATAGTAGGGGGTAGTTCCTAGTCACTTTTTACGTAGAATCTAGGAATAAAGGCAGGGTTTTTAGGTTTATTTTAGAAGAAGTACTTTAGTCGTATATTCCTTTCTTAGGTAGCATACGCGCTATTAACTAGGCCTAGATTAAAAGGTTAATATAGGCAGAATTTCCCGTTAAGGGATAGATTCTGCTCTATATCTCTATCTAGAAAGACACCCGGTCCTTAGAAAACTCTTTCCTATAAAGCAGTCATAGATTCGACCTAATCTATATTGCTATTTAAGAGAGAATATCGGGTTCTAACGTTAAGGTTAGCAGCGAAGTACTCGGCGGGGTAGGAAAGGGCGTTTCTAGGTTGTTTTACCTCTTTTCCTAGAAGGGAGACTAAGTCTTCTTCTTCGGTTTGTTCGAAGACCTTTTTCCTTTTGCGGGAGGAGGGACCTTTTTCCCTTCGTTCGAGGGAGGGGGCTTCGAGACCTTTTTAGCGTTTTTCGGTCCTAGATATAGAAGTTAGCTGTGTTTCTAAGGGAAACGGAGCAGGCTTCTTACCTTCTTTAGCGGGCTTTTTGTCTTTGTTTTTTAGCTTATCGCGGGCCCGTAAGGCCTCCGCAATAGCTAGCTCGATGGTCTTTTTGATGTCGCTAGCCGGGAGGTCCGGCATAGCAATATCAGTAGATTTTTTAAGCGAAAGCTTCGATATCTTCGTGACGAGGTCACGCTAATGCCGGGCAATGCCGATTATCCTTGCTTTCCTAAGGATTTCGGCGCCGTATTTCTCGATAATATCTTTCTCTGCCTTTATAGCACGATCGTAGGTCTTCCGGCCTTACGAATTAGTGCCTATAGTAACGTAGGGCTCGATAATAGCCTACGCCGCTGCTATAGTAGAGGAAGCATCCGTTCTAGTTCGCTCCGGACTAAGAAGGTCTTAAAGCCAACCGAGTTTAACCCTCTTTAGTAGGATAGCATGCGTGAGAGAAGTTTTGCGAACTCTAAAGGTCTCTTCCTCGGCCCGCGCTTAGTACTTAAGCTGCGGGCCGGAGGAGAGGAATTCCTTGCAAACTTAGATCGTAGGGGTCTTAAAAGACCCTAGGATTATAGGAGGGAAGGTGTTTTACACATCGTGCCTTTCGAACTCTACGACTGCCTTTTTAACGTAAGCGATTTTTAAGGCAAGGTCGTAGACCCGACGAATCGGGCCTTAGAAGTAGGGTTAAAAAGACCGGGGCATAATAGCGATGAGATCCTCGAGGTTTAAGGCAGAGGCGATGTTTGCCTCTATAGCACTTAGAATAAGCGTAGAGAGGAGGATTATTAAGGAAGGCATCTTAATCGAGGGTCGAAGAAGATGTCGAGGGGCAATAAAAAAGGGTTAGAGTTGCAAAAGTATGCGGTGTATAGTTGCGAAGGCTAAAAAGCTAAGAAGAAGTCCGATAGAAGATGTTACTACTATTTCGCCTGCTTAGTAGCTTATTAAGGACTTGTTTAGTAGGATTAACGGGGATCTATATACCCGTACGAAGGTCTCCGGTACTAGGGATACTACGTACTTCCTTAAGAGGGGGTAGCGAAGATCGGAGCGTTAGTCTTAGCCTAATTAGCTCGATCTCCTATATAACGTAGACCTAAGAGGGGGCTATGTATATAGGGGGCGTTATAGGCCGTATATACGGTTAGTAGCGTAAGCTATAGCCGTATATATAGGTAAGCTTATATATATATATAAGGCAAATGCAGTAAGCTATATACTATAGGCTAATAGAGTAAGCTCGTATATATAGTTATAGATAACTATATACGCGTGCTTACTATATACTATATACTATAGCTATTAGGTAGCTATATTATATTACATACGGATAAGAGGGCTTATATTAGCCGAACGGGTATAACGCTTCTTATCGCCGACCTTCCTATTTAGGAAGTAGCCGGCCGGCAGTCCGTTTTAGAAAGTACTTACCTAAAGGGGAAGTACTTGCCTAATTCGGAAACCCTTTACCCTATTCTATTAGTGTTTTTCCTACACCTAGTTTAGTTTTTACGGTTTGTTTATATATATTGTGTATCTAACTACCCCTTTTCCGGTGATTTTACTACTCTTTTACCTACTTTACTATATCTATTATAGCCGATATTACTTCGAAGACTATGTTAAATAGACTAGCGGACTAAGACCGATAGATCTTAACGATCTAGAAATACGCACTCGCCTAAGGGATTTAAGAGAAAATCGATCCTTCTATTACGCTTAAACTTTAGAAACCCTTATTGCCTCTTCCCGTAGAACTAATAGCTAGAATAATTAATATAGCCGTTACTAATATTGCTAGTTTATCTATAGAAGAACTTAAAAGGTTTAAGTTTCTCTTTTCCTAGTATCGTACGTTGCTTTTAGCCTATAAAGACTAATAGAAATCTCTTACGTTAATCTAGTAGTTTATTGTTTAGAATATTAAGAACTACTTAACGATTGCTAACGAATATAAGGTTTCTAAGGAATTAGCTTTACTATAGCGGCGTTTAAAGCCGACTTTATAGACGTAATAAAAGACTATTCTTACGTAGTTCTATACTATTTTAAAGGCACTAAACCGGACGGATATTACGATATATATTTCTAACTATTAGAAGGTCTTTACTAACGCCCGGCGAATTAAGTTGCCGGAATCGGAAGGTCTTTAGGCTATATAGCTTTTTCTTAAGGCTATTTAGCTAATTTCTAGCCCTTTTACGGAATACTAGATAAGTAAGATAGAGGATAATGCCCGCCTAAATAAGCTAAGGTAAAAGCAGTCTTTCCCCGACGGATTTAAGATATCCGAACTTTTCGAGCGCTCGTAGGCCTTAAAGGCTGCGACTAAAGCACTAAAGACTAATGCATTTGCAAAGTTCTAAGGCTAAGGAATATAATCCTTAGCCGCGGAATCTACTAAAAAACCTACGAAAATACCGGCTGCGACGTCCTTAGAAAAGGATAAGACTAAGCTAAAATTAGAACCGTAGTATGCTTATAGAGAACGTTACTTCTTCTCTAAGTGCAACTACTTTAACCCTTCCGTTCGACTTCTATTATAGAAACCCGATAAAGACGTTTAAAAGACTATAGACAATTACCTTAAGGTTCCGGCTAATAAGGCTAAAGTCGATGCGGCACTTCTTCGCGACAAAGAGTAGCGGAAGAATAATAAGACCGAGATAAAGATAGTATAAGCTATAGCTACCGCTAATATTCTTACGACCTTTTTACCACCCGTTATTCTATAGACTACTATAGAATACCCGTTAAGGGATTCTTTTATTATAGATTTAGGGTCTAATAGACATATTTACAATAATAGGGAGCGTTTCTATAACTTCTAGCCTTCTTCTAGGTATATACTCGTAAGTAGTAGAAGCACTCTAATTCTTAGGATAGGCACGGTGTTTATACGTATTTAACGGGCACTTTTTAGCTTAGTTAGGTAGTATATATCCCGTCTTTTTATACGTCCCTTTATTTACTTTATCTTTTATATAAAGTAAATCTTTTATAGAACCTATAGACTAGAAAGATCTTTGCTTAAATATATACTATTTGTATAATAGAGCTAATTTACAATTAGTATATTATCGAATACAACCCGTTAATACCTTCTACTACGCTTCTAACTATTCTAACTATTGCTTCCGTTCTTTCTATAGATTCTACTAGAGAAACCCTAGTTATAGCACCTTTTTCGGCTACTATACCGGATTCTATACTAATAAGTATAGAGGAACTTTCTCTTTAGCACTAACGACTTAGATATCCGAATAATAAAGCGCTTTCGAAAGCTCTCGGAATACTATAGTCGGTAACCTTCGATAAGATAATCTCCTATAAGCCTTATAAACTTACGTAGGCTAAACGAATTATTAACCGCGAACCGCCGCTTTCTAAAGCAACGTTTCCCTTTTTAAAGGTGTTTTATAATATCTTTTCTATATATAAGAGTTATAATAATAAGAACGTTGCATTTTTTATTAAGAATAACTATACGAAGCTTATATTTCTATATACGCTTTTAAACGCCTTTATAGACGAGCTAAATTTATAATTTAAGAGCCTAGGTCGGTATATTTCCTAATAGTTCTTACTTTCTATTAGTATAAACTATTAAGATAACGACCGAGCCTTTCGACGGGAGTTTTAAGATTTTATTAACTAATAGGGCATTTATAATAAGCCTACTACACCCTATACACCCGCTTAGAATAGCGCTACCGAACGAGCTAAGGGGGTAGTATCTACGAAAGCTCGATCTATAAGGATTAAAGTAAATTTGCCTTAGCATTTATAGATAGAAACGTAGAAAACTATAGTATATTTATACAATCGGATTCTAGCCCGTTAGGCAGCTTCCTCTACGTTATTTCTATCGAAGTAGATTTCTATAATAGAGATCCTTTACGACTAGTTAAGGGATTACGACCGGAATATACCGGCTTTTCTCCTTCCTTAACTATTACGATTCGATTATCTTTAAGTTTTTAGCTATAAAGCCTACCTATTAACCACTAAAGCCTTAACTAATATATAAAAACGTAATCTTAATTAAGTAAGAACCTTATATAAAGGTTAGTTACTTAGTCGGGTATAATTCTACTAATATTTTTCGTGTGTAGATCCTATAGCAATAGGAGGTTTATTAAGTTTATAATATAACGTTTAATAAGACTTAGTTTTTTCCCGCGTCTAAGATATTTAAACCGCTAATATAGGTATTATCACCGGTATTTCTACTATATATTATATAGGAAAAAGAGCAAGATAAGGTAGAATTCTAATTAACGCTAATAGTGCTTTTTAATAAGCATTTTATACTAGCAGATGTTCTAGCCGATGGCAATCCTTAGCTCCCGACTCTTAACTAAACCCTAGAACCGCCGGAGGACATTTTTAAGAATGCATAAGACTTTTAACCTAATATCTCTACTCTTTCCCTAACTATAACCGTAGAACCTATAGACCGTCTTAATATATAGTTGCCTTAAGCTACTTCTCGGTCTATAGATTACGATAATACTATTCCTATAGATAGTATATAGACGACGAGATTTCTAAGGGATTTACGCCCTACTTAGTTAAGCCGTTTTTCCGGTCGATATCCCGCTTTCGCCTACGTTAGGCATCTACCGGCTAATAGCACCGCTTTTACGGCTATATTTATTACTTCTCTTAAACCTAGGAAGATATATAAACGGGATTTACCCGCGCTTCTAAGGTTTTAGTCTAATCTCGAGACGTATCCTTATAGACCTAAGTTTAAAGCCGTTAGAAAGGTAAAATAGGACTCCCTTTACTAATAGAAGACCTTCTTTCCTTCGCTTACCCTAAGAGCGAACGCCTTTATACGTCCTCTTTTATTAACTTAGGCATTTAATTATAAGTTTAATAAGCATAGCTACCTTAGAAAGTTTAAGTCTCGCCTTTATATACGAGGAGACCTTTAGCCGTTTAGCGGAAAAGAAATATACGCCGCGACGCTTATAGCTCGAAATTTTCGCATTATAATTGCTATTACCGCTAAATTTAGCACTAAAACCCGCTTACTTAACGTAGTTAACGCCTTTACGAATGCCGATCTAAATAAAGAAGTATATATCTACTTTTTAGATAGATTTAAGGTATTTAGTTTTATAATTCGGTTAATAAAGGCTTTATATAGGCTTCGCCGTTTACCTCTTCTTTAGCAATAGGAATTATTTAGGTCTCTTACCGAATTAGGCTTTTAGTAAAGTGCGGAGGATCTTTATATTTTTATATCTACTATAAATAGTATTATTACTTTCTTCTTTATAGATAATATTATTATCCTTTTCCGTAAGGAGTACCGTAAGGCTACTAACGATTTTATCTATCGCTTTAGGTAGAAGTATATAGTTACTAACTGTAGAGAGCTTACGTATTTCCTTAGGATAAGGATTATCTAAGACCGTAAGTAGCGAAAGCTATAGTTATATTAAGACGTTTACTTAGATAAGATTGCTTTTAAGTTTAGTTTAATACTTACTTCTATAGTTCTATAGCTTATTTCGACTCTTTATCCGTTCCTACTTCCCGAAAAGCTAGAGAAACACTAAGGTTAGGCTATAAATAACTAAATCTACTACTTTTAGTCTTTAGTCGGTTCTTATAATTACGCGACTATTTCCACCCGGCTTAACGCTATAAAATCGTCGAATTCTTTAGCGGAGTATATATAGAACCTATTTACGCTTTATATTAAGCTTACTAAAAGCTTAGTAACTTACTTATATAAATCGCGTTTCCTTACGATTAAGTTTTCAGATATAGACGAGTAAGAACTTATTATAGCTTCTAATGCCGCTTACGCCGACGACTTAGACACTCGATATTCTTCTAAAGGCTATTTTATTAGCCTATTTAACGGTCTAATCGCGTAGAATGCCCGGAAATAATCTATAGTTACTACTTTTTCTACCGAAGCCGAACTTCTTATAGTCTCTTCTACCGCGAAAGAGCTAATTTCTATTCTTCGTTTATTTAGCGATATTTCCCTATAGCTAGATATTATTTTTCCTACTATTTAGTATAATAACACTTAGATAATCCGCCTAGTTTCCGCTAAGATTCTAAAGATTTAAACCGTCTTAAAGCACGTTAAAATCTATAACTACTAGACCTAATAGGAATTCTTACGCAATACTTTTAATATTAATTATATCCCTTTTAACGAGATAGTTACGGATAGATTAACTAAATTGCTTCTACGATAACATTTCTAAACGTTCCTTTGCTAGCTTCGACTTATAGATATTTCTTCTAGGATTTAAGAAGAAGTCGATAATAATTCTAATTAGCCGGAAGTTATTCCCTTCTAGCTAGGGGGGTATATTAACATTACCGTCTTCCCCTATTGCTTTCTATTAGGAAATCCCTAGGTTTTCCCTAGATTCTACTATAGAATTCTATAGGCTTCTACGGTTATTTACCCTATACTTCTATAGGCGTATTTACCTACTTTTCTACGGTTATATTTCACTATGAATTTACAGTGATTTTACGGTTATTTATATAGTCTTTACCTATAAGATCTCTTTCCTTCTACGGTCTTCTACCGTAGAATTCTAATTCCCTTCTACGGTCTTCTACTATAGAATTCTAATTCTCTTCTACGGCTTCTACCGTAGAATTCCTTTATATATCTACGGCTTTTACCGTAGAATTCACTAGTCTTCTACTAGGCTGCGTTTTTATTTACTAACTATATAACTTATTTATCGTACGGCATAATCTATTTGTTTTCCTACCGATCCTTCCGTCCGATTATTTACGTTACCTATTTTTTCTTAAGTCTACGCGGCTGATTTTGTCCGAGGATTTGTCCTATATATAGAGAGTAGTTAGCCTCCCTACTAGATAAGACAAGAGCTATTATTCTTAGTGATTTGCATTATTTTACAGCTTTTAATCCCTCTAGGCTGTTTTAGCCTTAGAGCCTCTCTTCCCTTTTTAATTGCTATTACCTAAATGTCGAGGACCCGACTACTTAGCGTTCGATATATACTAGGAATTAAACCTAGATCTACGAGGTTATACTATGATCT
The DNA here is from genome assembly GCA_012934285.1 of Ophiocordyceps sinensis. Classification (NCBI taxonomy): domain Eukaryota; kingdom Fungi; phylum Ascomycota; class Sordariomycetes; order Hypocreales; family Ophiocordycipitaceae; genus Ophiocordyceps; species Ophiocordyceps sinensis. The sequence continues at coordinate 13,958,083 of JAAVMX010000003.1, forward strand.
ACGCCGCTTGCCGCTTAGCTAAACGGGATTACTAATTATTGAAAAATTTAGACTTTATTTTACTATATAAAGGAAACCCCGCTACCTAAGCGGCAAAAGGGATACGTACCTACGCCTATAGCTAATACCTAATATAGTCACGCGGCTAATATAGTTACTAGCGGCTAATATAGTCACTAGCGGCTAATATAGTTACTAGCGGCTAATATAGCTTTAAGCCGTATAACGGTTATAGGTCTATCGTATTATACTTACCTAACATAGTTATTATCCTAATATAGTTAAAGGCTAAATAACTATTATATAATACTGCTTATTTTATCGCGTATAGTAAATATTATACGTGGTATAACTATAACGCTATAGTTACTATAATATAGCTATAATAGCTATATGCGTTTATCGCCGTAATACGTAATATAATACCGTTATACTAATTACAGCACAATGTTAGACCTATATATAACCGTTATACGTACTAAACATAGTTACCTACCTACTATTCTTAAGTATGCCCGGTGCGCGAAGGTACTTATAAATGCAAGTACTTAGGTACCTTCGCGCGCCGGGCGGGGTTCTAGTTAGTAGCTAAGTTACTACGAAGTATATTAAGCGGTAAAACTATATTAAACTCGTCCGTAATATTACTAACGTAGTAGGTTTAACACGGTGTTCTAGTCACTATAAGAATATATTATAGTACTATATTATATAATATAGTATATAGTAATATGCCACGTGATATATAGTCCTATATATAAACGAGCCCTTAGCCTCTATAGTTCTTCTCCTCTTTATAGAAAAATAAGGTTATCTAGCTATTACCTAGTGCTATAATAGTTTATTCTATCTCCTATTGCGCCCTATCGCGATCCTTAGCTTTATAAATATAGCCTTAGTAGGTCTATTACCTTATTACCTTAGTCGTCGCGACCTAAGCGCAACCCCTAAGAAATTATTCCCTTAAGCCCTTAAGCCCTTAAGATTTTTTTTTCCTAGCCTATATAGCCTATAGAATTTTTTTTATAATCACCGATAATACCCTAGACTAAATACTCCTCCTTCCTCCTTATATCGGATATACCTATAGCCTCTAACGCTATAGGCGACGGTCTAAAGGCCTTTATTAAGGAGTTTATTAGTGAATTTCCTTAGATCGCCTAAGCGATTAATAGGTTCGATAATATAGTCTTAGTCGCTAACGCGTAGGAGACCTAGGAAAACCTCTAGAGCTTAGATACCCGACACACTCTTATATATATCGAGGAGAGTCTTCGGTCCCTTTGCGTAAAAAACAGAACGTTACGATATAGTGCGACGTTGCAAAGAAAACAAGGCTTAAAGAGGGCCTGAAAAAGGAAGTAATCGTGGATGTAGAATAGCTCTACCGCGCCCTAAGAAAAACACGTATCTTATAGGCTTTTTTCTGCCCTACTTAACCGCCTTACTACCTACACCCTTAGAGGCCTCTACGGGGGCTGTTAGCCTAATATGTTCCCCGGCAACTAGCATGCCTCCGGCATACGAATAAAACAAACAAAGAAAACAGCACTAATTTTCCCCTCTCTCGTAACATCCTCGTTATCGTTATTATTATGCCTTTGCCTTCCCTCTCTACGCTCTTAATAATAGTCTAAAGGGGTATTCCTACGAGAAACGTCCTTCTAGGCGCGCCGGCCGTATATATATCTTTAGTAGGCCATCCTTATAAAACTCCAATCCCTAGGCTCCCCGAATAGGTGTTCTATCTATATGCACTAATCCGTATATTGCCTAGCCTTTTCTCTAATAAATTATAAAGGGTCCGCGCTATTATAGGGTTAGCTTTTAAGGCTTTCCTTCTTAGGCTATAAGAACTATATCTCTAGCTTTAAATCCTAGTTGCCTTCGTGCCTCGTAGAGCTATCGTTGCTAATCTGCTTTATGATGAAATGCAGCTCTTACTGCTAGTCGTCGTAAGGTTATTTCGGCTAAATGTAATATTACTAAGTCGGCTAAATCCCCCCCTAATAGCTATAAACACTGCCCTAATGTAAGTGCGGCTTATTTTTCGGTCTATTAGTCGTTTTAGTCCTTTATAATAGCATCGTCTTTTAACCTAAGGAGGATTTAACTCGGAGAGTATCCTAGCGACTAAATACACCGATAGTTAAGGGACTTTATAATAGAGGGCAAGGTCTTATCCTATTCTAGCTGCGATGCTCTAATACGCCTTATAACTTCTTATAGGATCCTGTTTATAACTTCGACTAGGCCTACGCTCTTATGCGATTGCGATAGTGCTCCTACTATCTCTATATTATGCCGTGCTATAATCGCTCCGAATTCTTATAATCGGAGGGACAAGCCTAGGTCTATGTAAAAGGCTAGGGGAGATATTGTTAAGGAGTTTAACTAGCTCTTAACTTTCTATAACGCCTCTATAGCTTATGTTATCCGATACTCTATTAACTAAGTGAATCTTAAGAAGTAATCTATAATAACTAGGATATGCCTTATCCCTAAAGCTAGCTACGGAAAAGGGCTAACGTAGTCTATGCTAACGACTTCTAGTAGCTGCGTGATTATAATAGGCTAGTCTAGTGCCTTTAGCTTATTTACTCTAAAGGTAGCGTATAGAAAGCAGCTCGCAATATAGTTAATAATATCTCGTGCTATCCTAGGCTAGTATACGTACGTGTATAGTCTACGGCGAGTATAGTCTACTCTAAAGTGTCCGCTATTATCGTAAGCCCTTCTTAGCACTTCCGGGATCTCTTCTTCTAGTAGGCATCTTTGCTAAGAACTATTAGCACTATAGTGCTATAGCCGGCCTTTAGTCTACTTAAAGCTCTACGCTCTACTAGCGATTCGTCGTCGTGCGTATCGGTCTAGCGGGTCCTTAAGTATGCCCTACAGTAGATATCGTAAGATCTCCCCGAAGTCCGGATGCATTTAGAAGTGCGCCTCTAAGGTAGGATCCTCTCCTCTAGTCGATAACGCCTTTACCTCCCCTAGGGCTTATTCCCCGTCCTATCGCTACTATTGCCGGAGTATCGTCTACTAGTCTATAGAAAAGTTCGGACATAGAGCCCCTTTTCGTCCTTAGGGTAGCTATAACTAACGCCTAAGCTCCCCGATTAGCTCCTTAAAGCCTCCCTTACTATCCTTCTAGATTTATACGCCGGCGGTATTAATATAACCCTATAACTCTAGACCGTCGTCGTTATACTCCTAGGAAGGAAAGATAGTCCTTAATAGCCTATCTACGGCTCTATTGTAGGTCCCCTTAATATAATAGATGCGAATGTTAAGCACCTTTAACTTAGTCACCTAGCGGGTATAGATTCCCTTATAGCCTTGTCTAGAAAGAAACTAGGTAAGCGGCATATAGTTAGTATAGACTGTTGATAGGCTCCTACCGTAAAAGAAGTAACGGTGTCTCCTGCAAAACTCTACGAGGGCATAAAGCTCCCTTTTATAGGTGCTATAGTTCCTCTATGTCTTTATAAATAGGAAATAGTCATATAGGATAGGGAAGTCCTAATCCTCGCGGTGCTATAATAGCGTATACCCGGCCCCGAATTTACTTACATTAGTGTATAGTTATACCGGCATATTAAATAGGTATCTATGCATTGCTATAACTACCTAGCACTACGCTTTTAGAATGGCAAAAGATAGGGCCTTACTTTTACCCTAACGCTAGGGCACGTTGCCTATTAGCCTATTTAATAGACGGGCAATCTCGGCATAATTAGGGATCTATCGTCGATAAGGTCCTACTGCACTAACGAACGACCTAACACCCGTTTAGTCTATTAGTATTAGCTACTCTTTTAGCTTTACTGCTCTCTCTAGCTTAATAAGGACTTCGCCCCTAATGCGGTAGGTCTAGCCGATCGCTATAATCTCTTCTATACCGAGCCTTACCTTCTTAAAACTTAACTTAAGTAGTGCCTATAGGAATCGAGGTAAGAGATAGTCCCGTACGAACGCCTACTACTCCTCGAAGGTCTTATGCTTGCCGAATACGTTATCGATATATACGTTAACGGGTGCTATATCTCTAATAGTAGGAGGGGCTATAAGTAAGGGCTTAGCAAAGGGTGTAGGGATAGTATAAGAAGACAGACTAGAGGTACGTTTAGGAAGGTAGGAACGATGTTTAATGTGATAGAACGGTTAGAAGACAGAAGACAGTCTAACCGGACTAAGTCTCTAATAGTTAAAGACTAATAGAGGGCGTTATTTATCCTTAAAAGCTATAGGGGCGGAATAGTAAGCAGAGGAGCACTCGGGGTCACTTATACTAGACCGGCTGGCTAAGTCTAAGCAAGTAGGGGTAGTCGAGGCTAGAGCACTAAGGGCACTACTAGAAGAGGTATAGGTTACTTAGTAGGCAGTTAAACTAAAACTGTGATAAAAGCTAAAGAAGAAAGGAAGGAAGGAGAGCCCGAGGAAGGGCGGACTAAAGTTCCTTTATATAGCTCTTCCCGTCCGTCTAGACGGTCCCGGTACGTCCCTTTCCTTCTAGCACCTTCTGCCACGTATCCCTTACACTGCCCCGAGCTAATGCGGGTCCCCGGGGCTGCGTAGGGGCTGTGTAGGTCGGCTGACCTCGAAAAGGCTGCCTCCCGCGTCGTTTTAGAGCCCTTATAGACTAATCTAGGTCATATAGGTCCATTTATGCACCACGTGCATAACGTTATATAGGTAGGTTACACGATATAAGTCGTATAACCTCCTTATGCGGAGGATCGGACGAATAATCGGTCCCGAAAGCCGGGAGGGCTATATTAGACCTATAGCTCCCGGTAGTCTAGGTGTCGGTCTATTATACGGGGCATCGAGCTAATCATCGGGTCTTATTAGGCAGGGGTGCCTAATAAGATCGTCGGCGTAACCGTAGCTACGTAGTACGTCCCGTACCTAAGGAAGCTAAGTCCTAAGGACTTAGATTCGAAAAAGGGGTGTGACCGGATAATAGGTAAGTCCGGGGCGAATATCTTTATGCTAAGTCATAAAGTACCAAGTACCAAAGTACCAAGTACCCCGGTACCCTCGTACTAAGTATTTCCGTACTTAAGTCCCTTAGTACTTAAGTCGTCCCGTACTTTAGAAAAAAGAAAGTAAACTAAGAACCTAAATTAGTAGTTCTATAATAGTTAAAAGTACGAATAATCCTTTATTGCAATACGGTTGCCCTCTTGTGGCAAGACTAAAGCTTGCCCCTCTTCTAAGATATATTAAGGCCTTAGGGATATACCCTTAGGCCTTAAGAGGGGTTGTCGGGGACTAGTTAGCGACTAATAGCCGAATAGTCCCTAAGCTAAAATGTATTATCTATCGTATATATATCCCTATCTCCCGGCTCTATAGTTACGCGGGTAGCTGCGTTATAATTATCCCCCCCTTTTAAAGCGGACGCTTTAGACGCTAGGATAGCTTTAGGTACAAATAAAGTCGTAATAGCAAATAGGACTAAAATAGGATTAAACATAGTATAAAAATCAACGATAATAGTTATTATTATATATATTATAATAATTATTATATTAGTCACGCGTTATTATAGTTGCTATATAATAGGAGGCTAGTTGCCTACGTATAGTTAGCGAACTATAATAGAGTACTTCTCTTTATATATAAAGATTTTTTTCTTCTCTTCTTTTATTATATAACTATATCGAGATCTTATAGAGAAGCATATTCGGAATTAGACGAGTATATTCTAAATCTAACGAGCATATTCTAAATTAGATAAGTATATTCCGAATTAGTTTAACGCTATAGGTCCTAAGCGAACGGTAAGCGCAATAGTATAAACGCCCTAAAAGCGAGGAAAATAGATAGACGATATTTAGCCGATAGGCCCTTTAGTTATTGCTTAAGTCCTAGAGTTATCGGCGAATAGAGTATCGATTAAGGACGCTATAGCGATAGCATAGGAAGAGATAAAGCTAAAAAAGACGCGCGGAGAGAAAATAACCCTATTAGAACGACTCCTTATAGAGAAAAACATACGAGATACCTTAGAGAAGTCGATATCTTTATTAGAGGAAGAAACCGAAGATTAACTATTTCGTTAATTATTTAAAGGACCTTTTATAAGTATAAAAAAACCTATTATAGTAGAGTCTTAAGAAGATTACGCGAATATAAAGCGTATAACGCTAGCGGTTATTAAATCCGAAATATTTTCGTCGTCTAGTAAAGATAATAGAGACGAAGATATAGAGGCGAATACTAAAGGAGATACTAGCGATAAGAGGAATATCTAAAAAGGGATATCGCTTAAGAAAAAGGGTAAGAAAGCCGTATATATAAAAAGTCGCCGGGCGAAAGGGTGCTAAGTCACCGAGCTATACTATATTAAGTGATTTAATAGCAGTATATAAAGGTTTAGCGATAACGAAGACGATACTAGAATAGTTAAACTATATTATATATAGGAGGATATACGATTAAGCAGATGTATTTAATATAACTTACGTAGTAACCTTTGCGAATCGGTAAGCTTCTCGTTCCTTATTAAGTCGGGATATAGTTGCTAATAAAATTATAAGTGCCGGCAATAATGTCTAGGGATATAGTAGATCTATGCGCTATTTAGACAAAGATAGCTAAGTTATAGACTACCCGGGACGAGACGGAGAAAAAGAAGATAAAGTCAATCTTCTACTAAGTTTATACATCGTTTATAGCCGTAATAACGGCTTACCGAAAGGAATAAGGGGTATTAAGTGCTAAACGTTTATATATAAAACGTCGTCTTAAATACCGGTAGGTATTAATAAAGCGACGAAAAGCTATACGCGAGAATAAGGACTAAAAGCTTTATTTAGTAATTAAGGACGTAGGTTTTACCTTATAGCGGGTAGGATAAGAATATATATACGATAATTTATACGAAATAATCGAGGAGAGCGGTCGCTAAGGAAAGGGGGAGTAGTTAAAACGTCTCCCTATTATTGCGGAGTTTACTAACGAAATAGAAGTAGGAGACTTCTACTATATAGATGTTAAGGAATAACGATAAAGTAGCGGCGGAGTAAAAGTAGAAAAGTTAAGGTAAGCTAAAAAGAAGTTATTTCGTAATACGTAATTTCCGTCGTTTCTTTAGTCGTATCTTTAGGTATTCGTTAATAAGTTCTTAGGCATTCGCTATATCGTCTTAAGCAACCTACTTATTATATTCGGCTAGCTAACCTTCCTATTTCACTAAGTAGTAGGTAACGCCCTTCTTCTTTTTATAGTCTTTAATTTACTAGACCGACTATTCTCCTTCGGTATCGTTAAGGTTAGGCATCGGCAGTAATTTGCTAAGGTATTAGTTAGTAGCCCGTTCTACCTACGGCTTAAGAAGATTAATATAAAATATATTATAAAGCCGGTCGTATTTCTTTAGTAGGGCTAGGCGGTACGCCTGCTTGCTAATAGCTTAAAGGACCTTAAAAGGTCTAATGTATTTAGGTAATAGCTTCCTTCTTTAGTCCTTAAGGCGTAAGTTCTTCGAAGAGAGTCCTACTAAGTCCTTAACCTAAGGGTAAGTGGCTTATAATAGAGGTTATAGAATTTCTTTTACGACTTAATAGCTTATCGCTAATAAGTCTCTAGCTTTTTCCTTAAGTCTGCTAATTTACTAATATAAGCTCTCGCTTTAGGCACTCCTTTATTAGTAGCATCGTCCGTAAGGTAGATATAGTAGTTTAGTTAGTATCTAAATAATGCTTTATTAAGCGAAAAGCCTATAGTTATATTCTTCGCATTATTATAAGCGAACTAAGCCTCTCGTAGTAGTCTAGGCTAGTTATTCTATTCGGCATTTATATAATACCGAAGGTAGTATTATAGTATTTAATTTACCCGTTTAGTCTAACCGTCGGTTTATAGGTAAAAGGCTATCGATAACCTACGTTTTATCCGTAATATATAATAGAGGTCTAACTAAAACTTACTAATAAATAGAGATCCTCTATCGGAAATAATGCCTTTCGGTACTCTATAGATAAGCTTAATCTTATAATAAAAAGCCTTAGCTAACTTAAGCGCTATTATTATCTTAAAGACCGTGAGAAATACGCTATACTTAGTATATTAGTTAACGATTACTAGTATTACGTTAACTTCTTTACTATCGAACTATAACTCCGGAAAACCGGTAGTAAAGTCTATAGAGACTTCTTCCTAAGGTCTTATAGGAATAGGCAGCGACTTAAGGGCGCTATATAGGCGATGCCGCTTTAGAACGGCGCTTTAATAGATATAATATAAACGTACGTAGCTATTTATATTACGAGCTATTCCTTTTTAAAAGAATTTTCGGGATAGGAGGTCTTTCGTACGAGCTATTCCGAAGTATCTTATAAAGGGATTATCGTAGTAGAGCTAAATAAGCTCTTGCCTTAAGGCAACCTCTACGGGCACTACGATTCTTCCCGAATGTAAAATAAGTCCGTCTAGGCTTAATGACTAAGGACTTACCCCTTCTTTTAGGGTACTTTCGGCCTATACTCGCTATATAGTCTACGGATCTTCCGCTTAAGTCCTCTTAAGGAGCTTAAAAAGGGGCTTAGAGATATTACTCTTATAGACCCTTTTATAACGAGCTACTAACCTAGCTAATTGTCTTTAACACCGTTATTTATAACTAATAATATCTTTAACCTAGGTAGCTAACTTAGCGGGACTTATTCCCGAATGCTAAGCGATCGAATCTTAGAGAGCTTATGTATTTTCGTTACGTAAAGATATCTTATTAAGCTTAGAGATAGTAGAGACTTAAGAACTCGTCTTAAGGTCGCTTTATATAGAATCTATAGCTATATACACCTATCGAATAACTACTAACTTCTATTATAGTTCTAGGAGTAGCTTTAAAGACGGTAGGGCTTCGCTTATAAATTCTAGCTTCCTTAATAAAGCATCGGCAGGATTTAACTTACCGGCTTAGTATTTAATCGTAAAATCGAAAAGAGCTAGGTATATATACTAACGTGCTTATCTTTTATTAAGGGACACTTACTTTATAAAGCCTTAAAGGTTTTAGTATCTAATAAAACTTTAACGGTATTCGCCGCCTTTTTAACGTAATATCGCTAGTGTTTTAATAACTTAACGATAGCAAATATCTCTTAATTAAGGGTGCCGTAGTTAAGCTTAAGGCTAGTAAACTTCTATAATTAGAAAGAAATCGGATAATAGTAGCCTTTGTTATCGGGCTACGAAAGAATACTAGCTATTGCGAAAATTAAAGCATTAGTCTTAATGTAAATCGGTCTTTAAAGGTCGAAGTGTCGGAGAAGTAGGGCTATTATAAAGGCGTTCTTTACGGCGTAAAACGCTATTAATTCGCTAGTATTTAGCTATACTCGTCCGGGCTTTCTTCCCTTAACGCTCCTTTTTAATAACGCAGTAAGAGGGGCAATAATGCTAGAGTATCCTAAAATAAATCGTCGGTAATAATTTGTAAAATTAAGAAAAACTTAAACATTATAGAAAGAATAAGGTTCTTTATAATTTATAATAGCCTTAACGCGGGCTAGGTCTATTATAACTCCGTTAATAGATAAGATAAATCCTAAAAACTCTAAAAACTGCTTATAGAAAGTATACTTCTATAAATTAGCGAATAGCTCGGTATTCCTTAGTCGTCTAAAGACTTATCGTAAGTATTCTATATACTCTTCGTAGGTCTTAGAAAAGATTAAAATATCATTAAGGTAGACAACGCAAATAGTATCTATAAGGCCTTTAAGAGCTTAGTTAATATATAACTAAAATATAGTAAAGGCGTTAGTTAATCTAAACGGTAATACTAAATACTTATAGTAACTATAGCGAGTACGAAAGGCTATCTTCTATTTATCCCCTCCTTTAATCCGGATGCGTTAGTATGCGTTTTTTAGGTTAATCTTCGAAAAGTACTTAGCCCTTTAATAACGGTCTATAATCTCTAAAATAAGGGGGAGTAGGTAGCGATTTTTATCGGTAATGCTATTAACCCCTTAGTAGTCTATATAAAGGCGTAAAGTGCTGTCTTTCTTAGGCATAAAAAGGATAAAAGCCCCGGCCGAACTCTTAGATTTCCGAATAATGCTACGCTTAAGGGACTAATCTAACTACTCCTTTAGAACCTAAAGTTCGGATTAAGAAAGAGGGTAAATAGGTCTAAAAGGCGGCTTAGAGTTAGGCAATAGGTTAATTATATAATCGGTGCCTTTCTTTCTTAGCAATAAATCGGCCTTATGCTTAGAAAATATATCTTAAAAGTCTAAAAGAGTCGCCGGTATTTCCTCCCCCGTTCGCTTAGGGTTCGCCGAGTTATTATCTTTATCGGGAAAGAGTATAAAATTTAGGTCTAGTATAACTATATAGACCTATGCCTTATTCCGACACTTATGCAAAAATTTCTACGGTTAGCGTAATAACACCTTAGAAAGTTAGTGTTTAAACTACTAAGCACGCTTAAAAGAAACGAGATAAATATATTCCTAAGAAAGTGCGGGTATACTAAGCAAAACTAATACGTCGTCGGGTTTTAATCCGTTATCGACGCCGATATAAGGGCGAATAACTATCTTTTCCCTATAGCGATTGTCTTAAAGTTAGATAGAAACTTCCTAGACTCTATATCGTTTTACAAGCGTATTCCCGACTACCTTTAATCTAAGGGTTAATAAAGGAAGCTATCGTAGCCTTTATTTTCGAGTAAAATTTATATCTATTAAGTCTACTTTACTACCGTAATCGAGATTAACGATAATTTTATAAGGTGTTTGCCCTAATAGCTTTCTAATAGCACGTAGTCTTTTAACTACCTCTACCTATAGCTTAGTTAAAGGAGAGGCATTTACTTTAACTTTTAAGCGTTTCCTTCCTTCTTTACTATCTCTAAATCGGCTATAGCTCGGTTAGCTTTCGCTATCGCCTAGCAATCGGCTTATATAAAGCCTAGTTTCTTATAATACTAATAAATAACTATGCTAGATTAGCTTTCGCTATTTCTATACGAATTCCCTCCTTAGTTATTACTACGGCTATTCCTACTATATCTATTCCTACTATTGCGACTATTGCGACTATTTCCTCGGCCGTTCCTACGGCCGTTGCTACGATTATTCTAACGGCTATTTAAGGTCGATCTAGTAGCGTCGGAATCTTAATAGGTATTAGTAGATCTATTTCAGCCTCTACGTCGGCGATAGCCTATCGAACGGGAGCCTTTTGCCCCTTAAGTTAAGGTCGACTAATCGTTAGTTAGCTTTATAAGACGCTTCTTATTTCCTAAAGTATCCTAAAAGCGTTAAGCGAGTTAGACTATCTTTTTACGAGTATTGTCTTAAATAGACGCTAAATAAAGGGAGATTTAGTCCTAAAGATCGGGACGTAACTTTATAAAAAAGGAAAGTATACGAGTTTTTTCTAGCGGACGTTCTAGGTATTACTTAAGGGAATCTAAGTAAAGACTAAAATCGAGGGGGGACTAACCCTCTCGTTAGCGTACTTCCTATAGTTGCGTAGCTAAAAGAGTCTCGCGATTAGTAGTATCTTTAATTAAAATTAAGGTCTAGTTACGAAAATTATCTTAGTTAGTATAAAGCAATTCCTTCTCTATAAGGAGCTTTTTATCGAGTTATCGCCTCTATCTCGCCTTATAGTCTACGTATATATAGTTAAAGGCATATAAGATTTTATTCTTATTACGCTTAAAACGACGTAGAATAGCGATAAAGGCATCCTTAAGATTGTTAATCTAATCGAGACGTTTTTAAGGGCTAGTCGGTTATAATAACTAAGGAACGTTTTTTATTTTAATTTCCTTACTATAACTCTCCCTCGATTCGGTTAACTATTAGCGACGTTTATATAAGTCTTTGCCGAATAAGTTACCCTATTGCGAAAATTCCTCTCGAAGTTCCGTAATCCTATCTCTTAATCTCTTTTCCTCCTTTAGCTCTATAGCTCTTGCTTAAAGGGCTGCGAGGACATCTATACGCGGAGGGGTAGGTCGTAAAGGCCCGGCTTACGTTTAACTTCGCGAGGGGATAGATTAAGCCCCCTTAGGCAGCGAAAAAATTAGTAATAGCGTCTTAAGACGCTCGTTATAGCCCTTATATAAGTTAGTATATTCGTCTTCTAATATTAGTTCTATTACGTAAGGTAACGGCGATAGGCTAGCGACTCGATAGCTACTACGACTTATTCGGCCTACGCGGCCTATACGTCTAGAAACGCGCCTACTATATAGCGCTATCGCTCTTAGGTAACTAAAAAAGAGAAGCTTTAGAAATTATAAGAAGATAGACTAAAGGTACCTTTAGGAAGGTAGGAACGATAGTTAAAAGTACGAATAATCCTTTATTATAATGCGGTTGCCCTCTTATAGTAAGACTAAAGCTTGCCCCTCTTCTAAGATATATCGGGGCCTTAGGGATATACCCTTAGGCCTCGAGAGGGGTTGTCTAGGACTAGTTAGCGACTAATAGCCGAATAGTCCTTAAGCTAAAATGCATTATCTATCGTGTATATATCCCTATCTCCCGGCTCTATAGTTACGCGGGTAGCTGCGTTATAGATAGGCCCTATTACAATCTTTATAAACTCCGTAAAGGAGAAAAGCGCCGTCTAGGTCCCTTAGGGTATTCTCGTCGGCTATAACTGCGTAAAGCCTAGTATCGCGAAAGCAAGAACGTATCGTAGTTCTAGGTCTACGGGAATAGCCTAGTATCTATATTTAAGGTTCAATAAATAGTAGGTTCCTGCCTTAGGATCCGAGAGGTTATCGTAAATCTCGGCTAATAGTAGGATCTCCGTTCCCGGTAGGTCCTCCTCGATATAGCTATAGTTAATCGTTAATCGTAGTTCTACCTACGGGTTATTCTCGTCCTTAACTACTAGTACCGGCTTAGCCGACTACGATAATAGCGTGCTATTCGCTATAGCTATGTATTTATATATGCCGGTATTAACGCAGTCGTTTACGATCTTATTTAGCTAATACTTTTGCGGCTCGGTCTAACGTCTCCTTAGGGATCTATTCTACGGCTTTACGCCTCCCTTAACGTAGGGTCTATGCGTATAAAGGTCTATTAGGGGTAGGTTATACACCGTAGTCCTATTAAGCTCCTAATAGGTAAAGAACACTCGCTGCACTTCTTCCTTAAGGTCTCTTAGCACTAATAGTCTTAGCCGGATCCCTATCGTAGCAAACTAGGCTATAATAACCTCTAACGGGGTTGTCTTATTAATTAGCTTCCTCTAGACCCTTCTTTACGTTAGGAAAGGGTATATAGAAGGTCCCTCGCTCTATAGTCCGGGCTAGTTAACTACATCCACACGGTCTCTAGGGGGTGGTCTATCTTTCGCAAAGTCTATCGGGGCTGTCGGGATTAAATCCTCCTCTATAGTGCACTTATCCGTAACGTGTAATAGGCCTATATAGTATATTCCTAGGCGGTATATTCTCTTAAAAGCTGCTTAGTCCTTCGGCTTCGTTAGGCGTAGTATATACCCTAAAAGCTATAATAAAGGCTCTATAAAGAACTAGGAGAAAGGGAGGTATAGGGTATAGTTAAATAATAACACTATTAATCGCACTTTAACGATATGCTCGGGTTAAAGCAAGAGATCTAGTTTTCCGAAGATATAGTGTATTTAGTAGAGGAGGAGTCTTCTTCCGATAAGGAATTATCCTCTAATACGGCAATAGCCTCGCGTATATCCTTCTTCCCTATAAACCTCTTTAATAATAAGGGCGCTGCTATAGATAGCAATAGCTTCTAACGGCTACTTATAGTTATAATTAGACCTTATATCTTCTAACGTTATTCCCTAATAGCGGGAAGTCTAATCTTAAGGGTGCTTGCTCGGATGTCGAATACTATACTAATATCGTAGAGCTATAGGAGCTTAAGCAAGATTAAGATATCGTCCTTTAGTATTCCTTTATAGAGGTCCGGTCGAATAATAGCTAGGATCTCCCGCCTAATCCCCTCGCAAACGATAGTGCCTTTTACAAACTCTATAATAGGGGTCCTCGATCTATCCGCGTTCGTTATTAATAGTCCTCGAAACCCGATTTCGGATAGTTGCTAGCGTAGCTAGTTATATTCTACGGCAAACTTCTGCGATATAATATTAGCTTCCGAGCCTTAGTCTGCCTAAACGGTGTATAATAGCATAGCGACGTATATAGCTTCCTGCTAAGTACTAGCAAAGATAACTATAATAGCCACTCTAAACGTTTTTAGGGTTACTACCGCTTTTGCTAACAACTAGGTATTATAGAAGGGCGATACACACTTATATACCGCCGCGGCTATTGCCGGTATAGCTCCTTTCCTAGGTTTAGCCTATCGCACCTACTTACGTAAAGATAAATAACGAAACTGCTTAGCACCCTCCGGGCTTACTTACTAAAAGTCGGCTAGGCTAAGAGGCACTATAACCTTACGAGCTAGGTTAATCTAATCGAAGGATCTAAGCCCTTCTCTTGCCTAGATCTCCGTAAGGCTTCTCGGCTTAGCTATCTTTTTTACCTTCGCAGTAATAGTAGTAGTAGTTGCTAGGAGGTCTACCTCTCCTTAGGGCACTTTATACCTCCTTCGCGCTTCCTTAGAATCCGTCGCCGGTTAGATAACAACGGGGATAGCGTCGCCTCCTACTTACCTTTTCTTTATAGCATAAGGTAGGTTCGCCCCCCCCGCTAGCATTATAATCGCTAGGGCGCCTTAAATTAGGGCCGATGTATCCCGGTCCTTAATATCCTCCTCGGTTATAACTCTTTAAAGGCGTTTAATTATTAATAACGCTTCTGCTCCGTCCGGGCCTTAGTCTTAGTCTAGGGAATCCTAAATAGCATCGGCATCGGGCTTTAATCCTATAGCGCGGGCTCTAACGGATAGCTCCTTATTAATATAGGTTTCCTCTATAAGGCTAGTAAGGATACTATAGCTATACTCGTTATCGCTGTCTAAAAGGTCTTACGAGTCTATAAAATAAACCACTCTCGCACTTAAAGCAGCCTTAGCAATATAGGTCTCTAGCTCCTCTTCTATATGTCTTTAGTTAGCTTAGACCACCGCTTAAGGTAGAGGTCGAGTCCCTCTTAATCCCTTAGGCAATTGTCTATTTGCCTCTTACTGCTATACTCTCTTTATGTAATACCGCTCGCGAAGAATATCTCTCTCTTAATCCTAAAGTCTTTCTATAAATAATATAGAGTATATTAACGGGTAGTAGCTATATTATCCGTATGTAAAGCAGATCGGCTAATCTAGAATAAGAGAAGATCTATTTATATACTAGTTTTAGGAGTCCTCTAGCTTTAATAGTCCCGCTTGGCTTCTTAAGGGCGGTAATCCTCCTCGACTATAGCTACGCTATGCTCCTCGCTAGTTCTTATATAGTCCTACAGTCCTCTCCGATCTTTCTTCCTATGTTTGTCCTTAGATAGGCTGCTAGTAGGTAGGCTACTTATTATAGTGTTAGGTTATATTATATATTATTATATATAACCTCTATATCGTATATATAGACCCTTAGACTTAGTATATAGCTACGCTCCTTCGTAGATTAATAATAGTTATATACCCCCCCTTAAGCTCGTTCTATAATAGTTTAATCTACTATTCTTCTGCCCTTCCGCTAAGCCTTTACGATTCCTTAGTCCCCTCGGCTTCGCCTATACGCCTGCCTTCGTTCTTTATCTTATTACGCCCCTTTCCGCCTCTTTTCTACTCTCCTATAGATTTTTCTAGCCCCTTTTCCCGCCGCTACCCCTTTTTCCCGCCGCTACGATAGCTACTCCCGTTTCTACCCCCTCCCTCTCCCCTTCGCCCGGCCCTCCTATAGGCGTTCCCCTTTAGGACGTCCTTTAGCCTAACGCCCTCTCCGCCTTCCCTTACTTAGCCTCTATTCTCTAGGGTTCCTCTATCGCCTCGTCTATCTTCGCCGACCTTTAGACGAATTTCCTCTAGCATACTAATTAGACCCGGTCTCTCGTCTTTCTTAAGTCTAGTTTCCTTAAGGCCGCTACTTCCGCTACTACCGCCCGTAAGGAGGCCCTCGGCTACCGGCAGCACGCGGAGGGGCTCTAAGACTAGCTTAATTAGTCTAACGCCGCCCTCGCCTACCTTACCGCCCTTTAGGCTGCTTTTACCCCTCTTACCGTAAGTCCTTATGCCCGCTTCGCCGACCTTAAACGCTTCTCTAGCGATATCGGCACTTAAAAGCAGCGCTAGGACGCCTTCCGCGTTTAGCGCGACGGTATATCCCTTAAGATCGCCTCCGACCCTTATATATTCCCTACCGATAGGGACTAAGTCGTCTACGCGACCGGCCGACTTTCCGGCCGGGCCGCTTCTATCGCCGCTAGCGTCCCCCGCTATATCCGCGACGATACCCCTTTAAGCAATAGCGCTTTTAGTCCCTCGACTCCCTTACCTACGAGCTCGCCGCCGTCTTTAGTACCGCGAACTACCGCGCTTAGTCTAAGGCGGAATTTAATACCTTAGCTATAAAAGGCACCTCTTAGCCGGATTTCTTCTCGCGGTTTACCTAGCTATAGGCCGACCTCGATTATAACGAGAGCGCTTACGTCGGATACCTTTATTAAAAGGTTACTAACGAGCTCGCTAATACCGCCGCTCTTTAAGTCCCTAGCCCTAATACCGACGACTTCTACGGCTAGGCTAAGCTCTACGCCGCCCTTTAAGAAAACTACGAGCGTATTTAAGCCCGTAAGAGGCTCGTCTAGCCCTAGACTATCCCCCCCCCTGCCCCTACTAGGTCCGCTAGCCCCGCCGCTTCTACGCCCGCTAGCGACCCGATAGACCTTAACGCGTTCTAGGCTAGTCTTATAGACGCTAAGAAGTAGCGACGGTATAAGAACCGTCTCTATCTCTACTACGCCGCCCCGGTGACCCCGACCTATACGGCCCGGACCTATCCTAAGAAAAGTGCTAGCCGGGGTCGCGGCCGAGGCGGCGGTACTCCCGCCTTACGCCTCCTCGCGCCCCCTCCCTAGCTTAACGTTTAGGCGATTAAGTAAGGCTTCGTCGAGGGCGAGGTTACTAACTCTCTTGCCCTTACCTCCGGCGCTTCCCCCCCCTTAGGAAACGCCTAGCTCTTTCGCCTTATCGCGCGATAGAGCTTTCGGTTTTTGCTTTTATAGCTTTATTTAATATAAGGGAAGACTTTTATCTCCCGGCGGGAATATAGCCTTACGCTTTACTACTACCCTTCTCCCTTATGCTTACTAACGTCGCCGTAAGTGCTTTAGTCGACTTTAGTTATTCCGGATTCGCCTTTATACATACTTAGACCGCGTATCGCCTTACCCTCCCCGTCTACTAGCTTTAGTTCCCTCGCCGGCTCTCTCTCGCCGATAGCGGCGACTATAAGTCTAGCGCTATTACCTATTGCGCTTACTTAATCGCTTAAGTTAGCGCTTATACTAAGTCTATCTACTTCTTCCTTATAAAGCTTAGCTATAAGGTTATTCTCGGCTTCCTTTAGCTCCGCCGCTACGACCTTATTATTAGCTAGCGCGATAACTCCCTCTCCTTCTAGTCCTTATTCTACCTCGCCTCTTACCTCTCGGACCCTTAGCCTTATCTTATCCTTAGCCTCCCGGCCGCTCCCGCTATTCCTATTCCTACCCTTAAGGGAATATAATTTATAAATATAATTCGTTCCCCCCCCCGCCCCCTCTATCGCTAACTTTAACGATAAAGGCGAGCCCTTTGCCTTATCCTCGCCTCTTGCCCCTTAGGTTCCCGCCTATATCGTCCGCTTTTCTAACACCCTTAAGTTTATTCCTTTATCGCCTCGTTTTCCCCCTAGCCTCCTAACGTCCCTTAAAGATACTCCCGACGTAGGTAAACCTACTTACTTAGACTCCTCCCGTTAGACCGACCTCGACCTAGGCTATAACTCCGACCCTTTAGATACCCTTTACCCCCGCTATTACGTCCGCCCCCCCCGCCTTTAGCCTATACGTTAGGCTACCAGCTCCCGCTACCCGGCTCCCCGACCTAAGCATCGAGCGTTAAGACCCCGCCCCTTTATAATCCCTCTAAGCGACCCTACGTTCTCTATCCGGATGCTTAACGTAGCCGCTATAGCAGTGTTCTACCGCTAGCCCTCCGTTACGACTTCTTAAACTACGATTAAAGCCTTAGCCGCTAAACCCCTACCTACTAAGCCTCCGCCTCCTATCGACTAAGAGATCCCTAAGGAACTCTATTAGGCTATTCTATTTAGGTCTATTACTCCCGATGCTGCTAAAGCCCGACTTAACCCCCGCCTTTACGACTTCGTCGATAACTACCTTAATTAAATCTTCCTTAATAAGGTTTCGCCCGATAATATCGCTAAGTTCTTTTTAAAATACGATAAAGTCTCTTATACTCTCGATAGACTTTAGGCTAAGGTCCTTAAGGAGCTTTACTATATAATCTATATATAGCTTTAAAGTAAGGCCGATAAGCTCGCCCCTTACCGCGCCGTTAATACTTAGATTAACCTTAAGGAGGGAATATAACCCCCTTATACCCGCCCCCGCCCCTTTAGTAAAGCCGAGAACCGTATTATCCGCGCTTACGTTAACGAGCAGCTTAAGAAAGGCTTTATTCGCCGTTCGACCTCCGCTACCGCCGCCCTTATTATACTCGCTTATAAGCTTAGCGGCGGCGTCCGTTTTTACGTCGATTACTATAGCTTAAATAAGGCTATGATTAAGAACCGCTTCCCCTTGCCTTTAGTCTATAATACCCTCGCCCGAATTAGGAAGGCGAAGTTCTTTACTAAGATTAACGTTATTACGGCGTTTAATCGCCTTTATATCGCCGAAGGCTATAAGTAAAAGACGGCTTTCGCTACGCGGTATAGGCTTTTTAAGTATTGCGTTATACCTTTTAGTCTCTCTAACGCATCGTCCTACTTTTAGAGCTTTATTAATACGGCTTTATATAATATCCTTAATGATTTTTATTCCGCTTACTTAAATAATGTTTTAATCTTCTCTACTATATAGGAGGAGCACTAGGCCTACGTCCGGGAGGTTCTTAAGCGCCTTAACGCCGCTAGCCTCTAGCTCGACGTCGATAAGTGCGATTTCTATATTACTAAGACTAAGTACCTTAGCCTAATTATCTCGGATAAAGGCATACGCATAGATCTTAAAAAGGTCCGCGCCGTCCTCGACTAGCTAGCCCCCTCCTTTATAAAAGACCTCCGGCGTTTATTAGGATTCGCTAATTTTTATCGGCGTTTTATCTATAGCTTCTTTAAGCTTATAAACCTTTAAAACGCCCTTATTAAGAACTCTACCCCTTAGATCTAGTCCCCCGCCTACGCCTACGCCTTCGGAGCCCTTAAGCACGCCTTTACCGCCGCCTTAGTCCTCGTATACTTTAACCCCTCTCGAAAGACTATAGTTAAGACCGATGCTTCCGATTAAGCCGCTAAGGGCGTGCTAATATAGCTCTCTAACGATAGCCGCTACTACCCTATCGCGTTCTTCTCGTTAAAACACTCTACTTAGGAATATAATTATAAGATCTATAATAAGGAACTCCTCGCGATCGTAAAGTCCCTCGAGGAATAGCGCCTTAAGCTTAAAGGCCTGCCTAAGTTTAAGATCGCTTTAGATTATAAAAACCTTTAGTATTTTATAACTATAAAGCTCTTTAACTAACGGTAGGCCCGCTAGGCCGAGTTTAAGTCGCTTTAACTTTAAGATCGTCTTTTAGCCTAGCTCTTAAGCTACCTTCCCTAACGCTTTTAGCCGACTCCTTAGTTCCCGCCTTACCTCTTTAACCGACCGCGCCGACGAAAGGATCGACTATCGTTATTAGGTTATCCTCTTATAGTCTAAGGTCGACGCCTCCTTACTCCCTAACGGGTTTAAGGAGTCCGACTTATCTATAAATATAATTAATAAATATAATTTTAATAACTCCGACTGCCTTACCCTCTATGCCTTTAACGACTCTAAGCCGATCGACGACCTTATCGACCGGGCTTATTTCTCCTCTCTACTTATCGCTAATATTCGCGCGGCTCTCCGGTCTCCTTAACTCCGTTAGCCTAGTTCTCTTCGCGTACCTCTCCGCTTAATCCCGAAGTCCGCCCTCTTAAAGGCCTAAGGCCGGTTCTACTTTTAAGGCCGGTTATTCGTTCCCCCTAACGACGCCCTTATCCTTTAGATCTTAATCCGTACCTATACTTCCCCGCTAGCTAGCTACCTTAGGTATATTAAGACTGCGAGCCTCTACCGCCGAATATACGTTTAGCCTAGTATACATAAGTCTATTTCTAGCTTCGTTTGTAACTACTACGTCTACCTCCGCGCTAAGTCCCCCCGTTCCGCCCTTTAGGGCCTTCTTTAACCCTTAAGCATCCCTTTCGCCTTTTAGACCGATATCTCTATTAATTTCGTTACGGACTTTCCCGTCTATCGCCGTTATAGCGTTAAGTTCTTAAGCATCTTAGTTATCGTTAACCGCTTTACGAAGATACGCTACTACGTCCCGACGCCCTCGATAACGGTCGAGGACGTCGTTAATACGTTCGTTTCTCGCGTTTAGTCTCTCTACGGCACCTTTACCTCGATCGTTAGTAATAAAGGCACTTAGTTTGTCTCCGCCTTCTAAAAGTAGCTTAGCCGCCGCCTCGGCTACCGCCTATACCCTAGTTCCGCCTACTACCCTTAAACTAATAGCTAGACTAAGATCGCAAACGCTTAGATAGAGGTCTACCTCCGCTATTATACTACCTTCCTTTAGGACGATTAGGTAAATCTCCTTCCCTTCGCTAAGTTTACCGCTAATAACTAGGTTTCTAAGTCTACCGGCCTCTCCCCTTTCTTCGCTAACTACGGCTTCGACCTAAAGCTTAGCACTAAGCCCTTAGGGCTACCCCCCCCTAGTATAATACCCTAGTAGCGCAAGGAGTACCTCCGTAGCGACGCGCTTGCCTTATGCCTCTAACGCGTATCCGACTTCCTTCGTAACGCGATTAAGGACGCTTAAGCCACTTAGGCCTAGCACGCCGATGCCCGCCGGGCGCCCGCCCTAACGTACTAGCCTAGCGATATAGTCTTTCTTAGCACCCGTTAGATCCGTACCCTCTGCTTAATAAAGAAGCTTAACTATAAGCGGGAGGGCCTATACGAGGTCCTTAAGGCGTATAAGACGGCTTGCCTCCTCCGCCTCCCTAAGGGTAGCCGTCTTTACCCTATTTTCTACCACTCGCTCCTTACCTAGACCTAAGGCCCCCCCCTACCTAGCTAGGCCGACCTAAATATCCGGCCTACTAATAGGGGTATCCTACTTTCCCCGGACGGCGATAACGATAACGACGCGCACCTTAAATAGGAATTCTTATCTATCCTCGCGTAACGTTAGTACGCGTCTAAGAAGATTAAATATCGTATCTAGTAGCGTTATAGCCCCCTTACGTAGGAGGATTCCTTATGCCTCGACGGATATTAGGACGACCTTAAGTCCTTCTACGCCGTAAACCCGGCTAAGCCTCGCCTTACGTTCTATACTACCTTCCTTGCCTCGTCCCCTCTGCTTAGATAATAATAGATACAATTAATAAATACAATTTATCTTAGCGCGTATAGGCTTTTTAACCTCGAGCTTTATTTTCTTTCCTTCCTTTATATTATAAGGGCCTACCTTTAGGTCGATTAACACGGGATTCCCTTAGCTCTCGCTCTTCTACTATTGCCCCTTTTTAAGCGTTCGAGTCGAACGCCGATTTAAGGGGGATATACTATCATAGTATTAGGTTATATTATATATCATCCTACGTAACCTCTACATCGTATATATAGACCCTTAGACTTAGTCTATAGCTGCGCTCCTTCGTGGATTAACAATAGTTATATACCCCCCCCTAAGCTCGTTCTATAACACTACTAACGAATAAGCGGTATAGGGAGTACCTTCTAAGCAGGAGCTTGCCTATAGGGCTATTTAACCACTCGTCTAGTATTCCCTATTATCTATTAGTATATGCCTTGCCTAACGTACGGGTATAAGGCGGATGGCAAAAACATAGGATCCGGTGTCGTTATAGCTGTATATAGAGATCCTATATAGGATAGGGTCTGCCCTCGCTCGCTTATATTCTCCGGCGTAGGTGCTAACTAGTAGGGATTAAAGCTATATTTATCTATAAGCACTTTCTAATTACTCTATCTAGTCTAGCGACGAATATAGTTAGCTATAGCAGTAACTAAGGCATTATAGGCTATTTATCGAGTATTATTCACCTTTAACGCGAGAATGCCTTAGGTCTTTTAGATAATTATTATCGCATTAGATAGACTATCTATAGTAAGAGCATTCTGCTTAATTAACCCTCGCTTAAGTTCGGCATTAGCTAACCCGTTAATAAAACTCTTAATAAAATACGTAAGATAATAACGCTTTAGTAGCATAAGGGCCCTCTCCTTAGGCCTTAGCCGGTCTCTACTACCGTACTATCTTATAAGCTTCTAGGCTCGCTTATAGTAGGCAACTAGTAGTTTATCTAGTCTTTGCTAAATCGGCTGCTAGAAGTTCGTATTAATCTCGTCGATAAGCGTCGCCTTAAACTAATCGGTTAATACGGTTTCTAATTCCTTTAAGTCTTTTAGTAAGGTATAGTCCCTTTTAGCAAGAGCTACGATCTCCCTAAGTCTATCTAAACTATCTATAAAAACAGTAGTATCCCTAAGGAGCCCTATATCAATTGCCTAAATAATAAAAGAAGTATTTAATGCGTTGCCGTTAAGCGCTCGGAATGTCTATTTAAGCTAGGATAGCTATCGGCTAGCGGCTCTATTGCCGTTAAAATTCCTAATCTTAGGCGCTATCGGCAGCCTAAACTCTCCTTTAGCTAATATCTCGAAGAATATACAAACTAACGATTTAGGTAGAAGGCAAGCAGGCTTAAGAACTTCTAATAATAAGGAAAAATTAACTTCTTTAATCTCGATGATAATGTCGACGAGATAGTTGCCTCCTAAAGCGGAGATCTTGGCTTAGAAAAGGCTGTTTTAGAAAGGTCTAGTATATCGGCTAGGTGCCGCGAAGAGTGCGAAGAATGCGTAAGGTCCGTGATAATTCTAAGGGTCTTAAGAAGGCGTGGCGGCGAATGTCGCTCTACGCACCCTAGTCTTACTACTAAAAACAGAACGTTACGATATAGTGCGACGTTGTATAGAAAACAAGGCTTAAAGAGGGCCTAAAAAAGGAAGTGATCGTAGATATAGAATAGCTCTACCGCGCCCTAAGAAAAACACGTATCTTATAGGCTTTTTTCTGCCCTACTTAACTGCCTTGCTACCTACACCCTTAGAGGCCTCTACGGGGGCTATTAGCCTAACGGCGTAGCAGAGGCCTCTTAGGTTAATATAACGCAGCTACCCGCGTAACTATAGAGCCGGGAGATAGGGATATATGCACGATAGATAATGCATTTTAGCTTAGGGACTATTCGGCTATTAGTCGCTAACTAGTCCCTAATAACCCCTCTCGAGGCCTAAGGGTATATCCCTAAGGCCCCGATATATCTTAGAAGGGTGGCAAGCTTTAGTCTTACTACGAGAGGGCAACCGTATTGCAATAAAGAATTATTCGTACTTTTAACCATCGTTCCTACCTTCCTAAACGTAACTCTAGTCTGTCTTCTTATAATTAACTAAAACGCTAGGTTAAAAGAACGTCTAACTATACGAAATTAGCTCCTAGCTATAAAGGATTAGCTCTTAGCTATAAAAGAGCAACTTCTTAAGGCTAAAGACCTAACGATCTTAACTATAAAGATATTATAGTCTTAGACGATAACCCTAATATAGTCGTTAGGAAAACGAAAGATAATAGACCCTCCGATCTTTATTAAGAAAGGGTCTACCTCCGACCGTTAACGTAAGTACGAGGCTTAGGAACTTAAGATATAGGGTATCTTCCTCCGCGATAGTATATAGTTCGACTTAGATAGCGCCCGCCTCTTTTATATTAGCGATAGGCTTAGTAAACGGGCCTACGACTTTATTTAAGATAGGATAGCTACTATTATAGCTAACCTATCCGAGAGGGAGAAGTAGGAATAGCCTACTATAATAACGCTCCTTATAGCTTTAGGCAGGTAGTATAAGGTTCTAGACTTAACGTAAGCTATTAAGAATATTCTCGATAATTTCCCTTAAGGCGATAAGAGCTATTAGATCTAAAAGGCAGACCTTAATACCTATATACGTAAGGCAAGGAATATAAAGGAATAGTAAGTCGACCTCCTCCGGAAGTTTATCTCGAAAGATATAAGCGATCTCGTTAAGAATATATAGACTAAGATCTCCGATATAAACTACGAGAAGTAGTTAGTATAGATAGATATCTTTATAAAAAATCTCGCTAACTATACTTATCGTTAGAAGCTTAAGAAGAAGGCCGCCCCCCGTTCGTAGTTCCCGCCGACGCTTATACCTACCCTTACCTTAACCGCTTTAGCCTAACCCTTATATAGTAACCCTATAGACCTCGACCGGCTTTCTAATACTAAACGATAATTTAATATCGATAATAAACTCTATATAGCTTACGGAGAGCCTAGACATTAGAAGGAGGCTTACGACCCGGCTAAGATAGCTAATCCGCTTCTAATGCCCTTACGTTAGGGTAGTCCTTAGTTTTAAGGCCGGGGCGCCCCCTCCCCCGGCTTTAGCCGAGGATCTTAAGGCGCCCGCGGCGGCGGGTATAGCTAAGGCTAGCTCGTTCGAGCGGCCGACTATAAATAAGGCTATATCCTTAGGGAAGAGGATATAGATTTATAAGGCGAGCGACCGGCGCTAAGACTACTGCTAAAAGATATACCCCTAGAGTAAGTCGCTCTTAAGGGTTATATATAGGGGAGGATAAAAGGATTAGGTCGTTGCTCTTAGATAGAACGGATCTTTAGATTAGTTTATCGAATAGTAATAAAAAGTTAATCCTTCTTTATACTCGTCTCTCCTTTACGTATAACCCTTAGTCCCTTTACTATATTAATACGTTATCCTTTATAGATTTTAGCTATACTACCGTAGCGTTCGCCGATCTTTACGCTATCGTACGGAAATATAACGTTACTATAAAAAAGCTCTTTAAACCTCGACCGCTTCGACTAGCCGACGGCGTGCCTTTAATATAGATAATAGACTATTATATAGCCTAAATAACTATTAGTAAGTATATAGAACTTATACTCTTCTTCGTTACGAATCTATTACCTTTTACCTTAATTATCTTAGGCATCCTTTAGCGTTAGGAATATAAACTAACTATACTTTAGAAATCTCTCTAAGTCCGCTTCGATTTCTATTACTATATAAGATACTGCCTACCTTTAAGCATAATAGCCGAGAATAGGATAGCCTTTAAGACTCCTATTACTCCTATGCTTAAAGGGCATTAGTTACGTCGGAAGGTATATTTTTCTAACGTCGTAGAGATTTAGACTACCCTAAAGTTTATCTTAAAATAAAAGGTCTTTATAAGGATAGAAGATATACTAGAAACTCCCTTTCGGTAGGAAGAGATTAATATCCTAGAGGACTAGACTATCCTACCGGGAAGTTATATACTTATAGACTTATCTACTAAAGAATATCTATTTAAGTAGGCATCGTACCTTTTAAACCTTAGCTAACCGATTCGATATCCTCTATATAGGATATAGCTATTTACCTAAGAAACCGCTCGCTTAATATCCTTAATTAGCCTTTTAAACTCCCTTAAACCTTAAGCCTTTAAGGCTACTCCGCCGTAGACTACTTTAGTAGCTCGCTTACTCTTTATTCGTCTTACCGCCGGCCGTCGCTACGTTCCCGCCCGATAGGGCCGGACGAGACGCCCCCGCCGGCGTATATAATAGGAAGATTAAATACCCTTAGATATAAACGATATCCGCTATATACACGTAGTTAACTTTGTTTAATTCTATAAATAAGATAGTATTTAAGCGATATAAATTAGTATATCTAAATTAGCTAAGCTAGTCGAGGAGGGAGAAAATCTACGACTCTTTAACGAACTCTTAGTAGGCTTAGTTAAGGTCCTAGAACTATCTAAAACCTCTTTCTAACGCGTTATTGCTAAAGACTATATAATAGAGGTAGCTTAAGCCGCTTTCCTTAAACGTTTTTATAACTTCCTTTAAACGAACCTTTAGAATATAGCTAATTCCGAATCTCTATTCCGGAGGGTCGATAAGGCCGATATAGAGAAATTCCTCTAAGTAAAGCTAAAGGTTATAAAGGCAGATATCTTAAAGAAACTCCTAAAAGAGTTTTAGGATAAGCTTCCTTATTTTCTTTTAAAGAATGCGAACGAGCTTCCCTTATACTACCCCTAAGATTATAAGATCGAACTTATACCTAGTAAATAAGCTCTATACTATAGAAATCGGCCTATATTACTAATAGAACTCCGCTATATTAAGAATTAGATTAATAATATACTTAATAAAGGCTTTATTTAAGAGTCTTTTTCTCTAGCCGCGGTATTATTAATCCTCGCTTATAAGCCGGGCGGTAGTATCCGTATTTATTATAACTACTAAGGTTTAAATTAGGTTATAGTTAAAAATCGATATCCTTTGCCTTTTATCTAAGAAACGCTAGATTCTCTCTACGACGCTAAGTTTTATATAAAGCTAGACGTAATTACTATGTTTAACCGTATTTAAATCGCCGAGGGTTATAAATAGCTTATAGCGTTTATTACACGCTTCGGACTATTCGAGATGCTAGTTACCTCTTTCGGCCTTTATAATACACCGTCGACCTTTTAGAACTATATTAATTACGCGCTTTATAATACCCTCGATAACTTCTATATAGTATATCTTAATAACGTACTAGTCTTTTTAAAGATAAAGGCAGAATATAAGAACTACGTGCGAATAGTTATCTAATGCTTAAGCAACGTAAGGCTTTAAATCGATATCGGGAAGTTAGAGTTTTATATAATAAAGACTAAGTACCTTAGACTAATTATTTCGATATCTAGCATAAGTATAGACCTTAAGAAGGTATATATAATTACGGCTTAGAATACCCCGACTTTAGTAAAAGAACTCTAGTAGTTTCTTAGGTTTATAAATTTCTACTATCGTTTTATTAAGGGATACTTTAGTATTATCTCCCTAATAACTACGCTACTTCGAAAAGATTCCCGTTAGTCTTAAGGGCCTAAATAAGCTGCCGTATTTAAGGCCCTTAAACTTGCTTTTACTATTGCCCCGGTCTTAGCCTATTTTAACTACTTAAAGGAAATAGTTATTAAAACTAACGCTTTAAATTAAGCCTTAGGAGGAGTCCTTTTATAGACCGGAGACGACGGATATCTTAACCTTATTGCGGTTTTTTCGTTAAAGCATACTGCCCTAAAGTGCAATTATAAAATCTATAATAAAAAGCTATTAGCAATTATTAAAGCGCTTAAGGAATAGCGCCTAAAACTCTAAGAAACTACTAAGGCGTTCGACGTTATTATAGACTATAAGAATCTTTAGACGTTTATATCTATAAAGCAATTTAACTAACAATAAGTGCGCTAGGCCGGGTTCTTTTCCTAGTTTAACTTCGTAATTATATACCGCTTAGGCAATAAAGCAATCCTCCTTAACGCTTTTAGTAAGCTTCCCGGTGATAGACTAGCTATCGTAGACGACGATAGACTTCTTTATCGAAATTAAGTAATTATCCTTAAAGAGAAAGTCGACCTAACTATCCTAAAGGAACTTTTAACCGATTCCTATGCCTTAAAGGAGGACCTTAACGTAGTCGCCGCCCTTAGACTAAACGCAGCTAGTAAATTACTTAATAAGCTTATCCGCGAGGTATATTAATAAGATAATCTTACCTAGGATATAGTAGCGATACTTTAGGACCTATACGCTTAACGCTAGCTAAAGTATATCCGGAAGCTCTTACGTTATAATATATCTAAATATTAATTAATTAATAGACGTATCTTTTTCTACGTCCGGCTCTTCGTCCTTAATACCTTAGATCTCTGCCTTAAAGTCGTTTATCGATCCTATAGCAGTAGCCTAGTAGGATATCTAAGGAGGGTAAAAACCCTTAATCTATTAAACCGAATATACTAATAGCCGAGAATTTCGCACTTCGCCGCTACGTTTATTAAAGACTATACTCTCTATCTTTAGACTAAGACCCTTTACTTATCTCCCTCCGGATTCCTAAAACCCTTCGCTCTACTAGTCCGGCTATAGGCCGATATATTAATTAATTATATTATAATACTGCTTAAGTACACTTAAAATAGGAAGACTTACGAGAATATACTTACGATAGTTAATAGGCTTACGAAGATAAGATATTTTATCCCTATCACCGGCCTTTCTATAAAAGAATTAATTAACTCTTTTATCTATAAAGTCTATCGTTTATATAAAGCACCTAATACTATTATCTCCGACTAAGGCATTTAGTTTATCTCTAATTTTTAGCGATAGCTTAGTACTCGGTTATAAATAACGTAAAAACTAAGCTCGGTATAGTACTTAAAGACTAACGGTTAACCCGAAATCGTTAATACTATAGGAATAAGGGATAAGGGATACGCAAGGTGCTATTGCGGACACGTGATCTACGTGATTACGTACACGCAACGAGACTATATCTCCGCGATGCCTTCCCCTCTTCTCTAGCTAGTAAGACAGACACAATACACACACACTAGTTAACCCTATATAGTAGAGCCTAACTAACACTAATTAGTGGTTGACTTAGTTAATCACAGACAGCTAGGTAGAAGAGACAGATTTAATCCTCGAACGTACTATGGATCTTCTTCGAATAATCCTATTCCGTGCATTTAGAGAGGGTTATCCGTGCTAAGAATAAGGATCTCCGCTGGTTTTACCTGCCGAGAGATTCCTTTAAGCTTTTAGTTGATAGTCGCCGCTATCCTCGATAGAAGCACGACACTAACTACAAGCGCGTTAGCAACGCACGATAGAAGAAGGATATCCGCTAGTCTTACCTACTGAGAGATTCCCTCCGACCCGTTACGACAATTATCGCGAAGACCCTCGCGCCCTTAATACTACACCCAGTCATCTACGATAACATCCACGAGCCCGAATCCTACAGCCGCCGACGCTACAGCCGCCCTTACGGCAAACGCCCTAGCGGCAAACGTTATACTACTCGACTACCTCGTAATAGAGAAGATAACGGCCCTCCTAAAGACCTTATATAAGCAAATCAATATAAGCCTTTAGGACGGCAATATTAAACGAGATTAGGATATAGTCGCAATTATAACACACGTTGCTATATATATATCCTATTACGAATATAATACCTATCTATAAGGCATTAAGATACTAGGCTTCTTTAAGATATTATTCGAGTGCTAGACCGAATATACGTAGGATAAGCTTTATTAGGACTTTAAGAGAGCTCTACGGTAATTGCTAAGAAGGCGTAGTATCTATATAGGCAAGACGAATACCCCTTTAGCGTAGTAATTTAACTTCTTTACGTTATACGGCGGCGATCCTAAGGCGCTTTCTAACTCCTTACCACGCTTGCCTTAAGACGAGCCCGACTAGGTGTTTAACCCGGTAGTTATAACGCCCTCGCCGCCGGATAGAGACGATAAGGGACTATACATTAAGATATTAAGAAATGCTACCGCCGAAGCCGAAGCCCTCGTTACGGCATTAACAAAAGCCGCAGCCGCGGTAAAGACAACAGCCTCGCTAGCGTCGTCTTCTTCGTCCTCGTTAGCAGCAATAATAGCAGCTTCCTTAACAGCGCAGACGGCACGCCCTAAAGCCAAGCAAATGCCGCCGCTGTAAATCCCTTTTTAAGTCTCGCAGCGCACTCTTTCGCTACCTCGGCGAAGGATGTCACTACGCAAAGCGCACGCAGACTCCCTTCCAAACCGTCATGCCCTAAGCCCGGCAGACACTAAAGACCGACATACCCTAAGCCCGGCATCCCCTAAAGCAGGCCAATTGCTAGCACTATAAATCCCACTTCGACTCCCGAGGCGCACTCTTTCGTCACCTCGCTAAAGGATGTCGCTACTAGAAGCGCACACGAGCTTCCCCTCTGCCCGTTAAACAATAGGGCAAGAGATACTCTCCCCTACGGCCCTAGCTTACCACCTAGCTCTCTCGTTACCGCAACGAAGGAGACTACTACACGAAGCCCACATAGGCTTCCTCCTCGCTAGTAACCCGGCAGTCACCCTTGCTACAGCAATCGCCTTCGTCCCGGTAGGCGCCTCTACACGTTGTTCTTCCGAGCTTTAGCAACGCACCCTTCGTTCCGCGTGGCTAGCTCGAGGCAACGGCAAAGCAGGCAGCCTCGCGAGCTTCCGCATCCCTAGCCTAGCTAGCCACGAAGAAGAAGAACTCTCGAGGGATAACCTCGCGAGCTTCCCTACCCGCTTCTTTCGGCCCCGTTGCTCTGCCCGGCCCTTCCTTCGTGTGTTCTCGCTGCTCGTTGCTTTGCCCGACTTTCTAACGCTCCCTTCCTTCGCTTATTGCGTTACTCGCTTCGTTGCTCTCTCGTTGCTTCGTTGCTCGTTGCTTATTGCTCGCAACGCCACTCTTTTGGCTTAATCCTCGATGGCATCGCGCGGCCCGTTCAGCCGGGCCAAAGATCCCTCTTTCCCTCTTTCGTTGCGTTCGTTCGTTCTATGCGTTCGTTATTCAATTAGGTTACGTTCCTTTAGTTCGACCTTACTAGGTTGTTGATTTATTGTTTGCAGCCTTTAAAGAAGAACTACTAGTGTAGGAATAAGGGATAAGGGATACGTAAGGTGCTATTACGGACACGTAATCCACGTGATCACGTGCACGCAACGAGACTATATCTCCGCGATGCCTTCCCCTCTTCTCTAGCTAGTAAGACAGACACAATACATATACACTAGTTAACCCTATATAGTAGAGCCTAACTAATAAATACTACGATAAATAAATATATTCGAGCCTATATTAGCTTTACCTAAGACGACTAAGTCGACTAGCTCCCGCTCGTGGAATTCGCAACGAATAATTAAGTAAATAAAACAATCGGTATTTCTCCGTTCTTCGCTAACTACGGCTTTAATCCTCGTCTCGGCATTAAACCTATAGGTCCTTAACCTTTAACTCTCTTATTATAGGCAAAGAAGGAATTCCTTCGCGTAGACGTAATAGCTAGTCGTTTTAACCGTATCCTCGTTTAGCTTTAAGCTCTCGCACGTGCCTTATAATAGAAATATAAGGATAATTATTAGTAGGTGATTTACTTAGATTAATCTAAACAAAGGGGGTTGTAGTAGTTATAGCTGTATCTAATCTAGCTAAGAAGGGGGGAATAAGGGGGCCCTTTTATACCCGTCTGCCGGGGTCCCTCTATAGAGCCTACTATGCCTTAATAATGCATTATTAAGGCCTACGCTAGGGCTTACTGCTCTAGTTATAACGATGCCCTTAGTTAATAACGAGGTTATTAACTATATAGGGCACGTGGCGTTATGCGCCGCGTGGTTATAACCCCTATTGCCCCTTTCCTATGTATAGTCGGTAATATAGTTACGACGCTATCCCTTAGTTATATAACTATATTCCTATACTAGCAGTCTTTCTTTCTAACTGCTAAGCAACCTTCCTAATCATAAGGATAACGCGTATTAGGCTAAAGGGTTTTAATAAATACAATATATAAGTATAAATAAAAGAGAGGTTTAAATGGGAATTTAAGGACGTAGAACGTATGCCTCTATCCGAATAGTTAAGCTATTATTATCTACGAAGCGTTCGAGGGCTCGGTTAGGTAATGCCTTCGTTATTGCATCGGCTAGGTTATTATCGCCGTTAATCTAACGGATCTCTACGATCTTACGCTGCTTATATAACTATCGAAGAGATATAATATTAATTATTAATCTCTTCTCTTTAGTTATCCCGAGCTTTACGAGACATTCGTAGAGTAAGTACGAATCTATGCAAATAATTAATTAGATATTCGGTAGCTTAAGCAGGTCGGTAATAATTTTTAGCGTTATTGCTAAAGCGATCCTAAGGTTAACGCCGTTAACTATGCCGTATATCTTAGAGGCTAGCACGCTTTAGGTAACTCTCTTATACTTCGTCGAACTCTAATAGATAATATTCCTAGTAACTTTAAACTAATTATTAGACCTTTCGGTCTTATTAACTAGTGTAATAATAAAGCCTAGTTGCGATAATAGGTCTTTATTATTAGCAAACGACCTATCCGTAAATACTATTAGCTTCGCTTTTATAAGATTAATTAGTTTATATATTAAACCTTTACTCTAGTAGTCTATTTGCTACTTAAGTCGCTTATTTAAGATTATATAATCCTTATCATCTAGGTTTTATACTTATGCCGTAACTAAGATATCGAATACTGCTTCCGGTTAGCATACTAAGGCTATATAGGCTTTACGAGCACGTTGTTTTAGGTACTATTGTATATAATCCGGAGCCTTAATATCGATTCGGTCGATCCGGGCGGCTTATCCCTTCTATTAAAGCAGGAGTATTTTATCCTATTGTAAGCTTACCTTCGCTCCGTTAAAATCCGTGATAGAGCCCTAAGTTATTATAGTTTTCGGCTTCGCCTTAAATTATGCCTCTCGGAGCTTTTCTTCTTTAGCGGCCGAAAAACTTATCGTTTTAAGCATAAGGGTATCGTCCGTTTATATCCTAACGATGCTAAAGTATTCTAGTCCTATATTAGATATTAAAAGGCAAGAGTTAAAGGTCGATATCGCTATATTAAGGCCCTCGATATAGTGCTTCTAATACGTATTAAACTAGTAGACTCCCGATTCTATAATGCTATATAAGGGCCTAATAACTTAGATAATCGTATCGGGCGGATACTTCCTTTATAATTCGGCGGGGAGACGTATTAAGACCGTTCGAAAGAGCTCTATAGTCGCCTAAGGATATGCCTAGGTAATATCTCGAAGGGATAGCATTATCCTATAGCGTATAAGGCTAAGAGTAAGGGCTAAGATTAGTCGTTAGCTAACGCGTTAGATTATTAAGGACTACGTTAGTAGGGAAGCCTTCTCCTTATTATTATAACCTTAAACTATAAGCCTTAATTTCTTATATAGCTTAGTGTCTTTACCTTTAACCTCTCGAACTATACGGGAACTAAAGATATGGTAGCCGCCGTAAATAGCTTTATTATAACGTTTAAAACTAAATACTCCTCGTGCTATAAGGTCGTCGATCTCCGTGCTATCTAACGCTTCGAATAGTGCTCTTAGGGTCGTAATAGCGCCTTTAGATCGGAGCTTAACGGCTAGTTTATAAGCCTCTTCTTCCTTTTTTATCGTAAAGGCCTCGTCTGCTTCTTCGTTACTTAAATCGTCGAGGTCTATATCGTCCTTATTATCGTCTAGGTTATCCTCTACGTCTATTCCTTTTATAATTAAATGCCTAGCCTTATTCTTCGATCTAGGCGGACGTCCTCGCTTATAGGGTGCCGGAGGGTCTAGTCGGGTAAGCTCGTCCGGTTGCTTAGACTCTAGGGCCGGGATATTATTAAGCATTTAATTACGATAATACGGTTATACTAATATAAATCTAAAAACATAAGGTCTATTAACCGTATTAATCGTAATATCGTGCCTATTAATAGCTGTAATTTTAAATAAGTCTTACTATTTACATAGCACGAAATCTCTATTTATATAGCAAAGATATCTAAATCTCTACTTTTCTATACGTACCCCGCGCGCCTATATCCCGCTATTAAAATCTAGTGCTAGTATATAGTAATTAAGAGAGCCGCGTAAATCGTACGAAGAACGCGAAGAATACTACCGACACGTAATAGAAGGCACGCAGTTAGGCACGACGCATACATTAAAGAGCCGCACGCAGTAGAAGGCACGCAGCCGCACACATAGTAGAGGGCACGTAGTAGGGCACGTAGTAGGGCACGCAGTAGGGCACGAAGCATATATTAAGGAGCCGCACGTAGTAGGGCACGTAGTAGGGCACGACGCATACATTAAGGAACCACACGCAGTAGAAGGCACGCAGCCGCACACATAGTAGAGGGCACGTAGTAGGGCACGCAGTAGGGCACGTAGTAGGGCACGTAGTAGGGCACGAAGCATATATTAAGGAGCCGCACGTAGTAGGGCACGTAGTAGGGCACGACGCATATATTAAGGAGCCGCACGCAGTAGAAGGCACGCAGCCGCACATATAGTAGAGGGCACGCAATAGGGCACGTAGTAGGGCACGCAGTAGGGCACGTAGTAGGGCACGAAGCATACATTAAGGAGCCGCACATATAGTAGAGGGCACGTAGTAGGGCACGTAGTAGAGGGCATATAGTAAGGCACGTAGAAGAGGGCACGCAGTAAGGCATAAAGCAAGGCACGTAGAAGAAGGCATATAGTAAGGCATAAAGCATATATTAAGGAGCCGCACGCAGTAGAATACACGCAGCCGTATATATAGCAGAGGGCACGTAGTAGGGCACGCAGTAGGGCACGAAGCATACATTATAGAGCCGCACACACAGTAGAGGGCACGTAGTAGGGCACGCAGTAGAGGACACGCAGTAAGTCACGCAAAAGAGGGCACGCAGTAAGGCACGAAGCAAGGCACGTAGTAGGGCACGCAGTAGGGCACGAAGCAGGGCACGCAGTAGGGCACGAAGCATACATTAAGGAGCCGTATATATAGTAGAGGGCACGCAGTAAGGCACGTAGAAGAGGGCACGCAGTAAGGCATAAAGCAAGGCACGCAGAAGAGGGCACGCAGTAAGGCACGAAGCATACATTAAGGAGCCGCACGCAGCAGAATGCACGCAGCAGAATGCACGCAGCCGCACACATAGCAGAGGGCACGCAGTAGGGCACGTAGTAGGGCGCGCGCCTTTAGCTATTAAATTAACTAAATTAAGGCTATATACGATTTACGCGGCCCTCTTAATTACTATATACCTATACGGAAAATTTAGTAGCGGGATCTAAGCGCGCGGGGTACGTATAGAAAGAGTAGGGGTATACCTATCTTACTATGCAAATAGAGATTTAATGCTATGCAAATAGTAAGACTCTTTTAAATAGTCTTTACTATCTTAACTTCTCCCTTTATACGCGGACTTTACTTTAAAGAGGAAGGGCAAGTGTATTCGCTATATCCGGGCCGTTCCGGCTATATAATATAGCTTAGACCTATCTTTTAGCTATAAGCTGCCTAAGTGCCTTTATTGCTTTTTGCACTACGGCTGCTCGTTTAAAAGTCGTTAGTAATAGCGGCGAATTAAGAGTTATCCTAGGATATACTCCGAATATAAGCAACGTAGGTATTAGTCCGTTCGGTCTAGTAGTATCGTTAATAGCTTTAATAGCCGTCTAAAGAACCGCCTTAAAGGAGGTAAAACTGCCTATCTCTACGAAGAGGATATTAAAAGCTCGGCGTAAGGGGGCATAATACCTCTTAACCTTACCGATAGAGTAATATGCCTTAATAGGAATTTATATATATATAATCCCTATAATACGGGCTTTATTTTAGAATTCTATAGCCGCGAAGTTCGTGCCGGTATTATATTTAATAATATTAAAGGGACTAAGGTATATATTAATCTAAAGGGCTAGAAGAGTCTCCTATATGTCTTTTGCTAATATAGAAGGAAGGAATCAAGCGCTTTAAAAGGCCGTTAATACGTTAATAATATATAATACCGGGCGTTATACCGAATTCGGAACGTCTAAGTATATTACATTAACGATAACCTTATAATTAAAGTCTTAGTTATCTTTAAGGTTAAACTTAAACCGTTTTAGGGTAGGCGAATGTATCTAGCAATAGTGATATAGTTCTAAGATATTCTCTAGAGTGCTAAGAGATATATCGCTATAGCCTGCTTGCTTTAATAGGTTATATAGCCTAGCTATAGTAGGATGTCTAAATCGACGGTATAGGGTCCTAATTTCCGTTTCTATAAGGAATACGGTCGATTGTTTACTCTTCCCGAGGAAGAACTAAGGGTATCCCTATTTCCTAACCACCGGGATGTTTGCCTTAGGGCCGGTAAGGGTATTCGTCGTATTATTAAAGAATACGCCTAGCCTATCTATGTCCGCGAGATATAGTAGGAAAGGGGTCGAAGTTTCTAGCATATAGAATATAATCCTTCTAATCGGAGTAATAAGATTAATTAATCCTAGAGACCTTATAATAGTGCCGGCGCTAAATCTAATTGCTTTTTAGCCTACGGTTGATATATCTAAATAGACGGAAGGGTCTTCTTGCTAAAGGGCGATATACTGTTTTTAGCCAGCCGTTAAGACCTTCGCTACTCTTATATTAATTAGGATGCCTTAAAAATAGAGCTTTAAGTAACGGTTATTAATAAGGAATTAGTCGGCCGAGACTATCGGTTCTATATAGTAGACGTTATCTCCTATAATAAGGTAGTTAAAAGTTATTTAATAAAGCATTTAACTAGCTTACTATGGTTCCGGCTCTTTATCCTCGCTATACTCGTCCTCCTTATCGTCCTTATAGCCTTAATAGCCTGCTAAATAGGCTATAATATCTGGGGAGACGCTAGTATACAGACAATACAAGAGATATTAGTCCTTAGCTTTCCGCCGTTCCTCTATAGAATGTTTTATAGACTAATATCCCTCCTTTCTATACACGAAGCACTTCTTAGTCTAGGTCTTATTGCCGTATCTTTAGCCGTAGCCTCCTCTACCGTAGAGCCGATGGCCTTATCTAGAGCCTCGCGAGCGAAATCCTCCGTTGCCTCTACTGCGATTATTAGTATACCTACGGTCTGTATAAAACTAACTATTAGGGTTCCTTAAATTATATTTATAATTTATATCTATCCTATCGTTATTACGATTCCGGTCTTAGATAAATTAGCGCGAGGCATTTCTCGCCTATCGTGCGAGGTACGTCGTTAGGGAAGCTCGGAGGTCGGCATAGAGTTCCTTAGCCTTAAAAACAGGTGCGAAGGAAAAGATAAGTGTATATTAAAAAAACTAAAAAAGACAGAATTCGGTCTGGCTGCCTAGCCCCTTTTTAATACCCTTCCCTACTTACTTATTATGCCTTTCTTCTTAGTTCTTTCCCCTTCCTTCCCTATTATCTCCCCTAGCAAATAAAAGCCGACCCGGCGCCTTAATCGGCTAAAAGCCCGCAGGCATTACACTTAAAAGGCTCAATCGGCTAAAAAGCCCGTAGGCAACACACTCAAAAGGCTTAATCGGCTAAAAAGCCCGTAGGCAATACACTTAAAAGGCTTAATCGGCTAAAAAGCCCGTAGGCATTCTACACTTAAGCCCGTAGGCGAAGACGATTAAGCCCGCAGGCATTCTATACTATATAGGGCTAAAGGCTAAAGACGTAGCCGGACGAAGCAGTAGAGACGTTAAGAAGGTAGACGGCGAGGCGGAGGCAAAGTCGCGTCGAGAAGTAGAAGAGTCGTTATCGAGAAAGGCAGAATACGCGAGGCGGAGGCAAAGTCGCGTCGAGAAGTCGAGGGTTATAGCAGAAAGACTAGGCAGGCGGTAGAAAGAAGACTATTATTAACGCATTAAGAAGAGAGGGAGGGTATCGTACGTAATCGTTGTAAAAGACATACTACACCTTAGTCTTACCACTAAAAACAGGTGCGAAGGAAAAGATAAGTATATGTTAAAAAAACTAAAAAAGAGAGAATTCGGTCTAGCTGCCTAGCCCCTTTTTAATGCTCTTCCCTACTTACTTATTATGCCTTTCTTCTTAGTTCTTTCCCTTTCCTTCCCTATTAGCCTCGTTAGCTTATTTAAAGAAGGCACCTTTGAGTTCTAGGACTCCTTAGCACGCCTTAGTAAGGGTTACTATAAGCGGGGTTTCTAATACACTAGGCACTAAGAATGTGTGTGTAAAGAAGGATGATTCTCTTAGGTATGCGTAAGCCCCGGGAGCTAGGAATAGCTCCCTACTATCTTATCTATAGCTAATTACATTAGCCCCGGCATATAGCATAGAGGATGCTTTATATATATTAGAATGCCGGCTTAAAAAAGAAAACGCTGCTGCCTATAGCAGTTATAAATAC
The DNA here is from genome assembly GCA_012934285.1 of Ophiocordyceps sinensis. Taxonomy (NCBI): domain Eukaryota; kingdom Fungi; phylum Ascomycota; class Sordariomycetes; order Hypocreales; family Ophiocordycipitaceae; genus Ophiocordyceps; species Ophiocordyceps sinensis. The sequence continues at coordinate 13,996,199 of JAAVMX010000003.1, forward strand.
AATCCTAATTAGGCAATTAAGAGGAACACTCCTATTGCCTAAATCCTTCCTTTTATTCTTATAAGTTATGCTTATACCTGCTAGTAATTATTCCTTTAATCGTTCCTTTTGCTAAGCGGCCTTCTTACTTCGCATAGCGCGTGCGGGAGGGCGACCCTAAAACTCTGTGATAGCTTTAGCGGAGACTTAGTCGGCTCGGACCTATTAGTCGTATATAGCAGCCTATCCCTTCTATCGTACGAGGTATTCGGTTATAGGTGACTTCGACCGACCGATGCGACGAATACGGATGTCTATTAGGCGTTCGACTTCGTAGTGCTAATCCCCTTCGTTAAGTGCTTCGATATCGCGAGCGGCTTCTATAGGTCTAGGCTCGAGCTCGACGTAATGCCCTTCGCGTGCGAGCTTAAAGTGCTAAATAGAAACGACTAGGTGGATTCGGACTTAGCTAAGGAGGTCGAGCTCCGCCGCGAGGTTATTAACTATACGCTTAATAACGAAAGGACCTTCTCGTTGCCGTAACTATTTCTTTAGCGGCTAGCTAGGCTTATAATAGCCCGTATATAGCTTTAGGTAGACTTTATCACTAGCTTTAAGAAGAACCGGCCGGTGTTTTACGTTATACCGCTGCTTAGCCTTTATAGCTGCTAGGTCTATAGCTAGGCTCGCTTATCTACGGGTAACTTCTCGTAAGTAGGGCAGTTCGTCCGCAGTAGTGCTTAAGACATTGTCGGCAGCTTCTAGCGGTCTACGTATATTAAAGCCGAAGATAGATTTATAGGCGGAGATCTTCGTACTAGCGTTAAATACCGTATTTAGATTCTACTAGAGGGCGGGGATTATTATCTTCTAATCTAGGCTAGGATCCTCGATGTAGGATATTCGTAAAGCGGTCTCTACGGTCTAATTGCGCCGTTCGGTAAGCCCGTTAGCCTAAGGGTAGTAGGCGGTAGTTATTGCAATTTTAGTGCCGAATGCGCTTTAGAGGCCTTTCTAAAAGTCGGATGTAAATTTACGATCCCGGTCGCTAACAATAGTTCTTAGCATACCTTAATCGGAAAGAAGTAACTAACGGGCTAGGCTTTAAGCCTAGTCCTTTATGCCGTACTTCGCGTTGCCTAGGATTAATAAGCATCTCTTACTAATTAGGTAAGTAACTATAAGAAGTTAGTTAAAGATATTAAAGCCTAGGATCTACTATAGGGAGCTTACTAAAGTTAAGGGCGGTATATCGGTTATAAAGTCTATCGCGATACTTTATATTAAAAGTAGCGGGGGGCGAATAGGCTTATAGGTGCCGGTAAGGGTCTAACGGTCTATTTAGCTAAGGCAATAGGCTTTATAGGCCGCGATATGCTTTTTTACCTAACGGGTGACTCCGCGAATTAAGTATATCTCTAGGTCCTTAATTATATAGACGACGCTAAAGTAGTTCTTATTGTTATAGGCTGCCGAGATTATAGATAAGACGAAGGCGTTAGGGATATATAGCTAGGTAAAGCCGTTAGGGCCTTTATAGTATAGAAGCTTATCGACTATAAAGAACGGTATACCGTAGCTCTTAAGCTATGCTTTCGTTCGTGCTATAGAGTTAGCGACTATAGCTCCTTCTAAAGGCGAGGAGAGACTCTTAACAGCGTCCTCGCTATCTACGATTATTTAAAGTATTCGCTTATAGTAAGGGTTATTATCGTATATAACGGCGAATTCCTCGCGTTTCTTAGGAGCTATAATAGCTTCGGAGGCTATAAGCATATCGTTAAGCATAGTAAAGTCGGGACGACGACGATTAAGCAGCTAGTCGGAGTCCTCGGCTAGCAGGCGACTAAGGGCGTCGGGGATAAAGTTCTTTTTGCTAAGGAGGTAGTAAACCTCGATATCGTATTTAGAGAGGTAAATTAAGGCTATAACTAGGCGATAGTTAGCTCGGTCTATGCTAGAAGTATCGAGGGTCTTCTTAGCGACGATTTGCTTAGTCGCGGAGTAATCGGTTAAGACTATAAGCAGGAGGGTTAACGACTATACTATAGTGCGTATCTTTTTCGCAGCTTATACTAGGCAGGCGACCTTTAGTTCTAAAGGACTATAAGACTACTCGGCTCTCGTTAGAGTACGGGAGAGGAAGTAGATAGGCATAATAGCTTTAACCGGAATAGGCTAGCCTAGCTGCTAAACGGTGCCGTCGCGGAGATAGAAAAAGACGGCTGCGAAGCCTCGCTATAAGGAGGCGTTAATCTAATAGAATAGCCTCTTTTATAGATCTATATAGTAAATCATACGGCTAGAAGTAATTTCCTTCTAAAGGGAGGCGAAGGAGGAAAGCTTAGCTAAGGTCGGCTAAAACGATATAACTCGTGTATAAGACTTCCGCTTATAAGGGTTCCCGTTCTTAACCTTACCGATTAAGCGACCTTAAGCTAGAAGACTAGTCTTACGATCCTATAGAGGGGCAATAGAAGCGCCGTAGTATAGGATAAGGTTACGAATATACCCTATAGCGCCGATATAGTGTTTAAGAGCGGCGAGGTTATCGGGGAATAGAAGCTTTGCGAAGGCAGCGAGCCTATGCTTTATAGTACTTATCCCGAACGCGTCGATACGAAATCCGAGTAGCTCTACGGAAGGGTAGCCGATCTAGCTCTTAGCAGGGCTTATAGATAGGTTAAGCGATACGAAGAGCTTAAAGATAGCCTCGAGATATTAAAAGTATTCCTCTTTTATAGTAGAGTAAATAACAATATTATTAATAAACGCGCGGCTATAGCCCTAGTATAGACGGAGGACTCGGTCTATATAGCGTTATACATACGCTAGGCTATTGCGAAAGCCGATAGGTGCAACTATTAGGCGTTCTAGACCTCGATGACTTATAATAGTAAACCTGCCTTAATGCTCGAGTTTAACTTAAAACTAATAGAAGAAGGCGGAAGCGTCGATAGTAGTAATAAAACGGGCGCCTAAGAGTTTAGCAATAATAGAGCTTTATAATAGCAGAGGGTAGGAATCCGGGATAGTAATACTATTAACGGCACGTAGGTTAATAACGACTCGGCCTTTAGTCTCGCCTTAGGCTATACGCTAGACTACGAAGATAGGTGCTACGAACGGCGTAGGCTCGTCGGCCTACTCTAGGCGACCCTGCTTATAAAGTAGGTTAAACGTATCGTCGATAACCTTCCTATCGCGAAGTCCTTATAGGTAAAGCCTTTAAGCGACTCGTTTTTCGTGCGAATTATCGATTAAAGGGACTATTAATTCCCTTCTAAGTTCTACGACGGCGGTGCCTATATCCCGCTAGAGCTAGGAGTATCTCCTAAGAAGCTTCTTAACGCGGCGCACGAAAGAGGGGCTATAGTCGAAAATATAAATACCCTCTTTAGTGTATTTCTCTTATAGCTCCGGTAGGCGATAAATATGCGTTTAGTATAGAATACGGCTAGAGAGGAGATCCTCGATTCTATCCGCGGCGTCTATCTTAATAGCTACGGCAGCTACCGTTACGTTAGTAGTAGCTACTACGAGGTTCTAGCAAACCTTAGACTACTTAGCGGGTCCTGCCGAAGAAGCTATAATATAGGCGTAGATAGAGTCGGATAGCGAAGGCGTTAGAGAAGTGCCTAAAATAGGAGCTTCTATAGGTTAAGACGGGGCGGGAGCATATAGGCACTCGAGGACTTCCTAAGTAAGCGGAAAAGTACTCGCAACGTTAACCGATAAATTAATAGAGGAAGTAGTAGTAGCAATAGCGGTTCCTATAGAGGAGGATAGCATAGCAGCGGCTCTAAGAGCAGGCGAAACTGCTATAGCTAGCGTTAGAGCCTTTATAGCTGATTTCTAGGACGGGGCGGCAAAATAGCTAGACTCCTAATACTCCTATATCTAGCTAAGCTTCTGCTTGCGCTTAATAACGAGGTTAACGTTTATACTATTAGTAATAAGGATAGTAGGAAGAGATTTAGCATCGACGATGCTATAAATAGTATTAGCGTAAGAGGCGAAGAAAGTATAGGCGCGGTCCTTAGGAAGTTCTTTCTAAGAGGCAGGGACTATAAGGGTAGTGCTAGGTGGTATAATAGTCTTTCGGACGGCTTAGACATAGCGAATAACTTCGCAGGGCTATTTATAGATATCGAATAGGATTTTAAACCTATCGAGCACTCCGATGCGAATAACCTCTTTATTATAATTAAGGGATCCTCGGTATAGCTTAAGAAAGGCATTGCCGAGAAGTGCGCTAGCCTCTACTTTAGAGACTTAGGCGGAGTAGGTGAATTTAGCTATAGCTGCTTAGGCGGTCGGGCTAGCTATAGTACTACGTGCGTAGAAGGAGAACGTAGCCTAGTCCTCGCAAAAAGAGCGACCGTTAACTCCGTTAATAGTAATAGGAGGCTTCTTCTCGACGGTGTAGTTAAGAGTCTAAAGAAGGTCGCGATTAATTATAGGCTTACTATAGCTAGAGTTAGGGCAAACTTAGACTTCCTGCCTACCGGGTTAGGCAGAGACCTTAATCCTTATATAGGAATATAAGTGCGGCGGGGAATCCTAATCCTATTAAGGCTCCTCGGCTTTAGCTTCTAGGACTTAATCTAGTCGGGGTGCCGTAGTTAGCGCTATATGAAAAACAGGCTCCTTAATAATAGGTGCGGTAAGAATAGGCTTTAGGGCGGCGGGGGCATTAGGCTTAACAACGATAGGATCGGAGACGTTCCTTACGGTAATAGGAGGGGATTTCTTATACCTAAGATAAAGGTAAGAGAAGAAGGCGTTGCGAGAAAGAAAAGAGGTCTTATAAACCTTATAAGTTAAAGGCTTAAGCGCGCGTTCTTTACTATAGAGCTACTGCTTAGATATATAGTAGTTAGCACGTATATACTCCTTAAGCATAGAGGTAAAGGCGAAGGTACGGTCGTAGGTGCTATATTTAAACTTACCGGCCCGTTTAGTAGGGTAGCGGGAGTTTATATAGCCTACGAAGTTAGCCTTTAAGGAGGCGTAAGAGGACGCATCGTCCTAAGAGTCGTTTAAGTATAGCTCGTTACTAGCTTCGTCGCCGCTAGGAGCAGTCTTCTTATCGCTTTAATATTTCGACTTAAAACGTACTTTCTTCTTATTATTATTACCTTTATATTTACCTCGGCGGTATTCCGTTCGGTTGTCTCGTCGGTCGTCCCGGCGAGGGTAACGCTTATCGCGGCGTAGCGGGCGTAAGCTTAACTAATTATAGTTATTACTTAAGCTTCGTCCTTTAGGACTATAGTTGCGATTATAACCTTAGTCTTAATCCCGACGGTTACCCTAACGGTAGTTATTGCCTTAGTTACCTTAACGATAGTTATCGCGACGATTATTACGACGGCTGCGATTACGGTTACCCTAACGGTAGCTATTATTACGGCGACGGTTATCCTAACGGTAGTTATTATCCCGACGGGAAAAGCTACCGCGGTAAGAACGGTCTTAGTCTTTAGAGATATATAGCTTAAGGGAGGCTATAATAAAGGGCTTTCGTTCCTTAATAATGCGAATCTATTTATCGATCGGGGTCTTCTTCGTAGGAATAGGAAAAAGCGAGGAGATCTAGACGGCAATAAGAGGATAGATAGCCTTAATAAATTCGGCATCCTTGCCTATCTTAAGTTAGCGGGCGAGCGAAACCTTTCTCTAGATCTACTACGCGAGAGTAATAGAGCTAAAAGACTATATAGATATAGTATACCTTTCCCTATAAAGTTCCTTTAAGACGTCGGCGTTAGGACGCTTAAAACGCTTAGTTAAGAACTTATAGAAGGTTCTAAAAGGGGAGGAACTAAGGATATCGCGTTATTCCGCTATAAGCTTACTTATATACTATATAAAAGCTCCTCTTACTAAAAAGGAGAGGTAATATAGGCAAAGGGCGAATAGATCCTCGTCCTAATAGATCCTTAGACGCTCTATAAAGAGATAGACGTCTATATAGATATTCTTTCTATCGCTAAAAGCGATAATGCCTAAGTTCTTCGGATTATGCTTATCTAGGTTAAAAGTACTAATATTGTCTTATTTAAGGCGTTTAGTAATAGCCTCGTCGTTATAGGCTAAGGAGGAGGTATAACTCGCCTCGCGGTGCTTACGCGGGTTCGGATAGGACTTTAAGGGGCGGCGGATAAAACTATTATCGGACTTAAACGAATTATTATTATTATTATTATCCGAATCCTTCTATCGACGAGAATAGAAGGCGTGCGAATACTTAGATAACTTAGACTAAAGAGAGTAATATAGAACCTAGGGTTACTCCTTAGGGTAATGCTACTATCTAATAGAGCGCTGCTTAGATAAGCAAAGTATTCCTTACGGACGAAGAGGAGGCTATTCCTCTAATTAACCGTTAGAAGGGTCTCCGTCGATTATTTCCGGGTTAAGAGGCACGGCTCGGACTAGCCGATATACTAGAGTTATCGTAGCGTAGAGAGGAGTCTCCTTATCGGGAAGCTCTCCTATAAAACTAAGATACGCGCGAATTCCCTTTCGCTAAGTGTCGGCGTGCTATAGATGCTTTTCCTTTACGAGCGGAAGATCTAAGATATTAAAGATAATCTCCGACTTAAAGGCTAAAGAGCCTAAGAGAATATAGGCTTACTTTATATATATTACGTCTATATTAGTAAAGGTCTTAATAACCCCTTCCGTAGGCAGTGTTTTAATTAACTTAGAGTAGCGAACGGCCTATTTTAATAGGTTATTGCAATCCCTATCCTCTATAGCTAGTATAGCAGACTGCTTACGTAGTACCTCGGTTTCTAAGGATAAGCGAGGACGACGGCGGGCAGGAGGAGGAGGATCTTTATAATTACTCTTAGAGTCCTTAGAAGGGGCGGCGCTATAGACACTATCCGGCGGAGCGTACTCCTATATCGGCAAGCGAGGGTAGACGTCGTTATCTAAACGAGATACGGATGCCGTAGCTTAACGGGCTTCTTCGTCCCTAGCTATAGTAATAATAGCTTAATAAAACGAGGGAAGAAGGCGAAGAGGTCGGTAGATAGAGAAGAGGAGGAATTGCGAAAAAAAGAAGAGTTATAGGAGAGGAGAAAAGGCTGTAGTAGGAGGTATAGGGTGTTTTGATTTTAGCGTAGGAACGGGTACGCGTAGGAAATCGAAAACATAGAGGAAAAGTTTTTCCTTACGGCTAATTGCGTAAGGACTTAAGAATAAAGAACTAGGCAGTAGGCCCTAGTTCTAATAATGCCTAGAAAGGCGAGCCTCGTCGGATCGTAAGGCTTATATTAGAGGTTATACAGGCGTGCTAGCTAAGGTTGCATAAGCTAGTTATACTATAGGTGTTAGGAGCCTTTAGGCGGCTTCTAACGAATAGCGAGAGCTTTAAGAAGCTCTTAGCGAACGTGTCGTAGTAGAGCGAAGCTCTAGAGATAGGAAGGGCGTTCCTAATAGTGGCTTTAAGGCAGAAGGTGTAGAATTGCTACTAATTTAATGCACTAGGCACTAAGAATGTGTGTGTAAAGAAGGATAATTCTCTTAGGTATGCGTAAGCCCCGGGAGCTAGGAATAGCTCCCTGCTATCTTATCTATAGCTGATTACATTAGCCCCGGCATGTAGCACAGAGGATGCTTTACATACATTAGTTTCGCCTACAAACTTAGGTCCTAGAGCTCGTTAATAAAGCAATAGCTTATCTATTAGCAACTAAAGCACTTCCGGTAGGCCTTTCTTAGGGTTGCTAGCCTAAACTTAGTTAAACGTTGTGTTAGTCTAATCGGTATAGTACTAAGCCTAAGTCGCTTTAGTATCGAAATATCGTTTAATCTTATCGTATGCGCTTTAGAAGGTAGTCGTCTAGGTAATATTCTCCGTATAGAAGCGATCGGCTCGTCCCTTTAAGATCTAAGGGAAAAAGGTATAAAAGAGCCTTAGCTTAATCTTAAGGTTATAACATACGCTTATAAACTTACGGATAGTCTTGTTAAATAGGGCATATAGCTCGCCGGTGTAGTTCTTCTCTTTATCCTATATCTCAACGAACTTAGTCTATACGTCGGGATTAGATAAGAGGTTTAGAACATCGGCGGGTAGGAGTGCTAGATATTCCTTAATATTATAATTAAATGCTTCGACCGTAGTCTTTAGGGCGATTATTAAAGCAGATAGATTAAGCCTCGGCTTTACTCTTAAGATATATAACGTTAGTTTTAAGACAAATAGTAGTTATAGCGTATAGATCCGACGTATAGGATTAAATGCTAGTGCCTCCGTCGTAGCTATGTTTAGTTCTTAGTCTAGTTCCGGGGTCGGATCTATAGTCGCCGCTTAGGCCGGGTCGTTATATTAGAATCGGTGCGAAGTCGGGTAGACCGTTAACTAATTCGTTATAGTAGAGAATGGGTCTTAGACTACTTATTCCTTATCGTTTTTCTTCTTTTCTTATTTACGGAAGGCCCTTATGCCTATATTAAATTCTTCTATTATAAACTCCTTTTCGTTCTAAGGGAGTAGATCCTTAGATCGAAGCATCGCTATATAGGATCTAGTAAACGATATATTCTTTATCCCTATAAAAAGACCACGCCTACGTAAGAGAGCCTTAAGGACTTTCTTATATTCGTGGCTAACCGTATTCTATATACGTTTATTATATCCTTAGAAACGCTTTTAAAACGAGTTAAAGAGTTATTAACCTTAGCAATAGATAGATACTTCGTAGGTTGTAATAAATCGGGCTATAAACGTTGTAACTTTAGCCGGGCTAAGGTCTTCTAATATAATCTCTTCCGTATCCTAGTATTATATATCTACCTCTTTATAAGACGAGGTAAGCATGCCGATTTCTTTTATCTATCGTTCGATTAGTTTAACTAGTTTGTCGGGAGGGTTAAAGGGAGCCGGCGTGTTTATAGCTAATAACGGTCCTACTATTATGCTTATTTCGAATTCGTTAATAATGTTATCGTAAGGGTCTCGTAAGGATCTTTACGAGGGATATCGAAGCGATTAGTCTCTATTCTAAATAACATTACTCTTCCTCCTTAATAAAAGCGAGATAGGATTAAATAGTTATAGGGATTCGCGTTATTATTCTACGTTATAGACGCACTAACTATTAACGTTACTCTTCCTCCTTAAGAGAAGCGAGACGGGATTAAAAGGAAGCTTAGAAGGGTCTATTTGCTAGTCGAGCTCGGTTTAAAGAGTCTTATTCTTAGCATAGATAATCCTCTCTAAGTGTACGCAATAGAACCCCGAGGGTAAAGATGCGTAGGAGCCGCGTTCTTATAACTACTGCCCCTTTACACTTTCGACGATTAAGATCTATCTCTTCTGCCTTACTATTCTATAATTAAATCTATTTAATCACTAATTAGTGTTAGTAGGTGATTTACTTAGATTAATCTAAACAAAGGGGGTTGCATTAGTTATAGTTGTATTTAATCTAGCTAAAAAGGGGGGAATAAGGGGGCCCCTTTATACCCGTCTGCCGGGGTCCCTCTATAGAGCCTGCTGTGCTTTAACAATGCATTATTAAGGCCTACGCTAGGGCTTACTGCTCTAGTTATAACGATGCCCTTAGTTAATAACGAGGTTATTAACTGTGTAGGGCACGTAGCGTTATACGCCGCGTGGTTATAACCCTTATTGCCCCTTTCCTATATATAGTCGGCAATATAGTTGCGACTCTATCCCTTAGTTATATAACTACATTCCTATAATAATGCTAATATAAAGTAGGATTAAGGCTTCCTCTTCCGACCTAGTGATATAGTTATAGTTTTATTAGAGAATATAACTACTAATCGCCTAAAAAAGAAATAGGACGATTAAGAGGACGGTCTTTATCCTATTCTTAAGGTCTACCGTAGCGCTATAGTTATCGACCTCCTAAAGCATATCCGGGTTAATAAGTCTTTCTATACGTCTAAGGTACGGCTTTAGATAACGGAAATAATACCGGGCTAGGTATAGATTAATCGAGAGGAATAACGTAATATCGTAAGCCGTATCGTAGAACGCAATAACGACGGCAATATCGAAGAAATATAGGAATTTAAAAAGATCCTTAACGTATACGATAATAAAGCCCTAACTCTAACTTATCTAATTAAATAGAAATATCACTAGGAACAAACCTAATAGCCCGAAGATAACCTAAGAGGTTGCCCTAAAGCTATCTAACGCTTCTATAGGTGCAACCTAGATAAGCTAGGCCCCTTAGATTAGGCCCGCCTATAAAAGATCCCTTTACTATATACTAATTTCTAGCGAAAATGATATTTTTAGCGATTTAAGGACTAAATCGTCTCTAAAAGGGGAGTACTATTATAGTACTATATTATATAACATAGTATATAGTAATATACTACGTAACATATAGTCCTATATATAAACGAGCCCTTAGCCTTTATAGTTCTTCTCCTCTTTATAGAATAATTAGGTTATCTAGCTATTACCTAGTGCTGTAATAGAATAGCCGAAAAAATAGTTTTAGCAGAACATCGTTTTATATAGGAAAAACTATAGGAATAGCTATCTACGTGCGATAATATAGTCGTATATACGTAATACACGTAATCCCTAGAATTACATATACGTATAAGGGAGCTACGTTACCGCAATAGCTTACCCTTACTTAGCTAGTAACTAACCTAATACAACTATACCGTTTACCCTATAAGGTCGACCTAAAGACCTACTAATACTAATTAGTAGTTAATATAGTTAATTATAGACAGCTAGGTAGAAGAAATAAGATCCGTAACTATCGAAGGTGTAAAATACCCTATAAGGGAACACCTAGAGGTAGTTATCTTTATGCTTAGAACGAGCTCTCTTATCTATAACGTTACCGCCCTCGCTCGCGTTAACGCTATTTTAAGATCTTGTAAGCTATCCGTTAATCCCGTCTCGCTTCCTAAAGGAAGAAGAGTAACGTTAACCTATAGTACGTCCCTAACGTAGATAAATTTATAAGAATCCCTTACGCGGATACCTACGTAAAGACTATTACGTATAATATTAATATTATAACTTTATTAAGCCCCTCCTACGTAGATACTATAAGGCGCGAAAAGCTATTAAAGATTACCCCTATCCTAAAAAACGACTACTAATACACCTATATAGGCATCTAGGATATATAATATTAACCCGACCTTAAGAACCTAAGTAAAGCAAAGGCTATAATATATACTACTAGGTTTCTCTACGAGTATATATACGATAAAGACAACTAAGGCTACGAAGCCCTTACCTTCTTCTAAGAACACTTTAAAGGATAGCTTTTATAGACATAGGATAAGGTCTACTAGAGCTATAAACGGGCCTTACGTAAACTCCTTAAGAGACGTAGGATCTATACTAGCGTAGAAAATCAAGGCTTTAATAGGTAGTTTCTCAAACTATAGACTATTCCTAAACTACTATTATAGCCTACTAAAGAGTACCTAAATTAGACATTTAATTAAGGCACGATCGTTGCATTTATACCACCGACTATAGCCCTAAGCCTAGCCTTAGACCCGGCTCTAACCCCCGGTTAGACAACTATCCTTAGTGCGACGCAATAATAATAGACTATATACCTAATAACTTACTAGTTTAACTAGCTAACTATCCCTATGCCTGCCCTTATCCCTAATGTCCCTATTGCCCTTAATGCTCCTAGTCCCTTTACTAATACTATTGTGACTATTGCCCTTTAGCCGTCCTTTAATGCTTATACTACGATCCCTCTAATCGATATTCCGAACGTCGATATAGATGCCGACCTCTAGCAGAAATTCGCTAAGCTATAGAGGAAGGATAAGTATTATATAGGATAGCCTTATAACCTCTTCGACGATAAGGTCTTATTAAAGAGTAGCTTTAGAATATCTTATAGAGGCAGCGTAGGGTTTTAAGTGCGCAGCTTATTAAACGAAATAAAGGTCTAATCGGTAAAGTAGTATGCCTTATTTACCTTAGTGTTAAAATGCCCTTTAATGCTATTATAGGCTGCCTTAAACGTAGTAGTCTACGTAATGTATTAAAGGTAATACGCTTAAGCGCGACCTATAAGAATTCTCGGAAGCAGCCTATAGAATTAGCTAAGCGTGGCATTAATGCTATAACAGACGCCTATAAACTAGCGGATCTTATTATCGAATAGGTCGTAAGGCTTACCGGTATAATTCTCTATGCTATCCTAAAGCTTCGTAAATTTCTATTAAAGTTCTACGTTAATAGTCTTATTTAGAACATACGCTAAGGGAATCTAAAGATAAGCTATAAGCTTAGGGTTAAGGATTATAGCCGTATCTCTTAGGTTAAGAACGGCGTAATCGATATGCTAATAACGATAGCTTATAGGGTGGATCGTTATTGGCTAATACGGTAGAAGAAATGCTAAAAGGGCCTACTTAAGTAGTGTTCCTACTAAAGGCAGGGGCCTTTTAAAGGGCATACTAGCGATACTTTAGGCTTTATTCGACGGGGTTAAAGGGTAAGCCGGCGTATTTCCACTATGTATTTAACTATATAGGGAAAGATCGTTTGCGAGCGTATAGTTAGCATCCGTAGCCTTAGGCATAATAGTGCCTTTATCGAACTAAATTCTCGCTAGTTTAACCTTAAGCTATATTAGCGGATCTTATATAGATTGCGTATTAATAAGTTAACGATTAAAGCTACCTTAAAGGGGTCCGGTGTATACGCCTCGTCGGCGGAGAAGATTGCGTACTACCCTCTTAATAGTTAGATTAACTGCCTGCTATATAGCCTCTTTCTATCTATAGAAATATTCTTAATAGTAGCTAAGGATATCGTATCCCTATATACTAAGATTAATATCGCAATCTATAAGGAACCTTATAATATATATTATTGCTATTTTCTCGTTTAGTTGCTTATTAAGGTCGATGCTATTATTCTAACGATCGACGTCGACGTTATTGCGAGCGGGCTATAGAACCGGTATGCTTCTAAGCAATCGTTTGTATAGGCTACCGTCTAGCTATATAGGATTAGGGTTTAAAGAATTTATCGTAATATCGGTTATTATAGGGTATTCTTATCGGTATATGCGTTTACGTGCGTGGTTTATTTATTATAGCTCCGTCGTCTCTTTCTCTAAAATTTAGGCTAAGACTATTAATAGAGCTAGAGTCTATAAGGTTATATTCTCCTATTTAAGGCAGTGACTTTAGTAATCTAGCTTAGCATAAGATCCTCGCAAAGGTCGTAGAATAGGGTTTCTATATAAGTACTCTTAAGGATAATAGATCTTATCTCTTATATCCTTACTATTCTATAATTAAATATAAGTTAACTACTAATTAGTATTAGATAGGGTCTATTAGGGTTAACTAGTGTGTGTGTATTCTATATAATACGGCTAGCTAGAGAGGAGGCTACTAGTATTATAATATAGCCTCCCTTAAGTTACGTACGCACGTGATTATTTAATTACGTGTATGCAACTATATCTTATAATACTATATTCTTATACACCTTATAAAACGCTTAATAGATATTTAACTTAATAAACTACTTTGCTTTAGCGATATTATAGAGTATCTCCCTAATAAGTAGAAGCAGGTAGCGGTCTAGTCGTATTATTGCGTGAAGTGCTCGATAGTCTATATAGAATCGTAGTCTACCTTCGGGTTTCCGCGTAAATAATACTAAAGCAGCGGTCTTTAAAAAGCTAGCCTAAATAAACCCTTTATTTAAAAAGCCGCGTAGTATTTTCTTTAATATAAGCAACTTATTATAAGATATCGCGTATAGCGGCCCGAAGGGCGGAACTATATCTTATCCGTAGGAATCCTTATAAAGCGGTATCGCGTAGTTAATGCCGGGCTTATATAGGTTTAATTTATCGGCCTCGCTCTTCCGAAAGAGCGGTAGTAAGTTATAAAACTACGTAAGGATTATTTAACGTAATTCAGCTTCTGTCTTTAGCTTCTTTAGTTATAAGGCCTTTTTGATATCCGCGAGGCTAATTACGTAAATAGCAGCCGTAGCGGCTTTTAAGCTGTATTATCTATAGATTTAGTTAATAATACCGATAAATACTAAAGCTATAACCTTATTAGCTTCCTAAAGCTCGGTAGTATACTTAGTGTCTTCCGGCTTATTCTTATTAATATACTATAGCTAATACTGCGAATTCCTATACTAAAGCCTTTGTTAGTATAGCATAGAGTAAGACTTTATATAAAGAAGCTAAGGCTTTTTAAGAATTAGGTTAAATTCTAGCTAAGGGATAACGTACGCTATAAGTAATTGCTTATGCCCGTCGATTTCCGTAGCTATCTATATAATATCTTTAATCTTTACTTCTTCTATTATACTTAAGGCTCCTTATACGTACCGAGGTTATAGGAATACAGTGTTATAAGATGTAGTTGCATGCCCGTAATTATATAATCACGTGCGTTACGTACGCACGCGACTTAAGGGAGGCTATATTACAATACGGTAGCCTCCTCTCTAGCTAGCCGCATTATATAGAATACATATACACCGGTTAACCCTAAAGACCTTATCTAACACTGATTAGTAGTTGACTTATAGTTAATTATAGAATAGTAAGGACAGAAGAGATAAGATACTTTATCCTCGAAAGTGCTCGTACAGAAACCCTATTCTACGACCTTTGCAAGGATCTTATGCTAAGTTAGATTACTAAAGTTACTGCCTTAAATAGGAGAACGTGACCTCGTAGACTCTAGCTCTATTAATAGTCTTAGCCTAAATTTTAGGGAAAGAGACGACGGAGCTATAATAAATAAACCACGCACGTAGACGCGTTTACCGATAAGACTACCCTATAATACCTAATATTACTATAACTTCTTCGAACCCTAACCCTATATAGCTAGATAGTAGCCTATACGAACGACTGCTAGGAAGCATACCGGTTCTATAGCCCGCTCGTAATAACGTCGATGTCGATCGTTAGAATAATAGCATCGACCTTAATAAGCAACTAAACGAGAAAATAGCAATAATATATATTATAAGGTTCCTTATAGATTGCGATATTAATCTTAGTATATAGGGATACGATATCCTTAGCTACTATTAAGAATATTTCTATAGATAGAAAGAGGCTATATAGCAGGCAGTTAATCTAACTATTAAGAGGGTAGTACGCAATCTTCTCCGCCGACGAGGCGTATACACCGGACCCCTTTAAGGTAGCTTTAATCGTTAACTTATTGCTACGCAATCTATATAAGATCCGCTAATATAGCTTAAGGGTAAACTAGCGAGAATTTAGTTCGATAAAGGCACTACTATGCCTAAGGCTACGGATGCTAACTATACGCTCGCTAACGGCCCTTCCCCGCATAGTTAAATATATAGTAGAAACACGCCGGCTTAGCCCTTAACCCCGTCGAATAAAGCCTTAAGCGTCGCCGGCATGCCCCTTAAAAGGTCCCTGCCTCTAGCAGGAATATAACCTATGTAGGCCCTTACACTATTTCTTCTACTATATTAATAAATAACGATCTACCCTACGAGCTATCGTTATTAACACATCGATTACGCCGTTCTTAACCTAAGAGATATAGCTGCTATCCCTAACCCCGAGCTTAAAGCTTATCTTTAGATTCCCCTAGCGTACGTTCCGAATAAGCCTATTAACGCGGAACTTTAATAGAAATTTGCGAAGCTTTAGGACAGCATAGAGAATTATACCGGCAAGCCCTACGACCTATTCGATAATAAGATCCGCTAGTTTATAAGCGTCTGTTATAGCATTAATGCTACGCCCGGCTAATTCTATAGGCTGCTTCCGAGGATTCTTATAGGTCGCGCCTAAGCGTATTACCTTTAATACATTACGTAGACTACTACGTTTAGGGCAGCCTATAATAGCATTAAGAGGCATTTTAACACTAAGGTAAATAAGGCATACTACTTTACCGATTAGACCTCTATCTCGTTTAATAAGCTACGCACCTAGAACCCTACGCTGCCTCTATAAGATGTCCTAGAGCTACTCTTCGATAAGCTCTAATTATATTAACGAGCCTTCGGCGGCACCTTTATCGGTAAAGACTAACTGCGAGCTACTATTAATAAGGCGTGCTATAATATTCCCGAACTTATGCCTTATTCCGACCCTCTAAGCACATTGAGATACTATTCTTAAAGCTCCGGTTATCCCTTAAGACGAGCCTAAACCTTAGCACGCCCGGTTAGTTCCTAACTAAGGATATAGACTAATCTAACCCGGAGGCGATATACCTAGACTATAGGTATACTAACAACCGCGGTAGAGGAGGTTACTGTGGCTTCTTACGAGGCTATAGGCGAGGCTATAATCGCGGCGGTTACCGCGGCAACTCTAGCCGTAGTTATAGCTCCGGTAGTAGAGGACGAGGCGGCTACCCGATAGGGAGCTAACCCTAGAGTAAGAAGTGCTTCGTCTATAATAAGGAAGGTTGCTAGTCTACTAAGCACACCCTAGAAGAGAGGCAGAGGGCGAAAGACTCGTACTTAACCTAATGCTACTTCTAAGGAACGCCCGCTATAAATCTAGCAGTATACGTAACTAAATATAAAGGTTATAAGATTACCGGCCTAACTAACGACTAAGAGGTTAAAGAGTACTAAGATAATAGTGCTAATAGTGCTAAGATAGAATAATAGCAAGCGACCTAAATTCTCTATTAATAGGCATTTATATATCTCTTTATAAGGGAGGATGTATTTAATATAAAGCAGGCTATACTAGCTGCCTAATTCCTAATCGACGATAGGTACTTAAGGAAGCAATTCTAAGGTATCCTAATCGACACTAGCGCCGCTAAGGTCTCTACAGCTAGTTAGGAATAGTATCTCGCCTTCTAACGAGAGAACCCTAACGTAAAGCTTAACGACTCTATAGCTAGTTAAGCCTTAATTAAATTCGGCAACGGTAATGCTATTAACTCCGTCGGCTTAATAGCTATTAATATACTAGTAGGAAGGATTACCTTCTACGTGCTTAAGTCCCTAACGCCTTTACTATTTTCTCTCGTAGATATAGATCGTTTAAAAGTGTATTTTAATAATACTACGAACGTTATAATTAGCAAATATAAGGGCGTTACGGTCCTAGTAGTCCGCAAATAGGGGCTACCCTTAGTTCTTCTTTAGTAAGGCAGAATAGGCTATCTCGTTCTTAGCGGAAAGCGAACTCCGTACGCTCTATCGCCGATTCGGCTACCCTATAGTAATAAGACTTTATTACTTACTGCGCTAAGCAGGCTATATAGTATCTATTAATATACTTAAGAATATCGCGAAGTATTGTTATTACTGCTAGCTATACTTATAGGCCTTTCGCCGATTTAAATTTACGTTAAAGGACGACTAGGACTTTAACTATAAGATTATCGTCGACGTAATACACTTATATAACCGCTTAGTCCTCTACGTAGTTAACTTAGCTACGGTATTCTAAGGAGCCCGCTTTTTGCCCTTAATGTCCGCTAAGGATACGTAGGAAACGCTTTAAAGCTTATAGATTAATACCTATCTTAGCCCGCTAGATACTATTAAATATAACGCTAGAACGAACTTTGCGTTAGCAGAATTCCGCAATAAGGCTAAGTTTATAGGCATTATATATAAGCAGGTTCCTATAGAGGTATATTAGTCTATCGGCAAGGTTAAAAGATACTACGCTCCGCTGCGCTATGCCTTCGATATTATATATGCTAAACTCGGCGACGTAACCTCTACTAAGGCAATTCTTTAGATAGTAGTAAAGGCTATTAATAATACCGCCGGACCTTAAGGCCTTATACTAACGCTGCTTATGTTCGGCGTATATCTACGTATAACGTTAGACTCTCTGCCCTCGGCTACGACCTTTAAGAGAGCCGCCGTAGTTTATAAGGCGATAAAGATATTACGCTAGCTCTCTATAGAGCGGTAAGTTAAGGAGGCTTTATAAACCCGGAATAGACCGAATACGTCCGATATTCTCTCTCTTTCTTTATAAAGTAAAGTTCGTATATATAGAGAGAAAACCGGCTAGCAAAGGCTATTTAAAATTGCCTTAATCGACGGCTATAACGTAACGATTAATATAGTTAACGGACCTTAGGTCCTTCGTTTAATATTAGTATAACCGTATAACCGCGATAAGAAGACTGAGGACCTTCCGGCTCTACGTCTTAAAGAAGATTCCCCGCAACTAATTTAGTAGGCTAAACCCCCTCGACTAAGCCCCTTAGCACCTCGAAAACGCGGACGTCCCCCCGGCTCTAAGAATAGGCCGAAGCAATTAATTATAAGCAATATAGCTCTTAGGTTCCTGCTCTAAAGCAACCCTATATATGCCTTCTTTATTAAGAAAGAGGAGGATACGTACGCTTTAGCGCTTAAGCTGCGTAACGATAGCGTTATTATAACTCCCGGAGCCCTATTTAAAGAGGCCGATAATTAGGAGATCGACGACCTCCTTATCCGCGGAGTCTTTAGCTTCGAGAAATATAATAAGGTAAAGCACAGCGGCTATTGTATCTTCCGGTCACGTATAGTACGAGAGGTAAAGAGACGAGACATAAAGCTATACGAGAAATCGAGGCTCGTCGTTTAAGGTTATAATAACCGCGAGAAGCATTGCTTATTAATAGCCTCGCTAACGATATAGCGCGTTAGCTAACGGCTAATATTAGTAATCGCGCCCGCGATAATACGGGATTATAGGATAACTTTATCCCTATGTGATATTATATAGGCCTACCCGTAGGCGACGACGAAGCTATTACGGATAATTCTAACGTACCTGCCTAAGGAGTTAGAAGGTAGATACCTAAAAGGGACTATTATTCGCGTTATCTAACTACTATATAGCATCGCGGAGTCTAGTGTTTACTAATTCTATATATACTAAGGTTATTACGTTAAGCAACTTAATATATCGACCTCGACCTATAACTTATGCTTGCTAATAACTAATATAGGACCCGAGAAATTAGGCATTATAGGAATCTAGACCGACGATACCTTTATCCTCGGCACCCCTACTTTCTCGGCCGTCGAAGAGGACAAATTGCAGGAAGCTAAATTCCGGGCTAAGCTAAAGACGTTAATAACAGCTAGCTCTATTATAGACTTTAACGGCGCGAAGGTAATACTATAATAGAGCGGAGACATACTATTGCAGTAGAAGGGCTAGGCTATATGTTAGTAGGTCTCTAGGTCGACCTTATAGGGTAAACAGTGTGGTTGTATTAGGTTGTATTGCTAGCTAAGTGAGGGGAAGCTATCGCGGTAACGTGGCTCCCTCGTACGTGCACGTGATCCTAGGGATTACGTGCATTACGTATGTACGACTATATTATCGCACGTAGCTAGTTATTCCTATACTCGCAGTTTTTTCTTTATAGAAACAAACCGTAGAATAAAATAAAGAAAGAGCCTACGCGGGCGTAGGATCGCGCGGGCGTAGGTATAGCTGCGCAATGTTGAATTAATAAGGTTAAAGCTATATTATAATAGCTATATAACTATTAAATGCGCAGCTAGTTTATAACGTAATAACGCAATGCGAGAAAACACCCTTCGTAACGCAGTGGTTAGGCTAGTAACCCTATTAATGATTAAGCGGTCTAGACCACCGCTTTATGCTAGTAACCGTGCTTTAGGGTGGCCTTACTAACTATCTTACCGAACGTTATAGTGCGAAATCGGGGAACTATAGGCAACTAGGGAAAAATAAACTATAGGCTTATAGGCAACTAAGGCAAAATAAGGTAAGAAGTAATATAGACTATAATAGATAGTAAAAGAATATAAATGTATGCGTAACTATACTAAACAAATTGTTCGTCGAGGGCTATTCGTCTAGGGCTATTTATCTAAGGCTTATTCGTTAGGGGCGGTTGTAAGGATTAGACTCGTTAGACCTAATGTCTAGGGACCCCTTCTAGGGCGATTCTTAGTTAGGCATATTAATAATATTACTCTACCGAAAGATTATTCTTTTTGTTAAACTTGCTATTAGTGTTTAATGTTTATAGCGAATTGTTAGAATGTATTTAACCGAACAATAGCATACGATAAGATAACCTTCCCGATTAGTTTAAATATAAACATCCGGAGGTTTAAGGTTCGAACCGTATCGACGAATTCTTTTATTGCAGTTAATTAAGCAATAGAATAGGTAAAGGAATAAGTGCGCGAATAAGCGCGCAATTGAAAAATAAAGGAGCGCGCAATTAAATAAGGAAAGAGCGCGCAATTGAATAAGGAAGGAAAAAAGCGTTAAAGATTAAGGCCGTACGACGAAAGCTTCTATCCTTACGGTTAGCGCGTTAGTCTTAACGAAGCGTTTAAGAGACTTATTTAGGGAGGACTTCGTTAATGCATTAGCTAGGTTGTTATTCTTATTAATCTATCGGACTTCTGTAATCTCCTTTCGCTCGTATAACTAACGAAGCGATATAACATCGATTATTAGTCGCTTCTCTTTCGTTATAGTAAGCTTTATAAGACATTCGTAGAGCGAATACGAGTCTATATAAAGGATTAGAGGCACTAGAGGCAGCCGCAGGCGTTCTATAATTATCTTAATCGTTATAGCGAGGCAAATGCCGATATTAACGCCCTTAACTATACCGTAGACCTCTAAGGCTAGAACGCTGCGTGTGACCCTTTTACACTTAGTAGAGCTCTAGTGCACGATATTGCCTTTAATCTCGAAGTGGCTATTAGACCGGGTCTCTATAATAAGCGCAATAATAAAGCCTAGCTGTAAAGAGAGGTCTAAGTTATTTGCAAAAAAGCCATCCGTGAATACTAGCAGCTTCGCATTCGTAAGATCAACTAGTTCGTACGTTAGGCCGCGTTGCTTATAGTCTATTTGCTATTGCAGTCGTTTGTTAATCGTTACGTAGTCTTTTTCGTTAGGATTTTAAACTTATGCTGCTATAGAAAGGTTAAAAGAAGCTTCCGGTTGGCAAATTAACGCGACGTATGCTCCTCGGGCTCGCTATTCTATATACCTCTACGCATAGTTATAATCCTAAGCGATAATAGTCTTAAGCTTTTCCGATTGACCCTTTTGCTAAAGAAGAAGATCCTAATCTTAGAGTGTTAGCCTAGCCCTATTGAAATTAAGCACCGAGCCGGGAGATATCTTAGTCTTCGGCTTCGCTCTAAACTTAGCCTTTTAAAGCTACTCTTCCTTAGTATTTAAGAAGGTGCGTATGCCTAATATTAACGTATTATCCGTTTATAGGCTAACTATCCTAAATCTATTAGGGGTCCTATTCGCGATTAATAGGCACGAGTCGTACGTCGAGGTTAATATATTAAGTCGGATAACGTAATACTTATAATACGTTTAGAACTAATGCAATCCTAACTCCGCGATTCCGTAAAGGGGTCGAATTATACAGATAATAGTCCCTTCTAGGTATCGTCCTTACATTTCGGCGGGCAGTTTAGTTAGGATAGTCTTAAATAGCTTAGTTTCGGCTTATAGGTAGGCCTAAGTAATGTCTCGCAACGAAAGAGTTATTCCGTAATAGCGAAGAAGTCCTAGAGCGAGGGCTAGGATTAGCCGCTAGCTAACGCATTAAATCGTCGGTAATTGCGTTAATAAGGTCGTCTTCTCTTCGTTATTGTATCCTTAAACAATAAGTCGTAACTTCTCGTAGGGTTTCTTATCCTTCCCTTTTACTTTACGTACTATCCTCGATTTAAAGATACGGTAACCTCCGTAGATAGCTTTATCGTAGCGTTCGAAGCTAAAAACACTACGGGCAACGAGGTTATCGATCTCTTGCCTATCTAACTCTTTAAATAGGGCTCTTAGCGTTGTAATAACTCCTTTCTCCCGTAAATTAAGTGCTAATTCGTAGGCATCTTCTTCCTTCTTAATAATAAAGGCTTAAGGAGGGGGAAGGGGAATAGGGAGCTTTAGCTTATTCTTTACACCGGGGGGACGGCTACGTCTGCGTAGCATCGGGGGCGTAGGAGTTAGAGCGGGAAGTATATTCGTCGGGTTAGGACGGGTCTCTTTATTCGGAGCAAGAGGAGTCGGTTTAATCGCGTGAAGTAGGGGCTAAGGAGACGAGTCGTCTCGAAGGTAGGGCTATACGACCGTAGACCGAAAGACTTAAGGTCCGTTAACGGTATTAATAGTGATATTATAACTATTAATTATAGCAATCTTAAATAGTCCCTACTATCCTCCCTTTTCCCGCTAAACTCGCACTTTACTCTATAATAGGAGAGTAATAGTTTTAACTATTAACGGACCGTTCCTCGCATAAAGAGCATCTTATACCTATCGTTCTATAGAGAGTTATCGAAGCAATTTCATCGCCTTTTATATAGCTATAGATATTTTTAGGGTTATAGCTAACGGGGGCGAGTTAATAGTTATACGTAGGTATATACTAAAGACGAGAAGTATAGGGATAAGGCCGTAGGGTCCGGCTGTATTGTTAACGGCTTTTACGGCTATCTAAAGGACTGCTTTAGGAGACGTAATAGTCCTAATCTCTACGTAAAGGATTTTAAACGCACGGCGCAAAAGAGCGTAATACCTCTCGACCTTCCTAATCGACGTATGTAACTCTATAGGGATCTGCTTGCAGGTTATCCCTATGATCTTTGCCTTATTGCGGAACTCTATTAAGGCAAAATTAGTCCTTACGTCGTGTTTAATTGTATTAGGAGGTCTAAGGTAGCTATCGATCTAAAGGGCTCGAAGGACTTCCTAAGTATCCTTAGCTAATATAGAAGGAAGGAACCTAGCCCCTTAGAACGCTATTATAGAGTTAACGACGTATAGAATAGGTCGTTAAGGGCTCTTAAGGTATATTACGTCTACTATAATCTCGTAATTAAATTCCTAGTTATCTTTTAGCGTAAACTTAAAACGTCTAGGTGCCTGTAAGTGCATTTAGCAGTAATAATAGAATTTAGAGATTAATTTAAGCTATATAGTCGTTATATTATAGCCGGCCTGCTTAAGTAGGTAATAGAGTCTTAAAACAGCTAGGTGCCTAAAGCGGCGATATAGAGTTCGTATCTTACTCTCTATTAGAAAGGAGATCGTCTCTTTTACTTTTAATAAGAAGAACTATAGGTAACCCTATTTACGGATTACTAGGATCCGGTTGCCTAGATCGTTAGTCCCTAGTGTGTTCGTTGTATTA
This sequence comes from Ophiocordyceps sinensis, assembly GCA_012934285.1. Lineage (NCBI taxonomy): Eukaryota > Fungi > Ascomycota > Sordariomycetes > Hypocreales > Ophiocordycipitaceae > Ophiocordyceps > Ophiocordyceps sinensis. Next base: position 14,019,350 of record JAAVMX010000003.1, read on the forward strand.
TCGAAGTAGATCCTAAGTCGGTCTATATTAGCAAGAGAGAGTAGAAAAGGGGTATAGGTCTTAAGAATATGAAAAGTTACTCGACTAACGGAGGTCTTAAGGGCGATTAAACTAAGGGATTAAATAGGAGTGCTAGTTCTAAATCGGATGCTAGCTTGCCCGGCTATAGAGCTATTAAGCATAATAGAAGGTTCCGTTTACTATAAAGCGAAGTACTGCTCCTATCCTACTGTTAATACTCTAGCCGCACTAGTATCGATTATAATTCCCTAAAACTATTAACGGGAGTAGCGATCCTCGATTAGGAATTAGTCGGTAGGGGTTAATTAATCTATGCTATAGACGTCTTCGCCGGTCTTAAGGTGTGTAAAGGCGGCCTTATAGAGCATTTAAGTTGCTGCTTGCTTTAGATCGGCATTATTAGCATCTTCCACGTCTTAGTACTCGTTAGCTTCTGTTTCGTCGGTCTCGTGGCCTTTAAACTCGGTCACGTATGCCGTAAAGTTAGTCATTAGGATGCTATCGTTAAAACACTGCGTAAGGTATTAGTCCTTAGACCGTTAGCGTTCCTTAGGCGTGTGTTTAGTAGACTAATAGCCCTCCTTATAACAAACGAAACACTTCTTAGTCTAGGTCAAGCGGTTAGGACTATTGCTATAGCTGCCTCGTCCTTATAGGCGAAAGGGTGTCCTACGGTTATATCTAAAGCCTCGTGGATAGCCTCTACGTCTACCACCTCGTCCGTAGCTTCGTCTACGGAATCCACCTCGTCTACGACTGCTTAAGTATCTTCGGTCTAGGTACTATTAATCGTTATAATTAAATGCTTTATCCTATAGGAACTAGCTAGACGGGTTGCGTGCTAGGTGTGTCTCGATAGATATACGTAAGTCTATAAATACGGTTTCGACCTTTTAGGCAGGCTTAAAGAGAGCGTATTCTAGCTCCGGTATACTACGGCACGCGTTAATAAAGGACGTACGAAGTGGTATATCACTTTCGTAGTCTTTTCCTAGGGCTCTCTAATATAGCTAAAGCTTATTAAAGAGAGTCTATAGTACCTTATAAAGCGGCATCGTAGGATTCTCTACGTAGACCTTATTGAATATAGTTATTGTCTAGTCCGTAAAGTAATGACTATGGTTAATATCTATATTAAAATGTTGCTTAATAGTATTATAGGTTGTATAGAACAATGTAGTTAACTTAACGTAGTAAATATAGAAGGTCTTAGCTCTATCCGTTAGGATCTAGGAGAATAGGTTATAGAATTAACCTAGTTAGACCTTAAGCTTATAGTAGGTCCTTATAAATATATAGACCTTATCGTCGAAGAGGTTATAGGGTTGTCCTATATAACACTTATCCTTCCTCTATAGCTTTGCGAACTTCTATTAGAGGTCTGCATCTATATCGACGTTCGGAATATCGATTAGAGGGATCGTAGTATAAGCATTAAGGGACGGCAAAGGGGCAATAGTTATAATAGCATTATTAGCAGGGGGAATAGGAGCTTAAGAAATAGGGGCAATAGTTATAGCAGGCATATCGGGGATAGGGGCAGGCATAGGGATAGTCGGTTGGTTAAACTAATATATTATAGGGTATATAGTCTATTGTTATTGCGTTATACTAGGGATAGTTGTCTAATCGGTTAGAGCCGGGTCCGGGGCCGGAGTCGGTGGTGTGAATGCAACGATCGTGCCGTAATCGAATGTCTGATTTATATACTCTTTTGCAGGCTATTGTAGTAGTTCTAAGATAGTCTACAGTTTAAGGAACTATATGTTAAAGCCTTAATTGTCTAGGCCGGTGTAGATCCTACGTCTCTTTAAGAGCTTGCGCAAGGAACGTTTATAGGTCTAGTACACCCTATCCTATGTCTATAGAAGCCATCCTCGAAAGTATTCTTAGAAGAAGGCAATAGCTTCGTAGCCTTAGTTGTCTTTATCGTACGCATACTTATAGAGGAACCTTATAACGTATATAGTGGCCTCTGCTTTACTTAGGTTCTTAAGATCGGGTTATTATTATGCATCCTAGATACCTATATAGGTGTACTAATAGTCGTTTTCTAGGATAGGGGTGATCTTTAATAGCTTATCGCGCCTTATGTTGTCTACGCGGGTAGGGCTTAATAAAGTCATAATGTTATATATAATAGTCTTTACGTATTTTGTCGGCGTGAGGGATCTTCTCACGAAGTTGTCTTCTGCGTTAGGGACGCACTATAGGTTAACGTTACTCTTCTTCCTTTAGGAAGCGAGACGGGATTAATAGATAGCTTAAGAGATCTCGAAATAGCGTTAACGCGGTAATATTATAGATAAGAGAGCTCGTTTAAAGCATAAAGATAACTACTTTTAGGTGTTCCCTCGTAGGGTGTTTTACACCGTCGATAGTTAAGGATCTTATCTCTTCTACCTAGCTGTCTATAATTAACTAAGTCAACCACTGATTAGTATTAGTAGGTCTTTAGGTCGACCTTATAGGGTAAACAGTATAGTTGTATTAGGTTGTATTGCTAGCTAAGTAAGGGGAAGCTATCGCGGTAACGTAGCTCCCTAGTACGTGCACGTAATCCTAGGGATTACATGCATTACGTATATGCGACTATATTATCGCACATAGCTAGTTATTCCTATACTATACGTATTAATATAATTAATACAATGGCATCTAATAGCCCTTAGCGCTACCTAGAATAATAGGCCCGAGGGAGCTACGTAGCGTGTGTCTATTAGCTAGAAGCATCCTTTAATATCTCTATTATAGCCTAGGTTTACGAGCCTAAAAAGAAAGACTATAAGAGGCTAAATAAGCGTCTTTAGTAGCAAAAGGATAACTAAGATCGAGGACTAAAATACGTCCCGATAGACCTAGCAATAGTAAAGCTAATAGTCTTTATAGACGGCTCCTTCGCAAATAATAAAGACCTCTTATCGCAACTTAGCTTTATTATTGCAATTATTAATAAGGAGAGGACTAATACTAAATTCGACGTTACCGGCAATATTATTTATTAGAGTTCGACTAAGTATAAGCGCGTGATAAGAAGCGTGCTTATATCGGAGATCTACGGGATAGTAAACGGTGTCGACCTCGGCATCGTCCTAGTAATAACTATAAAGCTAATTACGAAACACTTGCAAATTCTACCCCTTCTACTAGTGATTTATATAGACTTATACTCGCTTTATAAGAACCTCGTTAAGCTAGGGATAACCTAAGAGAAGAGGCTTATGATTAATATTATAGCCCTTCGATAGTCGTATAAAAGGCGCGAGATCTCGGAGATTAGGTAGATTAATAGTAATGATAACCTAGCTAACGCGATAATAAAAGACTCCCTTAATCGATCTCTATAGCGCTTTATTAATTCGAACCGATTAACGGTTCGAATAGATGCCTTTATTATAAGACCTTAATCGATATTACCTACGTTGCACCGGCACTATTTTATGCCGGCCTTAATGCGGCCCTACTTCGCCCCGGCCACGTTCTAGCCCGGGCCTAATTTAACATTAGGATCTATTTCGTACCGGCCTATTTAATAAGGCCGCGTACTATTTCTTTTATACGGATATTAGGTTATTTTACGCGTTTGTGATCGTAATTACTTAGTCTAAGGTTATAAAAGAAAGACTGCTAGTGTGGGAATACAGTGTTATAAGATATAGTTGCATGCCCGTGATTATATAATCACGTGCGTTACGTACGCACGCGACTTAAGGGAGGCTATATTATAATACGGTGGCCTCCTCTCTAGCTAGCCGCATTATACAGAATACACACACACCGGTTAACCCTAAAGACCCTATCTAATAGAGGTCTTATATCTTTTACTAGCAAACGTAGTTCTTATATAAATGCCTTATAGATAGCGGCGTAGCATTAGCAACCTTCGTCTATAAGAGTAAATATAAGGTTTATACGGTTAATAATAATAGGTATTAAGGTAAGAGAAGTCTTAATACGGTTAATTAACTCTTTTTTCTTTAGTGCTAGCGAATTAAGCTTTAAGGCCTATCTATACTTTAGAGCTATGCGTTTCCCTTTATATTAGTATCGGTAAAGACTATATTATCCTCCTTAATATTAGACTTAAGAGAAGGTCGGATAGCGGGAATCGCTAAAGGCCGTTCGGCTCGCTTAGCTATAAGGCGAGCGGGACGATATAGGCAGTCTATAGCGAAATGCCTATCCGCGCTATAGCGTATATAAAGCCCTTCCTTTCTCCGCTTTTAAAGCCCCGCCTATAATACTTACTTAGCTTACTATATAGAAGAGGAGGACGCGTTGCTTAAAGCGGTAGATAGTATCCTCGTTCTTCTATAAGCAGGCCGCGTAGTAGATATTATAACGTCGCTTTTATAGTCTACCGTAGTATTAAGTATAGATTTAAGCGGCGGGAGTATTATAGCGTTCTTAATAGTAATTCCTTTATTCCCGTTGCTAACGTCGTTTATACTAGCGCGCTTTCGTAACTTCTAGAAGTAAGGGCTTTGCTTATAATTCTAAGCTACCTTCGTAAGGCAACCTACGTACTCCCGGAAGTTAGTAGGCATTTCGATTAAGATACGTATGTCCTATAGTTATAGAGTAATCGAATTCCGTAGCTATATAAGCTTAGCGCTATCTCCTTAAATGCTATTTCCGGCAATATAAGTAATAGTCTTTTTAAAGTCGGGAAGGAAGTCCTTAAATATTTAGCCGTCTTGCTAAAAGAGGATTTATAACCTATCTTACGCTTTTTCCTATTCCTATACAATGCTAAACGCGTAGATAAAGTGCTTAAAGAAGCCTTAAGGGTCGTATCGTATAAGCGCTATTAGGCCCGCTACTCTCGTAAAACCCGGAAATCCGCTATATCTAAGGCTTTAGTAGCGTATAAAGCAGCGAATACTATACGGTATTACGGCAACCGTTAAGGCCTTACTTTTTATTAACGGTAAACTTACTATAGAGTTAATATAAGAAAAAGTAAAAAGACTCTAGCTTACTATCCTATATAAGCTATAGTAGAGGCTTCTTTTTAATAAAGGCAGCCTTTAAGGCCGCCCTTAGGTTAGCTATTTTAGCGTCTTTAGCTATAGGAGAGTTCGTCGACGCAGCCGTAAGCGTAAGTAGCGTATCCGTAAAGGTAGGCGCTATAGATCCTATTTTAACTCTAAGGACTTCTAGCAACCCCCTTCGTTTAACTAGATTAACGGCTATTTTCTATAGTAGCGCTAGAAGGCGCTCCTCTTCCGCTATAAAAGGTACGGCATCCGCCGTCGCCTTGCTTAAGCGGGCTTTTATTATTTCCTATTAAAGGCGGGCTTTTACAAAGGCCCGCTTATTTAGCGACTCTTATCGTAGCTATAGCTACTTAGACCCTTTAGCCTATTGCTTAAAGACGTCCTTTATACTATTATCTAATAAGTCTATATTAGCAGCTAGTATTACTATACGTGCCGCTTTTATTATAGCGGCCTATCGTTTTAATTAATATATACCGCTATTATAAAAGCGGGACGTTATCGTATTAATAAGTCTGTTAAAAAGAAAGATAGATAATACTATAATAAGGTAGGTAGAGTAATTATATAAGTGCCCTTTATATAAGTATAGAAATTATCTATAAAAAACTAAGTATAAGCGCACTTATATATATAGATATAGAGTATTGCTATTTGCATAGTAATAAATTGCTATTTAGATAGTAAACTACGATTATCTCTACTTTTTCGGCGCGCACCCTACGCGCTTATATCCCGCTACTAAAATTAAGTGTAGGTATATAGCAATTAAGAGAGCCGCGTAAATAGTGCGAATAACGCGAAGACTACTAGGCCTTAATCTAGTTAAGCCACCCCGACACGGCACGTAGTAGGGCATACAGTAGGGCACGCAGCCGGGCATAAAGCATATATTAAAGAGCCGCGCACGTAGTAGAGGGCATATAGTAAGGCACGCAGTAGGGCATAAAGCATATATTAAAGAGCCGCACATATAGCAGAAGGCACGCAGTAAGGCACGCAGTAAGGCATAAAGCATATATTAAGGAGCCGTACATATAGTAGAAGGCATATAGTAAGGTATATAGTAGGGCACGCAGTAAGGCACGTAGTAGAGGGCGCGCAGCCGGGAGCTAGGCACGAAGCATACATTAAGGAGCCGTATATATAGCAAAGGGCACGCAGTAGAGCATATAGTAGAGCACGCAGTAAGGCACGCAGCAAAGGGCACGTAGTAGGGCACGTAGTAGGGCAAGTAGTAGGGCACGCAGCCGGGCATAAAGCATATATTAAAGAGCCGCGCACGTAGTAAAGCACGCAGTAGAGCACGCAGTAAGGCACGCAGTAAGGCACGTAGCAAAGGGCACGCAGTAAGGCACGCAGTAGAGCATGCAGTAGGGCACGAAGCATATATTAAGGAGCCGTACACATAGCAAAGGGCACGCAGTAGGGCACGCAGTAGGGCAAGCAATAGGGCACGCAGTAAAGGGCACGCAGTAAGGCACGTAGTAAGGCACGCAGTAGAGCACGTAGTAGAAGGCACGTAGTAGAGGGCATATAGTAAGGCTACTATAGCTATTAAATTGCTATTATAAAATTAACTGTTTAATTAAGGCTAGGCACGATTTACGCTGCCCTCTTTATTGCTATATACCTATACCCGATTTTAGTGGCGGGATATAGGCGCGCGGGGTGCGCGCTAAAAAAGTAGGTTTACTATTTAAATAGCAATTTATTACTATGCAAATAGCAATACTCTAGATATATAGCTCTACGTATATACCCCTTTGTCTATACGTGCCCTTTACCCCTATCTATATAAGCCCCTTACCTTTATTTATATAAGCCCCTTCCTTTCCCCGCCCGTACGTGCCTCTTCCCTACTCGTATATAAGAATACGGATTAGGTCGTAGACTTAATCTTACTAATAGTCGAAGACCCTTATAACTAATAGGGCTTTAAGCGGCAAAAGGGCTAAATTCGTTAATATAGTTTTAAGCGTATTATCGCGATAAGTAGGAAATTTATATTAGAATAATTATAGGAATAAGGGATAAGGGATACGCAAGGTGCAGTTGCGGGCACGCGACCTACGTAGCCCTACGTAATTACGTGCACGCAACGAGGCTATATCTCTTCGCGATGCCTTCCTCCTAGCTAGCATTATTATTAAGACTATATACACCCCTTTAGTTAACCCTAATAGAGCCTATCTAACACTAATTAGTAGTTAATAAGGTTAATTATAGAATAGTAAGGTAGAAGAGATAGATTCGCAATCCTTAAACGTGCTTCGCATTAGAGAGGATTATCCGTGCTAAGAATAAGGATTATTGCCGTGCTTCGATTTCTTTAACTTACGATTAAACCCGTCGCTACTATCTTCGATAGAAGCGATTATTACAAGCGCGTTATTAACGCATTAGACACTATCGCGAGACTATCGCGACCTTAAACCCTAATTATTACGATAACTTCCTAGAGCCTAAATCCCGCCGCTACTAGCCCTAAGGCATAATACGTCCCGACCCTCGAATAATGCCTAAAGGGGACCCTTATTGTAAGGGCAGTATAGAAACACGCTAATATAAGCCTCTAGTTCGACGAGGCCCTAGATAAGCAAAACCCGGTCGTAACGACTACCTACGTAGCGGCCTTTATTATAAGCTGCGAAGGCTTAAGGGACGAATAGGACTTTGCCCTCCTTACCTTTTTCTAAGTGAATTTCGAAGGCTAGTCGGAAGAGACGTAGTAAACCGTTTATAAAGACTATAGGAAGGCCTTATAGAACCTTATCTAGCGCCGCGGCATTTATCTAAAGAAGGAAGACTCGGCCGTACGATAATTCCTTACGATACAGCTAATATACGAGGAGCTCTTAATCTAGCCTTAAAAAGAATTCCTTAAGATAGATTTCGACGGTATAGCATTATGCTACTATAAGTAGAACTAAATGCGAGCCGAACTCGGCTTACCGCCCTTCCTAAAACCTTTGCTAAAGAGCTTCGTACTAACGCCGGTTCCGCCGCTAAAGCCGACCCTATCGCTAAAGGCAACGTTAGCCTTATCTTCGTTAGTCCCGGCAGCCTCGCCGACGTTACCTTCTTCCTCGTTAGCAGTAGCAATAGCGGCTTCGCCGTCGTTAATATAAGCTCCTATAGTTGCTCCCGCCGTTACTCCTATCGTTGCTCTAGCCGGCACGGCCCCGGCTTTACAGCTGGCTTCCACCGGCATAACTAAGGTTCCCTTAGGAATAACCCCGGCATTGCCCCTAGCTCTAGCAGGCGTAACCCTTACGCCGGTCCTAACTTCGTCGCCCTTAATAGCAACAACGCCTCCGCCGCCGACTATTAAAAGTCCGCTAGTTGCTCTAAAGCTATAAGCTTCGCCAAATCGCCTAAGCCGACTCCCTATTCCAAGCCGGCGCTCTACTTCGCCCGCTTCTCTAAGCCCTTACAGCAGCTCTTCGGACTGCTCTTTCAGCCCTTAAAGCAGCTCTTCGGACTGCTCCTATAGCGACTCACCTAACGAGTCCCCTATTAGCTCTCGAAGCAGCTCTTCGAAACCCACGAAGCCGCTCCTATAGCTTCCACAGCAGCGCGCTCCTAAGCTAAGCAAGTGCCGCCGCTGCCAATCACCCTTTCAGTCTCGAAGCGCCCTCTTTTGCCACCTCGGCGAAGGATGTTACCACGCAAAGCGCACGCAGACTTTCTCCTAGACCGTTATGCCCTAAGCCCGGCAGACACCGACCGTTATGCCCTAAGCCCGGCAAGTACGGCATCTACTAAAGCAGGCCAATTGCTAGCACTATAAATCTCACTTCGACTCCTAAGGCGCACTTTTTCGTCACCTCGCTAAGGGATGTTACTACTAGAAGCGTACGCAAGCTTCCCCTTAGCCCGTTGCTTAAAAGGACAAATAGCAAAGCAACCGACAGTCTCCCCGGCACTAGCTTGCCGCCTAGCTCTCTCGCCACCGCAGAGCAGGAGACTACCACTAGAAGCCCGCATAGGCTTCCTCCTAGGCAGTCACCCGGCAGACGCCTTCTTCGCCTTCGCCCGCCTTCGCCCCGGCAGACGCCCTTACGCTTACTCTTTGTTTTCCCGAGAAGCGGCCCCGCACCCTTCGTTCCGCGTGGCTAACAGCAATCAGCCTCGCGAGCCCTTAAGAAGAAAGACTCTCGAGGGAGAGCTTCCCTACCTACTAACTTCGGCTCGCCTGGTTTCTTCGGCTCCGTTGCTCCGCTCGGCTATTCCTTCGTGTATTCTCGTTGTTCATTGCTTTGCGCAACTCCCTAACGCTCGTTGCTCGTTATTCGTTTTGCTTCGTTGCTCGTTATTCGTTCCCTCTTTTTGTAGTCACAACACTACAACTTCGCATAATCCTCGATAGCATCGCGCCGCCCGTTTAACCGGGCTAGGATCCCTCTTTCCCTCTTTCGTTCGATGGATCTTATCTTTAGGTTAACGACTAGGTTGTGTTATTCTTATTCTTATTATCTTATAAAGACTGCTAGTATAGGAATAAGGGATAAGGGATACGTAAGGTATAGTTATAGGCACGCGACCTACGTAACCCTACGTAATTATATATACGCAACGTGGCTATATCTCTTCGCGATGCCTCCCTCCTAGCTAGCATTATTATTAAGACTATATACACCCCTTTAGTTAACCCTAATAGAGCCTATCTAATAATAATCGTAACCTCCTATATTATTAAGATTTTACTATAAATAAGAGTGTTTATTCTATATTACTAAAGTCTTACTATTTGTCCTATAGTAAATCTCTATTCGTCCCGGAGGTACCGAAGTACTATATATCCCCGCACCTCCCCGCGCCTCCCCGCACCTATACCTACTACCCTAAATTGCGTGCGTATACTTAGTAGGCTATATACGTGCCCTCTACTATATGCCCTCTACTACGTGCCCTCTACTACGTGTATAGCTCCTTAATATATGCTTTATGCTTAGTTCTTCTACGTGCCCTTTACTACGTGCCTTCTACTATATGCCCTACTACGTGCCCTACTATATGCCCTACCGCGTGCTTTACTACGTGCCTTCTACTATGTGTGCGGCTCTTTAATATATACTGCGTGCTCTACTACATGCTTTACTACGTGCCTTCTACTATGTGCCTTCTACTGCGTGCCCTACTGCGTTATAAGGGGCCGGCATAGGGTTTAACTTAACACTACGTGGCTAGACAATTGACTATCTAAAGCTAAGGAGGAGAGGAAGAAGAGCCCGCCGTGGCTCGCCCTTCCCGTAGGTTTTATATATACGCCTTGCCCCTATATAGGCCCTATATCGGCCCGACCGTGCCCTCGTCTAAGGCATTACTAGGCTATACGTGCTAATAGCCGGCTTAATGCCGGGCCTACGTAGTGGCTAACCTAAGCGCCTACTACGGTATAGCCGTAGTACGTACTATAGCGTAGCCCGTAATATTAGTCCCCTCCCCCTTTAATAGAAATAACGTTACGCTCCGCTTTACCGCCGAGTAAGGTAACGCTTTTTCTACCCCTCCCGCTATAAAAGCTCGTCGCCCCTGCCTTAGGTTTTCTTCCTCTTTTCTTTCTTTTCCTTAACTAATAAAAACAAATATAGCGACCCCCGCGCGTACTCCTTCGCCGCCGGCCCCGCCTATTCTAACACCGGGCAAGACCTTATCGAAAAGGAAGCCGCTTATATACTCCGATGAAAAGAGGCTAGTCCCGTACGCGCCTTATATAGGCAGGATAGCCCGCGGGGAGGCGGAGGCTTACTAAAAGCAAGCCTCCCCTCTTACGCAGGCCTACTACGCGTGCGTAAAGACGGGCACCTAATGCCGCGCCGTAAGTCGCCCCTATTATTACTAAACGTATCGATAGTATTAACTATTCTTAGGTTATTGCCGCTAGGGAGCCCGCCGCTCGTGCGCTCGTAGAATACCTCGCTATATATAGCTTTAACCCCTCCGCTAAGGGAACGCGCGACCTATACGTAAGCAACTCGCTATATAAGAATAAAAAGACCGGCCGCTAACCTATCGATTCGTAGTTCGCCCGTTTAGCGTGCGCTACTATATCGACCCGAAAGTAAATAGTAGAAAACGGTCGGAAATAAGGGTTAGGTAGTAGCGGCTTCTTCCTATCTTTTATAGCTAATATATATATAGCTAATATATATAGCTTCTAGCTCTTTAATCCTCGTCGTAAACCTCCTTATCGTCGCTCGTCGCTCGTCTTTATACTATCGTTTTTTAATCGCGGGTAGTTCTAACGGCCTATAGTTTAAGGCCGACTAAGAGCCGGGCTCTTAGTAGTTTTACTAAGCGTATATAAGGCCCGCCCTCCGTCTATACTTACTCTACTTACTAGCGCTCCGCCTCTCGTAAGCTAATCGTCTTCTATAGCGCGACGGGCTTATCGACTAAAGTATGCTTAATCGCCGTTATACTTAAGCACGTCGCTATATAACCCTTCGAAGTTATCGAGCGCCTCTATATTACGGAATTCTTCTAAAGGCTCTTAGGTCGGCTCGGTATACCTACGCTATCGAATAAGCACTTAGCGCTTTTAGCGGGGGCCTCGCCCTTTCTACTACGCTACGAGGATCTCCTCTACGTCTTATTCGCGGCCGCCTTTATACGCGATAATTAGCGGCGGCTAAGCGTCGTAAAGGACCTAGCTAAAGAGAGGATCCGCGGCGGCGCGTCGTAATAGGTCTACGTAAAAGCGTAGGTATATGCCTTATAGCACTTTAAGCTCGATAGTATATAAACTAAAGACTGCCTTTATTAGGTATTTATAGTAGATCTAATTAATTTTCGGGTAAGGTCTATCCGAGAGGTAGTTGCTTATATAGAGCTACGCCTTATCGCCGACTTAGAATCTTTCCGCTAGCTAGCGATAGCGATTAGCGAAGTCCTCTTATCGTACTTAGGCCGCTATTATCGCAGCCTATATAAAGTTAGTTACCTTTTATATTCTAGCAATAAGGTCTTATATACCGCGTTAGTTAAGCGTTACGCGTGCCGGCTCGTCGTATAGCTAGATAGTATTAACGTTATATCTATATTCTGCGAAGAATAGACTTAGCCTTATAGTCGACGATACTCTATTGTTTATTGCTAGCTGCGCGGCGGGTAGTAGGTCTTCTTAATCGTTCTATATATAGCATACGTACGCGCGGAGGTAGGCTTAAATCTCCTAGTTTGCTCTTTCCAAGCCACCGTTAGTCTATAGGTAGTATACGGTGCTAAGTTTCTGCTTAATATCGTAGAGTCGATAGAACTTAACCTAAAACTCCCCGAGCTAATTGCTTCCTTAGTCTATTATAATAGACTTTAGTATGCCGTAGAAGCGGTAGTACGCTAAGAGAAACCTTATAGCATACGCCTTTGCGTTTATAGTCTCTATCGCTTTTAACGTTACCGCCTTTATTAAACATTCGACGATTACCTATAGATATCGGGCGCCGCTCTTAGTAGAACTTAGGAAGTCTATTATAAAGTCTATCGAGAGGTATGCCTATAGCTAATCGGGGATAAGCAGCGGCTTTAGCATTCCCTTTTTTATCTAACGCTAGATATAACTCTAACTATATACGTCGTAGTTCCGGATAAACCTTCGAACGTCCTATAATTAGCCTAGCTAAAAAAACTACCGGGAAACTACTATAATTATCCCGTCTCTCCTTAGGTAACCGTTTACTTACGAGTTATATATCTATTAGATAATATTAGTGCGAAGTATACTATCCTTACTAAGCACTTAAATACGGTTACGAAAGCAAAGACGGTTACTAAGGTCGATCGAGCACTTAGCGATTTACGTCTTAAGCTTGAGCTACGGCGGAAAGCGTCGCTCTCCCTTCTATACCGCCTTAAAGGCAGCTTAGTATTTATAGTCTTAAGCTATAGTCGTCTCTTACTAACGTTATAAAGCGTCGTCTAAGAATACTAGCGCTTATTCTAGCGCTTATAGTACCCCGATTCGTCCTATTATAGGCCTTATATAAGGCCGTTGATTATTAATATTAAGGGATAATAGGGCCTCGCCTAGACGTAAAGAGTCGTCCTATCGAAGGCGGTACGATAGATCCCCCTCCGGAACTTATGCTATATTAGAGACGTACCTATCGGGTAGGAGCTAGACTACTCGTCCTTATTCGCGGGCGTCTTTAAACCTAAAGGGCTTATCTTATTCTCGACGAGATAATGCGTTTAAGACGACCGCTATAACGCAGCTACCCGCGTAACTATAGAGCTAGGAGACAGGGATATATGTATAATAGATAATGCATTTTAGCTCGGGGACTATTCGGCTATTAGTCGCTAACTAGTCCCCGACAACCCCTCTCGAGGCCTAAGGGTATATCCCTAAGGCCCCGATATATCTTAGAAGAGGGGCAAGCTTTAGTCTTACTATAAGAGGGCAACCGTACTATAATAAAGGATTATTCGTACTTTTAACTATCGTTCTTACCTTCTTAAACGTACCTCTAGTCTATCTTCTTATAATTTCTAAAGCTTTTATTTTTTAGTTACCTAGGAGCGATAGCGCCGCGCGGTAGGCGCGTTTCCGGACGTATAGGCCGCGTAGGCCGAATAAGTCGTGCTAGCTATCGAGTCGCTAGCCTATCGCCGTTACCTCGCGTAATAGAACTAATATTAAAAGATAAACATACTAACTTATATAAGGGCTATAATAAGCGTCTTAGGACGCTATTACTAGTTTTTTCACTGCCTAAGGGGGCTTAATCTATCCCCTCGTGAAGTTAAACGCAAGCCGGCCCTTTACGACCTACCCCTCCGCGTATAGATATCCTTATAGCCCTTTAAGCAAGAGCCGTAGAGCTAGAGGAGGAGAAAAGATTAAGAGATAGGATTACGGAACTTCGAGAGGAATTTTCGTAGTAGGGTGACTTATTTAGCAAAGACTTATATAAACGTCGCCGATAGTTAACCGAATTAAGGGAGAGTTATAGTAGGGAAATTAAAATAAAAAACATTCCTTAGTTATTATAACCGACTAACCCTTAAAAACGTCTCGATTAGATTAGCGATCTTAAGGATGCCTTTATCGCTGCCTTACGTCGTTTTAAGTATAATAAGAATAAAATCTTATATACTCTTAACTATATATACGTAGACTATAAGGCGAGATAAAGGCAATACCTCGACGAAAAGCTCCTTATAGAGAGGGAATTACTTTATACTAACTAAGACAATTTTCGTAACTAGACCTTAATTTTAATTAAAGATACTGCTAATCGCAAGACTCTCTTAGCTATGTAACTATAGGAAGCACGCTAACGAGAGGGTTAGTCTACCCTCGATTTTAGTCTTTACTTAGATTCCCTTAAGTAATACTTAGAACGTCCGCTAGAAAAAACTCGTATACTTTCCTTTTTTACGAAGTTACATCCCGATCTTTAAGACTAAATCTCCCTTTATTTAGCGTCTATTTAAGATAATACTCGTAAGGAGATAGTCTAACTCGCTTAACGCTTTTAAGATGCTCTAGGAAATAAGAAGCGCCTTATAAAGCTAACTAACGACTAGTCGACCTTAACTTAGGGGGTAAGAGGCTCCCGTTCGATAGGCTATCGCCGACGTAAAGGCCGAAATAGATCTACTAATAACTATTAAGATTCCGACGCCGCTAGATCGACCTCGAATAGCCGTAGAAACGGTCGTAGCAACGGTCGTAGGAACGGCCGAGGAAATAGTTATAATAGTCGCAACGGTAGGAATAGATACGGTAGGAATAGCTATAGCAATAACCGGGGAGGAAATTCGTATAGAAACGGCGAAAGCTAATCCGGCATAGTTATTTATTAGTATTATAAGAAATTAGGCTATATATAAGCCGATTGCTAAGCGATAGCGAAAGCTAACTAAGCTATAGCCGATTTAGAGACGATAAAGAAGGAGGGAAACGCTTAAAAGTCGAAGTAAATGCCTCTCCTTCGACTAAGCTATAGGTAGAGGTAGTTAAGAGACTACGTGCTATTAGAAAGCTACTAGGGCGAACACCTTATAAAATTATCGTTAATCTCGATTGCGGTAGTAAAGTAGACTTAGTAGATATAAATTTTACTCGAAAATAAGGGCTACGATAGCTTCCTTTATTAACCCTTAGATTAAAGGTAGTTGGGAACACGCTTATAAGACGATATAGAGTCTAGGAAGTTTCTATCTAACTCTAAGATAGTCGCTATAGGGAAAAGACAGTTATTCGCCTTTATATCGGCATCGATAACGGATTAAAACCCGACGACGCACTAGTTTTACTTAGTATGCCCGTACTTTCTTAGGAATATATTTATCTCGTTCCTTTTAAACGCGCTTAGTGGTTGAAATACTAACTTTCTAAGGTGTTATTACGCTAACCGTAGAAATTTTTATATAAGTGTCGGAATAAAGCATGGGTCTATATAGTTATACTAGACTTAAATTTTATACTATTTCCCGATAAAGATAATAACTCGGCGAACCTTAAGCAAACGGGGGAGGAAATACCGGCGACTCTTTTAGACTTTAAAGACGTGTTTTCTAAGCACGAGGCCGATTTATTACTAAGGAAGAAAGGCACCGATTATGCGATTAACCTATTGCCCGACTCTAAGCCGCCTTTTAGACCTATCTACCCTCTTTCTTAATCCGAACTTTAGGTTTTAAAGGAGTAGTTAGATTAGTCCTTTAAGCATAGTATTATTCGGAAATCTAAGAGTTCGGCCGGGGCTCCTATCCTTTTTATGCCTAAGAAAGACAGCACCTTACGCCTTTATATAGACTACTAGGGGGTTAATAGCATTACCGATAAGAATCGCTACCTACTCCCCCTTATTTCGGAGATTATAGACCGTTATTAAAGGGCTAAGTACTTTTCGAAGATTAACCTAAAAAACGCATACTAACGCATCCGGATTAAGGGAGGGGATAAATAGAAGACAGCTTTTCGTACTTACTACGGTTACTATAAGTATTTAGTATTACCGTTTAGATTAACTAACGCCCTTACTATATTTTAGTTATATATTAACCAAGCTCTTAAAGGCCTTATAGATACTATTTACGTCGTCTACCTTAATAATATTTTAATCTTTTCTAAGACCTACGAAGAGCATATAAAACACTTACGATAAGTCCTCGAACGACTAAAGAATATTAAGCTATTCGCTAATTTATCGAAGTGCACTTTCTATAAACAATCTTTAGAGTTTTTAGGATTTATCCTATCTATTAATAGAGTTGTAATAGACCTAGCCTGCGTTAAAGCTATTATAAATTAAAAAGAACCTCGTTCTTTCTATAATATTTAAGTTTTTCTTAGTTTTATAAATTATTACCGACGATTTACTTTAGGATATTCTAGTATTATTGCCCCTCTTACTACGTTATTAAAGGGGAGCGTTAAAGAAAGAAAGCCCGGACGAGTATAGCTAAACACTAGCGAATTAATAGCGTTTTACGCTATAAAGAACGCCTTTACAACGGCCCTACTTCTCCGATACTTCGACCCTTAAAGACCGATTCGCATCGAGACTAATACCTTAATTTTCGCAATAGCTAGTATTCTTTTATAGCCCGATAACGAAGGCTACTATTATCCGATTGCTTTTTAGTTACGGAAGCTTACTAGCCTTAAGCTTAACTACGGCACCCTTAATTAAGAGATATTTACTATCGTTACGTTATTTAAATACTAGCGATACTATGTCGAAGGGGCGGCGAATACCGTTAAAGTTTTATTAGATTACTAGAACCTTTAAGGCTTTATAAAGTAAGTATCCCTTAATAGAAGATAAGCACGTTAGTATATATACCTAGCTCCTTTCGATTTTACGATTAAACACCGAGCCGGTAAATTAAATCCTACCGATGCTTTATTAAAAAGGCTAGAATTTATAGGGGAAGCCCTACCGTCTATAAAGCTACTCCCGGAACTATAATAGAAGTTAGTAGTTATCCGGTAAGTGTATATAGCTATAGATTCTTTATAAAGCGACCTAAAGACGAGTTCTTAGGTCTCTACTATCTTTAAGCTTAACGAGATGTCTTTACGTAACGAAAATACACGAGCTCTTTAAGATTCGATCGCTTAGCATTCGGGAATAAGTCCCGCTAAGTTAGCTACTTAGGTTAAAGATATCGTTAGTTATAAACAACGGTGTTAAAGATAATTAGCTAGGTTAGCAGCTCGTTGTAAAAGGGTCTATAAGAGCAATATCTCTAAGCCCCTTTTTAAGCTCCTTAAGAGGACTTAAGCGGAAGATCTATAGACTATATAGCGAGTATAGGCCGAAAGTACCTTAAAAGAAGGGGTAAGTCCTTAGTTATTAAGCCTAAACGGACTTATTTTATATTCGGGAAAAATCGTAGTGCCTATAGAGGTTGCCTTAAGGCAAGAGCTTATTTAGCTCTACTATAACGATCCCCTTACGGGATACTTTAGAATAGCCCGTACGAAAGACCTTCTATCCCGGAAATTCTTTTAGGAAGGAATAGCTCGTAATATAAATAGCTACGTGCGTTTATATTATATCTATTAAGGCGCCGTCCTTAAGCGGCATCGCTTATACGGCACCCTTAAGTCGCTGCCTATTCCTATAAGACTTTAGGAAGAAGTCTCTATAGACTTTACTACTAGTTTTCTAGAGTTATAGTTCGATAGTAGAGAAGTTAACGTAATATTAGTAATCGTTAATCAATATACTAAGTATAGCGTATTTCTTATAGTCTTTAAGACAATAATAGCGCTTAAGTTAGCTAAGGCTTTTTATTATAAGATTAAGCTTATCTATAGAGTACCGAAAGGCATTATTTCCGATAGAGGATCTTTATTTACTAGTAAGTTTTAGTTAGACCTCTATTATATATTATAGATAAAACGTAGGTTATCGATAGCCTTTTACCTATAAACCGACGGTTAGACCGAACGGGTAAATTAGATACTATAATACTACCTTCGGTATTATATAAATGCCGAATAAAACAACTAGCCTAGACTACTATAAGAGGCTTAGTTCGCTTATAATAATATAAAGAATATAACTATAGGCTTTTCGCTTAATAAGGCATTATTTAGATACTAACTAGACTACTATATCTACCTTATAGACGATGCTACTAGTAGGGGAGTGCCTAAAGCGAGAGCTTATATTAGTAAATTAGTAGACTTAAGGAAAAAGCTAGAGACTTATTAGCGATAAGCTATCGAGTCGCAAAAGAAATTCTATAACCTCTATTATAAGCTACTTACCTTTAAGGTTAAGGACTTAGTAGGACTCTCTATAAAGAACTTACGCTTTAAGGACTAAAGAAGGAAGTTATTACCTAAATATATTAGATCTTTTAAGGTCCTTTAAGCTATTAGTAAGCAGGCGTACCGCTTAGCCCTACTAGAGAAATACGACCGGCTTTATAATATGTTTTATATTAGTCTTCTTAAGCCGTAGGTAGAATAGGCTACTAACTAACACCCTAGCGAATTACTGCCGATGCTTAACCTTAATAATGCCGAAGGAGAATAGTCGGTCTAGTAAATTAAAGACTATAAGAAGAAGAAAGGCGTTACCTACTACTTAGTGAAATAAGAAGGTTAGCTAGCCGAATACAACGAGTAGGTTGCTTAGGACGATATAGCGAATGCCTAAGAACTTATTAACGAATACCTAGAGATATAGCTAAAGAAACGGCGGAAATTATATATTACGAAATAACTTCTTTTTAGCTTACCCTAACTTTTCTCTTACTACTCCGCCGCTACTTTATCGTTATTCCTTAATATCTATACGGCAGAAGTCTCCTACTTCTATTTCACTAGTAAACTCCGTAATAATAAGGAGACGTTTTAACTACTCCCCCCTTCCTTAGCGACCGCTCTCCTCGATTATTTCGTATAAATTATCGTATATATATTCTCGTCCTACCTACTATAGGGTAAAACCTACGTTACTAATTACTAAGCGAAGCTTTTAAGACTTATTCTTACGTATAGCTTTCCGTCGCTCTATCGATGCCTACCGGTATTTAAAACGGCGTTTCGTATATAAACGTTTAGCACTTAGTACCTTTTATTCCTCTTAGTAGGCCGTTATTACGGCTACGAACGACGTATAAACTTAGTAGAAGATTAACTTTATCTTCTTTTTCTCCGTCTTATCCTAAGTAGTCTATAACTTAGCTATCTTTGTCTAAATAGCGCATAGATTAGCTATATCTCCGGATATTATTACCGGCACTTATAATTTTATTAGCGATTATATCTCTACTAAAGGGGGAACGAAGAGCTTATAGGCTTATAGAAGTTACCGCGCGAGTTATATTAAATACATCGGCTTAATCGCGTATCCTCCTATATATAATATAGTTCGACTATAGTAGTATCGTCCTTATTATCGCTAAACCTTTATATACTACTATTAAGGCACTTAATATAGCATAGCTCGGTAATACGGTACTCTTTCGCCTTACGACTTTTTATATTCGCGGCCTTCTTGCCCTTTTTCTTAGGCGACGTCCCTTTTTAGACATTCCTTTTATCGATAGTATCTCCTTTAGTATTCGCCTTTATATCTTCGTCTCTATTGTCTTTACTAGATAACGAAAATGTTTCGGACTTAATAACTATTAGCGTTATACGCTTTATATTCGCGTAATCTTCTTAGGACTCTACTATAATAGGCTTCTTAATGCTTATAAACGGTCCTTTAAATAATTAATAATATAGTTAATCTTCGGCTTCTTCCTTTAATAAGGATATCGACTTCTCTAAGGCATCTCGTATGTCTTTCTCTACGAGGAGTCGTTCTAATAAGGTGGTTTTCTCTCCGCGCGTCTTCTTTAGCTTTATCTCTTCCTATGCTATCGCTACGGCGTCCTTAATCGAAACTCTATTTACGGATAGCTCTAGGACTTAAGCAATAACTAAAGGGCCTATCGGCTAAATGTTGTCTTGCTTTCCTCGCTTTTAAGGTGTCTATACTATTCCGCTTGCCGTTTGCTTAAAAGGCATAGCGTTAAACTAATTCGGAATATACTCGTCTAATTCGGAATATACTCATTAGATTTAGAATATACTTATCTAATTCCGAATGTGCTTCTCTATAAGATCTCGATATAGTTGTATAATAAGAGAAGAGAAGAAAGAAATCTTTATATATAAAGAGTAGCACTCTATTATAGTTCGCTAACTATATATAGGCGACTAGCCCCTTATTGCGTAGTAACTATTATAACGCGCGACTAATACGACAATTATTATAATATATATAATAATAACTATCGTCGTTGATTTTTATACTACGTTTAATCCTATTTTAGTCCTATTTGCTATTACGACTTTGTCTATACCTAAAGCTATCCTAGCGTTTAAGGCGTCCGCCCTAGAAGGGGGGGATAATTATAACGCAGCTACCTATGCAACTATAGAGCCGGGAGATAGGGATATATACATAATAGATAATGCATTTTAGCTCGGGGACTATTCGGCTATTAGTCGCTAACTAGTCCCCGATAACCCCTCTCGAGGCCTAAGGGTATATCCCTAAGGCCTTAATACATCTTAGAAGAGGGGCAAGCTTTAGTCTTACTATAAGAGGGCAACCGTACTATAATAAAGGATTATTCGTACTTTTGACTATCGTTCCTACCTTCCTAAACGTACCTCTAGTCTGTCTTCTTACAACCGCCTAACTGCCTAGACGGTACGTTAATGCGAAATTATAGATTAAAAGTTCTAAGGCCTAGCGACTTTAGCGCTTATTTAACGTCCGCTTTATTATAAAATACTTTAGGTTATCGTAGTCTATAAGGATTATAAACCGCCGATTGTTTTAAAGCTTAGCCCTTTAAAAGGCTAAGCAATAGATAATTGCTAGTATCTCTTTATCGTAAATTAAGTAGTTAAACTTAGTAAGGTTTATCCGTTTAGAGAAGTACCCGACCGCGTATTACATCCTATTATAGCTAACCTATATTAGTACGCTACCTATAGCGAAACTAAAGCTATCGGTCTTAAGGAACGTCTTTAGTAAGGGATCTTACTACGCGAGGACTAGCGCTTTATAAAATAACTGCTTTAGATAGAGGAACGCTTACTCTTCGACCGCCCCCTACTAAAACTATACCCCTTTCTTATATAACGTATCTAAGGCTTAAGCTATATACGTATATAGCGGAATAAAGATATAGTAGTAGTTAGCGAATCTAAGGAAGCTTTATACCCCCCTTATATTAGTTAGTGCCTTCTACTCGCGGATAGTATAAAGCTTATCTAAGTTGTAACTAATTCCCCGTCCGGCCGTTACGATAAAGCTAAGGTATTTTACCTATTTTACGTAAAACTCGCACTTCTTCGGGTCTAGGTATAACCTTATATCGCTAAGCGTTTTAAGCACGAGGCGGACCTTTTGCTAATAGTCCTTTTTCGACCTAAAAGAGTAAACGAGGATATTATCTATAAACGCCGTAACGAAGTCGTTAAGGAACCGCTAGAGCGTAGAATTAAGATACCGTTAGAAGGTCGCTAAGGTTCCGGTAAGCCCGAACGGGTATACCCTCTACTTAAAAAGACCTAGCTGTATGCGAAAGGCGGTTTTATACTTATAGCCTTAAGCGATATAGATTTTATAAAACGCCGCGACGACGTTAAGCTTAGTAAACTACTTCGCCTTCGCTAAGTTATTAAGCGTTTCGGCAATTAATAGCGGCGCGTACCGATCCTGCTTTATAATCTTATTAAAGGCCCGGTAGTCGTAATAGAACTAAATGCCCTTATTAGGCTTCTTTACGAATAATACTAGCGCCGCCGCCGCCGAGCTACTAGCTTAGATAAATCTATAGTTAAGGAGGTTTATTAACGTCTTCTTTAGGATTAGTAACTCCTCTCTCGATATATTATATAATAGGCCCTAAGGTAGCCGTAGCTTGCCGCCCTTTAGGGTTAGCTCTAAATAGATCTTATAGTCTACCCCCGGCCGGAATAGCAGTAGTATTATAGACTTATCTAGCGCAAAGAGGTTAGGGAAGTCCTAAAGTAAGTCCGCTAGGATATAGTCCGCTAGGTTAACCGGCTTCTTCGGCTTTAACGCCTATTTAATCTCCTTTAATAAGATCGCCTTTACTACGCTTATATCTCTTTATCGTCGTTTAAGCCGTCTTATCTCGGCGGCGAATACCGACGCTAAGACTAGCTTCGCGTATTTTAGGCGCCGGATTTAAGCCGGCTTACCCTAGCCTAACAATTGAATCTAAACATCGGCCTTCTTATGCTAGATCGTATTATTCTTTGCGATATAGGTAACGTAGTTCCTTTTTATCTAAAGGCGGCTTAAGAATACGTCTTAGCTAAAGCCTTAAATAATATAAGCGAAGATACGCTCCTTAATGCCGTTAATATCTATATTAAAGTAAACTATACCTTTAGAGCGTATAGGCTCTATATCGTCTAAGAAAAGCAGTAATGCCCTCTCCTTCTTTTCTATATACTTTAACCTAAGCCGTCTTACGACGTTAAGGTCGACTATAGTATAGTAATTATAGCCTAAGTCGACGAAGGCACGAAAGTCGTTTACTTTATCTATCTTAATAAGTATTAATATAGGCTTTATCGTTATATAGCCCTTCGCCTTTTATTACTCCCGCTAGACCGCTTCGTCTACCCTCTTAGCCTAACTTCGCTAAGGGGTTACTCGTTTCTTAAGTCGTTACTATTATCTACCTCCCTAATGACTTCGCCCTACGGCTATATGCCTTAGACCTTTAGAGGCGTTTATTAAAGGCCTCTGCCTTTCTTATCCGGATACTTAAACGCCCGGTAGCCGGTCTTAGCGTATACTTAGTAGGCTCTCGATCCTAACGAGGACTTTCCCTTACCTCGGCCTCTACCGCCTTAGACGGCACCGCTACTATAAAAGGCACTAACTCCTTTAACTCCTATTATCGTAGTATTGCCCTCGGTATCTCGGCCGTTTCTTTCTATAATTAGATAACTACGGCCGCGGCCGCTTCTTTAGGTAAAGGCGCTATATAAGCGCTCGATTTTAGCCGCGATTTAAGCTACCTTTATATAGAACTTATAGAAGCTATCCTTTAGTAGCTCTACGGTTATTAAGGCTATATAAAAGCGTAAGTTTAAAGTGCCCTTAAGGAAGATAATCTTTACCTTAGGCTCTTACGAGCTACCGCCGGCTTCTATTAGCTTTTATTTAAACTTAGGCATAAAGGTAGTAAAGGTCTAATAGTCGCCTTACTTTATAATACGTAAGGCCGTCGTAGCTTATAGCTAAAGGTCTACGTTAAGGTATTTATTATCGAGGTATTTTAAGAACTTTACCGGGTCGTATTAGTATACGTCGCCTTAGCTATAGAAGGTCGCTATAGTCTACTAAGGTAATATATCTAAGCACGCGTAGATTAAATAAAAGATCTTCCGGTTAGTTAGGAAAATGCCTTAGTCTAACTCGTATTTCTCCTTTATCTAATATAACTACGCGGTATAGTAGCGCCGCTAGCCGTCGAACTTACTTAGCGACGGGAGTGGTTTTTAGTTTAGTAGGGTCTTCGGCAAGAGCTAGGCATTCTCTATCCTTACGTTAGGTAGTATTATCGATAGACCTAAGGTTATATTAAGGGCGGAGGCGGTCGGCTGTATTTAATTTAGCCGTTCTATAAGAGATAAGATAACGTCTATTAACCTTATAATTGCTTCCTACTATATCGCGTCTATTGCTCGGACGTGCTTTATAGTAGCTGCTTATACTTCCTAAATTCGATTTAACTTAGCCTTAAGCGAGATCTTATCTAAGGCCTACGCTATATTAGTATCGGCGCGGTTATTTACTATTACAGCGTCTATTATAAGAGCTTTAGATATATAAAGGGCCGGCATAGGGTTTAACTTAATATTGCGTAGCTAGATAATTAACTATCTAAAGCTAAGGAGGAGAGGAAGAAGAGCCTACCGTAGCTCGCCCTTCCCGTAGGTTTTATATATACGCCTTGCCCTTATATAAGCCCTATATCGGCCCGACCGTGCCCTCGTCTAAGGCATTGCTAGGCTATACGTGCTAGTAGCCGGCTTAATGCCGGGCTTACGTAGTGGCTAACCTAAGCGCCTACTATAATATAGCCGTAGTACGTACTACGGCGTAGCCCGTAATATACGTGCCCTACTACGTACCCTACTACGTGCCCTACTGCGTGCCTTACTACGTGCCTTCTACTATATATACGGCTCCTTAATATATAATTTATATACGGCTGCGTGCCTTACTACATGCCTTTTGCTATATATACGGCTCTTTAATATATGCTTTATGCCTTACTACGTGCTCTACTATATGCTCTCTACTATATGCCCTCTACTACGTGCCTTCTACTGCTTGCCCTACTATGTGTTAGGGTAGATTAAGGCCTAGTATTCTTCGCGTTCTTCGCACGATTTACGCGGCTTTATTAATTGCTATATACCGTAGGTAAAGGCGCGGGGAGATACGAGGAGATACGGGGATATATAGTACTTCGGTACCTCCGGGACGAATAGAGATTTACTACGGGATAAATAGTAAGACTCTTACTAAATTAAACCGCTAAAATATAGCTTATGCTATAGGGCACAACTATAAGCAAAGCTTTACTATAGCTAGGGGACCTACGGTTAATCCCCGGGAGGAGACCTATCTAATAGTAGTATAGGATTTTAGTAGGAGCCCTATTAGACAGGTAGCTAATAGGCGCCTAGTATTTTTAGCCGGTTTAACCCCGGCCCTACTATTAGCCAATTAGCGCACTAAATTTTTAGACTCTATCCAATTATAGCGTGTTATTTCGCGGCAGCCAATGGTCGTACTTCGTGTTTATAGCAGGGGACCCTTGCAACAAAAAAGCTCACTACACATATTAAGTAAGCAAAGCGGCTTGCCGCAACTTGCACACATTCTGTGTTCTTCGTAGCGCAAAGCAAGCTTTGCTTAATAATAGAGTGACGCGCCCCACAATAGAGTAACGCGCCCCACAATATGGTCACGCACGCCTGAAATAGTGACTCAGCCACTGACCAGAACCCCGCCCGGCGCGCGAAGGTACCTCGACTCGTGGAGACGGCAGCTGACGGTGGTGGCGGCACCACACTCCGGCTGTGATTGATGGATATGATTGCTCCATCCGCCGCCGCCGCCGCCGCTCTGCTCAGGCTCGCGGGCTCCAGAGCAGGCATCGCCACCCTCCCTGCAGCCTGTCGACGAGACGGCCTGCCGCGGCGATGGCTCAGCATCATGCATGACGGCGGGCGGCCTAGTTACCCCCAAGCCCGGGCATGCGGACGGTTGGTCCCGAAAAGGACAATGGGTGCTCCAGGAGCCCGGCGACGAGGGTACGCGACGGCAAAGGACACGAGGCGCGTCGCCGTCGTCGGCGGCGGTCTCACGGGGCTGACGACGGCCTACTACCTGGCCAGGAAGCTGCCGCCGACGGCCAGCATCACGCTTTACGAGAGCAACGGGCGGCTTGGCGGCTGGGTCAAGACGGACAGGGTGCGGGTCGACGTTGATGGCACGCGCGGCACCGTCAGCTTCGAGAGGGGGCCCCGGACGCTGTCGTCGCTGCACATTAACAGGTGGCGCTTCGACGACCTGGTCCTCTACGATCTGGTACGCCGCTTCCTCTCCTGCTCGTCCGCCACTGGTCGTTCGCCCGCAACCTGACGCTGACCACGCATCGTCCGTTCTCAGGCGCTCGGCCTCGGCCTCCCCATCTCGACACCTCCAGACCAGCCCCGATACATATACTACCCGGATCACCTCGTCGTGCTCCCGCCCGCTGCGCCTCTCCTCAAGTTCCTCTGCGAGCCGCTCGTCCACGACTCCATGTGGGGCGCCGCGGGCTACCTGCTCCGGCGCATGACTCGCGACGGCAAGCTGCCCCCCGACGACCACGACCCGTCCATTGCCGACTGGCTCCGCGACATCACCATGAGCCGCGCCGTCGGTGACAACATGGCCTCGGCCATGATCCACGGCATCTACGGCGGCGACATCGACAGGCTGAGCGCCCGCAGCGTCCTCGACCGCCTCTACTGGCACTACTACGTCTCCAAGCCCTCCCGGGACGGGAGCCTCATGCCGGCCCGCGAGCACGCCCTCCTCGACGCATTGTCCATGGACCCGGCCATCCGCAAGCTCGCTCTGCAGCCCAAGGGATCCCTGCTGCACTTTGGCACCGCCGGCATGGAGACGCTGACGACGGCGCTGGCCGATGCCTTGCGGAAGCAGCCCAATGTCGACATTCAGATGGACAGCCCCGTGCGCAGCATCAGCTTCGACCCGCGGGAGCAAAAGGTCAATGTAAGGGAGAGCTTGCTTTGATTCCCCCCCCCTCGGCCACAGTTGTTGCATTGACGCGCAGTACCGTCTAGATTGTCGCCTCCAAGTCGCCCGAGTCCGAAAACTGCCAGCCCATGGCCTACGACGGTGTCATCTCGACCCTCCTGAGCCACGACCTGGCTCGCGTCACGGGCGACGCCCTACCGAGCCTCAGCGAGCGCAATAGCGTCTCGCTCATGACGGTCAACATGTGGTATCCGCGGCAGGACCTCAAGCCCCGCGGCTTCGGCTACCTGATTCCGCGGTCCGTGCCGCGCGAGCAGAACCCGGAGCGTGCCCTCGGCGTCTTCTTCGACTCGGACGTGGGCGTCGTCGGGCCCGACGAGCCCGCCGGCACCAAGCTCTTTGTGCTCATGGGCGGCCACTACTACGATGCCCACGACCCTCACGCCGTCTTGCCCCCCGACAACGAGGGCGCCGCCATCGCGCAGGCCCAGGCGCTGCTCGAGCGCCACCTCGGCATCCCGCGCGCCGCGCCGTGCTTCGCCATGGCGCGCATGGCGCCCGACTGCATCCCCCAGCACCTCGTCGGCCACCGCGCCCGCATGGCCCGCGCCCACGGCGAGCTCTCGGCGGCGTTTGGCGGCCGCCTCTACGTCGCCGGCGGCTCCTACACCAACGTCGGCGCCATGGCCGGCCTGCGCGCTGGCTGCGAGGTGGCGGCGCTGGCGGCCGGGCGCCGGGGCACGGGGCTCGAGCAGTTTGCCGAGTCGGAGGATATCATCTGCATGCCGTCCCGCAAGATCCTCGTGCGTAGGGACCGCGCCCGCCGGCAAGACGGGTGACAAAGGGGCGCGCCCTTTGCGCACTTGGAAAGGCACGGAAGTCGACAGGGAGAGGAACCCTACCACGAGGGCCGGAATAAAAGTCCCATGTTTGTATAAACACGGAAGCCGAGTTATACATGCAACGCCCCCGGTGACCAGTCTAGACGTGTGTCGCCCGCCACCAAGGGCGTCGTGAGATGCAAACGTCCCCTTGGGGTCTCAAGAAAGACCCCAAGCCCCCCTCAGCCCCTTTCGGCCCCCTCGCTGTCATGTCCACATCCTCTTCTCTCCCGCCACCGTGTGCGTGTTGATTTCGGGTATCATTATTCGACGCGTGACCCAGAGTCAAAAAGAGGCATGAAAAAAGCAAGAAAAAAAAACAACGCTTGATGCACCGCTGACCATTGACGCCGCAGCCCACCGCACAATCACCCCGCCCCCTGAATCAACCCCTTTGGTGTAGAGGCAATGCCCCCCCCCCCCGATCTGCCGGTCCCTAGTCCAGGACAACGACGTCGTGAGAGCCGCCCTGCCTGGGCCCCTTGAGTGGCGGCGACGAGCCCCCCCCCGTGCCCACGACGACACGGCGGAGGGCGTCGTTGATGGCGAGGAGCATGGCCTCGACGCCATGGCCGGGCCGGCTCGCGGCGCCCGTCGTCAGGCCCAGCCAGCCCTGGCCTTTGGCGCTCCAGACGGGCTTCAGCGCCTTGGTGAACTCGTCTGGCGGCGAAGCGCCCGCGCCCGCGTCGCACCGCCAGACGTGCCACCAGGCCCCCCCCTGCCGCAGCTTCATGCGCAACTCGAGCACCACGCGCTCCTCGATGCCCCCTGGAGCGGCACCGCTGTATTTGATCCTCATCCACCCGATGGCGTTCATCGCAAACTCGAGACGCCCCTGGTTCTGCGCTTCAACGCTGTCCCATCTCGTCTGCAACTCGTCGACGGCTGCGAGGGCAGGGAGCGAAGCCGGCAGCCAAGTAATCAACGCCCCGATCCCGCCATCGCTGTTGACGAGCCTCTTCATGAGGTCGAGGACGCGTAGATGGGGATTGCCCCTATCCATCTCAACCTTGATTTCGTCTTTGGAGAGGTTCAGGGACACGCGCCACGGCTTGGAGGTCTCGACTCCTTGGCCCCCCGGCCCGGGCCTTGCGCCGTAGCAAAACGTTACCCGGCTCAGCGTCATCAACTCGGTCGTGACAGCCCCGCCGGCACTCGCAACGGCCTCATAGAAGTTGACGAAACGGTCGATGGCCTTGATTCGGGGTTTGAGGGCGTCAAGAATTGGGCTACCCACGGGCCTCAAAATCCGCAGTGAGAACTCGCCTCGACCGGGGTTGTAGGAAACGTCGCGATCGACCATACCCTTCAACGCCGCAAACGTCGCGGGCCTCCGGACTTTGATGACTGCGTCGGAGGCGCAGATGAGCTTGCTCGGCGGGGAGCCATCTGCATCGGCCTCTTCGGGGGTTGCTGACAGGGACCGGATGCCCTTGAAGTTGACGAGCACAACTTCGTCGGCCCACGCCTGTTTGGGCTTCAGAGTGGCGGTCCCAGTGTGTTTCTGCATAAGCGAGAACAGGTCCGAGTCGTCGGCCGCGGCCGTTTTGTCCCTGGGTGATGCCATGGAAGGAAACAAGTCGGCAAGTGAAATCTCAATCGATGGCAGCCGCACTTGTTGCGAGAGCGAGGGGTCCGTGTTGCCGCTCGACTTGCTCTTAATCCTGTGTCGATGCAGTTCCCGTACGTCAACCGACTGCGTTATGATGCCCGTCGTGAACAGCGCCAGGTTGCTCCAGAAAGTCTCTGACAGCTCGGGGTGGCCCTTGTGGAGTGGCAGCTTGGCCTTGAACTTGACGGCGCGATTCGACTCGCCACGGTTCCTAAGGCAAGGCTCGTTGGCATCGGCGGCACGTCTGCTGCTGGGGGACAGGGGGAGGGGGGGAGGGGGCACTCACGCCTCGACAAGCCACCACTCGTCCCCGGCGAGACCCAGAAACACCATGACGAACCAGCTCGCTCCCCAGCCGGCCTTCTGGAGGCAGATGGTGCGGATCCACTCGCGAAGCTTGGTCACCGACTTTGTCTCCTCGAGAGTCAGGGGAGATTTCCTCGTGAACCAGCCCATTAAGCCCCCGCGCCGGTTGAGCTCGTCGTCCATGATTGCGCAACGGACTTTCTCCAGGCAGTTTGCGACGTCTTCAGCAAGACCCTTGCCATTGTTCAACTGATACTCGGACTGGACCGTGAACTTGGAGTGCGGCTTGACGGCAAACGCGCCCGCCATTGGCTCCAGCACCAGAGTTGCCGTGTCACTGTATCCCACCTGTATCGACAAGCGTGAAGTCGCCGGATCTGACCGGGACACATTGAGGACCATGCTGGCTTCCCGGTTCTTGAACCGCGGTGCAGTCAGGAGCCTGTCGTGAATGCCTCTCAGGATGAACTCGATGTGTTGGCCAACGACGTTTGTCAAGAGCGCCTCTGCAGAGACGTGCTTGACGTCCAGTTCGATTCCCGCGTCCTTGACCTCCTTGTTATCCCGATACCATTTCGCCACAATGGAGCTTGTCGCTTTCGGGTCGGTTCTGCCATTGAGGTTGCGGCCGCTGTTGACCGCCACCAAGATCCAGCTCTTGGTGCTCGTCGTGGCGGTTCGCGACGTCCAGTACTGGATTGACAAAGCCCGGTTCAAGGGCTCAACCGCCAGAGTCCCAGACCACGAGTTCCTGCTCAGCTGCGTTGCCTGACGCTTCAGCTCGTTTATCTTGGACGTTAGAACAAACTCGTGCAGAAACCGGTAGCATCCCGCCAGCCCGTCTTTGCTAAGCGCGTCGTTGACACAGCCTTCCAGGTATGCCCTCAGAGATTGGGGAAGAGAGGCGGCGGCGGGCTTGAATGCATATCTGAAGTCGATGAACCAAAACTGCTTCTCCAAGTCTTCATCGGCAATGGTCAAGTCGACCTCGAATTCGCCGTCGACCCTGAAGGTGACTCTTCCCGAGCCGATGTCGTAGTTGCGGAAATGGTAGGGTATCTTGTCGTAATCCTCGACGTTGAGCCTCAACGAAAGCAGCGTGTTCAGGTCGTTGATCCACTTGAGCTGCTCGCTCGGGGTCAAGGGAGGCGGGTCTAGGTAGTTGAGCTGCGTTTGAGAGACGTTAGAGGCTCATCGCCCTCGCCCGGTTGGGCATTGGTTGGCGACTTACGTCGGGGATCCAGGGCGCCTTTCCCGTCGACAGGATCTGCAGCGCCGTTTTCAGGTCTGGACTTGGCATCCTCGCAAAAGTCAAGTCGCGTTTGACATTGACAATGTTGTCGAGAGACGCATCATACAGTATCCTCTGCTGGTCGATGTGGAACTTGAGGTCGATGAGCTTGCTGACCATGTCCGACTTCCTGCTCCACTCGGTGATGACGAGGGCCTTGAGCCACCTCCCATGCATGTCCTGAGCGAAGCTTGCCAGGGCGCCCTTTTTGCGGAGATTCTCGTTGGAGCTGTCGTCGGGGGCGCCGCCAGCCGCCAAGGTAGAGTTGCCATTGACGGCCGTCGCGGGCAGAGGCATTTTGGCCAGCTCGGCAATCTTGTCCTGCAGCGCGTTGTGCGTCACCTGAGCCAGGCGCGTGAGCAGCAACGACAGCGGGACGAAGCCGTGCGTGATGTGGACAATCTCTTCGGGGAGATTGTTCATTCTCGGTTGCGATGCCGTCGAAGCTGGTTCCCGGGAGCGCTCCGACGTGACCCCCCCGTTGACGGCACCACTCTCCTTTGCGGCCGCCATCCTGCCCTTGTCAGGCGCCGCCGGCTGGCCTTGTGTGCCGCTGACTCCGTTGGCGCCCGGTGGAAAACCAAAAGATGACTCGTTGGGTGACGTTACGGATGGTCAAAAGGGCCCGGTGCCAAGGGCGCAAAGGGAGAGCCAGGGAGCGAAAGGCGGGCGAAGGAGGCTGTTGTAAAAGCTAGGTTGCACAGCAGCCCCAAGCAGGCGCGCAAAAGTACAAAAGTACCTGCAGGGGCTTCCACGCCAGGGCGGCTGCCATGCCGCCACTCGTGGCTGGGCGATCCTTGTGCACGAGGCTACGAACACATGTACCCGTTGGGTCAAAAGTTTTTTTCTCTCCAAAAAAAAACAAAGATGCCTTCTCCGTACTTTTTGCCATGATACAGAGGGCTTTCACTATTTCGAGTCCTCGTCTTCTTCACACAATCGAGCATGGGTTGATTGATGGACCGAGTCCCGAGTTTATTTCATCATTTCTTCCTGCTGGCCAGTCACCAACATACGAAAAGTGAATCGCAACCCGCCACCCTCCCGCCCTTCTCTTCCCAGCTCCAATGTCTCGCCCCCCCGTGATTGGACTGCTCGGCGGCGGCCAGCTGGGCCGGATGCTGTGCGAGGCGGCCGGACCGCTGGGCTACCACGTCGTCGTGCTCGACGAGGACGGATGCCCGGCCAAGCAGGTCAACGGCAGCGACAGGCACGTGTCCGGGTCCTTCAAGGACGCCGCCAAGGTGCGGGAGCTAGCGGCACGCTGCGACGTGCTGACGGTCGAGATTGAGCACGTCAACGCCGATGTGCTCCAGGAAATTGCCGTCCGCGGCGTGCCCTCGGCCTCGGGCGAGCTGAGGAGAGTGCCTGTCCACCCGTCGTGGCGCACACTGCGCCTTGTCCAGGATAAGTACGAGCAAAAGGAGCACTTTCGCGCAAACGGCATCCCCGTGGCGCCGCAGATGGCCCTCGACGGCGGCGAGTTCCTGGCCGCCTCGCTCAAAGACGCCTGCCACCACCTGGCCTCTCCCTTCATGGTCAAGGCCCGCAAGGGTTCCTACGACGGCCGCGGCAACTTCAAGGTCGGCGGGCTCGACGACTTCGAGGCCGCCATAGACGCCCTCGGCGCCCTGCCGCTCTACGCCGAGAAATGGGTCCCCTTTGCCATGGAGCTGGCCGTCATGGTCCTTCGCACCGAGGACGACGCCGGCGAGTGCACGGGCGTCTACTCGTACCCGGCCGTCGAGACGGTCCACGAGGACGACGTCTGCAAGACGGTCCTGATGCCCCCGCGCAGCGTCGACGCTGCCGTCTGCCACAAGGCCCAGCGCGTTGCTGAGCAGGTTGTCAGGAGCTTGTGGGGGAGGGGCGTCTTTGCCGTCGAGATGTTCCTGCTGCAGGACGGTGAGTCGCGTTTCTTTGCGCCCTCGACGACATGATGCGACGGCGAGGCCTGGCCTGCTCACGAAGCCTTAGGAACCATCATGGTCAACGAGGTGGCGCCCAGGCCGCACAACTCGGGCCACTACACCATCGAGGCGGTGCCGTACATGTCGCAGTACAAGGCACAGCTCTGCGCCATCCTCGACCTTGTGCCCAAGTCGCTTCGCCTGACGCCGCGCGCCGCCCAGGCCGCCATGGTCAACATCCTGGGCGGCGCCGCCCCGGACTCGCACGACAAGCTCGTCGGCCTGGCCGAGACTGAGTACATTGACGGCACCGACATTTATCTGCACCTCTATGGCAAGGCGTCCAAGCCCGGCCGCAAGATTGGCCACATTACCTTTACCACGCCGTCGCCCGACGTCGACCTGCTCCGCACCATTGGCCCCTTTATCAACCAGGTCGACGCCATGAGGCGGGAGCGCCTTGACGCCTCGGCCAAGCAGCTGCGCCCCGAGGCAGCGGGCGCCTCGTCTTCGGACGAACTCACCCAGACCGCCAAGGGCGGCAGCGGCAAGAGCTCGCGCGACGCCAAGTCGCCCCTCGTCGTGGTGACCATGGGCTCTGACTCGGACCTGTCGGTGCTGTCGGCCGGCCTCGACGTCCTGGAGCGCTTCGGCGTGCCCTACGACTGCACCATCACGTCGGCGCACCGCACCCCGGCCCGCATGGCCGAGCTGGGACGCGACGCCGCGGCGCGCGGCGTCAAGGTGCTCATCGCCGCGGCCGGCGGCGCCGCCCACCTGCCGGGCATGCTGGCCTCGGAGACGACGGTGCCCGTCATTGGCGTCCCCGTCAAGGCGACCCATCTCGACGGCAACGACAGCCTACTGAGCATTGTGCAAATGCCCGTGAGTGCCCTCCTCCTTTCTCCATCACCCCGACAGTCGAACACGGCGAGTCCCTCCTTTCCGCCACCGGCTTGGCTAACGACCAGGGACGCAAAGAGGGGCATCCCCGTGGCCACGGTCGGCATCAACAACTCGACAAACGCCGCCCTGCTGGCGATCCGCATCCTCGGCTCCCATTACCCCGAGTACCGCGACCGCATGGCCGCGTACATGGAGAGCATGCGCGCCGAGGTCGAGGCCAAGGCCGCGCGGCTCGAGGACGTCGGTTACCAGGCGTACCTGGCGGGGAGGAATGCGGCGTGAGTGGGAGACGTGTGGTGAGGGGGCGTTTCTTCTTCCTTGATCTCGCCCCTTTCAACTTGAGTTTGAACCTTGGTGTTCTTTGTTCTCTTTCAAATCCAAAACCTACTCCGTTGTCATGGTTTGTCGCTGTCTGATGATACCTCTTTTCATACATTTATATACTACCCAACTCGTACTTCGTATTCGTACTTCGTACTTCGTATGGTAATACATATATCCACGAATCCCTGCACGTACACGCAGCCAACGGGTTACGCGTGCTGATTACCGCCTGTCGGGCAGGCATAGATGGGTATACGGAAACACGAAGAATTGCTATCATCTGCTACTAGGGGGGAAACAAACATGAACCAGACCCGGGAAGCCCTCAATTCCTGCGGTTCCCATGTCATGACAGCTGCATCTGCGCCTCCTCCGAAAGCTGCCACGCAAATAACCTCTGTTGCGCCAATCCCACCACACGTTAACTCACTCTTCTATAGATTTCTCTGGGTACCTTTCGAGCGACAGCCTCTTTTCCTAATCGAGACCATGGCAAACGTCGAGCTCGCAGAACCTGGCCCTGCACCTCGCCGGCCTTCCCCTTCCTTTCCTCGCAGCACACACATTCGGTCTGGACAGGGTCGCGCGCCACGCCGCAGAGTTGAGCCGTCCTTTGTGCGTTGTCGAATCAGCTGCGACAGCCATCAGTCCCATTGGGCGCATGAGTGGTACTGCCCGCGACAGACTTACAATTTGTTGGGAGACGCTGCGTTAGTTGTCGGCCACTGGTAGCCGGTGGCGTCGCTAAACTTGTAGCCGTACGAAGCCGTAAAGTCATCCAGGACTGCTGGCCCGCGGCATCCTATCGTGAGAGGTAAGCCGGCTGTCTCCCACCGTGTCTTCTACTAGGGCAGCGCGTAAACTCACCATAAGGGTATTCCATTGGGATGATTTCCTTGTTGTCATCGAGGTAGTGGAGCAGCGGCGTGAAGATGCGCCAGCTTGCGTCAAGCTCATCGTCTCGCACAAAGTTGGAGTGGTCACCCTTGAGGCAGTCGAGAACCAGAGATTCGTAAGCCTCCGGAATCTTGAGGTCCGAGAACCGTCGTCGGTATGTAAGATCGAGTTCAGTGACAACGGTTTGCATGCTCAGGCCTGGCAGCTTCGAGTTCATCTTGATGTAAACACTCTCGTTGGGCTGAATGCGCATAACAAGCTCGTTCCGCGGAATGTCCTTGAAGATGCCGGAAGACACGTCCTTGAACTGGATCCGAATCTCCGTCTTCTGTTCGTTGAGCGCCTTGCCGGCCTTCATGATGAAGGGAACGCCGTCCCAGCGCTCATTCTTGATGTACGCCACGAGCGCGCAGAACGTGGGGCATCTCGAGTCCTTCGGGACCGTCTCGTCCTCCTTGTAGGAGGGCTTGCTTCCATCGTGCGACTTTCCGTATTGGCCAATAATGACATTCTTGGGCTCGATGGCAGGGATCGCACGGAGCACACGGACCTTCTCATCGCGGATATCCTCGGCGTTGAACGAGATGGGTCGGTCCATGGCGAGCAGGGTGAGAACTTGCAAGAGATGATTCTGCATGACGTCGCGAATAATGCCAAACTCGTCAAAGTACCCTCCTCGTCCTTCGGTGCCAAAGGGCTCCTTGAAAGAGATTTGCACGTTGTCAATGTGCTGGCGGTTCCACGTGGCGCCCAAGAATAAGTTGCCGAAGCGCAGAATCAAGATGTTCTTGACCATTTCCTTGCCCAGATAGTGGTCGATGCGGAAGAGCTCCTCCTCCATCCAGTCGGGTTTGAGGGACTTTTGAAGCTCGCGGGAGCTGGCGAGGTCCTTGCCGAACGGTTTCTCGACCTTTGACA
Source organism: Ophiocordyceps sinensis (assembly GCA_012934285.1). NCBI lineage: Eukaryota > Fungi > Ascomycota > Sordariomycetes > Hypocreales > Ophiocordycipitaceae > Ophiocordyceps > Ophiocordyceps sinensis. Next base: position 14,054,724 of record JAAVMX010000003.1, read on the forward strand.
AGCACATTCAGTGAGAATACTTACAGATGGCCGAGGGGAACGGGGCGAGGACAGAAAATGCTCACAATGACTCGGGCAATGCCGTTGGACGGGTAGCAGCACTTCTTCAAATGTTGGGAGACGGTGGTGAAGACGCTGGGCGGCAGGGCCATGTAGAATAGTCTGTTGGTCTCTGATTGACCCTTCTCGAGCTCTTGTAGGTGCTTGTTGAGGCTCTGGAACGACTCATCCTTGTCGTAGTAGCCGGAGATGTAAGAGCACAGGCCGCAAAAGTCATTGAGCTGCTGTTCAATCTCCTTGGTAGGCGTCTTCATGTAGGACTTGATGCGTCGCAGGTACTCTTCGTGGTCCATCTTGGTACGGGCATAGCCCACGATTTTGACATCCTTGGGCAGAAATTGGTTTCGATACTGCGGGGGTATTAGTTTGCGCGTGCCAGCTCAAGACAACGGCCGCATTTGCAGGAAGGGAAGCTCACCAGGCCGAAGAGCGCGGGGTACTGCGAATGAGGGTCTCGTCAGCGCATGCACGAGGCGCGTCTGGACCGACAGGTGGCCTCACCGTCTTCTTCTTGGCCAGATCGCCCGAAGCGCCCAAAACCACAATCGTCGTATTATCCTTGAGCTCCACGGCCTTCCTGAGGTGTAGGCGTTAGCATCCATCTTGGTCGACCACCATCCGCTCGGCCAGGTCCGCCGAACTCCGAGCTCGCGATATGGTGGGGTTGCAGAGGATGGACGTACGTTCCCTGGCTTGGGTCCATGGTGGGCAGTAAGCAGGCAGCACTGAGCTCGATATGGGGGGAAGCGATCTGAAATCTGCGGCAGGCGATGTGCGATGACTCTGTCGTAGCTGGCGATATGGGTGGGATGGGCGTTGTTGGGATGTGCTTCCGGAAGGGCGGAATAGGTAGATGAGGGAAATGGATGGTCCAACCTGGAGGGGAGCCTGGGCGGGGGCCTCGGCGGCGGTCGCTGCGCTCAGGCACTGTAGCTCAGGCACTACCGTAGCTCAGGCACTGTAGCTCAAGCACTACGTACCCGTAGCTCAGGCACTGTAGCTAAGGTGGGGATCCTCGAGCAGTGAGCCCGAGGCACGACGACGCCTGATTAACGGAATGAGCGGGCTTGGCCTCGGGTCGGCCTAGAAGCGAATTGCAGGCCACCTTTTCCTGCAGGCAGAGCCTCATCGAAGCGGTGCCGATCTGGATCCGGAACTCCCAGACCGGGTGTTGCGGCGAGCCCCGGACCTCCCGCTTGTACATAGTTCAGGGTTGAGCCTCATGATTTGTGGCGGTCGCCGCGATCGGTCAGTGCTGGACCGGCCCAGTCTGCGAATCGGCAACATTCGCTTGTGATCAACGCCCTGCCGCATCTCCAGCAAGAAACAAGCAAGCCTGTGGCTTTTCGTCTTGGCTGTTCGCAGCTCTTGGTGGCAAAGTCGACTCACGGGTCTCACGGGTACATACCACGTCTACCTCTTTGTACATACTGTAGGTACTGTGGACTCGGAGGACAAACCCCAGTAGACGCCGTGTGATGCACCGAGTAGAGTTTGTTGGTGGCAATTGCCAGCACCACAGCGGCAAATGTTGCATTTAAGCTCCAATCAGCCACATGTGGCGCCACTTCAGCCACACCTGCCGCCGGCTTACCAAGAATGCCCTAAAAGCACACGTGATGCTCAGGGCTCAAAACTTTCGTGCTACGTAGAGCTGCGCACACCAACCGCGCATCCACACTCACCCTTCCTCTCCAGCCGACATCACGACCACGACGCGCACAGCAACCTGGGAAAGGTCTTTTAGATAAGACAGTTCCTTCGACTCTTCACTTGTACTTCTGTGTTGCTTGCGAGGGAGCAAGCCAGGAAACAATACACGATGCCTTCCGAGAGTGGTCACAGATGTGAGTCTTCCGCTTGATCGGCGCCGACCGTCGGACTTTTGGCTAACAGTCTGGACAGTATATGTCAAGTGAGTAAAGCCATGGCGTTGCTGCCTTGCCGCTCTCATTTGCTGGCGAAACAATCCCTCGAACACGCTGCGAGAAAAACAATCCGGCCTCGAGATGCATGTGCTAACCGACATCGAAGGGGACGCCACCTGAGCTACCAGCGCTCCCGTCACGTCACCCGCCCTGGCACCAGCCTGATCAAGATCGAGGGCGTCGACGACACCAACGCTGCCAAGTACGTTCCCGCGAAAGTAGTGTGTGTGCGAGAGGGAATGGTCGCTTACGTCTCGTTGCAGCTTTTACCTCGGCAAGAAGGTCGCCTTCGTCTACCGAGGCCACAGAGAGATTCGTGGCTCCAAGATCCGCGTCATCTGGGGCAAGGTCACCCGGCCGCACGGTAAATTGCCCCCTGGAGTGTCCCGACGCACCGGCGCTTGCTAACGTGGCTCCAGGCAACTCCGGTGTCGTCCGTGCCAAGTTCTCCTCCAATCTCCCCACCAAGTCCTTTGGTGCCTCCGTTCGCGTCATGCTGTACCCTTCGACGATATAAATCAGAATTCGGATGGAGTTGGTAGCGAGGGCGGTTATCATTTGACAGCATCGGTCGAGGCGAGGCCGAAACTTGTTGCGTTGGCTGGGGGCATTCAATGAAAAGACGTCAAACCCTGCGAGCCGACCCGAGCTGAAGGTGTGATTTGAATCTTGGTGTTGCGCGCGATTCGGCAGCCCGGATTCTGCGACCACCCAAGAGGCACCGAAGTGGGGGAAATGCAGTCATTGCCAGACGACGATTGGTCTTGATTCAATGGGCTTGACTCAATGGGCTTGATTCAATGGGCTTGTTTCGCCGGTGGGGGTGTTGTTGTTCTGGCCACGCGAACAAAGGTGAAGGTCGAGTTTGCAACGGAAATGATCACGGGCCAACCTCCCCTTTGGTTGTTCTTAGCCTATGATTGTGTTGACGAAATACAAGACTGGCAGAATCCGACGCAGGCGGTTGTTGTGGCCCTCGCGGTCCTGTCTCGATGCCGTTTGCATGTCAATTGGAGTGACGGCTTGCAGAGGGCGCGCTCTCTGTGTGCTGACTTGGTGTGCGACGGCGAGGTTTCGTATGAGCGTTTGACTGAATATGCATGACGAACATGTGTTTAAAGGTGACGCTGCCCATGGCAATGATGGAAGTAAGAGGTTGCCGTGTCCGTCGAAGGTCGTGGTAGTTAAGGCGTGGCCCAGGGAGGCTTCTCGGATGCAGGGACAGCGGGGTGTAATTACATCCTTGACGACGGGAGCCTTCTGTGACAGACGAGTCTTTGGAGCTCGCAGGTGAGTTGGTCGGCGGCGGTAAGACCCAGCAATAGTGACTGGCCTGCAACCATGGTGACTGGCTCAGGCGAAATACATCGCCTCATGCCAAGGCTTATTGGCAGCACATTAGAAAAAGGTGAGCAATGAGTGGCGCGCGCTCCCTCCGTTGTGCCTAGGGCATTTCGCCACACAGAACTGCCGCGGTGTGTGTAACTCGTACGTGCCTATGTATACATACATGCACGGAGCTGTCACCATGAGGCTTTCAGTCCTCGGAATAGCTGCACAGAGACCTCGTGGCTTCGCGTTGCGTAGTTGTAAGGAAGCTACGTTAAGGTTATATTCTATGTGTTGATTGATTATCTAGAGGTTATAGGCGCGTAGGGTTTTTAGGGAAAACCCTATGCGGTGCGCTAACTAATGCACCTATACTAATAGGATCCTTAATATCCCCTTCCTTAAATAAGCAGTCCGCTGCTTATAAGGCAATTAATATAACCTAAATAGGAAATAGCGCATTATCGTAAGTAATATAGAATAAGCAATAAAAAACAATAAAAACTCCTATACCGCGCGAGCGGTATGCCTTTCTAATAAATTATCTTCTTCTTATACTCCTTCCTTAGCTATATACGGCCGGTCTACTCGCTATTGCGAGATACGTAAAGCTACGTAAGAGCTTAAGGTTAGCTAGCCTATATATAAGGCTCGACTTACCGGCCGTAGATTTATAAAGCTATAGCCGCTTAAAGGCGCTCGCGGTTACGCTATAGCATTATACAGCTACCGTACTATAAGCTGCGCATAGGGTGCCTATTACGACTATAGGTAGGGAAGAGATTCGTGCCGTTATAACGACTAGGCAACGCATAGCTACTAGGGGATGCTAAAGAGTAAGCGTTAGCGGGGTAGGCTGCTATAATTGCCTAAGGGCCGTTATAATACGGCTCTTACTTCTTTATGCGTTACCGTATACGTAATACCTAATCCCCGGGTGCGTATACGCGAATTAGCCCCTTCCGCTCTTATAGGTAGGAGCGGGTATAAGCATAAGCTGCCTTAAGGCTTGCGATATATCGTCTCGCAATAATATTAGATTATATAATAGAGGCTACTACATTAGGTTAGTATAACCGTTACGTGGCTTTAGGTAAAATTTCCTATAAAATAAGCCCCTTAAGAAAATAGGGGCTATTATAGGAATAAGGGATATCCGTTCTTTAGGCACGATTGTAATCCACGTAATGAAATAGATTACGTATAGGCAACGCTTAAACGGATGCGCTATTAACTATACGATGCATCGTATATATCGGGGACCCCGGTGGTAGCGTTACTAACTCGGCCGCCCTTACGATAATTAAGTTATTAACTCAATCGCCCTTATAGGCATAGCCCCGACGTTGTAAGCAAGGGCTCGTAAAGGTCCGGCTTTAGGCCTTATTAATATACGCGTTTATAGCCTATATAAAGGGGCTATTCGTCGCCCTTTAGTTAATAGATATTAAAGACTAAATTCTAGCTAGTTTATAACCCCCTTTGTTTATTTAACTAACTAATACTAATTAGTGATTAAACGATTAATTATAGATTAGCAAGGTAAAAGAGGTAGAGCCTAATCGTCGAAAGTACACGGATCTTTATCCCTCGCGGATTCTATTGCCTATACCTAGAGACGGTCCTTTATGCTAAGAATAATAAACCTACGCGAGTTAGAGCCGACGAAGCTATTACGATATAGCTAGCTCTCGGTAGCCGCCGATAAGTCCCTTTCTAGCTTTTATTTAATCCCGTCTCGCTTCGAGAAGAAGAAGAGTTACGTTAAGCAATAGTACGTCTATAACGTAAGATAACCTTCGTGATAATCCTTACGATCCCCTTTAACAATAATAGTATGCTTTATTTAATTATACTATATCGGACCCTACCGATAACTCTTACGCTCTCGGTCTTATACCGGAAGTAACTAAGCCTAACGATAACCCTTTTCCCGGTTGGCTAGTAGACATTAATATCTTCGGTTTATACTAAAACAAAACTAACATTATATTCTAGGAGATAGACGTTACCTACGATAATATAAATAAGAAAGCAGTTACGACTTACGTAGCCCGGTTTATTATTATTAATGCTAGTATAACTATTTATAGATACAAGCTATTCTTAGACTTTTAGGACTACTTTAATAGGTAGATAAAGGCTATATAGAACTAAGGAGATAGGTATTTTAAGAAAGCCCTTAAATCCTTCTTACAGTCCTATAGGATCTAGACCGGCGCCTTAAACCTTAGCTTTACGGCATTATTTTTAATGCTTTAGCGCTAATAGATTCCCCTAATTTAGCCTAAGGACGAACTACTACTAGAATAGTTAAAGTTCTACGACGAGCGAACCTAAGAATTCGTAAGGAATATATCCGTTATAGCCCCGGCTGCCGTAACTAACCCTCCTTCCCTAGTTGTCCTAGGCACGGCCCTAACGGCACCTCTTAATGCCTTAGACCTAGCTCTTATAGCAACCTTTACGATAGTACCGCTTACGCCCGCGGCTATCCCCTCTTTACCTCTAACCGCCCCGGCAGTTATATTCGCGCTAGAACCCTCCTTTACTCTATAACCTTAATACGTGCTACCTCCGTCGATCCCGGCCTATACCCGCGAGATTAAATGCCCGGCATATTCCTAAACCTAAAGGCCCCTCTATTTTAAGATATATTAGAAACGCTAATAATACTTTACCTAACCTTATACTAGTTTTCTAAGACCCCTTTAATTAATATAACGGTAAAGGTAGCCTATACGATAGTTCGCCTTTACGACGTTCCGAACGAGGAGATAGATATAGACCTCTTATAAAAGTTTATTAAGTTATAGGATAAAAGCAAGAATTATATAGGAGAGCCCTATAATATTCTTAAAAATAAAGTCTATATCTTTACGGATGTTTATTATATAGTTAAGGCCTAGCCTAGCTATTTCTATGCCCTCTTTCCCCGGATCCTTACCGGCCGAGCCTAGGACTACTATATCTAGCATATAGAGTAGGATAGCATATTTAGGTAAGCCTACGACCTACTAAAGGCTTACTTTAACACCGAAGTAAACTATTAGCACTATTAGGTAGATTAAAGTACTATAACTTTTAAAAAGCTATAAGTTAAGCATCTAAATAAGACCTAATAGGAAGTCTTATAGACCTTATTTAATAAGCTATAACGATATTAACGCGCCTTAGGATTTAAGTTCGCTAAAGACCTCCCCTTTCGCACTACCTTACTTAACGCGTGCCGAAACGTCCCGGAATTTAGCTATACGCTATATAACCCCCCTAAGACCGTAGAAAAGCTATTCTCCGCGTTGCGTTCCTTCTTAAAGACCTATCTATCGATATAGGCCGAGAACGGTACGTCCGGCACGTTTGTATAATATCGTAATAAGGTAATAAATATAAATAATAAATATAATTTATTAAGCGTGTTTTACACCGACCGTAGATATACTAACAACCGCGGCAACGGCCGTAGGTTTAGCGAGAGCAGCGGACGAAGCTACTATAGCCTTCGTAGCGGCGGTAGTAGCTTTAGCAACCGCTAATAGTCGAGGAAATGCTTCGTTTATTAAAAGGAAGGCTATTAATCGATAAAGCATACCCTAAAGGAACGAGCTAGGTCTAAGGCTTAATACTATACGTAATGCCTTTTAACCGGCAACCCTAGCATAGGGTTCGAGGCCCATCTCACCGAATATAAAGGTAATAAGACTCCTTAGGCCGCTATCGAATAGCGTAACGATAAGGCTAATAACGACGAAGAACTAACTAAGTGGTAAGCCTTGTAAATCCTATATTAGCAGTCCTTTAACTATTTAATTATAGGCGAAGACGCATAAGGGATAGACTAATTAGGCGTCCCGGCTATATAATTCGTCTTCGACCGTTACTTAAAGGACCGCTTTTACGGCATCCTTATAGACACCGGAGTAGCTATAGTCTCTACGGCAGGCTAAGACTAATATCTCGCCTTATAACGAGAAGACCCTTTCGTTATGCTTAATAAGTCTACCGCCGGCTAGGCCTATATTAAATTCGGCAGCGGCGAGGACGTGCGTTCCCTTAGCTCTATTTCCCTTAAGACCCTTATTAGCCGTATTATATTCCATATGCTAGGAACGACGACCCCCTTCCTCCTTTGCCTAGCTAATATAGATCGATTAAGCGTATACTTTAATAATACTACCGATACGATTATCGGTCCTAGTGTTAGCGTCCCTATTATTCGCAAATAGGGATATCTATAGTTCTTCTTTAGTAAGGAAGAGAACGCAGTCGCCTTCTTAACCGAAGCCGAGATACGTACGCTCTACCGCCGATTTAGCTACCCGGCCGTTATTAATAAACTTTATTACCTATTAAAATAAGCAAGGCATAACGATATCTTAGTAAAAACACTTAAGGATTTCTTAAATTCTACTATTACTGCTAGCTCTATGCACCGGCGCCCTAAAGGTTTAGGTTTATATTAAAGGATAACTAAGAATTTAATTTCGAGGTCGTCGTCGATATAATATACCTAAAGGTCGGTAATAGCACCCGCCCGGTACTATACGCGGTCGATATAGCGATATCTTTCTAAAGAGCGCGATTCCTCCTATCTATATCGGCTAAGGATATATAGGAAATACTTAAGGCACTATAGATCGATATATACCTTAGCCCCCTTAACTTTATCCGGCATAATATAGGCACTAACTTCGCCTCAACCGAGTTTTATAACGAAGCTCGTATTATAGGTATTATATATACCTAGATCCCTATTAAGGCATATTAGTATATAGGTAAGGTTAAAAGGTATTATAGCCCGCTCTATCGTGCGTTTAAAATAATATACGCTAAGATTAGTAGGATAATAGCCTTTAAATCCGTCTTATAAATGGCTATTAAAGCCGTAAATAATATAGTAGGACTAAACGGCTTTATCCCTACGCTCCTCGTCTTTAGAGCGTACCTACGAATAACTTAAGACTCCTCTCCTTCGGCAACTACGGTATAAAGAGCCGCGACTATCTAAAAGGCTATAAAAGCCTTACGGTAGCTCTCCGCCGCACGATAAGTTAGGGATAGCCTATAAGCTCGAAACGGCCCTTTAACCCTTAATACTCTATCGCTGCCGCTATAGAGTAAAGTCCGCGTTTAGGAAGAGAAGCGAGGATAGTAAGGTCTATATAAGATTGCCTTTATTAACGGCTACGACGTTACTATTAAGACCGTTAACGGCCTTATAGTCTTCCGTTCTACCTTTATATAGCCGTACTATTATAGTAAGGGCGATACCCCGGATCCCCTTACCCTCGATGATATAGACACCCTCTCTAAGGTCGACTCCTCTACTCCGGACGAAATTCCCGAGCTAGACCCTTCCCCCTCTCCGGTGTAGGCACTACCGGCTCCGCCGTAGCCCCGTAAACGCAGACGTCCCTTAGGCTTAAGGAATAAGCTAAAGACAGTAACCTTCTATAATTAATTCCTAGTTAAGAAGGAAGAAGATATACTACGGCTTTCGACTAAGCTATATAATAACGGCGTTATTACTATACCTAGCGCCCTTTTTAAAGAATCCGACTAACGAGAGATTAACGATCTCGTAGCCCGTGGAGTCTTTAGCTTTAAATAGTACGACGAATCTATTTATAGGCAATACCGTCTATTTTAATCCCGAATAGTCCGGGAGGTAAAAGGTCGCGACGTTAAACCCTACGAAAAGTCTCGTCTAGTGATTTAAGGCTATAGCGATATAAAGAAAAGCTCGCTTCTAACCTATTCCCCTACTATTTAACGTATTAGCTAGCGCTTAATCCTAGCCTTTACCCCTATCTTACTTCGCTAAGGCATAAGCTTATCTCTACGCGATATTATATAAGCCTATCCTTAAGCTTAAATAGAACTTAATCGTATAGTATTAGCGGCTCTTCCGATAGAGCTTTAGGGTAAGTACCTAGAGGGCACTATTATAAGAGTTATTAGACCGTTATACAGTCTTATAGAAGCCGGTGTATATTAGTAGAAAACCTACTATAAGCACTATATTAAGAACCTTAATATAGCTCCCTCTACCTATAACTTATGCCTTTTAATCACGAATTAGGGACCCGACGACTTTAGCCTAATCGGCATATAGACCGATAATACCTTAATGCTCGGTTTAGACACTTTTTCGGCCTAGGAAGAAAAAGAGCTTAAGATAGCTTAATTTCGCGCTAAGCCGAAGGCTTAAATAACCCTAGGGATTGCTATAGACTTTAATAGAGTAAAACTAACGCTTTAAGACGACGTTCTACTCCTACAGCAGAAGGGATAGGCCTTAAGGATCGAGGTAGTCGACTTACGGGCTTATAATAAAGCCTAGCAGTACCTTAAGCAACGCGCTTATACTACGTACGTCGCCTTTATCTATTAGCCTACGGCCTTATTCGATATCTCTATAGCAGCCTAGGTCTAAGCCCCTAAAGAGAAGGATTGTAATATCCTTAATAAGCGCCTTTAGTAGTAGATCGACTATTAGCAACGTAGACTTACGTACCGACTAATTAATCTTAAGATAGCTAAACTTATAGTATTTATGGATAGCTTATTCGCAAACAACCGAGACCTTTCGTCTTAGTTAGGCTTTATTATTACGCTCGTTAATAAGACTAAGCGTACGGATACGCACTTCTAGATTAATAGCAATATTATCTATTAGAGCTCGACGAAATATAAGCGAGTAACCTATAGCGTCCTTACGAGCGAGATCTACGGTATAGTTAATAGCATAGACTTTAGCATCTCCTTTATTACGACCCTCTATATAGTTACGGAACGGCTTTAGCTCTTACTAATCCCTCTTATTATATATACTAACTTATACTCCCTCTACGAGTGCTTTATTAAGCTCGGCACTACGAAGGAGAAACGTCTAATAATCGATATTATAGCATTGCGTTAGTCGTATAAGCGATAGGAGATTAAGGAGATTAGGTAGTATCGATATTTTATAAGCTATTATATTACGTCTACGGTCGGGATATATCTCACTTTTGCCTAGTTAGTATAATAGTAATATTAATAGTTATAAGCCCGGGAGCGAAGTCTATTTTGCTAGGACCTAGCTGCAACTTCTACTACTATTGACATTCTTTCTTTAAACCCTACGTTAATTCGTTATTTTTTCGCTACTTTCGCTACAAACGCTATAAACGCTACAAACGCTACATTCGCTACTTCGGGCCCGGTCGCACTTTTAGCGGCTACGCGCTACCCCCGCTTATGCTTCGATATATTAATTGATTTGAATACATTAGTCGGTACGGCACCTTTCGGCACGGCAACGGCACGGCATATTCGGCGGCGATTAATACCACGGCTTATTTAGCACGGTCGGGCAGGCCACCGTATACGTAGGGGGGTATATCGACATTTTATAAGCCATTATATTACGTCTACGGTCGGGATATATCTTACTTTTGCCTGGTTAGTATAATAGTAATGTCAATAGGTAGATCTACGGGGAAGACAACCCCGCCGACGCTATAACGAAGGCATCGCTAAACAAGGCCCTTAAACGCCTTATTAATATAAACAGCCTCTCGATTAGGATAGAAGCCTTCGTCCTTCGCCTATAGCGACTAATAGTGTTCCCTTTATTCTGCCCCCTTTTTATTTATATTTATTAAATATATTTATTAGGCCTTCTACCTAATATATCGTTCTTTCTATCTCCCTTTATTTAGATTATAGGCTTACTATATAGCAACTATAAAGAAAAGTTACTAGTGTAGGAATAAAGGATATCCGTTCTTTAGGCACGATTGTAATCTACGTAATTAAATAGATTACGTATAGGCAACGCCTAAACGGATGCGCTATTAACTATACGATGCATCGTATGCATTAGGGATCCCGGTAGTAGCGTTACTAACTCGGCCGCCCTTACGATAATTAAGTTATTAACTTAATCGCCCTTATAGGCATAGCCCCGACGTCGTAAGTAAGGGCTCGCAAAGGTCCGGCTTTAGGCCCTATTAATATACGCGTTTATAGCCTATATAAAGGGGCTATTTATCGCCCCTTAGTTAATAGATATTATAGACTAAATTCCAGCCAGTTTACAACCTCCTTTGTTTATTTAACTAACTAACAGCTATATATATATCTTAATAATTATATTAATATAACCTCTTTTGCTATACAACCTATTAGACCTATTAAGACCTATAATCGTGCTATAAGAAGATAGACTAGAGGTACGTTTAGGAAGGTAGGAACGATAGTTAAAAGTACGAATAATCCTTTATTATAGTGCGGTTGCCCTCTCGTAGTAAGACTAAAGCTTGCCTTTCTTCTAAGATATGTCGGGGCCTTAGGGATATACCCTTAGGCCTTAAGAGGGGTTATCGGAGACTAGTTAGCGACTAATAGCCGAATAGTCCCTAAGCTAAAATACATTATCTATCGTGTATATATCCCTATCTCCCGGCTTTATAGTTGCGCGGGTAGCTACGTTATAATTATCCCCCCCTTCTAAGGCAGACGCCTTAAACGCTATAATAGCTTTAAGTACGAATAAAGTTGTAATAGCAAATAGGACTAAAATAGGATTAAACGTAGTATAAAAATCAACGACGATAGTTATTATTATATATATTATAATAATTATCGTATTAATTATATATTATAATAGTTACTGCGTAATAAAGGGCTAGTCGCCTATATATAGTTAGCGAACTATAATAGAGTACTACTCTTTATATATAAAGATTTTTTTCTTTTCTTCTTTTACTATATAACTATATCGGGATCTAATAGAGAAGTATATTCGGAATTAGACCAGTATATTCTAAATCTAATAAGTATATTCCGAATTAGATAAGTATATTCCGAATTAGTTTAACGCTATGCCTCTTAAGCAAAAGGCAAGCGGAACGGTATAAATACCTCGAAAGCGAGGAAAGCAGACGGATAATATTTAGCCGATAGGCCCTTTAGTTATTGCTTAAGTCCTAAAGCTATCCGTAAATAGAGTATTAATTAAGAACGCCGTAGCGATAGTATAGGAAGAGATAAAGCTAAAGAAAACGCACGGAGAGAAAACCACCTTATTAAAACGACTCCTCGTAGAGAAAAATATACGAGATGCCTTAGAGAAGTCAATATCCTTATTAAAGGAAGAAACCGAAGATTAACTATATCGTTAATTATTTAAGGGACCCTTTATAAGCATAAAAAAACCTATTATAGTAGAGTCTTAAGAAGATTACGCGAATATAAAGCATATAACGCTAGCGGTTATTAAATCTAAAGTATTTTCGTCGTTTAGTAAAGACGATAGAGACGAAGATATAAAGGCGAATACTAAAAAAGACACCGGCGATAAAAGGAATATCTAGAAAGGGATATCGCCTAAGAAAAAGGGCAAAAAGGCTATATATATAAAAATTCGTAGGGCGAAAGGGTGCTATATTACCGAGCTATACTATATTAAGTACCTTAATAGCAGTATATAAGAGTTTAGCGATAATAAAGACGATACTAAAATAGTCGAACTATATTATATATAAGAGGATATACGATTAAGTAAATATATTTAATATAACTTACGCGGTAACCTTTACGAATCGGTAAGCTCCTCGTTCTTTATTAAGTCGGGATACGGTTGCTAATAAAATTATAGGTATCGGTAATAATATCCGGAGATATAGCTAATCTATACGCTATTTAGACGAAGATAGCTAAGTTATAGACTACTTAGGACGAGATAGAGAGGAAGAAGATAAAGTTAATCTTTTACTAAGTTTATACGTCGTTTGTAGCCGTAATAACGGCCTACCGAGAGGAATAAGGGGTATTAAGTGCTAAACGTTTATATATAAAACGTCGTCTTAAGTACCGGTAGGCATTAATAGAGCGACGGAAAGCTATACGCGAGAATAAAGACTAAAAGCTTCGTCTAGTGATTAAAGACGTAGGTTTTACCCTATAGTAGGTAAGACGAGAATATATATACGATAATTTATAGAAAATAATCGAGGAGAGCGGTCGCTAAGGAAGGGGGGAGTAGTTAAAACGTCTCCCTATTATTATAGAGTTTATTAGCGAAATAGAAGTAAGAGACTTCTACCGTATAGATATTAAGGAATAATAATAAAGTAGCGGTAGAATAGTAAGAGAAAAGTTAAGGTAAGCTAAAAAGAAGTTATTTCGTAATGCGTAATTTCCGCCGTTTCTTTAGCCGTATCTTTAGGTATTCGTTAATAAGTTCTTAGGCATTCGCTATATCGTCTTAAGCAACCTACTCGTTATATTCGGCTAGCTAACCTTCCTATTTCACTAAGTAGTAGGTAATGCCTTTCTTCTTCTTATAGTCTTTAATTTGCTAGACTAACTATTCTCCTTCGGTATCGTTAAGGTTAGGCATTAGCAGTAATTCGCTAAGGTATTAGTTAGTAGCCCGTTCTACCTACGGCTTAAGAAGACTAATATAAAATATATTATAAAGCCGGTCGTATTTCTCTAGTAGGGCTAGGCGGTATGCCTGCTTGCTAATAGCTTAAAGGACTTTAAAAGGTTTAATATATTTAGGTAATAACTTCCTTCTTTAGTCCTTAAGGCGTAAGTTCTTTATAGAGAGTCTTACTAAGTCCTTAACCTTAAGGGTAAGTAGCTTATAATAGAGGTTATAGAATTTCTTTTACGACTTAATAGCTTATCGCTAATAAGTCTCTAGCTTTTTCCTTAAGTCTGCTAATTTACTAATATAAGCTCTCGCTTTAGGTACTCCCTTACTAATAGCATCGTCCGTAAGGTAGATATAGTAGTTTAGTTAGTATCCGAATAATGCCTTATTAAGCGAAAAGCCTATAGTTATATTCTTCGTATTATTATAAGCGAACTAAGCCTTTCGTAGTAGTCTAGGCTAATTATTCTATTCGGCATTTATATAATACCGAAGGTAGTATTATAGCATCTAATTTACTTATTCGGTCTAACCGTCGGTTTATAGGTAAAAGGCTATTAATAACCTACGTTTTATCCGTAATATATAATAAAGGTCTAACTAAAACTTATTAGTAAATAAAGATCTTCTATCGGAAATAATGCCTTTCGGTACTCTATAAATAAGCTTAATCTTATAATAAAAAGCCTTAGCTAACTTAGGCGCTATTATTGTCTTAGAGACCGCGAGAAATACGCTATACTTAGTGTATTAGTTAACGATTACTAGTATTACGTTAACTTCTTTACTATCGAACTATAACTCCGGAAAACCGGTAGTAAAGTCTATAGAGACTTCTTCCTAAGGTCTTATAAGAATAGGCAGAGACTTAAGGGCGCTATATAAGCGATGCCGCTTTAGGACGGTGCCTTAATAGATATAATATAAACGTACGTAGCTATTTATATTACGAGCTATTCCTTCCTAAAAGAATTTCCGGGATAGGAGGTCTTTTATACGGGCTATTCTAAAGTATCCTATAAGGGCATTATTATAGTAGAGCTAAATAAGCTCTTACCTTAAGGCAACCTCTACGGGCACTACGATTTTTCCTAAATATAAAATAAGTCCGTCTAGGCTTAATAACTAAAGACTTACCCTTTCTTTTAAAGTACTTTCGGCCTATACTCGCTATATAGTCTACGGATCTTCCGCTTAAGTCTTCTTAAGGAGCTTAAAAAAGGGCTTAGAGATATTGCTCTTATAGACCCTTTTATAATAAGCTACTAACTTAGCTAATTGTCTTTAATACCGCTGTTTATAACTAACGATATCTTTAACTTAGGTAGCTAACTTAGCGGGACTCGTTCCTAAATGCTAAGCGATTGAATCTTAAAGAGCTTATATATTTTCATTACGTAAAGATATCTTATTAAGCTTAAAGATAGTAGAGACCTAAGAACTCGTCTTAAGGTCGCTCTTTATAGAATCTATAGCTATATATACTTACTAAATAACTGCTAACTTTTATTATAGTTCTAGGAGTAGCTCTATAGACGGTAGGGCTTCGCCTATAAATTCTAGCTTCCTTAATAAAGCATCGGCAGGATTTAATTTACCGGCTTAGTATTTAATCGTAAAATCGAAAGGAGCTAGGTATATATACTAACGTGCTTATCTTTTATTAAAGGATACTTACTTTATAAAGCCTTAAAGGTTTTAATAATCTAATAAAACTTTAACGGTATTCGCCGCCCTTTCGACGTAGTATCGCTAGTGTTTAAATAACTTAACGATAGTAAATATCTCCTTATTAAAGGTGCCGTAGTTAAGCTTAAGGCTAATAAACTTCCGTAATTAGAAAGCAATCGGATAATAGTAGCCTTCGTTATTAAGCTATAAAAGAATGCTAGCTATTGCGAAAATTAAGGCATTAGTCTTAATACGAATCGGTCTCTAAGGGTCGAAGTGTCGGAGAAGTAAGGCTATTATAAAGGCGTTCTTTACGGCGTAAAACGCTATTAATTCGCTAGTGTTTAGCTATACTCGTCTAGGCTTTCTTCCCTTAACGCTCCCCTTTAATAACGTAGTAAGAGGGGCAATAATACTAGAGTATCCTAAAATAAATCGTCGGTAATAATTTATAAAACTAAGAAAAACGTAAATATTATAGAAAGAATAAGGTTCTTCCTAATTTATAATAGCCTTAACGCAGGCTAAGTCTATTACAACTCCGTTAATAAATAAGATAAATCCTAAAAACTCTAATAACTGCTTATAGAAAGTGCACTTTAATAAATTAGCGAATAGCTCGGTGTTCTTTAGTCGTTTAAGGACTTATCGTAAGTATTCTATATGCTTTTTATAGGTCTTAGAAAAGATTAAAATATTATTAAGGTAGACGACGTAAATAGTATCTATAAGGCCTTTAAGAGCTTAGTTAATATATAACTAAAATATAGTAAAGGCGTTAGTTAATCTAAACGGTAATACTAAATACTTATAGTAACTATAGCGAGTACGAAAGGCTATCTTCTATTTATCCCCTCCCTTAATCCGGATGCGTTAGTATGCGTTTTTTAGGTTAATATTCGAAAAGTACTTAGCCCTTTAATAACGGTCTATAATCTCCGAAATAAGGGGGGGTAGGTAGCGATTCTTATTAGTAATACTATTAACCCCCCGGTAGTTTATATAAAGGCGTAAAGTGCCGTCTTTCTTAGGCATAAAAAGGATAAAAGCCCCGGCCGAACTCTTAGATTTCCGAATAATGCTACGCTTAAAGGACTAATCTAACTACTCCTTTAGAACTTAAAGTTCGGATTAAGAAAGAGGGTAGATAGGTCTAAAAGGCGGCTTAAAGTCGGGCAATAGGTTAATCGTATAATTAGTGCCTTTCTTCCTTAGTAATAAATCGGCCTTATGCTTAGAAAATACGTCTTTAAAGTCTAAAAGAGTCGCCGGTATTTCCTCCCCCGTTCGCTTAGGGTTTGCTAAGTTATTATCTTTATTAGGAAATAGTATAAAATTTAGGTCTAGTATAACTATATAAACCCGTGCTTTATTCCGATACTTATATTAAAATTTCTACGGTTAGCGTAATAATACCTTAGAAAGTTAGTGTTTAAACTACTAAACACGCTTAAAAGGAACGAGATAAATATATTCCTAAGAAAGTGCGGGTATACTAAGTAAAACTAATACGTCGTTAGGTTTTAATCCGTTATCGACGCTAATATAAGGGCGAATAACTATCTTTTCTCTATAGCGATTATCTTAGAGTTAGATAGAAACTTCCTAGACTTTATATCGTTTTATAAGTATATTCCCGACTACCTTTAATCTAAGGGTTAATAAAGGAAGCTATCGTAGCCCTTATTTTCGAGTAAAATTTATATCTACTAGATCTACTTTACTACCGCAATCGAGATTAACGATAATTTTATAAGGTGTTCGCCCTAGTAGCTTTCTAATAGCACGTAGTCTCTTAACTACCTCTACCTATAGCTTAGTCGAAGGAGAGGCATTTACTTCGACTTTTAAGCGTTTCCCTCCTTCTTTATCGTCTCTAAATCGGCTATAGCTCAGTTAGCTTTCGCTATCGCTTAGCAATCGGCTTATATATAGCCTAGTTTCTTATAATACTAATAAATAATTATGCCGGATTAGCTTTCGCTATTTCTATACGAATTTCCTCTTTAGTTATTACTACGGCTATTCCTACCGTATTTATTCCTACCGTTGCGACTATTGCGACTATTTCCTTAGCCGTTCCTACGGCCGTTGCTACGACCGTTTCTACGGCTATTTAAGGTCGATCTAGCGGCGTCGGAATCTTAATAGTTATTAGTAGATCTATTTCGGCCTTTACGTCGGCGATAGCCTATCGAACGGGAGCCTCTTACCCTTTAAGTAATAGTCGACTAATCGTTAGTTAGCTTTACGGGGCGCTTCTTATTTCCTAAAGCATCCTAAAAGCGTTAAGCGAGTTAGACTATCTCCTTACGAGTATTATCCTAAATAGACGCTAAATAAAAGGAGATTTAGTCTTAAAGATCGGGACGTAACTTCGTAAAAAAGGAAAGTATACGAGTTTTTTCTAGCGGACGTTTTAGGTATTACTTTAGGGAATCTAAGTAAAGACTAAAATCGAGGGGGGACTAACCCTCTCGTTAGCGTGCTTTCTATAGTTACGTAGCTAAAAGAGTCTCGCGATTAGTAGTATCTTTAATTAAAATTAAAGTCTAATTACGAAAATTGTCTTAGTTAGTATAAAGCAATTCCCTCTCTATAAGGAGCTTTTCGTTAAGGTATCGCCTCTATCTCGCCTTATAGTCTACGTATATATAGTTAAAGGTATATAAGATTTTATTCTTATTGCGCTTAAAACAACGTAAGGCAGCGATAAAGGCATCCTTAAGATCGCTAATCTAATCGAGACGTTTTTAAGGGTTAGTCGGTTATAATAGCTAAGGAATGTTTTTTATTTTAATTTCCTTACTACGACTCTCCCTTAATTCGGTTAACTATCGGCGACGTTTATATAAGTCTTTGCCGAATAAGTTACCCTATTGCGAAAACCCCTCTCGAAGTTCCGTAATCCTATCTCTTAATCTTTTCTCCTCTTTAAGCTCTACGGCTCTTGCTTAAAGAGCTGCGAGGACATCTATACGCGGAGGGGTAGGTCGTAAAGGGCCGGCTTACGTTTAACTTTACGAAGGGATAGATTAAGCCCCTTTAGGTAGCGAAAAAATTAATAATAGCGTCTTAAGACGCTCGTTATAGCCCTTATATAAGTTAGTATATTTATCTTCTAATATTAGTTCCGTTACGCGAGGTAACGGCGATAGGCTAGCGACTCGATAGCTAGTATAACCTATTCCGCCTACGCGGCCTATACGTCCGGAAACGCGCCTACCGCGCGGCGCTATCGCTCCTAGGTAACTAAAAAAGAGAAGCTTTAGAAATCGTAAGAAGATAGACTAAAAGTACGTTTAGGAAGGTAAGAACAATAGTTAAAAGTACGAATAATCCTTTATTATAGTGCGGTTGCCCTCTCGTAGTAAGACTAAAGCTTGCCCTTCTTTTAAGATATATTAGGGCCTTAGGGATATACCCTTAGGCCTTAAGAGGGGTTATCGGGGACTAGTTAGCGACTAATAGCCGAATAGTCCCCGAGCTAAAATGCATTATCTATCGTATATATATCCCTATCTCCTAGCTCTATAGTTACGCGGGTAGCTGCGTTACACATGCCTATTTAGTCCGAGCCGTAGATTAAAGATCTAATAATTAAAAGTCTTATACTTTAATCTACCGGAACCGTAAACTAGAAATAGAAAAAGGCTCCCTTTAGGCCGATAATTACTATATCTACCCTTACTAAGAAAAACGAGGTTATTCTTAACAATAATGCTAACTAGTCCCTTTAGGATAATAAGTTTAAGCCGTAGGCCTTCGATAGCAACCTTTAGGACTAGGTCTTCGGGACTAAAAAACTCCTTCTTACTCCGACGATGCCTATCGAGGATAACGCTATAAGGGGATCTTAAGTTCGCACCGTAGATAAAGAAATAATCTAATAAGGCTAACCGCCTAAAGGATCTTAGAAATAGTAGGTATTCCTCTATAAGGAGAAGAAATAGGAGAGCTAGAGAAAGGATATTAAAGAACTACGCACTTAAATAGCTATAATAATTTCCGACTACCTTTTCTAGACCTATTATAAGCCCGATAAAGACCTTAAGAAGTAGTACGCTACGCTTAGGAAGTAGGCAAAAGGCAAGCCGGAAGATATCCTCCGTGCTATTTAGGTTCGCTATAAAGCGGTAGTTAAGCCGTCTCTAAGTTAATTAAAGAACTAGCACTATTAGCTTAAGAGCTAGAAGAAGGTTATATATAAAGGGATTTAAGAAAAACTCTATAAAGCTACCTATAAGAGTATTTAAGTATCTAACTTCCTATCTTTTTTTAATCCCTACTATTATCACTAGGTTAATTCCTTTAACCTTTCGCACCTTAAGAATAACGTAGATTTTAATATCTATATAATAACTAATAAGTTTACCGTCTTTATCGATAAACTGCCTGCTTAACCGTCCTATACGAAGAGAGGCGCCTTTAGCCCTTCTTTTGCCGGATAGGACGATTAAAAGGACGATAAATAGGACGGCTAGTTAGAAAATAAAAACACTAAAAACAATAAAAAGAGATTATAAACTACTACTTTAGATTAGCGAGGTATTTCTAAGTATAGGCTATATACGCTTAAGGGCTATACTCTTAAGAACTATTAGGAGATTAAGTCCGATAAGGCCCCCGACTAATAGCCTAAGAATAGATAGGAAGCTATCGCAAAGAGTATAGAAGACCTTAAGATCGCGAAAGAAATCTAACGACTAAAAGGGAAGAAGGTAATGTTTAAAAACGATAAAGAATAACTAATAGAGGAAAAGGGAAGATACCCTTCGGCTTCTTTCCTTATCTCTCTTATTAAGGCCTCCTTTAGCATTAACGTTTATCCCTTCTACTACTCGGCAATTCTAGATTATAGAACGATACTCTATATCTTTAACGAGATCTTACGATTTAAAAACTATAAGATAGCTAAAGAGGGAGACTTCCTTTAGGCAAGCGTAGAAAAAGCGCTTATCCTTAGATATAGCGACGTTAACGTCTGCCTTTAAACCCCTTCCTTTAAGCCTTAAGTACTACGGCTGCTTAATATCGCATTCTATAAGAACTTTACGTATAACCTAATCTCTTATAGGTTATTAAAACAATAGGGCATATAGTAGGACGAACGACCCTATAGACCGTCGACGCTTTAAGCAGCTAATAATACTATTATCGGCCTTATTAAATAATACTACGGATAGTTCGTCTTAGAATATATACCCTACGATATAATAAGGCGGGCCTTTTATACCCGCCGAAATAAGTTCGATAGCTATACTAAGAGGAAGCTATAAAAGGCAACGGTAGAACTTTAGTATCTTTAGATAGAATATCCGGGACTACGAGCGCTCGAATACCTTATTAACTACTCTAAAGGTATTAATATTAAGGGTATTATAACGGCCTAATGTGATAACTATAGTACCGCTAAAGCAAAGCGGATAATACAACGAGCTCTTTAAGATAAAAGCGTCGTAGGCGAGAGAATTATAATTAACTTCTATAACTTCGTGCTTAATAATAAAGGTTATTATCCGCTAATGCTTTTAATAGATAGGGCGAGCGGCTTTATATAGGGTTCTACCTATAGGACCGCCTCGTAGAAACTATTATTATAGCCCTTAAGTCCGGTCTTAACTATCTTACGTATTAATACTAGTTCTATACTAAGACTATTAAGTATAATAATAAAATCATTAGTTAGAAGCTAATAGTAGAAGCTTTCCTTACGGCGAGACTTCTTAAAATTAAGCCCTTAGCCCTATATATATAGGACTGAAATAGTAGCGCCGAGCGCTTAAAGGGTATAATAAATAATAAATCGCAAGCAATATAAGGCAAACTTCTAACGCAACTTTAGCGAGAGATATATAAGTTAGTAGTATATCTCTATAACCGTATACTAAGGTATAGTTATAAGTAGGAAAGCCTTTATAAAAAACTAACCGGTAGGAAGCCTACGTAATAATATCTTTATGCCTATAAGTATAAAGTATTCGCGATAACTACCTTAGCTTAGGAAAAGAGACAATGCCTTAAGAAGCTCGACCTATAAGCTTAGGTAGGCTTTATAGTAGGATATATACTATCTAATATCTACCGTATATAAGTGCTTACTAAAGGAAAAGTTATTACTATACGAGACGTCGCGTTTAACGAGCGGGAAATCTTCGATAGGACCTTCGAGAGTCTTACCGATAGCGTTAAGGGGAGCAGCCTTAAGGAGCTAGCCCTAGCCCTAAAGAATATTAGCCTTCCTAATAATAATCGAATCGACGCGCTATAAGTGCTTAATAATTAAGTCTTCAACGATATTCTCGTCTACGTATATATAAACCTAGTATATACGGCGAGATAAAAAGACGATATAGACTACGCTATAGTGCTTAAGAATAACCGAGAGAGCATAAAGCAGTATACGGAAGCTAGATTTAAGCCTCTACCTACTCCTCTAAACATACTTAACTAAGCTAAAAAGTGCCTGTCGAAATACGTATAAATACTATGCCTATCTTAAGAATTAGGGTGCTTCTACTACCTGCGAGTATATACTTAGAAGAAGGCTAGAAGTTATAGAAACGCTCCTTATTATTGCAAATGTGTCTATTAGACCCTAAATCTATAATAAAAGAATCCTTTAATAGGTATTCTATAGTAGTCTATAGAATAACTAATAGTAAAAAGGTCGTAAGAATATTAGCGTTAGCCGTAGCTTATACCGTCTTTATCTCGGTTTTATTATTCTTCCGCTACTCCTCGTTACGAAGAAGTGCCGCGTTAACTTTAGCCTTATTAGCTAGAACCTTAAGGTAATCGTCTATAGTCTTTTAAACGTCTTTATTAGGTTTCTATAATAGAAGTCGAACGGAAGGGTTAAAGTAGTTATAATTAGAGTAGAAGTAACGTTCTCTATAAGCATACTACGGTTTAAATTTTAGCTTAGTTTTATCCTTTTCTAAGGACGTCGTAGCCGGTGTTTTCGTAGGTTTTTTAGTAGATTCCGCGGCTAGGGATTATATTCCCTAGCCTTAGAACTTTGTAAATGCATTTGTCTTTAGCGCTTTAGTCGTAGCCTTTAAGGCCTATAAGCGCTCGAAAAGTTCGGATATCTTAAATCCGTTAGGGAAAGACTGCTCTTAACCTAGCTTATTTAATTAGGCATCGTCTTCTATTTTATTTATCTAGTATTCCGTAAAGGGACTAGAAAGTAGCTAAATAGCCTTAAGAAAAAGCTATATAGCCTAGAGACCTTCCGATTCCGGCAACTTAATTCGCCGTGCGTCGGTAAGGACCTTCTGCTAGTTAGAAATCTATATTGTAATATCCGTCTAGTCTAATGCCTTTAAAATAGTATAGAATTACGTAAGAATAGTCTTCTATTGCGTTTACAAAATCGGCTTTATATGCCGCTATAGTAAAGCTAATTCCTTAAAAACCTTATATTCGTCGGCAATTGTTAAGTAATAGTTCCCGATATTTTAAACGATAAACTGCTAGATTAACGTAAGAGATTTCTATTAGTCCTTATAGGCTTAAAGCAACGTGCGATACCGGGAAAAGAGAAACTTAAACCTCTTAAGTTCTTCTATAGATAAACTAATAATATTAGTAACGGTTGTATTAACTATTCTAGCTATTAGTTCTACGGGAAGAGGCAATAAAGGTTTCTATTAGTAGGTGATTTACTTAGATTAATCTAAACAAAGGGGTTGCATTAGTTATAGTTGTGTCTAATCTAGCTAGAAAAAGGGGGAATAAGGGGGCCCCTTTATACCCGTCTGCCGGGGTCCCTCTATAGAGCCTGCTGTGCCTTAATAATGCATTGTTAAGGTCTACGCTAGGGCTTACTGCTCTAGTTATAACGATGCCCTTAGTTAATAACGAGGTTATTAACTATATGGGTTACGTAGCGTTATGCGCCGTATAGTTATAACCCCTATTGCCCCTTTCCTATGTATGGTCGGCAATGTAGTTACGACTCTATCCCTTAGTTATATAACTATATTCCTATACTAGTAGTCTTTCTTTCTAACTGCTAAGCAACCTTCCTAATCGTAAGGATAACGCGTATTAGACTAAAGGGGTCTAATAAATATAATACATAAGTACAAATAAAAGAGAGTCCTAAAAGGGGAACTTAGGGGCGTAGAACGTATGCCTCTATCCGAATAGTTAAGCTATTGTTGTCTACGAAGCGTTCGAGGGCTTAGTTCGGTAATGCCTTCGTTATAGCATCGGCCGGGTTCTTATCGCCGTTAATCTAACGGATCTCTATAATCTCTTATTGCTCGTATAACTATCGAAGAGATATAATATTAATTATTAATCTCTTCTCCTTAGTTATCCTAAGCTTTATAAGACATTCGTAGAGCGAATACGAATCTATGTAGATAATTAATTAGATATTCGGTAGCTTAAGCCGGTCGGTGATAATCTTTAACGTAGTTGCTAGGGCGATTCTAAGGTTAACGCCGTTAACTATACCGTATATCTTAGAAGCTAGCACGCTTTAGGTAACTCTCTTACACTTCGTTAAACTCTAATAGATAATGTTTCTAATAACCTTAAACTAGTTATTAGACCTTTCGGTCTTATTAACTAGTATAATAATAAAGCCTAGTTGCGATAATAGGTCTTTATTGTTAGCAAACGACCTATCCGTAAATACTATTAGCTTCGCCTTTATAAGATTAATTAGTTTATATATTAAACCTCTGCTTTAGTAGTCTATTTACTACTTAAGTCGCTTATTTAAGATTATGCAATCCTTATTATCTAGGTTCTACACTTATGCCGTAACTAAGATATTAAATACTGCTTCCGGTTAGCATACTAAGGCTATATAGGCTCTACGAGCACGTTGTTTTAGGTACTATTATATATAGTCCGGAGCCTTAACATCGATTCGGTCGATCCGGGCGGCTTATCCTTTCTATTAGAGTAGGAGTATCTTATCCTATTGTAAGCTTACCTTCGCGCTATTGAAATCCGTGACGGAGCCCTAAGTTATCGTGGTTTTCGGCTTCGCCCTAAATTATGCCTCTCGGAGCTTTTCTTCTTTAGCGGCCGAAAAACTCGTCGTTTTAAGCATAAGGGTATCGTCCGTTTATATCCTAATAATGCTAAAGTGTTCTAGTCCCGTATTAGATATTAGAAGGCAAGAGTCGAAGGTCGATATCGCTATATCGAGGCCCTCGATATAGTGCTTTTAATACGTATTAAATTAGTAGACTCCCGATTCTATAATACTATATAAAGGCCTAATAACTCGGATAATCGTATCGGGCGGATACTTCCCTTATAATTCGGCGGGGAGGCGTGTTAAGACCGTTCGAAAGAGCTCTATATTCGCCTAAGGATATGCCTAAGTGATATCTTAAAGGGATAACGTTATCCTATAGCGCATAAGGCTAGGAGTAAGGGCTAAGATTAGTCGTTAGCTAACGCGTTAGATTGTCGGGGACTACGTTAGTAGGGAAGCCTTCTCCCTATTATTATAACCTTAGACTATAAGCCTTAATTTCTTATATAGCTTAGTGTCTCTACCTTTAACCTCTCGAACTATACGGGAGTTAAAGATACGGTGGCCGCCGTAAATAGCTTCGTTATACCGTTCGAAACTAAATACTCCTCGTGTTACGAGGTTATCAATCTCCGTGCTGTCTAACGCTTCGAATAGTACTCCTAAGGTCGTAATAGCGCCTTTAGATCGGAGCTTAACGGCTAGCTCGTAGGCCTCTTCTTCCTTTTTTATCGTAAAGGCCTCGTCCGCTTCTTCGTCGCTTAAATCGTCGAGATCTATATCGTTCTCGTTATAGATTAGGTTATCCTCTACGTCTAGTCCTTCTATAATTAAATGCCTAGCCTTATTCTTCGATCTAGGCGGGCGTCCTCGCTTACGGGGTGCTAGAAGGTCCGGTCGGGCGGGTTCATCCGGTTGCTCGGATTTTAGTACCGGAAGGTTGTTAAGCATTTAATTATAATAATACGGTTATACTAGCGTAGATCTAAAGACCTAAGGTCTATTAACTATATCGATCGTAATATTATGCCCGTTAATAGCTATAATCTTAAACGGTCCTTACTATCCTAACTTTTCCCTCTATACGCGGACTTTGCTTTAGAGAGGAAGGGCAAGTATATTCGCCGTATCTAGACCGTTACGGCTATATAATGCTGCTTAGACCTATCGTTTAGCCGTAAGCTGCCTAAGTGCTTTTATCGCTTTCTATACTATAGCGGCTCGTTTAAAGGTCGTAAGCGATAGCGGCGAATTAAGGGTTATCCTAGGATATACTCTAAATATAAGCAACGTAGGTATTAGTCCGTTCCGTCTAGCAGTATCGTTAACGGCCTTAACAGCCGTCTAAAAAACTGCCTTAAGGGAGGTAAAGCTACCTATTTCTACGAAGAGGATATTAAAAGCTTAGCGTAAAGGGGCATAATACCTCTTAACCTTGCCGATAGACTAGTATGCTTTAATAGGAACTTATATATATATAATCCCTATAATACGGGCTTTATTTCGGAATTCTACCGCCGTAAAGTTCGTACCGGCATTATATTTAATAATATTAGGGGGACTAAGGTATATATTAATCTAAAAGGCTCGAAGAGTTTCCTATATATCCTTAGCTAATATAGAAGGAAGGAATCGAGCGCCTTAAAAGGCCGTCGATGCGTTAATAATATATAATACCGGGCGTTATGCTAAATTCGGGACGTCTAAGTATATTACATTAACGATAACCTTATAATTAAAGTCTTAGTTATCTTTAAGGTTAAACTTAAACCGTTTTAGGGTAGGCGAATGCATCTAGCAATAGTGATATAGTTCCGAGATATTCTCTAGAGTGCTAAGAGATATATCGCCGTAGCCTGCTTACTTTAATAGGTTATATAGCCTAGCTATAGCCGGATGTCTAAATCGACGATATAGGGTCTTAATTTCCGTTTCTATAAGGAATGCGGTCGATTATTTACTCTTCCTAAAGAAGAACTAAGGGTATCCCTATTTCCTAACCACCGGGATGTTTGCCTTAGGGCCGGTAAGGGTATTCGTTATGTTATTAAAGAACACGCTTAGCCTATTTATATCCGCGAGGCATAGTAGGAAAAGGGTCGGAGTTTCTAGCATATAGAATATAATCCTTTTAATCGGAGTAATAAGATTAATTAATCCTAGTGACCTTATTACGTTGCCGGCGCTAAATCTAATTGCTTCCTATCCCGCGGTTGATATATCTAAATCGACGGAAGGGTCTTCTTATTAGAGGGCTATATACTGTTCTCGTCCGGCCGTTAAGACCTTCGCTGCTCTTATATTGATTAGGATGCCTTAGAAATAGAGCTTCGAATAGCGGTTATCGATAAGGAATTAGTCGGCTGAAACTATTAGTTCTATACCGTAGACGTCGTCTCTTATAATAAGGTGGTTAAAAGCTATTTAGCAAAGCATTTAACTAGCTTACTACTGCTCTAGCTCGTTATCCTCGCTATACTCTTCCTCCTTATCGTCCTTATAGCCTTTATAGCCTGCTAAGTAGGCCGTAATGTCCGGGGAAACGCTAGTATAGAGATAATGCGAGAGATATTAGTCCTTAGCTTTCCGCCGTTCCTCTATAGAATGTTTCGTAGACTAATATCCCTCCTTTCTATACATAAAGCACTTCTTAGTCTATATCTTATTGCCGTATCCTTAACCGTAGCCTCCTCTACCGCGAGGTCGATAGCCTTATCTAGAGCCTCGCGAGCGAAATCCTCTATTGCCTCTACTACGATTATTAGTATACCTACGGTCTATGTAAAACTAACTATTAGGGTTCTTCGAATTATATTTATAATTTATATCTATCCTATCGTTATTACGATGTCGATCTTAGATAAATTAGCGCGAGGCATTTCTCGCCTATCGTGCGAGGTACGTCGTAAGAGAAGCTCGGAGGTCGGCATAGAGCTCCTTAGCCTCTTTAGCCTATTTAAAGAAGGCACCTTCGAGTTCCGGGATACTTTAGCACGCTTTAGTAAGATTTACTATAAGCGGGGTTTCGCCTATAAACTTAGGTCCTAGAGCCCGTTGATAAAGCAATAGCTTATTAATTAGCAACTAAAGCACTTCCGGTAGGCCTTTTTTAGGGTTATTAGCCCGAACTTAGTTAAACGTTATGTTAGTATAATCGGTATAGTACTAAGCCTAAGTCGCTTTAGTGTTAAAATATCGTTTAATCTTATCGTATACGCCTCGGAAGGTAGTCGTCTAGGTAATATTCTCTATATAGAAACGGTCGGCTCGTCCCTTTAAGATCTAAGGGAGAAAGGTGTAAAAGAGCCTTAGTTTAATCTTAAGGTTATAATATACGCTTATAAACTTACGGATAGTCTCGTTAAATAGGGTATATAGCTCGCCGGTATAGCTCTTCTCCTTATCCTATATCTTAACGAACTTAGTCTATACGTCGGGATCTAATAAGAGGTTCGGAACATTAGCCGGTAGGAGTGCTATATACTCCTTAATATTATAATTAAATGCTTCGATAGCCTTTAGGGCGATTGTTAAAGCAGATAGATTAAGCCTCGGTTTTGCCTTTAGGATATATAACGTTAGTTCCGGGAGGAATAGTAGTCGTAGCGCATAAAGCCGATTCGTATAATTAAATAGTAGAAATGCCGGTATATCTATTATAGCTGTGTTTAGGTCTTAGTCTAGTTCCGGGGTCGGATCCGTAGTCGCCGCTCGGGCCGGGCCGCTATATTAGAATCGGTGCGAAGTCGGAAAGACCGTTAACTAGTTCGTTATAGTCGAGAAGGGATCTTTATTTATTTAGTCTTAGGCTATTTATTCCTTTTCTTTTTTCTTCTTTTCTTACTTACTAAGGGCCCTTATGCCTATATTAAATACCTCTATTATAAACTCCTTCTCGTTCTAAGGGAGTAGATCATTAGATTAAAGCATCGTTATATATAATCTAATAAATAGCGCATTCTTTAGTCCTATCGAAACGCCGCGTCTTCGCAATAGCATCTTAAGGACCTTCTTATAGTTATAATCTACCGTATTTTATATAGATTTATTCTATCCTTAGAAATATTCCTAGAATAGGTTAAAGAGCCGTTAACCTTAATAGTAGATAGATGCTTCGCCTATTATAATAAACCGGGCTATAAATGTTATAACCTCCGCTTTATAGGGATCTTCTATCGTAATCTCTTCTATATCTTAGTATCGTATATCTACCTCTATACGAGCGGTAAGGGGGATGCCGATCTCCTTTATCTATTGTATAATCGGTTCCGGGCTATTAAAGGGAGCCGGTGTGTTTGTGTTCGATAGTAATCTTGCTATTATTGTTTATTTTTCGAGTTCGTTCCGGGATTAATTAGTATCGTAAGGGTCTTTACGAGAAATATCGAAGCGATTAGTCTCTATTCTAAAGGACGTAACTCTTCCTCCTTAAGGGAAGCAAGCACGGGATTAAATAGTTATAGGGGTTCGCGATATTGTTTAGCGTTATAGACGCACTGCCTATTAACGTTTACTCTTCCTATAATAGGCGAGAACGGGATTAATAAAAAGCTTAGAAGGTCTTATTTACCGTAGAGCTAATATAAATAATCCTTGTTTTTAGCATAGATAAACTTCTCTTAGGTATACGCAATAGAACCTCGAGGGTAAAGATACGCGGAAATAGCGTTTATAAGGAATAAAGATTCTACTATACTTTCGAAGATTAAGATCTATCTCTTCTGCCTTACTATTCTATAATTAAATCTATTTAATCACTAATTAGTGTTAGTAGGTGATTTACTTAGATTAATCTAAATAAAGGGGTTGTATTAGTTGTGGTTATGTCTAATCTAGCTAGAAAAAGGGGGAATAAGGGGGCCCCTTTATACCCGTCTGCCGGGGTCCTTCTATAGAGCCTGCTATGCCTTAATAATGCATTATTAAGGTCTACGCTAGGGCTTACTGCTCTAGTTATAACGATGCCCTTAGTTAATAACGAGGTTATTAACTATATAGGTCACGTAGCGTTATGCGCTATATGGTTATAACCCCTATTGCCCCTTTCCTATGTATAGTCGGCAATATAGTTGCAACTCCATCCCTTAGTTATATAACTATATTCCCACAGTTTCTAAAGTTTAAGCGTAATAGAAGGATTGATTTTCTCCTTAATCCCTTAGGCGAGTGCGTATTTCTAGATTGTTAAGATCTATCGGTCTTAGTCCGCTAGTCTATTTAATACGGTTTTCGAAGTAATGTCGGCTATAATAGATACGGTAACGTAGGTAAAAGTATAGTAAAATCACTGGAAAAAGGTAGTTAAATGCATAATATATATAAATAAACCGTAAAAACTAAACTAAGTGTGGGAAAACACTAATAGAATAAGGTAAACGTACTAACTAGTCCTCCGCGAGTCGATTCGCTAGATTAATAACGCTTTTTAAAAGACATATTAGTCCTCTATAAGTTAATTCGCTAGATATAAAGGCAAAGGCTTTACTACTATAAGTCGTAGCGTTAGCAAGCTAAAAATACAAGCCGTTAGAACTCTCTATGCGTAGAGAAGTTCGTCCGGGCTTATTACTATCGAACGCTAGGCAGTTAGGTCCTCGATATTTAGGTAATAGTAATTAAAAAAGAAGAGAGGCTCTAAGGCTTAAAACAGCCTATACGGAAGGATTAAAAGCTATAAATAATGCAAATTACTAAGAATAATAGCTCTTATCTTCTCTAGTAGGGAGGCTAACTTGTCTCTATATATAGGAAAACTCCTTAGACAAAATCAGCCGCGTAAACCTAAGGAAAAATAGGTAACGTAAATAATCGGACGGAAGGATCGGTAGGAAAAACAAATAGATCGTGCCGTACGATAAATAAGTTATATAGTTAGTAAATAAAACGCAGTCTAGTAAAAGACTAGTAAATTCTACGGTAGAAGCCGTAACGGTAGAAGCCGTAGAAGAGAATTAGAATTCTACGGTAGAAGACCGTAGAAGGGAAGAGATTTTACGGGTAAAGACTGTATAAATAACCGTAAAATCACGGTGAAATCACGGTGAAATATAACCGTAGAAAAGTAAGTAAATACGCCTATAGAAGTACGGGGTAAATAACCGTAGAAGCCCGTGGAATTCTATAGTAGAATCTAGGGAAGAACCGGGGATATCCCGGTAGAAAGCAATAGGGAAGACGGTAATATTAACACCCTTTTCCTTAGGTCTACGCGTGTGAGAGAACGAGCTTAGGGGGGGGTATATAATTGTTATTAATCGACGAAGGGACACAGCTATAGACTAGGTCTAAATGTCTATATATACGATATAGAGGTTACGTAGGATAATATATAATATAACCTAACACCGTAATAGTATATCCCCCTTAAATCGGCGTTTAACTCGCACGCCTAAAAGGGGCTATAGGCAAATAAAAACTAAGGAAATCTATATTAATCGGTCCTAAAAGCGGGCCTAATATAAAACGAGAGAGGAATAAGGAGAAACAAAGGGTAAAACTAAGAAACTAACATATGCCGTCGTAACGTAAATTATATTAATAAATTATATTTATTATCACTTAGGCGAAGGTAAAGACGTAAGGAAGGCCGTATAAAAGGCCGGTTTAGGCTTAGTTAGGTTAAGGGCGTAAAAAGCCTTAAGGTCGTCCTAGCAGCCGTTAAGGCAGGAGGAGTCCTCCTACGTAAAGGGGCTATAACGCTATTAAACGCGATACTTAATCTTCCCGGAGGCGTATTAGCGTTACGCGAGGATAGAAGAAAACTCCTACTTAAGGTAGGCGTTATCGCCGTCGTTATCGCTAAGGAAAAAGAGAACGCCGTTATCGGCGGGCCGGACGTTAAGCTCCGACTAGCCGGGTAAAGGAGGCTCTTAGGTCTTAGTAAAGAAGGAGTAATAAAAAATAAGGTAAAGGCGGCTGCCCTTAGGAAGGCGAAGAAAATACGCCGTCTTATATACCTTAAGGACCTTATATACGCCCTCCCGCTTATAGTCGAGCTTTTTTATAAGACGGAGGGTCTAGATCTAGCGGGTGCTAAGGAATACTATATCGCCGGGCTAATACGCGAAGGCGGGAGTCCGCCGGGCGTCTGCGTAGCGAGCTTAAATAGCCTAAGCATCCTCGATCGTATTATAGAGGAAGTTAGAGATACGCTAGAGGCGGGAAGCGAGCGCGTTACTATAGAGGTATTCCTTCCGCTATTAGGGGGTTATACTAGGCGGGGGGGGACTAAAGGGCTTAGTGCTAAGCTTTAAGTAGAAGCTATAGTTAGCGAAAAAAGGGGAAAGGCCGGTAGATTTAAAGACCTAATTATTAGCAGTAAACTTAGCGAAAGGAAGGAGGTCGACCTAATCGTCCTAAAGGTAGGTAGTATAATAACGAAGGTAGTCCTTTATCTAAGCGTTCGCGATCTTAGTCTAACCGTCGGTCTAAGGGTAGTAGGCGGAGCTAAGGTAAAGGCGGTAACTAAGGCGACGACTAAGCTACTATTAGAAAGCCGAAATAAACTAAGTCCTATAGTCGTTAATAATAAAGGCTAGGGTACTATAGAGGGACTAAACGTAGGGAATAAACGCGTTAATAACGTCTTTAATAGTTATCGAAGGTATTAGAACGTAATAGCGTATCTTCGTAAAGCGGTCGACGATAATAAGGATATTAGAAAACTTAACGCTATTACGGCGGTAGATAGGGAGGTCGGTAATAAAGTCGACGGATATATTAGTCTATAGGGCGAAGGGAATACTTAAGGGCTAGAGTAGGCCTTAAGGGGAGGAACGAGGGGATTTAACGCGTAAGCATATATAATAATTCCGTATAAAGCTAGAAATAGACTTATATATACCGGGCTAGATATAAGACCGGCGGTAGAGGCTAACGGTCTTCGTATATCTAAGGTAGCCGGTAAGGGGGGAAGTATAAGCGCGGATAAGGATCTAAAGAATTAAGGCGTCGTTAAAGGGAACGAAGAGCCGGCCTTAGAAATAGAACCGGCCTTAGACCTTAGAGAGAGCGGTCTTAGGGATTAAGCGGAAGGGGGCTTAGAGGGGGTAAGGCTAGCGGGGCTAAAGGGACTAAAGAGGTACGCGAATAGCGGAGATAAACGGGGAGGAGGAATAAGCCCGGTCGATAAAGTTATCGATCGGCTTAGAGTCGTTAAAGGCGTAAAGGTTAAAGCAGTCGGAATTATATTTATAAATTATATTTATAAACGAATTAGACTCCTTAACGGTATTAAAGGCGGTAGTAGTATTAAGGTAAAGGGAAGCATTAAGCTTAGACTTAAGGAGGATAACCTAATATCTATAGTTAATCCTTTTTTCGGCTTAGTCGGTAAGGGAGAGAAGGCGGGAGCTAGGCAAGCGGCTAAAGGCGTTAAGGAGGATAGCTTAAAAGTTAGGCTAAAAGATAATCTTAAAATTAAAACGACTAAGGAATTCGGCCTAGCGGGCCTACTACTAATTAAAGAGCTTTATAGTTATAAAATACTAAAGATTCTTATAATCCGAGGCTATCTTAAACTTAGGCAGGCCTTTAAGCTTAAGGCGCTACTCTTTAAGGGATTTTATAATTACGAGGAGTTCTTTATCGTAGATCTCGTAATTATACCCTTAAGCAAAGTATTTCGATAAGAAAAAAGCAACCGGATAGTAACGACTATTATCGAAGAGCTATATTAGTATACCTTTAGCGGCTTAGTTAGAAGCATTTATCTAAACTATAGTCTTACGATAGGGGTTAAGGTATATAAGGACTAAAGCGGTAGTAAAGGCGTGCTTAAAGGCTTTAAAGGCGTAGGCGTAAGCGGGAGACTAAATCTAAGGGGTAGAGTTCTTAATAAAGGCGTTTAGAGGGTTCGTAAGCTTAGAAAAGCCGTAAATAAAACGTTGATAAAAGTTAGCGAATCTTAAGAAGCGCTAGAGGTCTTTAATAAAAGAGGGGGTAGGCTAGTCTAAGACCGTACGAACCTTTTTAAGATCTATACGAATGCCTTTATCTAAGATAATTAGGCCGAGGTACTTAGTCTTAGTAATATAGAAGTTATACTTATCTACGTTAAGCTAAAGGCCGGCGGCGTTAAAGCGCTTAAAAACCGTATTAACGTAGGCCTAATGCTCCTCCCGCGTCTTTAAGAAGATTAAAACTTTATTTAAATAAGCAAAGTAGAACTTATTAAAGATACCGTAAAGAGCTATATTAATAAAACTCTAGAAGTAGGATAAGGCGGCGGTAAGGCTAAAGGGGGTAATATAATACTTAAAAAGCCTATACCGTATAGCGAACGCGGTCTTTTACTTATATCCTTCGGCAATACGAAGGCGATTAAACGCCGCGATAACATCGATCTTAGTAAAAAACTTCGCCTTCCGGATATAGGCAAGGGTATTATAGATAAAGGGCAAAGGGAAACGGTTCTTAATTATAGCCTTATTTAAGCCGCGATAGTTAAAGTAAAAAATAAACGCTTTTGCCCGGCTTATAGGTAAGTATAATAAAGGTAGTAGTAAAGGAGGTAAAGCGGTAGATAAAGCCCTTTTTAAGCTACTTATTAATATATACGTAGACGATCCGGTTCTCGGCTTTGCTAAAAAGGCGGAGGTAGGTATAAGGAGGTTATATTCCCTCTTTAAGGTTAATTTAAGTATTAACGGTATAGTAAAGGGCGAGCTTATCGGCCTCGCTCTTAAGCTATATATAGATTATATAGTAGAGCTCCTTAAGGACTTAAGCCTAAAGCTCGTCGAGTGTATAAAAGACCTTTTCTTACTTTTTAAAAAACTTAGCGATATCGTTAAAGGAGATCTTATTAAGGTAGATCTTATTAAGGTAGTCGTCGACGAAGTCGTAAAGGCGGGGGTTAAGGTAGGCTTTCGCGTCTTTAGCGTCTATATATCTAATTAAAACGGCTTAGCAAAGGTCCTTAAGGATATCTTAGTAGATAGGTAGTAAAGGCTTAGTAGGCAATAGCTCGGCGGTAAAGGCCTTAATTAAGGTCTAAGAAGTCTAGACTTTAAGCTGCCGGTAGAATATTACTATCGCGTTAACGTTAAGCATTTAGACGTTAAACGCTAAGTCGTTAAAGGACGAAAAGCGGAAAGGATAAAGTCTAATAGTCTTCTAACTTAGTCGCGATATAAGGCGGCGGTAGCTAGCGGTCTTATAGACGGGATAAAGGCGGGGAGGTCGAACGTAGCAGCGAGGGTAAAAGGTAGCTAGGGAGTTAAAGTCGTAGCTAGAAAAGTCGGCGTCGTTAACCTAGCGGGAGGAGTCTAGATAAGCGGGTTTACCTACGTTAAGGGCATCCTTAAAAAACGCCGAGAGGGAAGGGCTAAGGGATAGGGGAATAAACTTAAGAATATCGCTAAAGCAGATAGAACGGATAAAGGCCGGAGGACGGGCTAAGGCCGTACGAGCGGGAATAAAAATCGTAGCGGCGGGAATAAGGATTATAGCGGTAGGAATAAAGATCGCAGCGGTAAGGAGTTCGCCCTTATCGTTAGAGTCTTCGACGGAGGGGATAAAGGGAAAACGAATTATATTTATTAATTATATTCCCTCTAAAATAAGGGTAAAAGGAGCCGGGATAGGGCGGGTAAGGCGGGTAAGGGTAGCCGAAAGGCCTAGGATAAGATAAAGCTAATAGTCCGAGAGGCAAAAGGCTAGATAAAAGGGGGACTAAAAGGAAAGGGAGTTACCGCGCTAGCTAATAATAAGGTCGTGCTAGCGTAGCTAAAGGAGGCTAAGAATAACCTTATAGCTAAGCTTTATAGGAAAGAAGTAGATAGACTTAGTATAGGCGTTAATTTAAGAGACCGAAAAAGCGTAATAGGTAATAGAGCCGGACTTATAGTCGCTACTATCGGCGAGAGAAAGCCGGCGTAGGAATTAAAGCTAGCGGATAGGAAGGGTAAAGCGGTACGTAGTCTAAGCGTATATAAAAGCGTACCCGGAATAGCCGAAGTCGACTAAAGCACTTATAATAATATCGGCGGATATAAAGGATAAAGGTATAAGCAAAGCACGCGGTTATATTCCCGTAGGGAGGCAAAGATCCTCCTTAGTGTCGAACGAAGCTAGAAACTTAGACACTAAGAGCTCTATCGCGCGATAAGGCGAAAGAGCCACGTATTTCCTAAGGACGGGAAAAGGGCAGGGAGGTCGTTTACTTTACCCTCGATAAAGCTTTGCTTAATAGCGCGAACCTAGTAGCGGGGGGGAGGGGGTTTAAGCAAGCGCGGGGCAGACGTACCGCTACTATAGCTACGGCCGCGGCTAAAGCCGGAACCGGCGCCGGGACTAGCGCTAGGGTTAGCGCCGGGATTAGCACTAATACCCTATTAAGGTAGGTCTAAGCGGTATAGGTAGCGGTAGCCGGCTAAGCGTAGTAAAGGTAAAGATAGTTCTCGAACCGCTATTGCTTCTTAGCGTTAGTAAGCCGGGCCTAGAATATATCGAGCTATATTAGGTTACCGGTAGGAGACGCGGGTAAGGCGGGCGAGGTAGGGCCGGTGCGAGCGGGGTTACGAGGCGGCTTAAGTTAAAAACGGGCCTTAATACGCTGCTAGTTATCTTAAAGAGTAGAATATATCTTAGCCTAAGCCGTAAAGTCGTTAAATGCCGGGCATTCGACTTATAGAGCAGCGGCGTTAGTAAGTTCGATAAAGACCTTTAAATAAAAGTAGGCGACGTAAGTAGTGCTATTAAATAATAAGTCGGCTTAAAGCTAGGTAAACTTTAAATAAAAGTCCGGCTAAGAGATATTCTTTATCGATAGGGCGTGAAAGTCGGCCTCCGACTAAGCGTAGGTAAAATTAGCACTAAAGACTAAGCTAAGGTCGTCGGTAAGGGCTTTAATAATAGTATATTGCTAATTAGCGAAAGACTTATTATCGAGGACGTCGTAAGGAACGCTAGCGATAATAGAGGCGGCCCGGCTAATAAGCCGGCTAACTGCGTAGAGAATATAGTCCTATTCCGTAGGGTATAAGGCGGCGTCCTAACGGAGCTTAATAGTAAGGCCGTTACGCTAGGTCCGGAAAGCCTCCTAACGTTGCTTTTAAGTACTAGAGTCGCCGGCGAACCTCTTAAGGTCGGCGATATAGAAACGGGTAGGGGTAAGGGTAAGGGCTAGGGCCTAGTCCTAAGCTACGTTACGCTCGGTAAGGACGAGGAGAGAGGACGTAGCACGGTTAAGCTACCGCTAGAGGTCGGCGGCGTGCTCTTAAAAGATAAGCACTCCTATATCTAACTCAACGGAAGTATTATTAAGGTAAGTAAGGGACTTAGCCTATAGGGCGCGGAAATTAAGGGTAGCGTAAGCCTAAATATAGGCGAACGAGTCGAATATAGGCCGTTAGGCCTAAAGTAGAGCGGCGAGACGGGGATAGTAGGAAAGGTAGTCGTTTTAAGGCTTTAGGTCGGCGGGAGTCGGCGGAGTAACGGCTAGGGTAGCGGCGGACGAAGGATCGGTCTCTATAACGAGGTCGGATATCGTAGATTAAATAGGGCAACGAAGAAGACAATAGGGAAGGGGTAAAGGGGGAAGAAGGGGATCGTATATAATTCGCGTCGAGACGGCGTATCTATACCGGGAAAATTCTAATAATCGAGGAAAACTTAGTCGAAGGGGTCCGGCAAGGAGGCGGACTTACATCGCGAAGAGGGGAGATTGGAAAAGAAAAGGGTAAGAGAGCGAGATTATTAATTAAAGGCAATAGGATAAAATAGTAGATTAAACTATAAGAGAATAAGCTTAAAGGGGGGTATATAATTATTATTAATCTACGAAGGGATATAGCTATAGACTCGGTTCAAATGTCTATATATACGATATAGAGGTCACGTAGGATAATATATAATATAACCTAATACTATAATAACGCGGCTGTTTTTGTCCGAGGAATTTCCCTATATTTAGAGACTAGTTAGCCCTCCTTATTAGAAAAGATAAGAGCTATTATTCTTAGTAATTTATATTATTTACAGCTTTTAATCCTTCCTTATAGGCTATTTTAAGCCTTAGAGCCTCTCTTCTTTTTTAATTGCTATTATACAAATATTAAGGACCTAACTGCCTAGCGTTTAATAGTTTTAAGCCCGGCCGAACTTCTCTATGTATAGAGAGTTCTAACGGCTTATATTTTCAGCCTGCTATACTACGACTTACTATAGTAAAGCCTTTTCTATATCTAGCGAATTAACTTATAGAGGACTAGTATGTCTTTTTTAAGAACGGTGCTTTAATCTAGCGAATCGACTAGTAGAGGACTAATTAATACGTTTACTTTATTCTATAGTGCTTCCTTATACTTAGTTTAAACTTTTACGGTTTGTTTATATATATTATGTATTTAACTACCCTTTCCGTGGATTTTACTATACTTTTACCTATATTACTATATCTATTATAGCCGATATTAATTTAAAGACCGTCCTAAATAGACTAGCGGATTAGGACCGATAGATCTCAACGATTTAGAAATACGCACTTGCCTAAGGGATTTAGGAGAAAATCGATCCTTCTATTACGCCTAAACATTAGAAGCCCTTACTGCCTCTTCCTATAGAACTAATACCTAGAATAGTTAATATAGCCGTTACTAATATTACTAGTTTATCTATAAAAGAACTTAAGAGGTTTAAGTTTCTCTTTTCCCGGTATCGCACATTGCTTTAAGCCTATAAGGACTAATAGAAATCTCTTACGTTAATCTAGCAGTTTATCGTTTAAAATATCGGGAACTATTACTTAACGATTGCCGACGAATATAAGGTTTTTAAGGAATTAGCTTTACTATAGCGGCGTATAAAGCCGATTTCGTAGACGCAATAGAAGACTATTCTTACGTAATTCTATACTATTTTAAAGGCATTAGACTAGACGGATATTACGATATAGATTTCTAACTAGCAAAAGGTCTTTACTAACGCACGGCGAATTAGGTTGCCGGAATCGGAAGGCCTCCGAGCTATATAGCTTTTTCTTAAGGCTATTTAGCTGATTTCTAGTCCCTTTACGGAATACTAGATAAATAAAATAGAAGACGATGCCTAATTAAATAAGCTAGATTAAGAGAAGTCTTTCCTTAACGGATTTAAGAGATCTGAACTTTCGAGCGCTTATAGGCCTTAAAGACTGCAATAAAGGCGCTAAAGACTAACGCATTCGCTAAATTCTAAGGCTAAGGAACTTAAAACCTAGCTACGGAATTAACGGCAAAATCTACGACGGCTTCCGCGGCTTTATCCTCTAATAAGGATAAGACTAAGCCGAAATTCTAACTATAGTATGCTTACGGTAAGAAACACTTCTATGCCGAGTATAACTACTATAACCCTTCTTTACGACTTCTATTATAGAAACCCGATAAAGACATCTAAAAGACTATAGATAATTACCTTAAGGTTCCGGCTAATAAGGCTAAAGTTAAGGTAGTACTACTTAAAGCCGAGTAGTAGAAGAAGAATAACAAAAGTAAGACTAAGACGGTTTAAGCTACGGCTGCCGCTAACGTTATTACGACCTTTTTACCGCCTATTACCTAATAAACTACTATAGAATACCCGTTAAGAGATTCTTTTATTCTGGATTTAGGGTTAGATAGGTATATTTATAATAATATAGAGCGTTTCTATAACTTCTAGCCTTCTTCCGAGTATATACTCGTAGGTAGTAAAAGCACTCTAATTCTTAGGATAGGCATAGTGTTTATACGTATTTCGACGGGCACTTTTTAGCTTAGTTAGGTAGTATATATCCCGTCCTTTTATACGTCTCTTTATTCCCTTCGTCTTCTATATAAGGCGAACCTTTCGTAGAACCTATAGACTAGCGTAATCTCTTCCTTAACTCGCACTATTTGTATAATAGAACTAATTTATAATTAGTATATTATTAAGTATAACCCGTTAATACCTTCTTCTACGCTTCTAACTATCGCTTTTATTCCTTCTATTTCTTCTATAGATTTTACCGTAGAAACCCCGGTAGTAGCACCTTTTTTAGCTACTATACCGGATTCTATTCTAACAAGTATAGAGGAACTTTCTCTTTAGCACTAACGATTTAGACATCCGAATAATAAAGCGCTTTCGAAAGCACTCGGAATACTATAGTTAGTAACCTTCGATAAGATAATCTCCTATAAGCCCTATAAACTTACGTAGGCTAAACGAATTATCAACCGTAAACCGCCGCTTTCTAAAGCGACGTTTCCCTTTTCTAAGGTATTTTACGATATCTTTTCTATATAAAAGAGTTATAATAATAAGAACGTTATATTTCTTATTAAGGATAACTATACTAAGCTTGTTTTCCTATATACGCTTTTAGACGCTTTTATAGACGAGCTGATTTTATGCTTTAAGAGCCTAGGTCGGTATATTATCTAATAGTTCTTACTTTCTATCGGTACGATCTATTAGGATAACGAACGAGCCTTTCAACGGGACTTCTAAGACTTTATTAACTAATAGGGCATTTATAATAAGCCTACTACTCCCTATACACCCGTTTAAAACGGCGCTGCCGAACGAGCTAAGGGGGTAGTATCTATAAAAGCTCGATCGATAAGGATTAAAGCAAATTTGCCTAAGCATTTATAGATAGAAACGTAGAAAACTATATTATATTTATATAATTAGATTCTAGCCTATTAGGCAGCTTCCTCTACGTCTTTCCTATCGAAGTAGATTTCCTTAATAGAGATTCTTAACGACTAATTAAAGGATTATAACCGGAATATACCGGCTTTTCTCCTTCCCTAACTATCGCAATTCGGTTATCTCTAAGTTTTTTGCTATAAAGCCTACCTACTAACTACTAAGGCCTTAACTAGCACGAAGAAACGTAACCTTAAGTAAGAACCTTATATAGAGGTTAGTTACTTAGTTAGGTATAATTCTACTAATATTTTTCGTATAGAGATCCTATAGAGACGGGAGGTTCGTTAAGTTCGTAATATAACGTTTAATAAGACTTAGTTTCTCACTACGTCTAGGGTATTTAAACCGCTAATATAGGTATTATCACCGGTATTTCTACTATATATTTTATAGGAAGAAGAATAAGATAAGGCCGAATTTTAGTCGACGTTAATAATACTTCTTAATAAGCATATTAGTCTAGCAGACGTTTTAACCGACGGAAACCCTTAGCTCCTAACTCTTAACTAAACCCTAAAACCACTAGAAGACGTTTTTAAGAATATATAGGATTTCTAACCTAATATCTCTACCCTTTCCTTAACTATAACTATAGAACCTATAGACCGTCTTAAGGTATAGTTGCCTTAAGCTACTTCTCAATCTATAGATTACGATAATATTATTCCTATAGATAGTCTATAGACGATGAGATTTATAGGGGATTTACGCTCTACTTATTCGAACTGTTTTTTAAGTCGATATCCCGTATTTACTTATATTAGGCATTAACCGGCTAATAGCACCGCTTTTACGGCTATATTTGCTATTTCTCTTAAACCTAAGAAGATATATAAACGGGATTTACCCGTGCTTCTAAGGCTTTAGTCTAATCTCGAGACGTATCCGTATAGACCTAAGTTTAAAGCTATTAGAAAGGTAGAATAAGACTCCCTTCGCTAGCGGAAGACCTTCTTTCCTTCGCCTACCCTAAGAGCTAACGCGCCTATACGTCCTCTTCTATTGACTTAGGCATTTAATTATAAGTTTAATAAGCACGGCTACCTTAGGAAGTTTAAGTCTCGCCTTTATATACGAGGAGACCTTTAGCCGTTTAGCGGAAAGGAAACCTACGCCGCTACGCTTACTACGCGAAATTTTCGCATTATAATTGCTATTATAGCTAAGTTTAGCACTAAAACCCGCTTACTTAATGCGGTTAACGCTTTTACGAATGCCGATCTAGATAAAGAAGTATATATCTACTTCCTAGACGGATTTAAAATATTTAGCTTTATAATTTAGTTAATAAAGGCTTTATATAGGCTTCGCCGTTCGCCGCTTTTTTAGTAACGGGAATTATCCGGGTCTCTTACCGAACTAGGCCTTTAGTAAAGTACGGAGGACCTTTATATTTTAATATCTACTATAAGTAGTATTATTACTTTCTTCTTTATCGATAATATTATTATCCTTTTCCGTAAGGAGCACCGTAAGGCTACTAACGATTTTATCTATCGCTTTAGATAGAAGTATATAGTTACCGACCGCGGAGAGCTAACCTATTTTCTTAAGATAAGAATTATCCGGGACCGTAAGTAGCGAAAGCTATAGTTATACTAAGACGCTTACCTAGATAAGATTGCTTTTAAGTTTAGTTTAATCCCTACTTCTACGGTTTTACGGCCTATTTCGACCCTTTGCCTATTCTTACTTTTAGAAAAGATAGAGAAACACTAAGGTTAGGCTACGGATAACTAAATCCACTACTTTTAGTCTTTAGTTAGATCCTATAATTATACGACTATTTCTACCTAACTTAACGCTATAAAGTCGTTGAATTCTTTAGCGGAGTATATATAAAACCTATCTACGCTTTATATTAAGCTTATAGAGAGCTTAGTAATATACCTATACGAATTGCGTTTTCTCGTGATTAAGTACTTTAATATAGACGATTAAGAATTAGTTATAGCTTTAGATACCGCTTATGCCGATAATCTAGATACTCGCTATTCTTTATAAGGCTATTTTATTAGTCTTTTTTTTTTCGAGAGTGCTGCCCTAACCCCGTCGGCCGACCCGACCGCCCGGCCGACCGCACGACGCGTGGCTTTAGGACTAGTGCCCCCGGGGCACTATAACGGAGGAGGCGGTCCTCCGCGATTAGGAAGCGCGGTGGAAGGAGGATCTCTAAGTGGCGGAGGCAAAGCGACTATAAAGAGCCCGGCAGCCGGCAGACATTAACCTTTACTTCGACCGGCCGAAGAAAGCGCTAAAGGTATATAATAGGTTATATAAGTACGAGAGCTCCGCGCTTATTTAGATCTAGACCGGGAAGATCGGTCTATAGGGGTTTCTATTCGACCGGAACGTTCTTAACGTTAACTCGCCGCTCTATCGGTATAGGATAGTGCGTAAAACTACGTTCTACCTCTTCCTTTAGTGCCTTACCTTCGCTAACGCGAGGGCGACCTTACTAAAAGGCATCCGACGGGAGAGCGACCTTAGGGCGGCGCTTAACCGCCCCGCCGCCGTAAAGCCGCTTATCCGGTAGTTCCTTAAGCACCGCCTACTATAGCAGTTCCGGGCCGCGATAGCCCTTATAGAGAAGATAGACCGCTATAACGCCGGCGGGGGGGAGCTCCGGGAGTAAGACGACGAGGCTCCTAACGCTAGCCCCCTTTAACGTTTATATATATTTATATATATTTATATATTCGATTATACGCTTACTAAGATTTATTTTTCTGCGTTTTAACCCGCTAAGCGGGGCCCCGGCCCGCACCCTATCGCCCGCGTGCCGTCTACGCGCCGGCTTTACTAAGTTAGACTATCCGCCCGACCCTAACGCCCCCGGGCCTACTCGGGCGGGGTAACCTTTATTAGGCACTAGACTAGCGGCAGCAACTAAACCTAATTAACCGTAGCAAATATAGGCCGCATCCGGCCCGACGTTAAGATAGATAGACGTTATATAGGTTTTCCCTTAGGCCGCTTAGTTTTTCCTATGCTAGCTAAATGCAGGGGCACTAGGCCCGTTAGGGCAGCTAGAGTACTTTAATAATAATAATAATATTAGTCTTTTTAACGGTCTAATAACGTAGAGTGCCCGAAAACAATCTACGGTTACTACGTCTTTTACTAAGGCTAAACTCCTTATAGTCTCTTCTATAGTAAAAGAGCTAATTTCTATTCTTCGTTTATTTAACAATATTTCTCTATAACTAGATATTCCTATTCTAACTATTTAGTGCGATAATACCTAGACTATGCGCTTAGTTTCTACCGAGATTTTAAAGATTTAGACCGCCTTAAAGCATATTGAAATTTATAACTGCTAGGCCTAATAGGAATTCTTACGTAATACTTGTAATATTAAATATATCCCTTTTAACTAGATAGTTACGGATAGATTAACTAAGTTACTTCTACGATAACGTTTCTAAACGTTTCTTTACTAGCTTCGACTTACGGATATTTTATCTAGGATCTATAAGAAAGTCGATAATAATTCTAACTAGCTAAAAGGTGCTTTCCTTTTAGCTAAGGGGGTATATTAATATTACCGTCTTCCCCTATTGCTTTCTACCGGGAAAATCCCGGTCCTATTATAGAATTTACATAGAAGTGTCTATAGAATTCATATAGAAGTATTACGTATTTCTACTATAGAATTCCATAGGCTTCTATAGGTTATTACCCCGTACTTCTACGGTCTTCTACCGTAGAATTCTAATTCCCTTCTCCGGTCTTCTACCGTAGAATTCTAATTTTCTTCTACGGTCTTCTACCGTAGAATTCTAATTCCCTTCCAACGGCTTCTACCATAGAATTCATATATCCTTCTAATAGACTATTGCATTATTAATTTCTTTATTTGCTAACTGCATAACTATTTATTATACGGATACGATCTATTGATTTCTAACCGGTGTTTTCTATCTAACTCGTTCCTCTACCCCTTTTCCTTAGGTCTATACAGCTGTTTTCGTCCGAGGGATTTCCCTATATATAGAGACTAGTTAGCCCTCCTTATTGGAAAAGACAAGAGCTATTATTCTTAGTGATTTATATTATTTGCAGCTTTTAATCCTTCCTTATAGGCTGTTCTAAGCCTTAGAGCCTCTCTTCTTTTTTAATTGCTATTACCTAAATGTCGAGGACCCGACTGCCTAGCGTTCGATATATATCTTTAACCTTAAGAGACCGGGCGACTTAGCGGGGCTAGCCCGCACTTACGTAGAAAAGGCAAAGACCTTAGTAGGCCGGTTCTTCCTAGCCTTAGTAGCGAGAGCCGAAGGAAGCCCTTAAGCCGCCCGGGAGGCCTATATAATACTATAGCGTTTTATAAGCAGCGACGTCGGGTCGGCGGTTAAGAAGATAGTATTATAGAAGGCCGCTAAGGAGGATAGCCTCCCGATAGGGCTTATCAAGGCCTATAAGGAGCCGTTGCTTAAGGTGCTTACGGTATTGCTTAACGTTAGTTACGACGTTAGATACTTTCTAAAGCGGTTTTAATATACGGCTATTATTATCCTACCAAAGCCTAACAAGATAGCGGCCTAGCTTTAATAAGC
The DNA here is from genome assembly GCA_012934285.1 of Ophiocordyceps sinensis. Classification (NCBI taxonomy): domain Eukaryota; kingdom Fungi; phylum Ascomycota; class Sordariomycetes; order Hypocreales; family Ophiocordycipitaceae; genus Ophiocordyceps; species Ophiocordyceps sinensis. The sequence goes on from JAAVMX010000003.1 coordinate 14,099,370, forward strand.
CTAAGGGTAAAGACCGATCTTTCTCCTTAGTATAGTAGGGAAGATCCTTAAGGCCGTAGTCGCGAGGAGGATTATAGACGCGGCGGAGGCGTATAGCCTCCTACCCGGAAGTAAGGGAGTAGATATCTCCCGATTGATTTATCCTACCGGCATATAAAGATATGCATTAGAACCGCCGTGCATTATTGCATATAACATAAGTCACCCGGCTGTATTAGCTGCTCTAATGCTCGAGATACCGAATGCCGAAGTATATAGTGTGTGTAGGGATTAATGTGCGTATAGTCTATAGTCGGGCCCCGGTTAACTAAGGTTACCCACACTACCTCCTATTACTCGCGCAATTAATCACGCAATAACTAGGATACTATACGAGGTTAGACTATATATACCTAGCATAGATTTAATAGCGCTTTCTATCCCGATAATTAGTTAAGTTATATATCCCTTTATTCCTATGCAATTAGCTATATAAAGGGATCTTAGTCCGCACCTAGATAGACTATCACTAAGCAATTCTATATCCTTTTCTCTCTCTTATCTTTGTATCTTCCTTAATACTTTCTATATTGCCGTAATCCTCTGCCTCCAAGCTTCCCTTTAGGCTCTTATTAGTTATAATCCCTATCTCTGCTTAAGCTTTAAGTTGCTTCTTACCTAAAGCCTCCCTTAGATCCCTTAAATCACTCGCTATTATACTAAAAACGACTGTCTCTCCGCTATAACCTCCTCTTTGCCTTTTTAGGCCACTTGCCTTCTTAGGCCACCCTTAGTTTGTATATATTACTATTTTCTTAGTGTTTTGCCCCCTTTGTTTCTTATTAGCCTCGTTTTCTCTCCTACGACGCACCCTTTCTTAGCTATTATTCTATACCTAAAAAAAACCTTAACAATTTTAGAAAAAATTCTTCTATTACCCCTACCTTAGCCCGTAGACGCCGAGCTTCTTCTAAGTTTCCTCCGGTACCTTCCGATCCGACATACGGCAAAAATAAGTTCTTTTAAAGACTATTTATTTATAAAGCTTAAAGGGAGCACTAACTTTTCGGCTTAGTCTTTACGAATAGAATCTATCTTTATACGTAAAAAGCTCGGTCTAGCTATACTTAATACTGCTTATGCGAAGTCTTAGGACTATTTAGCCCTAATAAGCCTTATAGTTAATAACGGCCCTTTATCTTAGATAAAATACTATACGTCTATAAAGACGGTATAAGAGGCACTTAAAACCCTATATAACCTTATAAACTTTACCTTTAACTTCCTCTTTATAAAAGAACTCTTTAACATAAAGATTAAGGGAGAGATATCTATAGAGACTTACTTAAATAAGGTAAAAGAGCTCTTCGACGAGCTAAATACTAGAGAGATCTATATCCCTAAGATCGTAGTAATAACCTAGATCTTAGAGAGCCTTAATAGCTCTTTCTCGAGTTATATCACGAATATTACGTAGACCCTTTATACTAAGAGTATTACTATTCGCATAGTTAAAAATGTCTATTCGCACAGAAGGGACCTAGTTTTTCTACGCCGACCCCACGCGCCTATACCCCGCTACCTAATTTAGGTGCATATGCCTAGCACCCTAAAGGGCAATATAAACACTAAAGGGGCGCTCGCCGCCCGGCGCGTAAGAGAGCTTAATTCGTGTAAATAACGTATGTTTAAGGCGATCGCAAGATACGGCGCGCGTGATCGGCCCGTTAATTACTCCGCCCCTGCCTGCCTAACTACATAGGCTATATAGCGGGAATAACTTCCTCTATAGCCGACGACGCCGGTTTAAGGTGCTAGGCATATGCACTTAAATTAGGTAGCGGGGTATAGGCGCGCGGGGTCGGCGTAGAAAAAGCGGACCTTCTATACGAATAGACATTTTCAACTATGCGAATAGTAATACTCTTATACTAATGCTACGGTATATACCCTTAAATTACTCTCTTCGTCTCTTATAGATAAGTTTAAGAGAACGAAAGCTCTCGAGAATAACGAGCAGCTATTTATAGCCGGCGGTAGTAAAGTCTTTATTTACTCTTACTATAAAAAGCGAGGGTATATCGAAAGGAATTACTTTTAAAAACCTAAGAATAAAGATAAGGCTTAGGCTATAGGATTTACCCCGAAAACGGTCTCTACCTCCTCCTCTTCTCGCCGGGACCCTAAGGAGAACACTAACCGCAACTACCGGAGGCCGACCTTAGTTCTTTACTCTTAGGAGAGCTCTCTATCTCCGGCCCCGCGTCCGGCCGGCCGTCCTTAGACCTCCCGCTTCTAGAAGCGTAAGGCACGTCGGAATCCTCTAAAATCTTTAATAAGGTCCTTATCGTCTCAGACTCTACTTTTAGTATCGTAAGTACCCTCCTATCCTTTTTAACACTCTATATATTCTTTATATCCTTTATAATATATATAATACCTTTAGTAGTACCCTATTTCTATACCCTATTTCCCTTAAATAATATCATTCTATATACTCCTATAAAAATAAAGTCCTCCTCTAATAGAAGATATATAATAGGACCTTTAAAGCCTCTTCTTTCGGCAATTTTAAGGGTAGTTCTTAAATATAGGAAATCAGCTGTATGAATATTATAGCAGAAGAGTAAAGAAAGGAGGTCTAAACTCATAGACATAAAGATGCATGCAGCTACCTAACTATAGGACTAACGGAGGTATATATAGGTACCGGAGCCGCTTAAACAGGGCCCCTAGCCCGCACTAACCGCAGTTATAATACAACGGAATACCTACCTACCGTCCTTAGCTAAGGGGGTTATATAATAGGCTCGTTAGGGACGTAATAGCCTATTGCGTCCCTATAGTCTAGGCTCGGGTCAATGCCCCGTATAGCCCCTAACGTCGTATAACGTTAACATACCCCCTTGCTATAGTCCTTATAGAGACTATAGCAACGTAAAGACAATATAATAATTAAATGAAATAGCTCGTTTAAATTAGTTAGAACGGCGTATATCTGTTATACTACCCCTAATGTTAGATAGGGGGCTGAATTCGCATAAACTATAAAAACATACCCTAGAGGGCTTTATCCGCGCCGTCCTAGTCCTTCCTATCTAGGTTCTTAGGGCGGTCCCTTATGCCGAGCTGCCTTATAAAGTCTTCGTGCTTCTATAAAGGGAAGGCTTTAGTTATACCGTCTGCCGGGTTCTCGGTAGACTTAATCTACCTAACCTAAAGCCGGTCTTCCTATACCTCCTAACGAAGCTAATGTCGATAGATATCGATATACTTTAAATTCGTTTTAAGTCGAGCACTTAGCTCGGTCAATAGCCTAATCGTCTAGAGGCTGTTATACTATAGCTCCGTAGTGCCCTCTACCTAGATCCTAAGCTCCTTAATAAGTTAAGCAAATTGCATCTACTCTTTCGCGGTGCTTAATAAAGCTAAGAGTTCCGCTTCGGTAGACGAGGTCGTAATAGTAGCCTGCTTAGTGGCTTTCTAATCTACGGGCCTACCGAGAAATAAGAATATATACCCCTATAATAACTTCCTCGACGTAGGGTCGTCCGCGAACGAGGAGTCTAACGCATAGAGAAACCTCCTTATCTCGTTAGTTGCTTTAAAATAGATATAACGGTCCCGCGTAGTGTATAAGTACGCTAGGCACCTCTTCGCTTCTCGAAGGTGTCGTAGACCTAGGTTGTAGCTAAACTAGGCTAGCCGTGCCGCCGGGAACGCCGCGTCCGCCCTAAGGTAAATCGCCGGATGTAGGATCGTGCCTACTAAAGAAAGAAAGTAATAGACCTCTTCGTTGCTCGCTTTTTCCTCATAGGGAATTAGCTTATCCGTCGTTAGGGGGATCTTAGGCGCGCTAAAGCCCGAATCGTCGTCTATATAAAACTTCTTCGCTATCTTAGAGATATAAGATACCTAAGAAAGCTATAACTTCCTATTAGGTCTATCCCGGATTATCTTAATCCCTAAGAACTAACGTAGTTCCCTTATAAAGTTAACGGTGTATTTCGCTATAAGGGCCTTATAGAGTTCTAGCTAGTTATCCTTCCGCTCCTTCGGATATATTATCGCGATGTCGTCTATAAAGAAGAAGATAATTACTCCCTTATAGACTATCATACAAGCGTCCTTAATTAGGGTTTCCGCGCCTAAAGACTTAAAGAAGCCGGTAAGGTCCTTATACTAGAGCTTCGGGGCGATTCTTAGGCCGTATAGCCCTCGTAGAAGCCGTATGCATAAGCCTAGTTCTACGTATCCGGGTAAAAGCTTATAGTAGACTGTAAATCGCAGTATTATGTTTAGAAAAGCCGTTTTAACATTATACTACGCGGACTCTATATCCTCGAGATATAGTAAGGCTATTAGCAGCCTAAAGGTCCTCGCTCGAAAGGTCGCCGTATACGTATCCTCGTTATCTTCCGGTTAGCGATCTCCTTAAACAACTAGACGGGCCTTAAATCGAACTATATATCCCTATAGATCGCATTTATAGGCGTAGACCTATCTTATTAGAATTAGGGGTTCTCCCTTCTTCTTAGCCTTAGATTTTAGGGTCTTAACCTAAGTCAGAAGTTTCTCCTAATCCTTAATTTCGTAGGTTATTCCTCTAAGCCACTAGGTCTTATAGGGGGAGGCTATCGCTATCTTATAGGAGGTAGGCATATAAGGTATATCCTCGATGTATAGTCTATAGGTTAAAGCCTTCGCAATGATATTGTTAATAAATAGGGTCCTTTAAGACCTCTTTCTTTTCCCTTTAACGATATTGCTAAGGTTTATACCCTAAGACGTGTCCCGCTCCTTGCGTAACGGCTTTAACGAAGCCGGCACGTCTTCCTCTATATCTAAAAGCTCCTCTATACGAGGTCGGCTATTAAGGTTAGGTCTATTAGCCTTTTCGGCTATTAATTTACCCCCTAGAGGAGGAGGCACCCCTAAGACCTCTAAAAGAGGCGTCCTAAGGCTAATTGCCCCCCCTATAGGCATTAGTGTTACTAGTTCCGGTGTCGCGGGATTCCTACCCCTAAGATTAGGTAGTATCGCGGTATTAAAGGAGACTACCTTACCGGTCGGAGGAGGCGAGACGTATAGACCCTCTATCGTCGGGGGTATTACCCCTTTATTCTGCCTTCTATAATTAAATGCTAGCATAAATTCAGCCGCCGTATATCGCAGTCTAGTAGTCTCATCGGTCCGAGGGTACTCGTAGGCCCCCTCTTTATCGCCTTTATTATCTTCGGGCATATTAATTACGTTTATCTATCGGAGGATATTATAAGTATAGGTGTATAGAGCTTACGCACCTTCTTCCCTCCTTAGATCGTATATAACATCCTTATTAAATTAAACATTCGAAGAGGTTAAAGTTTTCGTCTATCCTAAGGAAAGGACCTAAATAACGAACTAGTTAGTAGATTTATACCTAACTAGATATCTAATATATGCCTTCTACGCGGTCTACGAGAGGGACTTATAAGATTTAATATATTTAAGGGCATCCGTTATTATTAGGTATACTATATATCTATACACGTGTAAATACGTAATTATCGGTCGGATATCCTTAATATAGCTATATAAGGGGTTATAGTCCCTTATATACTGCTACTATCGCTTATAGGGACTCCTTCCTATCTTATCGACCCCTATAGAGGGTATTAGGTTTAGTAGGTAGACGGCCGTTCGGTAGGTCTCGGTCTAGAGGGTGTTAGGGATCTACGAGTTAAGACTTATTAGTCTAGCCCTTTCCTTAATAATAGCCTTTAATCTCTCCGCATAACTATTCTAAGTTAGAGTTAAAGGGGCTAACACAAAGAGCTATAGGCTAAGTCTATCCGTATACTACTTAATCTCCTTAGTGATTAGGGCCTTCTTTCCGTTAGTGACTAAGATAATTATTTAAATCCCGTAGCGCGTAGAGAGCTTCGCAATTAGCTTCTTAAAGACGTCCCGGACCTCGGTCTTCTGCTTAATAGCGTAGAAGAACCTTATGCTAGTTGTTATATAGGTAAACAAGGCGTAGTATTTAAATCCCGCGGCACTTACTTCCGGGCCCGTATAGAGGTTAAAGCTAAATTAAACTCCGGCTCCTTATAGTCTTAACGTCGGTAGGTCCTAAGAGACTTACCGTTTCGCTTTCCCTATAGTATATACCTTACATTTATAGGTTGCCGGTCTATAAAGCTTTATGCCTACGGACTTATCAACTAGCAGCCCTATAGCCTCCGGCCCTAAGTGCCCTAAGCGCCTTTGCTAAAGGTCCGCGAGATCCTTATTCGAAGGTAGCTTAGGTCGTCGACTCGTCGCAAAAACAGTTCCCGGGGCATTAGGCAAGCTCGTAATAACGTATTAGTCCTCGAATTCCTTAAGCTAAGTAAGCTACTCGCCCGTCGGCTTATAGAATAGCGTATTATCGTGCTAGTTTTAATAAACCTAAGCCTTAATCCTTTATCGAACGGAAAAGACGCTTATCGGCATCTTAGGGATATAGTAGCTGTTTTCGAGTAGGAGCTTCTTGCCCCCTAAGAGTAGGATAACTGCGGATCCCACCCCCTAGACTATAAGCGCGGTTTTACTAGCGCGGACCTCTTCTTACGACCCTTAGGTAAACGTCTTCTTATTAAACCACCTAATATTATTCAACATATATACACTCGCCCTTAAATCGTAAATAACCTTATCTCTAAGAGGTTTATCCTTAATATAGGTAAGGTTAACTTATAATATCGTATTAATACGAGAAACTATATTCGCCTGCTTATTGCCGTTGCCGTTATTTAGGACCGTAATTGTGTTATCTACCTTACCTACTCCCGAGGGTTTCTATGCTATAGCCTTCTTCTTACCTTCCGGGTTATCCTAAAGCCATTTATTAATCCTAGCCCTTAGTCCGTCTTTCGGTTCCTATCCCTTAAGGGGATCCTTTTTAAACATCGCACGGAATAAGAAGCAGGCTTCCTACTAATTCTCCTTATTAGTCCGGTAAGTATTATATAAGCACTGCGACTACCCTAACTCTTTCTTCGGTGCTAGAGAGTTCTAGTTAACCTAAGGTTTAGATTTCTTTCGAAGGGTTACCTTACGTTTAAACTCCGCGATAAGGTTCCTTAGGGGGTTCGGAGTTAATCTAATAATGCCTTTAAGTCGTTTACAAAAGGCATTATTTAATCTCTCGTTCGAGGCCTAACTAAGGTCGAATTCCTCTATAGCCCGAAGAAAATCCTATCGGATCTTAATATTATTTAAAGTCGTGACTTTTAGGTCCCTAAAGTCGACAATTACTTAATTAAGTTAATCGGCCTAGGCCTTCTAGTCCCGATTCCCCCTTTTTCCGATAATTTAGTAGTACCGGTTATCTACGAGGGTCTTTTCCTCCTCCTCTAAGGGCAGGACCTTCTATTTAAGTTCCTAGATCCTGCTTTAAGGTAAGGTATATACGAGGGTCTCTCCCTTAAGAGCCTTACTAATTGACTTACTAATTAGCTCTTCGATGCAAATTATAGCCTTTTCCTAGGTCTTAAATAGGCTAACGGCTAAGTTATAGCCATCCTACTTAAAACGGAACTCTATCGTCGTATTATTAAGCCGATTATTATAGTTAGCGGTCCTATTATTAAACTCAATGTCCTCGAGGGCCCCTCTCTAAGGTCGTTCCCTAAGGTTAGCTTTAAATTCTTCTTAGCTAATCTTAATAGGCTCCTCGAGCTCTTCGGATCCTACCGGGTCGATATATTCCTAAATATAGTAGATCTTCGCCTAACCCTTAATAGCCCGAATCTAAGGGGTCTAATTAAGGCTTTCCTTAAGCGTTACGATACTTACCTCTCCGGATGTAGATATCGCTATAGTCGTTCTTTTTACCTCGTCGTTACGAGGGATAACTATGTGTTGTTTTATCGTCTTAATCCTTCTTTAAAGCTAGCTCTTCGTGACAACACTAAGGTTAGAGCCTAATGCCGTTATTAAAAGAATGCGATGTCGATAGCTTCGATTTAGCGTTATTTAAGCGAAAGAGACCTAGCTTATACGGCCGGGCTTATAACTCTTAAATATAGGAAATCAGCGACATAAATATCATAGCAAAAGAGTAAAGAAAGGAGGTCTAAACTCGTAGACATAAAGATGCATGTAGCTACCTAACTATAGGACTAACGGAGGTATATATAAGTACCGGAGCCTTTTAAACATAGCCCCTAGCCCGCACTAACCGCAGTTATAATACAACGGAATACCTACCTACCGTCCTTAGCTAAGGGGGTTATATAATAGGCTCGTTAAGGACGTAATAGCCTGTTGCATCCCTATAGTCTAGGCTCGGGTTAATGCCCCGTGTAGCCCCTAACGTCGCATAACGTTAATAGTAGTATTAAAAGTAGATAAGACTAAATGCGGATTAGGAATTTCTATAACTTTATCTTCGATATTAGAGCTATTAGGCATATAGTTTCGAATAAATCTCTCCTCTCTAACTATAAAGAAATATATACTACTATAACCTAGGGAAAAGCTTCCTCTATTATCGTACGAGGGGCTAAGGATCTTATCTTTAAGTTCTTAAATAGCAAATAATAGTATACTTTAAAAAACTGCATTTATATACTTAAATTCGGCATTAATATAATTAGTCAATTAGCTATAATAAACACATACGCTCTTATAGGCCTAGACTCTATATCCCTCCTTAATAGAAATCTTAATAAACTAATAACCGGTTTTATTAAAAACGGACTATACTATATCCCTTAAGATATAAAGACAATACGATTTCTAATTAAGAATAAAATATAAAGTATATAATATAGCCCGAAAGAAACGATAGCCAACGCTGTACTTTAAGATACTATACTAACTAATATAATGAAAAACCCTAAGATAAAAAAGAAAATAGACCTCGTTCTTTAGCATAAACGGCTAGGCTACCTTAGCTATAAATCCCTATACCGATATCTTCGTAGACTATACCTAGATATATCTATAGACTAAAAAGATATTATAGTTATAAAGCAATGTAAAGCCTATATATAAGCTAAATATATAGATAAAAAGAAGAAACGCCTTTAAAACGACGATTTCTCTTTCTAGATAAAATGAACGTTAATATCTAGGGTCCCTTAAAAGTCCCTATATACGATAAATTCAGATACTTTATATTATTTCTAGATACCTACTCCAGGTACTTAAGAATATACCTTATAAAAGATAAAGCCGAAAGCCTACCTAAGTTCCTAGAATTTAAAACAGAGCTTAAGAATAATAAAGATAAAACAAAAATAAAAGAGGTCTTCTTAAACAATGTAAAAGAATTTATCTATAATACTAAACTATATGCTCTTAAAAACGGAATAAAATATTATTTAAGTCTACTATATACCCCCTACTTAAACGGTAGAATAGAACGCATAAATAGAATAATACTTAATAAGGTTAGATCTATGCTTTATATAGCTAAGCTACTTAAATACCTTTAGGGAGAAGCTATCCTAGCAGCTATATATATATACAACCGATCTCCCTATACTGCCCTAGGGTATATATGCCCTCTTAAAAAGAAAGAAGATAGAGCCCTTACTATAGAAGACATAGATAAGATCTATGTCTTTAGAAGTATTATATACTATAAAAACAAAACACCTAGTAATAAGCTAGACGTACGAGCCTATAAAGGAATTATAATAGGCTATAAAGATATAGTATATAAAATATACGACTATAGTAGAAAGAAGGTTATTATCTTAAAAGATATAACTATACTAGAAAATAACTTCTTAAAAGACAATAAAACCTTTAATTTTAATACTATACCTTCTATAACTAAAATACTAGATAATTATCTATATATAAGATCTTCTATACTAGATATAAATCCTGAAAATACATAATCCTAAAAATACATAATCCTAGAATAATCCTTATAACGATAATATATCCGAGGATAATATTCCTAACTATATAATATAGGATGATAATAATAAGGATTAAAGAAGAGTATTGCTATTTGCACGACACGAAATTGCTATTTGCACGATAAATACCTCTAAGCCCTGTTTTTTCTACGCGACCCCACGCGCCTACGCGTGTTATAGTTCGCCCTACTTTTAGTTAGTCAGCCTCTCGTGCTAGGGTACCTTCTACACCCTCGCACAGCAGCCTATAGGGCTTCTTCCTAGCTAGATCATCATCGCACGATCTCACGCAGCACGCCTTATATGCCCTAACGTAAGCCTTAAGAGGTTATAAGCGCCGCTAAAACGCATCCCTACGCTTTATAAGTAGTTCTTTTAATTATCACGATCTTTTTCCGACTTTTCTCGCCTTTATGGCTGTTTTTTCGCCTTAACGCCTATTTAAAGAGTTTTTCTATATATAATACTAAATTCCTTTCCTATAATAACGCCTCTTTTGCCCGCGGGACAGTTGCCTAACGGGACGTTTAAGATAGCGAACGACGATAGTACCCTTATAGGCACTATTAAACGTCTAAAGGGACTAGAAAATTATGCCGCCTAGCTAATTAACGTAAATCTTACGCTTAAGATATTAGATGTTTACGAATATATCTAAGGGCAAGTCCTTAGGCTAGAACGTCCGGTAGGCACGATTAGCATTACCGAAGAACAAAAGGACTAGCAAAAGAACGACCTAAAGGCTATAAGAATCCTTATAATCACTCTATCCGATGATCTAAAGGAGATAGTCACTAGGGGAGGTTAGACTATTGATTCGATAAGTTAAGAGATATACCTCTTTATACAACGTGTAGCCTTGCAGCTTCCTAAGTCTTCTATCGTAGAGACGATGCTTGAGTTTTTTAGACTTAAAGCCTATAACTTTGCTACTTTAGATATATACTCTCGACGACTAGAGTAGTGCTAGCGTTAACTAAGGGCCGTTTATAAGACACTAGACGAGAATATATACGTTTATACGGCTATCTATAGCCTTCGGACGGGTTACCCTCACTGGTTTTACGCCTAGCAACACGACTATAAGAAGGATGATTTTCCTACTAAAGCCGCTATTGATAAGTTTTTGCAATATTAATGCTAGGTAGAGAAGGGATCTTAAAAGGTCCCCGGCTCCTAGGCGTTAGCTGTTTAAGATAAGTCGTTAATATCCTTAACCCTATCTACAATAGACAACAGCCGTAGAGGAGGACGAGGCAGAGGCTGCGGCAGAGGCCGTAGTAGAGGCAGAGGTAGCTCCGATAATACTAGATCCCGAACTAAAGATAACTCATCCGAGTAAGTAAAACTCGAATATAGTTGTATCGTCGCCGCTAGTAGAGGTTATAAGCTAAGCAACTGCTAGACTCTCTACCCCGATAAAGCCCCGGAATAGAAACGTAAAGAATAGCGTTAATAAGGCATTAATCCTTTTAAGAAGGGCAATATAGATATCGTAGCGGTAGGCAAACGCGATATAACCCTATTCGCTATAAGTCTTACGTCTTTTAAGGACGCTATCCTCGCTATAGGCTATAAGGCCTTACGAGACACAGTCGTATACGATACTAGAGCCTTAGACACCTACTTTAATGACTTAAAGTAGTTTACGACCTTTACTCCTACTCCGGCCTACCGTCTAATGCAAGTATTAAACGGTAGCAACCTTCGAGTCCTAGGCTTAGGCACTACACGCATAACGATTAGAGACTTAACTCTTAACTTAACTAACGTTCGCTACTGCCTTAATGCACCCGCGAATTTAATAAGCTCTAAAGTCCTCTAGGATAAGGGCGTTATGCTAGACGGATTTAATAGCCAACTGGCTTTTTAAGCCATAGGGGAGGCAGTCTATAAGATTACCTAGGAACTTAGTGTTAGCACTATTTGTAATGCTTAGGCTGCGGGTGACCCTACGATTTGAGATAAGTATCCCGACCTCGCCTTTACGGCGTTGCCGAAGACCTTAATAAAGGTTAAGAAGGTCGACTATAGGCTTATGCACCGTAGACTTAGACATACGGGCAAGGCTAGAGTCCTTAATGCGTGCCGAAAGTCAGGCATTAACGTTAATATAGAAAGTTTTAACGACTTCTTTTATAAGGCCTATTACTTTGCAAAGGCCGACCTTATAGTTAGCCGGACATCTTTAGTTAAGCTATTATAGTTCTTAGCATACGTCTTCTAGGACTTTATTTAGCATTTACCTACCGGTTTCGGCGGTAAGTAGTACTTACTGCACGGGATCGATATATACATAAGGTTCTATTAGGTTCTCTTCGCGGCTAACTAAGGGGAGGCATATAATTTGCTTTATAGTTAGATAAGGCAGGTATAAGCCTGCTCTACGAATAAGACGGTCTAGTCTATATACTTTAATAACGCCTTAGAGTTCTAGTCGGATGCAATATTTAAATAGGCCGATAAGGACGGGTTTATCCTTCGCTTTAGTGCCCCTTATACTCCGGAGCAGAATAGACTTACTAAACGTGCTAGCCGCACTTTAATAGACCTCGCACGCTATATTTACGCCGATACGAACCTTCCGGCCTTTTTATAGCCGTACTTTATAGAGATAAGCGCCTACGTTAACAATATGCTTCCGACGAGCGCCTATAAGGACGGCAGAGCCCTAATTAAGGTTTTATTTAACGAGATCCGCACGCTATACTTATACAGCATTAAGTATATAAGGGCTTAGGGCTATACTACGTTCGTTACTATCCCGTACTAGCAGAGGGTTAAAAGTGCAAAAATAGCCCTACGAGCTTAGAAAGGTCGCCTAATAGGCATAGAGGGACTTAACGGGCATATATATAAGGTCTAGCTTCCCGAGAAGAAGATCGTTATGCGCGCCCGAGATATCCGCTTTTAGGAAGGCAAGGAGCATTAGCGCCCTACTATTAACGAAGTCGAATTTAAAGCTACCCTATAGGAGGATAACGATAAAGTCACCTACCTATTCGACATAGGGAAGATTAAAGCCGTAGATAGAAAACGTAATGCGAGGCACGATAACGAAGCCGCTTCGCTGCGTAAAGAAGAACTCGACCTATCTACCCTATAGGGGGTGCTTAAGGACCTGAGTTATATCCTAACACCCGATCCGACGCCTACTATAGGGCAATAGCAGCGTTATATTTATTTTAACGAGGAGACTATAGAGCACGAAGATATAGAGGACTCTAACCCGGCTTCTAAGGATAAGGCATCGCCTTTCTATCCTCGTCGCATATTTTGTCCCTATTAGACCTACGACTACAACGAGCGGTTAGGACGAGGCCGTAGCCGTAGTAGCCGTGCTCGCGGCAGCCGTAGAGGCAGCCGTGGTAGTAGCACAGCTAGGGAGTCATCCGGTTTATAATAACTTATAGTATTTCGCGAAAATAACACCTATTATAAGACTAATCCTCCTTAGGTTCTTAGTGTAGGAGCGGCTCTAGCTTTTATATAGCCTAACACGACTCTAAAGAACTAGAAGCAGGCTATAGACTACCTTAACTATAAGAGTCGCTAGTTGCCTGCTATAAGGAAGGAATACCGCAAGCTTAACGACAAAGGGACTTAGATTCTTATATCCCGCCTACGAGGCTATTAAGTTCTTCTAGGCCGTTAGGTATTTCTTAAGAAACACATTGCGGGAGTAGATAGTATTGCAAAGGCCCGTTAGTGTGTTCGTAGGGACTAAGACTCTATAAATAGGCCTATTAAAGACGTCTACGCCGCTATAGCACACTAGGCTTTTATTCGAGTGTTTGCTACCTTCGTAGCTTCGGATGACCTAGAATATAAGAAGTTCGACGTAGTTAACGCCTTCCCGCACGCCGAAGTAAGGGAGGAAATCTATATTAAGCAGCCCTACGGTCTAACTAATAGCACTAGCCGCGTCTATAAGCTATAACGAGCTTTATATAGGCATGAGGCCGCCCCTCGTTAGTAGTTTAATAAGGTTGTTATTAACCTCGTTGCTTTAGGCTTCGTTTAGCTAGAGGCAGAATTATGCCTGTTTCGTTACGATAATAGCACGCTTTTAATCCTCTACGTCGACGATATATTAATCGCAGTAGCTATACGAGACCTTATTGCGGACAAGGCTCGCCTATTAAGCGGCCTATATAAGATAAAGAGTCTTAGGGAGCCGACTAAGTTCTTAGGACTAGAAATAGACCGGGATCGCGTTAACTAAACGATTCGCCTATATTAGATAAGATTCGCGATAAAGATCCTTAAGGAGTTCGGCAGTGATATTACGAACACGGCAATAACGCTATAGCCGCTAAAAACCGTTATCTTAGCGGATTAGAAATAATAACAATCGGTAATGCCCTTTAAATAGTAGCTCCGAAGGACCGGCAGCCTAAATTAGCTAGCGATAGGGACTAGGCTAGACTTATTATACATAGTAAACAAATTGTCGGAGGTAAATCACAACTCGACTACAACGTATATAGCTATCCTAAAGCACTTATTGCGTTATCTTAAGGGATCTTTAACCTTAGGCATTATCCTTAGCGGCCGTTATTCGACTAACGATCTAAAGCTACGCGTCTATGCCGACGCCTCTTTTACTAACGATCTTTAAACCCGATGCTCTATAGCCGGGTATATAGTCTTTCTAGCCGATAGACCGATCTTTTAGCGGTCGAAGCGGCAAACGTTAGTAATAACCTCGTCTACGGAGGCAGAATTCATTAACCTTACGCCGGCTAGTATAGCCGCAATATAGCAGGCTAAGCTTCTGTATAATATAGGCTACCCGCAACCTACACCGATAATTATATACACCGATAGTTAGAATGCGAGACTAGCTGTTCTTAATAAGGCGAATGCGGGCCGTATAAGGCATATTAATCGCTACTTTAAATAGATTATCTAACGAACGGCAATAGGCTATTTTTAGCTTTATTAGGTCCGGACCGAGGAAATAATCGCTAACGGCTTAACGAAGCCGCTCTTACGTATAAACCACGAAAAGTTTAGGCACTAGCTTAGGCTTTAACCCGAGGTTTAACGACGAAGACAACGATCCCGATTGGGAAAGGGATTCGGAAAAGGATTAATAGCCTAGTTAGGCAATTGGAAGGGCAAAAAGCCCTACGAATAGAGGAAGGATAACTCACGGAATAAAGGAGCTATAGAAAAGCATTTTAAGAGCGCGTTGCAATTACACGTTTGCCGTAGTGTTAAGAGCCTTATATGGGCTATTCGGCTGAGGGGAGGTGTTGTGGTTCGCCCTACTTTTAGTTAGTCAGCCTCTCGTGCTAGGGTACCTTCTGCACCCTCGCACAGCAGCCTATAGGGCTTCTTCCTAGCTAGATCATCATCGCACGATCTCACGCAGCACGCCTTGCATGCCCTAACGTGAGCCTTAAGACCTAGGTCCCGCCGCTAAAATTGGGTAGAGGTACATGGCAATTGAGAGGGCCGCGCAAATCGTATATAGCCTCAATTTAGTTAGTTAATTCAACAGCCATAGCAGCGCACGCGCCCTACTACGTGCCCTCTGCTGTATGCCCTGCTGCGTGCCCTGCTGCGTGCCCTCTACTGCGTGCCCTCTGCTGCATACGCGGCTCCTCGATGTATGCTTCGTGCCCGGCTCCCTGCTGCGTGCCCTGCTGCGTGCCCTGCTGCGTGCCTTGCTGCGTGCCCTTTGCTGCGTGCCCTCTGCTGTGTGTGCGGCTCCTTGATGTATGCTTCGTGCCCGGCTGCGTGCCCTGCTGCGTGCCCTGCTGCGTGCCCTACTGCGTGCCAAGCTGCGTGCCCTCTGCTGTGTGTGCGGCTCCTTAATGTATGCTTCGTGCCCGGCTCCCGGCTGCGTAGCCTTCGCAGACTAGTGTTTTTCGCACGATTTGCGCGGCTCTCTTAATTGCCATGTACCTACACCTAATTTTGCTGGCGGGACCTAGGCGCGCGGGGTCGCGTAGAAAAAGTAGAGAAGTTGGGTATTTATCGTGCAAATAGCAATTTCGTGTCGTGTAAATAGCAATACTCTTAAAGAATTTAGGTTAGAATACCTAAGAAGCCGGCTGAATTCTATAATAACTACTAAGAGTACTTAATACATCTACTAATAAATAACGATAATATAACCCTTCTATCTGCTTTAAAAGGTTGTAATCCTATAGAACTAAAAACCTATAAGCAAGCTATAAAAAGCGCCGAAGCTTTATACTAGGATAAAGGCATAGTAGTAGAAATACAGCAGCTTATAGATAATAATACTTAGGAAATCACCGAGCTACCCGAAGACCGGGAAGCCCTCGGAAGCCGATAGGTCTATAGAGTTAAAAAGAATAATAAAAACTAAATAAAGAAGTTTAAAGCTCGACTTATAGCTTTAGGCTATAAGCAAATATACGGCTTAGACTATATTAAAACCTTCTCTACTATAGTAAGACCTAAGTCTATAAGGCTCCTACTACTATAGGCTATCGCTAATAACTAAAAGGTACTATAGTTTAATATAAAAAATGCCTTTCTTTATGCGGATATAGATATAGAAACGTATACATAGATACCCGAAGCCTTTCTAGATATAATACTATACCCATGGTTTTCCTAGCATAAAAATACAAAATATAAAGGCATAACTTACTTTAATTACTTAAATAAAAACAAGACGAAGAAGCTCGTAGCGAAATTAAGAAAAGCACTATACGGCTTAAAACAAAGTCCTTTACTCTAGTATAACCTATTAAAAAGCGTACTTAACGAGCTTGGTTTTTACTGCCTTCTAATAGACAAAAGAGTGTTTATAAATAGCATACTACGAATAGCTATAGCCGTCTATATAGATAATCTCCTATTCTATAGACCTATAGAGCGTGTAATAACCTAAGTAATAGATTAAATAAATAAAACCCTACCGATCGAATTAATAGGGGAAGTTAAAGACTTCTTAGAATTATCTATATAAATAAATAGAGATATAAAGGAATTATACATATCTTAAGCAACCTATATAAAAAAGAAAATAAAGGAATTTAAAAAATAAAATATAGGGACCTTTTATATACCTGCTACTAGGGGCGTTAGATTAAATAAATTAGGAATAAAGAACGCCTCTAAAAAAGACATACTCTTATACTTAATGCAAATAGGCTCTTTGCTATTTTTAGCCCTATTTATAAGGCCTAATATCCTCTTCGCAGTAATATCCTACGTAAGATTTTCTTCTTAACCTAACTCCTCGCATTTTAAAGCCCTCGATGTTATATAGAAATACCTAAACAAATTCCCTAACCTATGCTTATACTATAACTGCAATATACTAATACTAGATTTTTATTTTATAGCCTATACAGACTCCGATTAGGCTAGTGACCTTATAGACCGACGATCGGTCTCTAGATACTATTTCTTTATACGCAATAATCTTATAAGCTGGTTATATTAAAAACAAAAATCTATATCGCTATCTACTTGCGAAGCAGAGTTTATAGGCCTTAGAGAGGCTAATAAGGAGGCCTTATACCTATATAGCCACTTAAATAGTATAGCAAAAGAGTTATCTATATCTATATTTAATAAAGTCCCGCTAATATTCTCCGATAGTCAATTAGCACTAAAAATAGCGAATAACCCGGAATCTTATAAACTCCGGAAGTATATTAGCCTCGCCTATAACTCTACCCCTAATAGTATTCTACTAGGCGAAATAGAAGTAATGTATATAATACACCCTTTAGCCGGTCGGCTAGGGTAATAACATTAGCGATAGATAAGATAGTAGGGAGCTATTCCTAGCTCCCGGGGCTCTCGCCTACCTTAATAACACTATCCTTCTATATATACCCTTTCCCACCTATTTAGTGTATTAAATTAGTAGCAATTCCTACCTTTTCTGCTCTTTTAAGCCATTAGGCATATAGCCGCTAAGCGTAAGCTACTACGATACGTTTACTAAAAGCCTTGCTCTTACTATTGCTAAGAGCTCTTAAAAAAGCTCTCGCTATTACTAAGAGCCCTTAAAAGCTCTTACTATTACTAAGAGCCTCGCTCCCTTTACGTAGTATTTCTAGCTTATATTACTATAGCTAGCGTGCCTATATAGTTAAATCGAGCTTTACTCTTAGACGAAGCTTAATACTAGCGATAGCGGTTTTCTACCTTATTTTTCTATCTCGCGATTCCTTCCTTTTTGCTATTAAGAGAATTTTTCACCTATATTTCCGATTCCTTCTGCCTACCCGTTTTTATAGTAGAATTAAAACTCGCACTTCTTCTTCCTTCTCGACCCTCCTTTTTCTTTACGATAGCCTATAATATTAGCCGTCGCCTCTCTCCTCCCGAGCTTTAGGAAGCAGCTTAGGTCTTTAGTCCCTACCGCTAGTGCCTTTAATAGAGCTTCTGCTTTCTATAGTTAATAGAGGAGCATCCGACGAAATTGTCCTATTAAACCCTTACCGCCGTCAACCTCTATTTTATAAAGCGTTTAACCGAGCTTCTTATATAGCTTAAGGACTATAAGTAGAAGACTCTTCGCCCCGCCTAAGATTCCTATCTTACTTCGGTTCTTCCCGACTAGCGCCGCTTAGTGTAGAATCTTTTTACCCTCTACGACTCCGACCGTTATAGGGAGCGTCGAGACGGCTAGGACTATCGAGACCCCGACCCCTACGAGCTATAGACCGATCGCCGCCCTGCCGGCTAGGGCGAAGAATATAGTAAGGAAAAGAATAAGGGAGCTACGCCTACTGCCGCGCCTGCCGCTGCCACGCCTGCCGCTATGGAAATCGCCAATGAGAAGTCTGCTCCTAGTAAACCTAGTCGTAAGCTGCACTCCGATGATGCCTAGAGCGACTCTTAGCCTGCCGACGTGGAAAACGTCGCTGCCGCGCCTGCCGCCGTGGAAATCGTCGCTGCCACGCCTGCCGCTGCTACGCCTGCCGCCGTGGAAATCGTCAATGAGAAGTCTGCTCCTAGTGAACCTAGTCGTAAGCTGCACTCCGACGATGCCTAGGTTAATACGGCCGTACGAGAGGACGTTAGCGAGGACGCTAAGAAGTTTTTTTCCAAGCCCGTAGAGCTTAACGCTGCTATAAGGGCTTAATTCGGGACCGCAAAGACTGTTAACGCAGCAGCTAACGCTGCCGTACGAATAGAGGATCCCGACGGCTTTATCGCAGAGATCTTTAAGCCACCCGACGCCCCGATTATCGTAACGACCGAAACGGCCGAGACGACCGTCGCCTTCTTTAATAGGCCGACGATAAATACGGGGGTAACTAGGAAAAAACAAGCAGAAAGGGTAATCGGAGGAAAAAGATCACTAGCGTATATAAGCATAACTTATAAGGAAAGGGACGAAGGAAAAGCAGGGCATTAAAAGCACCTCTTTTAATTACCCGATTGGGATTGTTTATATAGTATGACTGCTATAGTAAGTAGAGCTTTCTTTTCGCGCTAGTACTTTAATATATACAATACACCCTTTAGCCGGTCGGCTAGGGTAATAACATTAGCGATAGATAAGATAGTAGGGAGCTATTCCTAGCTCCCGGGGCTCTCGCCTACTTTAATAATATTATCCTTCTATATATACCCTTCCCTACCTATTTAGTATATTAAGAAGTATTCTATATAAGATCCGCCGATAATATTGCTAATATATTTACGAAAAAATTAAAGCGTATACTATTTAATAAATTTCGAGGCCTCCTAAGTCTTAAATAGGATCCTATATATAAAGATAAATAGAGGTTTCTAGCTGCTCTTTCTGATGTTTTCTTCTAGCTTTCCTCTATAATAACCTTTAGTTTATTCCTATATATAGGTTTACTAAACGGACTAATAAATATATAGTAGAGTTTTTTCAAATTTTCTCTATATAATATAGTAGAGTTATTTTTCTCTATATAAAAAGTTCTTTCCTATAAATAGATCTTTTTAGAGAGTTTTATAAATCTTAGTTAGTTATAAACGGATATATATAAAGCGCACTTCTTATACAATAAGTACCCTTTAAGAGGGGCTATAAGGGAGCAGATATCTCCCGATTAGTTTATCCTACCGGCGTATAAAGATATGCATTAGAACCGCCGTGCATTATTATATATGATATAAGTCACCCGGCTGTATTAGCTGCTCGGATGCTCGAGATACCGAATGCCGAAGTATGTAGTGTATGTAGGGACTAATGTGCGTATAGTCTATAGTCGGGCCCCGGTTAACTAAGGTTACCTATACTACCTCTTATTACTCGCGTAATTAATCACGCAATAACTAGGATACTATACGAGGTTAGACTATATACACCTAGCATAGAATTAATAGCGCTTTCTATCCCGACAATTAGTTAAGTTATATATCCCTTTATTCCTATGCAATTGGCTATATAAAGGGATCTTAGTCCGCACTTAGACAGACTACCACTAAGCAATTCTACATCCTCTTCTCTCTCTTATCTTTGCATCTTCCTCGACACTTTCTGTATTGCCGTAATCCTCTGCCTTTAAGCTTCCCTTTAGGCTCTTATTCCGAAGGGCAGATAGGGAATAGGACTAAGAGATCTACTAAGATAGCGATACGACTTATAATAAAGCTTGTAAAGACGGCGTAGGCCTAAATTAGGGTAGCGTTATTTCTTTCACTTAATATTAAAGGAGCTTTTAATAAGGTAGACTAAATATATCTCGTTAAGACCCTCCGCCTTAAGGGTTTCTTAGGTTAGGTTATTGCGTAGGTCGGGAGCTTCCTTAAGGGGAGGACGGCCTAGCTTTACTTCGACGGCGCGCCGGTAGAGACTTAAGCGGTGCTTATAGGCGTGCCTTAAGGCTCGCCTTTCTCTTTAATCCTTTTCTTTATTTATATCGCGCTATTATACGACGACCTTAAGCCGGAGATAAGAGTTACTTCCGTCGGTTTTACCGACGATATAAACCTTCTATCCTACGGTAAGACTATAGCCGCGATTATATAGCGTCTTAAGAGCGCTTAAAAGAAATACGATAAATAGGTAAAGGAGGTTAAAGCTAAGTTTAAGCCGGAGAAAAGCGAGCTTATATACTTTACGAAGGCCTATAAGCCGATACCGATAAAGCGTTAGCTTAAGATAAATATAGTCTAGCCGGTCGAGGACGGGCGTTTCCTTAGGGTTTAGTTTAACCGAAAGCTACGATAGAAAGCCTTAGTTAAAAAGCTTAAGGCGAAAATAGGCATATAGGCTCTAGCCTTTACCGGGCTTACGGCGTCTATATAAGGCATACGATTATAAAGCGCTAGGACGGTCTACGCTAGTATAGTTTAAAGCACGCTCGCTTATAAAGCGTCGACGTTTTATAAGCTTATGCTTAAAGGAGGAAAACCTACCGGCTTAGTAAAAGCGCTTATAGTATACTAATCGAGCTACCTTTACGTAATAGTTAAAGCGTTTAAAGCGACCTTAATCTAGAACCTAGAGATATAGACGGCGGTCCTACCGCTCGACCTTTACTTTAACGACCGCCTTACGTAGTATAAGTAATACACTAAGGAGTTAGGTATAACGGACCGGATCCGACGCGCCTATAAGAAGCCGGCGAGAGTATTGCCTTAACCCCGACGGTCGACCCGACCGCCCGGCCGGCCGTACGACGTATAGCTTTAAGACTAATACCCTTAAGGCACTATACCTAAGGAGGCAGTCCTTTACGATTAAGAGGCATATTAAAAAGAGAATCTTTAAGTAGCGGAGGCGAAGCGGCTATAATAAGCCCGGCAGCCGGTAGATATTAACCCTTACTTTAACCGGCTAAAGAAAGCGCTAAAGGTATATAACGGCTTATATAATTATAAGAGCTCCGCGCTTATTTAAATCTAAATAGAGGATCGGTCTATAAGGGTTCTTATTTAAACGGAGATCCTTAACGTCGACTCGCCGCTCTATCGGTATAGGACTATGCGTAAGACCGCGTTCTACCTCTTCCTTCGGTGCTTAGCCTTCGCTAACGCGAGGGCGGCTTTACTAAAAGGTACCCGATGGGAGAGCGACCTTAGAGCGGCGTTAAACCGCCCCGCCGCCGTTAAGCTACTTATTTAGTAGTTCCTTAAGCACCGCCTACTATAGTAGTTCTAAGCCGCGACGGCCTTTATAAAGAAAATAGACCGCCGCGATACCGGCGGGGGGGAACTCTAGGAGTAAGACAATAAGGCTTTTAACGCAAACCCCCTTTAGCGATTATATATTCGTATATAATATATACTTACTAAGATTTATTTTTCTACGTTCTAACCTATTAAGCGCCGGCTTTACTAAGTTAGACTATCCGCTTAACCCTAACGCTCTTAGGCCTACCCGGGCGGGGTAACCTTTATTAAGCACTAGACCGGCGGCAGTAACTAAACTTAATTAACCGCCGCGAATAGAGGTCGCATCCGGCCCGACGCTAAGATAGATAGACGTTGTATAGGTTTTCCCTTAAGCCTCTTAGTTTTTCCTATACTAGCTAAATGCCGGGGGCAGTAAGAGTACTTTAATAATAATAATATAACTATTAGTTAGTTAAACAAAGGGGGTTGCAAACTGGCTGGATTAGTCTATATAGGTTATCTAGCTAAGGCGAAGAGGAGAGGAAAGAGGGCCCCTTTATATGTTTTAACCGAGCCCGTCCTAGGCTCTAAAGGGAGCCTAGTCGGGGCACGTAACGCTCCTAATAACGCTATTATCGGGGCCTTAATAGGGGTTATAACTTATAACCCTTTTCTCTCTTATATAACTAGATTAGTCCGATACTAGCAGTTCTTCTTTAGAGGCTGTAAACACTATACTAACGGACTAATCGCCTAATCGAACGCAACGAATATAGCGAACGCAACGAACAAGCAGGAAACGAGCGTTCGGAAGAGCTAATTCGAGGGCATCCTCGGGGCGTTCGGGGCGGAATAAAGCGTCTATTCGAGCAGGAATAGACCTTAGTTAAGTCTTTGCAGGGCCTTAATTTCGGGCTATAAACGTGAATAAAGAAACAACGGAAAAGACGCATTAAGCTAGAAATTGCCTAAAAATATAAATAATAAGTATAAATTGCAATTAGCGGCTAAGGAATAATCGTGCGGAAAATAACGAGCAATTAGCAAGAAATACGAACAACGGATAAGATAATGCAATAAAGCGGGAAAAGGGGAATAACGCGTGGAAAAGGGGAATAACGCGTAGAAAAGGGCGAATAAATTATAGAAATAGCAAAGAATAATATTATAAGGGGCCGGCATAGGGTTTAACTTAACACTATATAGCTAGACAATTAACTATCTAAAGCTAAGGAGGAGAGGAAGAAGAGCCCGCCGTAGCTCGCCCTTCCCGTAGGTTTTATATATACGCCTTGCCCTTATATAGGCCTTACGTCGGCCCGACCGTGCCCTCGTCTAGGGCATTGCTAGGCTATACGTGCTAGTAGACGGCTTAATGCCGGGCTTACGCAATGGCTAACCTAAGCGCCTATTGCGGTATAGCCGTAGTACGTACTATAGCGTAGCCCGTAATATTAGTCCCCTCCCCCTTTAATAGAAATAACGTTACGCTTTGCCCTTACCGCCGAGCGGGGTAACGCTTTTACTGCCCCTCCTACCGTATAAAAGCTCGTCGCCCCTCCCTTAGGTTCTTTTCCTCTTTTCTTTCTTTTCCTTAACTAATAAAAACAAATATAGCGACTCCCGCACGCACTCCCTCGCCGCCGGTCCCGCTTACTCTAACACCGGCGAAGACCCTATCTAAAAGAAAGCCGCTAATATATTCCGACGAGAAAAGGCTAGTCCTATGCGCCGCCCTATATAGGCAGGATAGCCCGCGGGGAGGCGGAGGCTTGCTAAGAGAAAGCCTCCCCTCTCGCGTAGGCCTACTACGCGTATGCTAGGACGGGCACTTAATGCCGCGCCGTAAGTCGCCCTTATTATTACTAGACGTATCGGTAGCGTTAACTATCCTTAGGTTATCGCTACTAAGGAGCCCGCCGCCTATATGCTTATAGAGTACCTAGCTATATACGGCTTTAACCCCTCCGCTAAAGGATCGCGCGACCCGTACGTAAGCAACCCGTTATATAAGAATAAAAAGACCGTCTGCTAACTTATCTACTTATAGTTCGCCTATTTAGCACGCGCTGCTATATCGACCCGAAAGTAAACCGACATAAGGTAGAAACCGGTGGGAAACGGGGGTTAAGTAGTAGCGGTTTCTTTTTATCTCCGTAGCTAATATATATAGCTTTCTAGCGTCCTCGATCCTCGTCGTAAATTTTATCGTCGTCGTCCGTTACTATACTATTATTTTCTAATTACGGGTGGTTTTAACGGCCCTTAGTTTAAGGCCGACTAAGAGCTAGGCTTTTAGTGGTTTTACTAAGCGTATATAAGGCCCGCCCTCCGTCTATACTTACTTTACTTACCGGCGCTCCGCCTTACGTAAGCTAATTACCCTCTATAGCGCGATAGGCTCGTCGACTAAAGTATACTTAGTCGCCGTTATGCTTAAGCACGTCGCTATATAACCCTTTAAAGTCATCGAGCGCCTTTATATTACGGAATTCTTCTAAGGGCTCTTAGGTCGGCTTTATATACCTACGCTATTAAATAAGCACCTAGCGCTTTCGGCGGGGGCCTCGCCCTTTCTATTGCGCTATAAGGATCTCCTCTACGCCTTATTCCCGGCCGCCTTTATGCGTAATAACTAGCGGCGGCTAAGCGTCGTAAAGGACCTAGCCGGGGAGCGGATCCGCGGCTGCGCGCTATAATAGGTCGACGTAGAAGCGTAGGTATATGCCTTGCGGTACTTTAAGCTCGATAGTATATAAACTAAGTACTGCCTTTATTAAGTATTTATAGTAGATTTAATTAATCTTTAGGTAAGGTCTATCCGAGAGGTAGTTGCCTATATAAAGCTACGCCTTATCGCCGACTTAGAACCTTTCCGCTAGCTAGCGATAGCGATTAGCGAAGTCCTCCTATTGTGCTTAAGCTATTATTATCGCAGCCTATATAAAGTTAGTTACCTCCTATATTCTAGCAATAAGGTCTTATACACCGCGTTAGTTAAGCGTTACGCGTGCCGGCTCGTCGTATAGCTAGATAGTATTAACGTTATATCTATATTTTGCGAAGAACGGACTTAGCCTTATAGTCGACGATACTCTATTGTTTATTGCTAGCTGCGCGGCGGGCAATAGGTCTTCCTCATCGTTCTATATATAGCATACGTACGCGCGAAGGTAGGCCTAAATCTCCTAGTTTACTCTTTCCGGGCTACCGTTAGTCTATAGGTAGTATACGGTGCTAAGTTTCTGCTTAATATCGTAGAGTCGATAGAACTTAACCTAAAACTCGCTAAGCTAGTTGCTTCCTCGGTCTATTATAATAGACTTTAGTATACTATAGAAGCGGTAGTATACTAAGAGGAACCTTACGGCGTACGCTTTTGCGTTTTTAGTTTCTATTGCTTCTAACGTTATTAGCTTTATTAAACGGTCGACGATTACCTATAGATACTAAGCGCCGCTTTTAGTAAAACTTAGGAAGTCTATTATAAAGTCTATTAAAAGGTATGCCTATAGCTAATCGGGGATAGGCAGCGGCTTTAGTATTCCCTTTTTTATCTAGCGCTAGATATAACTTTAACTATATACGTCGTAGTTCCGGATAAACCTTCGAATATCCTATAATTAGTATAGCTAAAAGAACTACTAAGAAACTACTATAATCGTCCTATCTCTCCTTAGGTAGCCGTTTGCTCGCGAGTTATATATCTATTAGATAATATTAGTGCGAAGGACGCTATCCTCGCTAAGCACTTAAATACGGTTACGAAAGTAAAGATAGTTGCTAAGGTCGATCGAGCACTCGGCGATTTACGTCTTAAGCTTAAGCTACGGCGGGAAGCGTCGCTTTTCCTTCTATACCGCCTTAAAGGCAGCTTAGTATTTATAGTCTTAGGCTACTATCGTCTCTTACTAACGTTATAAAGCGTCGTCTAGGAATACTAGCGCTTATTCTAGCGCTTATAGTACTCTAATTCGTCCTACTATAAGCCTTATATAGGGCCGTTAATTACTACTATTAGGGGAATATAAGGCCTCGCCCGAACGTAGCGAGTCGTCCTATCGAAGGCGGCACGATAAATCCCCTTCCGGAACTTATGCTATATCGGAGACGCACTTATTAGGTAAGAGCTAGACTACTCGTCCTTATTTACGGGCGTCTTTAAACCTAAAGGGCTTATCCTATTCTCGACGAGATAATACGTCTAAGACGACCGCTTAACTACCCGGACGATACGTTAGTGCGAAATTATAGATTAATAGTTCTAAGGCTTAGCGACTTTAGCGCTTATTTAACGTCCGCTTTATTATAAAATACTTTAGGTTATCGTAGTCTATAAGGATCGTAAACCGCCGATTTTTCTTAAGTTTAGCCCTTTAAAAGGCTAGGCAATAGACAATTGCTAGTATCTTTTTATCGTAGATTAGGTAGTTAAACTTAGTAAGGTTTATCCGTTTAGAGAAGTACCTAACCGCGTATCGTATCCTATTATAGCTAACTTATATTAGCACGCTACCTATCGCGAAGCTAAAGCTATCGGTCTTAAGGAACGTCTTTAGCGAGGGATCTTACTACGCAAAGACCGGCGCTTTATAGAATAATTGCTTTAAACGGAGGAACGCTTACTCCTCGACCGCCCCCTACCGGAACTATACCCCTTTCTTATATAACGTATCTAAGGCTTAAGCGATATACGTATAGAGCGGAATAAAGATACGGTAGTAGTTAGCGAATCTAAGGAAGCTTTATACCCCCTATACGTTAGTTAGCGCCTTCTACTCGCGGATAGTATAAAGCTTATCCGGGTCGTAACTAATTCCCCGTCCGGCCGTTACGATAAAGCTAAGGTATTTTACCTACTTTACGTAGAACTCGTACTTCTTCGGGTTTAGGTATAACCCTATATCGCTAAGCGTTTTAAGCATAAGGCGGACCTTTTGCTAGTAGTCTTTTTTCGACCTAAAGGAGTAAATAAGGATATTATCTATAAACGCCGTAACGAAGTCGTTAAGGAACTATTAGAGCGTAGAATTAAGGTACTATTAGAAGGTTGCCGGGGTCCCGGTAAGCCCGAACGGGCATACCCTCTACTCGAAAAGACCTAGCCGTATGCGAAAGGCGGTCTTATACTTATAGCCTTAGGCGATTCGGATTTTATAGAACGCCGCGACGACGTCGAGCTTAGTAAACTACTTTACCTTCGCTAAGTTATTAAACGTCTCGGCGATTAATAGCGGTACGTACCGATCCCGCTTTATAATCTTATTAAAGGCCCGGTAGTTATAGTAGAACCGAATGCCTTTATTAGGCTTCTTTATAAATAATACTAGCGCTACCGCCGCTAAGCTATTAGCTTAAATAAATCTATAGTCGAGGAGGTCTATTAAAGTTTTCTTTAGGATTAGTAACTCCTCTCTCGATATATTATATAATAGGCCCTAAGGCAGCCGTAGCTCGCCGCCTTTTAGGGTTAGCTTTAAATAGATCTCGTAGTCTACCCCCGGGCGGAATAGCGGCAGTATTATAGACTTATCTAGCGCAAAGAGATAAGGGAAGTCCTAAAGTAAGTCCGCCGGGATATAGTCCGCCGGGTTAACCGGCTTCTTCGGCTTTAACGCCTATTTAATCTCCTTTAATAAGATCGCCTTTACTACGCCTATATCTCCTTATCGCCGCTTAAGCCGTCTTATCTTAGCGGCGAATACCGACGCCGAGACTAGCTTCGCGTACTTTAGGCGCTAGATCTAGGCCGGCTTAGCCTAGCCTAATAATCGAATCTAAACATCGGCCTTCTTATACTAGATTATATTATTCTTTGCGATATAGGTAACGTAGTTCCTTCTTATCTAAAGGCGACCTAAGAATACGTCCTAGCTAAGGCCCTAAACGATATAAGCGAAGATACGCTCCTTAATGCCGTTAATATTTATATCGAAGTAAACTATACCTTTAGAGCGTATAGGCTTTATATCGTCCGAGAAGGGCAGTAATGCCCTCTCCTTCCTCTCTATATACTTTAACCTAAGCCGTCTTACGACGTTAAGGTCGACTATAGCGTAGCAATTATAGCTAGAGTCGACGAAGGCGCGAAAGTCGTTTACCTTATCTATCTTAATAAATATCGATATAGGCTTTATCGTTATATAGCCCTTCGCCTTCTACTACTCCCGCTAGACCGCTTTATCTACCCTCTTAGCCTAACTTCGCTAAGGGGTTACTCGTTTTCTAAGTTATTACTATTATCTACCTCTCTAATAACTTCGCCCTACGGCTATATGCCTTAGACCCTTAGAGGCGTCTGTTAAGGGCCTCTACCTTTCTTATCCGGATACTTAAACGCCCGGTAGCCGGTCTTAGCGTATAAATAGTAGGCTCTTAATCCTAACGAGGATTTTCCCTTGCCTTAGCCTCTACCGCCTTAGACGGTAGCGCTACTATAGGGGGTACTAACTCCTCTAACTCCCGTTATCGTAGTATCGCCTTCGGTATCTCGGCCGTTTCCTTCTATAGCTAAATAACTACGGCCGCGGCCGCTGCTTTAGGTAGGGGCGCTATATAAGCGCTCGATCTTAGCCGCGATCTAAGGTACCTTTATATAGAACTTATAGAAGCTATCCCTTAGTAGCTCTACGGTTACTAAGGCTATACGGAGGCGTAAGTTTAAAGTGCCCTTAAGGAAGATAATCTTTACCTTAGGCTCCTACGAGCTACCGCCGGCTTCTACTAGCTTCTATTCGAACTTAAGCATAAAGGTAGTAAAGGTCTAATAGTCGCCTTACTTTATAGTGCGTAAGGCTATCGCAGCTTATAGCTAAAGGTCTACGTTAAGGTATACGCTATCGAGGTATTTTAGGAATTTCGCCGGGTCGTATTAATATACGTCGCCTTAGCTATAGAAGGTCGCTATAGTCTATTAGGGTAATATATCTAGGCACGCGTAGATTAAATAAAAGATCTCCCGGTTAGTTAAAAAGAAGCCTTAGTCTAACTCGTATTTCTCCTTTATCTAGTATAATTACGCGGCGTAGTAGCGCCGCTAGCTATCGAACTTACTTAGCGATAGAAGCGGTTTCCGGTTTAGCGGGGTCCTTAGTAAGAGCTAGACATTCTCCGTCCTTACGTTAGGTAGTATTATCGATAGACTTAGGGTTATATTAGGGGCGGAGGCGGTCGGCGGTATCTAATCTAGCCGCTATATAAAAGACGAGATAAGGTTAAATAACCTTATAATTGCCTCCTACTATATCGCGTCTTTTGCTTAAACGCGCTCTATAGCGGCTGCTTATACCTCCCGAATTCGATCTAACTTAGCCTTAAGCGAGATCTCGTCTAAGGCCTACGCTATATCGGTATCGGCGCGGTTATCTACTATTACGGCGTCTATTATAAGAGCTTTAGATATATAAAGGGCCGGCATAGGGTTTAACTTAACACTATATAGCTAGACAATTGACTATCTAAAGCTAAGGAGGAGAGGAAGAAAAGCCCGCTATAGCTCGCCCTTCCCGTAGGTTTTATATATGCGCCTTGCCCTTATACGGGCCTTACGTCGGCCCGACCGTGCCCTCGTCTAGGGCATTACTAGGCTATACGTGCTAGTAGCCGGCTTAATACCGGGCCTACGCAGCGGCTGACCTAAGCGCCTACTACGGCATAGCCGCAGCACGTACTACGGCGCAGCCCGTAATAAATATACGGAAAATCCACACGGAATAAACAGGCGATAACCACGCGTAATACGCGAAGGAACGGGGCATTAGGGAAACGGGCAAAATAACGAGCAATAAGGACACATAAAGGAACGGCTAAGCAGAGGGCTAGAGGGGCCGGAAGGGGCAATAGGCAGAGAAGGGGCAATAGGCAGGGGAATCCCTCGAGAGCTTTTCTTCTGCTAGGCTCGTGAGGCTAACGGTGCAGAAGCTCGCGAGGCTAGCTGCTATTACGGTACTGTTTTAAGCTAGCCGCGTAGTGCGATAGGCGCGTTGCCGAACCTCGGGAAAATAAAGAGTAAAGACGAAGACGTCTGCCGGGACGAAGGCGACTGCCGGGACGAAAGAGCCTGCCGGGTGACTAGCAGGGAGGAAGCCTAGGCGGGCTTCTAGTAGTAGTTTCCTACGTTATAGTCCCGTAAGAGGGTATGCCGGACAGTCTAATGCCGGGCGGAAGAGTGTCCCTTGCCTCGAGGGGGAAGGTGCCGTCTATTGCTTTAAGGGTTATCCTATTAAGCAACGGGCTAAGAGGAAGCTTATATACGCTTCCGGTAGTTACATCCTTTAGCGAGGTAACGGAAGAGTACGCCTTAGGAGTCGAAGTGAGATTTATAGTATAGTAGGGTAATAAAAGTTACGATTACCCCGATGTTTGTATACCTACCCTATACTTCTACGGGAATAATAAAAACTCTACTAAAACTTAGCGCGTTACTTAAAACCTCTATAAATTTTACGAAACCTATATAACATACTAAAGTCAATAAAGACATTTTACTTATAATTTATAACGCTATAGGTACTTTTATTATTTAAAAAATAGAATATTTAAAAACATTTAGTACTTACTTGCTTATTTTTACTTCTTCTTTTCAAATAGAGCTTATTATAACTAAAACATTTACGAATAATTTATTTTAAGGTTCTTTAATATATAATATAGATACGAAGATTTTTCCCTTCTATAAGGTATTTATATAGACTTATAAATCGATTTAAATATAAAGGGTATTACTTTTAGTACTTATTACTAAGTAAAAGCGAGTTTAAAACCTTTTCTAAGTAAAAGAGAGAATTAGTTATTATATATAAAATAGTCGTAGAAATACGATAGGTAAATTTCCTTATTATAACAATGATAAAATATATATATTATGCTAGTTAGAATTAATAAATAGTTAATATAGAAGTACGTTAAGTATTAAATTTTAGCTAGAAGGAAGGTACTCTTTATATTAATATATAGTTAAATATACGGAATCCCTACTACTATACACTCTATATTATAAATAGAAATAATAGCGTCGGTATATAGGAAACTCTTTTTTCAATATAGAAGCTTTTTCTTTAGATATAAAGGAAAGGTTTTAAAAAACTCTGAAAAATACTTAAATAGTAAAAGTAATTAATTATCGTATTTAATATAAAACGTAAAACTAGATATAGAGAATAGGAAAGATCGTATACTTATCATATATAATACAAGGTATAATAAAGTATTTTTGTTTAGCCGAAAACTAATTACTATAAGTAAATATAAATAAATTAAGTTAAAAGAGAAGTACCTTTCTATTACTCTACTTATGTCTAATCGTAACTTTTAGAGAGCTACTATACTAGCACTATCGAACGCTAGGCAGTCGGGTCCTTAATATTAGTGTAATAGCAATTAAGTAGAAGAGAGGTTCTAAGGCTAAAACAGCCTATAAGGAAGGATTAGAAGCTATAAGGTGTAAATCACTAAGAATAATAGCTCTTATCTTATCTAGTAGGGAGGCTAACTAGTCTCTATATATAGGAAAAATCCTCGGACGAAATCAGCCGCGTAGACCTAAGGAAAAATAGGTAACGTAAATAATCGGACGGAAGGATCGGTAAGAAAAGCAATAGATCGTGCCGTACGATAAATAAGTTATATAGTTAGCAAATAAATAAGCAGTCTAGTAGAAGACTAGTAAATTGTACGGTAGAGGCCGTGACTATATAAAGGAATTCTACGGTGGAAGCCGTGGAAGAGAATTAGAATTCCACGGTAGAAGACCGTAGAAGGGAATTAGAATTCTACGGTAGAAGACCGTAGAAGAGAAGAGATTTCATAGGTAAAGACCGTGTAAATAACCGTAAAATCACCGTGAAATTACGGTGAAATATAACCGAAGAAAAGTAGGTAAATGTGCCTATAGAAGTGCGGGGTAAATGCCCGTAGAAGCCCGTAGAATTCCATAGTGAAATCTAGGGAAGAACCGGGGATTTCCCGGTAGAATACAAATAGAGAAGACGGTAATATTAATAAGCAATTAGCCTACTTTAGTAGTATATGCCGGGCTTAGGGCATAACGGTCTAGGAGGAAGTCTACACGCGTTTTATATAGTAATATCCTTCGCTAAGGTAGCGAAAGAGTACGCTATAAGACTCGAAGGGTGATTAGCAGTAGCGGCATTAGCTTAGCTTTAGGATATACCGTAGAGCGTACTACTAACGTTAAGGAAGCTGCTATATGCGCAGTAGCTTTATAGGCTCCGAGCAGCTTAACGAGCTACTGCGAGAGCTAATAGGAGAGCAGCTTGCTAAGCTGCTTTAAGGGTTAAAAGAGCAGTCCGAAGAGCTGTTGCGAGAGCTTAAAGCGGGCGAATAGGAGAGCCGGCTCGGAACGGGGAGTCGGCTTAAAAGAGGGAGCCGGCTTAAAGCAAGGGGCCGGCTTAGAATAGGGAGCCGGCTTAAAGCAAGGGGCCGGCTTAAAACAACGGGAACAACTAGCGGACTTTAATTTAAAGGCGAAGAAGTCGTTATTGTTGTTATAGGGCCTACACCGGGGCTATGCCTATAGAAGCTAGGGTCGGCTATAAGGTCTTCCCCGTAGGAAACTAAGTCGTGCCGGCGGGAGTTAAGGGTCTCTCTAGGGTCGTGCCGGCTTAAGGGTAAAGATAAGGGTATAGGTGCCGGCGAGGATAAGGGCGGCGAGGCTAAGGGCGAGGCTATTAAAGCTAAATCAACTAGCGGACTTTAAATAGTCGGTAGAGCAGTTGTCGGAACGGGCGTGCTTGCGACGGCGGGAGCAAGAGTAGGAGCAGCGGCGGGAGTAGGCGTAGGAGCCTGTTTAACGGGGGCTTTATACGGCGGCAAGCTAAGCTAGGACCGTAGCTTATTCCTTTCTGCGTAGGCCTCCGTTCTAATATCGAAGTCTATCTCGAGGAATTATTCTTAAGGCTATAGTAGGGGCTTGCTAGTAGCCTAAAGCATTACGAATTAAGGGCTAATTAGCTAGTCTTTTCGGCCTATATTGATCCCGCGCCTCCGTAAGAACGTTCGCAATGCCCTTTTATAGTCCCGTTAGACCTTATCCTATATAGCTTTAGTCTATATTCTAAAGTAGTCCTAAAAGTTATTAATCGCATCGTATAGGCTTATCCCTCCGCCTATAAGGAAGAATACGATGTAGGAAGTTATTATAATATAGTATTATTCATCGGGGCTAACGTATGCATTCTCGAGGTTAAGGTTAACGTTAACCTAGTTATATAATAACTTATAGATGCCGATGCTATTTAACTAATTAGTATATTTCGGGTCCGTAGGAGCTGTCGAAAGAGCTCGTAGGGTAATAGGGCTGTCTGCCGTTAGGGTAGTAGCCGCTAGGGCGGCGGCGGCGGCGTCGGCGGGAGCAAAAGTCAGGTTCGTCGGTGTTATCGTGGATGACTAGGGTTTATAGGGATCGCGAGGGTCTTCGCGATATATATCGGAATAAGCAGCGGGTCGCCGATTAAGTCGCTATAGTCTGCGAAAGCAGTAACGTTAAAGGGGGTCCTATAATACTTATTCTTCGGGGCAACGGTTATCGATTAGGTTGTTAAAGAAGGGATCTAGTCGGTAATCTAAGTAGATTCCTTTAGCAACGTTAAAGGGTAAATGCTTACCGGGAGCGGGCAGCGGGCTCGTCGCGTTATACACGTACTATCGATTAAGGTCGCTATAGTCTACGAAAGCAGCAACGTTAATTAATAGCTTAGAATATATCTCGGCCGGTGATATAGTAAGATGCCTTATTCTTAGCACGAAGGGTCGTCTCTCGACGTAGGAGGGACGGTACTACTAAAGATAACGGTCCTACATCGTGATAATAACCCTTGCCTCTTTAACCTTGCTAATCTATAATTAATTGTTTAATTACTAATTAGTGTTAGTTGGTTAAATAAACAAAGGGGGTTGTAAACTAGCTGGATTAGTCTATATAGGTTATCTAGCTAAGGCGAAGAGGAGAGGAAAGGGGGCCCCTTTATATGTCCTAACCGAGCCCGTCCTAGGCTCTAAAGGGAGCTTAGTTAGGGCACGTAACGCTCCCGATGACGCTATCATCGGGGCCTTAATAGGGGTTATAACTTATAACCCTTTTCTCCCTTATATAACTAGATTAGTCCGATAATAACGATAATAAAAAATATATATAATGCTAGTTAGAATTAATAAATAATTAATATAGAAATACGTAAAGTATATATTTTTTTGCTAGAAGGAAGGTACTCTTTGTATTAATCTATAGTTAAATATACGGAATCTCTACTACTATAAACTCTATACTATAAATAGGAAAAATAGCTTCGGTATATAGGAAACTCTTTTATAAATATAAAAGCTTTTTCTTTAGATATAAAAGTGTTAGTTAGTTAAACAAACAAAAGGGGGTTGTAAACTAGCTGGATTAGTCTATAATGTCTATTGACTAAGGGGCGACGAATAGCCCCTTTATATAGGCTATAAACGCGTATATTAATAGGGCCTAAAGCCGGCCCTTTATAAACCCTCGTTGCGACGTCGGGGCTATGCCTATTAGGGTAATTAAGTTTATAACTTAATTATTATAAGGGCGGCCGAGTTAGTAACGCTATTACCGGGGTCCCTAATGTATATAATGCATCGTGTTGTTAATAGCGCATCTATATAGGCGTTGCCCGCACGTAATCTATTTAATTACGTGGATTACAATCGTGCCTAAAAGACGGATATCCCTTATTCCTATACTAGCAACTTTTCTTTATAGTTGCTAAATAGTAAATCCGTGATTTAAACAAAGGGAGATAGGAAGAACGATATATTAGGTAGAAGGCCTAATAAATATATTTAATAAATATAAACGAAAAGGGGCAGAATAAAGGAAAAACACTATAGGGGAGACCGTAGGTAGCTATAGGCGAAGGACGAAGGCTTCTATCCTAATCGAAAGGCTATTCGTATCGATAAGACGTTTTTTAAGAGCCTTATTTAGCGATGCCTTTATTATAGCGTTAGTAGGGTTATCTTCCCTATAGATCTACCTAATTTCTTTAATCTCCCGTCGTTTATACGACTAACGCAATGCTATAATATCGATTATTAGGCGTTTCTCCTTCGTAATGCCGAGCTTAATAAGGCATTCGTAAAGGGCGTATAAGTTAGTATATATAATAAGAGGGGTCGGTAGGAGCTAAAGACGTTCTATAACTATACGAAGGGTCGTAATAAGAGAGATACCGAGGTCTATACCGTTAACTATGCTATATATCTCGCTTGCAAAAACGCTACGAGTTACTCGTTTATATTTCGTCGAGCTTTAATAGATAATATTCCTATTAATCCGAAAGTACGTATCTATACGCTTAGTCTTATTAACGAGCGTAATAACGAAGCCTAACTAAGACGAAAGATCTCGGTTGTTTGCAAACGAGCTATCCTTAAATACCACGAGTTTAGCTATCTTAAGATTAATTAGTCTATACGTAAGTCTACGTTATTAACAGTCGATCTACTATTAGAGGCGCTTGTTAAGGATATTATAGCCTTTCTCTTCGGGGGCTTAGACCTAGGCTACTACGGAGATATCGAATAGGGCCTCTAGCTAATAGATAAAGGCGACGTACGTAGTACAAGCGCGTTGCTTAAGGTACTACTAGGCTCTATTGCTATAAGGGTCTTCGACTATTAGTAAGATTAGGTCTACGACTTAATCCGTATTCTTATAAACGAGCGGGGAAGAGGCACGTGCGGGCGGGGAAAGGGGCTTGTGTAAATAAGGGTAAGGGGCTCGTGCGGATAAGGGTAAGCGGCACGTGCGGACAAAGGGGTACGTGCGTAGAGCTATATATCTATATGCATAGGTGCGCTTACACTTAGTTCTTTATAGATGATTTCTATACCTATATAAAAGGCACCTATATAATTACTCTGCCTACCCTATTATAGTATTATCTATCTCTCTCTTTTTTACGGACTTATTAATACGATAACGTCCCGCTTTTATAATATCGAACGCTAGGCAGTCGGGTCCTTAACATTAGTGTAATAGTAATTAAGTAGAAGAGAGGTTCTAAGGCTAAAACAGCCTATAAGGAAGGATTAGAAGCTGTAAGGTATAAATCACTAAGAATAATAGCTTTTGTCTTTTCTAATAAAGAGGGCGAACTAGTCTTAGTAAAAGAAAGAGTCGGACGGAGTCGCCGGTCGGAAGCGCCGGTCGCAAACAATAAATCGCATCTATATAATAAATAGTCATATAGTTAGTAAATAACTAAACTAATAACGCAATAGTCTATTAGAAGGACTAGTGAATTCTACGGTAGAAGCCGTAACTATATAAAGGAATTCTACGGTAGAAGCCGTAGAAGAGAATTAGAATTCTACGGTAGAAGACCGTAGAAGGGAAGAGATTTTACGGGTAAAGACCGTGTAAATAACCGTAAAATCACCGTAAAAGCATAGTGAAATATAACCGAAGAAAGGTAGGTAAATACGCCCGTAGAAGTGCGGGGTAAATAACCGTAAAAGCCCGTGGAATTCTATAGTAGAATCTAGGAAAGAACTAGGGATTTCCCGATAGAAAGCAATAAGGGAAGACGGTAATATTAATATACCCCCTAGCTAAAAGGGACTAACTTCCGGCTAGTTAGAATTATTATCGATTTTTTCTTAAATCCTAAAAGAAATATCCGTAAGTCGAAGCTAGCAAAGGAACGTTTAAAAACGTTATCGTAGAAGTAACTTAATTAATCTATCCGTAACTATCTAATTAAAAGGGATATACTTAATGTTAAAAGTATTGCGTAAGAATTCCTATCGGGCCTAATTGTTAGTAGGTGTCTCTAATGCAAATGCAAATATAGGTCTAGTAGTCTTATTGGAATTGTTAATACCTATCTAGCTAAGGGCTATACTACCTTCTTTATAGACAAGACGAGAGAAAGGTCGGAGCTACCCTCCTAGAACCTTCGGTAGCTAAGAATAGAAAGGGATCCGTAAATAGAATATAAAGACGGATGCGTTAGTCGGGGAAGACCTTCCGCGGACGGATGCGTCTATCGGGACGACCGTGGAAGTCTATAGAAGGAAGTGGAATTCCATCTATAGAATTCACCTTAGAAGGGAAGTCCTTCTACCGTAGAATTCCATTAGAATTCCATCTATAGAATTTACCTTTAGAAGGAAAGTCCTTCTACCGTAGAATTCTATCTATAATTCCTATACTAGCGACTTTTTCTTTATGCCGTTTATAAGAACCTCTCTTGTTTTTTCTTAAACGTTACCTTTCTTTAAAAGGAAACAAAATGCATAGCAAAATCGACTATTCGTTATATTAGAATAGTTCGTTGTAATATTATATAGTATTATAACTATATAACCTTAAAAGAAAGAATGTGCTAGAAGGGTTATAGGCGAATAATAAACCCTTCTATTCTAATAGTTAATTTGTTTATATCGACGAAACGTTTAAGGGCTTAGTTTAGTAATGCTTTCGTTATTGCATTAGCTAGGTTATCGGCTTTATTAATCTATCGGACCTCTATAATCTTACGGCGTTTATATAACTATCGTAAAGCCATAATGTCGATTATTAATCTTTTCTCCTTTATAGTACCTAGTTTAATAAGGCATTTATATAAGGAGTATAAATCGGTGTAGATAATTAATAAAACCGGAGGAAGACTAAGGCGATCCGTAATTATCTTAAGGGTTATAGTAAGAGAGATCCTAATATCGAATCCGTTTACTATACTATAGATTTCCGATATAAGAACGCTTTAGGTAACTCGTTTGCATTTCGTAGAGTTTTAGTAGATAATATTGCCTTTAATCAAAAATTACTTATCTATTCGGTCGGTCTTATAAACTAAAGCAATAACGAATCTAAGCTATAAAGATAAGTCTTTATTATTTACAAACGATCTATCGGTAAAGACTAAAAGCTTAGCCGATGCGAGGTTAATTAGAAGATATATTAGTCTACGTTATTAATTGTCTAGTTGCTACTATAGTCTCTTATTTAGGATTATATAGTCTTTTTGTTCTAGGTTTTAGACTTAAGCAATAATAGAGATATTAAACGATGCTTCCGGTTAATAGATAGATACAACGTATGTACTATAAGCACGTTGCTCTATATACCTTTGCGTATAGTTAATAGCCTATAGTTTTACGGTTTTAATCTTAGCTGCTTAACCCTTCTATTATAGTAGTAAACTTCTATCGTATTATAGGGTTAATTTCGCGCCGTTAAAGTCTATAGATCGTCTAGCAGTTATTAGAGTTTTCGGTTTAGCTTTAAATTATGCTTTCTAAAGCTCTTTTTCTTCGTAGTCCGAAAAACTCTAAGTCCTAAGCATTAACGTATCGTCTATCTATATCCCGATAGTTCTAAAAGGTATAAGAGGGCTATTATTAGAAATAAGCAAGCATACGTCGTATATTAAATAAGCTATATTAAGCTCTTTAATATAGTGACTATAGTATATATTAAACTAGTATAGTCCGGATTCCGCGATACCGTATAAAGGTCTAATCATACGGATGATTATGCCTTCCGGATACTTCTTTACTAGTTTAGCGGGTAAAGCTATTAGGATTATTTAGGATAACTCTATAGTAGCCTAAGGATATGCTTAGGTAATGTCTCGTAAAGATAATATTATTCCGTATTCTTTAAGCATTCCGGCTGTAATTACTATAATTAAACGTTAACTAACTCGCTAGATTATTAGTAACTATATAAGTATAGATGTTTTCTTAATATTACTATATCCTTAGATTACTAGTCTCGACTTTTCGTATAGTTTAGTATTACGTCCTTTAACCTCTCTAACTATCTAAGAACGGAAGATTCGATATCCTCTATATTTTTCTTTATTATATTACTCGAAACTAAACACACTACGAATAACTAGGTCGTTAATCTCTTTTATATTAGATTCTTTAAATAGGTCACCGGGTGTTATAATTACGCTATCGGCACGAAGTTTAAGTATAAGATCGTATGCGTTAACCTCTTTCTTAGCTAAGAACTACTAATTCTTTAGTTTATTTTTCGCACTAGGTAGGCGACTACGTTTTCGGGGTATACGAGGAGGTTCTTATATAGTTTTATATTCTTCTATTAGTTTATTGCTTTAAGAATTACATTCCGGTATATCTGCTAGGAGTTCTTCTAATAGTAGTACCGATTTTTCGTCTCGGAAGTATAGTTGCATATATATTAATCTAAATACTTATAGTCTATTAATAGTGTTAATTATTACATTATGGCTATTAATTGCTGTGATTTTAAATAGACCTTACCAACCGTTTTTTTCTCTTTAGACATAGACCTTACTTTACAGTAGAAGATTAAGTATCTCCTTTATTAATAGTCCGTTTCGGCTATAAATAGCATCCTTAATTCGTCCTTTAGTAGAGATTTAGCGAAGCAATTTTATAGCCTTTTGCATAGCTATAGCTCTCTATATTGTTATTATAGAAGGGGGTAATTCCTATATAATCCGGGGGTAAGCACTAAAAACTAATAATATAGGAACTAAACTATTAAGACTAGCTATATTATTAATTGCCTTAACTGCTATTTAAAGGATGGCTTTAGCTAATATTATGTTCCTAATTTCCTCCTAAAGAATACTATATATTCGTTTAAGTAGTCTATAATATCTTTTAATCTTTCCGATAGACTAGTAGGCTTTAACTAGAACTTACTTACATATAATCCCTATTACTTTCGCTTTGTTTCGGAATTTATTAAAAGCAAAATTCGTTCCTACGTCGTATTTAATAATATCTAATAGACCGAGATATATATTAATCTATAACGCACGTAGTGTTTCCTACGTATCTTTAGCGGACATTAATAAAAGGAATCTTACTGCTTAGAATAAAGTTGCTAAATCTACTGCGTATAGCATTAGTCGTTATAGGTTTCCGAGGTATATATCGTTAATAATAATCTTATAGTTAAATTCTCGATTATCTTATAGTATAAATTTAAATCGTCTTAAAGCCTAGGAGTATATCTAGCATTAGTGATAAAATTTAGAAATAGTTTTAAGTCTTCCGATTAATATATTATTATATCCTGCTTAACGTAGTAGATAATATAGTCTTATAACTACGGGATGTCTAAAACGACGATAGAGTGTTCGGATCTTAACCTCTATAAGAAAGTTAATTAATTCCTTATCTTTAGAAAGAAAGAACTATAGATATCCCTATTTTCGTATTATAGGGACTACGCCTCGACTAATAATTATATCTATTATATTGTTAAAGTATATACTTAGTCGGTCTATATCGGCTAAAGAGAGTAAGAAAGGTATAGGTATCTTTAGAACGTAAAACGTTATCCTTCTAATTAGTGTTTTAAAGGCAATAGAACTAAGTGAGTTAATAGCATCTCTACTACTAAACTTAATAGAAGCTTGTCCTACCGTTGATTTATCGATAGTAATAGAAAGGTCTTCTTTTTATAGAGCAATGTACTAGTTAAATCCGGCTGTTAATACTTTTGCTATACCTATGTTAACTATAATGCCTTAAAAGCGTGTCTTAAAGTATCTTTTATTAATAATAAACTAGTTAGATATAGTAATAGCTTTTTATTTACTATATAGGTCTTCGCTAGTAAGCAGATGTATAAAAGCTTATTAGCAAATTATCTAACTAGCTTGCTATTATCCTATAAAGTTATCGTCGTCTCTTAGGCAAGATTTATTATTAAACTCTTTTATTATATCGTCTATCTCGTAACCTTTATATTATATTACGTAGGCTATAAAAACTATTGTTAGGATATTCGTAAAGTAGCATTATATAATATACTAGTCCTTCGATTTCTATCGTTCCTTAGGTATATGTTTAGTTAACTAGCATCCTTATTTTCCGTATATAAAACACTTCTTAGTCTATAGACGATTGCCGTAGTTGTCTCTATAGCTGCTGCGGGCTTAGGACCCTGCTTATAATCTAGCAGCTAATAGGGAGTATCCGCTACGGAATCCTCCGCGGAGTCCTCTACGATTAAATAATCGGCTATAGTTTCGTCCTCCTCGTCCTTAGTATCTATATCTTCCGCGGTTGTTATTATTATATCTCCGATCCGTATAGAATGTCTAGTCATACGGGTCGTAGTCATCCTCTTTAGTGTCTTAGTTATTAGACTAATATTCTTAGATAAATTGGTTAGATAAACCGCGAGATAGGTGTGTTTATAACGAGGATCTTAGGTCGGCAAAAAGTGCTTCGGCATTAGTTAAGGGTTTAAATAAAGCGTACTCTAGTTCGGGAACGCGTGTTAGTAGGTATCTCCTGCATTTACATTCGCAAAAAATCGTTCTATTGTATATTCTGTATGTCTTGTCTAGCTAGGAAGAAGGGGAAAGGGGGCCCCTTTATAGGTGACGTGGC
Organism: Ophiocordyceps sinensis; assembly: GCA_012934285.1. Classification (NCBI taxonomy): domain Eukaryota; kingdom Fungi; phylum Ascomycota; class Sordariomycetes; order Hypocreales; family Ophiocordycipitaceae; genus Ophiocordyceps; species Ophiocordyceps sinensis. Next base: position 14,140,697 of record JAAVMX010000003.1, read on the forward strand.
CTCGTTGCACGCACGTGATCACGTGGGTGCAATTGCCTCGTACGTATCCCTTATCCCTTATTCCCAGCTAGACAAGACATATAGAACATACAACAGAACGATTTTTTGCGAATGCAAATGCAGGAGATACCTACTAACACTGATTAGTGTTGTTGATCGAATGTCCCGTGGATTCGGGAGTGTTTGTCGGGTCGCGAGGGTCTTAAGGGTCGGGCTCGTGGTTGTCTTTTGGTGTCGTTAGAAGAGCTTTTCTCGAGGAAGCGGAAGAGCTTTTCGGCGGTTGGCAGGTTGTTTCTCGAACTAGCCAATGAGGGAATCGAGTTTATCGTTATCGCGAGGTTCTTCGCGAAGCGGTCGGCGTTGATAGACGCACTTCCTACTAGTGCTACTCTTCTTCTTCTAAAGCGGTGATCGGTTAGCGGGAAGCTTAAAGAAGATCTATACGCAACCCCTAGAGGCGAGCTAGACTCGGAAGGTAAAGTCTTCTTGTTCTTAGCGTAGATAACCCTCTCTAAGTGCATAAAACAGGATTATTAGGCCGAAGCCGGTTTAATAAAGATTTATAATACGTTCGAAGATCGAGATCTGCCTCTTCTACCTTACTATTAGTGTTCGAGCCTTACTAAGCGTAGAAGGATGTATCGTATTTTTTATCTCTATTTTCTTTATGTATTCCTCCGTGCTATCGTTAAATTTCTATGCTATTATATCTTCTATAGGCTATTCTAATAGTTTCTCAAGTGCTTATAATATTAAAAAGATCGTTGCATAAGATATATTACTACGACCGGTATATATTCCTCTCTTTATTATTAGAACTTTTAGCGCTCGTTTATAGTCTACGTGTATTAGACTCTATATATTCGCTATCTATCCTTAGAAGTAGTCTTAGAAGTATAATAGGATCTCGTTTCCTTAAAAATCGATCGATGCTTCGCAAAGTGTAATAAACTTAGCGACGGATATTATAATCGCGATGCCGTTATTTTCGTCGGGTTTAATATTGCTATCCTAATGTTTTACGTTAATATATAGAAAAAGGGATCGGTAGATAGTTATGCCTTCTATCTATTCCCTAAGAGTCTCCTCTATAGTATTAGATAAAGGACTAGTAGGTAGGTGTATCGAAGTTATATTACGTGCTTGTTTTTCACGCGGTTTATCGGTATATTTATAGGGTTCTTTACGAAAAAATTATCGTTCGGTGTTATTAACGTACTTTCTGCTAGTACTACTCTTCTTCTTCTAAAGCGGTAATCGGTTAGCAAAAAGTTTAAAGAAGAGCTATACGTAACCCCTAAGGGCGAGCTAGACTCGGAAGGTAAAGTCTTCTTATTCTTAGTATAGTTATCCTTCTCTAAGTGCATAGAATAGGATCGTCGGGCGGATGCCGTTCGATAAAGATCTATAATACGTTCGAAGGATATAGAACTATCTCGTCTACCTTACTGTCTATAATTAAGCCTTATAATCACTTATTAGTATTAGTAAGTATCTCTAGTATAAATGCAAATATAGGTCTAATAGTCTTATTAGAATTGTTAATACCTATCTAGCTAAGGGCTATACTACCTTCTTTATATATAAGACGAGAGAAAGGTCGGAGCTACCCTCCTAGAACCTTCGGTAGCTAAGAATAGAAAGGGATCCGTAAATAGAATATAAAGACGGATGCGTTAGTTAGGGAAGACCTTCCGCAGACGGATGCGTCTATCGGGACGACCGTAGAAGTCTATAGAAGGAAGTGGAATTCTATCTATAGAATTTACTTTAGAAGGGAAGTCCTTCTACCGTGGATTTCTATTAGAGTTCTATCTATAGAATTTACCTTTAGAAGGGAAGTCCTTCTACCGTAGAATTCTATTTATAATTCCTATACTAATAGTTATAAATTTTAATATACTTTAAGGCGGTCTAAAGCTTTAGAATCTCGGCGGAAACTAGGCGGATTATCTAGGTATTATTATACTAAATAGTAGGAATAGTAATATCTAGCTATAAAGAAATATCGTTAAATAAACGAAGAATAGAAATTAGCTCTTTCGTAGTAGAATAGACTATAAGAAGTTCGGCTTCGGTAGAGGAAGTAGTAACCGTAGATTATTTCCGGGCACTCTACGCGATTAGACCGTTAAATAGGCTAATAAAATAGCCTTTAGAAGAATAACGAGTGTCTAAGTCGTTAGCGTAAGCGGCATCGGAAGCTATAACGACTTCTTACTCGTCCGTATCTAAAAACTTAATCGTAAGGAAACGCGATTTATATAAGTAAGTTACTAAGCTTTTAGTAAGCTTAATATAGAGCGTAGACGGGTTTTATATATACTCCGCTAAAGAATTCGACGACTTTACGGCGTTAAGCCGGGTAGAAATAGTTACGTAATTATAGGAACTAACTAAAGACTAAAAGAAGTAGATTTAATTATTTATAGCTTAACCCTAATGTTTCTCTAGCTTTTCCGGAAGTAGGAATAAGCAAAGAGTTAAAATAGGCCGTAGAGCCGTAAAAGCAAGGATTAAACTAAACTTAGAAGCAATCTTATCTAAGTAAACGTCCTAGCATAACTATAGCTTTCGCTACTTACGGTCCTAAATAATCCTTATCTTAAGGAAGTAGGTAAGCTCTCCGCGATTAGTAATTATATACTTTTGCCTAAAGCGATAGATAAAATTGTTAGTAGCCTTATAGTGCTCCTTACGGAAAAGGATAATAATATTATCTATAAAGAAGAAAGTAATAATACTACTTATAGTAGATATAAAAATATAAAGATCCTCCGTACTTTGCTAAAGGCTTAGTTCGGTAAAAGACCCGGATAATTCCTATTGCTAAAGAAGAGGCGAATAGTAAAGCCTATATAAAGCCTTTATTAACCGAATTATAAAACTAAATACCTTAAATCCGTCTAGAAAGTAGATATATACTTCTTTATCTAGATCGGCATTCGTAAAGGCGTTAACCGCGTTAAGTAAGGGGGTTTTAGTACTAAATTTAGCGGTAATAGCAATTATAATATAAAAGTTTCGCGCTATAAGCGTCGCGGCGTAAGTTTCCTTTCCGCTAAACGGCTAAAGGTCTCCTCGTATATAAAGGCGAGACTTAAACTTCCTAAGGTAGCCGTACTTATTAAACTTATAATCGAATGCCTATATTAATAAAAAAGGACGTACTAAAGCGTTCGCTCTTAAGATAGGCGAAGAAAAGAAGGTCTTTCGCTAGTTTAAGGAGTCCTATTTAACCTTTCTAGCGGCTTTAAACTTAGGTCTATATAGATACGTCTCGAGATTAGACTAAAACCTTAAAAGCGCGGGTAAATCCCGTTTATATATCTTCCTAGGTTTAAAAAAAGCAGCGAATATAGGTATAAAAGCGGTGCTATTAGCCGGTAAATGCCTAACGTAGGCGAAAGCGGGATATCGACCTAAAAACCGGTTTAAGCGAGTAAGGCGTAAATCCCCTATAAATCTCGTCGTCTATAGACTATCTATAGGAATAGTATTATCGTAATCTATAGACCGAAAAGTAGCTTAAGGCAACTATACCTTAAGTCGGTCTACTAATTCTACGGTTATAGTTAGTAAAAGAGTAGAAATATCGGGTTAGAAATCCTATATATTCTTAAAAACGTCCTCTAGCGGTTCTAAGGTTTAGTTAGGAGTAGGGAGCTAAGGATTGCCTTCGGCTAGAATATCTACTAGAGTAAAATGCTTATTAAGAAGCATTATTAGCGTTAACTAGAATTCTGCTTTATCTTACTCTTCTTTTTATATAATATATAGTAGAAATACCGGTAATAACACCTATATTAGCGGTTCGGATACCTTAGATATAGTGAAAAACTAAGTCTTACTAAACGTTATATTACGAACTTAACGAACCTCCTATCTCTATAAGATCTATATACGAAAAATATTAGTAGAATTATACCCGACTAAGTAACTAACTTTTATATAAGGTTCTTGCTTAAGATTACGTTTCTACGTGTTAGTTAAGGCCTTAGTAATTAGTAGGTAGGCTTTATAGCTAAAAGCTCGAAGATAATCGAATCGTAATAGTTAAGGAAGGAGAAAAGCCGGTATATTCTAGTCGTAATCCCTTAACTAATCGTAAAGAATCTCTATTAGGGAAATCTACTTTAATAGAAATAACGTAGAGGAAGCTGCCTATCGGGCTAAAATCCGATTATATAAATACACTATAGTTTTCTACGTTTCTGTCTATAAATGCTTAGGCAAATTTGCTTTAATCCTTATAGATCGAGCTTTCGTAGATACTACCCCTTTAGCTCGTTCGGCAGCGCCGTTCTAAACGGGTGTATAAGGTATAGTAGGCTTATTATAAATGCCCTATTAGTTAATAAAATCTTAGAAATCCCGTCGAAAGGCTTAGTCGTTATCCCGATAGATTATACTAATAGAAAGTAAGAACTATTAGGAAATATACCGACCTAGGCTCTTAAAGCATAAAATCAGCTCGTCTATAAAAGCGTCTAAAAGAGCATATAGAAAAATAAGCTTTGTATAGTTATCCTTAATAAGAAATATAACGTTCTTATTATTATAACTCTTATATATAGCAAAGATATCGTAGAACACCTTAGAAAAGGGAATAGTCGCCTTAGAAAGCGGCGGTTCGCGGTTAATAATTCGTTTAGCCTACGTAAGTTTATAAGACTTATAGGAGGTTATCTTATCGAAGGTTACCGACTATAGTATTCTAAGAGCTTTCGAAAGCGCTTTATTATTCCGATGTCTAAGTCGTTAGTGCTAAAGAGAAAGTTCCTTTATACTTATTAGTATAGAATCCGGTATAATAGCCGAAAAAGGTACTATAACTAGGGTTTCTACGGTAGAATCTATATAAGGAACGGAAGCAATAGTTAGAAGCGTAGTAGAAGGTATTAACGGGTTATATTCGATAATATACTAGTTATAAATTAGCTCTATTATATAAATTATATAGGTTAAAGAAGAGATCTATCTAGTCTACGGGTTCTATAAAAGCTTCGCCTTATAAAAAAGACGAAGTAAATAAAAGGATGTATAAAAGGATAGGATATATACTACTTAACTAAGCTAAAAAGTGCCCGTTGAAATGCGCATAAATACTATGCCTATCCTAAGAATTAGAGTGCTTCTACTGCCTACGAGTATATACTTAAAAGAAGGCTAGTAGTTATAGAAACGCTCCCTATTATTATAAATATGTCTATTAGACCTTAAATCTATAATAAAAGAATCCTTTAACGGGTATTCTATAGTAGTCTATAGAATACCTAATAGTAAAAAGGTTATAAGAATATTAGCGGTAGCCGTAGCTTATACTATCTTTATCTTAATTTTATTGTTCTTCCGCTACTCCTCGTCGCGAAGAGGTGCTATATTAATTTTAGCTTTATTAGCCGGAACCTTAAGGTAGTCGTCTATAGTCTTTTAGACGTCTTTATCGGGTTTCTATAATAGAAGTCGAACGGAAGGGGTAAAGTAACTATACTATCGGAAATAGTATCGTTCTCCGTAAATATATAGCGGACTATCCTTTTTCTTACCTTTATCCTTATTTAAAGACGTAGCTACTAAAGTAGTTGCCGATTTATTAGTAGATTCCGCGGCTAGGGATTATATTCCCTAGCCTTAGAACTTCGTAAATACATTAGTCTTTAGCGCTTTAGTCGTAGCCTTTAAGGCCTATAAGCGTTCGAAAAGTTCGGATATCTTCAATCCGTTAGGGAAAGACTATTCCTAACCTAGCTTATTTAGGCGGGCATCGTCCTCTATCTTATCTATCTAGTATTCCGCAAAAGGGCTAGAAATTAGCTAAATAGCCTTAAGAAAACGCTATATAGCCTAGAGACCTTCCGATTCCGGTAATTTAATTCGCCGGGCGTTAGTAAAGACCTTCTGCTAGTTAGAAATCTATATTATAATATCCGTTTAGTCTAATGCCTTTAAAATAGTATACAACTACGTAAGAATAGTCTTCTATTGCGTTTACGAAGTTAGCTTTATACGCCGCTATAGTAAAGCTAATTCCTTAGAAACCTTATATTCGTCGGCAATCGTTAAGTAGTAGTTCCCGATGTTTTAAACGATAAACTACTAGATTAACGTAAGATATTTCTATTAGTCCTTTTAGGCTTAAAGCAACGTACGATACCGGGAAAAGAGAAACTTAAACCTCTTAAGTTCTTCTATAGATAAACTAGTAATATTAGCAACGGTCGCGTTAATTATTCTAGCTATTAGTTCTATAGGAAGAGGCAATAAGGGTTTCTAAAGTTTAAGCGTAATAGAAGGATCCATTTTCTCCTAAATCCCTTAGGCGAGTGCGTATTTCTAGATCGTTAAAATCTATCGGTCTTAATCCGCTAGTCTATTTAATATAGTCTTTAAAGTAATATCGGCTATAATAGATATAGTAACGTAGGTAAAAGTATAGTAAAATCACCGGAAGGGATAGTTTAATATATAATATATGTAAATAAACTATAAAAACTAAACTAAGTGCGGAAAAACACTAATAGAATAGGGTAAACGTACTAACTAATCCTCCGTAAGTCGATTCGCTAGATTAATAACGCTTCTTAAAAGATATACTAGTCCTCTATAAGCTAATTCGCTAGATATAAAGGCAAAGGCTTTACTACCGTAAGTCGTAGCGTTAGCAGGCTGAAAATATAAGCCGTTAGAACTCTCTATACGTAGAGAAGTTCGTCCGGGCTTATAACTATCGAACGCTAGGCAGTCGGGTCCTCGATATTAGTATAATAGCAATTAAGTAAAAGAGAGGTTCTAAGGCTAAAACAGCCTATAAGGAAGGATTAAAAGCTATAAGGTGTAAATCACTAAGAATAATAGCTTTTGTCTTTTCTAATAAGGAGGGCTAACTAGTCTCTATATATAGGGAAATCCCTCGGACGAAAATAGCCGTATAGACCTAAGGAAAAGAGGTAAAAGAAAGAGTCGGACGGAGTCGCCGGTCGGAAGCGCCGGTCGTAAACAATAAATCGCATCCGTACGATAAATAGTTATATAGTTAGTAAATAACTAAACTAATAACGCAATAGTCTATTAGAAGGACTAGTGAATTCTACGGTAAAAGCCGTGACTATATAAAGGAATTCTACGGTAGAAGCCGTAGAAGAGAATTAGAATTCTACGGTAGAAGACTATAGAAGGGAAGAGATTTTACGGGTAAAGACCGTATAAATAACCGTAAAATCACTGTAAAATCACGGTGAAATATAACCGAAGAAAAGTAGGTAAATACGCCTATAGAAGTACGGGGTAAATAACCGTAGAAGCCCGTAGAATTCTATAGTAGAATCTAAGGAAGAACCGGGGATTTCCCGATAGAAAGCAATAAGGGAAGACGGTAATATTAACATATCGACATTTTATAAGCTATTGTATTACGTCTACGGTCGGGATATATCTCACTTTTGCCTAGTTAGTATAATAGTAATATTAATAGTTATAAGCCCGGGAGCGAAGTCTATTTTGCTAAGACCTAGCTATAACTTCTACTGCTATTAACATTCTTTCTTTAAACCCTACGTTAATTCTTTATTTTTTCGCTATATTCGCTATAAACGCTATAAACGCTACTTTCGCTACTTTCGCTACTTTCGCTATAAACGCTACCTTCGGGCCCGGTCGTACTTTTAGCGGCTGCGCGCTACCTTACGCCTTCGATCCGTGTGTTATATATTGTGATAGTTATATATTATGACTTCGGCGGCGCATTTACGCTAAGGCACCTTACGGCATTCGGCACGGCACGGCACGGCACGGCACGGCACATTCGGTGGCGATTAACACTACGGCTTATTTAGCACGGTCGGGCAGGCCACCGTCTACGTAAGGGGGTATATCGATATTTTATAAGCTATTATACTACGTCTACGGTCGGGATGTATCTTACTTTTGCTTAGTTAGTATAATAGTAATATTAATATATAATAGCGGTATATATCGACTAAAACAATAGGCCGCTACGATAAAAGCGGCACGCGTAGTAATACTAGCTACTATTATAGACTTACTAAATAACGATATAGAGGACGTCTTTAAGCAATAGGCCGAAGGGTCCTAGTAGCTATAGCTGCGATAAGAGTCGCTAAATAAGCGGGCCTTCGTAAAAGCCCGCCTTCGATAGGAAATAATAGAAGCCTGTTTAAGCAAGGCGATAGCGGATGCCGCACCTTCTATAGCGGAAGAGGAGCGCCTTTTAGTACTACTATAGAAAATAGCCGTTAATCCGGTTAAACAAAAGGGGTTACTAAAAGTCCTTAGAGTGAAAATATAATCTATAGCGCTTACCTCTACGGATACGCTACTCGCGCCTACGGCTACGTCGACGAACTCTCCCACGGCTAAAGACGCTAGTATAGCTAACCCGAGGACGGCCCTTAAAGCTACCTTCGGCAAAAGGAAGGCTCTACCGTAGCTTATATATAATAGTAAGCTAAAGTCTTTTTACTTCTTCCTATATCGCCTCTATAGTAAGTTTACCGTTAACGAAAAGTAAGGCCTTAATAATTACCGCGATACCGCTTAGTATTCGCTGCTCTATACGCTGCCTAAGCCTTAGATACGGCGGATCTCTAGGTTTTAGGAGAGTAGTAGGCCTAGTACCGTATACGACCCTTATGCCTTCTTTAACTACCTTATCTACGCGTTCGGCAACGTATAAGAGTAGGATAAAGCGTAAGATAGGTTATAGACCTTCTTTTAGAAAGACGGCTAGACGTTTAAGGACTTCCTTCCCGACTTTAAGGAGACTATTACTCACGCCGCCGGAAATAGCGTTTAAGGAGATAGCGCTAAGCTTATATAGCTACGGAATTCGATTACTCCGCAATTACGGGGGATACTTATCTTAATTAGGATGCCTATTAAATTTAAGGAGTACGTAGGTCGCCTAAAAAAGGTAGCTTAAAACTATAAGCAAAGCCCTAGCTTCTAGAAGTAACGAAAATACGCGGGTATAAATAGCGTTAGCAATAGGAACGGAGGAGTTATTACTAAGAACGCTATAACGCTCCTACCGCCTAAATCCGCGCTTAATACTACGGTAGACTACAAAGGCGACGTTATAATATCTACTACGCGGCCCGCTCGTAGAAAAGCGAGGATACTATCCGCCGCCTTAGGCAGCGCGCCTTCCTCTTCTATATAGCGAGCTAAGTAGGTATCGAAGGCGGAGCTTTAAAAGCGGAGAGAGGAAGGGCTTTACGTACGCTATAGCGCGGATAGGCATTTTGCTACGGACTGCCTATATCGTCCCTATTACAGCACTAGGTGATAGCTAGATAACCTTATTGTTCTATAAAGAGGAGAAGAACTATAGAGGCTAAGGGCTCGTTTATATATAGGACTATATGTTATATAGTATGTTACTATATACTATATTATGTGATATAGTACTATAATAGTACTCCCTCTCTAAAGACGATTTAGTCCTTAAATCGCTAAAAAATATTATTTTCGCTAGAAATCCGTATATAATAAAGGAATCTTTTATAGGCGGGCCTAATCTAAAGGGCCCGGCTTATCTAGGTTGCATCTATAAAAGCGTTAAATAGCTTTAGGGCAACCTCTTAGGTTATCTTCGGGCTGCTAGGTCGGTTCCTAGTGATATTTCTATTTAATTAGATAAGTTAGGATTAGGGCTTCGTTATTATATACGTTAAGGATCTTCTTAAATTCCTATATTTCTTCGATATTGCCGTCGTTATCGCGTTTTATAATACGGCCTACGACGTTGCGTCGTTCCTCTTAATTAATCTATGCTTAGCCTAGTATTATTTCCGTTATCTAAAGCCGCACCTTTAACGTATAGAAAGACTTATTGACTTAGATATGCTTTAGGAGGTCGATAACTATAGCGCTATAATAGACCTCGAAAATAGGATAAGGACCGTCCTATTTATCGTCTTATTTAGGAATTCCTTCTTTGCCTATAATAAGAGCGTTAGGGGTCGGGGGCTTATAGGTTTAATGCCGAGACGAGGATTAAAGCCGTAGTTAGCGAAGAATAGAGAAATACCGGTTATTTCGTTTAATTAATTATTCGTTGCAAATTCCGCAAGTAGGAGCTAGTCGACCTAGTTATCTTAGGTAAAGCTAATATAGGCTTGAATATATTTATTTATCGTAGCGTTAACGATTTCGGTTTAACCGTTAGTCTCCGGGTGCTATGCTAAGCTTAGTTTTAACGTTATTCTTAAATAAGTGCTAAGCTATCGCTAAAAATTAGAGATAAACTAAATGCCTTAGTCGGAGATAATAGTATCGGGTGCTTTATATAAGCGATAGACTACGTAGATAAAGCAGTTAATTAGTTCTTTTATAGAAAGGCCGGTGATAGGGACGAAATATCTTATCTTCGTAAGCCTATTAACTATCGTAAGTATATTCTTATAAGTCTTCCCGTTTTAGGTATACTTAAGGAGTATCGTAATATAATTAATTAATATATCGGCCTATAGTCGGACCGGTAGAGCGAGGGGTTTTAGGAATCCAAGGGGAGATAAGCGGGGGGTCTTAGTCTAAAGATAGAGAGTATAGTCTTTAATAAACGTAGCGGCGAAGTAAGAAATCCTCGGCTATTAGTATATTCGGTTTAATAGATTAAGGGTTTTTACCCTCCTTAGGTATCCTATTAGGCTATTGCTATAGGATCGATAAACGACTTTAAGGCGGAGATCCGGAGTATTAGGAACGAAGAGCCGGTCGCGGAAAAAGATACGTCCGTTAATTAACTAATATTCGGATATATCGTAACGCAAGAGCTTTCGGATATGCTTTAGCTAGCGTCGGGCGTATAGATCCCGGAGTATCGCTACTATATCCTAGGTAAAATTATCTTATTAGTATACTTCGCGGATAAGCTTATCGAGTGATTTACTAGCTACGTTTAGTCTAAGGGCTACGATTATATTAAGGTCCTCCTTTAAGGCATAGGAATCGGTTAAGAGTTCTTTTAAGATAGTCGGGTCGACTTTCTCTTTAGGGATAACTACCTAATTTCGATAAAAGAGTCTATCGTCGTCTGCGGTAGCTAGTCTATCGCCGGGGAGCCTACTAAAAGCGTTAAGGAGAATTGCCTTATTGCCTAAGCGGTATATAATCACGAAGTTAAACTAGGAAAGGAACTCGGCCTAGCGTACTTATCGTTAGTTAAATTGCTTTATAGATATAAACGTCTAAAGATTCTTATAGTCTATAATAACGTCGAACGCTTCGGTAGTCCTTTAGAGTTCTAAGCGCTATTCCTTAAGCGCTTTAATAATTGCTAATAGCTCTTTATTATAGATCTCGTAGTTTTACTTAAGGGCAGTATGCTTTAATAGAAAAAACGCAATAGGGTAAAGATATCCGTCGTCTCCGGTCTATAAAAGGACTCCTCCCGAGGCTTAATTTAAGGCGTTAGTTTTAATAACTGTTTTCTTTAAGTAATTAAAATAGGCTAGGACTAGGGCAATAGTAAAAGCAAGTTTAAGGGCCTTAAACGCGGTAACTTATTAGGGTCCTTAAGACTAACGGGAATCCTTTTAAAGTAACGTAGTTATCGAGGAGATAATACTAAAGTATCCTTTAATAAAACGACGGTAGAAGTTTATAAACCTAAGAAACTACTAGAGTTCTTTTACTAAAGTCGGGGTATTTTAAGCCGTAATTATACGTACTTTCTTAGGGTCTATGCTTATGCTAGATATCGAAATAATTAATCTAAGATACTTAGTCTTCGTTATATAAAACTCTAACTTCCTAATATCGATTTAAAGCCCTATATTGCCTAAGCGTTAGATAACTATTCGTACGTAGTTCTCGTATTCCGCCTTAGTCTTTAAAAAGACTAGTACGTTATTAAGATATACTATATAGCAGTTATTAAGGGCATTATAAAGCACGTAATTAATATAGTTCTAAAAGGTCGACGGTGCGTTATAAAGGCCGAAGGGGGTAACTAGCATCTCGAATAGTCTAAAGCGTATAATAAATGCTATAAGCTACTTATAACCCTCGGCGATTCGAATACGGTTAAATATAGCAATTACGTCTAGCTTTATATAAAACTTAGCATTATAGAGAGAATCTAGTGTTTTACGGATTAAAGGTAAAGGATATCGATTCTTAACTATAACCTAACTTAAACCTCGGTAGTTATAATAGATACGGATACTACCGCCCGATTTATAAGCGAGGATTAGTAGTGCTACGGCTAGAGAAAAAGACTCCTAAATAAAGCCTTTATTAAGTATATCGTTAATCTACTTCTTAATATAGCGGAGTTCTATAGGTAATATAGGCCGATTTCTATAGTATAGAGCTTATTTGCTAGGTATAAGTTCGATCTTATAATCTTAGGGGCGGTATAAAGGGAGCTCGTTCGCATTCTTTAGAAAGAAATAAGGAAGCTTATCCTAGAACTCTTTTAGGAGTTTCTTTAGGATATCTGCCTTTATAACTTCCGGTTTTACTTAGAGGAATTTTTCTACGTCGGCCTCGTCGACCTTCTAAAATAGAGATTCGGAATTAGCTATATCCTAAAGGTTCGTCTAAAGGAAATTATAAAAACGTTTAGGGAAGGCGGCTTAAGCTACCTCTATTATATAGTCTTCGGTAATAACGTATTAGAAAGAGGTTTCGGATAATTCTAAGACCTTAACTAAGCCTACTAAGAGTTCGTTAAGGAGTCGTAGATTTTCTCCTTCCTTAACTAGCTTAGCTAATTTAGATATACTAATTCGCATTGCTTAGATACTATCTTATTTATAGAATTAAACGAAGTTAACTACTTATATATAGCGGATATCGTTTATATCTAAGGGCATTTAATCTTCCTATCGTATACGCCGGCGGGGGCGTCTCGTCCGGCCCTATCGGGCGGGAACGTAGCGATAGCCGGCGGTAAGGCGAATAAGGAGTAGGCGAGCTACTAAAGTAGTCTACGGCGGAGTAGCCTTAAAGGCTTAAGTCTTAGGGGAGTCCGGAGGGCTAATCGGGGATATTAAGCGGGCGGTTTCCTAAGCGAATAGCTATATCCTATATAGAGGATATCGAATCGATTAGCTAAGGTTTAAGGGGTACGATACTTACTTAGGTAGATATTCCTTAGTAGACGAGTCTATAGATATATAACTTTCCGGTAGGATAGTCTAGTCTTCTAGGATATTAATCTCTTCCTACCGAAAGGGAATTTCCGGCACGTCTTTTATCGTTACGGGGACCCCCTATTTCGGAGTAAACGTCGGGGTTATTTAAATCTCTACGATATTAGAAAAATATACTTTTCGACGTAACTAATGCCCTCCGGACGCGGGAGTAATAGGAGTCCTAAGAGCTATCCTATCCTCGGCTATTATGCTTAAAGGTAGGTAGTATCTTATATAGTAATCGGAATTAAAGCGGACTTAGAGAGATTTCTAAAGTATAGTTAGTTCGTATTCCTAAAGCTAAGGGATACCTAGGATAATTAGGGTAAAAGGTAATAGATTCGTAATAAAGAAGAGTATAAGTTCTATATGCTTGCTAATAGTTATTTAGGCTATAAAGTAGTCCGTTATCTATATTAAAGGTATACCGTCGGCTAGTCGAAGCGGTCGAGGTTTAAAAAGCTTTTTTATAATAACGTTATATTTCCGTACGATAGCGTAAAGATCGGCGAACGCTACGGTAGTATAGCTAGAATCTATAAAGGATAACGTATTAACGTAGTAAGGGGACTAAGGGTTACGCGTAGAGGAGAGACGAGTATAGAGAAGGATGAACTTTTTATTACTATTCGACGAACTAATCTAAAGATCTATTCTATCTAAGAGCAACGACCTAATCCTTTTATCCTCCCCTATATGTAACCCCTAAGAGCGACTTATTCTAAGGGTATATCTTTTAGTAGTAGCCTTAACGCCGGCCGCTTGCTTTATAAATCCGTATCCTCTTCCCTAAGGATACGGCCTTATTTATAGTCGGCCGTACGGACGAGCTAGCCCTAGCTATACCCGCCGCCGTAGGCGCCTTAAGATCCTCGGCCGAAGCCGGGGGAGGGGGCGCCCCGGCCCTAAAACTAAGGACTACCTTAACGTAAGGGCATTAGAAGCGGATTTACTATCTTAGCCGGGTCGTAAGCCTCCTTCTAGTGTCTAAGCTTTCCGTAGGCTATATAGAGTTTATTATCGATCCTAAATTATCGTTTAGTATCGGAAAGCCGGTCGAGGTCTATAGGGTTACTATATAAGGGTTAGGCTAGGGCGGTCGGGGTAAGGGCAGGTGTAAGCGTCGGCGGGAACTATAAACGGGGGGCGTCCTTCTTCTCGAGCTTCTAACGATAAGTATAGTTAGCGAGATTCTTCGTAAAGATATCTATCTACGCTAACTACTTCTCGTAGTCGGTGTTAGGGATCTTAGTCTATATATTCTTAACGAGATCGCTTATGTCCTTCGATATAAACTTCTAGAGGAGGTCGACTTACTATTCCTTTATCTTCTTTGCCTTACGTATATAAGCGTCGAGGTCTACCTTTTAGATCTAATAGTTCTTATCGCTTTAGGGGAAATTATTAAGGATATTCTTAGCGGCTTACGTTAAGTCTAGAACCTTATACTACCTGCCTAAAGCTATAAGAAGCGTCGTTATAGTAGGCTATTCCTACTTCTCTCTCTTAGATAGGTTAGCTATAATAGTAGCTATCCTATCTTTAACGAAGTCGTAGGCCCGTTTACTAAGCCTATCGCTAATATAAAGAAGGCGGGCGCCGTTTAAGTCGAACTATATGCTATCGCGGAGGAAGATACCCTATATCTTAAGTTCTTAGGCCTCGTACTTACGTTAACGGTCGGAGGTAGACCCCTTTTTAGTAAAGATCGGAGGGTCTACTATCTTTCGTTTTCCGGACGACTATACTAGGGTTATCGTCTAAGACTATAATATCTTTATAGTTAAGATCGTAAGGTCCTTAGCCTTAAGAAGTTGCTCCCTCGTAGCTAGGAGCTAATCCTTTATAGCTAAGAGCTAATCTCGTATAGTTACGCGTTCTTTTAACCTAGTATTTCGGTTAACCTAAGAGGCCTCTACTACGCGAAGGGAGCGAAGACTCTCCTCGATATATATAAGAATGTATTAGGTATCCGGGCTTTAAAGGTTTTCCTAGGTCTCTTACGTATTAGCGACCGGGACTACGTTATCGAACCTCTTAATCGCTTAGGCGATCTAAGGAAATTCACTAATAAACTCCTTAGTAAGGGCCTTTAGACCGTCGCCTATAGCGTTAGAGGCTATAGGTGTGTCTGCTATAAGGAGGAAGGAGGAGTGTTTAATCTAGGGTGTTTATTAGGGACTATAAAAAAAATTCTATAGGCTATATAGGTTTCTATAGGCTAGGGAAAAATTCTTAGGGGCTTAGAGGCTTAGGGGAATAATTTCTTAGGGGTTACGCTCGGGTCGCGATAACTAAAGGGATAAGGTAATAGAGCTGCTAGGACTGTGTTTATAAAGCTAAGGATCGCGACGGGGCGCAATAGGAGATAGAATAAACTATTATAGTACTAGGTAATAGCTAGATAACCTTATTATTCTATAAAAAGGAGAAGAACTATAGAGGCTAAGGGCTCGTTTATATATAGGACTATATATCACGTGGTATATCACTATGTACTATGTTATGTAATGTGGTACTATAATAGTCCCGCTCGCCTTATAGTAAAGCGAGCCGAACGGCCTATAGCGATTCACGCTACCCGACCTTCTCTTAAATCTAATATTAAGGCGGATAATATAGTCCCTACTACTACTAGTATAAAAGGAAACGTTTAGCTCTAGAGTATAGACGGGCCTTAGAGCCTAATTCACTAATACTAAAGAAAAAAGAGTTAACTAACTATATTAAGACTTCTCTTACTTTAATGCCTATTATTATTAACTATATAAACCTTATCTTTACTTTTATAGATAAGGGTTGCTAGTGCTACGCCGCTATCGATAAAGCATTCGCACGAGAACTACGTTTGCTAGTTAAAGATATAGGACCTCGGTATATACGAGAAGCCTTAAGCGTGATAGAGGAAGCGAAGATTAAAGGAATCGTATAGATAGCTACGGAAATTAGTAGGCATAAGCAATTGCTTATAGCATACGTTATCCCTTAGCTAGAATTTAACCTAATCTTTAGAAAGCCTTAGCTTCTTTATATAGAGTCTTACTCTATGCCGCATTAAGGAAGGCTTTAGTATAGGAATTCGCAGCGTTAGCTATAGTATATTAATAAGAATAAACCGGAGGATACTAAGTATACTACTAAGCTTTAGGAGGCTAAGGAAGTTATAGCTTTAGTATTTATCGGTATAATTAACTAAATCTATAGACGATACGGCTTAAAAGCCGCTACGGCTACTATTTACGTAGTTAGCCTCGCGGATATCGAAAAGGCCTTATGATTAAAGAAGCCGAATAGGGAAGCCGAATTACGTTAAATAATCCTTACGTAGTTCTATAACCTACTACCGCTCTTTCGGAAAAGCGAGGCTAATATATTAAACCTATATAAGCCCGGCATTAACTACGTAATACTACTTCGCAAGGATTCCTACGGATAAGATATAGTTCCGCCCTTCGGGCCGCTATACGCAATATCTTAAGACGAGTTGCTTATATTAAAGAAAATAATACGCGGCCTTTAAAACAAAGGGTTTATTTAAGCTAGCTCTTTTAAGGCCGCCGCTTTAGTGCTATTCGCGCGGAAACCCGGAGGAAGACTACGATTCTACGTAGACTATTAAGCACTTAACGCAATAATACGACCGGACCGCTACCCGCTTCCGCTTATTAAAGGGATACTCCGCAATATTGCTAAGGCGAAGTAGTTTACTAAGTTAGATATCTATTAAGCGTTTTATAAGGTGCGAATTACGGAAGGCGATAAGTAGAAGACTACGTTCTATACTCGCTATAGACTCTTCGAATAGATAGTAATACCGTTTAGGCTTATAAAGGCTCCCGGCACTTTCTAACGGTATATTAATAGCATTCTTTACGAATTTCTAAACGAGTTCGCTTCCGCTTATATTAATAATATTCTTATCTATATAAGCGGTAGCCTAAAGAATTATATAAATAAAGTGCGGAAGGTACTAGACCGGATCTCTATCTAAGCATAGGCTATACCTTAACCTTAATAAATGCGAATTCGGCGTCCGCTAGGTTAAATACCTTAGATTTATTATTATCGTAGGCGTTAGTATATAGGCGGACCTTATAAAAATTTAAGCTATTTAGGACTAAATTGCCCTAACTTCGCAAAAAGGTATGCGGAGTTTCTTAGGATTTACGAACTACTACCGGATTTTTTTTCGTTAATTTTCTTATATCGTTAGTCCGCTTATAGCCCTTACCGGCAAAAGGGTAGCCTTCTATTAAAGCACTATATAGGCAAAGGCGTTTTAAACGTTAAAGGACTTATTTTCGTAAGCCCTAGTACTACTATAGTAAGACTTTAATTATCCCGTAATACTTAAGGCGGACTATAGTAAATTCGCGCTTAAAAGCACGCTTTCGTAAAAGGTAGACGGCTAACGCCGCCCTATGGCTTTTTACTCTTATAAGCTTACCTCCGCCGAACGGAATTACGCTATCTACGATAAGGAAATGCTCGCTATAATTAGCTATTTAAATCAATAGTAAGCGGAGCTCTATAGCTATAAAAACTTCGAGACCCTTATAGATTATCGTAACCTTAAGTATTTTATAACTCGACGTTATCTCTTTAAGCGATAGGCCTATTAGGCAGAATATCTTTCGCGGTTCTATTTCCGGATTAAGTACCGACTTAGAAAAGAGGCTATAGTGCTAAACGCTCTATCCCGGAGAGATTAAGACCGACCTTCTAACGAAGATTATAATGCCTAAGAGCTTTAAATACTCCCGGAGGACGCGCTATATAGGTATCTTAAAGCAACGCTTATCGGTGCGGACGGCGTAGTCTTAGTTAATAGTAAGGGCGATAAGGACGAGGACGATAGCGAGGAGGATAATAATTTATTTAGTTTAGAAGTTAAAGGGCTAATCGAAGAAGACGTAGAGCCTAACACTTAGGAAGCGGACTTCGCAGCGGCTATAACTCGGGACGAGCTTAACGCGTAGGACGCGGAGCTAACTACTAATATAAGGCTTAACTAACGGATTTTTTAAGATAAGGAGCTTTAGCGTATATAGGACCGCTTAGCAGCTTAGGACGTTACCTATAGTAGCGTACGCCGCGCTATAGAGGCCGGAGCACGACGATTCGACCTTAAGCTTAACCTTAAGGTATAGGTAGCCGACTACTACGTAGACCTACGTAGGCACCTACGGTTCCGCGGACGACTTTAGGTTTTTAGTTCCTTTATAACTATAAAGGCCGTAGTAAGAGACGCTCCCTTAGAGCTAGAAGAAGGGAACGCGCTTTA
The DNA here is from genome assembly GCA_012934285.1 of Ophiocordyceps sinensis. Lineage (NCBI taxonomy): Eukaryota > Fungi > Ascomycota > Sordariomycetes > Hypocreales > Ophiocordycipitaceae > Ophiocordyceps > Ophiocordyceps sinensis. The sequence continues at coordinate 14,159,144 of JAAVMX010000003.1, forward strand.
AGGACGGCTTATTTAAATAGTATATAACGCTAGCGTCGTTAGCTATATTAGCCGCGAAGGAATAATTACCTCTATATCCCGCGACTTCTATTAGCCGCTCCTCTAGCTATACGTTAGACGATTCCTCCGTAACTATAATATCTACGGGCGTATAAAGATTTAGCGTACGCTTAAGAATAGGCTACTTAAATCGCTTCTTATGCCGGACCGGTTCTATACGTATATTTAGATAGACTTTATTATAGACCTCCCTTTTATAAAGAGCGGTAACCGTAATCTTTAGGTAATTAAGGACCGTCTAAGTAAGGAAGTCGTATTAAAACCTATGCCCTCTATAGAAGCGGAGATCTACGCGAAGCGCTTTCTTATATACTATATATAATATTATTAATAGCTAACGTTAATTATAAGCGATAAAGGCTTAAATTAGATAAGCCGCTTTTAGTAGCACTTATATCGGCTGCTATAGATTATATAGCTGCTAAGTATAGTATATTATCCGTAAATTAATAAAAGGCCGGAACGGCTTAACTAGGAAGTTTAAGCTTACCTTTAGGGCGTTATCGACCGTAATTAAAAAGACTAAGATAAGTAGCTCCCTATAGCGTAAATAGCTCTTAATAGGAGAAATCACTCTTTAATTAATATATCTACTTTCTTCGTATTATATAGGTATAAACTAGTATCCCTATTTCCTATCGCCGTAGATATAGTAGTAGAAAAGCCGTTTAGTAATAGCCTAAAGGGGCGCGTAGCCTCCTTTATATAGCGACTTAAGTAGGTCTCGGACTTCTATTAGTCGTTAATAGCTTTAGTAGCGTAAGACTAAGAGCGGTATACTAATAAACGACGGGAACCCGTAGAGCGATTTACGGTAGGTAATAAAGTCTAGGTAGACTTACGGAACTATATATCCTTAAGGCCGAAGAAAAGCTCGATTAGTTATACGTAAAATTTATAGTTAAGAGAGTGCTAAGCCTATAAGCCGTCGAGCTAAAAGGACTACCTAATAGAATTTACTTTAATTTTAACGTAGACTTTCTTCGTCGCGTAGTAGTAGATCTAATGCCCGGCTAAGTAATAGCGGACCTATAGCCTCCCGTAATCTTAGTAAAGGGAGAAGAAGAGTTTTTAGTAAAGGAAATTCTTACCGTACGATAGAAGAAGGTCGGCCGCGGTAGTAGGCGTAAGGTCCTTATAAGGTGGCAAAGGTATTAAGACCTAACGTAGCACTTAGCAGCGGACTTTATAGATATAGAAGCGCTTAATCGCTTCGAAAAGCGCTTTATAGCTATCGGAGAAAACGATAGACCGCCTAACGCTATATTGCCGGCAAAGATACGACGGATAAAGGTACGGTTTACGCTCCCTAAAGCGAGCCGCGTAGCCTAAAGCGCGGCTAGGCCTTACGTAATACGTCGTTAATTTTCGCTTAGGTAAGGTAAGGGTCTTATATAAGGGTCTTCGACTATTAGTAAGACTAAGTCTACGACCTAATCCGTATTCTTATATACGAGCGGGGAAAAGGCATATATAGGCGGGGAAAGGGGCTTATGCGAATAAAGGTAAGGGGCTCGTGCGGATAAAGGTAAAAGGCACGTATAGATAAAGGGGTACGTGCGTAGAGCTATATATCCGTATGCATAGGTGCGCTTACACTTAGTTCTTTATAGATAATTTCTATACCTATATAAAAGGCACCTATGTAATTACTCTGCCTACCCTATTATAATCGCGAGCCTATAAGTCGACTACCTCGATCCTTAAGGCTTATCCCTTCTGCTATAGGAGTAGAACGTCGTCGTAGAGTGTTAATTTTGCTTTATTAAAGTCTATAGCATTCCTTAGGGTTATTTAAGCCTTCGGTTTAGCGCGAAATTAAGCTATCTAAAGCTCCTTTTCTTCCTAGGCCGAAAAGGTGTCTAAACCGAGTATTAGGGTGTTATCGGTTTGCATTCCGACTAGGCTAAAGTCGTTAGGTCCCTAATTTGTAATTAGTAGGCATAAGTCGTAGGTAGAAGGAGCTATATTAAAGCTCTTAATATAGTGCTTATAGTAGGTTTTCTACTAATATATACCGGCTTCTATAAGGCCGTATAACGGTCTAATAACCCTTAAAATTATGCCCTTTAGGTACTTGCCCTAAAGCTCTATTAGAAGAACTACTAATACTATATAATTAAGCTTTATTTAAGCTTAGGGATAGGCTTATATAATATCGCGTAGAGATAAGCTTTTGCCTCGGCGAAGTAAGGCGGGAGTAAGGGCTAGGATTAAGCGCTAGCTAATATATTAAATAATAGGGGAATAGGTTAGGAGCGAGCTTTTCTCTATATTGCTATAGCCTTAGATTACGAAGCGGGACTTTTCGTATAGCTTAACGTCGCGGCCCTTTACTTCCCGGACTATTTAGGAATAAAACAGCTAGTAAGATCTATTAATCGATTCGTCGAACTATTTAAAACTAAAGACTCTACGGGCTATAAGGTCGTTAGTTTCTTATTAGTCGGATTCTTTAAAAAGGGCGCTTAGTATAGTAATAACGCCGTTATTGCGAAGCTTATATAAAAGCCGTAGTATATCTTCTTCCTTCTTAACTAGGAATTAATTATAGAAGGTAACAGTCTTTAGCTTATTCCTTAAGCCTTAGGGACGTCCGCGCTTATAGAGCTACGGAGGAGTAGGCAGCGCTCGCATTAGAGAGGGGGAAGGGTCTAGCTCTAGAATTTCATCCGGAGTAAAGGAACCGACCTTAAAGAGGGTATTTATATTATCGAGGGTAAGGGGATCTAGGGTACCGTTATTGCTATAGTAGTACGGCTGCATAAAGATATAACGGAAGACCGTAGGGCCGTTAACGGTCTCGATAGTAACGTTATAGCCGTTAATAAAGGCGATCTTATATAGACCTTACTATCCTCGTTTCTCTCTCTAAACGCGGACTTTACTCTATAGCGGTAGTAATAGAGTATTAAGGGTTAAAGGGCCGTTTTAAGCCTATAGGGTATCCTTAACTTATCGTACGGCAGAAAGCTATCGTAAGGCTTTTATAGCCTTTTAGATAGTCGCGGCTCTTTATACCGTAGTTGCTAAAGGATAGGAGTCTTAAGTTATCTATAGGTACGCTCTAAAGACGAGGAGTATAAGGATAAGGCCGTTTAGTCCTACTATATTATTTACGGCTTTAATAGCTATTTATAGGACGGATTTAAAGGCCGTTATCCTACGGACCTTAGCGTATATTATTTAAAACGCACGACGGAGCGGGCCGTAATACCTTTCGACCTTACCTATAGACTAATATACTTTAACGGGGATCTAAGTATACGTAATACCTATAATATAAGCTTTATTTCTAAACTCGGTTAAAGCGAAGTTAGTGCCCGCGTTATACCGGATAAAGTGAAAGGGCCTAAGGTATATATCGATGTATAGTGCCTTAAGTGTCTCCTATATATTCTTAGCTAATATAGACGGGAGGAATCGCGCTTTTTAGAAAGATATCGCTATATCGACTATATATAGAACCGGACGGGTGCTACTACCGACCTTTAGGTATATTATATCGACGACGACTTTAAAGTTAAATTTTTAGTTATCCTTTAATATAAACCTAAACCTCCGGGGTGCCGGCGTATAGAGCTAGTAGTAATAGTAGAATTTTAAGATATCCTTTAGTATTTCTATTAGGATATCGTTATGCCTTGCTTATTTTAATAAGTAATAAAGCCTATTAACGGCCGGGTAGCTAAAACGGCGGTATAGCGTATATATCTCGGCTTTAGTTAAAAAGGCGACTATATTCTCTTCTTTACTAAAGAAGAACTATAGATAGCCTTATTTACGAATAATAAGGACGCTAATACTTAGACCGAAAATCGTATCGGCAGTATTATTAAAGTATACGCTTAAGCGATCTATATTAGCTAGGCAAAGGAGGAAGGGAGTCGTCGTTCCTAGCACGTAGAACGTAATATAGCTAATAAAGGTCTTAAGAGTAATAGAGCTAAGGGAACGTACGTCCTTACCGCTGCCGAATTTAATATAAGCCTAGCCGGCGGTAGACTTATCGAGCACGATAGAAGGGCCTTCTCGTTATAGGGCGAGATATTAGTCTTAACCTACGGTAGAGACTATATATGCTTTAGTATCTACGTAGATGCCGTAGAAACGGTCTTTTAAGTAACGGTCGAAGACGAATTACGTAGCCGGGACGCTAAATTAATCTATCCCTTATGCGTCTTCGCCCGTAATTAAATAGTTAAAGGACTACTAATATAGAATTTATAAAGGTTACTATTTAGTTAGTTCTTTATCGTTACTAGCCTTATCGTTACGTTATTCGATAGTAGCTTAAGGAGTCTTATTACCTTTATATTCGGTAATATCGGTCTTAAATCCTATGCTAGGGTTGCCGGTTAGAAGGTATTACGCGTAGTATTAAGCTTTAGACCTAGCTCGTTCTTTTAGGGTATGCTTTATCGATTAATAGCCTTCCTTTTAATAAACGAAGTATTTCCTCGACTATTAGCGGTTTCTAAAGCTACTACTACCGCTATAAAGGCTACGGTAGCCTCGTCCGCTACTCCCGCTAAACCTACGGCCGTTGCTATAGTTATTAGTATATCTTCGGTCGGTATAAAATACGCTTAATAAATTATATTTATTATTAGTAGGTGTCTCGAATGCAAATGCAAATGCAGGTCTAGTAGTCTTATTGGAATTGTTAATACCTATCTAGCTAAGGGCTATACTACCTTCTTTATAGATAAGACGAGAGAAGGGTCGGAGCTACCCTCCGGGAAGCCTCGGTAGCTAAGAATAGAAAGGGATCCGTAAATAGAAGGCAAAGACGGATGCGTTAGTCGGGGAAGACCTTCCGTAGACGGATGCGTCTATTAGGACGACCGTGGAAGTCTATAGAAGGAAGTGGAATTCTATCTATAGAATTCACCTTAGAAGGGAAGTCCTTCTACCGTAGAATTCTATTAGAATTCTATCTATAGAATTTACCTTAGAAGGGAAGTCCTTCTACCGTAGAATTCTATCTATAGAATTCACCTTAGAAGGGAAGTCCTTCTACCGTAGAATTCTATCTATAATTCCTATACTAGCAACTTTTTCTTTATGCCGTTTATAAGAACCTCTCTTGTTTTTCCTTAAATATTACCCTTCTTTAAAAAAGAAACGAAAATGCATAATAAAAATCGACTGTTCGTTATATTAGAACAATTCGTTGTAATATCATATAGTATTATAACTATATAACCGTTAAAAGGAAGAATGTGTTAGAAGGGTTATAGGCGAATAATAAACCCTTCTATTCTAATAGTCAATTTATTTATATCGACGAAACGTTTAAAGGCCTAGTTTAGTAATGCTTTCGTTATTGCATTAGCTAGGTTATCGGCTCTGTTAATCTATCGGACCTCTATAATCTTACGGCGTTTATATAACTATCGTAAAGCTATAATGTCTATTATTAATCTTTTCTCCTTTATAGTACTTAGTTTAATAAGGCATTTATATAAAGAGTACGAATCGGTGTAGATAATTAATAGAACCGGAGGAAGACTAAAGCGATCCGTAATTATTTTAAGAGTTATAGTAAGAGAGATCCTAATATCGAATCCGTTTACTATACTATAGATTTCCGATATAAGAACGCTTTAGGTAACTCGTTTGCATTTCGTAGAGTTTTAGTAGATAATATTGCCTTTAATCGAAAATTACTTATCTATTCGGTCGGTCTTATAAACTAAAGCAATAACGAATCTAAGCTATAAAGATAAGTCTTTATTATTTACAAACGATCTATCGGTAAAGACTAAAAGCTTAGCCGATGCGAGGTTAATTAGAAGATATATTAGTCTACGTTATTAATTGTCTAGTTGCTACTATAGTCTCTTATTTAGGATTATATAGTCTTTTTGTTCTAGGTTTTAGACTTAAGCAATAATAGAGATATTAAACGATGCTTCCGGTTAATAGATAGATACAACGTATGCACTATAAGCACGTTGCTCTATATACCTTTGCGTGTGGTTAATAGCCTATAGTTTTACGGTTTTAATCTTAGCTGCTTAACCCTTCTATTATAGTAGTAAACTTCTATCGTATTATAGGGTTAATTTCGCGCCGTTAAAGTCTATAGATCGTCTAGCAGTTATTAGAGTTTTCGGTTTAGCTTTAAATTATACTTTCTAAAGCTCTTTTTCTTCGTAGTCCGAAAAACTCTAAGTCCTAAGCATTAACGTATTGTCTATCTATATGCCGACGATTCTAAAAGGTATAGGAGGGCTATAGTTAGAAATAAGCAAGCATACGTCGTATATTAAGTAAGCTATATTAAGTTCGTTAATATAGTGACTATAGTATATATTAAACTAGTATAGTCCGGATTCCGCGATGCCGTATAAAGGTCTAATTATATAGATAATTATGCCTTCCGGATACTTCTTTACTAGTTCCGCGGGCAGAGCTATTAGGATTATTTAGGATAACTCTATATTTCCCTAAGGATATACTTAGGTTATGTCTTATAGAGATAATATTATTCCGTATTATTTAAGAATTCCGGCTGCAATTGCTATAATTAAACGTTAACTAACTCGCTAGATTATTAGTGACTATATAAGTATAGATGTTTTCTTAATATTACTATATCCTTAGATTATTAGTCTTAACTTTTCGTATAGTTTAGTATTACGTCCCTTAACCTCTTTAACTATCTAAGAACGGAAGATTCGATGCCTTCTATATTTTTCTTCGTTATATTATTCGAAACTAAACACACTACGAATAACTAGGTCGTTAATCTATTTTATATTAGATTCTTCGAATAGGTCACCGAGTATTATAATTACGCTATCGGCACGAAGTTTAAGTATAAGATCGTATACGTTAACCTCTTTCTTAGCTAAGAACTACTAATTCTTTAGTTTATTTTTCGCATTAGGTAAGCGACTACGTTTTTAAGGCATACGAGGAGGTTCTTATATAGTTTTATATTCTTCTGCTAGTTTATTGTCTTAAGAATTATATTCTAGTGTATTTTAATTTTTAGCTAGGAGTTCTTTAAATAGTAGTACCGATTTTTCGTCTTAGAAGTATAGCTATATATATATTAACCTAAATACTTATAGTCTATTAATAGTATTAATTGTTATATTATGGCCTTTAATTACTACGATTTTAAATAGACCTTGCTAACCGTTCTTTTCTCTCTATACATAGACCTTACTTTATAGTAGAGGATTAAGAATCTTCTTTATTAATAGTCTATTTCGGCTATAAATAGCATCCTTAATTCGTCTTTCTATAGAGATTTAGCGAAGCAATTTTATAGCCTTTTATATAGCTATAGCTCTCTATATCGTTGTTATAGAAAGGGGTGATTCCTATATAATCCGGGGGTAAGCACTAAAAACTAATAATATAGGAACTTATAATCCGGGGGTAAGCACTAAAAACTAATAATATAGGAACTAAACTATTAAGACTAGCTATATTATTAATTGCCTTAACTGCTATTTAAAGGATTGCTTTAGCTAATATAACGTTCTTAATTTCCTCCTAAAGAATACTAAATATTCGTTTAAGTAGTCTATAATATATTTTAACCTTTCTAATAGACTAGTAGACTTTAACTAGAACTTGCTTATACATAATCCCTATTACTTTCGCTTTATTTCGGAATTTATTAAAAGCAAAATTCGTTCCTACGTTATGTTTAATAATATTTAGTAGACCGAGATATATATTAATCTATAACGCACGTAGTGTTTCCTATGTATCTTTAGCAGACATTAATAGAAGGAATCTTACTGCTTAGAATAAAGTTGCTAAATCTACTGCGTATAGCATTAGTTATTATAGGTTTCTAAGGTATATAACGTTAATAATAATCTTATAGTTAAATTCTCGATTATCTTATAGTGTGAATTTAAATCGTCTTAAAGCCTAGGAGTATATCTAGCATTAGTGATAAAATTTAGAAATAGTTTCGAGTCTTCCGATTAATATATTATTATATCCTGCTTAGCGTAGTAGATAATATAGTCTTATAACTACGGGATATCTAAAACGACGATAGCGTATTCGGATCTTAACCTCTATAAGAAAGTTAATTAATTCCTTATCTTTAGAAAGAAAGAACTATAGATATCCTTATTTTCGTATTATAGGGACTACGCCTCGACTAATAATTATATCTATTGTGTTATTAAAGTATACACTTAGTCGGTCTATATCGGCTAAAGAGAGCAAGAAAGGTATAGGTATCTCTAGAACGTAAAAAGTTATCCTTCTAATCGGTGTTTTAAAGGCAATAGAACTAAGTAAGTTAATAGCATCTCTACTACTAAACTTAATAGAAGCTTATCCTGCCGTTAACTTATTAATAGTAATAGAAGAGTCTTCTTTCTATAGGGCAATATACTAGTTAAATCCGGCTATTAATACTTTTACTATACCTATATTAACTATAATGCCTTAGAAACGTGTCTTAGAGTATCTTTTATCAATAATAAACTAGTTAGATATAGTAATAGCTTCTTATTTACTATATAGGTCTTCGTTAGTAAGTAGATATATAAAAGCTTATTGGCAAATTATCTAACTAGCTTGCTATTATCTTATAAAGTTATCGTCGTCTCTTAGATAAGATTTATTATTAAAGTCTTCTGCTATATCGTCTATCTCGTGACCTTTATATTGCGTTACGTAGGCTATAAAACCTATTGTTAGAATATTCGTAGAGTAGTATTATACGATATATTAGTCCTTTAATTTCTATCGTTCCTCGGGTGTGTGTTTAGTAGACTAGCATCCTTATTTTCCGTATATAAAACATTTCTTAGTCTATAGACGATTGCCGTAGTTGCCCTTATAGCTACTGCGGGCTTAGGACCCTGCTTATAATCTAGCAGCTAATAGGGAGTATCCTCTACGGAATCCTCCGCGGAATCCTCTACGATTAAATAATCGGCTATAGTTTCGTCCTCCTCGTCCTTAGTATCTATATCTTCCGCGGTTATTGTTATTATATCTTCGATCTATATAGAATATCTAGTCATACGGGTTATAGTTATCCTCTTTAGTATCTTAGTTGTTTAACTAATGTTCTTAAATAAATTAGTTAAATAAACCGCGAGATAGGTATGTTTATAACGAGGATCTTAGGTCTGCAAAAAGTGCTTCGGCATTAGTTAAGGGTTTAAATAAAGCGTACTCTAGTTCGGGAACGCCTCGGCATATATTAATAAGTATAGTTCGTAAGGGAAGATCGCCTATAAAGTCTTTACTAAATGCCCGTTAGTAAAGTTGCAATTTATCGAATAAAGCCTAAAGGATTTTATATAATAGCTTAGCCGGGTGTTCTCCTCGCAACTTATAGAAGGTCGTTATTATCTAGTCTATATAATAATATACGTAATTGACTTCCGTATTAAAATGTCTCTTAATTATATCGTATGCCTTTCGGAATATCGCTATCTAATTAATGTATTAAACATAATAAGTTTACGCACGTCCTACGAGGATCCTAGGGAATAAAGCATAGAACTAACTTAGTTTAATTTATAGGTTATAGTATAAGTTTATAAAAACCTAAAGTTTATCGTTAAGTAAGTTATATAGTTCTCCGGTATAGTTCTTATCTTTTGTCTAAAGCTTAATAAAGCGTTATTAGATATCTATATTAGCGATAGCATTTAGAACATTGTCTAGAGGAAGTTTTATATATGCTTCTAATAGAATAAGGTTAGAATTATTTAGCTATTTAAAAATCGCCGTAGAACCTTAGTCCGTTAGATTTATAAAGAGATCTAGACGATTAAATCGGTGTGATATTAGGTAAATAGTTATACCCGGAACATTAGTATTAAATAGCTATTATTTATATAGAACTGCCGCCTATTGCCTATATAGAATAGTCCCTCCCGAATCGAACTACGGAACTGTTAGAAGTGTGTTAGACGTCTATAGTATCTCTAAAACGTTTGCTATAGTCTATAGCATCTCCGGAACGTTTGCTATAGATGCTGCTTTTTCTATTAGAACTGCTTCTAATAGTTAGAAAGGGGCTATTCTAGCGGTAATAAGCGTAGAAGGATATATCGTATTTTTTATCTCTATTTTCTTTATATATTCCTCCGTGCTATCGTTAAATTTCTATGCTAATATATCTTCTATAGGCTATTCTAATGGTTTCTCGAGTGCTTATAACATTAGGAAGATCGTTATATAAGATGCATTACTACGACCGGTATATATTCCTCTCTTTCTTATTAGAACTTTTAGCGCTCGTTTATAGTCTACGTGTATTAGACCTTATATATTCGCTATCTATCCTTAGAAGTAGTCTTAAAAGTATAATAGGATCTCGTTTCCTTAAAAATCGATCGACGCTTTATAAAGGGCAATAAACTTAGCGACGGATGTTATAGTCGCGATGCCGTTGTTTTCGTCGGGTTTAATATTGCTATCCTAATGTTTTACGTTAATATATAGAAAAAGGGATCGGTAGATAGTTATGCCTTCTATCTATTCCCTAAGAGTCTCCTTTATAGTATCGGATAAAGAACTAGTAGGTTAGTATATCGAAGTTATAATACGTGCTTATTTTTCACGCGGTTTATCGATATATTCGTAGGGTTCTCCACGAAAAAATTTTCGTTTTTAGCGTTATTAACGCACTTTCTGCTAGTGTTACTCTTCTTCTTCTAAAGCGGTAATCGGTTAGCAAAAAGTTTAAAGAAGAGCTATACGTAACCCCTAAAGGCGAGCTAGACTCGGAAGGTAAAGTCTTCTTATTCTTAGCATAGTTATCCTTCTCTAAGTGTATAGAATAGGATCGTCGGGCGGAAGCCGTTCGATAAAGATCTATAATATATTCGAAGGATATAGAACTATCTCGTCTACCTTACTATCTATAATTAAGCCTTATAATCACTAATTAGTATAAGTAGGTGTCTTAAATGCAAATGTAAATATAGGTCTAGTAGTCTTATTAGAATTATTAATACCTATCTAGCTAAGGGCTATACTACCTTCTTTATAGATAAGACGAGAGAAGGGTCGGAGCTACCCTCCGGGAAGCCTTGGTAGCTAAGAATAGAAAGGGATCCGTAAACAGAAGGTAAAGACGGATGCGTTAGTCGGGGAAGACCTTCCGCGGACGGATGCGTCTATTAGGACGACCGTAGAAGTCTATAGAAGGAAGTAGAATTCTATCTATAGAATTCACCCTAAAAGGGAAGTCCTTCTACCGTAGAATTCTGTTAGAATTCTATCTATAGAATTCACCTTAAAGAGAAGTCCTTCTACCGTAGAATTCTATTAAAATTCTATCTATAGAATTCACCTTAGAAGGGAAGTCCTTCTACCGTAGAATTCTATCTATAGAATTCACCTTAGAAGGGAAGTCCTTCCACCGTGGAATTCCATCTATAATTCCTATATTTATTATTTATATTTATTACCTTATTACGATATTATATAAACGTACCGGACGTGCCGTTCTCGGCTTATATCGATAGATAGGTCTTTAGGGAGGAACGCAACGCGGAGAATAGCTTTTCTACGGTCTTAAGGGGGTTATATAGCGTATAGCTAAATTCCGCGACGTTTCGGCACGCGTTAAGTAAGGTAGTGCGAAGGGGGAGGTCTCCGGCGAACTTAAATCCTAAGGCGCGTTAACATCGTTATAGCTTATCGAAAAGGATCTATTAGACTTCCTATTAAGTCTTATTAAGATACTTAACTTATAGCTTTTTAAAAGTTATAGTACTTTAATCTACCTAATAGTGCTAATAGTTTACTTCGGTATTAAAGTAAGCCTTTAGTAGGTCGTAAGCCTGCCTAAACGTACTATCTTACTCTATATACTAGATATAGTAGTCTTAGGCTTATCTAGTAAGGATCTAAGGAAAGAGTATATAGAAATAGCCGGGTTAGGCCTTAACTATATAATAAGAGTATTACTATTTGCCTAAGTATAAATCTCTATTTGCCTAAGTGACATTTTTTTATAGCCTACGTATACCCCGGAAAACGCCTAACCCCCCCGCGTCTAGCCGCGCCTATATAAATATAGTACGTATTTATAGCTGGCCATAGCCTAATAATTCTTCACGTACGAATATCCGTCTACGCGCTCCCTACTGCGTGGCCTGCTGTATAGCCTACTGCGTGCCTTATTGCGTGCCTTTTGCTGCGTGCCCTCTACTATATGTACGGCTCCAAAATATATGCTTCGTGCCCTATTGCGTGCCCTACTGCGTGCCCTCTACTATATGCGCGGCTCCTTATTGATATATGCTTTGTGCCCGGCTGCGTGCTCTACTGCGTGGCCTACTGCGTGCCCTCTGCTGTGTGTGCGGCTCCTTAATGTATGCGTCGTGCCCTACTGCGTGGCCTACTGCGTGCCCTCTACTGCGTGCCTTACTGCGTGCCCTCTGCTGTGTGTGCGGCTTCTTAATGTATGCTTCGTGCCCGGCTCCCTACTGCGTGCCCTCTGCTGTCTGTGCGGCTTCTTAATGTATGCTTCGTGCCCGGCTGCGTGCCCTACTGCGTGCCCTACTGCGTGCCCTACTGCGTGCTTTAGAGCCTCGTTGGCTAGAGCGATGCGATGCGAAGAATTAGCCTATAGCCTGCTAGGCATACGCACTGTAATTAAGTAGGCGCGGCTAGGCGGGGGGGTTAGGCATTTTAGGGGGGTACCCGAAGTATTACTTAGGCAAATAGAGATTTATACTTAGGCAAATAGTAATAATCTATAATAAACGTCCGTAAAGATTTAGACTTTATTATTAAGAATATTATACGGCTCGCCTATATAATTCTTACTCTTATCCTATAGCTTAATAAACTTTTATAGAAGGTCTATATCTATCTCCTCGTTTAGAACGTTATAAAGGGGGACTATCGTATAGGCTGCCTTTAACGTTATATTAATTAGAGGGGTCTTAAAGAACTAGTATAAAGTCGGGTAAAGTATTATTAGCGTCTCTAATATATCTCAGAACGGAAGGGCCTAAGGGTTTAGGAATATACCGGGTATTTAATCTCGTGAGTATAAGGCGGGATCGACGGAGGTAGCACGCATTAAGGCTATTAAGGCAAAGGAGGGTTCTAGCGCGAATATAACCCCTAGGGCGGTTAGAGGCATAGAGGGGATAGCCTAGGGCGTTAATAGTACCGTTATAAAGGTTGCTATAAGAGCCGGGGTTAAGGCATTAAGAGATGCCGTTAGGGCCGTGCCTAAGGCAACCGGGGACGGAGGGTTAGTTATAGCGGCTATAGCCGCAACGGATGTATTCCTTACGAACTCTCGGGTTTAATCGTTATAGAAAGACGATTAGTCTAAAGGTAGTTCGTCTCTTAGCTAAATTAAGGGAATCTATTAGCGCTAAAGCATTAAAAACGATGCTATTAAAAACGATGCTATATAGCTAAGGTTTTTAACGCCGGTCTAGATTCTACGGGACCGTAAGAAGAATTTAAAGGCCTTTTTAAAATACTTATCTGCCCGGTTCTATATAGCCTTTATCTACCTATTAAAGTATTCTTAAAAGTCTATAAATATCTCGTATCTATAAATAGTTAAGCCGATATTAATAATAATAAACCGGGCTACGTAAGTCGTAATTGCTTTCTTATTTATATTATCGTAAGTGTTAGTTAGACTGTACTATATAGGGTTAACTTAAAGGGGTGTATTATGTCTGTCTTACTAGCTAGAAGAGGGGAAGGCATTACGGAGATATAGTCTCGTTGCGTACACGTAATCACGTAGGTCACGTAGATCACGTGCCCGTAACTGCACCTTATACGTATCCCTTATCCCCTATTCCTATACTAGTAGTTCTTCTTTAAAGGCTGTAAACAATAATAACCCGGTAAGGTCGAACTAAAGGAAAGTAACCTAATCGAACGACGCATCGAACGAACGAACGCAACGAAAGAGGGAAAGAGGGATCCTTAGCCCGGTTGAACGGGCCGCGTAATGCTATCGAGGATTAAGCTAAAAGAGCGGCGTTACGAGCAATAAGCAACGAGCAACGAAGCAACGAGCGAGCAATAAAGCAACGATCGAGTAACGCAATAAGCGAAGGAAGGGAGCGTTAGAAAGTCGGGCAAAGCAACGAGCAGCGAGAACACACGAAGGAACGGTTAGGCAGAGCAACGGGGCCGAAAGAAGCGGGTAGGGAGGCTCGCGAGGCTATCCCTCGAGAGATCTTCTTCTTCGTGGTTTGCGAGCCGGAAGCTCGCGAGGCTAGCTGCTTTAGCGTTGCTTCGAGCTAGCCACGCGATACGAAAGGTGCGTTGCTAAAGCTCGGAAAAACAACGTATAGAGGCGTCTGCCGGGACGAAGGCAGCTTTTAGGTTACTAGCGAGGAGGAAGCCTGTTTTAACGGAGGAAAGGGCATACACCTTAAAGCAAGCGTAGTAGTCGCTATACTAAGGGTTAGGAAGAATAGCAGAAATTTATAGGGTAGTTGTATTATAGCCTTAGGTAGTCGATTTCCGTGTAAGTTAGGATATCCTACCCGGGGAGTAATCTCTTAAATTATATTTTTCGGGCACTTATTTCGATTAGTCTCTTCGTATTTTTAGGATTATTATTTAATTATACTAATACCGACGGGATGCGAGTATCGTAGAAGTTATACGGCAATAATCGTCTTTCTTTAATAATTCATAGGTAGAAGTTCTCGAGGAGAAATCGTTAAATCTTTAAGAGGGCAAATTAAGTTAATTCAGTTATATTATATCAATCTTCTATATGTGATTAAATACTTCCTTCTTTCCCTTTCCTTTTATACGCCTAGATTATGCTAGTACGTTATATAACCCTCTTTTCCCCCTTATTAAATAAGGGGGAAGAAATGCCCCGCTAAACTATGTGGGCTTATAGTAATAGTCTCCTGCTCTATAGTAACGAGAGAGTAGCCGGGTGGCAAGCTAGGGCCGTAGGGGAGAGTGTCGGTTATTGCCCTATTAAGCAACGGGCTAAGAGGAAGCTTATAAGGGCTTCCGGTAGCGACATCCTTTAGCGAGGTAACGGAAGAGTGCGCCTTAGGAGTCGAAGTGTAAATTATAGCGCTAGCAATTGGCCTGCTTTAGGGTATGCCGGGCTTATAGCATAACGGTCTTTTGTGTCTGCCGGGCTTAGGGCATAACGGTTTGGAAGGAAGTCTGTGTGCGCTTTGCGTAGTAACGTTCTTCGCCGAGGTGATAAAAGAGTGCGCTTCGAGACTTAAAAGGGGATTTACAGCGGCGGCATTTGCTTCGCTTTAGGGTATGCTAAGGAGCGCGCTGCTATTAATAGGGAAGCTGCTATATAGGCGGTAGCTTTATAGGAGAGCAGCTTAGAGAGCTGCTGCGAGAGCTTATAGAAGAGCAGCTTAATGAGCTGCTTTAAGGGCTAAGGGAGTAGTCCGAAGAGCTGCTATAAGAGCTTAGAGCGGGCGAAGCGGGCGAAATAAGGAGCCGGCTTAAAACGGGAAGTCGGCTTAGAACGGGAAGTCGGCTTAGCCGGCTTAGCGGAGCTTATAGCTACGGCTGCTACTATAGACTTATAGCAACTAGCGGACTTTAAGCAGTCGAAGCCGTTAGTATTAAGGGCGAGGAAGGCGACGGAATTATAGTTAGGGCCGGCATCGTAGTTGCGCCTATAGGAGCTAAGGCCGAATCCGGGGTTATTCCTAAGAGAACCTAGGTTATACCGGTAGAAGCTAGCGATAAAGTCGGGGTCGTGCCTACGGGAGCAACGACGGTAGGAGCAGCGGGAGCTTAAGGCTATGTCGAGGGCTGCAATAAGGGTAAGGAAGACGACGTTAGCGAGTCTGCCGAGACTAATGAGGGCGAGGGCGAGGGCGAGGCTAGCTTTAGCAAGGGCTTCTAGCCTAGTTTAACTCGCATCTCGTTTTACCTCCTATGTTTAGGCGTTTCCGCGTCGAAGTCTATCTCGAGATATTCTTCTTAAGGCTAGGTTAGAGGGTCGTCGTAGACCTCTAATAGCTGTATCGAGAGGAATTATCGTACGTTTAAGTCGTTCCTCTTAAGGTAGATACCGCGGCGCCTTAGGAGGTTCCGTAATGCCTTTTTATAGTCCTTATGCATAGTCCTCTACGTCTCTTCCGACTAGCCCTTAAAATATAATTAGAAGAAGCTAAGGATGCTATTGCTATATTCGCCGCGGTCGAGTTCGTAGGCTAATATAAAGTATGCCGTATACGTCGTTATAGCGTAAGGGTTTCGCTCGTCTAGGGCGATCTTATTCTCCTAAAGACTAACGTCGATATGCTTCCACGCTGCCTTTGTGATAGGGGTATGCCCTAGCATTTAATTAAGCTAGACGGCGATTTCGTCTGCCGTAAGGGCGGCTGTAGCTATAGGAATTAGTGCCGCGTTAGCTACGGCGATAGGAGTCGGGCTGTAGGAAGTTATCGTAATGACTTAGTAGTTTGTATAAGGATCGCGATGGTCTTCGCGATATTATCGGCGTTGCTAACGCACTTCGTTTTTAGTGTTATGCTTCTATCGAGGATAGCGACGACGGGGTTAATTAGAAGCGAGGAAGGAATCTTCGTAGGCGAGGCAAGCGGAGATATCCTTATTCTTAGCATAAGATAACCCTCTCTAAGTGTATAGAATAGGATCGTTCGAAAAAGATCCGTATACGTTCGAGGATTAAATCTATCTCTTCTACCTAGCTGTCTGTAATTAAGCGGATTAATCACTAATTAGTGTTAGTTAGGCTCTACTATATAGGGTTAACTAAAAGGGGTGTATTATATCTGTCTTACTAGCTAGAAGAGGGGAAGGCATCGCGGAGATATAGTCTTATTGCATGCACGTGATTACGTAGGTCACGTAGATCACGTGCCTGTAACTACATCTTATACGTATCCCTTATCCCCTATTCCTATAGTAAGCGACGTTTATCTCTTAGAATATAATATTAGCTTTATTATAGTATAAACCGAAGATGCCGATGCCTTTTAGCTAATCGGGAAGGGGGTTATCGTTAGGCTTAGTTACTTCTAGTACGGGACTAGGAGCGTTAGGGTTATCGATAGGGTTTAATATAGTATAATTAAATAAAAACATATAGAGTTATTAAAGGGGATCGCGAAGGTCGTTACGAAGATTGTCTTACGTTACTAACGTACTATTGCTTAATATAACTCTTCTTCTTCTTAAAGCGAGATAGGATTAAGTAAGAGCTAGGAAAAAACTTATCGGCGGCTACCGAAAGCTAGCTATATTGTAATAGCTTCGTCGGCTCTAACTTACGTAGGTTCTTTATTCTTAGTATAAAAGATCGTCTTTAGATATAGGGAATAGAATCTTAAGGGATAAAGATCTAGTGCACTTTCGACGATTAGGCTCTATCTCTTCTATCTTACTAATCTATAATTAATCGTTTAATTACTAATTAGTATTAGTTAGTTAAATAAACAAAAGGGGGTTATAAACTAGCTAGATTAGTCTATAATGTCTATTAACTAAGGGGCGACGAATAGCCCCTTTATATAGGCTATAAACGCGTATATTAATAGGGCTTAAAGCCGGCCCTTTACGAACCCTCGTTGCGGCGTTAGGGCTATGCCTATAAAGGCGATTAAGTTAATAACTTAATTATCGTAAGGGCGGCTAAGTTAGTAACGCTATTACTAAGGTCCTTAATATATATAATACATCGTATTATTAATAGCGCATCCGTATAGGCGTTGCCCGCACGTAATCTATTTAATTACGTGGATTGCAATTATGCCTAAAAGACGGATATCCCTTATTCCTATAAAAAGAAAGTTTTTAAAAAACTCTAAAAAATACTTAAATAGTAAAAGTAGTTAACTATTATATTTAATATAAAACGTAAAACTAAATATAGAGAATAAAAAAGATCGCATACTTATTATATATAATACAAGGTGTAGGAATAAGGGATATCCGTTCTTTAGGCACGATTGCAATCTACGTGATTAAATAGATTACGTACGGGCAACGCCTATATAAATGCTTTATTAACTATACGATATATCGTATGCATTAAGGACCCCGGTGATAGCGTTACTAACTTAGCCGCCCTTACGATAATTAAGTTATTAACTTAATCGGTCTTAAAGGCATAGCCCCGACGTCGTAAGCAAGGGCTCGCAAAGGGCCGGCTTTAGGCCTTATTAATATACGCGTTTATAGCCTATATAAAGGGGCTATTCGTCGCCCCTTAGTTAATAGACATATAGACTAATCTAGCTAGTTTATAACCCCCTTTGTTTATTTAACTAACTAACACTAATTAGTAATTAAATAATTAATTATAGATTAGTAAGGTAGAAGAGATAGAGCCTAATCGTTAAAAGTATACCGGATCTTTATCCCTAGGGATTCTATTGCCTATACCTAAAGACGGTCCTTTATGCTAAGAATAAGGAACCTACGCGAGTTAGAGCCGACGAAGCTATTACGATATAGCTAGCTCTCGGTGGCCGCCGATAAGTTCTTTCCTAGCTCTTGCTTAATCCCGTCTAGCTTCGAGAAGAAGAATAGTTACGTTAAGCAATAGTGCGTTAGCAACGTAAGACATCCTTTATAACGACCCTTACGATCCCCTTTAATAACAATAGTGTATTTTATTTAATTACACTATATCGAATCCTATCGATAACCCTAACGCTCCCGGTCCCGCACCGGAAGCAATTAAGCCTAACGACAACCCCCTTCCCGGTTGGCTAAAAGGCATTAATATCTTCGGTTTATACTAAAATAGAGCTAACATTACATTCTAAGAGATAGACGTTACCTACGATAATATAAATAAGAAAGCAGTTACGACTTACGTAGCCCGGTTTATTATTATTAATGCTAGTATAACTATTTATAGATACGAGCTATTTATAGACTTCTAGGACTACTTTAATAGGTAGATAAAGTCTATATAAAACCGGGGAGATAGGTATTTTAAGAAGGCCCTTTAATCCTTCTTACGGTCCCGTAGAATCTAGACTAGCGCCTTAAACCTTAGCTTTACGGTATTATTTTTAATGCTTTAGCGCTAATAGATTCCCCCGATTTAGCCTAAGGACGAACTACCGCTAGAATGGTTAAAGTTCTACGATAAGCGAACCTAAGAGTTCGTAAGGAATATATCTATTATAGCCCCGGCTGCTGTAACTAACCCTCCTTCCCTAATCGTCCTAGGCACGGCCCTAACGGTACCTCTTACTGCCCTAACCCCGGCTCCTATAGTAACCTTTACGACGGCACTATTAACGCCCGCGGCTATCCCCCCTACGCCTCTAACCGCCCCGGCAGTCACATTCGCGCTAGAACCCTCCTTTGCCCTAATAACCTTAATATATACTACTTCCGTCGATCCCGGCTTATACTTACGAGATTAAATGCCCGGCATATTCCCGAACCCCTAGGCCCCTCCGTTTTAAGATATATTAGAAACGCTAATAATACTTTACCCGACTTCGTACTAGTTCTCTAAGACCCCTCCGATTAATATAACGTTAAAGGCAGCCTATATAATAGTGCCCCCTTACGACGTTCCGAACGAGGAGATAGACGTAGACCTCCTATAAAAGTTTATTAAGCTATAGGATAAAAGCAAAAATTATATAGGCGAGCCTTATAATATTCTTAATAATAAAGTCCGTATCTTTACGGACGTTTATTATATAGTTAAGGCCCGGCCCGGCTATTTCTATGCCCTCTTTCCTTAGATCTTTACCGGGCGAGCCTAAGACTACTATATCTAGCATATAGAGTAAGATAGCACGTTTAGGTAGGCCTACGACCTACTAAAGGCTTACTTCGATACTAAAGTAAACTATTAGCACTATTAGGTAGATTAAAGCACTATAATGTTTAAAAGCTATAATTTAAGCATTTAAATAAGACCTAATAGGAAGTCTTATAGACCTTTTTTAATAAGCTATAACGATATTAACGCGCCCTAGGATTTAAGTTCGCTAAAGACCTCCCCTTTTGCACTACCTTACTTAACGCGTGCCGAAACGTCCCGGAATTTAGCTATACGCTATATAACCCCCCTAAGACTATATAAAAGCTATTCTCTATACTGCGTTCTTCCCTAAAGACCTATCTATCGATATAAGCCGAAAGTAATACGTCCGGCACGTTTGTATAACATCGTAACGAGGTAATAAATATAAATAATAAATATAATTTATTAAGCGTATTCTATACCGACCGTAGATATATTAATAACCGCGGCAATAGCCGTAGGTTTAGCGGGAGTAGCGGACGAGGCTACCGTAGCTATTATAGCGGCGGTAGTAGCTTTAGCAACCGCTAATAGTCGAGGAAATGCTTCGTTTATTAGAAGGAAGGCTGCTAGTCGATAAAGCATACCCTAAAGAAACGAGCTAGGTCTAAGGCTTAATACTACGCGTAATGCCTTTTAACCGGCAACCTTAGCATAAGATTCGAGGCCTATCTTACCGAATATAAAGGTAACGAGACTCCTTAAGCCGCTATTAAATAGCGTAACGATAAGGCTAGTAACGACGAAGAACTAACTAAGTAGTAAGCCTCGTCAATCCTATATTAGCAATCCTTTAACTATTTAATTATAGGCGAAGACGCATAAGGGATAGACTAATTAAGCGTCCCGGCTATATAATTCGTCTTCGGCCGTTACTTAAAGGACCGCTTTTATAGTATCCTCGTAGATATAAGAGCAGCTATAGTCTCTATAGTAGGTTAAGACTAGTATTTCGCCCTATAACGAGAAGACCCGTCTATTATACTTAATAAGTCTACCGCTAGCTAAGCATATATTAAATTCGGCAGCGGCGAAGACGTACGCTCCCTCGGCTCTATTGCCCTTAAGACCTTAATTAGCCGTATTACGTTCTACGTGCTAGGAACGACGACCCTCTTCCTCCTCTGCCTAGCTAATATAGATAGATTAAGCGTATACTTTAATAATACTACCGATATAATTATCGGTCTAAGTATTAGCGTCCCTATTATTCGCAAATAGGGTTATCTATAGTTCTTCTTTAGTAAGGAGGAAAACGCAATCGCCTTCTTAACTAAAGCCGAGATATAAACGCTCTACCGCCGATTTAGCTACCCGGCCGTTAATAGGCTTTACTATCTATTAAAATAAGTAAGGCATAACGATATCTTAGTAAAAACACTCGAGGATATCTTAAAATTCTGCTATTACTACTAGCTCTACGCGCTAGCACCCCGGAGGTTTAGGTTTATATTAACGGATAACTAAGAATTTAATTTCGAGGTCGTCGTCGATATAATATACCTAAAGGTCGGCAATAGCACCTGCCCGGTACTATACGCGGTCGATATAGCGATATCTTTCTAAAGAGCGCGATTCCTCTAGTCTATATCGGCTAAGGATATATAGGAAACACTTAAGGCACTATAGATCGATATATACCTCGGCCCCCCTAACTTTATCCGGCATAATATAGGCACTAACTGCGCTTTAACCGAGTTTCGTAACGAAGCTCGTATTATAGGTATTACGTATACCTAGATCCCTATTAAGGCATATTAGTCTATAGGTAAGGTTAAAAGGTATTATAGCCCGCTCTATCGTGCGTTTAAAATAATATACGCTAAGATCGGTAGGATAACGGCCCTTAAATCCGTCCTATAAATAGCTATTAAAGCCGTAAATAATATAGTAAGACTAAACGGCCTCGTCCTTACGCTCTTCGTCTTTAGAGCGTACCTACGGATAACTTAAGACTCCCCTCCTTCGATAACTACGGTATAAAGAGCCGCGACTATTTAAAAGGCTATAAAGGCCTTACGATAGCTCTCTACGGTACGGTAAGTTAAAGACGCCCTATAAGCTCGAAACGGCCCTTTAACCCTTAACACTCTATTACTACCGCTATAGAGTAAAGTCCGCGTCTAGAGAGAGAAGCGAGAATAGTAAGGTCTATATAAGATTGCCTTTATTAACGGCTACGACGTTACTATCGAGACCGTTAACGGCCCTATAGTCTTCTATTCTATCTTTATATAGCCGTACTATTATAGCAATAACGATACCCCGGATCCCTTTATCCTTAACGATATAGACACCCTCTCTAAGGTCGATTCCTCTGCTCCGGACGAAATTCCCGAGCTAGACCCTTCCCCCTCTCCGGTATAGGCACTGCCGGCTCCTCCGTAGCCCCGCAAACGCGGACGTCCCCCGGGCTTAAGGAATAAGCTAAAGACCGTAACCTTCTATAATTAATTCCTAGTTAAGAAAGAAGAAGATATACTACGGCTTTTAACTAAGCTACGTAATAACGGCGTTATTACTATACCTAGCGCCCTTTTTAAAGAATCCGACTAATAAGAGATTAACGATCTTATAGCCCGCGGAGTCTTTAGCTTTAAATAGTACGACGAATCCATTTATAAGCAATACCGTCTATATTACGGTGTTAGGTTATATTATAGTGTTAGGTTATATTATATATTATCCTACTAAACCTCTATATCGTATATATAGACATTTAGATCTAGTCTATAGCTATGTCCCTTCGTGGATTAATAATAATTATATACCCCCCTTAAGCTCGTTCTCTTATAGTTTAATCTACTATTTTATTATATTGCCTTTAATTAATAATCTCGCTATCTTACCCCTTTCTTTTCTAATCTCCCTTCTTCGCGACGTAAGTCCGCCTCCTCGCCGGACCCCTTCGACTAAGTTTTCCTCGATTATTAGAGTTTTCCTAGTATAGATACGCCGTCTTAACGCGGATTGCATAAGATTTCCTTCTTCCCTCCTTACCCCTTCCCTATTATCTTCTTCGTTGCCCTATCTAATCTACGATATCTAACCTTATTATAGAGACCGATCCCTCGTCCGCCGCTACCCTAGCCGTTACTCCGCCGGCTCCCGCTAACCCAAAGCCTTAAAACGACTACCTTTCCCGCTATCCCCGTCTCGCCGCTCTACTTTAGGCCTAACGGCCTATATTCGACTCGTTCGCCTATATCTAGGCTTACGCTACCCTTAATTTCCACGCCCTATAGGCCGAGTCCCTTACTTACCTTAATAATGCTTACGCTAAGTTAGATATAGGAGTGCTTATCTTTTAAAAGCACGCCGCCGACCTCTAGCGGTAGCTTAACCGTACTATATCCTCTCTCCTCGTCCTTACCGAGCGTAACGTAGCTTAGGACTAGGCCCTAGCCCCTGCTATTACCCCTACCCGTTCTTATATCGCCGACCCTAAGAGGTTCGCTAGCGACTCTAGCACTTAGAAGCAACGTTAGGAGGCTTTCCGGACCTAGCGTAACCTTGCTATTAAGCTCTGTTAGGACGCCGCCTTATACCCTACGGAATAGGACCGTATTCTCTACGCGGCTAGCCGGCTTACTAGCCGGGCCGCTTCTATTATTGCTAGCGTTCCTTAGGACGTCCCTAATAATAAGTCTTTCGCTAATAAGCAGTATACTACTATTAAAGCCTTTACCGAAGACCTTAGCCTAGTCTTTAGTGCTAATTTTACCCGCGCTTAGTTAAAGGCCGATTTTAACGCCTTATTAATAATAAATATCTCTTAGCCGGACTTCTATTCGAAGTTTACCTAGCTTTAAGCCGACTTATCGTTTAACGGCACCGCTTAAGTCGCCTACCTTTATTTAAAGGTCTTTATTAAACTTACTAACGCCGCCGCTCTATAGGTCGAATGCCCGGCCTATAACGACTTTACGGCCTAGGCTAAGATATATTCTACGGTTTAAGACAACTAGCAGCGTATTGTATTAAGGCCCGTTTTTAGCTCTAGCCGGCTTATAACCCCGCTCGCACCGGCCTTACCTCGCCCGCCCCGCTTATATCTCTTGCCGGTAACCTAATATAGCTCGATATATTCCGGGCCCGGCTTACTAACGCTAAGAAGCAACGGCGGTTTAAGAACCGTCTTTGCCTTTACTACGCTTAGCCGGCTACCGCTACCTATACCGCCCGGACCTACCTTAATAAGGGTATTAGTGCTAATCCTAGCGCTAACCCTAGCGCTAGTCCCGGCGCTAGTTCCGGCTCTAGCCGCGGCCGTAGCTGTAGTAGCGGTACGTCTGCCCTACGTCTACTCGAACCTCCTCCCCCCCGCTACTAGGTTCGCGCTATTAAGCAAGGCTTTATCGAAGGCGAAGTAGACGACCTCCCCGCCTCTTCCCCGTCCTTAGGAAATACGTAGCTCCCTCGCCTTATCGCGCGATAGAGCTCTTAGTATCTAAGTTTATAGCTTTATTTAATACCGGGGAGGATCTTTGCCTCCCTATAGGAATACAACCGTATGCTCTACTTATGCCTTTATCCCTTATATCCGCCGATATTATTATAAGTGCTTTAGTCGACTCCGGCTATTACGGATACGCCTTTATATACGCTTAGACCGCGTACCGCCTTACCTTTCCTATCCGCTAGATTTAGTTCCTACGCCGGCTTTCTCTCGCCGATAGTAGCGACTACGAGTCTAGCTCTATTACTTATTGCGCTTTTTCGGTCTCCTAGGTTAGCGCCTATACTAAGTCTATCTACTTCTTTCTTACGAAGCTTAGCTACGAGGTTATTCTTAGCCTCCTTTAGCTACGCCGGCACGACCCCGTTATTAGCTAGCGTAGTAACTCCCTTTCCTTCTAGTCCCCCTTTCGTCTAGCCTCCTGCCTCTCGGACTACTAGCCTTATCTTATCCTAGGCCTCCCGGCTACCTTTGCCCGCCTTGCCCGCTTTATCTTAGCTCCCCCCGCCTTTATTTTAAAGGGAATATAATTAATAAATATAATTCGTTTTTCCCCCGCCCCCTCCGTCGAAGACTTTAACGATAAGGGCGAACCTCCTACCGCCCCCTCCGTCGAAGACTCTAACGACGAAGGCGAATCCCCTACCGCTATAATCCCTATTCCTACCGCTGCGATCCCTATTCCCGCCGCTACGATCCTTATTCCCGCCCGTACGGCCTTAGCCCGTCCTCCGGCCTTTATCCGTTCCGTCCGCTTTAGCAACGTTCTTAAGTTTATTCCCCTATTCCTTAGCCCCTCTCTATCGGCGTTTTTTAAGGATGCCCTTAACGTAGGTAAACCCGCCTATCTAGACTCCTCCCGCTAGGTTAACGACGCTAACTCCGACTCCGGCTACGACTTTAACTCCTTAGCTACCCTCTACCCTCGTCGCTACGTTTAACCTCCTTGCCCCTATCCCGTCTATAAGACCGCTAGCTACCGCTGCCTTATATCGCGATTAAGTCGTAAGACTATTAGACCCTATCCCTTCCGCTTTTCGTCCTTTAACGACTTAGCGTTTAACGTCCGGATGCTCGACGTCGATACGATAGTAATATTCTACCGGTAACTTAGAGTTTAGACTTTTTAGACTTTAATTAAAGCCTTTACCGCTAAGCCGGTGCCTATTAAGCCTCCGCTACCTATCGACTAAGATATCCCTAAGGACTTTTACTAAGCCGTTTTAACTAAATATATAGACGCTAAGGACGCGAAAGCCTACCTTAACCTTTGCTTTTATAACTTTGTCGACGACTACCTTAATAAGATCTACCTTAATAAGATCTCCCTTAACGATATCGCTAAGTTCTTTAAGAAGTAAGAGAAAGTCCTTTATACGCTCGACGAGCTTTAGGCTAAGGTTCTTAAAGAGCTTTACTATATAATTTATATATAGCTTAAGAGCGAGGCTAATAAGCTCGCCTTTTACTATACCGTTAATACTTAAATTAACCTTAAGGAGGGAATATAACCTCCTTATACCTACCCTTACCCTTTTAGCAAAGCCGAAAACCGGATCGTCCGCGTATACGTTAATAAGCAGCTTAGGAAAGGCTTTATTCGCCGCTCTACCTCCCCCGCTATTGCCCTTATTATACTTGCCCGTAAGCCGGGCGGGGGCGTCTATTTTTACGTTAACTATCGCGGCCTAAATAAGGCTACGATTAAAAACCGTTTCCCTTTACCTTTTATCTATAATACCTTCGCCTATATTTTAAAGGCGAAGTTTTTTACTTAGATCGACGTTATCGCGGTGTTTAATCGCTTTCGCATTGCCGAAGGATATAAGTAAAAGACCGCGTTTGCTATATAGTATAGGCTTTTTAAGTATTATATTACCCCCTTCGGCCTTACCGCCGCTTTATCTTACTTTTAGAGTTTTATTAATACGGCCTTTTACGGCATCTTTAATAAGTTTTACTCTACCTATTTAAATAATGTCTTAATCTTCTTAAAGACGCAGGAGGAGCACTAAGCCTATATTAATATAGTTCTTAAGCGCTTTAACGCCGCCGGCCTTTAGCTTAACGTAGATAAATACGACTTCTACGTTACTAAGACTAAATACCTCGGCCTAATTATCTTAGATAAAGGCATTCGTATAGATCTTAAAAAGGTTCGTACGGTCTTAGACTAGCCTACCCTTTCTTTTATTAAGGACCTCCGGCGCTTCTTAGGATTCGCTAATTTTTATCGGCGTTTTATTCGCGGCTTATCTAAGCTTATAAGCCCTTAAAACGCCTTTACTAAGAACTCTACCCCTTAGATTTAGTCTCCCGCCTGCGTTTACGCCTTCGAAGCCCTTAAGTACGCTTTTACTACCGTCTTAGTCTTTATATACTTTAACCCTTATCGTAAGACTATAGTTTAGATAGATGCTTTTAATTAAGCCGCTAAGGGTATGCTAATATAGCTCCTCGACGATGGTCGTTACTATCCGGTTGCCTTCTTCTTATCGAAATACTTAACTTAAGAGTATAATTACGAGATCTACGATAAAGAACTCCTCGCGATTATAAAATCTCTTAAAAAGTAGCGCCTTAAGCTTAAGGGCCTACCTAAGTTTAAGATAGCCTCGGATTATAAGAATCTTTAGTATTTTATAACTATAAAGCTCTTTAACTAGCGATAGGCCCGCTAGGCCAAATTCCTTAGTCGTTTTAATTTTAAGATTATCTTTTAGCCCGGCTCTTAAGCTATTCCCCGACGCTTTTAGCCGCTTGCCTAGCTCCCGCCCTCTCTCCTTTACCGACCGAGCCGACGAGAGGATTAACTACCGATATTAGGTTATCCTCCCTAAGTCTAAGGTTAATACCTCCCTCTACCTTAATATTACTACCGCCCTTAATACCGTTAAAGAGTCCGATCTATTTATAAATATAATTTCTAAGTATAATTCCGACTGCCTTAACCTCTACGCCTTTAACGACTTTAAGCCGATCGATAACCTTATCGACCGGGCTTATTCCTCCTCCCTGCTTATCTCCGCTATTCATATAGCTCTTTAGTCCCCTTAGCCCCGCTTGCCTTACCCCCTCTAAGCCCCCCTCCGCTCGATCCCTAAGACCGCTCTCTCTAAGGTCTAAGGCCGGTTCTATTTCTAAGGCCGGCTCTTTGTCCCCCTTAATAACGCCTTAATTCTTTAAATCCTCGTCCGCGCTTATACCTCCCCCCTTACCGGCTACCTTAGACGTATAAAGACCGCTAGCCTCTACCGCCGGTCCTATATCTAGCCCGGTATATACGAGTCTATTTCTAGCTTCGTATAGAATTATTATATATGCCTACGCGCTAAGTCCTTTTATTCCTCTCCCTAAGGCCTACTCTAGCCTTTAAGTATTCCCTTCGCCTTATAGACCGATATGTCCGTCGACTTTATTACCGACCTCCCTATCTACCGCCGTAACGGCGTTAAGTTTTCTAATATCCTCGTTATCGTCGACTGCCTTACGAAGATACGCTATAACGTCCTAATACCCTCGATAACCGTTAAAGACGTTATTAACGCGTTTATTTCCCGCGTTTAGTCCTTCTATAGCACCCCGGCCTCTATTATTAGCGACCGTAGTACTTAGTTTATCTCGGCTTTCTAATAGTAGCTTAATCGTCGCCTTAGTTACCGCCTTTACCTTAGCTCCGCCTACTACCCTTAGACCGACGGCTAGACTAAGATCGCAAACGCTTATATAGAGGTTTACCTTCGTTATTATACTACCTACCTTTAGGACGATTAGGTCGACCTCTTTCCTTTCGCTAAGTTTACTACTAATAATTAGGTCTTTAAATCTACCGGCCTTTCCCCTTTCTTCGCTAACTATAGCTTCTACCTAAGGCTTAGCACTAAGCCCTTTAGTCCCCCCCCGCCTAATATAACCCTTTAGTAGCGGAATAAATACCTCTATAGTAACGCGCTCGCTGCCCGTCTTTAGCGTATCTCTAACTTCCTCCGTAATGCGATTAAGGATGCTTAAGCTACTTAGGCTCGCTACGCGGACGCCCGGCGGACTCCCGCCCTAGCGTATTAGCCCGGCGATATAGTATTCCTTAGCACTCGCTAGATCCGAACCCTCCGCCTTATAAAGAAGCTCGACTATATTAATATTACCGTCTTCCCTATTTGCTTTCTACCGGAAAATCCCCGGTTCTTCCTTAGATTCTACTATAGAATTCTACAGGCTTCTATAGGCATTACCCCGTACTTCTACGGGCGTATTTACCTACTTTTCTTCGGTTATATTTTACCGTAATTTTACGGTGATTTTACGGTTATTTATACGGTCTTTACCTATAAAATCTCTTCCCTTCTACGGTCTTCTACCGTAGAATTCTAATTCCCTTCTATAGTCTTCTACCGTAGAATTCTAATTCTCTTCTACGGCTTCTACCGTAGAATTCACCGTAGAATTTACTAGTCTTCTACTAGACTGCTTATTTATTTGCTAACTATATAACTTATTTATTATACGGCACGATCTATTGCTTTTCTTACCGATCCTTCCGTCCGATTATTTACGTCACCTATTTTTCCTTAGGTCTACGCGGCTGATTTCGTCCGAGGATTTTTCCTATATATAGAGACTAATTAGCCTCCCTACTAGATAAGACAAAAGCTATTATTCTTAGTGATTTACATCCTTTTACAGCTTCTAATCCCTTTATATAGGCTGTTTTTAGCCTTAGAGCCTCTCTTCTACTTAATTGCTATTACACTAATGTCGAGGACCCGACTACCTAGCGTTCGATAGTTATAAGCCCGGACGAACTTCTCTACGCATAGAGAGTTCTAACGGCTTATATTTTTAGCTTACTAACGCTACGACTTACGGTAGTAAAGCTATTGCCTTTACATCTAGCGAATCGACTCGCGGAGGACTAGTATATCTTTAAGGAGCGTTATTAATCTAGCGAATCGACTCGCGGAGGACTAGTTAGTACGTTTACCTTATTCTATTAGTGTTTTCCCGCACTTAGTTTAGTTTTTTTACGGTTTATTTACATATATTATGCATCTAACTACCCTTTTTCCGGTGATTTTACTATACTTTTACCTACGTTACCGTATCTATTATAGCCGATATTACTTTAAAGACCGTTTTAAATAGACTAGCGGACTAAGACCGATAGATCTTAATAATCTAGAAATACGCACTTATCTAAGGGATTTAGGAGAAAATCGATCCTTCTATTACGCTTAAACTTTAGAAACCCTTATTGCCTCTTCCTATAGAACCGATAGCTAGAATAGTTAACGCGACCGTTGCTAATATTACTAGTTTATCTATAGAAGAACTTAAGAGGTTTAAGTTTCTCTTTTCCCGGTATCGTATATTACTCTAAGCCTATAAGGACTAATAGAAATCTCTTACGTTAATCTAGTAGTTTATCGTTTAAAACATCGGGAACTACTACTTAATAATTACCGACGAATATAAGGTTTCTAAGGAATTAGCTTTACTATAGCGGCGTATAAAGCCGACTTTATAAACGCAATAGAAGACTATTCTTATATAGTTCTATACTATTTTAAAGGCATTAGACCGGACGGATATTATAATATAGATTTCTAACTAATAGAAAGTCCTTACCGATGCCCGGCGAATTAAGTTGCCGGAATCGGAAGGTCTCTAAGCTATATAGCTTTTTCTTAAGGCTATTTAGCTAATTTCTAGCCCTTTTGCGGAATACTAGATAAATAAGATAGAAGACGATACCCGCCTAAATAAGCTAGGCTAGGGATAGTCTTTCCCCGACGGATTTAAGATATCC
Source organism: Ophiocordyceps sinensis (assembly GCA_012934285.1). Taxonomy (NCBI): domain Eukaryota; kingdom Fungi; phylum Ascomycota; class Sordariomycetes; order Hypocreales; family Ophiocordycipitaceae; genus Ophiocordyceps; species Ophiocordyceps sinensis. The sequence continues at coordinate 14,189,219 of JAAVMX010000003.1, forward strand.
GAACTTTTCGAGCGCTAGTAGGCCTTAAAGGCTATAACTAAAGCGCTAAAAACTAACGCTTTTGCGAAGTTCTAAGGCTAAAGAATAAAGTCCTTAGCCGCGGAATCTACGGATAAATTAGCAACTACTTTAGCAGCTACGTCTTTAGACAAAGATAAAGGCAAGAAAAAGGATAGTCCGCCGTGTATTTACAGAGAACGATACTATTTCCGATAGTATTATTACTTTAACCCTTCCGTTCGACTTCTATTATAGAAACCTAATAAAGACCTTTAAAAAACTATAGACGACTACCTTAAGGTTCCGGCTAATAAGGCTAAAGTTAACGTAGTACTTCTTCGCGACGAGGAGTAGCAGAAGAATAATTAGACTAAGATAAAGACGGTATAAGCTACGGCTACCGCTAACGTTCTTACGACCTTTTTACTATTAGTTATTCTATAGACTACCGTAGAATACCCGTTAAGGGATTCTTTTATTATAGATTTAGGGTCTAATAGACATATTTGCAATAATAGGGAGCGTTTCTATAACTTCTAGCCTTCTTCTAAGTACGCACTCGTAGGTAGTAGAAGCACTCCTATTCTTATAATAAGCACGGTATTTATGCGTATTTCGATAGGTACTTTTTAGCTTAGTTAAGTAGTATATATCCTGTCTTTTTATACGTCCTTTTATTTACTTTATCTTTTGCATAAGGCGAATCTTTTATAGAGCCTATAGACTAGATAGATCTCTTCTTTAATACGCACTATTTATATAATAAAGCTAATTTACAATTAGTATATTATCGAATATAACCCGTTAACGCCTTCTACTACGCTTCTAACTATTCTAACTATTGCTTCCGTTCCTTCTATAGATTCTACCGTAGAAACCCCGGTTATAGTACCTTTTTCGGCTACTATACCGGAGTCTATACTAATAAGTATAGAGGATCTTTCTCTTTAGCACTAACGACTTAGACATCCGAATAATAAGGCGCTTTCGAAAGCACTCGGAATACTATAGTCGGTAACCTTCGATAAGATAATCTCCTATAAGTCCTATAAACTTACGTAAGCTAAACGAATTATCAACCGCGAACCGCCGCTTTCTAAGGCGACTTTTCCCTTTTCTAAGGTGTTTTACGATATCTTTTCTATATATAAGAGTTATAATAATAAGAACGTTATACTTTACATTAAGGATGACTATACAAAGCTTGTTTTTCTATATGCGCTTCTAAACGCCTTTATAGACGAGCTAATTTTATGCTTTAAGAGCCTAGGTCGGTATATTTCCCGATAGTTCTTACTTTCTATTAGTATAATCTATCGAGATAACGACTAAGCCCTTCGACGGGATTTTTAAGACTTTATTAACTAGTAGGGCATTTATAATAAGCCTACTACTCCCTATACACCCGCTTAAAACGGCGCTGCCGAACGGGCTAAGGGGGTAGTATCTACGAAAGCTCGATCTATAAGGATTAAAGCAAATTTGCCCGAGCATTTATAGATAGAAACGTAAAAGACTATAGTATATTTATACAATCGGATTCTAGCCCGATAGGCAGCTTCCTCTACGTTATTTCTATCGAAGTAGATTTCCCCGATAGAGATTCTTTACGACTAGTTAAAGGATTACGACCGGAATATACCGGCTTTTCTCCTTCCTTAACTATTATAATTTAATTATCTTCGATCTTTTAGCTATAAAGCCTACCTACTAACCACTAAGGCCCTAACTAATACGCAGAAACGTAATCTTAAGCAAGAACCTTATATAGAAGTTAGTTACTTAGTCGGGTATAATTCTACTAATGTTTTTCGTATATAGATCCTATAGAGATAGGAGGTTCGTTAAGTTTATAATATAACGTTTAATAAGACTTAGTTTTTCACCGCGTTTAAGGCATCCGAACTACTAATATAAGTGTTATTACCGGCATTTCTACTATATATTGCATAGGAAAAAGAGTAGGATAAGGCAGAATTCTAGTTAACGCTAATATTACTCCCTAATAAGAGTCTAGCAGACGTTTTAGCCGATGGCAATCCTTAGCTCTTAACTCTTAACTAAACCCCGGAACCGCCGGAGGACGTTTTTAAGAATATACGGGATTTTTAACCCGATATTTCTACTCTTTTACTAACTATAACCGTAGAACTAGTAGACCGACTTAAGGTATAGTTGCCTTAAGCTACTTCTTAGTCTATAGATTACGATAATACTATTCCTATAGATAGTCTATAGATAACGAGGTTTATAGGGGATTTACGCCTTACTTATTTAAACCGTTTTTTAGGTCGATATCCCGCTTTCGCTTACGTTAGGCATCTACCGGCTAATAGCACCGCTTTTACGGCTATATTTACTACTTCTCTTAAACCTAGGAAGATATATAAACGGGATTTACCCGCGCTTTTAAGGTTTTAGTCTAATCTCGAGACGCATCTATATAGACCTAAGTTTAAAGCCGCTAGAAAGGTTAAATAGGACTCCTTAAAATAGCGGAAGACCTTCTTTTCTTCGCCTACCCTAAGAGCAAACGCGCTAGTGCGTCTTCTTTTATTAATATAGGCATTCGATTATAAGTTTAATAAGCACAGCTACTTTAGGAAGTTTAAGTCTCGCCTTTATATACGAGGAGATCTTTAGCCGTTTAGCGGAAAAGAAATATACGCCGCGACGCTTATAGCGCGAAATTTTCGTATTATAATTGCTATTACCGCTAACTTTAGCACTAAAACCCGCTTACTTAACGCGGTAAACGCCTTTACGAATGCCGATCTAAATAAAGAAGTATATATCTACTTCCTAGACGGATTTAAGGTATTTAGTTTTATAATTCGGTTAATAAAGGCTTTATATAGACTTCGCCGTTCGCTACTTCTTTAGCAACGGGAATTATCTAGGTCTCTTACCGAACTAGGCCTTTAGCAAAGTGCGGAGGATCCTTATATTTTTATATCTACTATAAGTAGCATTATTACTTTCTTCTTTATAGATAATATTATTATCTTTTTCCCTAAGGAGCACCGTAGGGCTACTAACGATTTTATCTATCGCTTTAAGCAGAAGTATATAGTTACTAACCGTAGAGAGCTTACCTATTTTCTTAGGATAAGGATTATCCGGGACTATAAGTAGCGAAAGCTATAGTTATACTAAGACGTTTACTTAGATAAGATTGCTTCTAAGTTTAGTTTAATCCCTGCTTCTACGGTTCTACGGCCTATTTCGACCTTTTGCCCGTTCCTACTTCCCGAAAAGCTAGAGAAACACTAGGGATAGGCTACGGATAACTAAATCCACTACTTTTAGTCTTTAGTCGGTTCTTACAATTACGCGACTATTTCTACCCGTCTTAACGCCGTAAAATCGTCGAATTTATTAGCTAAGTATATATAGAACCCGTCTACGCTTTATATTAAGCTCGTAGAAAGCTTAGTGACTTACTTATACGAATCGCGTTTCCTTACGATTAAGTTTTCGGATATAAACGAGTAAGAACTTATTATAGCTTCCGATACCGCCTACGCCGACGACTTAGATACTCGTTATTCTTATAAAGGCTATTTTATTAGCCTATTTAACGGTCTAATTACGTAGAGTGCCCGGAAATAATCTACGGTTACTACTTCTTCTACTAAAGCCGAACTTCTTATAGTCTCTTCTACCGCGAAAGAGCTAATTTCTATTCTTCGTTTATTTAACGATATTTCCCTATAGCTAGATATTCCTATTCCTACCATTTAGTATAATAACACTTAGATAATCCGCTTAGTTTCCGCTAAGATTCTAAAGATTTAGACCGCTTTAAAGCACGTTAAAATTTATAAATGCTAGGCCCGATAGGAATTCTTACGCAATACCTTTAATATTAAATATATCCCTTCTAACTAGATAGTTGCGGATAGATTAACTAAATTACTTCTATAATAACGTTTCTAAACGTTCCTTCGCTAGCTTCGACTTACGGATATTTCTTTTAGGATCTAAGAAGAAGTCGATAATAATTCTAACTAGCCGGAAGTTATTCCCTTCTAGCTAAGGGGGTATGTTAATATTACCGTCTTCCCTATTTGCTTTCTACCGGGAAATCCCCGGTTCTTCCCTAGATTCTACTATAGAATTCCACGGGCTTCTATAGGCATTACCCCGCACTTCTATAGGCGTATTTACCTACTTTTCTTCGGTTATATTTCACTATAATTTTATAGTAATTTTACGGTTATTTATACGGTCTTTACCCGTAAAATCTCTTCCCTTCTATAGTCTTCTACCGTAGAATTCTAATTTCCTTCTACGGTCTTCTACCGTATAATTCTAATTCTCTTCTACGGCTTCTACCGTAGAATTTACCGTAGAATTTACTAGTCTTCTACTAGACTACTTATTTATTTACTAACTATATAACTTATTTATCGTACGGTACGATCTATTGCTTTTCTTACCGATCCTTCCGTCTGATTATTTACGTTACCTATTTTTCCTTAGGTCTACGCGGCTGATTTCGTCCGAGGATTATTCCTATATATAGAGACTAGTTAGCCTCCCTACTAGATAAGATAAGAGCTATTATTCTTAGTAATTTGCATTCTTTTACAGCTTCTAATCCCTTTATACAGGCTGTTTTTAGCCTTAGAGCCTCTCTTTTACTTAATTACTATTATACTAATATCGAGGACCTAACTACCTAGCGTTCGATAGACTATAAACGGGAGGGCCTATATAAGGTCCTTAAGGTGTATAAGACGGCGTGTCTTCTTCGCCTCCTTAAGGGCAGCCGCCTTTACCTTGTTTTTTATTACTCCCTCCTTACTAAGACCTAAGAGCCCTTTTTGCCCGGCTAGTCGGAGCTTAACGTCCGGCCCGCCGATAACGGCGTTCTCCTTTCCCCTAGCGACGACGACGGCGATAACGTATACCTTAAGTAAGAGTTTTCTTCTATCCTTACGTAACGTTAGTACGCCTCCGGGAAGATTAAGTATCGCGTTTAATAGCGTTATAGCCCCCTTACGTAGGAGGACTCCTCCTGCCTTAACGGCTGCTAGGACGACCTTAAGGCTTTTTACGCCTTTAACCCGACTAAGCCTAAACCGGCCTTTTATACGGCCTTCCTTACGTCTTTACCTTCGCCTAAGTAATAATAAATATAATTTATTAATATAATTTACGTTACGACGGCGCGCGTTAGTTTCTTAGTTTTACCCTTTATTTCTTTCTATTCCTCTCTCGTTCTATATTAGGCCCGCTTTTCGGACCGATTAACATAGATTTCCTTCGTTTTCATTAGCCTATTAACCCTTTTAAGCGTTTAAGTCGAACGCCGATTTAAGGGGGATATACTATCATAGTGTTAGGTTATATCATAGTGTTAGGTTATATTACAGTATTAGGTTATATTATAGTATTAGGTTATATCACAGTGTTAGGTTATATTACGGTGTTAGGTTATATCACGGTGTTAGGTTATATTATATATTATCCTACGTGACCTCTACATCGTATATATAGACATTTAGATCTAGTCTATAGCTGTGTCCCTTCGTGGATTAATAACAATTATATACCCCCCCTAAGCTCGTTCTCTTACAGTCTATTTCGGTCCCGAATAGTCTAAGAAGTAAAGGGTCGCGACGTTAAACCTTACGAAAAGTTACGTCTAGTAATCTAAGGCTATAGTAATATAGAGAAAAGCTCGCTTCTAACCTATTCCCCTACTATTTAACGTATTAGCTAGCGCTTAATCCTAGCCCTTACCCCCGCCTTACTTCGCTAAGGCATAAGCTTATCTCTACGCGATATTACATAAGCCTATTATTAAGCTTAAATAGAGCTTAATCGTATAGTATTAGCGGCTCTTCCGATAGAGCTCTAGGGTAAGTACCTAAAGGGCATAATTATAAGAGTTATTAGACCGTTATACGGTCTTATAAAAGTAAGTGTATATTAGTGGAAAACCTACTATAAGCACTATGTTAAGAGCCTTAATATAGCTCCCCTACCTATAACTCGTGCCTTTTAATTATAAATTAAAGACCCGACGACTTTAGCCTCGTCGGCATATAGACCGATAACACCCTAATGCTCGGTTTAGACACTTTTTCGGCTTAGGAAGAAAAAGAGCTTAAGATAGCTTAATTTCGCGCTAAGCCGAAGGCTTAAATAACCCTAAAGAATACGATAGACTTTAATAGAGTAAAACTAACGCTCTACGACGACGTTCTACTCCTATAGCAGAAGGGATAAGCCTTAAGGATTAAGGTAGTCGACCTACGGGCTTATAATAAGGCCTAGCAGTACCTTAAGCAACGCGCTCGTGCTACGTACGTCGCCTTTATCTATTAGCTTAAGGCCTTATTCGATATCTCCGTAGTAGCCTAAGTCTAAGCCCCCGAAGAAAAGGATTATAATATCCTTAATAAGCGCCTTTAGTAGTAGATCGACTATTAATAACGTAGACTTACGTACCGACTAATTAATCTCGAGATAGCTAAACTCGTAGTATTTACGGATAGCTTATTTATAAATAACTAAGACCTTTCGTCTTAGTTAGGCTTTATTATTACGCTCGTTAATAAGACCGAGCGTATAGATACGCACTTCCGGATTAATAGCAATATTATCTATTAAAGCTTAATAAAGTATAAGCGAGTAACCTATAGCGTTTTTATAAGCGAGATCTACGGTATAGTTAACGGTATAGACTTTAGCATCTCCTTTATTACGACCCTCTATATAGTTACGGAACGGCTTTAGCTCCTACTAATCCCTCTTATTATATATACTAACTTATACTCCCTTTACGAATGCCTTATTAAACTTAGCACTATAAAGGAGAAACGCCTAATAATCGATATTATAGCGTTACGTTAGTCGTATAAGCGACGAGAGATTAAGGAGATTAGGTAGATCTACGGGAAAGATAACCCCGCCGACGCTATAATAAAGGCATCGCTAAACAAAGCCCTTAAGCGCCTTATTAATATAAACAGCCTCTCGATTAGGATAGAAGCCTTCGTCTTTTGCCTATAGTTACTAACGGTTTTCCCTATAGTAGTCCCTTTATTCTACCCCCTTTTCATTTATATTTATTAAATATATTTATTAGGCCTTCTACCTAATATATTATTCTTCCTATCTCCCTTTATTTAGATTATAGACTTACTATTTAGCAACTATAAAGAAAAGTTGCTAGTATAGGAATAAAGGATATCCGTTCTTTAGGCATGATTACAATCTACGTAATTAAATAGATTACGTGCGGGCAACGCCTACATAGATGCGTTATTAACTATACAATGCATCGTATATATCAGGGACCCCGGTAATAGCGTTACTAACTCGGCCGCCCTTACGATAATTAAGTCATTAACTTAATCGCCCTTATAGGCATAGCCCTAACGTCGTAAGCAAAGGCTCGCAAAGGGCCGGCTTTAGGCCTTATTAATATACGCGTTTATAGCCTATATAAAGGGGCTATTCGTCGCCCCTTAGTTAATAGACATATAGACTAATCCAGCCAGTTTACAACCCCCTTTGTTTGTTTAACTAACTAACATAAGGTATAATATACTATTTTCTATTTACCGAAAACTAATAACTATAAGTGTTAGCAGGGCTCTACTGCGTGGAGCGGCCGGAAGGTAAACCTATTGCACTAATTAGGTTAAGTGTATTAGGTTCTATTCTCTTGTCTTACTAGCATAGAAAGGGGGAAAAGGGGGCCCCTTTATAGGTGCTGCGAAGAGCCTGCCCGGCTTAGCCGGGCGCCTAATAGAGCCTTATTAGGAGCACGTGACCTAGCCACTAACGCTATCATCCGGGTTATAACGAGGCTATTGCCCGGGTTATAACGAGGCTAATAACGGCGTTGTCGTCGGGTCATTAGGGGTTATAACTTATAACCCCTTTCCTCCTTGCATAACTAGATTGGTCCGATACTAGCAGTTCTTCTTTAAGAGGCTGCAAACGGACCAATCGAACATAACGAATAAGAACAGGATCTATGGCCCGATTAAACGGGCCGCGTTGTTATCTCGGATCCGGCTAACGAACAAAGAAGGGGAAAAACAGGGATCTATAGCCCGGTTAAACGGGCCGCAATTGTCATCGTAGATCCGACCGGAAAGCAACGTTGCAATAAAGAAGGGAAAAATATATATTAGGCCAAAATGCCTAATGAATATAAATAATAAATACAAATCGCAAAAGGATTAAAAGAGCGTATTTAGGCCGGAATAGAACGTGACCGGTGCGACGTAGGGTTAAAGCAGGGCCGGGACGTAACGTTGCCGGGTCGAAGTAGAAAAACAGGGAATAAGGGGAAATAATAAACACACTAGCAGTCTTTAAATAAAGAATAAAACAAAAGACGTTATCTCAGGGACTAAGGAGTATCCGAAAGGGTCAGCTAGCCGAACTCGTTAGTCCTATTATCCTCTTCGCCTAGAACGTATCCGTATTATTATTATTGTCTATAGCCTCGTTTAGTGCCTTATGTAATACGACCTCTTCTACGTCCGCGTTGGTTGAAGTATTGCTAGTCGGGGCGGCGTGCGAGGTACGTTTCGAGGCACGAGCGAAGGTCGGAAAATAGCTCTTCTACTCGTTCGGCTAGGCGAAAGAGGGCCTGTTTAAGTTCCGGAACGCCTTAACAAGCGTTCGTAATAGCCAGTCGCAAGGGGATATCTCCTATAAAAGCAGGGCTAAGGGCACGTTAGTAGAGCTGCAGTTTATTAAATAGCAGCTCGAGGACCTCTTAGAGTGGCTTGCCGGGGTGCTATATCCGAAGCTTTTAAAATAACGTTATAGTCTACTCCGTGAAGTACTATCGCTAGTTAACATCGAAACGGCGTTTAAGAGCATCGTATACGGCCCGGAACGTGGCCGTAGACTAATTAATCTGCTAGATATAGTAGTCCTCGGCACGGCCGGCAAGGATTTAAACAATTAGTCCGTGAAATTAGCCTAAGGCGATTCGGTTAAGGCGATAGTAGGTCCGTATAAAGAGCCGGACCTTATCGTCTAAGATGTTATATAGCTCTCCCGTATAGTTATAGTCCTTCCTCTATACCTTAGCGAATTGCATCACGAGGTTCCTATCGGTAGGGACGTTTAGGACCTCGGGAGGTAGCATTATTGTATATGCCTTAAGGGGGAAGACGGGGACGGGAGCCGGGACGGGAGCCGGGACGGGGCCTTAGGGAATAGCGGTAGGAACGGCGGTAGGAACGGCGGTAGGAACGGCGGCAGGCTAGAACGGTTAAGCAGTCGCCGGGACGATAAACTCGGGGTGCCGGAACCGGTGACTTATCGGATAGACCGTATATTGCGGAGCCTAGGGAACGAATAGGCCGGGAATGACTAGCGGAGGCGGGCCGGGAATAACTAGCGGCGGGATAACGGGCGATAATGCGGGCAACGATACTCTTACGGCTCTTTAAACAACGGACGCTAGGGCTAACGAGGGCGCAGCCGTTAAAGCGGTAGGGAAAGGCGATAGCGGAACTAACGATACGGCGGCGGCAGTAGCTATTTATCTCGCGTAAGCTACTATGCCGATGTCGAATTATGCTTCCGAGAATTCGTCGGTAGGCTAGGCTAGGAGGTCTTCTACGGTCTATAGCATTACGAATTAAGGCGGGAGGGGTCTATTTCTATATCTTATATAGACCCCGCGCCGCTATATAAGCGTTCGCAATGCTCTTTTAAAGTCTCGTTAGACCGTATTTTAAGTAGCCTCGGTCTAGCCCTTAAAGTAGTCTCGGAAGTAGTCGAGAAGCTCGTACCCCTAGATATATACGTCGAATTCCGTATATACTATAAAGCGGGCGACGTACGTAGTTGCGGCGGCTTAACTTATCGTTCCTTCGTCGGGGCGGACGTCTTCCTCCTAAAGGGCAAGGTCGATATGCTTATAGAGGGTCTCGTAGACTCTAACGCCTCTCAAAAAGGTCGCACGCTAGTCGACGGGGGCCGGGTTTAGGGCTAACATCGTATTGCTTTCCGGGGTATTCTTCCGGGGTATTCTTATTAACGGGGCTTAAAGAAGCAAGCGGACTATATATTATGCCGGGTCGGAAGACGGCAGGGTATTTATCGTATATAAGGGTCTTCGTGCTTTTATCTTAATTAAATAGCTTGTGTGTTAATCGAATGTCCCGTGGTTTCGGGAGTGTTTATCGGGTTACGAGGGTCTTCGCGATGGTTTATCGGTATAAGCAGTAGGAACGATTAGGTCGTTATAGTCTGCGAAAACAACGATAGTTAAAGGGTTCGCGATACTTGCCTTTAGGGCAATAGGGTCGATTGGGTTACTATAGTCTGCGAAAATAGCAACTTTAAAAGGGCGATGCTTGCCGGGAGCGGGCAGCGGGCTCGTCGCGTTAGGGACGCACTATCGGAAGGGATCTAAACGGTAATCTAGACGGGTCTCTTTCGATAGTTAGAAGGGATCTAAACGGTAATCCAGAAGGTCCCTTATTCTTAGTATAGATAATCCTTCCGTCGACTAGGTCGCTGCAGTCTGCGAAAACAGCGATGCTAATGTTTAAAGATTAGGGGGTCTATCTCTTCCACCTAGCTAATCTATAATTAAGCGTTTTAATCACTAATTAGTGTTAGTAGGGCTCTACTACGTAGAGCGGCCGGAAGGTAAACCTATTGCACTAATTGGGTTAGGTGCATTAGGTTCTATTCTCTTATCTTACTAGCTAGGAAAGGGGGAAAAGGGGGCCCCTTTATAGGTGCTACGAAGAGCCTGCCCGGCTTGGCCGGGCGCCTAACAGAGCCTTGTTAGGAGCACGTGACCTAGCCACTAACGCTATCATCCGGGTTATAACGAGGCTATTGCCCGGGTTATAACGAGGCTAATAACGGCGTTGTCGTCGGGTTATTAAGGGTTATAACTTATAACCCCTTTCCTCCTTATATAACTAGATTAGTCCGACAATAAGTAAATATAAATAAATTAAGTTAAGAGAGAAGTACCTTTCTATTACTCTTACTTATGTCTAATCGTAACTTTTAGAGAGCCACTATATATACCTCGATCGTGTGCATATCACCGCACCGCGCGTGCTGTACGAAGCGAAGTACTACTCGAAGCCATCTATGTCGGCTGCGGGCGAAACCTACAACTCGCTCGCGGAATACAAAGGCGTGGTCGTCAGATCAGCAATGACGGGCGGTTTCGTCTCGGGAGAATTGGCCGTGAACGGTCACGGAGAGACGAGACGGCGACACCGAGGGTAGTGCCTCTAAGCAAGGTGAGGAATCCACAGCACGCAGCTACGTAACTAGCTCGTGAATAAGTCGGGTCGTGTGTACACGCACTGTGTACTACCTACTCGGTGTGTTGTGCGACAAGGGCTTCGAGCATCAACGTGGCACTCCCCAACCTCCGACAGCACACCAGTGCGTATGTATCCTCCTGCCTTAGCCTCGGCGCTGCTTTCATCGTCATCACCAGTTGACCAGGGCGTCCCCTGCTGCCCGGTTTGCGCCGAACAGGCCAAAAAGAGACAAAAAGAAACAGTGGTATGTAGTAGTATGTACTTCGTATATAGTACTCGTCTTTCGGGCGCTGCCAACGTCGTGATGATTCCTAGGTGCGTGTGTGCCGCTGCAGCTGCACGTCCGTCATGGGCCAGGCACGGCATCGATCGTCTTTGGTGTGTCTAAAAAATCGGACCTGGAAACACGAGTACACGAGTACATATGTACCTAGGTACTGGTCACCGGAGGCTCCTTGTCTACCTTCGCGCGCCGGGCGGGGTTCTGGTCTATGGCTGAGTCACTATGTTAAGCGGCAAAACCATGTTAAGCTAGTCCGTAATGTTACTACAGTGGGGTAACAAAAGTTACGATTAGCCCGATGTTTGTATACCTACCCTATACTTCTACGGGAACAATAAAAACTCTACTAAAACTTAGCGCGTTACTTAAAACCTCTTAAATTTTTACTTAAGCTATATAACATACTAAAGTCAATAAAGACATTTTACTTATAATTTATAACGCTATAGGTACTTTTATGTTTTTAAAAATAGAATATTTTAAAACTTTTAGTAGTTACTTTCTTATTTTTGCTTCTTCTATTAAAATAGAGCTTATTATAACTAAACAATTTACAAACGATTTATTTTTAGGTTCTTAAATATATAATATAGATATATAAAAAGTTTCTTTTATTAATTATTTATATATAATTATAAATCGATTTAAATATAAAGGGTATTTCTTTTAGTACTTATTACTAAGTAAAAGCGAGTTTAAAAACTTTTATAAGTAAAAGAGAGAATTAGTTAATATATAGATAATAGTCGTATAAATACTTTACGTAAATGCTTTTATTATAATAATAATAGAATATATATATTATGCTAGTAAGAATTAATAAATATTATTATTATTATTATTAAAGTACTTTAGCTATCTTAACGGGCCTAGTGCCCCTACGTTTAGCTAGCATAGGAAAAACTAAGCGGCCTAGGGGAAAACCTATATAACGTCTATCTATCTTAACGTCGGGCCGGATGCGGCCTATATTCGCTACGGTTAATTAAGTTTAGTTACTACCGCCGGTCTAGTGCTTAATAAAGATTACCCCGCTTAGGTAGGCCCGGGGGCGTTAGGGTTAAGCGGATAGTCTAACTTAGTAAAGCCGGCGCGTAGACGGTACGTAAGCGATAGGGTATAGGCCGGGGCCCTGCCTAGCGGGTCGGAACGTGGAAAAATAAATCTTAGTAAGCGTATAATCGAATATATAAATATATATAAACATATATAAACGTTAAAAAGGGCTAGCGCTAAGAGCCTTATCGTCCTACTCCCGGAGCTCCCCCCCGCCGGTATTACGGCGGTCTATCTTCTCCGTAAAGGCTATTACGGCCTAAAACTACTATAGTAGGCGGTATTTAAAGAACTACTAGATAAGCGGCTTTATAGCGGCGGGGCGGTTAAGCGCCGCCTTAAGGTCGCTCTCCTATCGGATGCCTTTTAGTAAGGCCGCCCTCGCGTTAGTAAAGGTAAGGCACCGGAGGAAGAGGTAAAACGCGGTCTTACGCACGGTCCCGCACTAATAAAGCGGCGAGTCGACGTTAAGGACGTTCCGGTCGAATAAAAACCCTTATAGACCGATCTTCCCGGTCTAAATCTAAATAAGCGCGGAGCTCTTATGCTTATATAATCCGTTATATACCTTTAGTACTTTCTTCGGCCGGTCGAAGTAAGGGTTAATATCTACCGGCTGCCGTACTCTTTATAATCGCTTCGCCTCTATCGCTTAGAGATCCTCCTTTTAGCACGCCTCTTAATCGCGGAGGACCGCCTCCTCCGTTATAGTGCCCTAAGGGCACTAGTCCTAAAGCTATACGTCGTACGGCCGGCCGGGCGGCTGGGTCGGCCGACGGGGTTAAGGCAGTACTCTCGCCGGCTTCTCGTAAGCGCGTCGGATCTAGTCCGCTATACCCGACTCCTTAGTTCGCTCTTTATACCGCGCGAGGCGGTCGTTAAGGTAGAGGTCGAGCGGCGGGACCGCCGTCTATATCTCTAGGTTCTAGATCGGGGTCGCCCTAAACGCCTTAGCTACTACCTGTAGGCAGCTCGACTAGTATACTATAAGCGCTTTTACTAAGCCGGTAGGTTTCCCTCCTTTAGGCGTAGGCTTATAGAACGTCGACGCCTTATAGGCGAGCGCGCTTTAAACTATATTAGCGTAGACTATCCTTACGCTTTATAGTCGTATGCCTTATATAAACGCCGTAAGCTCGGTAAAGGCTAGCGCTTATATACCTATTTTCGTCTTAAGCTTCCTAACTTAGGCTTTCTATCGTAGCTTTCGGTTAAACTAAACCCTTAAGAACCGCCTATCTTCGGCCGGTCGGACTATATTCGTCTTAAGCTAAAGCTTCGTTAGTATCGGCTTATAAGTCCGCGTAAAGTAGATTAGCTCGCTTTTCTCTAGCTTAAACTTAGCGCCGACCTCTTTTACCTACTTATCGTACTTCTTCTAAGCGCTCTTTAAACGCTATATAGTCGCGGCTACGGTCTTACCGTAGGCTAAAAGGTTTATATCGTCGGTAAAGCCGACGGTAGTAACCCCTATCTCCGGCTTAAGGTCGTCGTATAGTAGCGCGATATAAAAGAGGAAAAGGATCGGTAAGAGGGGCGAGCCTTAAGGCACGCCCGTAGGTACCTCTTAGGTCTCCGCCGGCGCGTTATTAAAGTAGAGCTAGGCCATCCTCCCCTTAAGGAAGCTCTTAACCTATGCGACTACCTAGCCTAAGAAACCCCTCTAGTAGAGGGTCTTAATAAGGTACTTATAGTCTACCCTATCGAAAGCTCCCTTAAGGTCGAGCTAGAGGAACGACGCTACCCTTCCTTAAGCCTACGTCGTTTTTATAAGCTCTGTTATAAATCGTATCGCCGTCTTAGTAGACTTTTTAGTCTTATTCCCTATCTACCCCTTAGGCAGGAGGTTATACGCTTTTACTACGTCTACGATCCTCCTTGCGACTATAGCCTTAAGGATCTTCCCTACTATACTAAGGAGAGATATTAGCCTCTACCCTTAGGCTTATTAGAGCTAAGCCGCTGTCTTCCTAGGCTTCGGTAGGACGATAATAGCTATATATCGGAACCGTCTTAGAAAATATCCGACGTCGTAACTAGCGTTAAGCAATACCGTAAGCACCTTAAGCAATAGCTCTTTATAGGCCTTAATTAGCCTAACCGGGAGGCCGTCCTCCCCTACGGCCTTCTACGACGCTATCTTCTTAACCGCCGACCTAACGTCGCCGACTATAAAACGCTGCGATATTATATAGGCCTCCCGGGCGGCTTAAGGGCTCCCCTCGCCTCTCGCTACTAGGGGTAGGAAGAACCGGGCCGCGAGGGTCTTTGCCTTCTCTACGTAAGTGCGGGCCGGCCCTATTAGGTCGCTCGGTCTCTCTAAGTCTAGGATATATATCGCCTATAGTAGGCTGCCGCTTTAAAGCCGCGCCTACCTCTCGATCTTCTAAAGGAGGGCTTAATTAGCGGCTAAATCATAGGTAAGCTCCCGCTAGGAGTCTCGTTATATAGTAATAATAGCACGCTAGAGGGCTATCTTCGCCTCGTCTAACGTCTCTTAGGTCGTCTAATTGCCGGACGCTAAGAACGCCTAAAGGGCGCGTTTAGCCTCCCTATCGCACCGGTCTACCTTTATAGTCTATTAGTTAGGGCGGCCGCCGTTAGTATAGCCGCGGGCCTTAGGTATATAGTCTTTCGCAATCTCGGTTAACTAAGTAACTACTTAGTCTACGTACGCCTCGACCTCCTTAAGGGTCGTAGGCGTAGTTAGCGCGGCCCTCGGCCGGAACTTTACGATAGCTACTGCTTAAGCCTTATCTAGGTCGAGTTTCCTCTAGAGGCGGTTAAATCCTATCGTCCGGGCCGCCGGCCGATAAGTTAGCGGCCCTATATCTACCTTTAGCCGTTGCGATATATAATCTAATCCGACGAGGCCTACGTTTCTATAGTACGTTACGCTTAAACCCCGAGACGCTTAGGCGAGGTCTATTATACTATTCCTCCGGCCCTTAGAGGCGATGCGTATAACCTAGCCCTTAGGGGTTATAAGCCCGAGGCGCTATTACGCCGTTAGCGCTAAGAGGTCCTCGCTATTCCTAAAGGTACGCTTATAGGCGTCTTAAAGCGGGTAATAGCTATTAAAGTCCCTTACGAGAACGTATTAGGTATATAACGATTTAATCGCGAGGTTAAGGAGCGGAGTAGTCGGGAGGGGGGAGTTAACCGGCGGGGAGTAAACTAAAAAAACTATAGTATTAAAATTAGTAAACGTAACGCTATACTAGTCTATACCTTAGTCGCTCGTCTATATATCGATGCCGTGCCTCTTATAGACGTATAGCGCGCTTCGGGTCGCCCTAAAGATAAGCCTATAGTCGCACCGCCTTAAGCACGCCGGGGCTTCTATCCTACTATTAATTAGTGTCTCTTAAAGTGCTATAATATCGTACGTCTTAAAGGCGGCGAGCGCGAGGTATATATTCGCGCCTATCCTTATAGTGTTTTAGTAAAGGATGTCTAATATTAAGGGGGGTCGGAAAAAAGGTCGTCGTTAGGAGCGGGCGCGGCTTTAACCGTAGCGGTATAAGCCCTTACCGACGCTAAGGCCGGCCGCGACCGTAGAAGCCCGCGAATAGTCGACTAGCCTTACGCCCGGCCGGCCCTTATAATATCCTAAGGCCGGCCGGGGGGAAGGGCGGGTAGTAGGGGGGGGGGGGGTGTCCTATCGTCGCCGTTTTAACGGCGACGACTACGGCGCGGTAGGAAGCGGAAAGGGCTACGTATAGGTCGGCGCTTGCTTAAAGCGCATCGTCGGTATCACTACGGCGGTAAACCGCCTTAGCCTCTAGGAGTATGCCTCCTAAGCCCTATCCTAAAGCTTCTCCGCCTTAGGGTAGTGCCTATCCTACGCCGCGTGTCTCCCCCTATAGAAGGTATACCGGTATAGGATCTGCCTAATAGTAGCCGCATATATAGCTTCGTCGTATATAGTCTTAACGCGTACCGCCTATACGTCGCCTTCGCTATATAGTACTTCGCGACGTAACTATATTAAAAACACTAGTAGCACTACCTCGGCCGGATTATATCGTCGAAGGGCTTTATATCGAAAATCTCCGCCTATATTACTATGCTAAAGTCGTAGAGCCTATTCGCTACCTCTACGCCGTCTACCGTAATAATTAAGGTCGCTTTTATGCCCGCCCTTATATAGGCCCTTTTAGGGTAAAGGTAGATAACCTTAACGTCGTTCTCTTTAGCTAGTTCGGCTATTAAAGCGGCGTCGTCCCCTCTTTAAAAGACTATTATTAGGACGCCCTTTACTATTACCGTAAAGCCGCCTTAAGATAGCATCGTCTTCTTCCTAAAAGCCTTCTCTAGCTACTCCTTATCCGCCTTATACTTCTTTACATTCTGCTTAAATATAAGCGCGATATCGCCGCTACGGAGGACCCGCGCCGCTTTTATAGCGGGCTCCTTAAGGGCGCGATTAACGTCGTTAACGATTGCTTAAAGGGTTCTACGTTAGAGATCTAAGGCGATCCCTTCGTATCGGACCGTAAGCTAGTTTTCGTAGCGGGCGAGAGTCGGCTTCTCGCTATTAGCCCCGATATTATAGCTACCGCTAGCGCCTCTAGGCGCGGGCTAGCGTTACGTTAAGGGCGCGATAGTAGCAGCCGCGACCGCGGCCGCGGCTACGTCGGCCTAAGACTTCGACGCTTACTTCGATAAGAGCGCCGCCTCGATAGCCTCCTTTACCGACTCCTTAACCGATTTCTTAAGCTAGCCTACGGTCGTATAGACCGTAGTGTCCGCTCGGATCTTCTCCTCCTATTCCTTTAGGTAGCCCTAGAGAACGGACTTAAAGGCCCCTTAGACGCCTTAGAGGGCCTCCTTAGGCACTAGACCTACGAATTTTAGGTAAGCGGTACTATCCCTTCCTATTAGTTTCTCTTTGCCCGCGTTAGGCTTAAGGGGCGCTTTAGTAGTAGTCGGTAGGCTATATACGCTAGCCTTTAACCCCCTTCTCGCGATATTAACGTCTATCGGCTTATAGCCTACGTCCGTCCCTTAATGCGCTATCGCGCCTAAGGGCAACTAGGTCTAAGGAATCCGATTCTCGAGTCTAAATTGATTTTATAATCCGGTGTCGACCTCGGCGGCTATGCGAGGAGATCGTAGAGCTTTTTAACTAAGTATTTCTCGAATTAATAAATAATTAATATAGAAATACGTTAAGTATATATTTTTTACTAAAAGGAAGGTACTCTTTATATTAATATATATTTAAATATACGGAACTCCTACTACTATAAACTCTATACTATAAATAGGAATAATAGCTTCGGTATAAAGAAAACTCTTTTTTAAATATAAAAGCGTTTTCCTTTAATATAAAAGAAAGTTTTTAAAAAACTCTAAAGAATACTTTAATAGTAAAAGTAATTAACTATCGTATTTAATATAAAACGTAAAACTAAATATAGAGAATTAAAACGATCGTATACTTATTATATATAATATAATATATAATATAGTATTTTTAGTTTGCCGGAAACTAATATCTATAAGTAAATACAAAAGCAATAAGTTAAGAGAGAAGTACCTTTCTATTACTCTTACTTATGTCTAATCGTAACTTTTAGAGAGCTACTATAACGTAATAGGTTTAACATAGTGTTCTAGTCACTATAAGAATAGCCGAAAAAATAGTTTTAGTAGAACATCGTTTTATATAGGAAAAACAGTTATAAAATAAAAATGGTTTTAGCAATAAATAAAGAGTACCTAGTGCTAGGTGTACTCGATACCGGCTGCGGGGCCGGGGCCGGGGCCGGGTAGGGGCTACCTAGGTACGAGGGGATAAGCTACGGCGCACGCATAGGCATAGGCATAGGCATAGGCATAGGCATAGGCATAGGCTATAGGCTATAGGCTACGGGCTACGAGGGACAGGCTACGGGCTACGAGGGATAGGCATAGGCTACTAGGGACAGGCATAGGCTATAAGGGAAAAAAATTACATTAGGCGGAATCGAACATAGAGCTACGAATACAAGGACACGAACTACGATTTACGCCGCTTAGCTAAACGGGCTTACTAATTATTAAAGGTCTCGAACCTTTTCTTACTATATAAAGGTAATAGCGCGACTTAGGGTGCGGGGTAATCTATAAACCCGCGCAACACGGCCAATAGCTAATAGGGCTACAAACAGCGGCTAATAGGATGTTAAGGCGACTAATAGGGCTTTAGGCGGCAAAAGGGCTAAATTCGTTAATACGGTTTTAAGCGTATTATCGCGATAAGTAGGAAATTTATGTTAGAAGGATCGTAACTTCCTATATTATTAAGATTTTGCTATAAATAAGAGTGTTTATTCTGTATTACTAAATTAAACCGCTGTAATAGAGTAACGCGCCCTATAATAGAGTGACGCGCCCTATAACATAGTCACACACGCCTAAAATAGTGACTCAGCCACTAACTAGAACCCCGCCCGGCGCGCGAAGGTAAGTCTAAAACTACTTCGTACCGTTGCTAGTATTAGACCCCTAGCCGGGGGGGAAACCAGCTAGTTGTTTCGATACATATCGGACGAGGTTTCGGGGGCATGTTAATGCGAGAGAGGAGGGCAAAAACCCTATCAAATTTAAGGCTCGACTAACCGGACAACTACCCTGCCTAGCCGGCTAACTTTTTTATAAGGTAGTATAGCTAGTTAAGGCGTAGGGCCGATACCGCACATTTAGGTGTATATATCCCCCGCGCCTATACTAAAGACTTATAGCAAGAGCCGTATACTAAAGAATAGTAAGAGCCGCTATAAGGCTATCGCGACTTAAGGGAAATCGTATATTAAGCGCCCTAGCTGCTTATAACTCTACTCGAGGCTATCTTTATATAATTCCTACGCTACCTTTACTTCCTTTATATCGTCTGCTTTTATCTTATCCTAGTCTATATAAGGGTCTTCGACTATTAGTGAGATTAGGTCTACGACCTAATCCGTATTCTTATATAGGAGCGGGGAAGAGGCACGTACGGGCGGGGAAAAGGGCTCGTGCGAATAAGGGTAAGGGGCTCGTGCGGATAGGAGTAAGGGGCACGTGCGGACAAAAGGGTACGTACGTAGAGCTATATATCCGCATACATAGGTGCGCTTACACTTAGCTCTTTATAGATAATTTCTTCACCTATATAGAAGGCACCTATATAATTACTATGCCTACCTTATTATAGCATTATCTATCTCTCTTTTTTATAGACTTATTAATACGATAACGTCCCGCTTTTATAATAGCGGCACGTATTAATTAAAACGATAGGCCGCTACGATAAAAGCGGCACGCGTAGTAATACTAGCTGCTATTATAGACTTATTAGATAACGATATAGAGGACGTCTTTAAGCAATAGGCCGAAGGGTCTTAGCAGCTATAGCTACGATAAGAGGCGCTAAATAAGCGGGCCTTCGTAAAAGCCCGCCTTTAATAGGAAATAACAAAAGCCCGTTTAGGTAAGGCGACGGCGGATACCGCACCTTCTATAGCGGAAGAAGAGCGCCTTCTAGTGCTACTATAGAAAATAGCCGTTAATCCGGTTAAATAAAAGGGGTTACTAAAAGTCCTTAGTATTAAAATAGGATCTACGGCGCTTACCTCTACGGATACGCTACTCGCGCCTATAGCTACGTCGATAAACTCTCCCGCGGCTAAAGACGCTAGCATAGCTAACCTAAGGACGGCCCTTAAAGCCGCCTTTAGCAAAAGGAAGCCTCTACCGTAGCTTATATAAGATAGTAAGCTAAAGTCTTTTTACTTCTTCTTATATCGCCTCTATAGTAAGTTTACCGTTAACGAGAAGTAAGGCCTTAATAATTACCGTAATACCGCTTAGTATTCGCTGCTCTATACGCTGCTTAAGCCTTAGATATAGCGGATTTCTAGGTTTTAAGAGAGTAGCGGGCTTAATAGCGCCTACGACCCCTATGCCTTTTTTAACCACCTTATCTACGCGTTCGGCAATGTATAAGAGTAAGAGAAAGCGTAAGATAGGTTATAGATCCTCTTTTAGAAAGACGGCTAAACGTTTAAGAACTTCCTTCCCGATTTTAAAAAGACTATTACTTATGCCGCCGGAAATAGCGTTTAAAGAGATAGTGCTAAGCTTATATAGCTACGAAATTCGATTACTCCGTAACTATAGGAGATGCTTATCCTAATTAAGATGCCTACTAACTTCTAGGAGTACGTAGGTCGCTTTACGAAGGTAGCCTAAAACTATAAGCAAAGCCCTAACTTTTAGAAGTTGCGAAAGCGCGCTAGCACGAACGGCGTTAGCAATATAAATAGAGGAGTAATTACTAAGAACGCTATAACGCTCCCGCCGCTTAGATCCGCGCTTAATACTACGGTAGACTACGAAGGCGACGTTATAATATCTACTATACGGCCCGCTCGTAGAAGAGCGAGGACACTATCCGCCGCCTTAGGCAGCGCGCCCTCCTCTTCTATATAGCGAGCTAAGTAGGTATTAAAGGCGGAGCTTTAAAAGCGGAGAGAGGAAGGGCTTTACGTACGCTATAGCGCGGATAGATATTTTGCTATAGACTGCCTATATCGTCCCGCTCGCCCTATAAAGCGAGCCGAACGGCCTATAGCGATTCGCGCTACCCGACCTTCTCTTAAGTCTAATATTAAGGAGGATAATAATATCCCCGCCGCTACTAGTGCGGAGGGAAACGCATAGCTCCGGAGTATAGACGGGCCCTAAAGCCTAATTCGCTAGCACTAGAGAAAAAAGAGTTAACTAACCGTATTAAGACTTCTCCTACCTTAATACCTATTGTTATTAACTATATAAACCTCGTCTTTACTCTTATAGACGAAGGTTGCTAATACTACGCCGCTATTAATAAGGCATTTATATAAGAACTACGTTTATTAGTTAAAGATATAGGACCTTAGTACGTACGAGGAGCCTTAAGCGTAATAAAAGAGGCGAAGATTAAAGGTATTGTATAGATAGCTACGGAGATTAACGGGCATAAGAAATTGCTCGTTATATATATTATTCTTTAGCTCGAATTTAACCTAATCCTTAGAAAGCCTTAGCTTTTTTATATAGAGTCTTACTTTATACCGCACTAAGGAAGGCTTTAGTATAGGAATTCGTAGCGTTAGCTACGGTATATTAATAAAAACGAGCTTAAGGACACCGAGTGTGCTATAAAGCTTCGAGAGGCTAAAGAACTTATAGCTTTAGTATTTATCGGTATAATTAACCGAATCCGTAGACGATACGGCTCGGAAGCCGCTACGGCTACTATTTACGCAATTAGCCTCGCGGATATCGAAAAAGCCTTACGACTAAAAAAGCCGAAGACGGAAGCCGAATTACGTTAAATAATCCTTACGTAGTTCTATAACCTACTGCCGCTCTTTCGGAAAAGCGAGGCCGATAAATTAAACCTATATAAGCCCGGCATTAACTACGCGATACCGCTTCGCAAGGATTCCTATAGATAAGATATAGTTCCGCTCTTTAGGCCGCTATACGCGATATCTTAAGACGAGTTGCTTATATTAAAGAAAACACTACGCGGCCTTTTAGATAAAGGGTTTATTTAGGCTAGCTCTTCTAAAGCCGCCGCTCCGGTGCTATTCGCGCGGAAACCCGGAGGAGGACTACGTTTCTACATAGACTACCGAGCGCTTAACACAATAACACGACTAGACCGCTACCCGCTTCCGCTTATTAGGGAGATACTCTATAATATCGCTAAAGCAAAGTAGTTTATTAAGTTAGATATCTATTAGGCGTTCTATAAGGTGTGAATTACGGAAGGTAATAAGTAAAAGCCCGCGTTCCGTACTCGCTATAGGCTTTTCGAATAGATAGTAATACCGTTTAGGCTTATAGAGGCTCCTAGCACCTTCTAACGGTATATTAATAGCATTCTTCGCGAATTTCTAAAGGAGTTCGCTTCCGCCTATATTAATAATATTCTTATCTATATAAGCGGCAGCCTAAAGGATTATATAGATAAAGTACGGAAGGTGCTAGACCGGCTCTCCGAGCCTAGGCTATACCTCGACCTTAATAAATGCGAATTTAGCGTCCGTTAGGTTAAATACCTTAGATTTATTATTATCGCGGGCGTTAGTATATAGGCGGACCTCGTTAAGATCTAGGCTATTCGAGATTAAATAGCCCTAACTTCGTAGAAGGGTATATAGAGTTTCTTAGGATTTACGAACTACTACCGGATTTTTATTCGTTAATTTTCTTATATCGTCGGTCCGCTAGTAGCTCTTACCGGCAAAGGGGTAGCCTTCTATTAAGGTGCCGTATAGGCAAAGGCGTTCTAGACGTTAAAGGACCTATTTTATAAGTCCTAGTGCTGCTATAGTAGGACTTTAATTATCCCGTAATACTTAAGGCGGACTATAGTAGATTCGTACTTAAAGGTACGCTTTCGCAAAAGGTAGACGGCTAACGTCGCCCTATAGCTTTTTACTCCTATAAGCTTACCTCCGCCGAATAGAACTACGCTATCTACGATAAGGAAATGCTCGCTATAATTAGCTATTTAAAGCAATAGTAAGCGGATCTCTATAGCTATAAGAACTTTAAGATCCTTATAGACTATCGTAACCTTAAGTATTTTATAACTCGACGTTATCTCTCTAAGCGATAGGCCCGCTAGGCGGAATACCTTTCGCGGTTCCGTTTCCGGATTAAGTACCGACTTAGAAAAGAGGCTATAGTGCCGGACGCTCTATCTTAGAGATATTAAGATCGGCTTTCTAACGAAGATTATAATGCCTAAGAGCTTTAAATACTCCCGGAGGAGGCGCTACGTATATATCTTAAAGCAATACTTATCGGTACGGACGGCGTAGTCTTAGTTAATAGTAAGGGCGATAAAGATAAGAACGATAGCGAGGAGGATAATAAAAAAGACGTAGAGCCCGATATTTAAGATATAGACGATACTTAGGATATAGACTTTATAGCGGCTATAACCCGGGACGACTTTAACGCGTAGGACGCGGAGTTAACTACTAATATAGGGCTTAACCGACGAATTTTTTAGGACGAGGAGCTTTAGCGTATATAGGACCGCTTAGCAGCTTAAGACGTTACCTATAAGAGCGTACGCTACGCTATAGAGGCAAGAGCACGACGATTCGACCTTAAGCTTAACCTTAAGGTATAGGTAGCCGACTGCTACGTAGACCTACGTAAGCACCTACGGTTCCGCGGACGGCTCTAGGTTCTTAGTTCCTCTATAACTATAGAGGCCGTAGTAAAAGACGCTTCCCTAGAGCTAGAAGAAGGGAACGCGCTTTAAAGACGGCTTATTTAAATAGTATACGACGCTAGCGTCGTCGGCTACTTTAGCCGCGAAAGAACAATTGCCGCTATATCCTACGACTTTTATTAGCCGCTCCTTTAGCTATACGTTAGACGATTTCTCCGCAACTATAATATCTATAGGCGTATAAAGATTTAGCGTACGCTTAAGAAAAGGTTGCTTAAATCGCTTCCTATGCTAGACCGGTTTTACATATATATTTAAATAGACTTTATTATAGACCTCCCTCTTATAAAAAGCGGCAACCGTAATCTTTAGGTAATTAAAGACCGTCTAAGTAAGGAAGTTATATTAGAACCTATACCCTCTATAGAAGCGGAGATCTACGCGGAGCGCTTTCTAGTATACTATATATAATACTATTAGTAGCTAACGTTAATTATAAGCGATAAGGGCTTAAATTAGATAAGCCACTTCTAATAGCACCTATATCGGCTGCTATAGATTATATAGCTGCTAAGTATAGCATATTATCCGTAAACCGATAAAGGGCCGAAACGGCTTAACTAGGAAGTTTAAGCTTACCTTTAGGGCGTTATCGACTATAACTAAAGGGACTAGGATAAATAGCTCCCCGTAGCGCAAATAGCGCTTAACGGAAGAAATCACTCTTTAATTAGTATATCGCCTTTCTTCGCACTATATAGGTACGAACCGGTATCTCTATTTCTAATCGCCGTAGATATAGCAGTAGAAAAGCCGTCTAGCAATAGCCTAAAGGGACGCGTAGCCTCCTTTACATAGCGACTTAAGTAGGTCTCGGACTTCTATTAGTTATTAATAGCCTCGGTAGCATAAGACTAAAAGCGGTATATTAATAAACGGCGGGAACCCGTAGAGCGATTTACGGTAGGTAATAAAGTCTAGGTAGACCTACGGAACTACGTATCTTTAAGGCCGAAGAAGAAGCTCGATTAATTATACGTAAAATTTACGGTTAAGAGAGTGCTAAGCCCGTAAGCCGTCGAGCTAAAGGGACTGCCTAACGGGATTTACCTTAATTTTAACGAAGACCTTCTTCGTCGCGTAGCAGTAGATCTAATGCCTAGGTAAGTAATAGCGGACCTATAGCCTCCTATAATCTTAGTAGAAAGAGAAAAAGAGTTCTTAGTAAAGGAAATTCTTACCGTACGATAGAAGAAGGTCGGCCGCGGTAGTAGGCGCGAGGTCCTCGTAAGGTAGTAAAGGTACTAAAACCCGACGTAGCACCTAGCAGCGGACTTCGCAGATATAAAAGCGCTCGATCGCTTCGAAGAGCGCTTTAGGGCTATTAGAAAAAACAATCGACCGCCCGACGCTATATTACCGGCAAAGATACGATAGAAGAGGGTACGGTTTACGCTCCCTAAAGCGAGCCGTATAGCTTAAGGCGCGGCCGGGCCTTACGTAATACGTCGTTAAATTTTCGCTTAGGTAAGGTAAAGGTCTTATATAAGGGTCTTCGACTATTAGTGAGATAAGGTCTACGACCTAATCCGCATTCTTATATACGAGCGGGGAAGAGGCACGTGCGGGCGGGGAAAGGGGCTCGTGCGAATAAGGGTAAAGGGCTCGTGCGGATAGGGGTAAGGGGCACGTGCGGACAAAGGGGTACGTACGTAGAGCTATTTATCCGTATATATAGGTGCGCTTACACTTAGTTCTTTATAGATAATTTCCACACCTATATAAAGGGCACCTATATAATTACTCTGCCTACCTTATTATAGTCTATCTCTATAACCTCCGCCTTTTTCTATTATGCCTCTAAGATATCTATTAGATCTTTAATCTACGGCTCGGACTAAATAAGCACGATTATAGGTCTTAATAGGTCTAATAGGTTGTATAGTAAAAGAGGTTATATTAATATAATAATTAAGATGTCTATATAGCCCTTATTTTCTTAAGGGGCTTGTTTTATAGAAGATTTTCCCTAAAGCCACGTAACGGTTATACTAACCTAATATAGTAGCCTCTATTATATAATCTAACACACCCCCCTAGCTTTAAACCTATATCCGCGGGAGGGAAGCTAGTGTAAAGAGGTCGCTAAATAGCTTAAATCCGATAAGTTTTTAATCCTCGTTCTATCGTTAAGCTATCGGGTCGGGATATTATTAATCCCTGCCCGTTTATTCCTACGCTTAAGCGCCTTAGAGAGTGCGGCTTCTTAAGCTCTTATATATCTTCTTAATCCTTCGAGGACCCCTCGTCCTAACTATCTTCCTTCTTAGCTCTCTACGCTTAATCGAGCTATAAAGCCTTTAAGCGCTAGCTATAGCTTAGACGCCGCTATACGCAGCCTCTTTAAGCCCTAAGTCCGTCGTCTCCCTAACGTCGTCGTAGGGCGCAAAAACACATATCGAGAGTACGGCTTTAATAGCTCTTACACCTCTTAATCTTCCTATACTATATAATTATCGGTTTATATCGCTTCGTCGGTCGATTCGGGGAGCTCTCGATCGGCGAGGCGTTATAAGATATCGTAAAGGCCGATTTATTCGATAAAGGCATTAAAGGAAGGCCCTTAAAGCGCCTTTATAAGGCCGTCTACTATTATCTTCGCGGTAGGAGTATACTTAACTTTAATAGTCTCGTTAAGGACCTCTATAACGCAGCTACCCGCGCAACTATAGAGCTAGGAGATAGGGATATATACACGATAGATAATATATTTTAGCTTAAGGACTATTCGGCTATTAGTCGCTAACTAGTCCCCGATAACCCCTCTCGAGGCCTAAAGGTATATCCCTAAGGCCCTAATATATCTTAAAAGAAGGGCAAGCTTTAGTCTTACTACGAGAGGGCAACCGTATTATAATAAAGGATTATTCGTACTTTTAACTATCGTTCCTACCTTCCTAAGCGTACCTTTAGTCTATCTTCTTATAATTTCTAAAGCTTCTCTTTTTTAGTTATCTAAGAGCGATAGCGCCGTGCGGTAGGCGCGTTTCCGGACGTATAGGCCGCGTAGGCCGAATAGGTCGTAGTAGCTATTAAATCGCTAGCCTATCGCCGTTACCTCGCGTAACGGAACTAATATTAGAAGACGAATATACTAACTTATATAAGGGCTATAACGAGCGTCTTAAGACGCTATTACTAATTTTTTTACTGTCTAAAGGGGCCCGATCTATCCCTTCGCGAAGTTAAACGTAAGCCGGCCTTTTACGACCTACCCCTCTGCGTATAGATATCCTCGTAGCTCTTTAAGCAAGAGCCGTAGAGCTTAAGGAGGAGAAAGGATTAAGAGATAGGATTACGGAACTTTAATAATAATTTTCGCAGTAGGGTAATTTATTCGGTAGGGACTTATATAAACGTCGCCGATAGTTAACTAAATCGAGGGAGAGTCATAGTAAGGAAATTAAAATAAAAAACATTCCTTAGTTATTATAACCGACTAACCTTTAAAAACGTCTCGATTAGATTAGCGATCTTAAGGATGCCTTTATCGCTACCCTACGTCGTTTTTAACGCAATAAGAATAAAATCTTATATGCCTTTAACTATATATACGTAGACTATAAGGCGAGATAGAGGCAATACCTCGACGAAAAGCTCTTTATAGAGAGGGAATTACTTCGCATTAACTAAGATAATTTTCGTAACTAGACCTTAATTTTAATTAAAGATATTACTAATCGCGAGACTCTTTTAGCTATATAACTATAGGAAGCACGCTAACGAGAGGGTTAATCCCCCCTCGATTTTAGTCTTTACCTAGATTCCCTTAAGTAATACCTAAAACGTCCGCTAGAAAAACTTATATATTTTCCTTTTTTGCGAAGTTACGTCTTAATCTTTAGGACTAAATCTCCCTTTATTTAGCGTCTACTTAGGATAATACTTATAAGGAGATAGTCTAACTCGCTTAACGCTTTTAGGATACTTTAGGAAATAAGAAGCGCTTTATAAAGCTAACTAACGACTAATCGACCCTAACTTAAGGGGCAAGAGGCTCCCGTTCGATAGGCTATCGCCGATGTAAAGGCCGAAATAGATCTACTAATAACTATTAAGATTCCGACGCCGCTAGATCGACCTCGAATAGCCGTAGAAACGGTCGTAGTAACGGCCGTAGGAACGGCCGAGGAAATAGTCGTAATAGTCGCAACGGTAGGAATAGATACGGTAGGAATAGCTATAGCAATAACCGGGGAGGAAATTCGTATAGAAACGGCGAAAGCTAATCCGGTATAGTTCTTTATTAGTATTGTAAAAAACTAGGCTATATATAAGCCGATTACTAAGCGATAGCGAAAGCTAACCGAGCTATAGCCGATTTAGAGATAATAAAGAAAGAGGGAAACGCCTAAAAGTCGAAGTAAATGCCTCTCCTTCGACTAAGCTATAAGTAAAGGTAGTTAAAAGACTACGTGCTATTAGAAAGCTACTAAGGCGAATACCTTATAAAATTATCGTTAATCTCGATTACGGTAGTAAAGTAGACTTAGTAGATATAAATTTTGCTTAAAAATAAAGGCTACGATAGCTTCCTTTATTAACCCTTAGATTAAAGGTAGTCGGGAATACGCTTATAAGACGATATAGAGTCTAGGAAGTTTCTATCTAACTCTAAGATAGTCGCTATAAGGAAAAGATAGTCATTCGCCCTTATATCGGCGTCGATAACGGATTAAAACCTAACGACGCATTAGTTTTATTTAGTATACCTATACTTTCTTAGGAATATATTTATCTCGTTCCTTTTAAGCGCGTTTAGTAGTTTAAACACTAACTTTCTAAGGTGTTATTACGCTAACCGTAGAAATTTTTATATAAGTGTCGGAATAAGGCATAGGTCTATATAGTTACACTAGACCTAAATTTTATGCTATTTCCCGATAAAGATAATAACTCGGCGAACCTTAAGCAAACGGGGGAAGAAATACCGGCGACTCTTTTAGACTTTTAAGATATGTTTTCTAAGCATAAGGCCGATTTATTGCTAAGGAATAAGGGCACCGATTATGCGATTAACCTATTGCCTAACTTTAAGCCGCCTTTTAGACCTATTTACCCTCTTTCTTAATCTAAACTTTAGGTTCTAAAGGAGTAGTTAGATTAGTCCTTTAAGCGTGGCATTATTCGGAAATCTAAGAGTTCGGCCGGGGCTTTTATCCTTTTTATGCCTAAGAAAGACGGCACTTTACGCCTTTATATAGACTACCGGGGGGTTAATAGTATTACCGATAAGAATCGCTACCTACTCCCTTTTATTTCGGAGATTATAGACCGTTATTAAGGGGCTAAGTACCTTTCGAAGATTAACCTAAAAAACGTATACTAACGCATCTAGATTAAAGGAGGGGATAAATAAAAGATAGCCTTTCGTACTCGCTACGGTTACTATAAGTATTTAGTATTACCGTTTAGATTAACTAACGCCTTTACTATATTTTAGTTATATATTAACTAAGCTTTTAAAGGCCTTATAGATACTATTTACGTCGTCTACCTTAATAATATTTTAATCTTTTCTAAGACCTATAAAGAGCATATAAAACACTTACGATAAGTCCTCGAACGACTAAGGAATACCGAGCTATTCGCTAATTTATCAAAGTATACTTTCTATAAGTAGTCTTTAGAGTTTTTAGAATTTATCTTATTTATTAACGGAGTTATAATAGACTTAGCCCGCGTTAAGGCTATTATAAATTAGGAAGAACCTTATTCTTTCTATAATATTTAAGTTTTTCTCGCTTTTATAAATTATTACCGACGATTTATTTTAAGATACTCTAGCATTATTGCCCCTCTTACTACGTTATTAAAGGGGAGCGTTAAGGGAAGAAAGCCCGGACGAGTATAGCTAAACACTAGCGAATTAATAGCGTTTTACGCTGTAAAAAACGCCTTTATAATAGCCCTACTTCTCCGACACTTCGACCCTTAAAGACCGATTCGCATTAAGACTAATGCCTTAATTTTCGTAATAGCTAGCATTTTTTTATAGCCTAATAACGAAGGCTATTATTATCCGATTGCTTTCTAGTTACGGAAGTTTACTAGCCTTAAGCTTAACTACGGCACCCTTAATTAAGAGATATTTACTATCGTTAAGTTATTTAAACACTAGCGATACTACGTTAAAGGGGCGGCAAATACCGTTAAAGTTTTATTAGATTACTAAAACCTTTAAGGCTTTATAAAGTAAGTATTCTTTAATAGAAGATAAGTACGTTAGTATATATACCTAGCTCTTTTCGATTTTACGATTAAATACTAAGCCGGTAAATTAAATTATGCTAATGCTTTATTAAGGAAGCTAGAATTTATAGGCAAAGCCCTACCGTCTATAAAGCTACTCCCGGAACTATAATAGAAGTTAGTAGTTATTCGGTAGGTATATATAGCTATAGATTCTATATAAAGCGACCTTAAGACGAGTTCTTAGGTCTCTACTATCTCTAAGCTTAACGAGATGTCTTTACGTAACGAAAATACATAAGCTCTTTAAGATTCGATCGCTTAGCATTTAGGAACGAGTCCCGCTAAGTTAGCTACTTAAGTTAAAAATATCGTTAGTTATAAATAACGGTGTTAAAGATAATTAGCTAGGTTAGTAGCTCGTTATAAAAAGGTCTATAAGAGCAATATCTCCGAGCCTTTTTTTAAGCTCTTTAAGAGGACTTAAGCGGAAGATCCGTAGACTATATAGCGAGTATAGGCCGAAAGTACCCTAAAAGAAGGGGTAAGTCCTTAGTTATTAAGCTTAGATAGACTTATTTTATATTCGGGAAAAATCGTAGTGCCCGTAGAGGTTGCCTTAAGGCAAGAGCTTATTTAGCTCTATTACGACGATCCCTTTATAAGATACTTTAGAATAGCCTATACGAAAGACCTCCTATCCCGGAAATTCTTTTAGGAAGGAATAGCTCGTAATATAAATAGCTACGTACGTTTATATTATATCTATTAAGGCGCCGTTCTAAAGCGGCATTACCTATACGGCGCCCTTAAGTCGCTGCTTATTCCTATAAGACCTTAGGAAGAAGTCTTTATAGACTTTACTACCGGTTTTCCAGAGTTATAGTTCGATAGTAAAGAAGTTAACGTAATATTAGTAATCGTTAACTAATACACTAAGTATAGCGTATTTCTCACGGTCTTTAAGACAATAATAGCGCCTAAGTTAGCTAAGGCTTTTTATTATAAGATTAAGCTTATCTATAGAGTACCGAAAGGCATTATTTCTAATAGAGGATCTCTATTTATTAGTAAGTTTTAGTTAGACATCTATTATATATTACGGATAAAACGTAGGTTATCGATAGCTTTTTACCTATAAACCGACGGTTAGACCGAACGGGTGAATTAGATACTATAATACTACCTTCGGTATTATATAAATGCCGAATAGAACAACTAGCTTAGACTACTACGAGAGGCTTAGTTCGCTTATAATAATACGAAGAATATAACTATAGGCTTTTCGCTTAATAAAGCATTATTCGGATACTAACTAGACTACTATATCTACCTTACGGACGATGCTATTAGTAAGGGAGTGCCTAAAGCGAGAGCTCGCATTAGTAAATTAGTAGACTTAAGGAAAAAGCTAGAGACTTATTAGCGATAAGCTATTAAGTCGTAAAAGAAATTCTATAACCTCTATTATAAGCCACTTACCCTTAAGGTTAAGGACCTAGTAGGACTCTCTACGAAGAACTTACGCCTTAAGGACTAAAGAAGGAAGCTATTACCTAAATACATTAGACCTTTTAAGGTCCTTTAAGCTATTAGT
Organism: Ophiocordyceps sinensis; assembly: GCA_012934285.1. Taxonomy (NCBI): domain Eukaryota; kingdom Fungi; phylum Ascomycota; class Sordariomycetes; order Hypocreales; family Ophiocordycipitaceae; genus Ophiocordyceps; species Ophiocordyceps sinensis. Next base: position 14,220,904 of record JAAVMX010000003.1, read on the forward strand.
AAGTAAGCGTACCGCCTAGCCCTACTAGACAAATACGACCGGCTTTATAATATATTTTATATTAGTCTTCTTAAGCCGTAGGCAAAATAGGCTATTAACTAACACCTTAGCGAATTACTGCCGATGCCTAACCTCTACGATGCCGAAGGAGAATAGTTAGTCTAATAAATTAATAACTATAAGAAGAAGAAAGGCGTTACCTACTACTTAGTGAAATAGGAAGGTTAGCTAGCCGAATATAACTAGTAGGTTGCTTAAGACGATATAGCGAATGCCTAAGAACTTATTAACGAATACCTAGAGATACGACTAAAGAAACGACGGAAATTATATATTACGAAATAACTTCTTTTTAGCTTACCTTAACTTTTCTACTTCTACTCCGCCGCTACTTTATCGTTATTCCTTAATATCTATACGGTAAAAGTCTCTTACTTTTATTTCGCTAGTAAACTCCGCAATAATAGGGAGACGTTTTAACTACTCCCCCCTTCCTTAGCGACCGCTCTCCTCGATTATTTTATATAAATTATCGTATGTATATTCTCGTCCTACCCGTTATAGGGTAAAACCTACGTCCTTAATCACTAGACGAAGCTTTTAGTCCTTATTCTCGTATATAGCTTTTCGTCGCTTTATTAATACCTACCGGTATTTAAGACGACGTTTTATATATAAACGTTTAGCACCTAATACCCTTTATTCCTCTCGGTAGGCCGTTATTACGGCTATAAACGATATATAAACTTAGTAGAAGATTAACTTTATCTTCTTTTTCTCTATCTCGTCTTAAGTAGTCTATAACTTAGCTATCTTAGTCTAAATAGCGTATAGATCTACTATATCGCCGGATATTATTGCCGGCATTTATAATTTTATTAGCAACTATATCCCGACTTAATAGGGAATAAGGAGCTTACCGATTCGTAGAGGTTACTACGCGAGTTATATTAAATATATTTGCTTAATCGTGCATCCTCTTATATATAATATAGTTCGACTATTTTAGTATCGTCCTCGTTATCGCTAAACCCTTATATACTGCTATTAAGGCACTTAATATAGTATAGCTCGGTGACTTAGCACCCTTTCGCCCGGCGACTTTTTATATTCGCGGCCTTTTTGCCCTTTTTCTTAGGCGATATCCCTTTTTGGATATTCCTCTTATCGATAGTATCTCCTTTAGTATTCGCCTCTATATCCTCGCCTCCGTCGTCTTTACTAAATAACGAAAATGTTTCGGATTTAATAACCGCTAGCGTTATACGCTTTATATTCGCGTAATCTTTTTAAGACTCTACTATAATAGGCTTCTTTATGCTTGTAAATAGACCCTTAAATAACTAACGAAATAGTTAAGCTTTAGTCTCTTCCTTTAATAAGGATATCGATTTCTTAGAGGCATCTCGTATGTTTTTCTCTATAAGGAGTCGTTCTAATAGGGTTGTTTTCTCTCTACGCGTCTTTTTTAGCTTTATCTCTTCCTATGCTATCGCTACGGCGTCTTTAATCGATACTCTATTCGCCGATAACTCTAAGACTCGAGCTATAACTAAAGGACCTATCGGCTGAATATCGTCTATCTGTTTTCCTCGCTTTCTAAGCGTCTCTACCGTTGCGCTTACCGTTCGCTTAGGACCTATAGCGTTAAACTAGTTCGGAATATACTCTTTAGATTTAGAATATACTCGTCTAATTCCGAATGTGCTTTTCTATAAGATCTCGATATAGTTGTATAATAAGAGAAGAGAAGAAAAAATCTTTATATATAAAGAGTAGCACTCTATTATAGTTCGCTAACTATACGTAGGCGACTAGCTACCTATTGCGTAGTAACTATTATAACGCGTAACTAATACTATAATTATTATAATATATATAATAATAACTATCGTCGTTGATTTTTATACTACGTTTAATCCTATTTTAATCTTGTTTTAGTCCTATTTGCTATTACGACTTTGTTTATACTTAAAGCTATCCTAGCGTCCGAGGCGTCCGCCTTAGAAGGGGGGGATAATTATAACGTAGCTACCCGCGCAACTATAAAGCCGGGAGATAGGGATATATGTACGATAGATAATGCATTTTAGCTTAGGGACTATTCGGCCATTAGTCGCTAACTAGTCCCCGATAACCCCTCTCGAGGCCTAAGGGTATATCCCTAAGGCCCCGATATATCTTAGAAGAGGGGCAAGCTTTAGTCTTACTACGAGAGGGCAACCGTATTGCAATAAAGGATTATTCGTACTTTTGACTATCGTTCCTACCTTCCTAAGCGTACCTCTAGTCTGTCTTCTTATAACCTCCTAACGAAGCTAGTAGTTATAAATATCTATATAGCGAAGCTTCGTCTATAGAGTCGCGACTTCGGCCGTAATTAGTCGGATAGTCTAAGTATTATTATATTAAATGCTAATTCGGGAATTATTAAAGGAGACGTCGAGCTCTTTAATAAGCCTGCTTACGTAGATCGACTCCTTTACTGCCTATAATAGAGCTAAAAGCTCCGCCTCTATCGTTAAAGTTATAATAGTATCCTATTTGTTAGCTCTTAAGCCGATTAGGCCTCCGAATGGCTTTATAGCAAATGCCTAAGAGCTTTTACGATTAGTATTATTAGCGAAAGAGGCGTTACTTACTACCTTAAAGTCGTCGCTACCCTTTAGATAAAGCGTAAGTCTATAAGTGTAGTATAAGTAGTAGATAACTCGATTAATAGCTTTTTTATAGTCCGGTGTAAGGTAAGTGTTATATTTATAGAGTTTTAATATAGTAAACGCGATATCGGGTTAGGTAATAACCGCCGCGTATAGTATAGAGCCTATGTTTACTTAGTAGGACCGTATCTTATAGTATTTAGCGATCCCTTTATAGGGAAAGAGGTCGTTTACTCTTATCGGTGTATTAAATAACCTACGTTTCTTCGCTAATCGGTAGATCTTATTAATATAGGCGGCTTATAATAGCTAAATATAGCCCTATTTACGATTATATAGAATATTAATACTAAGAAACTACTATAGGCTATTACCGCCTATAAGCTTATACTTTCCCTAAAGCTAATTCTATAGTGATTTAGCCCTCTCTTAATCCTTCTTATAATATGTAAAAACGATATTATCTATATAAAAGAAGACGATAATACCGTTAAATGTTAAGCAGTAAGGTTCGTGCGGTACTATTTAGAATCCTATCTCCCGGAGCGTTAATATAAGTTCGCGATACTATAGAAGAAGGGATTTCCGCAGTCCGTAGAGTGCCTTATCGAGCCTAAGCACGATCGAGTGTTTCCTATATCCTAGAGGCATCTTTATATAAATAATCTCGTCGAGGGTAGCGTTAACGAAGGCGTTAATAGCGTTATACTATATTAGCTTAAGACCGAACCTTATCGCGATCGTTATAAGTATCCGAAAACTCCGTCCCGCGAGAGTAGCTATATAGGTCTTTTACCCGTTTCTAAGCTATTAATCTCCTCGTATAACTAATCTCGCCTTATATTTAAAGAGTCTCTTATATTTGTCTATCTTATATACGTATACCTATATATAGTTAAGCACTTAGCCTTTCTCTGTAAGTGTCTTATAATCGACTTTAGTCTACGACCTTATTTCCTTATAGCTCTAAAGATATAATCGCTCCGCCTCCTTAAAGTAACGCCGAGTAGATAGTGTTTAAGCTATCTATAATATATTAGTATAGCGGGAAGGTCTCGCCGATACACCTGCCTTTTTAGGATTAAGCGGTCGAAGTAAGCCTTATCCTTAAATCGTAGCGTATTAGTATCTCTTAAGGTTAGTGCGGCTTAAGTGCCTACTATAAATGCCGAGTGCTAGTAGGCGTGTTTTTAATCGTGCTATAAAGGGGATTATTCTTAAGCTTTTAGCTCGTATAAGCTTATTTTTAATGCTATAGAGGGGTTCGCTCTTTATTTATATAGACTTAATAATAATGCTATAAAAGGGTTTACTCCTTATATATTGTTACGGGCTGCGCTATAGTACGTACTACGGCTATGCCGCAGTAAGCGCTTAGGTTAGCCGCTGCGTAAGCCCGGTATTAAGCCGGCTACTAGCACGTATAGCCTAGCAATGCCCTAGACGAGGGCACGGTCGGGCCGATATAGGGCCCGTATAGGGGTAAGGCGCATATATAAAACCTACGGGAAGGGCGAGCTACGACGGGCTCTTCTTCCTCTCCTCCTTAGCTTTAGATAGTTAATTATCTAGCCACGTAGTGTTAAGTTAAACCCTCGGCGCCCGGTATCTATAGGTAATCGTCGACCGTTTAATAAAGGCGGTAACGTTAAAAGCGATAGAGACTATAAACGCAAAGGCGTACGCCGTAAGGTTCCTCTTAGCGTACTACCGCTTCTACGGTATGCTAAAGTCTATCGTAATAGACTAAGGAAGCAATTAGCTTAAAGAGTTCTAGGTTAAGTTTTATCGACTCTACGATATTAAGTAGAAACTTAGCACTATATATTACCTATAGACTAACGGTAGCCCGGAAAGAGTAAACTAAGAGATCTAGGCCTACCTTCGCGCGTACGTATACTATATATAGAACAATTAGGAGGACCTACTGCCCGCCGCGTAGCTAGCAATAAATAATAGAGTATCGTCGACTATAGGGCTAAGTCTATTTTTTATAGAATATAGATACGACGTTAATACTATCTAGCTATACGATAAGCCGGCATACGCGATGCTTAACTCACGTAGTATATAAGACCTTATTGCTAGAATACGGGAGGTAATTAACTTTATATAGTCTGCGATAATAGCGGCTTAAGCACGATAGGAGGACTTCGCTAATCGCTATCGCTAGCTAGCGGAAAGGTTTTAAGTCGGCGATAAGGCGTAGCTTTATATAGGCAACTACCTCTCGGATAGACCTTACCTAAAGATTAATTAGATCTACTATAAATACCTAGTAAATGCAGTCCTTAGTTTATATACTATCGAGCTTAAAGTGCCGCGAGGTATATACCTACGCTTCTACGTAGACCTATTACGGCGTGCCGCCGTAGATCCTCTCCTCGGCTAAGTCCTTTACGACGCTTAGCCGCCGCTAGTTATCGCGTATAAAAGCGGCCGCGAATAGAGCGTAGTAGAGATCCTTATAGCGTAATAGAAAGGGCGAGGCCCCCGCCGAAAGCGCTAGGTGCTTATTCGATAGCGTAGGTATACTAAGCCGACCTAAGAGCCTTTAGAAGAATTCTATAATATAGAGGCGCTCGATGACTTCGAAGGGTTATATAGCGACGTGCTTAAGTATAACGGCGACTAAGTATACTTTAGTCGACGAGCCCGTTGCGCTATAGAAGGTAATTAGCTCGCGTAAGGCGGAGCGCCGGTAAGTAGAGTAAGTATAGACGGAGGGTGGGCCTTATATACGCTTAGTAAAACTACTAAAAGCCCGGCTTTTAGTCGGCCTTAAACTACGGGCCGTTAGAACTACCCGCGATTAAAAAACGATAGTATAGTAACGAGCGACGAGCGACGACGATAAGGTTTACGACGAGGATTAAGGAAGCTAAGAAGCTATATATATTAGCTACGAAAGATAGGAAGAAGCCGCTACTACCTAACCCCTGTTTCTTACTATTTTCTACCTTATATTAGTTTACTTTCGGGTTGATATAGCGGTATACGCTAAATAGGCGAACTACGAATCGATAAGTTAGCGGCCGGTCTTTTTATTCTTATATAGCGAGCTGCTTACGTATAGGTCGCGCGTTCCCTCGGCGGAGGGGTTAAAGCCGTATATAGCTCGGTATTCTACTAGCGTACGAGCGGCGGGCTCTTTAGCGGCGATAACCTAGGAATAGTTAATACTACCGATACGTCTAGTAATAATAGGGGCGACTTACGGCCCGGCATTATATGCCCGTTTTTACGCATATATAGTAAGCCCGCGTAAGAGGGGAGGCTTGCTTTTAGTAAGCCTCCGCCTCCCCGCGGGCTATCCTGCCTATATAAGGCGTGTATAGGACTAGCCTCTTTTTATAAGAGTATATAGGCGGCTTTCTTTTCGATAGGGTCTTGCCCGGTGTTAGAGTAGGCGGGGCCGGCGGCGAAGGAGTACGCGCGGGAGTCGCTATATTTGTTTTTATTAGTTAAGGAAAAGAAAGAAAGCCCTAAGAAAACCCGGGGGAAGGGCGACGAGCTTTTATAGCGGTAGGAGGGGCAGAAAAAGCGTTACCCCGCTCGGCGGTAAGGCGGAGCGTAACGTTATTTCTATTAAAGGGGGAGGGGACTAATATTACGGGCTACGCTATAGTACGTACTATAGCTATGCCGTAGTAAGCGCTTAGGTTAGCTACTGCGTAGGCCCGGCATCGAGCCGGCTACTAGCACGTATGGCTTAGCAATGCCCTAGACGAGGGCACGGTCGGGCCGATATAGGGCCTATGTAAGGGCAAGGCGCATATATAAAACCTACGGGAAGGGCGAGCTACGGCGGGCTCTTCTTCCTCTCCTCCTTAGCTTTAGATAGTTAATTATCTAGCTACGTAGTGTTAAGTTAAACCCTATGCCGGCCCCTTATATATATATAGACTTAATAAAGATACTACGGATAGGTTTACTCCTTATATATATAGACTTATATTTATATACGGCAAAGGAAGTATTCCCGCCTAAAAGGCTGCTCGCGAAGGTTTATAAGTTTTGCTCTATAGTTTTATCGACTAGTTAGCGAGATATAATTAGATTATAGCTATAAATAAGGCCGCTAGGAGAGTGTTCGGAGGAGTAGGTAAAGGCTTAAATCTAGCTTCTATATACTGCTTTATGCTCTCTCGGTCGTTCTTAAGCGCTATTGCGTAGTCTATATTGTCTTTTTAGCTCGCTGCGTATACTAGGTTTATATCTTTGTAAACGAGAATATCGTTAAAGACTTAATTATTAAGTACCTATAGCGCGTTAATTCGGTTATTATCGGGAAGGCTGATATTCCTTAGGGCTAGGGCTAGCTCCTTAAGGTTGCTCTCTTTAACGCTATTAGTAAGACTCTCGAAGGTTCTATCGAAGATCTCCCGCTCGTTAAACGCAACGTCTCGTATAGTAATAACTTTTCCTTTAGTAAGCACCTATATACGGTAGATATTAGATAATATATATCCTACTAGAAAGCCTACCTAAGCTCGTAGGTCGAGCTTCTTAAGGCGTTATCTCTTTTCCTAAGCTATAGTAGTTATCGCGAATACTTTACACCCGTAGGCATAAAGATATTATTACGCAGGCTTCCTACCGGTTAGTCTTTCGTAAAGGCTTTCCTACTTATAACTATACTTTAGTATATAGTTATAGAGATATACTATTAACTTATATATCTCTCGCTAAAGTTACGTTAGAAGTTTGCCTTATATTGCCCGCGATTTATCCTTAATTATACCCCCTAAGCGCTTAGCGCTACTATTTTAGTCCTATATATATAAGGCCGAGGGCTCGATTTTAAGGAGTCTCGCCTTAAGGAAAGCTTCTACTACTAGCTTTTAACTAGTAATCTCGTTATTATATTCGATAGTCTTAGTATAGAACTAGTATTAATACGTAAGGTAGTTAAGGCCGGACTTAAGTGCCGCGATAATAGTTTCTATAAAGCGGTCCTATAGGTAGAAATCCTATATAAAGCCGCTCGCCCTATCTATTAAGAGCATTAGTGAATTATAACCTTTATTATTAGGCATAAAGTTATAGAAGTTAATTATAATTCTCTCGCCTACGACGACTTTATCTTAAGGAGCTCGTCGTATTATCCGCTTTACTTTAGCGGTGCTATAGTTATCGCACTAAGTCGTTATAATGCCTTTAATCTTAATACCTTCGGAGTAATTAATAGAGTCTTACTATTTGCACAGCACGAAATCTCTATTTGCATAGTAAGACAGGTATACCCCTACTATTTCTATACGTACCCCACGCGCCTATATCCCGCTACTAAATTTTCCGTAGAGGTATATAGCAATTAAGAGGGCCGCGCAAATCGTGCCTATCGATTTTTCCTAAGCGTAAAGTACAACGTAAAGCTATTCGCGATAGATTCGCAACGCCCTCCCTAAGAGCCGATATACAAGCAGCTACGCGCCGATAAGCCCTCTTAAGACGAGGAGAGGCCTCTTTACGAGCCCGACGACTACGATAGCCTACTAATTCTACCCCTACCGCCCTCGCCGACCTTTAATACGTACGATAAGCTATATAACTTCCTATAACGTTTCTACCGCGAGAACGGCGCCGCTATCGTAAAGAAGAATAGCGCCTATAAGCGTTAGATTAACGGCCAGCTGGTTCTAACCTACGTCGTCTTTATATACGATCGTAAGCCTCGACGAGTCTCGAAAAGCGCTAGGCTCCGGAAAGCCTCCTCTATAAAGATTAACTGCCCCGTTACGATTATAGCCTTAGCAACCTAAAGTTTAAACTAGAAGTAGACCTTCCGCGTTAATAATAGTTAGCATAACTATAGGTAGTTAATTAATCCCTCGGCGTATAATATACATCGTCGACGAACCTTTGCGCAGTAAGAGCTTAGGAGTAGCCTTTCTAAGCTTCGAGCTATTCCTACTCGTAAGATCGCATTAATTCTTAGGGAATCAACCGCCGAAGAAAGCTTCTTTTAGCAACGCGATATCTATAACGACCGATAGAAGATCCGCGCCGTAGCCCTTAGTAGGAAGACCGCTACCTAAGCCTTTATCGCCTACCTCTAAGACGCCGGGCTTAAATATATCGTTAAGCTTACTAACGCCGATAGCGAGGCTAACGGCGATAGTAACGGCGATAGCGATAGTAACGGCGATAGCGATAGCGGTCGGAAGGTTAAGGCTATCTTCTAGACCTACCCTTAGTGCGAGAAGATATAAAAGCGGTTCCCTAAGGTTATCGGCCTTAATAATACGTATAACACTAACCGTTTTAAGATATTTCTCTTCTAGGCTACTAAGATTACCGATTAGCATTCCGTTGCTAACTTCGCCTTTAGCCTTATTAATACTAAAAAGGAGGAGGGCTTCTAATAGCTAGTAGAGCGGCTTAACGAGCTACGACTAGAGGTTAAGGCTATAGAGCCGACTGTTATTATTATAGATAAGGAAAAGGCCCTTAAAAACGCCCTCTTAAACGTTTTCCCCTCCTCGTAGCAATAGCTTTGCGTATGGCATATTAACGCTAATATCTACGCGAGGATAAAGACGCGGTGGAAGGAGCCTAGCTGCGACGACGACGACGACGACGACGACGACGATAACGACGGTAACGACGACGAGGCTAACGAGGCTAATAAAGACGATACTGCTAGACGAACTCGTATACAATAAGAGGCAGAAGAGGCAGAAGAGGCAAAGAACGCGCCCCCGCCCCCGGCCGATAATTATACCTATAAGAGTATATTCGCAGCTTAGAAGACTATAATCTATACGGCTATAGAACAAGCCTTTAAGGCTAATTAGAAGACGTTCGATAAGACCTACGGAGAGCTTTAGGCCCGTATTATTAGGTATATCTTAAAGGAGTATATGCCTTAGCGGGAGCAATAGGCTGCCTGCTTTATTAGTAGGTATTGCAACTTCGGCTAGAGAGTTAATAGCCCTATAGAGACCGCTTATAAAGACGTTAAATCGTACCTTCTTATAGGTATAGGAGACCTCTTTTACCTCTATACCGCCTTACTCTAAATAATCGAGAATAAAGAGCGCTACTACTAGTAAGAGGCCGCCCGATAGTAGGTACGGCAGCGGCTCCTCTATAGCGGTTAGGATTAGCTTAGCAAGCTGACTTTCTAGATTATATATCAGGCTATTAACATACTTACCGTATAGCACCGGCTTACTATAGCCGCGATGCCCTTAGAGCTAAGGAAAGAGCCGCGGGAGCTAATCCCGCTGCCGCGTTATACCGGGCGATTTACTTAATAGTAGGGGCTTCCTTATGCCTACGTTATTCTCGAGCGCCTTAAAGCCAACCCTCCGCTTCCGCTTGTTAGGCTTAACATTCTTCCCCGGTAGTAGCTTAAGAAGCCTTTAGTACAACCCCCCCTTTGCCCCTTTGTCTATATAAATAATGCTAATAACGACCGACCTCTAGGACCTTAAGGAGCCACTCCTCCGTATTCGTAACCCCGACGTAGTATAAACGCTTAAAGGCCGGCCTCGCGTTGCGAAAAACACTAGTCTAACTATGCCCTTAACCCTATAACACTAAGAAGAGGAAGGCTACGATTAACAAGCGCCGGCAGCTTTATAAGCAGCCTTACAACCACGTAGACGAGGACGAGGGATATAGAGGCGGCTGCCGCGATTAAGTTAGGCTAGTGTCCGCCGACTTAACGCAAGCGTACGGCGCATACGTATATAGAATAAGGTCGACGAGGCATCTTAAGCGTTATAAGGAGCATTATAAGGACAGGCGTTATAAGGAAGATCGCGTGCACGCGCAAATACATAGGCAAGGGGATCTTAAGGGAGACGGGCTAGGGGCGGAAGAGCTATAAGAGCTACGCTATCGCCGTCGCCGTCGCCGTCGCCGTCGCCGTCTGTTAAGGAGGTTATTCCAGCTACGCAGGCCACGGACTAATTAACGGTCTATACGCGCATCTCGCGATCTCTTTAAACATACGTTATTTGCGTTATTTAAGCTTCCTACGCGTGCGCTACTATAGCTATTGAATTAACTATTTAATTAAGGCTAGGCACGATTTGCGCGGCCCTCTTAATTGCTATATACCTCTACTAAAATTAGGTAGCGGGATATAGGCGCGCGGGGTACGTGCAGAAAGAGTAGGGATTAAGGTATCTTACTATGCAAATAGAGATTTCGTGCTATGCAAATAGTAAGACTTAATTAATTAGGTGTTCGAGCGCTTATAGTCCCGGATATCCTATCCGGAGATACTAAAGTTCTACTATTGCCTTTTATAGCTTCCTCTTAGTATAGCTATCGAACTTATTTTAGCGGGTATAAAAGGCCTGCCTTATTATATCGTAGGGGATATATTCTAGGACGAACTATCTATAGTATTATTCGACGAGTCCGATAATAGTATTATTAGCTACTTAAAGCGTCGACGGTCTATAGGGTCGTTCGTCTTACTATATGCCCTATTGTTTTAATAACCTATAAGAGATTAAGTTATACGTAAAGTTCTTATAGAATGCGATATTAAGCAGCCGTAGTACTTAAGGCTTAAAGGAAGGGGTTAAAAGGCGGACGTTAACGTTGCTATATCTAAGGATAGGCACTTTTTCTACGCCTGCCTAAAGGAAGTCTCCCTCTTTAGCTATCCTAAAGTTCTTAAATCGTAAGATCTTATTAAAGATATAGAGTATCGTTCTATAATCTAGAATTGCCGAGTAGTAGAAGGGATAAACGTTAATGCTAAAGGAGGCCTTAATAAAGGAGATAAGGAAAGAAGCCGAAGGGCATCTTCCCTTTTCCTATACTAGTTAATCTTTATCGTCTTTAAACGTTATCTTCTTCCCTTTTAGTCGTTAGACTTCTTTCGCGATCTTAGGGTCTTTTATACTCTTCGCGATAGCTTCCTATCTATTCCCGGGCTATTAGTCGGGGGCTTTATTAGACTTAATCTCCGAATAGTTCTCGAGAGTATAGCCTTTAAGCTTGCATAGCCTACACTTAGGAATACCTCGCTTATCCGAAGTAATAGCCCGTAATCTCTTTTTATTATAAGTATTACTATTTGCATAGGTAAGAATCTCTATTTGCATAGGAAATACATTTTTTCTGCGCCGACCCCGCCCTAACCCCGCGCACCTAGCCCGCGCCACCTAAATTAGGTATAGCGCTATAGCAATTAAAAGGCTCGCGCAAGATGTAGATAAATAGCTCTCTGCTATATGCTCTGCTTGCCTTACTGCGTGCTATACTGCGTGCCCTGCTGCGTGCTCTACTGCGTGCCCTACTGCGTGCCCTCTACTGTATGTGCGGCTCCTTGATGTATGCTTCGTGCCCGGCTGCGTGCCCTGCTGCGTGCCTTCTGCTGCGTGCCCTGCTGCGTGCGGCTCCTTAATGTATGCTTCGTGCCCGGCTCCCGGCTGCGTGCCCTCTGCTGCGTTTTCTGCTGCGTGCCCTGCTGCGTGCCCTGCTGCGTGCCCTCTGCTGTGTGTGCGGCTCCTTGATGTATGCTTCGTGCCCGGCTCCCGGCTGCGTGCCCTCTGCTGTGTGTGCGGCTCCTTAATGTATGCTGCGTGCCCTGCTGCGTGCTCTGCTGCGTGCCCTGCTGCGTGCCCTGCTGCGTGCCCTCTGCTGTGTGTGCGGCTCCTTGATGTATGCTTCGTGCCCGGCTCCCGGCTGCGTGCCCTCTACGTGCCCTACTGCGTGCTCTACTGCGTGCCCTACTGCGTGCCCTCTGCTGTGTGTGCGGCTCCTAAATGTATGCTTCGTGCCCGGCTCCCGGCTGCGTGCCCTGCTGCGTGCTCTACTGCGTGCCCTCTGCTACGTGCCCTACTGCGTGCTCTGCTGCGTGCCCTGCTGCGTGCTCTGCTGCGTGCCCTCTGCTGTGTGCGTGGCTCCTTGATGTATGCTTCGTGCCCGGCTCCCGGCTGCGTGCCCTGCTGCGTGCTCTGCTGCGTGCCCTCTGCTGCGTGCCCTCTGCTGTGTGTGCGGCTCGGCGGCTTCTCGATGTATGCTTCGTGCCTAGCTCCCGGCTGCGTTTTACGCGGCTTTATTAATTGCCATAGCGCTATACCTAAATTAGGTGGCGTGGGCTAGGCGCGCGGGGTTAGCGCAGAAAAAATGTATTTCCTATGCAAATAGAGATTCTTACCTATGCAAATAGTAATACTCTTTATTATTTTTGTTATTTTTATTGTTTTTTAGTGTTTTTATTTTCTAACTAGCCGTCTTATTTATCGTCCTTTTAATCGTCTTATCCGGCGAAAGAAGGGCTAAAGGCGCCTCTCTTCGTATAGGACGGTTAAGTAGGTAGTTTATCGATAAAGACGGTAAACTCGTTAGTTATTATATAGATATTAAAATCTACGTTATTCTTAAGGTGCGAAAGGTTAAAGGAATTAACCTAGTAATAATAGTAGGGATTAATAAAGGATAGGAAGTTAGACGCTTAAATACTCTTATAGGTAGCTTTAAGGAGTTTTTCTTAAAAGTCTTACTATTTATATAGCACGAAATCTCTATTTACATAGTAAGGACATCTAAATCTCTACTTTTCTATACGTACCCCGCGCGCCTATATCCCGCCACTAAAATCTAGTGCCGGTATATAGTAAATAAGAAAGCCGCGCAAATCGTGCGAAGAATAACAACACGCAGTAGGGCACGCAGTAGGGCACGCAGTAGGGCACGCAGTAGGGCACGCAGTAGGGCACGTAGAGGGCACGCAGCCGGGAGCCGGGCACGAAGCATACATCGAGAAGCCGCCGAGCCGCACACATAGTAGAGGGCACGCAGTAGGCCACGCAGCCGGGCACGAAGCATACATTAAGGAGCCGCACACACAGCAGAGGGCACGCAGCAGGGCACGCAGTAGGGCACGCAGTAGGGCACGCAGCCGGGCACGAAGCATATATTAAAGAGCCGTACATATAGTAGAGGGCACGCAGCAGGGCACGCAGCCGGGCACGAAGCATACATTAAGGAGCCGCACACACAGCAGAGGGCACGCAGCAGGGCACGCAGTAGGGCACGCAGCCGGGCACGAAGCATTCATTAAGGAGCCGCATATACAGCAGAGGGCACGCAGTAGGGCACGCAGCCGGGCACGAAGCATACATTAAGGAGCCGCACACACAGCAGAGGGCACGCAGCAGGGCACGCAGCCGGGCACGAAGCATACATTAAGGAGCCGCATATACAGCAGAGGGCACGCAGCAGGGCACGCAGTAGGGCACGCAGCAGGGCACGCAGTAGGGCACGCAGTAGAGGGCGCGCAGCCGGGAGCCGGGCACGAAGCATATATTAAGGAGCCGCACATATAGTAGAGGGCACGCAGTAGAGGGCACGCAGTAAGGCACGTAGCGAATTAACTAAATTAAAGCTATATACGATTTGCGCGGCCCTCTTAATTGCTATATACCTATACGGAAAATTTAGTGGCGGGATATAAGCGCGCGGGGTACGTATAGAAAGAGTAGGGGTATACCTATCTTACTATGCAAATAGAGATTTCGTGCTATGCAAATAGTAAGACTTTTTCTTAAATCCCTTTATATATAACCTTCTTCTAGCTCTTAAGCTAATGGTGCTAGTTCTTCGGTTAACTTATAGAAGGCTTAACTACCGCTTTATAGCGAACTTAAATAGCACGGAGGATATCTTCCGGCTTGCCTTTTACCTGCTTCTTAAGCGTAGCGTACTACTCCTTAAGGTATTTATCGGGCTTATAATAGGTTTAGAAAAGGTAGTTAGAAATTATTATAGCTATCTAAGTACGTAGCTCTTTAATATCCTTTCTTTAGCTCTCCTATTTCTTCTCCTTATAAACGAATACCTACTATTTCTAAGATCCTTTAAGCGGTTGGCCTTATTAGATTATTTCTTCGTCTATAGTACAAACGCGAGATCCCTTTATAGCGTTATCTTCGATAGGCATCGTTAGAGTAAGAAGGAGTTTTTTAGTCCCGAAGACTTAGTCCTAAAGGTTGCTATTAAGGGCCTACGCCTTAAACTTATTGTCCTAAAGGGACTAGTTAGCATTATCGTTAAGAATAACCTCGTTTTTCTTAGTAAGGGTAGACATAGTGATTGTCGGCCTAAAGGGAGCCTTTTTCGGTTTCTAGTTTACGGTTCTAGTAGATTAAAGTATAAGACTCTTAATTATTAGATCTTTAATCTACGGCTTAGACTAAATAGGCACGATTGTAGGTCTTAATAGGTCTAATAGGTTGTATAGTAAAAGAGGTTGTATTAATATAATAATTAAGATGTCTATATAGCCCCTATTTTCTTAAGGGGCTTGTTTTATAGGAAATTTTCCCCGAAGCTACGTAACGGTTATACTAACCTAATGTAGTAGCCTCTATTATATAATCTGATAATATCCTACTCGGCCTAGGGAATCGACTTATGCTCTATATCTTACGAGAGCTTTTGCGAGAGTAGGAGCGGCGGCGGGAGCTCCTATAGGAGCCGCTATAAGAGCCGCTATAAGGGTATTCCTAGGACGAATTTATCGTCGAATTCGTTAGCGTTAAAGTCGTCGTCGTCGTCGTCGTTACATTATATAAGGTCGACCGGCTGGTGTTATAACGAGCCGGCTCGAGGCTTAGCCCCGGCGGCAGCAGCCTCGGCAGTAGCCCCGGCAGCAGCCCTAGCAGCAGCAGCCTCGGCAGTAGCCCAGGCAGTAGCAGCCCCGGCAGTAGCAGCCTTATTGTTATCGTTAGAGATAGGCGTATTCCGAATCGCTTATTAATAACCTTAAGGCATATAGGTGCCCGGCTCGTACGTATCGCCGTACTATTAAAGGTATCGTAACCCTCGTTTAGTAACTATAGCGGCCGACTCTTTAGTAGTTATTAGCGCCGCTAGTGCTATTAACGGCGGCGCTACTGCTAGTGCTCTTATAGCCTCGGCACGTTTGAGGCTTTCCGTAATCTTATATATCGATAGGTTACGCCTTATACCGCGTTAGGCTTTCTTAAGGTTTAAGGCGCCCTTTAGCCTGCCTTTGCCACGCACTACTTAAGGCTCTAATAGCGCATTATTAGAGAGAGCTTAAATACGCTAAAAGATATTAAAGTCCTTAAGCCGTAAGGTTGCCCGCTCCTTAATAGGCTCTTTAAGGCGCTTAAAGACTAAATACCGGCACGGTAAACCTATGCTTATATTAAAGCTATAAGGGTTATAGGGGCAGTAGCCCGATAGCTTTATCGGCTTCTTCGTCCGCTTGCTCGTCCGGATCGTAGTGTATTCCTCGGCAATAAGGGCAAGGGCCCGAGACGACACCCTCTCGCGGATCGGGAGATATAGGTCCTTAAGGGTAAAAGAGCTAATCTTATATATATCGTTACGTTTAATATACTCGATCTCGGAGGCTTAATAAGCTTAAAAGGCATTAAACTTATTGAAAATAGTCGTAAGATCCCTTATTAAAGACTTAAGGAACTGCTTTATCGAGGCATATAATCCTTCTTCTATAGAGGTTATAGTATGCCTAAAGTAACGATGCCGATTAATAAAGCATATAACGAACTTCTCCTTCTATAAGTCGAGCTATATTTATAGCGTATAACGCACGGCTATAGGCGGATGCGTGGACTTAAAGGCTTAAAGGCGTTCTTCGAAGCTACTTATAGTCTCTAAGGTAATAAGCTGCCTTTAGTCTTTAAGGAACGTAGCGAAGGCTAGCGCGCGCTTAATACGCCCTACTACCCGGCTAGCCTTAGGAAAGTAAGCCTTATACTTTATAAGCACGTTCTTATTAACGTACTAATAGTAGATTAGCTAGGTTATATTCTTAAGCTCCTTAAACGTTATAAGGGCGTTTATAAAAGCTAATTCGCGGTCTATTACGATAACCTAAGGAGGCGGAATTCCTTCCCTTACGAGGAATATAAGCAAGGCTAAGATAACCTAACGGTATTAAGGTTTAGCCTCGCCGGATAGGAAGACTAAGGCGATTAAAAAGGTCTTCTTTATATACGTTATACCGTATATATTAAGAAAAGGCATATTAAATCGGTTAGTCTTATAGGTATAGTCTAGCTGCTAGACATTAAGGAACTAACGGAGCAGCTTAGCGCCGCTTTTTAAGGCTAAGAAGAAGGCAGAGAGTCGGCCTTATAGATCGCGAGTATTATAAATGAAGAAGTCGGACTTATTAAGCTTATCGTAGAGGGATTAAAGCGGCGTACGCTTAGTAAGCTCTTTAAGACGATAGCGAATAAAGGCATTATATATCTGCTTAGCTATAATACCTACTAGGTCGAGGTCTTCGTTAGGGGGGGATCGAAGCTATTATATAATAAAGACTAATCGTAAGCCGTTATTATATAGCCGAACGATCTCTAATATATACTTCGAGATTACCTCCCCCTTATACTTAGCATAAGCTATTGCCTCAATAGGGGGGTAGTTATAGCCTAGGTCTATATTAGACTGCCCTTTAAGGTAGGAGATAGACTATTAACCCGTTATATAGTTAAGCTTTAAGACTAAGCGATAGAGGCATTCCGTTATCTAGGTGTTTGTCTTCCGGCGTTTAGCGGAAGTCTTATTACTATAGTCTACGTATTTACGCCCTTTTAAGTAGCGTAGATAGATATAAGAAAGCGCGGTCGTATTAGGCTTCTTTACGGCGATAGAAAAGGCGAAGCCTCGCGCTTAAGCAACGCCGTTATAGGCAGCCTATGCCTCTTAGAAGGTTGGGAAAGACTAGTTAAGTAGGGACTCTATTATAGTAGCTATTTAAGAGCGAATTTAGAATATAGATAGCTTTAATTTTAACGAAGTTATTAACGATAAAAATTTCTACTACTATAGGCGGCTTTTGCTATAAGTCTTTAGTATAGGCGCGGGGGATGTGCACACATAAATGTGCGGTATCGGCCCTACGCCTTAACCAGCCACACTACCCACAAAAAAAGTTGGCCGGCTAGGCAGGGTGGTTGTCCGGTTAGTCGAGCCCTAAATTTACTTGCCTCGGATGGGACTCGCCGCTCTCCCTGCCCTTCCGTCTCCGTTGACGTCCCTTTCAGCTCTTGCTGCCACGTCTGTTAAAGTTCCAATGGGTGGGCTAGAGAGG
Organism: Ophiocordyceps sinensis; assembly: GCA_012934285.1. NCBI lineage: Eukaryota > Fungi > Ascomycota > Sordariomycetes > Hypocreales > Ophiocordycipitaceae > Ophiocordyceps > Ophiocordyceps sinensis. The sequence continues at coordinate 14,238,631 of JAAVMX010000003.1, forward strand.
GCGGAGTCGGACGCGTAATGGGGCCACGCCCATGCAGCAGAGCATTGCTTGCATTCTTTGGGGCAGGGCTACTTCGTATGTACTAGCTAGACCTGCATGGAGAGGCAATGCCGACCAGCCAATGACAAGCAGCCGTCGAGTCAATGCAGTCACTGTGCGTGCGCCATCCCCCCCCGGGTCGATGCGGGTGTCTTTCTCGTTCGGCTCGGGGGGCAAAGCAACGTATTTTTTTGTCGCTGGAGCGTCGCGGTCCCTTGTCGCGCGAACGGACTCGTCGAGTATGCATCAACAAATGCCCACGTAGGTAACTCGTAGATGGCGTAGTACCTAGCTGGCATGCATCGGATCTATCTAGGTAGAGAGAAGACGCCTGGGGGGAAAACTCCTGATGGCCATGCAAGTACTGCACAATGTACCGGAGGTGCCCTGATGCGTGCTAAACAAGGCTTGGCCCGTCCAAGTAGAAAGATGCTGCACCCAAAGACATCGACGGGATGCCTGAGCAGAAGAAGAAAAAAAAAGGCACATCCCCAGTCTGTCAATGCCACTCCCCACCTCTCTTCCAATCGCCGGGTGGGATAGATAGATCACTACTACCAATCCTCTCCTCAGAGTTACTCTCCTCAGAGTTATAAAGGAGTTATCATAGTATGGAGCAACCCCTGCCCTGCCCCTGGACTTGTACATAAATAACTCCTGCACATCCGTCACGGAGCGTCCATCGAGCGAGGAAGCCAGCCAGTGTTTTGCCTCGCACCTCGTATCTGCTTGCAAACGCACGCATCAATCACACCCGCTGGCCGGCATAATTCCCTCTGGCCGCATTAGACCGTCATTGTCATTGCCCACTATATGTATGTATGTACATACGAGTTACGACATCCGAGTCCCCGCACGCGCCCTTACATGTATAATACATATAGTACTCCGCACCGCCCGCCTCGAACGGCCTCGCGCCCACGACGCATCGCAGCGTGCCATTCCCCTCAGCCATCAAAACGGCGGTCCCGCCCCGCTGCTGCTGCCATCGGGCTAGAAGCATCCACTGCCATCGACCAAGCTCTCCGTGCAACGAGCCCTGCCATCGCGACTTTCCTTCTAGTCGGCATTCTCGGCTCCCCTTGTCTCACTCCTAAACTCACTCGGCACCGAGAAAATAGCCGCCCGCTCACTCGCTGACGTCAGGCCCGTCGTCCGGGAGGCCATTTATCAACACGCCAGCCGTACTATCCATCTGCTGCGACACCACCCCCTATGACGACGCGCACGGGCAGATAAGCTTGTCCAGGACCCTCTCCCGCTTTCCTAGCTGCTCGCGCCGCCCACTGCTGCATTGCTCCATTGTCAACGAGCGGCGTCGATCCAATCCGTCGCCTCAACTTGCGTCGCCGCTGTGAGCCGACAGCATCCCTTCATCCTTTGTTGCTTTTCGTCCTCGACTGCATTCCGTTCTCAGGGACACAATCGTTGCCCGGCTAGTACATACTTTGCGACCACCGCCAATCGCCAATCGCCAAACGCCAATCGCCAATCGCCAAACGCCAAACTACACACCCAGACACGTGCCAATAACGCACACGCACGCGCCCTGGACGAGTTTGCCTGTCTTGTTGGCTTGGCTTGCAAAGGACAGTCGACCTTGCAACAGTCGACCTTGTGCAAGTCTTTTGGCAGACAGGCTTACGTTACAGCGCCTCCCGCCGTTCCTCTGTCCGCCCCGCCCACACCTGCCGTTCGCACACTCTCGTTGCACCAGAAGACTCCTACTTCAACGGTCTGCCATTTGCCGCGCTGCAGTCTCTCCCGCCACCAGCTCTCCCGAAAATCAACCCAAGAGAAGACGGGGAAGAAAACGTACGATTCCGCGGGCTTCCTAGGCCGACAGCGCTCCTGAGCAGACGACTCGTCTCTTGAGGCGCCAAACCCGCACCAAGTTACCCACACCCCCGGCTCATCTGGCTGCACGTACCGCCATTGCAGCATCCCAATCTTTTTTTATCCTCACGCTCGATCCCGTCGTGCCTCGTCTCCACCAACAACCCTTGACGGCGTGCCAGGGCCCCCGGCCTGTTCGTCCCTTTTCTCCTTCGACAAAACAGTGACCCTCCCCCCCCAGCCTGCCACCATGGCGACCCCCGCAGACCAGTTCGACCATTTGCTCCCGCAGTCATCTCAGCATCCTCGGGTGCAGCAGCGGCCCGACGCGCAATACTCGCAGCAACAACGGCCTCAGACAAAGCCGCGCAGCTTCAGCGTCCGCTCCGAGAAGTCGCGCCGAAGCGCCGCCACCAGCTCGGATTCGCCGCACGAGTCCAAGGGCCTGCAGAGCAAGGCGGATCCCTCGTTGGCAATCAACGAAGCAGAACCTTGTACGTTGTCGCAAGCCTCTCCATCTCTATCCCTTTGGCACCTACGCTGGCCTTAATTCCATCTGTCCCGCCACTAACCAGTGGCCCAGCTACCATGGCTATGATGGAGGTGACGAGTCATGTTCCGCTGCGCTCCATGCAGCACAAGGACACCTGGGGCAACCCAATCAGTAAGCTCTTGATCCAAACGGCCCTTGCACCCACGGTGATAAATCTGACACTGTCCAGCGGATCCCGACAAGTCAAACCCGACTCGCAACCGCTGGGAGCGACCACTCGACACCATTCGAGGCTTCGAGGCGGCAATCGACGGTGGATACTCACGCAAAAGTCTGATACACTCCGGTATGAATGAGACCTGCGTCGCCCCTCGCCGAGCAAGCCGTGTCTAACTGACATGATGCAGAAACGCAAAATTCGCTAAGCGGGAGCCAACAAGGTGGTCCTCGGCCCTCGAATCAGCCACGATTTCCTCAAGATGGTTTCTACAGCAACCGGGCGCCATCGGTCAGAACCGAGGCGCCGTACGGCGGCACTGCGAGGAACAGCTACCACGAGTCACGGCAGGCCCACGGCGGCGGCGGCGGCGGCGGCCACAACAATGGATACGGGCGGCCATTGCCTCGCGATCGCGGCCAGAGGATGCATCCCGACCAGCAAGCCCAAACCTATGGCCAGGAACAAAACGTCTATCCCATGCCGCACAAAGACCGGTCCTATGAGACAGTGACGTCTGCCGGCGGCAACTCTGACCCCAATGGCTATCAGACAGACCCGACCAGTAGTGACAATAGCTCCGTCGACCACCGGGCCGCTCCGGCTAAGCGCCAGGCGCCCAATGACTACGGCATCGGGTTCAGCCAGTCGCAACCTGACTTCGCCGTCAGCGATGGAGGCAACGGCCATCTCAACCATGCCCTACCGTCCCCTCCCGCCGAGGCTGGGCATTTTAACAACGGTCTTAATGGGCAGCCCAAACAAACGTCGGCGTTGAGCCGGCAGGTTACGCCGCCGCAGCAGGACGGTCCCGAAAAGCGAAAGAGCTGGTTCAGTCGTCGCTTTAGCAAGGATGCATAGAGCTCTGTCGGGGTGGTGGCAGAGCCCGGTCCCGCACATCATTTCTGTGCCCCCGATTGGCAGTGCGGTTTCCGAGAAGTCTGGGCTGAGGTCTCGACAATCACGGGGCCGAAGTGTTATGCCAATGATTTGCGGTGGTTGCTTCGAAAGCTCCGCTCCCCCCCCCTTGGAGGTGACGACGCTTCGTCGCTACGGCGCAGTGCCGCACCTGACGATTGCTTAGAAGGGGTGCATGCTGGCACAGTGTTGAGGATAATGAATTACGAGTTCTTGCATGAGGCATCGTCGGATGCGTGCTCCAACAAGGTTTCATGGACGTGGACAAGGTTTGAGTCTGGAGCCAACAGACGAGGAAGCTGCAAAGGCAAGGAACGTTGGGCGTCATGAATTACCAATTTTCTTTTTGTGGAATATAGATGCGGTGCGGCAACGGTCCGACAAGGATCGGCTCATGGGACAGATTTATGAACATGACATGAGGAGCAAGGCGCAATTGGGATACCAATCGATATTATCCGTCTTGGCAGCCCGCAGTCTCATGGTGCGAGCCGTCATGTTGTGGATGCGTGAGAGAAGAAGAGTGGACATGAAGAGGCCAGGAAGGATGCAATAACGGATGGCGCGGCGTGGGGATACATTTGTTGATGGCATCAGCAATCTTTTTTGCTTTCCGTCGTGCTGGCTCCGTTTTTGTCGCTCTCATCCTCATTCATGGCCACGATGACATAGGAAATCAGCACCACATTGGCCAGAAGCGCAGCCAATGCTCCGGCGTACGACGAATTGCCTGCGACGGGTCAGCATTGAGGGAGGGGGCTTGGAGCAGGTCGTCGCTCAACGCGCCTTTGAAGACTGTGCCGACGGTGAGGAAGTAGGAGCCAATGGGCACGACGATCATGGCCAGTGTGAAACCCAGAAGCTTGAAGATGACATGTCTGAGAGAGAGAGAAGGAGCGGGCAAGGCGGGCGAGGGAAGCTGGGTGTCAGTCTGGACAAGCTTCGCGGCGCGGCGGCTGTTGGATGTCTGCTCACTTTGGGACTGCCGGGGAGATGTCCGACTTTTCGTCGGGGGGGTGGGGGTCCTTTTCGAGGATGGTATTTTCGGAGCCGACGATGCGTCGCGTCGCCATGGCTGGGGCCGGGAGCGTGTGTTGGCGGGGGAGATGAACGGGTGGGTTTAGAGAGAGGGAGAGAGAGAGAGAGGTGGTGGTGATGATGAAGGGGAGTTGCTACGAAGTACTGTTACGGAGTCGGAGTACATAATCTGTGAGGTACCGTAGAAACTCATAAAGGTACCCAGGTACCGGGAAAGGGGAGACGGAAGGCTCGCTCTCTGATCCCAAGGACCTGATTGTGTCTTGTAATGTCGTAAAGATCTTGTTGATCAAATGTCCTTGTTGGTCAAATGTCCTGGTTGGTCAAATCGAAAGGCTACAGAAAACAAACGCGGGTTGGTTGCGTGAGCCCGTGCAAAAGGGCAGCGCACGTGACTTCGCGAAGCGTGCAGTGGCGGCTCTAGGCGCGTCCAAGCCCGGCGCCCGGCACGAAAATGCTTGGAGCGCACCCGCCCGGCCACCCACAAAGCTAGAAGCCAGCAGTCCAAGGGCGGCAGACGAACGACGGCCCAATTTCTTCTCGCTTTCTTCTCCTGAACGACTCTTCATTCAGAGCTGCTGACCCACGTGCCCCCCTTCCCCTCCTCGTGCAGTGGCTCGATTCTTCCCCCCAAACCTCGTCACCCATGACATTGGACAATTGCCCCCTTTGTCTTGTTTCGCAATGGCTCACAGCTCGTCCCCTTTGCCACCGCCGCGGCACCTGAGCTCTGTGCCGCGAACGCCTTCTACTCGGGCGCGAGCGTCGACAGCGGCCCGTGACAGCGACGAGCTTGCCGCCGACACGATTCCCTGTTCGCCCACGGCCTCTTGGCGGGGCCCCGATTCCACGCAGCCAACCCAGATTCTCTCCCGCCCAACCCTCTGCAACCCACCAGAGCCATCATCGCCCGCCAGCATCGTCGAGGTGCCTGCCTCGTCTCCCTTCCAGCACAAGGCAGTCCCGCGGCTCGGCTTGCGTCTTGCCCCAGCCGGTACCTTTTTTCGACGGCCCGCCGCCGCCATGGCTCCCAAGCGTCCGTCGACCGAGCCCATTGACCTCATTTCCGACGACGACGAAAAAGACCTGACACCCTCGAGAGCAGATATCCGCCCCACTGATTTCAAGGCGAAAATGGCCGCCTTTACATACGACGCCGCCACCGAAGAGCGCCAAGTCAAGAAAAGGATGAAACAGGTGTACGACGTCTTGGGCGACAAGTATCCGGCCGAGGATGTTAAAGGAGCAATAAAGGCGTGCGCGGGCGACCTTGATGACGCCATCGCCTGGCTCGAAAAACAGCCCCCAGGCCAAGCCAAGCCCAAACAGCTACAGCAGCCTGTGGAATCTCAAGGTCGTCGGCTGGTCTCAAAGGGCACTCTAAAGGAATCGGCAAACAAGGCCGGCGTCGTTGCGCCCAAATCGCATGCCGCCACCACTCCAAGTCCTCGGAAGCAGCCGAGACGTCGTTTGGTCCAGGGCCTGCGGACCCGGAGCGACCCGTCATCCCAGCCGGATGACCCCCCTGTGCCTTCTAGCGACGATCCCCTGGTGATTGACCTTGTTGACAGTGACAACGAGGACGCCTATCAGGCCGAAGACTCACCCGAGCCCGAGGAAGATGACGACGATGGGGCATTGGCCTGTATCAACACCAGCACTCTACAAGAGCTAGCCGCCATGACGGGCATCAAGGAGATTCTTCTGGAGCCGCTGGTCGCCAAACGGCCCTTCAGCGACCTGGCTCAGGCGAGGCGCGTCCCCTCGAACAAGAAGCCCGGATCCCGCAAGGCCGCCAGGATTAGCATCGGCGACGCTGTCGTGGATGCCGTTGAGGTGTTCCTGAAGGCCGTCTCCGCAATCGACAAGGTGGTCGCTCAGTGCGAGATCAAGGCACGTCTGGTCAAGAGAGTCGTGGAAACGTGGGACATTGACTCGTTTGGGTGCGATAAAAAAAGCGGGCGGGCGACGCCGGACAAGGACATGCCGCCGACGCCGACGAGCATCGTGAGCTCGAGATACACGCGGCCTCTTGTCCCCCAGCAGCCGAAACTCATGGACGGCCACTGCGAGATGAAGCCCTTTCAACTGTTTGGTCTGAACTGGATGTCTCTGCTGTACAACTACGACATTGGCTGCATCCTGGCAGACGAGATGGGCTTGGGAAAGACGTGCCAGGTCATCTCCTTCATATGCCATCTGGTGGAGGAGCACGAGCGCAAGGGCCGCGGCAAGCGGCCATGGCCCAACCTGATTGTCGTGCCACCCAGCACCTACAACAACTGGCTGATTGAGTTTGAGAGGTTTGCTCCGGAGCTCTCCGTCGTTGGCTACCGAGGCACGCAGTCGGAGCGCGCCGAGATTGCGTGGCGGGTTGACCAGGAACCCGATGCCTACCACGTGGTCCTGGCGACGTATTCTCAAATCAACTCGGACGCCGACATTGAGGCGATGCAGGCACTCGGCCTGAACGCGGCCATATACGACGAGGGGCACAAGATGAAGAATCCCGAGACGAAGCTCTACAAGGACCTAAGACGGATCCCGGCGGCATGGAAGATGCTGCTGACAGGTACGAACATGCCAAGCTCACCGCGGGGCGCTGCGTTCCGGGCTCACTAACTGGTTGGATTGCAGGCACGCCCGTGCAAAACAACCTCCTGGAGATGACGTCCCTGCTCAGCTTCATCAACCCCAGCATGTTTCAAGGCTGCATGGAGCACATCCAGTACGTCTTTAGCCACAAGGTCACCGTTCGAGATGTCTCGAATGGGGCGTTTCTGTACAACGAGCGGGTGAAGCGCGCTCGCACAATCCTGGAGCCCTTTATCCTGCAGCGGCGCAAGGATCAGGTGCTGTCCGACATGCCGCACAAGATCCACACGGTGGTTCGTTGCGACATGAGCGAGACGCAGCGGCCTGTGTACGACGAGTACGAGGAGACGTTCAGGACGGAGCCGTCGCAGCGTGTCGGACGGACAGTCGGGCGTCAAAACGACCAGAACAATGTATGGATGCAGCTTCGAAAGGCGGCCCTGCACCCGCTCCTCTTCAGGCGCCACTTCACCGACAGCAAGGTTGAGGCCATGGGCAAGATTCTGATGGACCAGGTTCCTCAGTCGGAGCTCCACCAGCCAGACCTCAAGCATCTTGTGCAGGAGCTCAAGAACGCGTCCGACTTTGAGCTCCATCTCTGGTGTCGAGACTACCCGCGGCTCCTGAAGCAGTTTGACATTCCCGTCTCGGCAGAACTCGACAGCGGAAAGGTCAAGAAGCTGCTGCAGCTGATTGACCAGTACCAAAAGAAGGGAGATCGCGTCCTGGTGTTTAGCAAGTTCTCGCGGCTCATTGAGCTCCTCCGAGAGGTGCTGGCTCGTCGGGACATTGACCACCGAGTTCTGATGGGCAACACCAACGTCTCGGAGCGGCAGACGCTGATTGACGAGTTCAACGGAAACGCCGAGATCCCCGTCTTTCTGCTCACGACGGGGGCGGGCGGCACGGGCATCAACCTGACGGCGGCGAACAAGGTCATCATCTTTGACCAGTCGGATAACCCGCAAGACGACATCCAGGCGGAGAACCGGGCGCACCGGCTGGGCCAGACGCGAGACGTGGAGGTGGTGCGGCTCATTTCGTCGCGGACCGTCGAAGAGCTCATCTACAAGGCGTGCCAGAAGAAGATTGAACTGGCCAACAAGGTGACTGGCGCGGTGGAGGAGGGCGAGGCGGAGCTGAACCTGGAGAAGGAGGTGCGCAAGATGATGGGGCAAGAGATGACGCCGCCGTAGGAGACGACGGTGGCGACGACGAAGGTGGCGGTATATGGCGAGGGTACATGTGTGACGTTTTGCGGTCAGGGGTAGGACCTTGGGGAAGTGTCTTTGCAGCCAGCATTGTTTGGAAAGGGAGCATGGTGAAACAAAACTTATAGAGTCGACGGACGGATAGAAGGACCGGTCGGTGTAGGGGGACAATCAAGGACGATGCTGACTGAGTGATCATCATGGTCATGAGGCGTGACTGGGTGCCCGACGATGCCCTCACACGACACAGTACAAACCTCCCTATATTCGTACCCCGACTGGGTATAGGATAGGGTAGGCGGGTTACCCTATACCTAGGTCTTGTGTTGCATCCACCTGTAAGGGCCCGCACCCGTAGGTGCGAGGGGTGGTCAATAGGTGCACTTAAGGTCACGAAAAGGGGTACTAATTGATGAGAGAAAAAGGTCTAATGTTGCGATATATAGTCGTAGGCTAGCTATCTTATAAGGCACCTTAAATAGGTGCGCAAGCGGATACGTAACCTGCACTAGTATAGAGCTATATCTAATACCTCCTTATAGGCACGCTCCGATGCGATATACCCCTTAGCGTTAAGAGATTAAATTAACGCTAAAGAAGAAGCTATCGTAAGCGCTTATTAAGGTATAAACGTGCTCTTTTTCTTAGTGTTCTAGCCTTCCTTAGTCCTTTATTCCTTCTAGTATTCGCCCTCGTATATCCTTTAACTTTAATAGCGCCTTAAATCGCTCGAATTTTACTTATAGCAGCGCCTTCGTTAGACTATCGGCGGGTATATCGGCAGTAGGCATATATTTAACTATAAAGCGGCCCTTCTTAAACTCCTGCTTTAACTATATGCTTTATATATCTACGTAGCGTAGCTTTATTAAGATACGGCCTTCCTCTACTACTAGTCTAATAGTCTAAAGGTTATCGCAGTATATTCTTAATAGCTTAAGCTCGATAGAGATATCCCTTATAAGCCTTAAGAAGGCGAACGCCTCCTTTATAGCCCGTTCTAGGCTAAGCAGCTCTGCCTCTATCGTCGAGGTTATTACTATATCTTATAGGCTCGCTTTCTATACGACTAAGCCGCCGTAGAGCATTATAATATAGCTTTATAAAGAGCGGCGGGTCTCCGGGTCGTTTGCGAAAGAAGCGTTAGTTGCAATAATAAGAGCTTCCCCCTTAAGGCCGTCGTATTCGATCGTAAGGAACCTCGTTGCATAGAGGTAGCGGATGCAATCGTTAGCTAGCTCCTTCTACTACGGCAAGGGGTTCGTAAGGAACCTCGAGAGCTATAAGGCTATAAAGGCTATATCCGGTCTTATAGTAACTGCCGTTTATATAATAGAGCCGATCCTCTCTTAAAAGTCCTTAATCTCTCGAAAGGTCGCTTATCTAGGGTTCTTAAAGAGCGGTAAGGGCGGTAAAGGGATTATCGGCGCTTTCCTAGTGCCGTTAAGGCCGAATTTACGTGCGATCTTCTCGATATAGGCATCTTAGCATAGAAAGATCTTCCGATTCGGTCGGTCTTAAATAACTCAGATCCTTAGATACTAACTAAAAGCTTCCTCGCGGACTTCGTACTTACCGTATAGAAAGTCGATAAGCTCGTCTACGGAATAGCCCTTTAGAGATAAGATAAGAATATCGTTAACGTATATAAGGACGAGGATCTTACCGTTTGTAAATACATAAGGTTCCTTATTAATACAGTCTAGCCCTTAAGCTTTTAACGCCTATTAGAGCTTATTATACTAAAGGAGAGGTAATTCGCGTAGGCTATAGAGAGCTTTATTAAGCTCGGCGATTATAGAGGAATTCTTACCTTCCTTTAGGAAACTAAGCTTAATATACCCTTTTAGAAGCTCTACGTATATAGGCTCCCTTCCCTTATCTAAGCTAGTATTAAGAAATACGTTAGTAATATTAAGTTGTCTAACGTCGAGATCTCGCTTCGCTACTACTACGATAACGGTTTAAAAGGTCTTAATAGCGAGGGTTATAGCGTAAGTATCTTCGCCTTAATCCCTTTAGAGGTCTCCGCGCACGTAGATACGGGCTTTACACTAAATTAGGTATCTATCTATATCGAATTTATAGAGAAAGACCTATTAAAGGGGAATCGGCGTGCCTCTAGCGCGCTCTCTGCTTAGAACTCGCTAGGTGCTTTATCTAAGGAGGTCTTAAAGCTCCTTTCTATATCCCTCTTTAAACTCCTTCCTATACGGGTGTTTATTAAGATCCTATAATGCGTAAAGGCAAGGCACTTAATAAGTGCCTACGGATTAGTAGATAGTCCGGGCTCCGGCAGCCCTATAACTTATAGGGCATGCCGGGCTACTTATAAATTATTATCCTTCTTCTTACACACGCACCCTTTGCCTTATGCTATCTTTCCTTATACTATATAGTAGTAATACCTTACCCTCTTTCCGGTAAGACTAGAGATCTATAAGGCTTTTATTAGTATCGCCTTCGGAGCGTTATATAAGGGCGTTATATAAACCTAAACTTATAGTATACGCCTATCTTACTTAGGACGAACCCCCTGTAATTTTCTATATATTCCGCGTCCGATCCTTAATAGCGGAGCCTACCGTTAGCTAATCGCCGTCGCTTTTAGTCTTAGCGCTTTAACGGCTTTACGATAGCCTTATACGCTATTTAAGAAGTATTATAGCTAATCTATATCTTTCTTCTATCGCTGCGAGAAGTTCTTCTTATTTTCTCGTAAGGCGAAAAAATTTTCTCGCTTATACTCTTTCGTATGCCTTTCGCCTTACTCTCTATACGCACGATTCTTTTTACTTCCTCGTATTATTGCACCTTACGTTTTTTACCTTTGCTATAAGCTTTTCGTTCTTTAGTAAGTATAGCTCGGGACGTAGAGGACCGCGCTTAGGCCGATAAGGCAAACTCTCGCGATCGCGAAAACTCCCTTCCCCCCGACGACGACTAGTTCTCCGATAAGAATCGGTTTTAGGATACCTATATCCCGCCGCTTAAGCGTCGTCGCTTTAACCGATACTCTTAGAATTAACCCGACGAGCTTAGTAACTTAACGGCCGCGATTCTTAATAATAACCTCTATAAGTAGGTCGTAGGATAAAGCATACGTTTTAACCGCTTGATTTTTAATAATACTACCGAGCTTATCCTCTAAACCTTTACCGACGGAGATATTCTCTATATTTAGGAAGTAGTTAATCTTATCTATCGCCTTACGAAAGACTACTTTAAATTCTAGGTTTATCTTAATAAGACAACGGCTAGGGAATCCTACCTCGATATATATACCTTATAGAGGCGAAATCTTCGGGATATTCTAAATAAACCTACGGGTATACCTTTAACTAAGACTCCTCTTATCGCAACTCGCTACCTAATTCCCGCCCGGTCTCGTCTATAACCTACTCTTATGCTTCCGGACGATAACCTCTCCGGCCTTAATCCCTTAGTACGTAGAGCCTCCCGCTCTTAGGATTAAGTCCTATCTTCTTCTCGTTAGCTACCCGGACGCTAGCCTCCCCGTCGCCTACTAGATTTTAGCTAGCTAAACGGTAATTCTTCCGATTTAAGTAGATATAGCGCTAGTATAGGCTAGCCTTTAAACGCTCGTTTCTATTATAAGAACTCCGCTTTCTCTTATCCCTTAAAGGCGTTAGCCCCTAACGAAGCTATAGTAAAACGTCTTAAGAGAGATAATATAAGAGTGTTTAACTTAAATAAGAGGGACCTACGCTACCTTAGGCTAATCGCTTAAGCTAACGGGAAGAATACCTATACTAACGTCTATCTATTTTACGAGCGTCTTTAACTCTACTACGATAAGGACCCTTATATACTCTATCCTTTCTACCTATCGTTCTTTAGCGGAAGTGCGCTTAGTTAGTATATAAGTAAACTTTCCGTCGCTTAGCGATACCGTCTATAATCTACGTCTTTTATAACCTTTATAAAGAAGCTTATTAAAAGGTTTAGCCGCCTTAATATAGAAATCTCCTACGAGCTCTATAGCGGAGAATATACTATCTTTATATAGAACGTAGGAGAGTTATCCCTTCTATAGTAGATCTAACGTAAGGTTTTACTCGTATAATAGCTTCGCTTTAAAAAAGACTATTAGATTATTTAGACTTTTTATAGACTTATTACTGTGTAAATCGCTTCCCTCCTTCCGCTGCTTAATAAAAAGACGTCTATTAAGAAGTAGATTTAGGAAATTAAAGAGAGGAAGCCTTTTATTACCGCGTTACTTAACCGGTATATCTCTTAAGACTTTCGTTATAGCGACTCTTATAACCTCGACCGCCGCGACCGCGACTATAACCGTCGTAACTCCCGTCGCTATAATAACGATTATAATAGAGACCGTAAGCGAGATACTCGCCGTTTTAATAGCAGCCGCGGCTAAGGCAACCGTCGCTATATTAGGCCTTCTACCCGCGACTATAACCGCCGCGAGTACGATCGCCGCCCTAACGACCGTCGTAATAACGATCGTCGTAACGATTAAGCTCCCTATCGCCGGGATTAGGACGGTCGCCGCCCCGCCGGATAAAGAGATATATATAGAGAGGAAAAAGTAAAAAAGTAGGTACGCTTTAAATCGAAGTACTAAGCTAGCGAGGCCCTTACCCTAAGTAGCAGTAAGGCAGGCGATAAAGCCTCTAAGGACGATTAGAGCTTTATTCGTTCTAACTTAGACCTCTTTAAGGCCTACTTTATCGGTTGTATAACGACGTATGCCTTACCTAATAAAGGCCTTTTTAAGTGCGCTACCTACGATCGATGCTTCCCCCTCGCCTCCGTTTTAGACGAGTATATTCGCGCTAAGTATTGCGTTTCGAAGCAGTAGCTTGCTAAGGAGACGATAGCCCTAAAACCCGCTAAATATCGCTATTATAAGACTAGTTTTCCGTTATAAAACCTCCTCTTTTAGCACTTAGCTACTAACGGCTATACCTAGGTGCGTAAGGGCATTATCTTAAGCTAATGCTTTACCCCTTTAGTCGTTATACCTCCCTTGGTTTCTTATAAGGTAACCGCTCCTCCTAGCCCTACGTCCTTAATAGCCGAGTTAGTTTATCTAGCCGAGACCGTAAGCCCTACGTCTCTCCTCGACTCCCTATCTATTCTTAAGCCTATGCCTTAACCCCTTTATCGAGATAACGAAGGTATGCCTATTCCTTTTTCCTATATAAGGATTAAGATTATAGGCAAGCCGTTTAGGAAGGCGTTTAAGATCTATCCGGACACTAGATATAGTAAGCCTATAATTAATTAGGACCTTCTATAGCATTTACCGTATACTATTAAAAAGCTGCCTCCTATAGCCGTTAAGGGCATTACCGGTTACGCCTACGTCGAAGACTAAGCTACCTTTTCTTTTCTAGTCTAAGGCCGTTACGCTAACGGTTTTAATATAGGGCTCGCGGAGTTTTCTTACTCCGCCTAGGTTATAAAGGTCGCTATAAGCGCCTTGCTTAAGAATGCCTTTCTTAAACCGCACCTTAGCAACGTCGACTACGGATCGGATGTAATCCGCATCGGCACTCTCTAAGACTTTAAGATCCCTTTTAATATCTATCGCCTTAGCCGGGATATAGTACGACGCGTTTAGGCCGTCCGAAAGACCTTAGTTCTTACCGGTTAGACTATTATTATGCCCGCCTCTTAGAAAGAAATCCCTAAAGGCCGGCCGTACGCCTTTTATTCTTCTTACGACCTAGCCGCGCACGCTATCGTAGATAATTCCTCTTTCCTAAGCGTCGCTATAATTAATAACTCCGCTAAGGACGTAGTTATCTTACGTAAGTAGCGACTTAGCTAGATTTTAGAGTGCTATAATTTAGGATTCCTTATAGTCCTATCGTAGACTTCCGCCCTCTAAGCCCTAACTACTGCCTCTCTAGCTACGGCAGCCCTTAACCCTTCTATAGCCTTTTCTTCGGCTGCCGACCTTTAGTAAGTTCCTATAATCGGCAGTAGCTTTAATATCTTAGCATCCGTTATATTCTCCTTTAATATTATCTTAGCCGCTTCGCAATCGGTAGCTTTAGCGCCTCCCTTTGTTAATTAGGTCGACTTCCCTTCTATAGCGCCTTTCCTAAAGCCTAACGTAGTCCCTTTCTAGCGCTAAGCCTAAAAGCTAAGCTCCCTTCCGGAGTATATTACTAAGGAGGGCATTTATATTTACGTTAGAGACCCTCGCTTTATCGATAAGGTTATTAAGCTCCTTTAGCGTTTCCCCTCTCTTTAGAAAGATATAGGTATAGCCGTTGTCTAACCCGGTAAAGAGCTTACCGTCCCTCTCGTCGACGGATAATAGTACTAGAAGATTGCCTAACGTCCCTACCCGTAAGGACTCCGCGATTATGCGATTATTAATAAGACCTTCGATAAACTACACTAGTAGAATCGTATAGAATAGACTACGCAACTAACGCCTTTCGCGACGCCCGTTTTTATTATCTAGCGTACCTCTCGAGGTATTACGAAGGGCCGCGCCGTTATAGATATACGTAGAATAAACGGCGTTACGGTCCCCGACGCCTATCTACTTCCTCTTTAGGAGAGCATTATCGCCGAGCTACTAAAAGCTAAGTATATTACTATTATTAACGTAGCTTTATTCTTTTACTAATTCGGCGTACGTCGCGACTATTGCAACCGGTTTACCGTTACTAGCTACCGTAGACTCGAGAATCTTACTATAGCGCCGATTAGATTTCGGAATAGCCTTGCCTACGCTTAGAGATATATAGACCGTATTCTCCGACCTTACTAAGCCTTCTCCCGCGTGTTTATCGACGATATCGTGATTTATTCACGCACTTAGGTAAATTATCTTCGTTACCTCTAGACTATTATAGAACTATTTGCTAAGCTTAACCTAACTATATCCCCTACGAAGAGCTAGATTAATTACCTATCCGTATACCTTCTCGGGTATTATATCGACGTATTTAGCATACGTACGTTAGAGGACTATATAGCCGCGTTCGTAAAGCTCGAATTCCCGAATATACTATAGAAACTTAAGCATTATATTAGCGCAGTAGGTTTTATACGATCGAAGATCCTTTATTTTAGCCCCTTCGTTAAACCTCTTTAAGCCCGGAAGACGGCTCTCCTCGCTTTAGGCCGCGCGTTCGGTAAAGTAACCGACGGGAACCTAAATCGCCGTAAAGCTTTTATATAAAACACTGCCTTCCTACCTATAGCTACGGAGAAGCTATCCTTTTAGGCCCTTTAAGCTAAAATCGCGTCGGGACGGATATTATACTACCTTAACTTAGCTAAAAAGCTATTCGCCTAAATCGACGCCTCTCTCTAGCGCGGCTTTATAGCGGTATTCTATTATCTCTTAAACGACTCTACTTAGGTTATAGGCTAGCCGATCCCTATAAAATAGATAATGCCTATATGCTTCCTCTCTTAGGTACTTACCCCCGCTAAACGGAACTATAGTCTATTTAAGCTAGAAGTTGTCTATCTCGTCTAAGCAACTAAGAAAATACGAACTATAATCTAATTATTAACTCTACCGCTTATAGTCCTTACGGATTACTCTACTATAAAGTAGATTTATAAGAAGCGTATACTTAATACGTCTAGCGCCGACCGTAGTAACCGTCGACTAATAGTTGCTTCTATCTATCTCTCGTAATTTAATCTTAAGATTTATTATATGCCCGGTAAGGATAATCTTATCCCTAACGCCTTTAGCAGGCTAGCTGCTTTAGAAACGGATCTTATCCCCGACCGTTGCCGCCTTAAATATACCGCGCTTAACAACGTACTGCTTATATTTAAAGCTATTATAGATCTTAAGACAAAGACTTAATTCGTCACTAGTTATACCTCCGACCCGTACTTCTCTAAGATTATCGGTATACTTTCCGACGACCTAGCCGCTCCGGCTACTACGGCTTTTACGCTTAACCCCGCCGGCACTCCTCTTCCTCTTACGCCCGTTCTTAGTATCGCCTTTAGCTAGGATAAGCGTAAGGCAGCCCTTTTACGCCTTAAAAGGCGCGGTATTCCTTTCCTTCTTTAGGACTAGCTGCTCTATTATAAGGGTCGTGATAGTTACCTCCGCCTTTATATCCCTACTTCTATAGTATCGCCTATACTAGCGGCCGCTTACGATACGAAAAATCACTTTAGGACTACTCGTATATTATAGGACCTTAAGCGCTACTCTATCTAAAACCTAACTTCTAAAGTTAAAAAGCATATTACGGCTTATAAGGCTTACTATCTAAGATAGATAGACCGCTAGCTACTTATAGGCTCTTATAAGCCTATCTAGGCCCCGGTTTAACCTATGTATTCTATTAGAATAGACTTTATTACGGATATACCCGTTATATCCTCCGCCTCTTCGCTTTAGGCTATCTTAAGCTTCGATACCTTTAACTAGCTGCTTACGGTAACCTGCCTAGCTAGCAAACGTTGTCTTTTAATCCCCGGAAACGCTAAGTACTTTACGACGAACTAAGGCGTATCCCTTTCTCGGCTTCTTTTGCTTACGGACTAAGGAATGCTATCTACTATTGTTAGTAATCGCGATAGGCGCTTTAATACTAAGGTTTAGCGTTTACTATAGAAGTCCTTTAGGACTAAAATCGCTATAACTATAGTATACTACCCTTAGGCCGATAGCCTAGTAGAACGTCGTAATTAAACGGTCGAAGTCGTATTAAGGATAGCCTATATCGAGGACCTAGACTTTAATTAGAAATTGCTCTTGCTTACCCTATAATAGAACCTAAATTCGGCCTTTAACGCTAGCACCCGTATCTCCGCGTATAACTATATCTTCGGTTACGATCTCCGCTCCCTTCTTAAGGCCGACGACGTCTCTATTGCGGATAACCTCCCTTATTTACGGGAAGCGGTAAGACGATAGGCCGGTTTTACGATAGACCTCGCGGCGATAAAAGCTAAACGCCGTTACGACGGCAAATATCGCTAGATCTACCTTTAAGCCGGCGATAAGATATACCTTAAGTTATATTATAGTTATTATAAACTATCTCGGCCCGCGAAGAAATAGTCCCGTTAAAGGGAAAGGCCTTTCCTTATTAAAAGAATAGTTAACGACCTCGCAGCCGAGCTTAACTTACCCGCCTACATCCGAATCTATCTAGTTATCTTAGTAGAGCATTTAAAGCCCGCGTACGATAGATGCTTTAAGGAAGATAAACCCGGCGCGGTTAAAGCAGCCTAAGATCTCGATAATGTCTTAAGCGAAGGCGACGAGCACTACGAGCTTAAGCGTATACTTAAATCTTATAAGCGCCGCATTAGCCGGTTAAAGACCCCCGTTACTAAGTATTAAGTCCGCTAGAAGGGCTAAAGGGCCGCCTACGATTAGTAGGTCCCTACTAGCGCTATTTCCCGGAAAGCAATCGCAGAATTTGCCTTAAAGCGCATTACGCGTTCCGTCGGCGCTGCCTTAGCTACGATTGATTAAGGGACATCGATCTAATTGTTTAGTTAGAAAAAGATCGCATAGTAACGCATAGAGTAAAGGAGCATAGATTAGAATAATTGCGTTACTTTGCTTTAAATTGCCTTTTTCCTTCTTAATTAGTTCTTTATTTTGTTTTATTCTACTAAGGATAGTAGGGGCTCGTTTTTCGGGCCGGCATTATAATACGCAAAGGCAGGGCACCTAATAGGTGCCTACGGATTAGTAGATAGTCCGGGCTCCGGCAGCCCTATAACTTATAGGGCATGCCGGGCTACCTGCAAATTATTATCCTTCTTCTTACACACGCACCCTTTGCCTTATGCTATCTTTCCCTACACTATCCTAGTATCGTCTTAGCAAGCAGACGAGGTCGTTACGATAGTTACGGTATAATGTTTGCTAAACAGCTGCTATAAACACTAAATAAAAAGTCGTAAGGTCTCCCTTTAGATAGTAAGCCTCGGGAAGTAGAGTGCTAAAAACACTAAAAACACTAGAAACACTATTACTCTATTGTTTTAGCCGTCTTATTCGAGAGCTTCGTCGTGTGGCTTTAGTGCTATAAAGCTCTTATTGCGTTCTTTAAGTCCAGCGAGTTCTCGATTGTATTAATAGTGCGTCTAAAGGCGCCTCTATAAGCGCTTCTAAGGGCGCTATTGTAAGCGTCCCTAATTGCGCTTTAGAGGGCGCTTCTATCCTTTTAGGCTCTATGCCTGCGGATACGTTACTTTATTCTATTAAGGGTATACTTACGTCGTCTTAAGCGGTGCCCTATCCTAGTAAGACTCGCGATCCTTACTAGCCTTCTTTATCCTCGCTATTAAAGGGCTGCGAAGCTTTAGCAGTCTTCCGTTCTAGAGTTAATAAGTATTGCGCGGGCTAGGGTTCCGGCAATTCCTCTAGCTCTTTAGGCGTAGGATATACGAGGAATAGTACGGCCTCGTAATCCTATATGCTTACCGGTGCCTTTAGACCCTATTGCCCCGTCGGGTTAAGCGTTTGTAACGGTATAAGATATGCTTCGGGAGGAGTAAGTATCGCTAATAGTAACTTCGCCGGTTTATTAGGTAATAATAGTATTATTAGAGAAGCATCTATTTCTAAAGCCTTACCGGCGTCGTTCCCTTATAGGATATCGAACTCTTCTGCCGATATAGAAATAGTAGGTTTAATTCCTAAAATATATTCGTTAAAGTCCTATAGAAAATCCTCGAGTAGAGCGTTTTAGTCGCGTTTAATAGGAAGATTAATTAATCTTACGATAGGCTCGTATTCTTAGATAAGAAACTATAGATCCTCTATATTTAGGTCGAAAAAACAGTTCTCGTTAAACGTTATATCTCGGGTAATAATCACTTTACTAAGTTAAAGCACCTAGACGCGGAATAGGTTGCTCGCTTAGTAACCTACGAGGTAGCTAATATACGCTCTCGGGTGTATTTTAAAAGTCTTTTTGTTTAGGTTAGCCTTTAAGTTAATATAAAGAAGGTAGGCTCGGCAGCCGTAGGCGTAAAGACCGCTCTATAATAGGCGGAAGTCCTTCTCGCTATTAGCTATAACGTCTAACTTACTATACTAGCGAAGATGCCGGTTAAACTACCTATCGAGGGTCTTTTTCGGCGATTTCCACTAGTTACAGGCCTTAGGAAGAATATTGTGTGTTCTTACTAATGCCTAATATGCTTTAGGCTATAGGTTCTAAGGCAGCTTTCCTATAGCGTAGCGGAGTCTTTATTATATAATTCCCCTAGGTCGTTCGGCTCCCCCTATAGGCTCTTTTATATATGCTAGTAGAAGCTCGATCTCAATGCCTTCCCTTATTGCCTAGTCTTAAAATTTTAAAGTCACTTAGTTCGGAAGATTTACTAAAGACCTCTCGTTATCTATCTTAATCTTATAAATCGCTACGCCTATATAGCGGCGGACTAGACCTTCGAAGTTCCTAATTAGGAACGGCGTGTCTATCTTTCGGCTAATGCTTTATAAGAATATTATTCCGCTATATTCGTCGGTGATTAAAAGGATATATTAATAGCCGTTATAGCCCTACTTAAATTTAAAGATATCGAGGAAGATATAGAAAAAAAGCTACGTTAAACGGCTAGCGGGCTTACGGCGTAAGATTATTTAGTAGGCTTTTCCTTATACGCAGCCGACGTATTTAACCGATATTAGTCCGTAAATTCGAACCCCTCGAGCTTAGTATATAAGTTATTCTAGTACTTAAGGGCTTATATGCCCTAATCGAAGGTGCTATAGTTCTATAGTATTAACCTTAGGCTAAAGTAGAACTCGGGATAATGCCACGCGGCCCTTAAGGTACTACGAAAACCCTTCTTATATCGCGGCAAAAGTATATCCTTCGTCTTCGTTAAAAAAGGGCACCGTAAAATAAGAATCAACCGGCTTTAATTAAGCTACCGTTAGGCTATACTTAGGCTCTAGGTTTATCACTATATTATTGTCTTAAACCGAGCCGCACTAGACTATATAGTCGGCTCCGTAAATCTATAAGCCTCCCTTTATAAGCCTCTCTACGCTAATGATATTCGTATAAAAGCCGGGGACGAAGGCGGTATCTTTTAATACTAGATCCCTTATGTTTAGACCGTCCGGGCTATAAAGAAGGTTCTTTATAGTTCGGGTTCCTTAATATATAACCGTAAGGGCCGTATTACCTACTAGCATAATATTATCCTCTACGGCGGCGACGATATTACCCCCTAGAAGATTAAGTTTATTAACAATATACGTGTTAGCGTAGTTGTTAAATAAGGTTAAGTTATATAGCGGGTGTAGTCCTTGCCTATACGTACTAAAGGCCGCATCCGGGGTATCGTCGTTCTACGCGGAAAACTTAAGGTCGATAATTATATATGCCTATAATCCCTAAGCGGACTTGCCTTAGTTTAGCGCGTCGGGCGGTGCGGTCTAGCCCTTTATGCCCCTAATAGTTTCGACGGTTTGCTTTTAACGAGGCTAGTTCTTAGCCTCTTCGCACTTCTTAATACGGGCTAGGTTCTCCTTAAGCTCGGGCTTATAAGAGACCCTATTAACTGCCTTATAGAAAGCGGTATAGTCTATCGGCTTCTAAGGATAGCGAGCCTTTTTAATTCCGTAGGCGTAGTTAAAGCCCTAACGAGATACTATCGTCGGTATATTAGGGGGTATAGTAGGCAATTAGGCTTATGCGTTAAAAGCCCCTAAAGGTCCTAAAGGCTTTACGTAGATTATAGCGCGATCGTAATAAGCCTAGTGAAATTAGCGACTTACTACCTTAAGCGTTATATTAACTATCCTAGCAAGCTGCTGCTTACGTAGCTTTCTTAGCATTTAACGACCCTATAGCTTATCTATTGCTATAACCGCTTTAAGGAAGTCGACGATAGCCTATTCCCCGTTAATATTAGAGATCTTTATAGTAACTGCCTTAATATACGTAAGCTCTTACTAAAGGTATTAAGCTATAGGGCTTATCCTCTAATTAGTCTCTAAGGCATTGCGATAGTTAATATAGGTAAGGCCGACTTAAATAGAGTTAATAACTCCGAGGAGATTACGTAGATAATTAACGATGCCTCGAAGGTCTAGGCTTTCCGGGAAGTAGGCGATATAGGACTAGTCAACGGTCTTATAGACCTAAGTCGAGAGGTTAGCGATAGCTTGCTTATCCTAAAGGTATTTAGCGTAGTCTTCCTTATAGTTATAACCCTTAATCTTAAAGCTCTAGTACTAAGCTAGAGTAAGACCCGTAATAGGGTTCTTAAGGGTAAGTGTGTTTAGCCTTATAATCTCTTATTCCTTAGTTACTTTAGTCGGCGGCACTAGCTAAAGGACCTCTTTAGCGGCGATGCCTTTAGTATTAATATACTTTTAAACCTCTACGCCCTTCGCTATATAGCGGAAGGTCGAGAACTATATAGCCTAATGCTTTAATATAGTTAGAGTTACCTTCGACTTAGTAGTATTAATAGTATTAGTTATAATTAAATAGTTATTAGTGTTTAAGTTAAAGTTAATATTATTCCTAAGTAAGAGAAAGCGGTTATTATCTAATCCTTTGTAAAAGGATCTAAGGACCTATTTATAAGTGCTTATAGGTAAAGTATATACAACGGCTAGGATAATAAGGGATATAGCCGTATAGTAATACCTCCCTTAAACACCTATTAATAACGGTGTCGATAGCTATATTATAAGTTACCTTTTTAGTTTAAGGCTCGATCGCGGCGTCGATATCGATGCCTTACTAAGCAACCGATTAAAGGCTTATATAGTCGATCGAGTGCCTTATATACTTTCTTAAGAACCTTACACGCTTTCTAATAGCTTTATATACTTTCTTAGCAATAACCCTCGGATAGATTATGCTCTAAGTGTGCCCTAGCGTAGGCCCTATATATAACGTATTAGCCTTAAAGCTACCCTACTAGGTATATCCGTAGGGGCGATGCTAGGAGGTCTTAGGTCGTAATTCTAAGGCTTCGTAAAGCCGTTAAAATCTTTAAGGATAGGCTCCTTATAGGAAGATACGTCGTTTGTCTAGATCGTCGTCTATAGTAGCAATTTACGCTAGTTCGTATACCGGGCTTATAACTATTGCATCTACCTATAAGGGCCCGCACCCGTAGGTGCGAGGGGTGGTCAATAGGTGCACTTAAGGTCACGAAAAGGGGTACTAATTAATGAGAGAAAAAGGTCTAATATTGCGATGTGTGGTCGTAGGCTAGCTGTCTTGCAAGGCACCTTAAATAGGTGCGCAAGCGGACACGTGACCTACACTAGTATAGAGCTACATCTGACACCTCCTTGTGGGCACGCTCCGATGCGACATCTTGCCTACACTATACCACCTTGGTCCAGCCTACCTTGTCTAGAGATGCATTTGGCGCAAAGACAAGCGGAAGAAGCACGTGGACAATGGACAAGAAACCTGGCCATATCTTGTAGAATTGGGCCCGCTCGTCCTCATCAGACTAGCAGAGACGAAGCTCCGCTGCCCCCCCTGTGGGGGACATGTATGGATGTCACGATAATGCCAGCTCCGTGTGCCCTGCACCGACAACAAGGGGGGGCGGGGAACAAGTCGGACGAAAAGCAGCAAAGGGCAAACAAAATGGGTCGAGTACAAAGATGGGAGAGGACTTGACAAAAGCCACACCGTCGAGCCCGGCGCGTGTTTCCACAAGAGCCGCCCAGCTCACGTGCTGCCCTCCTTCTTCTCGCCTGCCCCGAAATGTGTGTCAAGGCCAGTTCCAGAATGTGTGCGGGTGCCTCTGGCAGCTAGCTGTCTTTGTCGCAAAGCTGCGTGACATGTCCAACGGGAGGCGGGGGAAAAAGCAGCCAGAGATATTTCTCAAGCAATTCATAGTGGGGTATAATGCGGCGAAGCGAAACTGGCAAATGCTCAAATGCAAGTCCGTCGAGGATCGGCTTGAGAAAAAGAGACCATGAAGGTGGAAATGGCTGCATGGGACAAAGAAGGCTCAAGGACAAGGCGACCAAGGCTGGCCATCACCGCCAGGTGTTGTGCAGCGTGGCCCTTCGGCTAGGCCCACTCGACTTGAGGCCGACGTCGCCATTGGCCATGAGGCTCTTCCAGCGCCTGCCGAGGCTGTGGCGGTCCTTGCCGAGGCTGCGGGCGCAGTCCTGCCACTCTGACTTGGACAGCCTTAGCTTGTCGAGGACGAGCTCGACGAGGATGCGGTCGTCCTCGACGTTCCAGTCGGCGCCGTCGTCGTCGACGTCGTCTTGGCCGTTGTTGAGCACGTGCATGTCGTGAAAGTCGGAGCGGGCGAGGCCGAGGGGGAGCTGTTCGGGCGCGATGCGAGCGCGCTTGGGTGTCGAGGGCGGGGCGGGCCCGTCGGAGAGAGGCGAGATGACGGCGTCGACGTGGCTGTGGGTGTCGTGCTCCCCGTCCTGGCTCACCAGCTCGTCATCGTCGGCGCGGCGCCGTTTGTTGGGCCCGGAGGGTGAGGCGACGCGCATGGCAATGCGCCTGCGCGTAAACAAGCCATCATCGGGGCCGTCACCAGGGCACGGTGTGCGCAGGCGCAGCTTAGGCGGCCTGGGCGCGTATGCCATGGGAGGCGTTGGGAGCGAAGGCAACGAGGGCAGGGGAGCCGAGACGACGGGCGCGGGAGGCGTGGCCATGAGAGACTGGAGGGAGCGGCAAGCCGCCATGATGTCTCCAAACGACGGCGGGGGCGGAGAGAGCATGGGAGGACTGGCTGGGGGAGAGACGAAGTGGGCGGGTTGGCAACGCGGGCGAGACGAGGGCTGCGCCGAGTCGCATGAGAGAGCCGAGGGGAGAAGCATGGCGTGTGGTGGCTGTGGTGCCCGAGGCGACCCAGGATGGTGTCGAGGGGACAGAGGCAGAGAGGGGTCTGACGAGGGCGAGTGGTCGAGGGCGGGCGTGGAGAATCGGGGTCCAACGAGTTTGTCGGCGCCGTGTCGCGTTGCGTCGACGAGGAGCTTGTTGCGGATGCGCCGCGCGCAAGAGGCAGAAGGTGTAAGAGGGACGCGACGAGCAGGATGGATGCCCAAGAGCAGCTGCGGTGCGGGTTCGAAGTGGATGAGCAGAAGGAAAAAACGGAGGAGATGCTCAAGACGAAGAATTCAGGGTCACGAAAGTAAGGCACGGGAAGGTGAGGGAAAATAGAAAAAGAGGTGAAAGAGAGAGAGAGGGAGAATGAAGGAGCGGGAAGGAGCAGATGGTGGGTGTAGGTACATAAGTAATCGTGCGTGGGTGTGCGTCGCGAGAAAGGAAGGAAGGGACCACCAGAAAGGGAGGGGTCGACTTTTCCGCACCCGGTACGAAGTACTTGGTGTAACTCGGCACTCGGTGGCTCGGTACTTGTCGCTTGTATAGTACCTAGGTACCTACATAGGTACCTATGTAAAACGTTGGGGGGAGGGCGCGTGGGCCCCCAAAATTCGGGTGGGGACCTCGAAAAGGGCCCTGCGCGCAGTACTTCGTACAGAGTGACTGACAGCTGAGACAAGGGTGGGGGTGGTGGACCGACCCGCCCCAGAGGCCCCTACGGGCCCTGTACTATCCGTATGTAGTTGTAACTCGTACAGCGGATCCGTACAGCGGTATCCGTAACAAGCCGGCTGGACTGGACAGCCGGCGGGTCAGGGTGCACGCAGTGTGTTGTGAGAGAAGAAGAGCGAGGGGAGACGGGCCGGGGGGGGAATAAAAGAGAGAAGGAGAAGCTGACGCTCCATACCTGATTCTCTGCGAGGCCCGGAGAGGTGCAGTACCGGACATGTACAGTGGTGTACTTTGTAACATGTACATGTTTGCACTGACAGACCACCGACGGACACTGTAAAGACGGACAAAGACAGACACTGCAAAGCTGCAAAGACAGACAACTGAGGCTTGGCGTCGTCGGCATTTGGCATCTGAGCCGCCGCCATCTGCATTGCCCGGCTGCTCCATTGCTGAGCCCCGTGGCTGTGGCTGGCAGAGACACGGCCGTCCAAGAGTAGAACCGGGAGGAAGAAGAGGAAGAAGAAGAGGAAGAGGAAGAGGAAGAGGAACAAGCAGAGATGGGCCTCGATGTCCATCCATGATCCCTTCAATCCCTCCCTTTCAATCCCTCCGAGGGAGGCAGGAATATTGAAAAGTAAAAATAAATGGGGGGGAAAAGGTTGCCTCTCTATCGGCGGCCAACAAAGCATCATTCACCTACGAATACTGTGTGTAGGTCGGCTGTCTCATGCAAGCACTCTAACACCCGCAGTAAAGACACCTTGTTTCTTTTGCCTCGACCCGGCCTTGTCGCCTCTCCCTTGGCCAACTGCGTGGAAGTCGCATCATGTGCCGCAGCGGGCAGCTTCTTCTTCATGCGATGCGCGCACACACTTTCTCTCGCGCCCCTTGCATGCCCATGGTGCATCATCTTCCGCTTCGAGCCAGTGGCGGGCTTTGCCTCTTGGACACGCTCCGTCGGTTTGCTTTTCAATCCTTTCAAGGGCGACAAAGTTGTGCGCAAAAAGTAATCATGGCGACTCCTTGTGTTCGCATCGCGTCTCTGTCCGGAAGCGGCCTCTGACAAGCGGCCTCTGACAAGCGGCTCTGCCAAGACAGATCAGCGTAACTCGTATGTATATAGTTCGCATGGGAGAATGCACCGAGGAAAACCATCATCCTCTCTCGCCAGTCGGGAAACGGGGGTTTCGATTCGACATGGCCCGCACATGATGAGCCGGCTCCGCCCACTCTCCCTCGGTTCACCTCCACACACCCTCGCTCACTCACACACACTCACACACTCATACACACTCACGCACACTCATACACACTCATACACACCTACACTACGAAGTAGGCTGGGCTTACTCTCAACTCTCCCTCGCGCATCCTTGTCGCAGACTTCTCCCGCGCTCCCCATCCAACAGGAACAGGAAAGGCTATTGAACCCTCCGACAGCTCCTTGCGATACGTGGGGGCTGGACTTGACGGGCAAAATTTCCCAATCCGGACATTCATTGCTTCTTGCCGTCCAAATAAAAGATGGAACTCTCGTCGGTTTCAGCACCCAGAGCGGCGACGGCTTCATGCAGGGCTGGGCAGCTGAGCAGGGACCGGATGCGGAAAGAAGAGGGGGAGCGTGGACTCTTGGGACAGTTCTCGAGCGAGGCCGTCGTCGCTTCTCTTTGTCGACCCATGGCCATGACTCTTTTTTTTTGGGTCTGATTGGCCTCCCTCCTGTCTTGCAACAAGTTGTCGAGAAGAGCACCGCCAACCCGAGAGGATGCAGAGGCAACATTGCCGGCAGCCGCTCTCCTCACGCCCCCGCGCCGGGACCCCGGAAGCCCTGCCCGCTCTCCACCAACCGCCTGGCATCCACCCCGAGACGGCGGCGAGCGAGGCCCCACGACGCCAACGAGCCACAGCATCATCGGTCCAATCCATCCCCCGGACCGCGGAAGCCCACCCAATTGCGGCTCTCCCGTGGCTGCCTTGGCCTCGCTGTGGAATGGGGGCCTCGTTCGCTGCCGATGGAGAGCGATGGAGATCCCGATTGGAGGTGGGTGCGGGAGTGGAGCTCGTCGGCAAGATCGCAAAGACAGCCGCCCGCCATAGCACTGACGCAGACGAGAAAGAGGACGAAAGACGTGGCCGTCGTGGGACAGGAGGGAGAGACGCGTCGTCGAGGTTGCGCGACTCGGACGCGCCTCAGCCGCGCCTTCCCTTACACCCTTTTCTTTCTCTCCAAGAGGTTAAGCGGGATCCGACCAATCAGAGATGGTGCGCAAACCACAAGGCTGCCTGTTTCGGCAGCGGTGACCCCCTTGCTTACCTGGCTCGTGCGCGCCCGTGACGTGACGTGTCGTGTCGTGTGTCGTCACGTCACCCAAAGAAGAAACGCCGTCGACTCTCGTATGTACATATGTATGTATGTACATACATAGGTATGTACAGTACATTAGGTACATGGGTATTCGTACATCCATCGTGCATTTACTTGGTACGGGAAAGAGTACAGATACAGATTACAAACGAAACGCTCGCCAGCAGTCCACAAGCTCTCCCCGTCATCTCTCGTTCTCCCCTTCTCCATCAATGCCCCTTCCCACCTCGTCCACAGCCCCCCGAGTCAACCGAACTGCCATGGCCGTCACTCCCGCCAAGACATGGAGCGGCTCGCAGATGGGATGCGCAATCGCCCAAGTTATGCGGATGCAGTCGCATGCCAGCACCATCATGCTAATGCCATGCCTCTACTACTATGGAACAATGCACACTCGCCTTCTGATGCATGTACTCGGTAGGTAGGTAGCCGCACTAAGAATAGGTACCTACTACTAGTACTACTACTACTGCCATGTACCGTCCGTCCCAGACAAACGGCCCCGACAAGAGACGGGATCCCAGCAAGTCCCGGTAGGGCTGCAGGTCGCGCCTCCGGCCTCTCTCTCGCCGCTACCTACCGGGAAACCGGTCGGGGCCCTGAAATGAACCCATACACTACACTACCTACGGTAAGCAAAACCACAACAATGATGCAAAACGTGACTGACTGGCGGCTGTAAGCAATTGCCGACTCGTAGGTATCCGTACAGAGGGGGAGGGTGTGCAGTTGCGTCTTGTCGTCGTAGACTTGTATTCGTACTCGTACTACATACGGATATTGCTCTCCCTACCGCACATCCGTAGTACGGATACCAGATGCACAGTTACCTGCAGCTGCAGGCGACCTTGTATTCCACGTGCGCCCAGCCGTTCCCTTCCCTACCAGCTAGGTGCGCCGCGCCGCCCTTTCCGGCCCCGCCGCCGCCGCCGTCCGCACCGCGCCTCGGCCCCGCCCACCCGGACATTCCACCCGCCGGCCAGCCTCTGCCAACTTCCCTCTGGTGCCAAACATCGTCTTGCCGCCGTGCCGTGGCATCGCCGCCCTCTTCGCCGGCAAGAGATGGGTAGTCACCCAAAGACACCCCGTCGGTTACAGCCATGCCGTCTCAGACTCAAAGTCATCTCCACACCTGCCTTGCCTGCCCATCTCATCTGTCTTTGCTCAAATCATGTCTCTCCAGAAACTGAGCCTCAAGCCATCATCCTACATGCCGGCCTCGCGTGGCCGCCGCCATCAGCTATGCAAATCTCACCCTCACCAGAAACACGCAATGTGAAAGCCAGTCACACGTCCCTGATACCTCTTCTCGCTGCAGGCCGCCCATGAATCATGTTGAATCACGGCCATCGGCGTTAGACCTACTTGCTTCGCCCATGGCAACACCGACCGCCCTCATCCAGTCGAGCCCCCGTGATCAACCCCCATCCCCCACCCATCGTATTATGCCAATAGCCAAGTAGAAACTCTCATTAGCACCTCCATCGTGCGCAATCGACGGCAGACATTCTCGCAACACACTTGAACCCGCCATGACAAAATGCTGTAAGCATCCCAGCCGCAACCTCGGATCCTTTTCATCACGACGCTGCCTTCTTCTACCCGCGCAGCCTCCATGTTTTTCAGCAAGAGATTGAGCAGCATGTAATCGCTTGCGAGTGCGGCAAAGAGATCCAAAAGCAAGCAAGTCTGATCTGAGATGGAGACGGAGACGGAGCCTCCCGCGGGGGCTCCCTCGATATGATCCGCGCCCGCCAAAATGTTGTCAAAAGAAGCGGCAAGAAACACAGTTCATGCCTTCAAAAGTCGCCAGTCTATCCAGAAGCCAGGCATCAACTCCACGCGGGTATACAGCCCAAGGCTCGTCGGCTCTTGGCGTCATGTAATAGTGCTGTTCCGTCAATCCACTCGTCCCCAAATGGCCCATATCGTAGCGTTTCGGCACCGTCCGAAGCTCTCACATGATGACACATTCCTTGTCGTCCTTGGCCGCCTTGCCGTCCTTGCTGATCTTGCCGCCGCTGCGAGGACTAACGACTTCCATGGGGTTACCTTCGCCGCTGGCCGCAGACTGAATCACCGCCAGACGCTGCTTGGCTCGTTCGTCCCCGGCGTCGGCAGCCTTGACGTACCAGACATTGGCCTCCAGCATGTCCCGGCGGCAGCCGATACCCATCTCGGTAAAGTACCCCGCGGCGTACTGTGCCTTGACGAAGCCTGAGAGAGTGTTAGCATTCGCGACACCGCAAATAGAGCGCCTGTTCCTCGACTTACCGAGCTCTGCTGACCGACGCGCCCATTCGTACGCCTCTTCCTCGTCCTTTTCGAGGATGGGAGCCGCTCCAACCATGTACCACGCGCAGAGACCCATCATTGCCCCGGCATGCCCGCGTTCGGCAGCTCCCGTGTAAAAGTGTACGCTCAGGGCCGGATCCCGGGGGCAGTTGAGCCGGCCGTGCTCATAAGCGTCACCCATCCGGTAGTTGGCCTCGGGATGCCCCAGCTCCGCCGCCTGCGTGAACAGCTCCGCCGCGTAGCCGAGGTCTTGGAATATGTCGTCACCGTACCCAGTCTCGTACAGGCATCCCAGCTGGTAGGGAGCAGCATTGTACTGCGAGTCGGCGGCCTCGGTGGCAAGCTTCATCCACTTGATACCCTCGCGATATCTCTTCTCGCCCAGGTCTCCCGACAGGCAAGCCTTGCCGAGCCGCGTCATGGCTCCGGGGTGCCGCTTGGATGCCGCCGAGCGGAGAAACTGCACCGCCTTGGCAGGATCCTTGCGGCAGCCCCAGCCAAATTCGTAGCAGAGCGCTGTGCGATAGGCAGACTCGGCGTGCCCGTGCTTCGCAGCCAAAACGAACAATGGAAAGGCAGCGCTGTAGTCTTCCTTGCCTTTGCTAAACAGCCCCGACGCGAAGCCATCGGCCAAGTAGTACTGCGCAAAGGGATATCCGCCATTGGCGAGCCGCTGAAGAATCTGCCGCGCCTCTCGAACCAGCTCGTACGAGTTGGAGACGGGGCTTTCCACCTCGAAGTTGTCCATCTCCCCAAGCGCTTGCCGGCTATTCTTGCGCGGTTTGGGCGCCGGAAAGTCCAAACCTTGCTCTTGTGCCGTCGAAATCAGGAACACGGCAAACGAATACTGGATGGAAAAGTCGTTTGTTTTCTTCACGTTTTGCCGGTACATCTCGAGCGTCTTGTCGGTGCTGAGGAGCGAGGCATTGTTGCCCACCGCATTGCGCAGGTTCGAGTTGTCTAGCGAGACTAGTGCCGGTGCCTGCTGGGGATATGGCACGCTGAGGAGCTCGGCGTAAGTGGAAAGCCTCGAATCAGGAGAGTTGCGCGAATGCGAAGACGGAGCGCGCATGTGGGAGCCGCCGGGCATGAGGTTGGGAGACCGGCCACGGGAACCGTGGTCGGAAAAGGTCGAGTATGACGACTGTGGTCGAGACAAGGAGCCTCTTGCCCAATAGCCAGAGGTCGGGGTCAGGTGGCGCCGAGCGGGCCCCGCGTTCTCGAGCAGTTCTGGGTTCGAGGCCGACCGCGTCGCCTCACCGGGAACGCTACCCACCCGCCGCGGAGGCTCGTGCTGCTGGTGGTGGTACTGGAAGAGAGGGATGGAGAAGTTTCTGGGCGTGGGATCCTGCGCCGCGGAGCCGCCGGGGGACTCGTCGTTGGGTAGGCACCCGGCATTTTCATTGATGACGGAAATGGAACTCGCGCTCGTGGCCGCCGACGACTGGACGGAGCCGGGCTGGTGGGCGGAGCTATCGGTGCCGTTGGACTCGCGGCTGTTGCGGAAATCATCATGATTCTTAGCGGCATTGGAGCTGGCGACCGTTGCAGGGTATCGGCCGGGCCTGTGGGGGAACGTTGGAGAGAGTTTGAGGTCTAGGGACGTATGGCTGAACTTAATTGCCGAGGCGGCGGCACCAGGGTCGTCCAATCTCTGGGACGACTTAGTAGGCGTAAATAATGGAGGAAGTGGTTTTTGGTCGCCAAGGCTGCCTGGCGTCCCAATCGAGCCAGTGCTGGATTGGTGAGGCCCAGGGGTCGCGTTCAACGGAGGGAGTGGCTTTTGGCTACCAGCGCTACCCAGGGTTTCGATCGAGGCAGTCGAGGGCCGCTGACGATGATGCGACTTGAACAATGGAGGAAGTGGTTTTTGGTCGCCAAGGCTGCCTTGCGTCCCAATCGAGCCAGTGTTGGCTTGGTGACGCCCAGGGGTCGTGTTCAACAGAGGGAGTGGCTTTTGGCTACCAGCACTACCCAGGGTTTCGATCGAGGCAGTCGAGGGCCGCTGACGATGATGCGACTTGTACGATGGAGGGAGCGGTTTCCGATCAACGAGGCTGCCCAAACCGGTCGAGCCAGGAGACAATCGTTGACGCTCATTGGGGGTATTGGGCGTGGACAGTGGAGGCAGCGGCTTCTGGCCGCCGGCGCTTCCCGGGGCTCTGATGGAGGCGGGAGAGGATCGGGTATTCTCGTTGGACATGGAGAGCGGCGGGAGGGGCTTCTCCTCGGCAAGGCTGCCCAAGGTCCCGGTCGAGGGGGTGGGGGATTGGGCAGCTTGGGACTGCGCGAGCTCAATGTCGGCGTTTGAGGGCTGGGGCCAGTTCTCCCGCTGGAGGTTGACCCTGACAGGAGAGACGGGGGCCTCGCGCAGCCTCGCGTTGCCGTGGGGCAGCGGCGGCAAAGGAAGAGGCTTCCGGGGAAGCTCTTCGGCGGGCTTGCCGTTCGTGGCCATGGCGTGCAGCGAGGTGCGATTCCGACTGTCGCCACCGGGGGAAGCAGACGGTGGAGGCGGAGACGTCTTGACGGCGGCCATGGCTCGGCGGCGGTAGGTCGGGAAAGAAGAGTTGTTTTGTGTCCCTTTTCTCTCTCACTGTCTCCCTGCTTGTGCCCTTCTATTTCCTTGTCATGCCCCGTTCGGCAGTCTTTCCCCCGCCAATCAATCGGACGACTTCGCTCGGCCGTGTCGGGTGCCTGCAAACCAATGGGCGATTCGAGGAGCCTCAGGTTTTCCGGTTGCGGCGACGTCGACGACGGCTTCGTTTACCGCAAGGTCGACGGGCTCGAGTGGAGGACGAAGCGAGGGTGGATGAGTCGGTGCGACGAAGGACTACCACGTAGGCATGCATGTATGTACTATGTAGGTAGGCATGAGGGAGAAAAAGGGACGGGCAGGGCGACGTCGAGGCAGGCCGGGGAGGAGACGGCGGTGACGGGAAGCGAGGAGGGTGTGGAATGGAGTCTCAGATACTCCCAACAGAGTACTAGTATTCGGCAGACTTGACGTGCGGCAGAGGGGGGGGGCGGAGGCAGTCGAGCAAGGGAAAAATTCCAGAGCCCGAGGAGTCGGTTGTCTGAGCGTCCGTCGGGAGGAGAAGAGGAGGAGAGTGGCTTGAAGAGAGGGTGGTTTGCGAGCAGAGAGAGCCGCGTACCCACGACTGCACCGGCGAGTACCGCGGCGCGGCAATGGGTGGACGACAGGGTGCCAAAGGCTGGCCGGCCCGGGCGAGGAGCCAGGGTCTGTACAACGGCCGACGGTACTGGCTACCTTGCCTCTGGATGATGTTGCAGGGACTGCTCGGTGTTGCAGGGACTGCCGCCAACCCTTGGTGCTTCGTACCTGCCTCATATGTACGTACTGCCCACCTTACCCCTCGCCAAGCACCAAGCACGCACATGCTGCCTTACATATACCATTACCTACCTACCTAGGTACCTAGGAGGTACTACCGTTGGTTGAGGACCTGTGTTCGGGGCAGTCTTTTCTTTTTCATCAGGCCGGCCGGTGTGCTCCGTGTCCATGGGGATGATGCACTTGCTGTTCGCAGATGGGCGCAGCGAAGACGGGCGCAAGGCTCGCTCCCTTGGCGAGCAGCTACCCAATGACCCGACGTGGATACTGCTGGCTCTATCGTTTTCATTTGATCAATGCTACTTTACGGCGCACGACACGTACCGTGGTGCACGTAGGGCACTGTCACGCACTCGCGACTGGTACTAGTCGAGGCGAGCGAGCCATGGAAATCAGCCAACAAAGTCGGCCTCGGCAGGGCAATGAGTCCAAAGTGGGGGGTGGGTAGGGGGTGAGGCGGGAGCCCGAGGGGGAGCAGCACCAAACACGAGGGAGACGACGGGTGGTGGTGGTGGTGGTGGTGGTAAGGGAGCTGCTAGAGTCCAAAGGGTTGGAGAGATGAATGGATTGGCCCAGACAAGTTTCTTGCCCGCCAACCGGCCATTTCTCGCCATCCGTCAGTTCTCCCTTGGTAAAGTCGTGGCAGCCCTTGCTTGCAAGCTGCTGCAAGCAGTACTTAGGTACTTGGTAGGTAAAGATCCAAGATCTGCGATCTGCTGGGCGACACTCCTCCTGCATCAATGCGCGCCCCGGCCAGCCGCGCTGCTGCTCTTGGTTGCCTAGATGTCTATTTTTGACCAGAGCCACCTACCCGTGTGCCTACCTGGTTGTGCCTTTAACCCTAGGTACCTAATAATCTTCCCCGAGGCGGTTGGGTCGCCTCGTCTGCACGCTGGAGAGAGAGAGGTACTGCCTAAGTACCTACCTACTTGGGCGAAGCATGATCGGCGACCTCGAAACTCCACGCCTATGTACATATGTGGTAGCGCGGCTGATATCAGCGGTGATGTCTAACTCGTACCTTTTAGGTATCTAGGTACCTCCTTGCGTCCATGTATGTCTCGAGTATCCGTACTTCGTACGAGTCGCTGGCTGGCTGGCCTGTAGGCGTGTCCGTCGGGATCTGCAGCCAGAGCAATGATCCGCAGGCGCCCACCAAAAGGGCAGGCATCTACGGATACGTGTATGTACGAGTTAGGTACGAGTTATATTACCTACCTAGGTATCTGAGGTTGCCTTCCAGGTTGTGTGTGATGCGCTGCACGAGATAGGCAGGTACCTACGTAGGTACCCAAATAGGCGCCAGCCACCATGGCTCTCCGGAACCCCGGGGCGAAGAACAAGTCCGTCGGGCCCGAAGCCGCCAATCCAGCTCGCCTCGTATCGAGTAGGTAGTCCTCGTACTTCGTTAACTCGTATCGAGTCCTCGTATCGAGTGGTGTTGGCTGGCTTTGTTTAGGGACGTCGACGAATGAATGACCCATCTACCTACCTAGTCTCGGGCTTCCTCACTAACCCCGTACCGTACGTACACACTTCGTATATACTAACAAGACGGAATAGGTACCCGTGTTCGAGAAATGCCCTTTCTTTTTCCTTCCCCTCATGCATGCCTGCGGCCCGGGGGGGAACAGGCTTAGAAAAGCAATTTGCAAAGATGAGATGGCAAACGACGGGCGCGGGGAGGGCGCAGAAGAGATGCGTAATCATTCCTTTGCTTGCGCGGCTCTCACAGCCTCTCTCTCTTACCGCCCAGCTCGTCATCTTTCTCGACATGACCACGACTGCATGTACGAGCATGCACGTGTGCCCCAGGATGAGATTCATGTGCCAGCCAAACGTGCTCGTGCTTGCTCTGCCAAGCGCGCGCGCGCCCCCCGTCAAGGCGACGAAATCAATCACCCCGGTTCCGTCTCAGTTCGCAAGCTCTGCCGCCTAGAATCGGGATGGGGGATCGCCCAGCTCAGGTCTGTTCCCCTAGATTGGTAGGTAGTAGCGGTACTTACATCTAGTAGTAGTAATAGGTGAGCCCCGCACGATCACTAACTGGTTTCGTGCCAAGTCAGGTACCCAAAACTCTAAAACAAGGGGAGTGGAGTTGTGACGACGTTCTGCCAGATGCTCATTTCGGTCATTCTAAAGACTTGACATCTTGCACAAACTCAGCGTCAAACCCAATGGCCTTGTCCTCGGTCGAAACGCCGTCCACGCCTGCCTCGCCTTGACCGTCCGTCTCGTCGCATCTCGCCGGGCATCTGTGCCTCCGAACGGCCAACGTCATAGGCCGAGTATTAACAGCAGCACGCCTCTGGATAGAGAGAGTTACAGTGCTACGTCTCCTGCCTGGACCGGCCGATCCCAGATGACATGAGACGCCGGCCGCACACGGAGCAGCCTGCCAGGGGGGGGGGGGCTGAGCCGGGACAGGCGGAGAGCCGGTATTTAAGCAAAGCTTGCTTTGCGCTACGAAGAACACAGAATGTGTGCAAGTTGCGGCAAGCCGCTTTGCTTACTTTATATTTGTAGTGAGCTTTTTTATTATAAAGGTCCCCTACTATAAAAACGAAGTACGGCTATTAGCTGCCGTGAAATAATACGCTATAATTAGATAGAGTCTAAAAATTTAGTGCGCTAATTAGCTTATAGTAAGGCCGGGGTTAAACCGGCTAAAAATACTAAGCGCCTATTAGCTACCTATCTAATAGGGCTCCTACTATAAGAGAACGAGTTTAAGGGGGGTATATAATTATTATTAATCTACGAAGGGACATAGCTATAGACTAGATCTAAATGTCTATATATATAATATAGAGGTTACGTAGGATAATATATAATATAACCTAATACCGTAATAGTATATCCCCTTTAAATCGGCGTTCGACTTAAACGCCTAAAAGGGTTAATAGGCTAATAAAAACGAAGGAAATCTATATTAATCGGCCCTAAAAGCGGGCCTAATATAGAATAAGAGAGAAATAGAAAGAAATAAAAGGTAAAACTAAGAAACTAATATATGCCGTCGTAATATAAATTATATTAATAAATTATACTTATTATTACTTAGGCGAAAGGGAAGATATAAAGAAGGCCGTATAAAAGGCCGGTTTAAGCTTAGTCGGGTTAAAGGTGTAAAAAGCCTTAAGGTTGTCTTAGTAGCCGTTAAAGTAGGAGGAGTCTTCTTATATAAGGGGGCTATAACGCTATTAAACGCAATACTTAATCTTCCTAAAGGCGTATTAGCGTTACGCGAGGATAGAAGAAAACTCCTACTTAAGGTATGCGTTATCGCCGTCGTCGTCGCTAAGGGAAAGGAGAACGCCGTTATCGGCGGGCCGGACGTTAAGCTCCGACTAGCCGGGCAAAAAAGGCTTTTAGGTTTTAATAAGGAGGGAGTAATAAAAGATAGGGTAAAGGCGGCTGCCCTTAAGGAGGCAAAGAAGATACGCCGTCTTATATACCTTAAGGACCTTATATAGGCCCTCCCGCTTATAGTCGAGCTTCTTTATAAAGCGGAGGGTCTAGATCTAGTAGGTGCTAAGGAATACTATATCGCCGGGCTAATACGCTAAGGCGGGAGTCCGCCGGGCGTCCGCGTAGCGAGCCTAAGTAGCTTAAGCATCCTTAATCGCATCGCGGAGGAAGTTAGAGATACGCTAAAGGCGGGAAGCAAGCGCGTTACCGCGGAGGTATTCCTTCCGCTACTAAAGGGTTATACTAGGCGGGGGGGGACTAAAGGGCTTAGTGCTAAGCTTTAGGTAGAAGCTATAGTTAGCGAAGAAAGGGGAGAGGCCGGTAGATTTAAAGACTTAATTATTAATAGTAAACTCGGCGAAAGGGAGGAGGTCGACCTAATCGTCCTAAAGGTAGGTAGTATAATAATAAAGGTAAACCTCTATCTAAGCGTTCGCGATCTTAGTCTAACCGTCGGTCTAAGGGTAGTAGGCGGAGCTAGGGTAGAGATAGTAACTAAGGCGACGATTAAGCTACTATTAGAAAGCTAAAATAAACTAAGTGCTATAGTCGCTAATAATAAAGGCTAGGGTGCTATAAAGGGACTAAACGCGGGAAATAAACACGTTAATAACGTCTTTAACGGTTATTAAAGGTATTAGGACGTAGTAGCGTATCTTCGTAAAGCGGTCGACGATAATAAGGATATTAGAAAACTTAACGCTATTACGATAGTAGATAGGGAGGTCGGTAATAAAATCGACGGATATATTAGTCTATAGGGCGAAGGGAATACTTAAGGGCTAAAGCAAGCCCTAAAGGGAGGAATAAAAGGATTTAGCGTATAGGTACGTATAATAGTTCTATATAAAACTAGAAATAGACTTATATATACCGGGCTAGATATAGGACCGGCGGTAGAGGCTAGCGGTCTTTATACGTCTAAGGTAGCTAGTAAAGGGGGAGGTATAAACGCAGACGAGGATTTAAAGAATTAAGGCGTTGTTAAAGGGAATAAAGAGCCGGCCTTAGAAATAGAACCGGCCTTAGACTTTAGAGAAAGCGGTCTTAGGGATCGAACGGAGGGGGGCGCGAAAGGGGTAAGGCTAGCGGGGCTAAGGGGACTAAAGAGCTACGCGAATAGCGGAGATAAGCAGGGAGGAGGAATAAGCCCGGTCGATAAGGTTATCGATCGGCTTAGAGTCGTTAAGGGCGTAGAGGTTAAAGCAGTCGGAATTATATTTATAAATTATATTTATAAACGAATCGGACTCTTTAATAGTATTAAGGGCGGTAGTAGTATTAAGGTAAAGGGAGGCATTAACCTTAGACTTAAGGAGGATAACCTAATATCGGTGGTTAATCCTCTCGTCGGCTCGGTCGGTAAGGGAAAGAGGGCGGGAGCTAGGCAAGCGGCTAAAGGCGTCGGGGAGAATAGCTTAAGAGCCGGGCTAAAAGACAATCTTAAAATTAAAACGACTAAGGAATTCGGCCTAGCGGGCCTATCGCTAGTTAAAGAGCTTTATAGTTATAAAATACTAAAGATTCTTATAGTCTAAGGCTATCTTAAACTTAGGCAGGCCTTTAAGCTTAGGGCGCTACTCCTCGAGAGATTTTATAATCGCGAGGAGTTCTTTATTATAAATCTTATAATTATACTCTTAAGCGGAGTGCTTTAACGAGAAGAAAGCAACCGGATAGTAACGACTATCGTCGAAGAGCTATATTAGTATACCCTTAGCGGCTTAGTTAGAAGCATTTATCTAGACTACGGTCTTACGATAAGGGTCGAAGTATATAAAGACTAAGGCGGTAGTAAAAGCGTGCTTAAGGGCTTTAAAGACGTAGGCGTAAGCGGGAGACTAAATCTAAGGGGTAGAGTTCTTAGTAAGGGCGTTTAAAGGGTTTATAAGCTTAGAAAAGCCGCGAATAAAACGCCGATAAAAATTAGCGAATCTTAAGAAGCGCTAGAGGTCTTTAATAAAGGAAAGGGTAGGCTAGTCTAAGACTA
The DNA here is from genome assembly GCA_012934285.1 of Ophiocordyceps sinensis. NCBI lineage: Eukaryota > Fungi > Ascomycota > Sordariomycetes > Hypocreales > Ophiocordycipitaceae > Ophiocordyceps > Ophiocordyceps sinensis. Next base: position 14,276,923 of record JAAVMX010000003.1, read on the forward strand.
TATAAACCTTATTAGGATCTATGCGAATGCCTTTATTTAAGATAATTAGGCCGAGGTACTTAGTCTCGGTAATATAGAAGTTATACTTATCTACGTTAAGCTAAAGGCCGGCGGCATTAAGGCGCTTAAGAACTACGTTAACGTAGGCTTAGTGCTCCTCCTACGTCTCTAAGAAGATTAAGACGTCGTTTAAATAGGTAGAGTAAAACTTATTAAGGATACTATAAAAGGCCGTATTAATAAAACTCTAGAAGTAGGATAAGGCGGCGGTAAGGCTAAAGGGGGTAATATAATACTTAAAAAGCCTATACTATATAGCGAACGCGGTCTTTTACTTATATCCTTCGGCAATACGAAGGCAATTAAACGCCGTAATAATATCGATTTTAGTAAAAAACTTCGCTTTTTAAATATAAGCGAGAGTATCGTAGATAAAAGGTAAAAGGAAACGGTTTTTAATTATAGCCTTATTTAAGCTATAATAGTTAACGTAAAAACAGACGCCCCCGCCTAGCTTATAGGCGAGTATAATAAAGGCAATAGCAGGGGAGGTAAAGCGGCGGATAAAGCCCTTCTTAAGCTGCTTATTAATATACGCGCGGACGATCTAGTTCTCGGCTTTACTAAAGGGGCGAGGGCGGGTATAAGGAGGTTATATCCCTTCTTTAAGGTTAATTTAAGTATTAACGGTATAGTAAAGAGCGAGCTTATCGGCCTCGCTCTTAAGCTATATATAGATTATATAGTAGAGCTCTTTAAGGACTTTAGCTTAAAGCTCGTTAAGCGTATAAAAGACTTTCTCTTACTTCTTAAAGAACTTAGCGATATTATTAAAGGAGATCTTATTAAGGTAGATCTTATTAAGGTAGTCGTCGATAAAGTTATAAAGGCGGGGGTTAAGGTAGGCTTTTATATCCTCGGCATTTATATATTTAGTTAAAACGGCTTAGTAAAGGTCCTTAAGGATATCTTAGTCGATAGGTAGTAAGGGCTCGGTAGGTAAAGGCTTAGCGGTAAAGGCCTTAATTAAGGTCTAAGAGGTCTAGACTTTAGGCTACCGGTAGAATATTACTATCGTATCGACGTTAAGCATCCGGACGTTAAACGCTATATCGTTAAGGGATAAAAAGCGGAGGGGCTAAGGTTTAATAGTCTTACGACTTAACCGTAATATAGGGCGGCGGTAGCTAGCGGTCTTATAGACGGGACGGGGGTAGGGAGGTCGAACGTAGCGGCGAGGGTAAAGGGTAGCCGGGGAGTTAGAGTCATAGCCGGAGTTAGAGTCGACGTCGTTAACCTAGCGGGAGGAGTCCGGATAGGCGGGTTTACCTATGTTAGGAGCATCTTCGAAAAACGTAGAGAAGGGCGGGCTAAGGGATAAAGGAATAAACTTAAGAACGTCGCTAAAGCGGACGGAACGGATAAAGGCCGGAGGACAAGCGGGAATAAAGATCGTAGCGGTAGGGGGTTCGCCCTTATCGTTAGAGTCTTCGACAGAGGGGGTAGTAAAGGGTTCGCCCTCGTCGTTAAAGTCTTTAATAAAGGGGGTAAAAGGAAAACGAATTATATTTATTAATTATATCCCTTTAGAGATAAAGGCAAAGGGAGCTAAGATAGGGCGGGTAGGACGGGCAGGGGTAGCTAAAAGGCCTAGGATAAGATAAAGCTAGTAGTCTAAGAGGTAAAAGGCTAGATAAAAGGGGGACTAAAAGGAAAAGGAGTTACTACGCTAGCTAATAATAAGGTCGTGCCGGCGTAGCTAAAAAAGGCTAAAAATAACCTTATAGCTAAGCTTTATAAGAAAGAAGTAGATAGACTTAGTATAAGCGCTAATCCGGGAGACCGAAAAAGCGCAATAAGTAATAGAGCCGGACTTATAGTCGCTACTATCGGCGAGAGAAAGCCGGCGTAAGAACTAAAGCTAGCAGATAGGAAGGGTAAAGCGGTACGCGGTTTAAGCGTATATAAAAGCGTATTTAAAGCAGCCGGAGTCGACTAAAGCACTTATAACGATATTAGCGGACATAAGGGATAAAGGCATAAGTAGAGCACGCGGTTATATTCCTATAGGGAGGCAAAGATCCTCCTTAGTATTAAATAAAGCTATAAACTTAGATACTAAGAGCTCTATCACGTGATAGGGCGAGGGAGCTACGTATTTCCTAAGGACGAAGAGGCAGGGAGGTTATCTACCTCGCCCTTAATAAAGCCCTACTTAATAGCGCGAACCTAATAGTAGGGGGGAGGGGGTTTAAGTAAGCGTAGGGTAGACGTACCGCTACTATAGCTACGGCTGCGGCTAGAGCTAGAACCGGCGCTAGGACTAGCGCTAGGGTTAGCGCCGGGATTAGTACTAATACCCTTATTAAGGTAGGTCCGGGCGGTATAAGTAGCGGTAGCTAGCTAAGCGTAGTAGAGGCAAAAACGGTTCTTAAACCGCCGTTGCTTTTTAGCGTTAGTAAGCTAGGCCCGGAATGCATTAAGCTATATCGGGTTACCGGTAGGAGGCGCGGGCGGGGCAGGCGAGGTAGGGCTAGTACGAGCGGGGTTATAAAGCGGCTAGAGCTAAGAACGGGCCTTAATACGCTACTAGTTGTCTTAAAGCGTAGAATATATCTTAGCCTAAGCCGTAAAGTTATTATAGGCCGGGCATTCGACCTATAGAGCGGCGGCGTTAGTAAGTTCGATAGAGACCTTTAAATAAAGGTAGGCGACGTAAGTAGTGCCGTCGAACAATAGGTCGGCTTAAAGCTAAGTAAACTTTAAATAAAAGTCCGGCTAAGAGATATTCTTTATCGATAAAGCGTTAAAGTTAGCCTCTAACTAAGCGCGGGTAAAATTAGCATTAAAGACTAAGCTAAGGTCGTCGGTAAGGGCTTTAATAGTAGTATACTACTAATTAGCGAAGGACTTATTATTAAGGACGTCTTAAAGAACGCTAGCGATAATAAAGGCGGCTTAGCTAATAAGCCGGCTAGCCGTATAGAAAATACAGTCTTACTCTATAAGGTATAAGGCGGCGTCTTAATAAAGCTTAATAGTAAGGCCGTCGCGCTAAGTCTAAAAAGCCTCTTAACGTTGCTTTTAAGTGCTAGAGTCGCTAGCGAACCTCTTAAGGTCGGCGATATAGGAATAGGTAAGGGTAAGGGCGGGGGCGGGGGCAAAGGCTTAGTCCTAAGTAGCGTCGCGTTTAATTAAGACGAAGAGAGAGGACGTAGTATAGTTAAGCTAACGCTAAAGATCGGTAGCGTAATCTTAGGCAACGGCTGCGTGCTTTTAAGCGACGAGCACTCTTATATCTAACTTAACGTAAGCATTATTAAGGTAAGTAAGGGCCTTAATCTAAAGGGCGCGGAAGTCGGGAGTAGCGTTAGCCTAAATATAGGCGAACGTGCCGAATATAGGCCGTTAGGCTTAAAGAAGGGCGGCGAGGCGGGGGTAGTAAGAAACGTACTTAGTCTAGGGCTTTAGGTCGGTAAGAGCCGGCGGGGTAACGGCTAAGGTAGCGGACGGAGGATCGGCCTTTATATAGTCGGTTATCGTAGATTATAGGGTAAAAGGTAAGGAGGGAAATCTATATAATTCGCGTCGAGACGGCGTATCTATACCGGGAAAATTCTAATAATCGAGGGAAAACTTAGTCGAAGGGGTCTAGCGAGGAGGCGGACTTACGTCGCGAAGAGAGGAGATTAGAAAAGAAAGGGGTAAGATAGCGAGATTATTAATTAAGGGCAATAGGATAAAATAGTAGATTAAACTATAAAAGAATAAGTTTAAAAAGAGTATATAATTATTATTAATCTACGAAGGGATATAGCTATAGACTAGATCTAAATATCTATATATATAATATAGAGGTTATATAGGATAATATATAATATAACCTAATACTATAATACCTGCTAAAATCCTATACTGCTATTAGATAAGTCTCCTCCTAGGGATTAACCGTAAGGTCCCCTAGCTATAGTAAAGCTTTACTTATAATTATACCCTACGGTATAAGCTATATTTAAGCAAAGCTTGCTTTACGCTACGAAGAATATAGAATATATATAAGTTATAGTAAGCCGCTTTACTTACTTAATATATATAGTAAGCTTTTTTATTATAAGGGTCCCTTACTATAAAAACGAAGTACGGCTATTAGCTACCGCGAAATAACACGCTATAATTAAATAGAGTTTAAAAATTTAGTGCGCTAATTAGCTAATAGTAGGGCCGGGGTTAAACCGGCTAAAAATACTAAGCGCCTATTAGCTACCTATCTAACGGGGCTCCTACTAAAATCCTATACTGCTATTAGATAGGTCTCCTCCCGGGGATTAACCGCAGGTCCCCTAGCTATAGCAAAGCTTTGCTTACAGTTGTGCCCCGCGGCATAAGCTATATTAATTTGTTCGTCGGTGACAGCAGCCGAGGCAAACTGCCGTCGCCGAGTCCCGGGGCGTCTAGCTTAGACGTCTTTTTTAGCAGCCGTCACGCCCTTAGCTCGGCCGTCTGCATCTAAGAGAGGGGTTTGTTTGACTTGCTCATCTGTGGTACTAGCTTCAAGTACTGGTTCGAGCGAGACCCGGCGACGGACGATAGGTATCTGGGCATGCATCTAGCGACGCAACGAGACCCGCCGCTTTGATGATGCCACCAGGAGCTTGGTTCTTAGCTGCCATGGCTAATTTCGTTGGGCTTATGGGCGTACGGATACGCAGATGAGCAATTAGGACACATGAAAAGCAAAGAGGGCCATTGTTTGTTTCACGTCGGGCTTTTTCCACGGTTTTATGGAGATTGCAGATTACTACTTGATTCCTACCTCTTGGTTGTATGTACTAACTACCCAGTACGAATAGTAGGTAGTGGAACAAGTCCGTAGGGAGCTTGCTCTCCGAGACGCGGGCTGCGGACTACAGGAGAGTGCCCGGCCACGTAATTAGACAGGAGAGCCCATGATATGAGTTTACATGTCATCAGCGACGCTATTGGCGCATCGCCATTGTCACGCCGCGGTTCCAGTCCGAGATGCCCATCGTCTGACGTTGCCAAGCTCTTTGGGCTTAGAGGCGAAAGCTAGGCGAACTGATTGGTCGGTCCGCCGCGTGGCGACTTAGTTGTTGCCCAAGTCAGAGGAAGCCCCTTCAACCAACGTGGGGCTAGAGACAGGCAACCAAGGCACTGGCAGAAGAAGCCGGCTTCTGCAACAAGGCCGAGGAGCGCCGCGGTGAAGACTCGTCAGCGTTTCGTTGACGGTTGGGAGAGCAACGGCCGCCACAAGTTTCAGCAAGCCAGTGACGTGCACCTGGAGTATCGGACCCCCCGTGGGACAACGCAAGCCACGTCGTGGTCGAGGTTGGTGGAGGTTTCGAGGTTGGTGGAGGTTGTCGTCTTCTCCAGCCCCGGCGCCGATCTGATTGTAGATCAACAAGAGGTGGGTGAATGTGGCAGGCAGGTAAAGACGGCTGGGAATCCTGTGGCGTATGGCGTTTTGCAAGCCACGTGCTTCGCGCCATACATAGAGAATGCCATGACGGAGGGCGCTGGGTGAGGCTTTGCCCGTCGGCGGGCCAACGCTCAGAGATCTGTACACACAGTGCGGGCAAGTATGGTTCATGTCCCTCCCCCATAAGTGCCCCGCCAAATTGAGCCAAAACCATATAGTCTAATGTATGTACGAAGTAGTATGTACATATACATACGCATATGGATTCCACTTTTAAGCGCACAAGCTTTTATATCCGCACCATCAATAGGTAGATACCTACATCATCGGCCACAACTACCCTGGAATAATTTCCTCTCCCGATCTCAAACTCATCGCCTACATCCTCAAGTAAGGCCAGCGCCCGAGCAATGACCAGGCACTCGCTGGAGTGGCGGCACGGCACTTGCTCGAGCGCCGTACCCGTCGGCGGCATCGCGGCGCGTGCATTGTCACGCACGATGTTGTTGGGTATCGATTTACTAAGTAAGGTACTTCGTACGAGTTATAGGGGAGTTCCCCCCCTCCCTGTCGAGCGTGAGGGGAATTAGGCCAACTTTACGGCCCCCCCTAGTGGGTATTCGTACCCCATCATCTGATGGCACGCATCAAGTGGCGCACTGTACGAAGTACACGCACGTTCTTCTGGCCCCATGCCATTTTCTCCCTCGCCATTTGAGAGAGAGAGAGAGAGAGGGAGAGGGGGAGGGGGAGAGAGAGAGAGATGGAGAGAGAGAGAGAGAGAGATGGAGAGAGAGAGAGAGAGATGGAGAGAGAGAGAGAGGGATGGAGAGAGGACGGCCTGTTTTCACCCCACCAGCGACCACCGTCCAAGACTCAGCGTTCCCGTTTGCCGTCGACGACTGCGTTGCCACGGTGCGTGCCCCCGTTCCTAGGTACTTCGTACCCATCTCCGTACGAAGTGCTCCGTATCCGTGTGCAGTACATGTCATCGCTCGCTTCACTCCTCCCGCGCCCGTCTCCCGTCTCGTGGTGCCTCGCCCCGTCCCCTCAGAAACAGGCCATTTGTTTTTTCTTATTCGTCTTTTCTTATTCTGTCCTCCTTCGCAGGTCGTTAGTCAGGGACAGACACTCGCTCGCTCTCTCACCTTGGACCACCTCGGACTGCGTGTTGGCTGCACGAGCCACATCTCGCTACTACCTGAGTCTCCCGTCGCCGCTGCCCTTCGTTTGCCCAACCAACCAACCAACAGAAAGTGCCGCCCCCTCGCGCCTGCATCTCATCACCAACGACGCCCTTGGATCGCCCGAGCGCGCAAAACTTCGACTCTCAGCCGAGTCGCCCTGCTCCATCCCTTTTGCGATAGGGTCAGACTCTCCTTATCTCTCTCTGTGTCCTCCTCTTACTACCTACTCCTCGTCGTCCATCGTCCATCATCAACGGCGGCTAATGCTCAAGACGCAGGACCATCCATGTCTCTACCAGAGAGGCCGGGCGGCAGTCCTTCGTACGACCAGCGCAGCACATATCGACATTCCCCGTCCCGGCGATCGCGCCCCGCCGATGTCGAAGCCGCCGGTTACCACTCCGTCTCCCGCCCTGGTCATGAACATGCGACGTCGGCCTCATCCATGGCCGGCCCCAGCTCGCATCCCATGGCAAACGCAGAGACGGCCCCTGTGTCGTCGCCTCGCCCCCATGGCCACGCCAGGCAAGACTCGTCGGACCTGCTCCCCTCGCGCAAGAGGAGCCTCGTGCGGCCGGAGCGCAACAGAATCGGCAAGGACCATCGCAACTACCACTATCACAAGCATGCCGCCAACATGGACGTCCTTCCCTCGTCCACGGGCAACGACCCCATCCTCGAGAACATGGACGGCTCCACGGAGCGATCCGGTGGCTCTCAGGCCAACGCCAGCATCTCTGACTCGCCGCCCCGCCCGGCCGGCTCCCGCGAGGCCAGCGGGGATCATGAAAAGGGCCAAAGCCGAGTGAGGACCCGCCCGGCTCGGACCAAGTCGGGCAAGATCACCAAGCAGCAGGGCAAGAGCACGCGCAAAGCCTCGCGTAAGAGCAACAAGGGCGCCGAAGACCAGCTCCGACCTCCGAGCTTCTGGAACGTCTACTGCGCCATTGTCACGCTTTGGTGCCCCGACTTCATACTGAGATGCTTCGGCAAGACGACAAAGGCCCAGCGGCGAGCGTGGAGGGAAAAGATGGGCCTCATCAGCATCATCCTCTTCATCATGGCCATTGTCGGCTTCCTCACCTTTGGCTTCACCGCCACCGTCTGCAGCGCGCCGCCACTGCGCCTGCGCATCAACGAGGTGTCGGCTGGCTTCATGATTTTTCACGGCATCGCCTACGACCTCGCCAGCTCCCATCATCCTCCCGCCGAGGGAATCCCGCTCAGGCAGGACGGCACCGGCGCCAACGTCTTGTACGATCTCGTCGAGAAGCGTGGCGGGCAGGACGGGAGCTTTCTCTTCCAGAATGTCAATGGCCACTGCAAGGGCCTCATCAAGCTGGCTCAGGATTCCGACGTGCCCACCAACGGGAATGGCCATCTGGCTTGGTACTTCCCCTGCACCACGTTCAACCAGGACGGGTCAACCCAGCCGAACCTCACCACTCCCTTCTACTCGGGCTATAGCTGTCACACGTCTGCCAAGGCTCGCAACGCCTTCTATGGCGACCTGAGCGGCGCGGCCGCAGTGTACTTTACGTGGGACGACATCAAGAACAGCTCCCGCAACCTGCTCGTCTATTCCGGCAGCGTCCTCGACCTCAACCTCCTCAACTGGTTCAACGAGAGCCAGGTGGCCATACCCGACCGTTTCAAGGAGCTGCGGGATCCCAGCAGCTCGGTCAACAAGGCCATACGCGGCCGCGACGTCACGCGCATGTTTCAGTCGTCGGACGACAAGCGCTACGCCCAGTGCTTCGAGGAAATCATCAAGGTTGGCTCCGTCGACACGGAGACGGTCGGCTGCATCGCGTCAAAGGTTGTCCTGTACTGCGCCCTCATCCTCATCCTGTCGGTGGTGCTGTCGAGGTTCATCCTCGCCCTCGTCTTCCAGTGGTTCATCAGCCGGAACTACGCTGCCTCCAAGACGTCTCAGACTTCGGACCGCAGGAAGCGCAACCGGCAGATTGAGGATTGGTCCGAGGACATTTACCGCGCCCCGGCCCGCCTCCCCGGCGACGTTGGCAGCACGGCTGTCGGGTCCGAGGGGGGGACCAAGCGGAGCTCGTCCTTCTTGCCCACGACGTCACGGTTCTCCACCGTCTACGGGGCGGAGCGCAGTGCTGGCCAGCGCCGCATGCCCACGACGATGACTAGCCAGGGGACCTCGAGCTTGCTGCACAAGCCCAGCTCGTCCATCTACAGGCAGGGCAACGACAGCCGGGCGAGCTTCCTCCGCTCCGAGACGCACGGCAGCTCGGGTGTGCCCGAGGGCCCCGGCCCGGCCGGCTTCATCCACGATGCCGTGGTTCCGCAGCCTCCCTCGGACTGGATGCCCTTTGACTTCCCGCTGGCGCACACTATGTGTCTGGTCACGGCCTACTCGGAAGGCGCAGAGGGGATCCGAACGACGCTCGATTCGATCGCCACGACGGACTATCCCAACAGCCACAAGTGCATCGTGGTCATCTGCGACGGCATCATCAAGGGCAAGGGCGAGGCCGTGTCGACGCCCGACGTCTGCCTGGGCATGCTCAAGGACCACTCGACGCCGCCCGACCTTGTGCAGCCGTTCTCGTACGTTGCCGTGGCCAGCGGCTCGAAGCGGCACAACATGGCAAAGGTGTACTGCGGGTTCTACGACTACGGCGGCCAGTCGCAGATCCCCGTCGACCGGCAGCAGCGCGTGCCCATGATGGTGATTGTCAAGTGCGGGACTCGGGACGAGGCGGCCAAGTCCAAGCCCGGCAACCGAGGCAAGCGGGACAGCCAGATCATCCTCATGTCGTTTTTGCAAAAGGTCATGTTTGACGAGCGCATGACGGAGCTCGAGTACGAAATGTTCAACGGGCTGTGGAAGGTGACGGGGATATCGCCCGACTACTACGAGATTGTGCTCATGGTCGACGCCGACACAAAGGTGTTCCCGGACAGCCTGACGCACATGGTGTCCGCCATGGTCAAGGACCCCGAGATCATGGGCCTCTGCGGCGAGACCAAGATTGCCAACAAGCGCGACAGCTGGGTGACGGCCATCCAGGTGTTTGAGTACTTTGTCTCGCACCACCTGGCGAAGTCGTTCGAGTCCGTCTTTGGCGGCGTCACGTGCCTGCCCGGCTGCTTCTGCATGTACCGCATCAAGGCGCCCAAGGGCGGCCAGAACTACTGGGTCCCGATCCTGGCCAACCCGGACATCGTGGAGCACTACTCGGAGAACGTGGTGGAGACGCTGCACGAGAAGAACCTCTACCTCTTGGGCGAGGACCGCTTCCTGACGACGCTGATGCTGCGGACGTTTCCCAAGCGGAAGCAGGTCTTTGTGCCACAGGCCGTGTGCAAGACGACGGTCCCGGACAAGTTCATGGTGTTGCTGTCTCAGCGCCGCCGCTGGATCAACTCGACCATCCACAACCTCATGGAGCTGATACTCGTCCGGGACCTGTGCGGCACGTTTTGCTTCAGCATGCAGTTTATCATCTTCGTCGAGCTCGTGGGCACCCTGGTGCTCCCCGCCGCAATCGCCTTTACCTTTTATGTCGGTAGGTTGGCTTCGAAGCCGAGACGCTTGATGCAGCTAACACGGCGCGCAGTCATCACGTCGATTGTCCATTCGCCCCCGCAGATCATTCCGCTCGTGCTGCTGGCGCTCATCCTCGGCCTGCCCGGCGTCCTCATCATCGTGACGGCCCACTCGTGGTCGTACGTGATTTGGATGCTGATCTACCTGCTCTCCCTGCCCATCTGGAACTTTGTTCTCCCGACATACGCCTTTTGGAAGTTTGACGACTTCTCGTGGGGCGACACGCGTAAGACGGCGGGAGAAAAGTCCAAAAAGGGCGGCCACGAGAACCAGGGCGAGTTTGACAGCAGCAAGATTACCATGAAGAGGTGGGCCGAGTTTGAGCGCGAGAAGCGCTCCAAAAACACTCACTGGGCCTCGAGGGAAAACATGGTGGGCAGCGGCTGGGGCACGGCGCCGGGGCCCCATCACAATGACGAGTATCACTTGGATGCGTGATGCGTGAGACTTTGACATGGGCTTCTTGGGGCGGACGGCTCTCTGCTTGAACATTTTGACCCCCTTGACCCTCTACACACAAAACACACACACGAAAACGACAGGTAATGGGGTCTAGTTTCAAATCATGGCGTCGCTCGCAGGTCCCCGTTTTTGGTACATGGTGGACAAGAGGAAGAAAAGGCCGGCTTCAACGGGCAGGGGAAGGCATATGACAGGAGGTGGAAGGGGCTGCCGGCGAGCCAAGAGGGGGCGACAGAGGGGAGAGCAAGGCTCTCATGATCCGATCCATCAGCCTGGCGTCGGGTTTTGGTCGAAACGGCCTCGTATAGAGGCGCGTTGCTTCTCGGTTGTTTTATCGTATGCCCCGGCCAGACCAGGCCAGGGGCACTAATGACAATGACACTGCCATAATGCATATGCATCGACGTGTATGGTTGTGTATGGTTGCTTGCCCTGGCCAAGCATGACGACGAGGTCAACGCAGCCATGAGGAAAGGAGACCAGGTAAAGGAGACCAGGTAAAGGAGACCAGGTAAAGGAGACCAGGTAAAGGAGACCAGGTAAAGGAGACCAGGTAAAGGAGACCAGGCCGGTGGATACTTTACGGCAGACCCTCACAAGCACCCTCGGCACAGGACACAAGGCCAGTGAGGCAATCCGACTGTCGACCCCAACGCGAAAAGCCTTCAAATATGCATTACCGCCACGACGACGACGACGACGACGAGCCCGTCACCTCTTGGAGCGCAGACGAGGCCCGTCCCCGCCAGTACCAAACAAGCAGAGCAGCCCGGAGAAGACAGACCCAAGACGGTCACGTCAGTCGACACGTCAGTCGACACGTCAGTCGACACGTCAGTCGACACGTCAGTCGAGTCTCCTGTCCAGCACGGATCCGGCAATCTCGACACACAAAGTATCATCAAAAAGTCATCCCAAAGTCGCCGCGCCAAACCCCCCCCCCCTTTGTATAAGAAGCAAAGCAACGCCGGCCAGCTCGCCACGCAAGAGTCGTACATACCGCGGGGACACTCGCCAGGACACGCCAAGGTGAAAGGGGGGTGCTCCGAGCCGCTCATCTCCCCCGGGCCGCTCATCTCTTGGCCCCGTCAACCTCGTCCCCCAGCTCCCACGGCTTGCGCGGGTCCACGTACGTCGAAAGGCGCTGATCCCCCCAGCGGGCCCCAATCGTGACCCAGACGTGCTTTTGCGGAATCGCCACGTTGACCGTCTCCCGGAAGCCCGTCCAGCGGAGCCTCGTCTCCCTACTCATGGAGCTGTTGCCCAGCCCCCCGTTGGCCACCCACTCCCGAACCACGTTGCGGACAAACTCGACCTTGCGGCGAAAGTCGTTTGCCGCCGGGATGCCTTGCATGTCCGGGTCGATTTCGGGACGCTTGCGAGACGTCGACGCCCTCGCAGAGCGGGCCACCGAGGGCTTGGAGTGGAAGTTGAGCAGCGTCTGCAGCGGGTACGTCAACGTCGCCCGGTCGTCGAGGGCGGCCGCGCCTATCGTGCCCGTGGCGGCAAGTCTCTCGGCCGCCTCTTGCGGCAGGTGCCAGAAGTGACACCAGGTGCCCGTCGCGTCGAGCACCATCTTGGTATGGTCGGGAAAGTTGAACTACCACGCGGGTTAGTCCTGACGGCTTGGTCCTTCGCCATGTGGTCGTACCTGCAAATGGCCATCGTGAAAGACCCAGCACCCAACGTCCCCGAATCGCTGGTAAAACGTCACCAGCTCTGCCGTCGTATCCCTCTGGCCAGGAGACATGACGCCCGCCCCTTGGGCCTCTTCAGCCGGCGCGGCCTCGTCTCTGCCGTAGGCGATCATGTAGTTGGCAAATTTCTTCCACAGGATGATTCTTTCCCGCTTGCGGTGCTGGTAGATGTCCTTTCCGGGCTTCATCTTGCCCACCGTGCCATCCTCGCCAACGGCCACGCGGAACTGCTCCGGCGACACCGAGACTTGCGTCAGGCCGCCTTCGCCCTTGTTCTCGAAGAACTTGATTGGCTGCGTCATGGGGATCGGCTGGCTCCTGTCGGGGTACGCCTCGTCCTGGCGGCGGAGGATGTGCCTCTCGGCGCCGCGGATGAGGATGCCGGCGGGGGGCAGCATGGCCGTGTTGGCGCCCTCGGTGGTGGGAACGTCTCGCAGGATGCAGCCCACGCTGCCATCGTTGAGAATGTAGCCGAGGCCAAACTTGTTGGTGTAGTCGACCCATTTGACCACGACGTGCGGGTGTGGCGGCGTCACAGTCTTGGACGATATGATGGCCATGGTCCGGGAGTTGAGCGCCCTCTCCAGCTCCGTCTGAAGCCGCCTCAGCCGGTCCAGGATCACGTCGGGCTTCGTCCCCGACATGTCCACCGTCCTCTCGTCCGGGCTGAAGAGCGTCGTCGGTCGGATCGACTCTGAGGAGCTCAGCCTCTTGACCGAGGGCCGAGGGTCCGAGGAAATGGCCGCCGCTCGCTCGGCGACTTGCAGACTGGGCGCCGACCTTGCCGACGGCAGAGTTGTGCGCACCGAGCTGCGCATGCTCTTGGCCATGCGCTCGGCCACGCGCTCCGGCACCTCCGGCACCTCCTTGGAGGCGGCAACGGGGGCGGCATCCTGTCGAGATGGGGCTCGCGGGGCCTGGGGCGGCCGAGGCGCGGCGGCTTCGACGAGGGCATTCGACCTGGCCTTGGGGGCCACCGTGAGGGGCCTGTTCTGAGCTCGCTGCTGGGCGGCAAAGCTCTGCGGCGGCTGTCGCAAGAGGCCAAGGGCTGCTACTCTTTGGGTGCTTGCCAGCGGGTCCTCCGAGGCTGCGGCGGGCAGCGACGAATGCGATAGCATCGAGGACATGTACTTTGTGCGAATCTTGTGCTGCTCCTTGACGACTTCGTCAAAGGGCCTGTATACCAGATTCTCGGCCAAAGGAATCACCGGGGTCAGCCCGGCCTTTTCCTCGGCCGCCATCTCTTTCCATATCTGCGTGTGGATGAGCTGGACCTGGGCCCAGGGGCCGACGCAGCATTCGCGGCACATGTCCTTGAGGTTGCGGTACGACTGGGCCTGCAGGGAGCTGCTCATGCGCGTCGTGTAGAATTCCTGGCGCTCGGGAGGCAGCTCGCGCATGCGGGGGCTCAGGTCGGCCTCGGTCGGCATGAATCCCAGCATGAAGAAGGGATGCTGGACGATGGCGTCTGGGTCGGGCCGGCGGTCCGCGTCCTCGAGCATCGTCGCAACCACCTCCTTTGCCTCCTGGCTAATGTACTTTGGGGACGCGTCGGCAGTCGGCCACTCGTAGTCTCGCTCGCGGGCGCGGCGATAGATTTCGTCCGTCGTCGACGACTGGAAGGGCGGCTTCGACGTCAACATGGCGAACCTGCCAAGGTCAGCGGGCGCACGGGGCGAGTCGAGGCGGCTGGCGTCTCACATGATGATGCCCAGGCTCCATATGTCCACCATGTGGTCGTGGCCCTTTTTGCCCTTTTCCAGAATCTCGGGCGCGATGTAGTTGGGGGTGCCGCACAGAGTGGTGCGACGAATCGTCTGCATGTCCCTACCAGTCACCACCAATGCGGCAAGGCCAAAGTCGCCAATCTTTGCGTTCATCTGGCCATCGAGGAAGATGTTGCCCATCTTGAGGTCGCGATGGATGATGCCCTTTCCGTGCATGTACTTGATGGCGCCGGCAATCTGGATCGAGTAGAAGCGGACCTCGGGTTCCGTCAATCCCTTGCGGCGCTTCACCATGTCCATGAGGGAGCCGTTGATGCAGATCTCGAGGACGAGATAGGTGCAGCTGTCGAAGGAGAAGGCCCTCAGGAACTGCACCACGTTCTTGTGCCTCATCTTGGAGTGTATCTGGAGCTCTGTTTGGAACTAGGAAGAGACGTGTCAGACGGAGCGGCCGGCCAGTGCATGCCAAGCGTCGACTCACCTTTTGCTCCATCTTGGGTGGCATGCGGCTCCTGACAATCTTGAGGGCATGCTTCTGCTTGGTCGACACCTGCTGGGCGCTGTAGCAGATGGCGAACCCTCCCTTGCCGAGCAGCCTGCCGACATGGTAGACGGCGCCATCCGGGCGATCGGAGCTGCAAGGCTCGGCGACCTGTGGAGGAGGCGGCGGAGGATGCTCCTTGTCCTTTGCGGCCCTCAGCTGGGCGGCCGTCTTGGACTTGGCGTCGACGGCCTTGGGCAACCGCTGGGCATTGGCATCTCTAGGGGACAAGGCCTCCATGTCGACGGCGCCTCTGGCGGCTGTCAACCTATGAGCCATTGCTGTTGAGCCACGCCGAGTCGATTGTCGACGGCAGCGATCAGAGCGGCGGGTCAGCTGGTGGGTTGCAATGGCGTCCGCGGGGGGGGTCGGATGAGAGCCAGAACGCGGAGCGTGCAGCAGCAATCAGGGCCGTCGGGGACATGTGCTGAGAAGCAGGCATCTGTTGCACGGCACTATGCTGGGCTTGGATAGCGGCCTACCCGGGCCCGTCGACGTTGGACAGCAAGCCGAGCGACGTGATGGTGGTGGTGGTGGTGGTGATGGTGAGTGGATGATGGATTTGCTTTGGCTCGCGAATGGCAGGTGGTTTGCGAGGGTGGTTTGTGTACTTTCCAATCTGGTTGCCCGCGCAACCAGTGCGCCGACGCAGGTACCCGGGTACGCTCATTTCCACGGGGCGCATCCACGTCCGAAAGGTCTCTTGGACTTGAGTACGTACCCACCTCGCTTGTCCTTGCTCAGGCGGCACGAACGCCTACCCTGTATCTCGCAGGTGCAACACCTGAACCTATCGGGTCTGTGGCCAACTCGTATAACGCTGGCAATCCTGTGTTTATGGACTTACGGTATGCTCTGCTCCAACATTCGACAAGTCTGGGCGAAACAACGGGCGAAACAGCTGCCATAATAGTTCCCGGCGACCAAGGCTCTTTGAATGCAACCTCTGACCGCCAAGCAACCAGCAAAGTAAAAAGAAGAGCCGACGCCATCAACGCTCCGTTGCTCCATGCTCCATGACCCTGAAGTTTCGGGAGGCTACTTGGCGTGAGAAAGAGATGGGCTCGACGGCGACGCGGTAGCTTCGGGCCGAGTCGGCCGGATTTTCAACCCTTCCCGGGCCGCCCGTCCCCTCCCTCCTCCATCCCCTCCGCTCCCGCCTCAACGCGCATCCCGAGTCGACCTCCGTTTCTACGCACCGCCCACACGGAGCCGGCCCCTGCGCGAGGCCCCCGCGGACCGCAATGGTGCCGCTGCCCCTGTTCAAGCTCGCCGCGCTCTTCGTGCGGCACGTCTCCAAGTACGGCGCGGTAAGCAACCAGCGCGGAGCCATGGCCGGCAATGCCCTCGCGCGCCGCTGACGCCGTGACAGAACCGCATCAAGGCGCAGGCGCACGACTACCCTCGGTTCCGCGCCTTCGCCGCCAGGCACGGCCAGGCCATCCACCAGCTCAACATGCGTCTTTCGGTGGCCATCCTCCGCGACCCCGAGGCCGAGCGGCGCGCCAGGGAAAAGGCCGAGGCGCCCACGGTCAAGACGGAGGAGCAGACGCAGCGCGACGAGGCCGCCAAGTCGCAGACAAAGGCGGGCCCGTCGTCGTCGTCGGCGGGCCGCGACAAGCTTCCCTTTGGAATCGTGTGGCGGCGAAAGTTCCGCCCCCTCCCCGATGCCAAGGCCGTCGATCTCTTTGCCGACGTCGCCGGCGACGCCTTCGTCCTGGGTGTCGCCGGCGGGCTCATCATATACGAGTACTGGAAGGCGTCGCAGAAGCCCGACATCAACAAGGAGCGCATAGACGATCTCGAGCGGCGCTTCCAAGAGCTCAAGAGGAGGGAGGACGAGCTGGCCGACGCCGAGCAGAGGCAGATGCAGCGGTTCGAGTCGCTCGAGGCGGCGCTGAGGGCGTTGCAGGATCCAAAGACGAAGCGGCCTCTACTGCCGGCCTTGGCAGAGACTTGACCCCGGCCTGCGATACTCATGGCGTCTTGAACTTGACGCCAAGAGGAGCGCAAAATCTGGGCGCGAGACGCACGTTCGACTCTCATGTCGATATATCTTTCCCATGTGACACCACTCCGCGCTGCGCTGCCATGCTAACCTGGACGGTTGCTGTCATTTTGTCACTCTCGGCGTCGAGGAAGAGGATTCGGGATCAGGCAGGAGACAGAATAGCTCTTTCCACTCCCGGGGCACAAAGTAAGGGCTATGCCCTCTCCCAGGGAGGAATAGAAAAGTTGCCCCCAACAAAAGGCAAACCACACCGAAACCCACCGCTGGCTCGAGTGACTCTGCCAAACGCATCACCACCGGCCCGGCTCGTCATCGAAGCTCGCCGCCCGCGCCATGTTCTGCACCTCGCTCAGGAAACGAAGAGAATGGGCTCCCGCCGTGGCCAAGCTCGCCAACTCTACAGGCCTCTCCTGGAGAGGTATTGATTGGCTGGACAGAAGGCGGCGACTTCGTCCCCCGCTGACCATGGACCAGAGACGAAGCTCGAGACGCACGACGTCGCCTTTCCGACGCGCTCGCACCTAGGCCGCGACGGATGCTTTCGTATCCTGCTCCTCGCCGCCGCCCAGATCAACACGCCGCAGGCCAATGAGCGCATCGAGCGGCTGCCCCTCCTCGACGGCCAAGGCAAGACGGCCGTCATTTTCCTCGTGGCCGGCCAGGACGACATGGAAGCTTTCATGGCGCTGCAGATGCAGTACGTGCTGCCCCTCCCGGGCCCGTGAAGCAGTCGAGTCACGCGGTCCAAGAAATTGCGAGAATGCTCCTGACGGGGGCCTTGGTTTCCTCGCTAGGATACTGAGCCGCGACGACTGCATCCCTGTGATACCCGTGTCGTCGGCCGCCGAGCTGCCATCTTGCCTCGACTCGCTGAGACGCCAGTGCGCCGCCACCGCCGACGCGCAGCGGGCTCACGAAGACGCGGCGACGAGCGCCCAGCGACATCTTCTGGCGCATTGCACGAGAGGCGGTCCCCTGAGCGAGGGCCAGACGGACGTCTTGTCCGACATTTGCACCGGCTTCGGGCACCTGGCGCAGCGCGCGTTTGACCGCGACGGACAGGACAAGATTTGCGACTTTCTGGGGGGTGCAGATGGCAAGAGGGTGGCCGAGTTTCTGACGGCCGGCCCCGTTGCTCGTCTTGATTGAGTGACTGCTGGGAGACGAGGACAGGACGAGGCTTGGCGGCTACTACTGCCAGGCAGTCTCAACGGCTATGTACCAATCATCACCATCACGGTCTTGATCCCCGCATCGCCCCAATGCTTTGGCCTTGTCCGCTGCCGCGACTTTAACCTGGCGCCCTGAGAGCGTAACCCCCGAACGCGGCCCAACCTCTAGCCCAACAACAGCACACAGCTACAGTGCAAGTGTCTAGACGGTCGTAGAGATGAGAAACAAGCCATGCCGTAACATCACAGGCACGATTGGACACTGCGCAAAGAGTGTGCCAGGCTCTCGCACCCTCACGGGC
This sequence comes from Ophiocordyceps sinensis, assembly GCA_012934285.1. Classification (NCBI taxonomy): domain Eukaryota; kingdom Fungi; phylum Ascomycota; class Sordariomycetes; order Hypocreales; family Ophiocordycipitaceae; genus Ophiocordyceps; species Ophiocordyceps sinensis. The sequence continues at coordinate 14,295,039 of JAAVMX010000003.1, forward strand.
CCAGGCCAGTTTCCCCAGGAGGGGAAGAGGCCAATGGGGATCGGCGCAGAGCCGCCCGTGCCCGTCTTGGCTGACGTGGCCGAATCGTCTCGAGTCTCGGGCGGCTGCTGAGCTGTGATAGGGATGTCAGTAGTAGTAGTAGTAGTAGTAGTAGTCCGATGCAGCGCCGGCCCATGACAGCAGGCCGCGACGGGATGCTTGGTGCGGCCGGGGGCATCACATGCAGAACCTCTCTGGACCGACGGAGGACGAGCGAGTCTACAGCACAGACTCTTGCACGTTGGATGGAATGGCCGTGTGCAAAGTCTGGGCGCATTGACCGCTCGCCAAAGGGGTTGGGGGAAGAAGACGTCGAGCTTCTCGCCGCGGCGACAGCTTGGATAGCTCGGATCGCCAACACGCGCAACACACTCTGTGCTGCTTCACTCAATCGGCCGAGAGGATTTCGCACGTTTGAAGCCCACGACCCCTGGAGGCCGTACCATCTCTAGAGGCTTGCGTGGCTGGGCGAGCGTTTCTCCCCCAGGCGCCACGTGCGCCGCCATTGCGCATCGAGGCGTCGCTTTCGGTCTGGCGGCAGCTGACGACGATGGATGAAGCGAAGTCGAAAAGGGTTGGAGCTAGGGTTGCAGCCAGTCGGAGCCAAGAGCCAATGTCGGAGCCAATGTCGGAGCCAATGTCGGAGGAACCAGCCCACCGTCTCGATTCGGTTCCGCGGGCAAGGAGCGATGCAGAGACTTGTGGTCCCCGTCGTCGGCGGCGGGCGAAAAGAGGATGCTTGTCGACGAAAACACGCCCGTTGGGACGACTTGTGTGTGCCGTTGCAACGGGGTCATGACGGAGTATTACCCAATCTGAAAGTACGAGTACAGCACCTGGAGCACTAGCTACCCAGCTAGTAACCAGCTGGGCATGCAGATAGATGCCAAGTACCAGTGTTTGTCGGCTCTCACAGCGCCCAGATCTTCAGGGGCGGGCAACGGCGCACCCTGTGTCGCACGTCATTAACCACCCCTAGTTTTCAGCAGATAGGGGCACGGCGAAGCGGCCATCTCTTTGAAGGAGAAACAGACAGGAGTTGCTCAGTGACCCTTCATGACCGGAACCCAGGCGGTACTTGACGTTGGATTAGGTATGTGATGGAAACAGAGTCACGGGCGGCTAGTCGAGGTTGCTGCCCCAGCCCACAGGCGGTCTGCACACTGCGCCAAGCTCGGTGCTGATAGGCCGTGCCGAGCATCGTAGCCGCCGGGGGGCTTGCTTGGTCTCTTCTCCCCAATCAATCATCAATCACACCTTTGCGGTACAAATGCACTACCTGTGGGCTAGGTCCTGGTGATAGGTGGTAGGTACCTACCTACCTATTTCCCCGCGTCGGGCCTGGCTCTTCCTCCATGCCATTGTAGACCACGTCCAAGAGTCCGTGTTAAATAGGGGTCGGTTTGGTCTCTCGTCTGTTGCATCAGTCCTCTGCTTTCGTCATTGAGTCCGTGGGCTGCTGCCGTCCAATGCCAAATAGTGTGCGCCGCAGTCCGTGAACCTGCGGCCAGGCGGGACGCACGTACTGGCTGCAACGGTACAAGGCATTGTTTCTAGGTAGTGGGTCCGTAGGTAGATGTCATGTATTCGTACCTGTCCCCCGCCACTTGTCCGCGGTGCAGCCCTGCTCCGTGATTGGCCTGCTCCATTACAGTGGCTGGCCGCTGCCCTCTCACCGCGGCCGCTCGCCCGCTTTAAACCTCGGCCTCTTCTCTCCTCTTCTCATCCTCTTCTCCTCGCCGCCTCGTCTCTCACTCTGCTTACATGCCTTTCGCCCTCAGTAAAGCCTCGGTGTTCTTTCTGTCCGGCCATTCAATGCTCAGACGCCCCTCCCTTGGGTCAATCCACAATTCGACTCGATTCCAAAACCGCTCTGCCTCAAACCTCCGACGTCGTCTTGTCTGATCTACTCAACCCAAGTGTCAAACGCCCCGAAACACCAAAACCCCCCTGGATTTTTGCTCTCTCTCTCTCGCCCACACCACCTTCGGACGCATTGTGACGGGCCCCGCAACCAGGCTACCAGCCGACATTTCTCTAGCCTCCTCATGCTTGGCCTGTCCCCCCCCGGTGCAACCACGAACCGGTCCACGCCGTCCGGATGCCTTCTGCCACAGCCCTCGATTGCCGACGCTGCCGCTGCCCTGTCGCTATCCTGCTGAGTCGGATACAGCCCCTCCTCTATCCGTCTCGCCTGCCGCTGCCATCTGACACACGATCGACTCGCCATCGCCCTCGGCACCGGCCCCGGCCCTTGTCGACCGGTCTGCCGGTGGTGCACCGTCGTCTGTTATAGAACTCGCCCATATACCTCGTCGCCTTCACCCACCCCCTCTGCGCCTTCTTCCCTCCTGTTCACTACTTACTGCCCATCTTTCCTGTTCCTCTTTCGTTTCGCCTCCCGCACAGACTTGTTGAACTGTGGGGAAACCTATTATTCCGTTATATCCTGTAATCACTGCCACTTCTCTTGCAACTTCAACTGGCGCAGGTCCGGTCACCGTGCCTTGACTATTCATTGACGCTCTGGGCGGCTTCATCTCTTGACGAGCGCCCCGTGCCAATCGCTTCAAACTCGCATCCTTTTACACGTCGTCACTTCCCGACGGGTGAGATAAGAAGAGGGGAGCCGTTTCTACAACTGTCAGCAAGCGGGAATCAAAAAGGCAAGGGCATCATGGGCAAGCTCATCAAGAACCACTGGGCCCGGCTCATTATCCTCACGGCTGCCATCTGTACGTTCCCTCGGTTCTCACGATGACGACGACGATGACAGAACGCTAACAAGCCTTGTACAGACCAAGTGGCTGCTGCCATCGAGGGCTTCTTTTGGCCCAAGATCTTCTGGGACTTTCTCACGAGGAACCTCGACGTGGCCGTCAGGCCCGTGCCTGTTCTACAAATCGTCAATCTGCTCTTTGGTCTCGGCCTGCTCGCTCTCGAGTGGCCCCTCAGCTTTCTTGCTGGCACCAGCCTCCACCGCTCCCTCGAGTTCCGGCTGGCCGTGCTGCCGCTGACGGCGCTGGCCTCGGCGCTCATGTACCAGTCGACCAACCCGGCCATCTACTACATGATCGGCATGGGCGCCTACTTTTGGGCCTATAGCGAAGGCGAGATGATTTGCGCCAAGCCCTGGACCCTGCCACGGCGAAAGGTGAGAGGAGGCGCGGGCTTGAAGGCGTAGAGCGCCTAGTGGACGGTGGATGTGTCGCGCATCACGAAACCACGACGAGGGAAGGAAACCAGGCCACGATAATGCCGCACGCATCTTCATGTCATGTCTGTTGTGGTCAACTGTATTTTGCATCTAGCGTTGGCGTTGACATTCTCATTGCCTGCCAGCCTTGCCCCTGCAACAAGACAGGAGGGAGGGCCCGGAGTCCCCGGAGTACGGAGAGAGGGCAAAACGGAGGGTTTTGCCTAGGGAGCCAGAAGCTGCTCGAGGGCAAGGAGAACAAGAAGGCGGTTCGACTCTCAAACTGTCGCACTCCCACCGTTTGTCAGCGAGACCCGGATGAGACAAGATGACTGGCCTCCCTGATGCATGACTTCATTGACATGAAGCGCGCGCCGCCTCTGGTCCCTTGCACCGAGGTCTATAATACTTGGTAGAGTAGCCCTTGAATCTCAAAGCCGATGCGCCCATCGAGAACTGCTCTGTGCAGCCCATCAGCATGTGTTGTCGCAACTTTGGGAGGTTACTCACGTGCCGCGCATGTTCCGATGACCGATGACTCATGCAATGGCCTCTTCCCTTCCTCGTGCGACTTCAGTCGCCAACTAGCGCTACGAGTTGTTTCTGCCGACACGTGTTCCTCTCTTTCCATTTCCATTGTCCTCAATTCAACTTCCAGCTCGTGTGGGCGTTCAAACTCGGCTGGCACGGCGCCCGTTCGAGGCACCAAGGCGAAAACAATATTATGCCAGTGTCGCATCAGCCCGCGGGGGGCTCGCGGCACTAGGCACGGGAAGGGGCTCGAATCAAGGTGTGAAAACTCTGTTAGGTGTCCCTCGAGCCTTGCTTGAATTGGCGTACCGTGTCGACTACGTACACCAGGCCCCATCCATCGCGTTAAACCAGCTCCCTCCCCATGTTACAGCTCCATGCCGATGCCATGGCAATTTCAGAGGTCGGAATTGCAGTTGCCGTAGCGAAAGACGCCGAACCGACCGGGCTGCTCACTCGGTAAACCGCCCTTTCTTTGCAAATTCCGCGGGGCATGTTCATGAGGGACTGGCCCGCTGGGTAAAAACAACGGTTGGAACAGCAAGTCTTGTTAAAGAAACAAGGGTTGCCGAACGGACGACAGCGAGCTCGTGGCTGTATTCCGTTGACCAGTCCCGGCCCGACGACCATGGTCAGGAAAACGAGAGCAACCTTCATGTCTGTAAGGATGCTTCGATGGCGGTGCAGGGCGATGAGACACCCAATATTGAATCAACGTAATATGATGGAGTCCAAGGATCGAGATGAAAAGAGTCCAAGGATCGAGATGGATAGAGTCGAAGGATCGAGGAATAGTAAAGGCATCGGCCGCTGACATGGATTTATTGGCATTTAAAACAAATACTCCGAGGAGCTGGACATGCCAAGATAATACGTTGAATTGAAATGCCAAGGTAGATATATTGAAATGCCAAGGTGATAAGTATAACTTTGACTTTGTTTTAGTCTTTACTACCCGGACGGCTCTCTCCTCTTTCGTGCTGCTTGCAACAGCATCTACACTGCACGCGAGCTCGTGAAGTTCGCCCATCTCTTTCCCGTGCTAGCTTAGCTCTTTCTTACATGATCGAAATGTCTTGACGACGCGCTCAGTAGGTCCAAGGTCATCTAGAGCATTGTCATGAAACGAGCTTGGGGGAGACGAGGGATGATATACACGGAGGCGGTCACGTAAGGCGAGACTTGCAACCGTGACAAGCGTCGTCCTGCCTTCGTTGACACTATCATTGCCGCCGCTCGGTTGTACTGTTAGTCATGGCTTTATCTGACGTTACCAGCGTTGCGATCATGGCGCTTTGCGTTATCCTATCTGCCATGGTATCTTTGAGTAGCAGTATTGCTATCTGCCCAGGCACATTTCTCTACTTTCCAAGCCAATTATTCGTCTAATCTACTATGTACGCAAGCAACGGTGGATCTGCTCGACGGTTACCAATAAATTCCCGCGGTCGCGTTAGCCTTATAGCCTATTGTGACACTCTGCCCTTAACGCCCCGGGGCCCGCTTTTAGGTATTTTTACGTGTTTTCATTTCACGGCGAAGGTGATTAGCGGAGTACTTAGGTTCGTATAGTAAAAAAGCGGGAAGGGATATATACGTTAATATTTAGTTTAGTCTTACGGCCTATTTCTATGCGCGTGCTAACACGACCGGGATTATTTCTGTTAGTGCTAGCCCGCGATTTTAATTGGCTACCCGGAATGTGCATGCGACGCAAGCCGCTTCTAGCCGCCCTACTACGTATAGGCCCGGGAGCGCGCCCGGCTTCCGGCTACGTGCCCGGCTTCTAGCTCCCGGCTATATGCCCGGCTCCCGGGGATTAAATAGGGGGATTAAATAGGGGACTTAAATAGGGGGATTAAATAGGGGGATTAAATAGGGGGATTAAACGGGGGATTTAAACGGGGGATTTAAACAAGGACTTTAAGGGGGATTTTTAAATAGGGACTTAAACGGGGGATTTAAATAGGGGAACTAAACAAGGGATTTAAATAGGGGCTTTAAATAGGGGACTTAAATAAGGGACTTAAACGAGGGATTTAAAGGGGATTTTTAAATGGGGACTTAAACGGGGGATTTAAAGGACTTTAAGGGGGATTTTTAAACGGGGACTTAAATAGGGGATTTAAATAAGGGAACTAAACAAGGGATTTAAACGAGGGATTTAAACAAGGGAGTTAAAAGGGGGACTTAAACAGAGGGCTTAAACAAGGGATTTAAACGAGGGACTTTAAATAAGGGGCTTAGACAAGGGATTTAAACGAGGGATTTAAACGGGGGATTTAAACAGGGGGCTTAAACGGGGGGCTTAAACGAGGTATTTAAACAAGGTATTTATACGAGGGATTTAAACGGGGGATTTAAATAATGGACTTTAAAAGGGATTTTTAAAGGGTGACTTAAACGGGGGATTAAAATAGGGGATTTAAACGGGGGATTAAAATAGGGGATTTAAACGGGGGATTTAAATAGGGGACTTAGACGAGGGATTTAAACGAGGGCTTTAAACGAGGGATTTAAAAGTGGGACTTAAATAGGGGCTTAAACGAGGGATTTAAATAAGGGATTTAAAGGGGGGATTTTTAAAGGGTGACTTAAACGGGGGACTTAAACATGGTATTTAAATAAGGGACTTAAATAGGAGATTTAAACGGGGGGCTTAGACGAGGGATTTAAACGAGGGATTTAAACAAGGGATTTAAACAAGGGATTTAAAAGGGGGACTTAAATAGAGGTCTTAAACAAGGGATTTAAACGAGGGATTTAGACAAGGGATTTAAACGAGGGACTTTAAATAAGGGGCTTAGACGAGGGATTTAAACGGGGGATTTAAACGGGGGATTTAAATAAAGGACTTTAAAAGGGATTTTTAAAGGGTGACTTAAACAGGGGATTAAAATAGGGGATTTAAACGGGGGATTTAAATAGGGGACTTAGACGAGGGACTTAAACTGGGGATTGAAATAAGGGATTTAAACGAGGGATTTAAACGAGGGATTTAAACGGGGGATTTTTAAAGGGTGACTTAAACGGGGGACTTAAACAGGGGACTTAAACAGGGGACTTAAACAGGGGATTTAAATAAGAGATTTAAACGAGGGATTTAAATAAGGGATTTTTAAAGGGTGACTTAAATAGGGGATTTAAACGGGGGCTTTAAACGGGGGATTTAAATAGGGGACTTAAACAGGGGACTTAAATAGGGGGCTTAAACGAGGGATCTAAAAAGGGACTTAAACGAGGGACTTTAAATAAGGGATTTAAACGACGGATTTAAACAGGGGATTTAAACGAGGGACTTTAAAAAGGAATTTTAAAAAGGGGCTTAAATAGGGGATTTAAATAACCCTAACCCTAAGGATTGATTTATAATCACGTGCCTTAGGGCTACCAACTAAGCTAACACCCCGCGGAGTGGGTAGGGCTACTAATTAGAGAGTGCACGCCGCGGAGCGGGGTCACTCTCTAAGGTAGTCACGTGCAAACCCCTAGCTACCAACTAGGGAGTGCACCCCGCGAAGCGGGGTCACTCCCTAGTCTGTATCGCATCGAATTGTACGGATACACGCATCACACATGTCGCATCACATCGTCGCATTAATGTATACGAAGTAATGTGTAATGCGATGCGACGATATGACGATGCGTGAGCGGAGGCACACATGATATAACAGCTTTGTTAGTTAGTACGGGCGACTATAGCTGAGTTGGGGCTAAAACGATTTTTGGCAATTTTAGGTTACTAGGCGTACCCGAATGTATGAAGGGAATTGCGGGCGATAAGGGGAGATAAGGCGATAGACATTTTCCCCCGCTAAGATAAGAAAAATAAATAACCCCCTGCTTTTTAAAAATTAAATAATTATAAAAAAAGATAAAATATAACTTAGTTATAAATGGAAATGATTAAGTCTAATTATATTATATTAAAGGTATTATAAATTAAATAAAAATATAAAGTTATTATTAGTAGGTAATTTACTTAGATAAATCTTAATAAAGGGGGTTATATTAGTTATAGTTATATCTAGTCTAGCTAAGAAAGGGGAATAAGGGGGCCTATTAGTAGGGATTATACGTAAGATATCTTATCGCAATAGGCAGTCGTTATTATCTTAAAGTATCTGCTTTAGCTAGGAAGGGGGGGAAAGGGGCCCCCTTTATAAAGCCTATAAAGATCCTAACCCGGGCCTGCCGGGCTCTTAATAGAGCCCTATTAGGAGCACGTAACCTAGCCGCTAACGCTATCATCCGGGTTATAATAAGGCTGCTACCGGGGTTATAATAGGGCTAATAACGCTGCCGTCGGGACCGTCGGGGTTATTAGGGGTTATAACTTATAACCCTTTTCCTTATAGTGTTTATCCTATATTCCTATATTCCTATACTAGTAGTTTTCTCTTTAAAGCTTCTTCTTTTAAAGCTTATAACTGCAACTAATTAATCACGCGTATTAGGCTAAAAGGGGCCTAATAAATACAAAGAATAAATACAAAAGAGAATATAAGATTAGCGGAGGTCTAAGCTCGCGAGGCTGCTATTATTGCCGTGCTATTATTATTACGCGGAGCTATAGGCGTTTTGCTAAATCTTAGAACAAAAGGAGTGTAGTCGTTAGCCGGGGCGTCTACCGAATAACTAATAGAAAGAAAGTCTATATGCGCTTCGTATAGTAATATCCTTCGTTAAGGTATCGGACAAATACGCTACGAGACTTCGTGTGTTTTATAGTAACGGGTGTTCTACTAGGGGGTTAATATATTAGTAGAAGCTTCTATATTCGGCGGCTTCGTAGTATTAAGGGAGCTGCTTCGAGAGCTGCTTTAAGAGCTACTTTAAGGCTTGCTTTAAGGGCTACTTCGTTCGATAATATAGGTTTATAGTAACGGCTTTCTGCTAGGGGGTTAAGGGAAGCGTCTATATAGGCGGCTTTATAGGTGTTAATATTACCGTCTTCCCTATTTGCTTTCCACCGGGAAATCCCCGGTTCTTCCCTAGATTCCGCTATAGAATTCCACGGGCTTCTACAAGCATTACCCCGTACTTCCACAGGCGCATTTACCTACTTTTCTTCGGTTATATTTCACCGTGGTTTTACGGTGATTTTACGGTTATTTACACGGTCTTTACCTATAAAATCTTTTCCCTTCTATAGTCTTCTACCGTAGAATTCTAATTTCCTTCTACGGTCTTCTACCGTAGAATTCTAATTCTCTTCTACGGCTTCTACCGTAGAATTCCTTTATATAGCTACGGCTTCTACCGTAGAATTTACCGTGGAATTCACTAGTCTTCTACTAGGCTGCTTATTTATTTACTGACTATATGACTATTTATCGTACGGATGCGATTTATTGTTTGCGACCGGCGCTTTCGACCGGCGACTCCGTCCGACTCTTTTTTTTACCTCTTTTCCTTAGGTCTACGCGGCTATTTTCGTCCGAGGGATTTCCCTATATATAGAGACTAGTTAGCCCTCCTTATTAGAAAAGATAAGAGCTATTATTCTTAGTGTTTTACATCCTTTTATAGCTTTTAATCCCTTTGTGTAGGCTATTTAAGCTTTAAAGCCTCTCTTCCTTTTTTTAATTGCTATTACCTAAATGTCGAGAACCCGACTGCCTAGCGTTCGATAGTTATAAGCCCGGCCGAACTTCTCTACGTATAGAGAGTTTTAACGGCTTGTATTTTTAGCCTATTAACGCTACGACTTACGGTAGTAAAGCCTTTGCCTTAACATCTAGCGAATCGACTCTTAGAGGACTAGTATGATTTTTTAAGGAGCGTTATTAATCTAGCGAATCGACTCCTAAGGGACTAGTTAGTACGTTTACCCTATTCTATTAGTGTTTTCTCGCACTTAGTTTAGTTTTTTACGGTTTATTTATATATATTATGCATCTAACTACCTTTTTCCGGTGATTTTACTACGCTTTTACCTACGTTACTATATCTATTATAGCTGATATTACTTTAAAGACCGTCTTAAATAGACTAGCGGACTAGGACCGATAGATCTTAACGATCTAGAAATACGTACTCGCCTAGGGGATTTAGGAGAAAATCGATCCTTCTATTACGCCTAAACTTTAGAAACCCTTATTGCCTCTTCCTATAGAACTAATAGCTAGAATAGTTAACGCGACCGTTGCTAATATTGCTAGTTTATCTATAGAAGAACTTAAGAGGTTTAAGTTTTTCTTTTCCCGGTATCGCACGTTGCTTTAAGCCTATAAGGACTAATAGAAATCTCTTACGTTAATCTAGTAGTTTATCGTTTAAAACATCGGGAACTATTACTTAACAATTGCCGACGAATATAAGGTTTCTAAGGAATTAGCTTTACTATAGCGGCGTGTAAAGCCGACTTTATAAACGCAATAGAAGACTATTCTCGCGTAGTTCTATACTATTTTAAAGGCACCGGACCGGACGGATATTACGATATAGATTTCTAACTAGCAGAAGGTCCTTACCGATGCCCGGCGAATTAAGTTGCCGGAATCGGAAGGTCTTTAGTCTATATAGCTGTTTCTTAAGGCTATTTAGCTAATTTCTAGCCCTTTTGCGGAATACTAGATAAATAAGATAGAGGACGATGCCCGCCTAAATAAGCTAGGCTAGGAATAGTCTTTCCCCGACGGATTTAAGATATCCGAACTTTTTAAGCGCTTATAAGCCTTAAAGGCTACGACTAAAGCGCTAAAGACTAACGCTTTTGCGAAATTCTAAGGCTAGGGAACTAAGTCCCTAGCCGCGGAATCTACGGAGAAATCGGCAACTACTTTAGCAGCTGCGTCCTTAGATAAGGATAAGGATAAAGGCAAGAAAAAGGGTAGTCCGCCGTATATTTGCAGAGAACGATACTATTTCCGAGAGTGTTATTACTTTAACCCTTCCGTTCGACTTCTATTATAGAAACCCGATAAGGACGTCTAAAAGACTATAGACGACTACCTTAAGGTTCCGGCTAATAAGGCTAAAGTTAACTCGGCACTTCTTCGCGATAAGGAGTAGCGGAAGAATAATCCGACTAAGATAAAGACGGTATAAGCTACGGCTGCCGCTAATATTCTTACGACCTTTTTACTACTAGTTGTTCTATAGACTACTATAGAATACCCGTTGAGGGATTCTTTTATTATGGATTTAGGGTCTAATAGACATATTTGCAATAATAGGGAGCGTTTCTATAACTTCTAGCCTTCTTCTAAGTACGCACTCGTAGGTAGTAGAAGCACTCTAATTCTCGGGATAGGCATAGTGTTTATACGCATCTCGACGGGTACTTTTTAACTTAGTTAGGTGGCATATATCCCGTCCTTTTATACGTCCCTTTATTTACTTCGTCTTCTTTATAAGGCGAATCTTTCGTAGAACCCGTAGACTAGCGTAATCTCTTTATTAACCCGTACAATTTGTATAATAGAGCTGATTTATAACTAGTATGTTATTAAGTATAACCCGTTAACGCCTTCTACTACGCTTTTAACTATTGCTTCTATTCCTTCTATAGATTCTACTATAGAAACCCCGGTTGTAGCACCTTTTTTAGTTACTACGCCGGAGTCTATACTAATAAGTATAGAGGAACTTTCTCTTTAGCACTAACGACTTAGACATCCGAATAATAAGGCGCTTTTAAAAGCTCTTAGAATACTATAGTCGGTGACCTTCGATAAGATAATCTCCTATAAGTCTTATAAACTTACGTAGGCTCAACGAATTATTAACCGCGAACCGCCGCTTTCTAAGGCGACGTTTCCCTTTTCTAAGGTGTTTTACGATATCTTTTCTATGCATAAGAATTATAATAATAAGAACGTTGTATTTCTTATTAAGGATGACTATACGAAGCTTGTTTTCCTATATACGCTTTTAGACGCCTCTATAGACGAGCTGATTTTATATTTTAAGAGCTTAGGTCGGTATATTTCCTAATAGTTCTTACTTTCTATCGGTATAATCTATTAGGATAACGACTAAGCCCTTCGATACGATTTTTAGGACTTTATTAACTAGTAGGGCATTTATAATAAGCCTACTGCTTACTATACACCCGCTTAAAACGGCGCTGCCGAATAGGCTAGGGGGGTAGTATCTACGAAAGCTCGATCTATAAGGATTAAAGCAAATTTGCCCGAGCATTTATAGATAGAAACGTAGAAAACTACGGTATATTTATACAATCGGATTCTAGCCCGATAGGCAGCTTCCTCTACGTTATTTCTATCGAAGTAGATTTCCCTAATAGAGATCCTTTACGATTAGTTAAGGGATTACGACCGGAATATACCGGCATTTCTCCTTCCCTAACTATTACGATTCGATTATCTTCGAGCTTTTAGCTATAAAGCCTACCTACTAACCACTAAGGCCTTAACTAACACGTAGAAACGTAATCTTAAGCAGGAACCTTATGCGGAGGTTAGTTACTTAGTTAGGTATAATTCTACTAACATTTTTCGTGTATAGATCCTATAAAGACGGGAGGTTCGTCGAGTTCGTAATGTAATGTTTAATAAGACTTAGTTTTTCACCGCGTCTAAGGCATCCGAACCGCTAATATAGGTATTATTACCGGCATTTCTACTATATATTATATAGGAAGAAAAGCAGGATAAGGCAGAATTCTAGTTAACGCTAATAGTGCTTTCTAAAAAGCATTCTAATCTAGTAGACCTTTTAGCCGATAGCAATCCTTAGCTCCCGACTTCTAACTAAACCCCGGAACCGCCGGAGGACATTTTTAAGAATACATAGGATTTCTATCCCGATATTTCTATACTTTTACCTACTGCAACTATAGAATTAGTAGACCGTCTTAAGGTGTAGTTGCCTTAAGCTATATTTCGGTCTATAGATTACGATAATACTATTCCTATAGATAGTCTACGGATAATAAGATTTATAGGGGATTTACGCCCTACTCGTTCGAACCGTTTTTTAGGTCGATATCCCGCTTTCGCTTACGTTAGGCATCTACCGGCTAATAGCACCGCTTTTACGGCTATATTCGCTACTTCTCTTAAACCTAGGAAGATATATAAACGGGATTTGCCCGCGCTTCTAAGGTTTTAGTCTAATCTCGAGACGCATCCGTTTAGACCTAAGTTTAAAGCCGCTAGAGCAGTTAAATAGGACTCCTTAAAATAGCGGAAGACCTTCTTTCCTTCGCCTACCCTAAGAGCGAACGCGCTAGTGCGTCCTCTTCTATTAATATAGGCATTCGATTATAAGTTTAATAAGCACGGCTACCTTAGGAAGTTTAAGTCTCGCCTTTATATACGAGGAGATCTTTAGCCGTTTAGCGGAAAAGAAACATACGCCGCGACGCTTATAGCGCGAAATTTTTGCATTATAATTGCTATAGCCGCTAAGTTTAGCATAGAAACCCGCTTACTTAACGTAGTTAACGCCTTTACGAATGCCGATCTAGATAAAGAAGTATATATCTACTTCCTAGACGGATTTAAAATGTTTAGTTTTATAATTCGGTTAATAAAGGCTTTATATAGGCTTCGCCGTTCGCCGCTTCTTTAGCAACGGGAATTATCTAGGTCTCTTACCGAACTAGGCCTTTAGTAAAGTACGGAGGATCTTTGCATTTTTATATCTACTACGAGTAGCATTATTACTTTCTTTTTTATAGATAATATTATTATCCTTTTCCGTAAGGAGCACTATAAGGCTATAGACGATTTTGTCCGTCGCTTTAAACAAAAGTATATAATTACTAACCGCTAAGAGCTTACCTATTTCCTTAGGATAAGGATTATCCGGGACCGTAAGTAGCGAAAGCTATAGTTATACTAGGACGTTTACCTAAATAAGATTGCTTTTAAGTTTAGTTTAATCCCTACTTCTACGGTTCTACGGCCTATTTCGACCCTATGCCTATTCTTACTTCCCGAGAAGCTAGAGAAACACTAAGGATAAGCTATAGATAACTAAATCTACTACTTTTAGTCTTTAGTCGGTTCTTATAATTACGCGACTATTTCCACCCGTCTCGACGCCGCGAAATCGTCGAATTTATTAGCGGAGCATATATAGAACCCGTCTACGCTCTATATTAAGCTCGTAGAAAGCTTAGTAACTTACTTATACAAATCGCGTTTCCTTACGATTAAGTTTTCGGATACGGATAAGTAAGAACTCGTTATAGCTTCCGATGCCGCTTACGCTAACGACCTAGATACTTATTATTCTTCTAAGGGCTATTTTATTAGCCTATTTAATAGTCTAATCGCGTAGAGTGCCCGGAAATAATCTACGGTTACTACTTCTTCTACTAAAGCCGAACTTCTTATAGTCTCTTCTACCGCGAAAGAACTAATTTCTATTCTTCGTTTGTTTAACGATATTTCCTTATAGCTAGATGTTCCGATTCTTACTATTTAGTATAATAACACTTAGATAATCCGCTTAGTTTCCGCTTAGATTCTAAAGATTTAGACCGCTTTAAAGCACGTTAAAATTTATAACTGCTAGGCCTAATAGGAATTCTTACGCAATACTTTTAACATTAAATATATCCCTTCTAATTAGATAGTTGCGGATAGATTAACTAAATTGCTTTTATAATAACGTTTCTAAACGTTCCTTCGCTAGCTTTAACTTACGGATATTTCTTCTAGGATTTAAGAAGAAGTCGATAATAATTCTAACTAGCCGGAAGTTATTCCCTTCTAGCTAGGGGGGTATGTTAATATCACCGTCTTCCCTATTTGCTTTCTACTAGGAAATCCCCGGTTCTTCCTTAGATTCCGCTATAGAATTCTATAGGCTTTTACGGAAATTACCCCGCACTTCTATAGGCGTATTTACCTACTTTTCTTCGGGTATATTTTACTATGGTTTTACGGTGATTTTACGGTTATTTATACGGTCTTTACCCGTAAAATCTTTTCCCTTCTACGGTCTTTTACTATAGAATTCTAATTCCCTTCTATAGTCTTCTACCGTAGAATTCTAATTCTCTTCTACGGCTTCTACTGTAAAATTCCTTTATATAGCTACGGCTTCTACTATAGAATTTACTATAGAATTTACTAGTCTTCTACTAGGCTGCTTATTTATTTGCTGACTATATGAATATTTGTCGTACGGATGCGATTTATTGTTTGCGACCGGCGCTTTCGACCGGCGACTCCGTCCGACTCTTTCTTTTACCTCTTTTCCTTAGGTCTACGCGGCTGTTTTCGTCCGAGGGATTTCCCTATATGTAAAGACTAGTTAGCCCTCCTTATTGGAAAAGACAAGAGCTATTATTCTTAGTGTTTTGCATCCTTTTGCAGCTTCTAATCCCTTTGTGCAGGCTGTTTAAGCCTTGGAGCCTCTCTTCCCTTTTTTAATTGCTATCACCTAAATGTCGAGAACCCGACTGCCTAGCGTTCGATAATAGGTATTAAGGGAGCTACTTCGAGAGCTGCTTTAAGAGCTGCTTTAAGGCTTGCTTTAAGGGCTGCTTCGCTCGATGATATAGATTTCGTAGTAACGGCTTTCTGCTAAGGGCTTAAGGGAAGCGTCTATATACGCGGCTTTATGATTGTCGAGGGAGCTGCTTTAAGAGCTACGTTAAGAGCTGCTTTAAGGCTTGCTTTACTCGACGGGATGATTTATAGTGACTGTATTGCTGCTAAGGGCTTAAGGGGGAAGCGTCTATACGGTCGGCGGCTTCGTAGGTTTAAAGCGTCTGTTAGGCGGCTTCGTTAGTTCGATAGAGCTGCTTTAAGAGCTACTTCGAGAGCTGCTTTAAGGCTTACTTTAAGGGCTACTTCGCTCGATAGATAGTTCGCAGTAACGGCTTTCTGCTAGGGGGTTAAGTAAAGCATTTATGTAGGCGGCTTTATAGGTGTTAAGGGAGCTGCTTTAAGAGCTGCGTTAAGAGCTGCTTTAAGGCTTGCTTTGCTCGATAGGGTGATTTATAGTAACTATATTGCTGCTAAGGGCTTATTAGTAAAGCGTCTATTCGGGCGGCAGCTTCGTCGTTTAAAGCGTCTATTAGGGCGGCTTCGTAGGTTCGCTTTAGAGGCAGCTATAAGAGCTATTGCTGCGAGAATTAATAAGGGGAGCTAAATCGGGGAGTCGTAAAGAGGCCGGCATTAGGGCCTTAAGTCGTTAATTAAATAGTGCGACGGGGTTATTTATCTACCGCGTCGGCGGCTATAGCGATAGTCGGGCTCGTTTAGTAGTTATTATATACAATTAGTTTTATCGTGAGGGTCTTCGCGATAATTGTTGTAACGGTCTAAAAAAGAATCTCTTAGTCGGTAAAACTAGCGGTGTTTCTTTTTCTTCTCGTCCTTACGGTCTAAAGAGAACTCCTATAGGTAAAACTAGCGGTATTCTTCTTCTTCTTGTGTAAATGCGTTGCTAACGCGCTTCTTATCGACGTTTACTCTTCCTACACTAGGCGAGAACGGGATTAATAGGAAGCTTAAAGGGTCTATTTACTAGTCGAGCTCGGTTTAAATAGTCTTATTCTTAGCATAGATAATCCTCTCTAGGTATACGCAATAGAACCCGGAGGGTAAAGATGCGTAGGAGCCGCGTTCTTACAACTACTGCTCCTTTTACACTTTCGAAGATTAAGATCTATCTCTTTTGCCTTACTATTCTATGATTAAATCTATTCAATCACTAATTAGTGTTAGTAGGGATTATACGTGAGATATCTTATCGCAATAGGCAGTC
Organism: Ophiocordyceps sinensis; assembly: GCA_012934285.1. Taxonomy (NCBI): domain Eukaryota; kingdom Fungi; phylum Ascomycota; class Sordariomycetes; order Hypocreales; family Ophiocordycipitaceae; genus Ophiocordyceps; species Ophiocordyceps sinensis. Next base: position 14,311,504 of record JAAVMX010000003.1, read on the forward strand.
GTTATTGTCTTAAAGTATCTACTCTAGCTAGGAAGGGGGGGAAAGGGGCCCCTTTTATAGAGCCTATTAAGATCTTAACCCGGGCCTACCGGGCTCTTAATAGAGCCCTATTAGGAGCACGTGACCTAGTCGCTAACGCTATCATCCGGGTTATAATAAAGCTACTGCCGGGGTTATAACAGGGCTAATAACGCTGCCGTCGGGACCGTTGGGGTTATTAGGGGTTATAACTTATAACCCTTTTTGATAGTAGGGCTCTCTACGGTAAGCAGCCGGAAGCGAACCTATCGCACGTGTGATAGTATGCGGTTTAGGTTCTTATTGTCTTGTCTTCTAGCTAGGAAGGAAGAAGGGAAAGGGGGCCCCTTTATAGGTAACGTAGCCTCGTTGCACACACGTAATCACGTGGGATCACGTGGCTGCAACTGCCTCGTACGTATCCCTTATCCCTTATTCCTATACTAGCAGTCTTTATAAGATAGTGAAAAATAGCCTAAACGAACGTAGCAATAAGGAGCAATAAGGGGCTAAATAGGGATCTATAGCCCGGTTAAACAGGGCCGTATTGTTATCGTAGATCCGGCTTTTCTAACCTTACAACAGCCTCGGGAAAAAGAGCGTAAAAAAACTGTATATTAGGTTACGATGCCTAATAAATACAATTCGTGAATACAAATCGCAAAAATGGTAAAAGAGAGCGTTAGGAAGCATTAAGCTTTAGGGCGAAGTAGAGCAAGAGATAGAGTCAGCTTCGGGCCGGGAAAGAACGTTGCCGGAGCGTAGTAGGGTCGGCATATAACGTTGCCGGGGCGAAATAGGGTTTATTTCGGGGCGCGAAGTAAAAGAGAAAAAGGGCGCCGAAAAGGGGGAAAAATAAATAAAGCAGGAAAAATAAAGCAGGGAATACACTCGCAGTCTTTAAATAAAGAATAAAAATAGGGGCATAAAGAATAAGGGTCGTAAAGAACGTTATCTCGGCTATTAGGGAGTGTCCGATAGGGTTAGCTAGCCGAGCCTATTAGTCCTATCGATATCGTTATCCTCTTCGGCTAGGATATAGCCTTGCTATTAACGTCCGTAGCCTCGTCCGTACGGCTAACTAAGACCGGGTCTCGAGCCTTATACGGAACGTAGTGCCTTAGAACGACCTCTTGCACGGCCGAAAAACTGCTGGTCGGGGCGGCGTGCGAGGTGCGTTTCGAGGGACGATCGCAGGTCTAAAAATAGCTCCTCGATGCGTACGGCCGGGCGGAAAAGGGCCGGTTCGAGCTCTAGAACGCTACGGCAGGCCCGGACGAGAGTCATTCGCAACGGCTCGTTTATTTCTATGTCCTAGTTTACGAAGGAACCACTAAGGGCTCGTTAGTAAAGCTATAGCTTATTAAATAGCAGCTCGAGCACCTCTTATATAGGCTTCCCGGGGTTCTAGGTCTTAAGCTTCTAGAATAACGTTATAGTCTACTCCGTAAAGTACTATTCCTAGTAGACGTCGAAGCGGCGTTTAAGGGCATCGTATATAGTCCGGAACGACGCATCCTAATTAACGTGCCGGATATAGTAGTCTTCGGCACGGCCGGCGAGGATTTAACTAATTAGGTCGTGGAATTAGCCGGGTGCGACGCGTAGGCTATAGTAGGTCTATATAAAGAGCCGGACCTTATCGTCTAGGATATCGTACGGGTTTCCTATATAGTTATAGTCCTTTTTCCACGCTTTAGCGAATTACAGCACGAGGTTAGCGTCCGTAGGGACGTTTAGGACATCGGGCGGCGGCATTATTATATATGCCTTAAGGGGGAATTTAGGGATAGCAGGAACGGGTATATAGGTAACGGCGGTAGGAATAGCGGTAGGAAGGAACGGTTAAGCGGCAGGCTAGTATTAGGCAGCCGGGGTAACGAACTCGGGGTGCTAGAACTAGTGGCTTATTAGATAGACTGTGTGTTATGCAGCTTAGGGAACGACGTTAGGAACTTAGCCGGGGACAAAGGGGTCGGGAAACGGGCCGGAAATAACTAATAGTAGCGGGCCGGGAATAACGGGTCGCACGCTAGTCGATAGGGGCTAATATCGTTTTGCCTTCCAGGGTGTTCTTCCGGGGTGTTCTTATTAAGGGCGGCTTAGGGCAGTAAGCGGACTGTATATAAGTGCCGGGGTAAAGCAGGTCTTTTGCCGGACAACTTATAAAGACTGCTAGTATAGGAATAAGGGATATACGCATTGTTGAGATAGTTGCGATACGTGACCCTACGTGATTACGTGTACGCAACGAGGCTATATCTCTACGAGACCTTCCCCTCCTTCTTAGCTAGAACATATAGAATATAATAACCACCCCGTTTACCTAAAAGGTCGACCTAAAGCCTCTCTAACACTAATTAGTAATTGACTCGGCTTAATTACAGATTGGCAAGGATAGAAGAGATAAGATATACAATCCTCGAGAGTGCTCGTACGAAAATTCGTTCTACGACCTCTACGAGGATCTTATGCTAAGCGAATCCGCTAACGTTACTGCTATTTTAAGGAGAACGTAATAGCGCGGATTCTAGCTTTGTCTATAGTCTCGGCCTGTTTAACAGCACTAAAGCAGTAACCCTGCCTGCTTTGCTCTTTACAGCACCGATATAGACCCTATATCGACCCGGCCGCATGCTACTTTAACCTAGCAAAAGACCTACTTCGCCTAGGCATAAGAATAGGTCCGCTTGCTCCCTTAAGCACGAACGAGAATATAGTCCGCTTGCTGCCTTAAGCCACGAAAAACCAAAGTCGCTAGTTGCTTGCTTTAACGACTAAGTCAACTATAAGCCCGCACGCTGCTTTAAGCCCGCACGCTGCTCTAAGCCCGTACGATGATTTAAGCCCGCCGCCTTCTAAAGAGCTCTAGAGGCGCAAATACGATATTATTAAGGACTTTAACGCACGCAGCGATTTAATAGCCCTCGTTAGAGACTTTAACAGCCCTCGTTAAGGACTTTAACACCGCCGCAAGTAGCAGCCTATAGCTAATTGTTGCATTCCTAGCCCTTTCTTTTCCTAACGCTCGTTACCTCGAATTCGCATTGTTTTTCACTAACGAATTCGCCCTATTTTCTGCGCTCTTTTTCTATATCTTTAGCAACGCTCTTAGCAACGCCCGTTGTAACACGATTTACAACGCCCGTTATAATACTAACGCCCCTTACAACACTCTTACAACGCCCTTTATAACGCTCTTACAACGCCCTTTGCAACGCCTTATAAAACGCCTTAGCAGCCGCCCTACGATCCTTATATTACACGGCCCGACCGGCCCTTTTTCCTTTGTCTATTACGAACCTCTATAGAAAAAAACCGGGTTCTTCTTCTTATGTTATTCTTATTATCTTATAAAGACTGCTAGTATAGGAATAAGGGATATACGCATTGTTAAGATAGTTGCGACACGTGACCCTACGTGATTACGTGTACGTAACGAGGCTATATCTCTACGAGACCTTCCCCTCCTTCTTAGCTAGAATATATATAGAATACAATAACTACCCCGTTTACCTAAAAGGTCGACCTAAAGCCTCTCTAACACTAATTAGTATTAGTAGGGCTCTCTACGGTAAGCAGCCGGAAGCGAACCTATCGCACGTGTGATAGTATGCGGTTTAGGTTCTTATTGTCTTATTTTCTAGCTAGGAAGGAAGAGGGGAAAGGGGGCCCCTTTATAGGTAATATAGCCTTATTGCATATACGTAATTACGTAGGATTACGTAGCTGCAACTGCCTCGTACGTATCCTTTATCCCTTATTCCTATACTTTTCCTTATAGTGTTTATCCTATATTCCTATATTCCCCGTTTACTAATTTTAATACTATAGTTTTTTTAGTTTACTCCCCGCCGGTTAACTCCCCCCTCCTAACTACTCTGCTCCTTAACCTCGCGGCGAAATCGTTACGCACCCGATACGTCCTTATCGGGGACTTTAATAGCTATTACCCGCTTTAGGACGCCTATAAGCGTACCTTTAGGAATAGGAAGGACCTCCTAAAGCTAATAGCGCGATAGCGCCTCGGGCTTATAACCCTTAAGGGCTAGGTTATATACATCGCCTCCGAGGGCCGGAGGAATAGCACGATAGACCTCGCTTAAGCGTCTTAAGGTCTAGGCGTAACGTACTATAGAAACGTAGGCCTTATCGGATCGGATTATATATTACAATAGCTAGAGGTAGATATAGGGCCGTTAACCTACCGGCTAGCGGCCCGGACGATAGGACTTAACTACCTTTAGAGAAAACTCGACCTAGATAGGGCTTAAGCGGCGGCTATCGTAAAGTTCCGGCTAAAGGCCGCGCTAACTACGCCTACGACCCTTAGGGAGGTCGAGGCGTACGCGGACTAGGTAGTTACCTAATTAACCGAGATTACGAAAGACTATATACTTAAGGCCTAAGGCTATACCGATAGTAGCCGCCCTAATTAGTAGACTATAAAGGTAGACTAATATAATAAGGAGGCTAAACGCACCCTTCGGGCGTTCTTAGCGTCCGGCAACTAGACGATCTAAGAGATATTAGATAAGGCGAAGATAGCCCTCCGGCGTGCCGTCGTTGCCGTATAATAAGACTCTTAGCGGGAGCTTACCTACGATTTAGCCGCGAATTAAGCCCTCCTCTAAAAGATCGAGAGGTAGGCGTAGCTTTAAAGCGGTAGCCTACTATAGGCGATATATATCCTTAACCTAAAGAGACCGAGCGACCCGGTAGGGCCGGCCCGCACTTACGCGGAAAAGGCAAAGACCCTTACGGCCCGGTTTTTCCTACCTTTAGTAGCGAGGGGCGAAGGGAGCCCCTAAGCCGCCTAAAAGGCTTATATAATACTATAGCGTTTTATAGTCGGCGACGTTAGGTCGGCGGTTAGGAAGATAGCGTCGTAGAAAGCCGTAGGGGAAGACGGCCTCCCGATAGGGCTTATTAAGGCCTATAAGAAACTATTGCTTAAAGTGCTTACGGTATTGCTTAACGCTAGTTGCGACGTCGGGCATTTTCTAAGACGGTTCTAATATACGGCTATTATCGTCCTACCGAAGCCCGGGAAGATAACGGCCTAGCTTTAATAAGCCTAAAGGTAGAGACTAATCTCTCCCCTTAGTATAATAGGGAAGATCCTTAAGGCTATAGTCGCGAGGAGGATCGTAAATACGGCGGAGGCGTATAACCTCCTACCCGAAGGGCAGATAGGGAATAGGACCGAAAGGTCTACTAAGACGGCGATACGACTTATAATAGAGCTTATAAAGACGACGTAGGCTTAAGGAGGGGTAGCGTTATTTCTCTAGCTTAACCTTAAGGGAGCTTTCGATAAGGTAGACTATATATATCTCGCCGAGACCCTCTATCTAAGGGGTTTCTTAGGTTAGGTTATCGCGTAGGTTAAAAGCTTCCTTAAAGGGAGGACGGCCTAGCTCTACTTTAATAGCGCGTCGGCGGAGACCTAAGAAGTACCTACGGGCGTGCCTTAAGGCTCGCCTCTCTCCTTAATCCTCTTCCTCCTTTATATCGCGCTATTATACGATAACCTTAAGCCGGAGATAGGGGTTACTACCGTTAGCTTCGCCGACGATATAAACCTTTTAGCCTACGGTAAGACTATAGCCGCGACTATATAGCGTCTAAGGAGCGTTTAAAAGAAGTACGATAAGTAGGTAAAGGAGGTCGGCGCTAAGTTTAAGCCGGAGAAAAGCGAGCTTATCTACTTTACGAAGACCTATAAGCCGATACCGACGAGGCTTTAGCTTAAGACGAATATAGTCCGGCCGATCGAACACGGGCGGTTTTTTAGGGTTTAGTTTAACTAAAAGCTACGATAGAAAGCCTAAGTTAAAAAGCTTAAGACAAAAATAGGCATATAAGCGCTAGCCTTTACCGGGCTCGCGGCGTCTATATAAGGCATACGATTATAAAGCGTAAGGATAGTCTACGCTAGCGTAGTTTAAAGCGCGTTTGCCTATAAAGCGTCGACGTTTTATAAGCCTACGCTTAGAAGGGGGAAACCTACCGGCCTAGTAAAAACGCTTATAGTATATTAGTTAAGCTGCCTATAGGTAATAGCTAAGGCGTTTAAAGCGACCTTAATCTAGAACCTAGAGATATAGACGGCGGTCCCGCCACTCGACCTTTACCTTAACGACCGCCTTACGTAATACAAGGAGCGCACTAAGGAGTTAGGCATAGCGGACCGGATCTAGCGCGCTTACGAGAAGCCGGCGAGGGTATTGCCTTAACCCCGTCGGCCGACCCGACCGCCCGGCCGGCCGTACGACGCGTAGCTTTAGGACTAATGCCCTTAAGGCACTATAACGGAGGAGGCGGTCCTCCGCGATTAAAAAACGCGGTAGAAGGAGGATCTCTAAGTAGCGGAAGTAAAGCGACTATAAAAAGCCCGGCAGCCGGTAGATATTAACCTTTACTTTAACCGGCCGAAGAAAGCGCTAAAGGTATATAATAGGTTATATAAGTATAAGAGCTCCGCGCTTATTTAGATTTAGACCGGGAACATCGGTCTATAAGGGTTCCTATTCGACCGGAATATTCCTAACGTCGACTTACCGCTCTATCGGTGCGGGACTATATATAAAACCGCGTTCTACCTCTTCCTCCGGTGCCCTACCTTCGCTAACGTAAGGGCGGCCTTACTAAAAGGCATCTAACGGGAGAGCGACCTTAGGGCGGCGCTTAACCGCCCCGCCGCCGCTAAGCCGCTTATCCGGTAGTTCTTTAAGTACCGCTTACTATAGTAGTTCTCAGCCGCGATAGCCTTTACGGAGAAGATAGACCGCCGTAACGCCGGCGGGGGGGAGCTCTAGGAGTAAGACGATAAGGCTCCTAACGCTAGCCCCCTTTAACGTTTATATATATTTATATATATTTATATATTCGATTATACGTTTACTATTTATTTTTTCTACGTTTTAACCTACTAGACGGGGCCCCGGCCTATACCCTATCGCCTGCGTGCCGTCTACGCGCCGGCTTTACTAAGTTAGACTATCCGCTTAACCCTAACGCCCTTAGGCTTGCCCGGGCGGGGTAACCTTTATTAGGCACTAGACTAGCGGTAGTAATTAAACTTAATTAACTATAGCGAATATAAGCTATATCCGGCCCGACGCTAAGATAGATAGACGTTATATAGGTTTTCCCTTAAGCCGCCTAGTTTTTTCTATGCTAGCTAAATGTAGGGGCACTAGGCCCGTTAGGGCAGCTAGAGTACTTTAATAATAATAATAATAATAACAGCTATAATCGCTTATAGACTATAGCTTATATAAAAGGGCTATTTATCGCCCTTTAATTAATAGCTTTAGACTAATACTTACTAGCTCTTAGACCTTTATTTATATTTATTAACTAATAGAAACTTTAAAAAAGAATTTAAAACCTATTTCTTAATGTTTATTATTTAATTAATTATATAATCCTTTCCTTATTACTATAATATATAAGTAATACTTAAAAAAAAATCTTTTTAATTTCACGTATTTATTTTTAAGTTTTAAGGGGGAAGGGGGCTAGCGTTTATTCCTATTACGTAATATCGATTACTAATTTCGTTCCCCCGCCTCGCGCTATTAAACCCGAGGTATACACGTAGACTAAAAATTGCCAAAATCGTTTTAGCCCTAACTCAGCTATAGTCGCCCGTAGTTAGGCTCAAGTGGTTGGGCTTAATTGGTTGGATAACCGGTGGTGGGACTCGTCAATGTACCTATCTATGGTCTCGCTGCGTGCACGTCATCATGTGGCATGTGGGTCACGTGCGCGCAACCACATCGCAACAATGCGCGGTGGGCGTATTAGTCAGCCCACCACGCAGTGTTTTCCACTAAAGCCCTCGGCGCGCACAACCTATTCCTTGCCACCACGCAAAGAGAAGCCACCAGGTTATCTGTGCAGCTATTCCGAGGACTGAAAGCCTCATATTCGTAGGTAGGTACATACGAATACGAGTTACGCATCACGCATATGCATCTATCTGTAGGGTTCCCGTGCCTCAGGTACCTTTGTACTTCGTACCTCATCCGTCAACAACCCCTCTACCCCTCTTTGCGCCTCGTTCCGCTACGCACAGTACGAGGCATTTCGAGTCGGGGTGCAGGAGGAGGGCGAAGCACCGCCCTAGAGATAACAGGGCCAGCTTCGTGGTGTATTGGAGATCAAACGGTCATCGGTCCAAGATTCGAGCGCCACCTTGTGCCCTCCTTGTCAAGCGCATCCTCGCCGTCGTCACCCTCGTCACCTTGGCCGCGTAGCCACTCTTTTCGGCACACTCTCAATCTCGTCAGGCGGAAGAATACAGGGCGACCCCTATTCCACGCTCGTGATTCCTGATGCGCCCATCGGGGCTGCCTCCATCCTCCCTCGTCTGTTGTCGGGTAAGCCGTTGCATCATAGACTTGAGCCAACAGCACCGCCCCGGTCCCATCAGTCCTCTAGTGAGCTTTCATGCCGCCCATGGAGTCGTTCTTGGGCCCTTGGCGTTCGGGCATCTTTGGAGAATCACACGTTAGACACAGCTGTCGCCCTTGTAAGGGGTTGGGCCATCATGGAGAAGACGTGCTTACCTCTGAAGCCTGCATGTTGCCCTTCTCCAGAATCTTCTGAATCACCTCCTCGTCGACTGAGGTGCCGAATTCGTTTTCCAGCGTTGCTTTGGATGCAGTGTCCATCGTGCCCTGAGCGCCCTGCCTGTGAGACAAGTCAGCGATTCCGACCTTGGCCACGGGTTGGAGCCGGGATCGCATCGACGGCCCATCGCACATTTCGCCCGGGCAAGATGGAGGCCAAACTTGCACGCCGTTAAAGTGAACGTGAGAGCCATAGGCGAGAAGACGGCGCCGGGCACATGCAAGCCATTACTCACTTGTGCGTTACAAATACGTTAAAGGCCGAGATAAAGTGCGCCAGGGGAACGCTCTTGTCCTGCATCCACTTCTTGCACGTCGCCTCGTCGTCGACAAGGATAATGAAGTCCTCGTCCTTGCCCTTGTAGTGAACTTTGGTCTGAGTGGTTCCGCCGCGGGCCATCTTTGCTGTTGACCGAGCGGTGCGACTGCAGCCGTTGAGAAATTGGAACGGCGGGGTATCGCGGAACGTCGATCCTTATCTGGGGGATGCTCACTGAAGGTGTGCAGAAAGCGTACGGCAGTTTTTCGACGGGATCAACTGAAGGTAGTGAAGAGGCTTCTTGAATTTGTCGCTGTTCAAATGACGGTGTCCGTGGAAGTGAGCGGAATTGGGAGAGGGAAAATGCAGAAAGAAAGGAAGAGCGGGAAGAGGAGTTGCCGCGGGGAGCTTTGGCTGGCTGGGGAGCTACGTCATTGTGCTCCCGAGGTACCCATCCATGTGTACATATGCGCCGGGACACTGTGAACTATACGGAGTAGTACTCATCTTATTCCTGCTTCGGAAAAGAATGATTGATACGGCAAAGACGCACTTGGTCTTCGGAAAACACACACCCGTCAGCTTCTCTACGGCTGGTTTCGCTAAGTAGCGCGCTTCCAGAAGCTGTCAAAGGTGCTGCCCCAAACACCAGTCCCAAGTAACCAGTACGTACAGCACTGTGCGAGCTTTTGCCTTGTCAACACCAACCGAGTCGACGTCATACGCACGACGATACAAGATACATCGACTCCTCGGCCCAAAAACGAAGAACACAACGCATCTCTGCCCAAAGACGACGCCAAGGAAAATGAATATGCCCACTAGTACTTTGTATTTCTATCATCATGCCCACTCTTGTCGTCCGCTGCTTTGCCCCCAGACTGGCCAGCCTAGCCTCTCTTGCCACCTGTCTTCCAACAAGAGTTCCCGCACTAGCCGTACATACACTACTGTCTCCAGGTCTTTCCAAGCAGCCTCGCCGTGACCGCCTATCGAAAGATGCTCCTGAATCCGTGACCTCCTCCATCGCCCTTGTTCCCAAACTTGCCGCGGACGGAAACCCCGGAAACCCCATCACCAGCTCCCTGGCACTTGTCTTCCATGTCCACATGCGATTTCGACCCGATAGGAAGCATATACTCACTCAATCGCATGCTGTTGGCCGACGTCGTGCGTAGTATCGTGGCTTCACCTCCACTCGTCGTTCGCATGCATCGCGCCGGGCGAGCGGTCGTTTTGGCCGCCAGGCATGTATGCTCCGCATCAGTCTCTACCCGCGGCTCGGTAGGGACCACACGCCCTGTTCGAGCCCTCTTCGTTCTTCGAATCGTCTCCGTGTCCGCGCCTTTGCAGGCTGGCCAAGCGTCTTCTGTCGAACTTTTCCAGCGACGGCGCTTGAAATCCAGTCTGCCGGGAGGGGCCTCAATGGGTTTCGACTTCTGCGTCGGACTCCCAGATCTCCGAGCGAATGTGCTAGTGATGCTTGCAACGCTGAGCTTCCTCATCACAGTAGAGGCCGAGGCCCGAACCAGATGTTCGCTTCGTGCCCGAGTCGTCATGCCCGGAAAAGGAAGAACCTCTCGGCTCCAGACGTCGACCAGCAGCGTCTCCAACCGCGCCCGCTCGCTGCGAGCCGGCGCCAGTACAGACATCCGTGCATGCGTAGCCAGAACAGACTGGGAGCGGTTAACGGTCAACGCTGCCGAGGCGTTGTTGGCGGTGTCCCGCACGACGCTCGTGTTCTTCAGCACAACCTGGCACAGCGGTGATTTCGGTCCAACTGTGGTGGCCCGATGAATGGACACGCGCCGAGCAATGGTGCCTGCGACTGATGATTAGAGCTCTCATTCTTGGTCGATCCGTCGCAGGGCACGGGTACCGACCTGGCTTTCCAAACACAGTACCCAGGCTTTTCATGTCCAAGTCCATGGAGCCGAGGCAGCTGGGCTCCCTTAGCCCGGAGCTGTCCTTGACCGGCCGGGAAAGCCTTGTCCGCCATTCCACTTCCTCCTTTGGCGTACAGGCCGTCATGATCATCTCGTACAGCTGGTGATCACATTCAAAGACCAGTTTCCAGGAAAAGGGTGCGGTATGGCACTGGAGACCTTAACATGCATTAGCCAAGGACGACCGATCATCACAACGCTGGACCAAGTCAAGTCGCCATCTCACCTCGCCCGTTGTCGATATTCTCAATCTTAGCCCCGTTCAAATTGATGCAGGCATGGATGATGTATATCTGATCTGCTTTCCCCGCCGAGGCGAGGCAGAGAACGTCGCGGTACAAGAGGCAGATCAAGTACTGACCGTCGACTCCGCTCGGTGATTGCCAACAAACGTGCAGCGTGCCGCAAAGGCGAATATGACCAAAGGACCGGACTCGATTCTTCGACACGGCATCAAGCCTCTACGACTGGCATGAGCTCATGCTGTCTTGACCTTTGCTGTCATGGGCCCGGGACGACTCGTACCTTGTTGGAAAAGACCAGCCGGTCTTGCAACAGCCAAGTCCTCTCGAGTGTGGCCTTGGTCAGGGAATCGTCGGTCGCACGATTGATTTCCGCCATTGCCTCTCGCAGCCTTGTAAGAACGCCGTCGACCTCCATGTGCGAATTGGGGCAATCCGAAACCGGCGTGTGCTTGAGGAGCTCGGCGAAGAGAAGCGGATATTTGCAGACTCTCTGGATGGGCTACGGATCATGGTGAGCTCACTGGGTGCCGATCATCACGCAACGACTCACCTTGACCAGCAAGTCTCCCATTGTCAGGGCCCTTTTGGATCCTTCGTCGGCATTTTTGGCAGAGCCGAGCATTGACGCAAGCGTTTCGAGGCCCCTTTGGTACATTTCCCATTGCGGCATGGCCTGGTTGGCAGAGGCGACGTCCTTGATCATCAACTCATATTTTGCTCCATACTCCTTATATATGAAGAACCGATTCATCTGGAAAATAATGAGTGAACTCGTGGCACTCAATGCAAAGCGCAAGGATAAACACAGGAGGCAGTACCTTTTTGGCGAAGACCTTGGCCACCTCTGCCGCCACCTGAGGCTCCGCCATCATCCCGGGAACGCCTTGAAGGTACGCCATGCGATTGTTGGATCCTACGAACCCATCGACGCTGGTCCATCGGCGATGACCCGGCCCATCGACCGCAAGCGTGCTCGCCCTGGTGGCAAAGTTCGATGTCATTTGAGGCTGCGTGTACTCAGAGTGAGGTACCGCTTGATGGAGCTCTCCGAGAATCTCCTCGTGAAGCTCCACGATTTCCGTCAGATTCTTGTTGATGGACGATCGCAGACCCATGCAAGCTGCGGGTAGCGAGGCAAGAATCGTGACATAGACCTGGTGCACCGTCAACGACTCAGTCTGGAACGCACGTGGCAGTGCAACATACGTTCATGAGAAAGCGAACATCTCCAATGTAACCCTCTTCTGTGCTGATGAGCTCCTCCAAGATGCGTCGCCGTTGCAGAGCTCGTTCGGTCGCAGCCGCATCGACCACGTCCATCTTGTCGAGCATGGCGCTGTCTTCGGAAACCCTGGGACCCGAGGCGGAAGCGACACTGCTGCGATCCGTTCGGGAGACGCACTGCGAGAGCGCGTTGTTTCTCCTGGACCGCGCGACAATACTGACGCTGGCGAGGCTGACGCTAGCACTTCGAACAGCCGTGACAAACCTAAACGACGACCCCGAAGACGAAGACTCTCGGTTGACTGACGCTCGACGGGACATGTTTTCGTCGTGACCCGGGCCTAAGAACCATCGGGGATGAGCGCCAGCGTTCGATCCCCACAAGGGGGGCCTCTGCCTCGCCTTTCGGTGAAAGGATCGCACCCATTTATGAAAGGGCCGGGCGACTGGGGGCTCTTCGTTTTCCAGCCCGTCTACAGTCGGCTTCTCGATCTCATGTTGGACGGGCATGCCATGTAGGGCACCTGCAGCGCGTGTGGCGGACCCCGGCGCCCGGAGGGTTTCCCCAATGTTTTCGATGCTCTCCGACGTCTCGAGGATGTCAATGCCGTCAATACGGAGGCTTCCGAGCCCCAATGATAGCTCGGCTTGATTGGCGCTTGGTTGCAGCTCGTCCTTGTCCAGACACGTGCTGCCATCCTCGACTGGATTGTCATCTTGGCTGCAGTGTCGAGTGACAGAGGTCGGACCACGGGGGAGTGAGGACGAGGACGAAGAGGCAGACATGGCGCAGCTGACTCGGCGAAAGAGGAGCAGTTCCCAAAAAAGAAGATGCAAAACTGGCTCCAAGCAGACACCAAAAGAGCCAAGAAATCAGTCGGCAGAGGGTCAAACCATCTCGGCCGGGTAGAAGTTGGCAGCCAAGAAGAATGATACAGACAAGACGGGGAATGGAGGAGACAAAAACGGAGTGAAGGGGGGAGAGGGACGGCGAGGAGCCAGCTAGAGAGGCAAGCCCGCGGCGACATGGACTTGAGGAAGGACCAGCCCAGCCTCGGCCACCTGCCCTGTCGCCCTCGCGGGAGCACATGACGGGCAGACTAGGAAGGAGCCGGTTCATCGACGACGGCCGAGCTCCTTCCTTGCTTGTATACGTAGACGGAGGAGATACAATGGACCCGGAGCTCAGTCGGACGTATCCTCCCAGAACCGCGACCGTCCGCATTTGTCCCACGGCACGGGCGAGTCGCACGGCGTTGGATGGTATCACGAGCGGAGGAAGCCGCCTAGGCCGCTGCCGATGAACGAGGGGCAGAGTTCCGAGAGGGGAGGCGCGCTAGCAAATGTAGATGCGAGTTCTCGGCGAATATGGCGCGCGACGTGGCATCTGTTTGCGGTTGGTGGGCAGAGCAAGCCGACCAAGGTGAAGCCCGTCGTGCGGGCCGCATATGGCGCAGCCGCTTTCGACGACTCGACGCCAAGCACCCGTGTCAAGGACAAGGGGTTGATCTGCCCACCGGGGTTGACGGATCTGAGTACTACCTACCTGGTTGTTGGATTTTCAGTACTACGAGGGCAGCCGCTACGGTGACGTCTCTCAGCCGTGAGCAATCCACGCATCCGAGCAGCTCACGTACGGTGTCTGAAGAGTGCAGTGTATGATGTGGCAATGACGCCTAGATATGGCTGGCCCTGGCAGGTTAATAAGCCACGCGAGCTCCCAGCTAAGACAGCTACAAGTACGGATTACGGATACGAGAGTACCTCTCTGTACGAGTTGCCTACGGAGCACGGATACTCTATACAGAGTACTACGGATAGCTTCACGCCCGAAGGTCGACGACTTGACCTCTACCCCGCGGGGATGATGTATCTATTATTATTCTTTCTGTGCGTAAATCGGCTTGTTTCATGAGGAATCCATCTCGTCGTGGGGCCCAAGCCGTGTTGCAGAGTGGAAGCCCGGGCTCCTCGCTCCCGGCTGCGTCCTCCGCGAATTGTCTTGTACGAGTTACGAAGTACATATATGTATTCGTACAGGCTGCAAGGGCGAGATAAAGCCCTGGAACCTTCGGGACGCGGAGCTCGAGCTAGACCCAGCCCGGCAAGAAGGTGGGCCCTGGGCGCGGGTCACGTTTTGCAGATGCCGGTACCTTTTGCGTGCCTGCAGTCCCGCCGAGGTACCTGCGTTCCCTCGACACAATGTACCGCGCGATACGTGGAACGAACACGTTACAAGGTTTTTGAATCCTCCGCCGGCGCAACGAGCACAGCACTGCTCTCGTCAACCCTCCTCTCTTCTTTTCTCCGCCACGTGGAGTTCTTTCACCGACCATTTCCACCTGGCAAATCTGTCATGTCGAACAGTCGCTGACGATTTCACCGTCCGCCTTGTTCGCTCCCCTTCAGTCTCAGTCCTGCCCGTACCGCTCCTCCCTGAGCCAGAGACCTCTGCGTCGCGGTGCTTCCTTGGTCGGTAACAGCATCGATCCCATCAGCTACCGCCTTTCTCGACCGCCGCTGAATCCGGCTTCTCCCCTCTCCGCGTGCGAGCCGTTCCGGCGCGAAACTCTTCGCCATGGAGAGCGCCTTCGCCCTTCCCATCGCCACGGTGCTCGCCCATTTCAAGACGGACGAGCATGATGGCCTCAGTGACAAGCAGGTCGAGCAGCTTCGCAAAAAATATGGCCGCAATGGTGCGTGCTTGCCTTCCTTGCCCGCCATCCCCAGCTCCACTGACTCGCTTCTTCCACGATAGCTATCCCGGAAGAACCTCCGACACCCGTCTGGGAGCTGATCCTGGAGCAGTTCAAGGACCAGTTGGTACTTATACTCCTCGGCTCTGCCGCCGTCTCCTTTGTGCTGGCACTGTTTGAGGATGAAGGCGGCTGGAGTGCCTTTGTCGATCCCGCCGTGGTAAGCACCCCAACCGAGCGCCGTCCCATCCTTCCGCAATGGCTAATCGTGTTGCCCGTGGCAGATTCTCACCATTCTTATTCTCAACGCCGTAGTCGGAGTCTCGCAGGAAAGCAGCGCTGAAAAGGCAATCGCTGCTCTTCACGAGTACTCAGCCAACGAGTCCAACGTTATTCGCAATAGTGGCCATGTCTCGCGGCTCAAGGCCGAGGAACTGGTGCCTGGAGACATCATCACCGTTTCTGTGGGGGATCGCATTCCTGCCGACTGTCGTGTCATTGCCATCGAGAGCAACAGCTTTTCCGTGGACCAGGCCATTCTAACAGGAGAGAGTGAGAGCGTGGGCAAGGACCACGAGGCCGTTGTCAAGGATGAACGCGCCGTCAAGCAGGATCAGGTCAACATGCTCTTCTCCGGAACCACCGTCGTCACTGGCAGGGCAAAGGCCGTCGTCGTCCTGACCGGCTCCAACACTGCCATCGGAGACATCCACGAAAGCATCACTGCGCAGATCTCGGAGCCCACGCCGTTGAAGCAGAAGCTCAACGACTTTGGCGATAGCCTGGCCAAGGTCATCACCGTCATCTGTATTCTGGTTTGGCTCATCAACATTCCCAACTTCAACGACCCCAGCCACGGAACCTGGACCAAGGGTGCCATCTACTACTTGAAGATTGCCGTTTCGCTCGGCGTCGCTGCGATCCCCGAGGGTTTGGCCGTTGTCATCACCACGTGCCTGGCGCTTGGAACTCGCAAGATGGCCGCAAAAAACGCCGTCGTTCGCAGCCTGCCTTCGGTAGAGACGCTCGGCAGCTGCAGCGTCATCTGCTCAGACAAGACTGGCACTCTGACTACCAACCAGATGAGCGTCAACAAGATCGTCTACCTTAACGAACAGGGCACGGACCTGACCGAGCTGGACGTGGAGGGCACGACGTTTGCGCCCAAGGGTGCTATCAGCATCAAGGGCCAAGTCGTCGAGTATCTCTCCACCAGCTCCGACACGATCCGCCAGATGACCGAGGTCGCGGCCTTGTGCAACGACTCCCACTTGGCCTACGACGCGCGCACGGCCGCCTTCTCCAACGTCGGCGAGCCCACCGAAGGTGCGCTGAGAGTGCTTGTCGAGAAGATTGGACCCTGCGCTCCCGCCGGCACGCACCCCAACGATTGCGTCCACTTTGCGAGCGCAAAGTACGAGAAGAAGCTGGCCCGGCTCGCGACGTACGAGTTTTCGCGTGATCGAAAGAGCATGTCTGTCCTGGTCCAGAGCGGCAAGCAAAAGAAGCTGCTCGTCAAGGGAGCACCGGAATCCATTGTCGAACGCTGTACCCACACCCTCCTCGGCCCCGACGGCAAAAAGGTCCCCCTGGATGGGAAGCTCTCTGATCTCATGCTGAGGGAAGTCATCGAGTACGGGAACCGGGGTCTCCGCGTCATTGCTCTGGCCAGCATTGACGATGTCTCCAAAAGCCCACTGCTCACCGCCAAGACTACGTCGGAGTACGCTCAGCTGGAGCAGCAAATGACCCTCTTGGGACTGGTCGGCATGCTGGATCCTCCCCGCAAGGAAGTCCCGGGCTCCATTCAACAGTGCAAAGAGGCCGGCATCCGGGTCATTGTCATCACCGGAGACAACCGCAACACGGCCGAGAGCATCTGCCGCCAGATTGGCGTCTTTGGTCGGCACGAGGACCTCAGGGGAAAGAGCTACACCGGCCGTGAGTTTGAGAGCCTGAGCCCCGCCGAACAGCTCAAGGCAGCCCAGAAAGCATCGCTCTTCTCCCGCGTCGAGCCCGGACACAAGTCCAAGCTTGTCGATCTCCTCCAGTCGCTCGGCGAGGTCGTTGCCATGACTGGCGACGGGGTCAACGACGCGCCGGCCCTCAAGAAGGCTGACATTGGTGTTGCCATGGGCTCCGGCACCGACGTTTCGAAGCTGGCGGCCGACATGGTGCTCGCTGACAACAACTTTGCGACCATCGAGGTCGCCATCGAGGAGGGTCGGGCCATTTACAACAACACGCAGCAGTTCATCCGCTACCTCATCTCGTCCAACATTGGCGAGGTCGTGTCCATCTTCTTGACGGCGGCTCTCGGTATGCCCGAGGCGCTGATTCCCGTCCAGCTGCTGTGGGTCAACCTGGTGACGGACGGCCTCCCCGCGACGGCCCTCTCTTTCAACCCTCCGGACGGCGACATCATGAAGCGACAGCCCCGAAAGCGTGACGAGCCCCTCATTGGCGGCTGGCTGTTTCTCCGCTACTTGATCATTGGAACCTACGTCGGACTGGCCACGGTGGCCGGCTATGCCTGGTGGTTCATGTACAACCCCGAGGGCCCCCAGATCACGTTCAGGCAGCTATCGCGCTTCCACCACTGCTCTGCCGACTTCCCTCACATTGGATGCGAAATGTTCTCCAACGACATGGCCAAGTCGGGCTCGACGGTGTCGCTGTCGATCCTGGTCGTCATTGAAATGTTCAACGCAATGAATGCCCTGTCGTCGAGCGAGTCACTGCTCACCCTGCCTCTGTGGAAGAACATGATGCTCGTCTACGCCATTGCCCTGTCCATGGCGCTCCACTGTGCCCTCCTTTACATCCCGTTCCTCCAGGGCCTCTTTGCCATCCTGCCGCTCAACTGGATGGAGTGGAAAGCCGTCGTCATCATCAGTGCCCCCGTCATGTAAGTCCATGGCCCCGACCCTGGCTCGGATCCCGACCATCCTTGCGGCTAGCTGACTATTCTCCCCACAGTTTCGTTGACGAGATTCTCAAGTTCTTTGAACGACAATATTTCATGCAGACGACGCGCGAGGTTAGCCAGGCTCGCCGTAGCAAGAAGGAGCAATAGAGGTTCTCGGGAACACGGGAAATGTATAGACAAGACTTGGTGACTGGATTGAGCAAGAGAGGTTTAGACACTTGTACAAAGACCGGCTGGCATCGGCGGGATAAGTGTGCTTTTCACAACGGCTCTCGGTCCCAGTGGCGCAAACAGCACGGAACATTGGGTGAGAGGGATCTAGAGGTTGACACCCAGCATATCGACGAGTAAATGAACGAGATGGCCTGGCCATGTCATTGCACGGCATTGCACGGCGCCGACGATGACTGAACGTCCATGTATTCGTACAAGGGAAACACGCAAACCCGCGGCCAACAGTTCGGCGGACGTGAGCTGCATCCGCGACACCTCTCCTCGAGCCTAGTCTTGTCTGCCCTTCAGTAATCTCTTGGTGACCTTGTCCTTTTCGATGATGTACACGTGCGCTCCCCAGCCGGACAGGGCGTCGCGGTCGAGGGCATTCAGCAGGGCCTGGGAAATGGTCTCGAACAAGGCGTCGGGGCTCTGGAGAAAGCGTGCAACGAGTCAGCAATCACACTACCCGTCAAAAGGGGGGCGGACGGGTGGACTGACCATGTCGGGCTCCCAGAGACCCTCGCACATGCCAAAGAGCTGCTCCGAGGCGGTGCCGGAGACGATGAAGTCCTTTGCAAAGTCGATGCATCCAATGCTGTCGAAGCCGCAGATGAAGGGCTTGCGGGACTTGGGGTCGAGGCCGGCGACGACGGGGGAGACAAAGTAGGGGCCGAAGCGGCGCTCGTAGAGAGACGAGGAGACGAGGTTGGCAAAGGTGCGCGGAGCAATGGGGCGCTCCTCGCGAAGGCGGTACATGTTGACCTTGTAGCGAAAGAGGTCGCTGACGGTGCTGACGTCTGTGGCGAGGCCGGTGAGGCCGAGGTAGACGTCGCCGTACTGGAAGATCTTGGGGAAGTTGTTGGAGACGGTCAGGGCCTGGAGGCCGAGGCGCAGGTCGCAGGCTATGGCCACGCAGTCCTTGCCAACCATGGCGACACAGGCGCCGCCGTCTGCGCGTGAGGGGCACGTCAGCTCGCGATGCTCATCACCATGGGCAATAAGGGGGAACAGAGGGATGAGACGGACTGATGTCAAAGGGGGACGACTGAAAAGAGAGCTCGACGTCAGCTTTGTCCGAGGGCGGTGACGACGATGCGGCATCGACGGGGGGCTTCTCACCATGGCGGACGGGGGCCGGCTGGTCTTGCTCGGCGGTTTTGAACAAGGCCTGGTCGAGGCGGCGGACGTGGATGGATGTGCAGATGCGCTTCCCCCGTCTAGGCGGCAGGAATTGGTCGTGGCGGATTGACGATGTGTAGCTGGCTGGGAGGGAGAGAAACGGAGGTTGCTGGAAGGTGAAGCTCCGGAGCAGCGCACTCACACCCACGCCTACAGCTCAGCAGTGGCTGGCTGGCCAGGCAAACACGGTGTGGCGCGGCTCCGTGGGGGGAAGCTCTTCTGGGCTTCTGCCAGCGGGCCTGGATTACATAAGACAGATGCGGATGTGGCCGGCCGGGGAGATGATTCGAGAAGCAGACGAGTTGTGCAGGAAGCACACGGATTGAAGAGGCCAAACCCGCTGTGACAGACTCGCACCAGCCTCACAATCTTGCCACTACCTGCATGCTCCCCATCTCCAAGCTCGCCTGCCGTCGTTGCCACAGACAGTTTCAGCATCCATCCAGCACCCCCGCTGTCCCGACGACCCCCCCCCCCAACCCCACGACAAGTATAGTTCTCTCTCCCGCAACGCCATCGTCTCCCTACATATCCTCTACTCCACGCCTTCGACAGGCAGGACCGCGCTCGGAGCATGTCTTCCCACGTCGTGGTCATTGCCACGGACCTGCGGCGCTCCACCATCAAAGTTTCGCCTGGAACCTACCTCATCGACGTCCTCCAAGAAGCCTGCAAGAAACTCAACCTGTCCAGCGACAAGTATCTCCTCAAGTGAGTCTTCTACCGGCTGTTCCATGCACGTCAGGTCGGGAACGCTAACGGCGGAGACGCGACGACGACGAAAAGACACAAGCAAAGACCGGTCGATCTCTCGGTGCCCCTGCGCACCTCGGGCCTGCTCCCCGGCGCCAAGCTCGAGCTGGTCCAGAAATCAAACACGCCCTCTGCCGTTCAGATTGCTCTGCAACTCCCCCAGCCCGAGGCATCAGAGATCCCCGGTGGCCGGCTGATCCGCAAGTTCCCCTCGGACTTGACGCTATGGAAGCTGCTGCGCCAGTTTGAGAGCGGCGAGGCTAACGGCGGCAAGAACGTTAATATCACGGCCCGCGGCATCGCGGCCGGCTTGGAGGGCGGCCGTGGCAGTGGGCAGCTGTACTATGAGACGCCCGTCTTGAACATCATGGGGAGGGAGCTGTCGACGTTTGCCGACTTTCAAAAGACACTCTCCCAGCTGGGGCACAACTCGGGAAACGTCCTGATACGTCTTTCCTACAGAAAGACGCAGCAAACCCTGTTTGAAGCCATGGAGGAGATCAGCCAGTTCTTCAAGGAGGCCGGGGGGCAGAATGACAAGCTAGGCGACTCGACAACGTCGGACAGCAAGCCACAGGACGAGACTCCAGCACAGGCCCAGGACACAGTCATGGCCGACGCTGCGCCAGCACCTTTAGAAACCTCCGAAACCCAAAAACCCCTCGAACAGCAGTCGCCCATGGGCCCTGCCGCCCAACAGCCTCCCCAGGAATCCGTGTCCAACGACACAGCCTCCAGAGACCCTTACCAGCCCGTCAACGTATTCCTCGCTCCGACTGGGTCCGCACCAGCCGCCGCCCTCGCGCCAGCCGAGGAGGAAGACTTTGCGCCCACCATCGCCCACGCGCAACTACACCAGGCCCGCCTGCTAAAGTCGTCGCGCAACAAGCGCCTGCTCTCGGACAAGGAGCTCTCGGACAAGGCTGCGGCCGATGCGGCCCGCGTCGCGGCCATCAAATCCATCCTCGTCAAAGTGCGCTTTCCCGACAACACCAGCAGCGAATGGCAGGTCGGCCCGGAAGAGACGGGGGCCTTTTTACACGAGGCGGTGCGGCAGGTCATGGCCAGCCGCGGCCACGTCTTTCGTCTCGTCCTCCCCGGCAGCAAGGCGATTATCCACGACGATGGCGGGCCCAGGCACAGCCTCATCAAGGGCTACAAACTCGCGAGCCGCGTGCTCGTCAACCTTGTCTGGGACGACGGCGTGCCCCTCGAGGCCCGCAAGCAGCCCTTCCTCAAGGCAGACGTGGCGCAGAGAGGTCAGGCCGTCAAGATCCCCGAGCTGCCCAGCGCCCAAGACGCCGGCGAGCCTTCGCCGTCGCTGCAGCCGCAACCTCCTCGGCCTGACAAGGGCGACGGCAAGGGAGATGGGGCGGGCAAGAAGATACCCAAGTGGCTCAAGCTGGGCAAAAAGTGAGACGAATTGGGCCGCTGGCTTCTAAGTCGTGATGTCGGAGGCTGAACGAGAGGTGTCTCCATATGTACTCTTACGTAGATGCGAGGAGTACGTGGCGTCATTGGCAAGGTTTTATGTTCTTGAACCGCATAGCGTCAAGATGAGGCAACGGCCAAGACGAGGTCAACTCGAAAATTTCCATGCGTGTACGGCACGGTATTGGGAACATTTTGTCATGAATTTGGTGCTTTGGTCCCATGCGAAACTCTCCCGCGACTTGGCACGGGATTCCTCCCCCCTCCACCGGACAAACAAAAAACTTTTCTTTCAGTGGCCGGTACGGCGGGACTCGGCAATGACGCGCTGGAGTTCGTCGACCTTTTTCTTGGCACGGCCGAAAGTTCCGAGCTGCAAGACGGAATTGTTAGTATCTCGTGAGGGGGGTGATGAAGGATAAAGGTAGTGTCGATGTGGGAGTGGAGAGGCGTACTCTCTTCTTGGCCAGCTTGCGGGCACGCTTGTCCTTGCTGTTACGGAGCAGCTCAATGACGCGGCGCTCGTAGGGGGCGAGGCTGTGGAGGAGAAGAATTGTCAGTATGGTGGACGTTGATAGGGGCGATCGAGGGCAGGCTGGTAGGCACGCCGTTCGAGACTCATTCGATGCATGTCGATGGGCTTGACTCCAAGCGGCTGACTCTTCGGCTATTCGTACGAGTCTCACCATACCAATTGCCGGCCTGCCCAATTGTAATGTCGAAGAGAATTTGGGAAACTTGAAAATCAAGGGCGGCACTCACCCAGCGACCTCCTTGACGACCTCGCGGACAAACGCGGTGCGCTTGCTCAAGTGACCCTTGTTCCGAGAGATACGGGGCTTGACGACACGGGCGGTGGTTTTCTGTAGAGGCCAAGGCGAGAAGGAGAAGAGGGCGGCATGTCAGCGTCCATCGTCTACTGCTGGGTATTCGCCCACCTCGCGCGGAGTGAGGGTTCAGGGGAGCAGAGAGATCCTCCACGAGGTGAGACGGCAAATGACACGTACGTGGCCGCGGTTCAGGCCGACGGCCAGACCGGATCTGGCGGGCGCTTCCTTGGCCATATTGAGGTTGTCGCGGTGGGCGTTTGTCGACAACGGGCGCTGGGTGATGTCGAGGGGGAAGAGGAAAAGTGAGGAGGGCCGAAATTCCTGGTGGGCGCCGCAATACTCGACGGTACTTGTTGGTTGGTACCCGGGCGAAATTTTTGCCGAGTTGTGGGTCACGTGACTGGAAAGGGTAAAGGCACCCCGCGGACTTTACGGGCGATCAAGCCCCCGGTGGCAAAGCATCGAATGCCTCGAGCAAAACGTCCAACAATCGACCCAACACGGACTCATTCTTCCTCTTCCGCGCTGCAAACATGAAACGTGCGCGAACAAGAATGGAGGCCGTGGGCGAAGTGTCCCGGGTGATTGGATGACGACGACTAAATGCCCATGACGAGCAGGCGAATGCTGCAATGGCCAGTCAATGTCTCCGAGGGTTGCCAACGGGAAGCAAACGCACGTCCAAGAGCGCGGCGCATACTACTACGGCATGTGCTTGGAAGGTTGCGGGATCGGCAGAGCACCTTGCGAGCATGGCGCTGAATGGCGGCTTGGGACGATGGCTTCCGAGTTGCCGCGCCTGCAGGTGCGGTGTTGGTATCCGATGCAGGAATGACCTGAGCAAACAAATAGTACTTTCTCACATTGATCAAGCTTGTTCGATTCCGCCATCAAGCGTGGTATTAGTACATGCCATGTAAAACCAGCAGACCGTTCCTACTTGCCGTGTACGTCTTTGCGGTCCCGTCTTGCCTTCTTGCCTGTTTATACCAGAGATTACCGCCTCTTGCTCCCTCTTTATTACCCTTCCCGTCACCGAAGCAAGGCCACTCTGCACCCTCTCATCACTATCACTACTGTTCTCTTGGTATTACCCTTCCAGTCACCAAGGCGACTCTGCACCCTCTCATCACCATCACTACTGTCGGCAACCCATTCAGTCCGCAACCCCGGCAAACCCCACGATGATGCAGCTGACAGTCTTGATGCTCGCCTCGCTGCCCGGCCTCGCCGCCGCCGCAACGGCCTACGTCCCGCCGCCGGCCTTGTTGGCAAAGGCGCGAGATCCCACCGACAAGTGCATCCTGCCAGGCGATTTCCATGTCCGCGACTTTGCTGGCATTTCCCACGACCTGGGGACCACTCTGTCCGAGTACAACTTCAACTACCTCAGCCCAGCTACTCAGGTGTCGACGAGCTGCCATTTCAACGCCTCGTCCAAGTCGACAACGCACGACTGGCTGACGCCGCGCTTCTCGTGCCAGAACAGGGACGTCAAGTTTATTTGGCAGGATGAAAAGAAGTCGCTGCTGATGATCGAGCGGGCCTGCCCAGACACCAAGGGGTAAGTTGAAATTCTGCCACACACTGCCTTGTGCTCCATCACGGGAAGACGGGTGGTTATGGGCCCGCTCCCCTTCACTCCTCCTTCCCAGCCCCTGTTCTTGCTTGAGCTGCGTGGCCACGAATCTGACAGACATGGATTGTCCCGACAGAGTTCCAGCCTATGAAGTATCGGGCAGCGTCTCCATCTCGCTCTCCTGTGCTGGCATGCCCGGGAGTGGCATACCCTGGAGGTGTGTCGCCAACCAGATGGACTTGGTCTCCAACTTTACCAGCATCTCTCTCGTCTTGGATCCTACTGTAGCCCGGCGCAGGCTGCGTTGACGGCGGCCGATGGAGCTACTGTTTAGGCTCCGTTATTGTCAACGTCGGCGCTGCTACAGTCTTACTCGATAGCTCTCCCTAGGGACAAAGGACGCCGAAACTTGGGGGGATATGACGAGTATCAGGCAACGCCTGTGGCTCTCGCACCTAAAACACATGCAGACAGATTCCCCGAGGACGAGCAGGGCGGATCTTGACGGGAGGAACCACAGCCTTTTCGTCTGCCTCGTCAATGCGTCTCAGGAGAGCACTGCAGAGACGCATGACGACGGACGATGCGCCGTGGAGGAGATTGGAGTGCTCCAGCACCTAGAGAGGCACCGCCGAGACTTGCTTTCCCATTAGTCTTCCCATTAGTCGTCGCAAACAGTTCTTGACAGCACGTTTGTCTGCCGAGGGTTCATATTGTGAAGTGTCTTTGCTGTGTCTAATCTAATCCAGTCCCTACGACTGTGTGCTAGTACTATACCTAGGTAGGTACTTCGTAGAACCAGGTACGAATACGAATACCTAGCCGTACAAAGCACAAAATTCTCCGCACATTTAAAATAGCTTGGTGCCGCGGGCACAACTATAAGCAAAGCTTTGCTGTGCCCGCGGCACTAAGCTATTTTTTTTGGCCAGTTGCCAGTCGCTAAATTGCCGGGGGAGACATCTAGCCAATCACTAGCTTAACGGTTGATCGTCGGGAAAAGTCTAGCCAATTGCCGTCGTTAAAAACTTTTTCGAAGCCAATCACAGACGCTGAATTTAGGCGACCAGTGGAAGGACTTCGTTTTTGCAGGGGACCCTTGCAACAAAAAAGCTCACTACATATATTAAGTAAGCAAAGCGGCTTGCCGCAACTTGCACACATTCTGTGTTCTTCGTAGCGCAAAGCAAGCTTTGCTTAATTATTACCTAATCCGCCGTCGGCTAGCCGTGCCCAGCAAAGTACGTATCCAGTACTAGGGGGGCCGTAAAGTTGGCTCCCCCTCCTAGTAGTACTCCCTGCAGAGCCCAGTGACCTCACCATCATGCATTGGCATCGCGATGAAATGAGGCTCGCGAGACTTCATTTTCCCCCTTTCGCTGTTGGCCTTGGTCTCAGCCATTCGACGCCTCCTCGCTGCTGAAGCGCGGCGCAACCACACACCTATAGATGATGCCGTCGCCCGTGCGCATCACCACCTAGGTGGCCAACCAAAACTGAGTACTACTTGCAGTCTACCTACTGTACACACAGCAAACTTGAAGACTACGGCACTCAGCACAGCAACCTCTTTCTTGCCACAGGCGTCTCGCGACATCGCCTCGCGCACTTGCCCGCCAGCTCACCACCAACCCGCCCGTCGTCTACCTCTCAAATCAGGCGGCGCGACTCTGTGTACTCGACGCAAACCGCGAGATGCCCTGATGCCTAGGCTGCCTGCCGCCGCCATGGTCCTTCTCGCGCCCCTCTTGCTCACGCAGCTGCCCGTCAGCGCCGTCGCCGGCACGGCTCAGCAGGGCATCGACACACATCCGGCGCCGTCTTGGCGCTCCACGTCCATTTCCACGCCCTTGTTCGAGGACCTGGAGCGCTTGTCACGCTTGGTGGACATATCCTACTGCGTGGGCAATACGGGCGTGCGCAGGCCCTTTGAATGCCTGTCCCGCTGCAGCGACTTTCCCGAGCTATCCTTGGTCACCACTTGGAACACGGGTGTGCTCCTGAGTGATAGCTGCGGGTACATCGCGGTAGATTCGGACGGTGGCCGTCTGCGAGATGGTGCGGCGAAAGGCGCCGACGACTCCCATGCCGGACGTGGCGCCATCGTCGTCGCGTTTCGTGGCACCTACAGTATCACCAACACAATCGTGGACCTGAGCACCATCCCACAGCAATACATTCCCTACCCGTCTCTTGATGACGGGGATGGGGATGGGGGACCACCGGGGAGGCCCAGGCACGAGTGTGGAAACTGCACCGTCCACATGGGCTTCCTCCAGTCGTGGCGCAACGCGAGAAAGGTCGTCTTGCCCGAGCTCAAGGCCCTCAAGGCCAGGTATCCGTCCCTGCCCATCCACCTGGTGGGACACAGCCTTGGAGGCGCCGTGGCGTGTCTCGCGGCGCTGGAGCTCCGGCTGCTGCTGGGATGGGACGACGTGCTTGTCACGACGTTTGGCGAGCCGCGCGTGGGCAACTACCAGCTAGCCCGCCTCATCGACACGGTGTTTGACATGGATGGGTTGGCGGACCCGGAATCGTTGTCGTACCGCCGCGTCACCCACAACGACGACCCCGTGCCCCTTTTGCCGTGGGACGAGTGGGGTTATAAGTCGCATGCTGGCGAGATTTACATCTCCAAACCCAGCCTCGCGCCGACGGAGCAGGACGTCAGGACCTGCACTGGCGACAGCGATCCCGCGTGCAGCACGGGAGTCGGGCGTCGCTCCTGGCAAACCGTGCGCGAAAGCCTCTTGCGGCTGAGCCGAGCCGGCGCGACGGTGGGCGAGCAGGCAGAGGCCACGACTTTGCCGACGCGGCTCAAGCTCTGGCAGCTCTTCTTTGCCCACCGAGACTATTTCTGGAGGCTTGGCCTGTGTGTGCCCGGCGGAGATCCGGCGGACTGGGGACGGGCACGGCCTGCGGGGTTGGAGCCCGATGAGCTCTAGTCTTGAGGCTGGGCTTTATGGCATTGGCGAGCAAGAGAACAGTGATTTACAGGTTGAGCACTGCGGATTTACTCTAGGAGGCTTGAAATTTACTGCTCAACGGATCGAGGACGCGCGGATGAAAGTGGATGGGCGACAATGAAGCATCTATGTGTCTGGGCGCCGTCGAGGCGTACAGATTGGTCGAGAGGCCTCGAGGGCAGGGGACGGTTGTTGGTGGTGAATGCCCGACTTGAGGGCGGCTCGACCTGTTGGTGACGGAGCACCTACCAATGACATGATGCATGACGTGTAATGAGCAATGACGCAGGTGGTTGTCGCAGCTGAGCCAGGGATGAGATGCCGCCGAGTCGCCAGGGGCCCTTGGCCATTTGCTGGAGGCGTTATTGTCGCTTTAGCCGCGCACCAGCGCTCAGTGAAGAAGCTATACGGAGTAGAGCGTAATGGAGGCTACTCCCGGGCGCGCATCGTGATGGACAAGAGTGCTCCTCCATACGCGGCTGACTGTTAGCAGTGCGGCAGTGCTTATCTCGGGGCGGGGTCCTTACTAAGACAGACACATGACGAGGTTGTACGAAGTACCCGTTGGGAACTAAGGGGACGAAGGCCCTTAGGTCCCAACGGGTACTACAGAGTCGCAAGTCATGTTTATAAGTTACCTAGGCTTGTCTTCTGGAGGAATCGCCTGGAGCCATCCGGACAGTGTGGAATCTCATAGAAAGAGATGGGACTCGGAGGGCTTGTGCTCCTGTACCCGGTACTTCGCACATGCGGATATGTCAGCAAGCAGAGATAAGGGTTCTGCAGAGAGGGAACAAGAGACGAATGATAATAATTCGCGACAAGATGGACACCTCAAGCTCACTGTACTGTGCTAATATGCGCGGGAACTGCGGATGCAGCAAAGTCATGAGGCCTTTCAAAGGTCGGATCAGGTGCACACAACAGAGAGTCTCTAGGCTTCCTGCTAGGGAAGCTTCGTGAGACTATGTTCTATGTGTGGTTGATTGATTATCTAGAGTTATAGGCGCTTAGGGCTTTAGGGAAAACCTTACAGCGGGGCGCTAACTAATGCGCCTACCTAATAGGATCCTTAATACCCCTTTGCTTAAATAAGCAGTCCCTTACTTACTAAAGCAATTAATAGAACCTAAATAGGAAATAGTGCATCGGTATATATAATGCGAAATAATAATAAAAATACCCTTAATCCTTTATTATATAGTAGTAGCGGCTTTTAGGCGCTCGTAATCCTTCTCTAATATCGTGCGGCTCGCGTACTATAAACTATAGACCGGGTGTCTATCGCGACTATACGCGGGGAATAGATTTATTCTATTATACCTACTAGGAAGGCCGAATCCTCCTAAGGACGCGAGAGAGTAGGCATTGCCTAGATAGGCGGCCGTAATAGCCTAAGGACCGTCGTAGTAGGGTTTATGCTTTCTAGTACGCTAATGCACTCGCAAGACTTAATCTCCCGGCGCGTATACGCGAATTAGTCCCTTACGTTCCTATAAGTAAGCTCGTATATAGGTGCGAGCGGCTTTAAGGCTAGTAATATATCCTCGTGCAATAGGAGTAGGATGCTATTACATAAGTTCTTAAGCCTACGCGATATCTTCCTCTACTATAGGATCGCGGGTATAGGCTACGTACGTAGCTTTATAGTGCTGCTCTAAAGGCTAGGTTCTATATAATAAGAAGAATAGGCTATACCTATATAGGCCGGGTTAGCGGTTATATAGGTAAACTACGCGCATTAAGCGCTATGCCAACGGTATAGAAGGATTATTAAGATATAGGCGATAGATAATAGCTTTAAGCACGCCGTTTGCTTATTTAACCTTTCCGTTATCGTAAGGTCTAGCGGGCGTAACGGGCTTAATAGTTATACTAAAACGCTTATAATAGTCTTAGGCTTATTGCTTAGTAAAGCAACCTATATTATTGCTAATGATTTCGTAGGGTAGGCCGAATCGCGTAGTAATAGTCTATAGGACTAGGATTATTCCCTTAAAGTCTATAGACTACGTAATAGCAGAGATAAGCCACCCGGTCGTATACTCTACGGCGTTAAGCAGCTATTGCCCTTTATACTTAGTGTAATCGATAGCCTACTTTATTAAGGGCGGCATAAGTGCTAAAGGCATTAGGTTAAGAAGCGTCGGGTCTAGCGGCTTTATTAGTTAGTAGGACTAGCAACGGCGAATAGCTTCGTAAGCTACGAGCGGGAGTTCTAAGTGCTAGTATTATATAGATAAATATCGCATAACGTAGCTAATAGTGCTATGCCTTAAGGCCTTATATACTTACTTAGCTATATCTACGAGAGCGTTATACTCTAGCACTAGTAGTAGTGTAATTTCTCCTATAGGGTTTAGCGGCTCGCTAAGGGGAAGGGAACGCTTATTCTAGCGAATGCGGTATAGACTGCCCTTTAACTCGCAGAAGTATATATTCGCCTAATACGGCGTAATATTCGGCGGTAGAGCTTCTTTAGACGTAAGGAATTCGAAGATCGCTTATAAATTAATTCGTGCTAGCTATTCTAGTCGAGTAATAAGCTCTATAGCGTTAGGAGCGGCGTTATCGGCTTTAGGCGTAGGTTTAAGCACTATATCGTATGCGGGATCGTCTTTTAGGATTATTATAAGCTCGTCGTCGTCGTTAATCGCAGCTATCCTCCCTTCGTCGACGTTATAAGTAGTATCCTTATCGTATAGCGGGCAAAAGAGATAATCGGCGAGTATATTCGCTTTACTACTACGATATACGATCTTAATATTATAGTATTTAATAATATCGAGGAACCGAATAATTTATATAGGTTAGTCTATCTTAGTGCGAAGAGTCTTAAAAGACTTATAATCTATAATAATAGTAATATCCGTGCCTTTAACCTAATGCTTTTAATATTATATAGCTATTATAATCCCTAAGAACTCGCGTTCTTACGTAGAATAACGCTACTACGTTTCGGTAAGCTTTTTAAAAAAATAGGCTATTAGATAAAGGTAGGAACGCTCTTTACCACCCGTTAGGTATATATACGGCTATAAAAGAGCTACGCCTATATATTTCCTAGACGTATCGCTTTTAATAATTACGGGAAGCATTTAGCTAAACTTAACGAGGACTAGTATTATTATAATAGTATTACGGATCTATTCTTAAGTAGCTTTAGCTTCCGTAGTTAAGGTAATAAGGACGTTCTTACTACCGAAGGACTATTCGATTAATAGGATAGATAGGTCCGAAAAGTTCGGGATTAGTATATATAGGTATCCGGCTATATAAATAAAAGCGCGGATTTCCGTAGTAGTTATAGGCATTAAGCGGTTGCGAATAGCGGCAATCTTAAGAGGATCTACCCGAATGCCTTTAAAATAGACGATAAAGCCTAAGAATACACCTATATCGACGAAGAGCTTTATCTTCTTAGTGTTTAAGAGTAGGCCGTACTTAACGGCGCGGGTAAAGAAGGCAAGTAGGCGTTTGTAAAGCTGCTCGACTATATCGGCCTAAAGGCATATATCGTTAAAGAGACTAGCGGCGAACTCGCGCAGCGGCTATAAAACTTCCTTTATAAAAGCTTAGAAAGTAGCTAAAGCGTTTATAAGGCCTATAGGCATAACTTCCTATTCGTATAAGCCGAAAGGCGTAATAAAAGCAGTCTTCTTATAGTCTTTTAAAGCGATATAGATATACTAAAACCCGTCTTATAGGTCGATAAAAGCGTAGTAATAGTAGCCGGCTACGCGCTAGATTTTATCTATAGTATTTAAGAGAGGATGCGTATACTTCTTTATTAAGGTATTAAGTATACGGTAGTCGGTATAAATACGCTAAATTACTTGCCTACGGGCATTATACTATAGGCCCGTAGGTGCCTTCTTTAGCGTTAATAGTAGAAGAGACGACTATAGGTTAACGGACTTTTAAATAATACTCCCTTTATGTTTTTTAATAAAGTCCTTAATAGCTTAAGCCTATAAGAGACTATAGCGTCGGGGAGCCTACCGTATAGGCGTGCTATTACTTATATTAATTTAATAGACTATCTATGCTAATTTTTCTATGCGTTAAAGCGATACGTCGAAGAGCTCTAGGAATTTTGCGAAGTAGACGTCTATAAAGCATTTCGCTTATTCCGGCGTATCGGCGTAAAAGCAGATAGCACGCGTAGGAGTAGGTTAAACGTTATTCAAATTAGCGAAAATAGCTATAGAGAAAACGTTTAACGGCCGCGGCTATAATAAAGGCTTGCCCTTAAGATTGCGAAGTTATATAGCGCTATTGCCTTTATAAGCGACTCTAAGGGCGTAAAAGATAGATCGTCTAAAGGTTAAGTTACTAAGGAAAGTCCCGTTAAGGACGATACTATAAGAGAGGGCAACCGAACCGGTCTAATCGTCGTTGCCTTACTATTATATAGCGATAACGATATCGTCTTAAACGCTTAGTCCGGGAATCCCTTATTACGGTATAAGACTATAATAGGTACGTACCTATATAGATATAGGTTAACCCCGGACTACGCTAATATTGCCCTACTATATTTCATAGGCATTTCACGGGCATTTTACGGTTATAGCACGGTAATATCACGGTGAAATCTAGCATAGGTAAACCCCGGCATTACGCTACGACTCTACGGCTATTTCGCGACGCGCATTATAGGGATTTTACTATAACACGCAAAGCGCATAATAGGGGGAAATCACCGCGTTAAGGCATATATAGGGAGAGGATTACGCATACACGGTAATACGCAATTAGGCATTGTTAGGGAGATTCCCTAGGGAAGCTATAGTAATACACCGGGATTTTACGGTAAAAACCCGGATAGCAATACAGGTATATAACGGGCATCTTCCCCGGCCTAAGAATAGAAGGGACAAGTAATTATTTTCTATATTATTTAATAGTTAAAAACCTACTTTACCTTATACTTGCCTTCGCAACCGGTAGACAGTCCGTTACTAGTAGAACTATCAGCCGGCCTAACTCCCTTCCTAGGCCTTATTACGGCTAGCAGTATCCTGTCCTTTCGACAACCCCGTAGTGCACTAATTATATTAGTCTATTGCATAATATCCCTCCTATCCCCTTTATAGTAAAGGCGACTTAGGATAGGTATAAGGCTAGCTTATATATAAGTAAGGAATAAACGTAATAGGATATAGAACTATAGTCGAAGAAGGAAGAAAGAGTAAAAGATAGGGAAGTCGTTAGTTAGTAAAAGAAAATACTATAACGATCGCTAAAGCCCTCGCAGAGAGGCTTTTAGCTAGTATTAATACCGCTATTAATGTATATAAAGCATCCTCTATGCTATATACCGGGGCTAATATAATTAGCTATAGATAAGATAGCAGGGAGCTATTCCTAGCTCCTAGGGCTTACGCCTACCTAATAGAATTATCCTTCTTTACACATATATTCTTAGTGCCTACTATATTAAATTAGTAGCAATTTTACACCTTCTGCCTTAAAGCTACTATTAAGAACGCCCTTCCTATCTCTAGAGCTTCGCTCTACTACGACACGTTCGCTAAGAGCTTCTTAAAGCTCTTACTATTCGTTAGAAGCCGCTTAAAGGCTCCCGACACCTATAGTATAACTAGCTTATACAACCTTAGCTAGCACGCCTATATAACCTCTAATATAAGCCTTACGATCCGACGAGGCTCGCCTTTCTAAGCATTATTAGAACTAGGGCCTACTGCCTAGTTCTCTATTTTAAGTCCCTATGCAATTAGCCGTAAGGAAAAATTTTCTCTCTATATTTTCGATTTCCTACGCGTACCCGTTCCTACGCTAAAATCAAAACACCCTATACCTCCTACTATAGACTTTTCTTTTCTCTTATAACTCTTCCTTCTTCGCAATCCCTTCTCCTCTTTATCTATCGACCTCTTCGCCTTTTTCCCTCGTTTTATTAAGCTATTATCGCTATAGCTAGGGATAAAGAAGCCCGTTAAGCTATAGCGTCTATATCTCGTTTAGACGACGACCCCTACCCTCGCTTGCCGTTATAGGAATATACTCTACCGGATAGCGTTTATAGCGCCGCTCCCTCCGGGGACTCTAAGAGTAATTATAAAGATCCTCCTCCTCCTGCCCGCCGTCGTCCTTACTTATCCTTAGAAACCGAGGTACTACGCAAGCAATCTACTATACTAGCTATAGAGGATAAGGACTATAATAACCTATTAAAATAGGCCGTTCGCTACTCTAAGTTAATTAAGACACTGCCTACGGAAAGGGTTATTAAGACCTTTACTAATATAGACATAATATATATAAAGCAAGCCCGTATTCTCTTAGGTTCTTTAGCCTCTAAGTTAGAGGTTATCTTTAATATCTTAGATCTTCCGTCCGTAAAGGAAAAGCATCTATAGTACGCTAACACTTAGCGAAAGGGAATTCGCTTATATCTTCGTTTTATAAGCGAGCTTCCCGATAAAGAGACTCCTCTCTACGCTACGATAACTCTAGTATATCCGCTAGTCTAAGCCGTGCCTCTTAACCCGTAAATAATCGACGGAGACCTTTCTAACGGTTAATTAAAGGAATATCCTCCTCTTCGTCTATAAGGAATACTTCGCTTATCTAAGTAGCGCTCTATTAGATAGTAGCATTACCTTAAGGAATAACCCTAGGTTCTATATTATTCTCTTTAGTCTAAGTTATCTAAGTACTCTTAGGCCTTTTACTCTCGTCGATAGAAGGATTTAGATAATAATAATAATAATTCGTCTAGGTCTAATAATAGTTTTATCCGCCGCCCCTTAAAGTCCTATCCGAACCTACGTAAGCACCGCGAGGCGAGTTATACCTCCTCCTCGGCCTATAGCGACGAGGCTATTACTAAACGCCTTAAATAGAATAATATTAGTACTTTTAACCTAGACAAGCATAATCCGAAGAACCTAGGCATTATCGCTCTTAGCGATAGAAAGAATATCTATATAAACGTCTATCTCTTTATAAAGCGTCTAAGGATCTATTAGGACGAGGACCTATTCGCCCTTTGCCTATATTACCTCTCCTTCTTAGCAGGAGGAGCTCTTATATAGTATATAAGTAAGCTTATAGCGGAATAACACGATATCCTTAGTTCCTCCCCTTTTAGAACCTTTTGTAAGTTCTTAACTAAGCGTTTTAAGCGTCCTAACGCCGACGTCTTAAAGGAACTTTATAAGGAAAGATATATAATATTTATATAGTCCTCTAGCTCTATTACTCTTACGTAGTAGATTTAGAGAAAGGTTTCGCTCGCCCGCTAACTTAAGATAGGCAAGGATGCCTAAATTATTAAGGCTATCTATCCTCTTATTGCCGTCTAGATCTCCTCGCTTCTTCTTATTCCTACGAAGAAGACCTTAATCGATAAAAAGATTCGCATTATTAAAGAACGGAAACCCCTTATTATAGCCTCCCTTAAGCTATATATCTCCGGAGACTAAGACCGTTCTTACTATAGCAGCTTTTCCCGTCGGGATAATAACTATCGTTAGGATAACTATTGCTATAATAATAGTTACCGTTAGGGTAACCGTAATCGCAGCCGTCGTAATAATTATCGCGATAACTATCGTTAAGGTAACTAAGGCAATAACTACCGATAGACTAACCGCTAGGATTAAGACTAAGGTTATAATCGCAACCGTAGTCCTAAGGCATAAGGCTTTAGTAATAACCGTAACTAGTTAAGCTTACGCCTACTACGCTGCGATAAGCGTTACCCTCGCCGGGACGACCGACAAGATAACTAAATAAAACACCGTCGAGGTAAATATAAGGGTAATAACAATAGGAAGAAAGTGCGTTTTAAGTCGAAATATTAGAGCGATAAGAAGACTGCTCTTAGCGGCGACGAAGCTAGTAACGAGCTATACTTAAACGACTCTTAGGACGACGCGTCCTTTTACGCCTCTTTAGAGGCTAACTTCGTAGGCTATATAAACTCCCGCTACCTTACCGAACGGGCCGGCAAGTTTAAATATAGCACCTACGACCGTATCTTCGCCTTTACCTCCGTGCTTAAAAAGCATATACGGGCTAACTACTATATATCTAAGCAATAGCTCCGTAGTAAAAAACGCGCGGCTAAGCCTTTAACCTATAAGGTTTATAAGGCCTCTTTTCTTTCTTATAACGCACTTTTCTCTTATCTCTGTCTTAAGTATAAGAAGACTTCTTTTACTCTTACTATTCCCGTAGGGAATATCGTCGACTTTATTCCTACTAAGTCTAATTCCCCCGTTGTATTAGAGCTTGTTCTTCCCGCACTTGTTATTAAGGAGCCTGTTTTCTACGCAGCGCCTATTACGGTACCCCGACTAGATTAAGTCCTAAAAGCTAAAGCCGAGGAGCCCTAATAGGATTAAGATTCCCTGCCGTACTTATACTCCTATATAAAGATTAAGGTCTTTGCTTAACCCGGTAGGCAGGAAGTCTAAGTTTGCCCCGACTCTAGCTATAGTAAGCCTATAATTAATCGTAACCTTATTTAGACTCTTAACTATACCGTCGAAAAAAAGCCTCCCGTTACTATTAACGGAGTTAACAGTCGCTCTTTTTGCGAGGACTAGGCTACGTTCTCCTTATACGCGCGCGGCACTATAGCTAGCCCGACTACTTAAGCAGCTATAGCTAAATTCACTTACTCCGCTTAGGTCTTTAAAGTAAAGGCCGGCGCGCTTTTAGGCAATGCCTTCCTTAAGCTATACCGAGGATCCCTTAATTATAATAAAGAGGTTATTTATATTAGAGTGCTCGACGGGTTTAAAATCCTATTCGATATCTTTAAATAGCCCTACGAAGTTATTCGCCGTATTTAAGCCGTCTAAAAGACTATTATACTACCCGGTATTACCCTTATAGTCCCTGCCTTTTAGAAAGAACTTCCTAAAGACCGCGCCTATACTTTCTTCGCCTCTTACGCTAATACGGTTTATAGCATCGTCGATGCTAAATCTCTTCCTACTATCCTTATTACTAATAGCACGAACGTTAACCTTATTATTAAACGTAAGTAGAAGCTTAGCTAGATATAAGAGTGTTAGGAGTCTAGTTATTTTACCGCCCCGTCTTAGAAATTAGCTATAAAGGCTCTAACGCTAGCTACGGCAGTTTCGCCTACTCTTAGAGCCGCTGCTATACTATCCTCCTCTATAAGAACCGCTATTGCTACTACTGCTTCTTTTATTAATTTATCGGTTAACGTTACAAGCACCTTTCCGCTTATTTAGGAAGTCCTCGAGTGCCTATAGGCTCCCGCCCCGTCTTAGCCCGCGGAAGCTCTTATTCTAAGCATTTCTCTAACGCCTTCGCTATTTAACTCTATCTACGCCTACGTTATAGCTTCTTTGGCAGGACCCGCTAAGTGGTCTAAGGTTCGCTAGAATCTCGTAGTAGCTACTACTAATATAACGGCAGCTGCCGTAGCTATTAA
The DNA here is from genome assembly GCA_012934285.1 of Ophiocordyceps sinensis. NCBI lineage: Eukaryota > Fungi > Ascomycota > Sordariomycetes > Hypocreales > Ophiocordycipitaceae > Ophiocordyceps > Ophiocordyceps sinensis. Next base: position 14,347,862 of record JAAVMX010000003.1, read on the forward strand.
AGCAGACGCTACGGATAGAATTAAGGATCCCCTCTCTAGCCGTATTCTATACTAAACGCACGTTTAGCGCCCGCCGGAGCTTTAAGAAAAATACACTAAGGAAGGGATTTATATTTTCGACTATAGCCCCTCTTTCGTACGCCGCGTTAAGAAGCTTCTTAGGAAATACTCCTAGCTCTAGCGAGAAATAGGCACCGCCGTCGTAAAACCCGGAAAGGAATTAACAGTCCCCTTAATCGATAATTAGCATGAAAAACGAGTCGCTTAAAGGCCTTACCTATAAGGGCTTTGCGATAGGAAGGTTATCGACGATATATTTAACCTACTTTATAAGCAGGGTCGCTTAGAGTAAGCCGACGAGCCTACGCCGTTCGTAGCACCTATCTTCGTAGTCTAGCGCATAGCCTAAGGCGAGACTAAAGGCCGAGTCGTTATTAACCTACGTACCGTTAATAGTATTACTATCCCGGTTCCTACCCTCTACTATTGTAAAGCTCTATTATTGCTAAACTCTTAGACGCCTGTTTTATTACTACTATTAACGCTTCCGCCTTCTTTTATTAGTTTTAAGTTAAACTCGAGCATTAAGGTAGGTTTACTATTATAAGTTATCGAGGTCTAAAACGCCTAATAGTTACACCTATCGGCTTTCGCAATAGCCTAGCGTACGTATAACGCTATATAGACTAAGTCCTCCGTCTATACTAAGGCTATAGCCGTGCGTTTATTAATAACATTATTATTTACTCCGCTATAGAAGAGGAATACTTTTAATATCTCGAGGCTATCTTTAAGCTCTTCGTATTGCTTAACCTATCTATAAGCCCTACTAAAAGCTAGATCGGCTACCCTTTCGTAGAGCTACTCGGATTTTATATTAACGCGTTTAGGATAAGTACTATAAAGCATAGGCTCGCTGCCTTCGTAAAGCTTTTATTCCTTAATAACCTCGCCGCTCTTAAATACTATATTAGCGCTATAAGGTATATTCGCAACCTTATCCTATACTATAGCGCCTTTATTACCCCTCTATAGGATCGTAAGACTAGTCTTCTAGCTTAAGGTCGCTTAATTAGTAAGGTTAAGAACAGGAACCTTAATAAGCGGAAGTCCTATACGCGAGTTATATTATTCTAGCCGACCTTAGCCGAGCTTTCCTCCTTTGCCTCCCTTTAGAAGGAAATTACTTCTAGCTGTATAATTTACTATATAGACCTATAGAAGAGGCTATTCTACTAAATTAACGCCTCCTTATAGCGAGGCTTTACAGCCGTCTTTTTCTATCTCTACGACGGCACTGTTTAGCAGCTAGGCTAGCCTATTCCGGTTAAAGCTATTATGCCTATCTACTTCCTCTCCTATACTCTAACGAGAGCCGAGCAGTCCTATAGTCCCTTAGAACTAAAGGTCGCTTATCTCGTATAGGCTGCGAAGAAGATACGCACTATAGTATAGTCGTCGACCCTTCCGCTCGTAGTCTTAACCGACTACTCTACGACTAAGCAGATTATCGCTAAGAGAACCCTCGATACTTTTAGCATAGACCGAGCTAACCGTCGTCTAGTTATAGCCTTAATTTATCTCTCTAAGTACGATATCGAGGTTTATTACCTCCTTAGTAAGAAGAACTTTATTCCCGACGCCCTTAGTCGCCTACTAGCTAGCTAAAGAGTCCGATTAGCTACTTAACCGTCGCCGCCCCGACTTTACTATACTTAACGATATACTTATAGCCTCCGAAGCTATTATAGCTCCTAAGAAACGCGAGGAATTCGCCGTCGCCTACGATAATAACCCTTACTATAAGCGAATACTTTAGATAATCGCGGATAGTAAGGACGCTATCGAGAGTCTTTCCTCGCCCTTAGAAGGAGCTATAGTTACTAACTCTATAGTAAGGATAAAGGCGTAGCTTAAACGCCGCGGTATACCGTTCTTTATAGTCGATAAGCTCTTATACTATAAAAGCCCCGACGGCTTTACTTAGCTATATATCCCTAACGCCTTCGTCCTATCTATAATCTTAGTAGCTTATAATAATAAAAACTACTTTAGCGTCGTCTGTATAATTAAGGACCTAGAGATATACTTAATTCGCGGAGTTACCCGTTAGGTAAAGAAGTATATCGCGGCCTATAAAGCCTATTGCCTTAGCTAAATAGACTGTTAGACCTTTGCCGGCAGCTATAAGCCTATTCGCCTCCTACTACTTCTAATATAGAGTATCGCGATAGACTTTATAACCGATATACCGCTTTTACCTTTAGCGAGCTCCCTATAGTAGATCCTAGGCTTTAATATCTTTAACTAACTTCTTATAGTTACTTACCTAACTAGTAAGAGATGCTTGCTAATCCTAGGCAACGCGAAGTATAGTATAAAGGACTAGGCCTAAAGCCTAGCCCGTTAGTTACTTCTTTCCGATTAAGGTATATTAAGAACTATTATTAGCGACCGGGATCGTAAATTTACATCCGACTTTTAGAAAGGGCTTTAGAGCGCATTCGGCACTAAAATTGCAATAACTACCGCCTACTATCTATAGGCTAACGGACTTGCCGAACGGCGCAATTAGACTGTAGAGACCGCTTTACGAATATCCTATATTAAGGATCTTAGCCTAGATTAGAAGATAATAATCCCCGCCCTTTAGTAGAATCTAAACATAGTATTTAACGCTAGTACGAAGATCTCCGCCTATAAATCTATCTTCGGCTTTAATATACGTAGACCGTTAGAAGCTGCTAATAATATCTTAGGCACTACTACGGACGAACTGCCCTACTTACGAGAAGTTACCCGTAGATAAGCGAGCCTAGCTATAGACCTAGCAGCTATAAAGGCTAAGCAGCGGTATAATGTAAAACACCGGCCGATTCTTCTTAAAGCTAGTAATAAAGTCTACCTAAAGCTATATACGGGCTATTATAAGCCTAGCTAGCCGCTAAAGAAATAGTCGCGGTAATAAGAAGGTCCTTTCGTTATTAAGCGTATAGTTAATAACCTTACGGTAGAGCTCGACCTCCTTAGCCTAGTCTAAATCCACCCGGTCGTCTCTATTTAGCATCTTAAGCTCGCGTACGAAGGGCATTACGTTAAACTCGAGCCTAGACCTATAGAAGCCGCTCGCGATATCGAACACGCGCTTAACGAAGGAGATTAGCACTACGAAGTCGAGCGCTTAATAGACATCTGTGTTCGTCGCATCGGCCGGTCGAAGTCACCTATAACCGAATACCTTATGCGATAGAAAGGATAGGCTGCTATATATAACTAATAGGTCCGAGCCGACTAGGTCTCCGCTAAAGCCATCGCGGAGTTCTAGGGTCGCCCTCTAGCACGCGCTATACGAAGTAAGAAGGCCGCTTAGCAAAAGGATCGATTAAAGGATAAAACGATTACTAGTATATATAAGCATAACTTATAAGAATAAAAGGAAGGATTTAGGCAATAGGAGTATTCCTCCTAATTGCCTAATTAGGATTGTATTATAACTACTATAGGTAGTAGTGTTTTCTTTTTTAAGCCGGCATTCTAATATATATAAAGCATCCTCTATGCTATATACCGGGGCTAATATAATTAGCTATAGATAAGATAGTAAGGAGCTATTCCTAGCTCTTAGGGCTTACGCCTACCTAATAGAATTATCCTTCTTTATATATATATTCTTAGTGCCTACTATATTAGCTATCTATAGTTATAAAGTAGATAGCGTTGCCTTCTTATTAGAAATGCCTTAAGTCTATCCCTTTTTATATAGCTATAAGTATAGCTTTTATTTCCGCGTCGTCTTCCTTAAGTTAGTACGTTAGATCTTAGTCTTCGTCGGTATTATCTATAACCTTATCGTCGAAGTATATATATAGGCGGTTAGCGTAGTTGCGATAATTTCCTCGCGTGCCTTTACGTATGCTCCTACCTTAGTTACCTCTGCCGCGATTACTACCGCGGCCGCGGCTACTTCCTCTAAAGCGCTAGCGGGAACTAAATGCCTTAGCAGCTTTATATATCTTCCCTTTTATCGTAACGTCTTAAAGCGGGCTAGACGGTAAGGATAACGTAGTAGTAAGTGCCGGCGAAGATAATAGACGGTAGTCTTATGCCTAATATCTAGCCTTACTATAGTTAAAGTAGGTATTCGGTTTAGATAAGGCCGTAAAAGTTAAAGCGGCGATAGCTTTAACGTCGGCGGTATAGACGAGAGTATTAGTCGTACGCGGATCGGCTATAATAATGCCTAAAGGGCCTAAATAAAAGGAGGCGGATAATAAGCTAAGATTAGCTTTAACGACTTTTATTATCGTTAGTTTATTACTAATAACCTTATTTATCTTTTATATCTAGTATAGTTAGCCCTCTTATATACGGATAGAAGTAGCTAGCTTACCGTAGATATCTTCTATAGGCTAATGCGTTTACTCGCTAGCTAATAGCATAAGACGCTAAATAAGGGCTATACTATATAGCGTAGTAATATCGGAACCGATCTATAATTAGATATATAGGAGGTTATTCCGAATGTGCTAAAGGGTAATAGTACGGATACTAAGGCTACGTTTCTTAATATCGGGAAGGTTTAAGAACACGTTACGAATACGCTAGGCAAAGTTAATAAAGGCCTCGTCCTTAACTAGCGCTAGTTAAGCGTAAATAGCTAATAGCGCGTCTAAAATACTATAGTCCTTTAAGACTATAAAAATGCCCTTAAGGAGTAATATCTAGTCTAGGTGTCTAATGTTAACCTAATATACGATAGGGCCGAAGTCCTTAGATAACTTATTAGCTATCTAAGTAGGCTAAAGGTTATATAGTATCTATCCGATAAGAAACGCGGATTATATCTATTAGAGCTTTTAAAGGACGGTATAGTCCGCTTAGTATAACTTCTATTTAAGCTTTATAGTAATCTTATTTCGGTTATTAGTTACTATATCGTTAACGTCTCTAGCAGCTTTCGCTTAAGGCTAGATACTTTTTACGAGAGTCTTAGTAGCTCGATCGTAAGTAGTATTATACGGAACGTATATAGGATAGTCGAAGTTTAAACGTAAGTCGGGACCTCGTTTTAGGAATACGTATTAGTCGACGGCTCTATCGTCGTAGTATAGGAAAGGCTTTACCGGCAGCTAATACTATTATAGTAGAACCGATTGCTAAGCGGGTTGTCTATACTACGGCTAAGCTACCTGCTCTTACTACTACTAATTTAAACAAGCAAATCGCTACTCGCTTATAAGGTTAGCAATAGGCGTTATAGTAATACTCTCCGGATCTATAGGGGGAGTAAGAGGCGATAAGTAGTCCGGTATAAGAGGCGCGGGAGGAACGGGAATAAGTCCTAAAGCTAAAGAGCTAGCAGTAGGTAGTAGTACTAAAAGAGGAGGTACTTATACTTAATAGAGACTAGCTAAGCGCTCCTTTATACGCTCTATCTAGGTAGCTTAACGCTTTAGCTAGGTAGCTTAGCTCGCTTAAAAACGCTTTATCTAAGTAGCTTAACGCTTTTCGAAACGCTTTATCTAAGTGATTTAGTTATCTTCTAGCTATTTAAGCTAGTTAGCTTACTATCGAGACTACTAACGTATTTTACCGCGAAGTTCTTTACGTAAGTCGTTAAGGTAAGTGTTAAAGACTTCGTTTTAGCGAGTTATCTTTTAGTCTACCTATCTTCCTAAGCTAGCGACTAAACTCGTCTTATTTAGCTTAAGGCCGATAGTAGAGCTTACTATAGAGCCCCGGCGAGAGCCTCGGTCTACTCCGAGCTCGTCCTTAGACGGTAAATTCGGCGGTAATACTACCGATATATTATACAACGTTAGGCTTATACAACGTTAGGCGAAAGAAAAATAGGGTAGAATAAGTAATACGATAGGTCTACGTAGCGTAAACGCTAGGATACGTGATTCGTCCGATTTTTAAAGAGGCTAAGTTTTGCTCTCTAAAAATACGTATTTTTAAGGCCTTTTAAAGGTCGGATTAGGTATATACAACAGAGAGTCTCTAGGCTTCCTGCTAGGGAAGCTTCGTGAGACTATGTTCTGTGTGTGGTTGATTGATTATATAGAGTTATGGGCGCTTAGGGCTTTAGGGAAAACCCTGCAGCGGGGCGCTGACTAATGCGCCCACCCAATGGGATCCTCAGTCATGAACGAATTTCCCTTGTCCCGCATCCCGCATTCGCATGGAGTAAAACCGGTACCTACTTGTCCACCTTGAGCAGAGACCTTGAGCAGATAGGTACGAGTTAGCGGGTGGCGGCATGGATGCAATTTGGAGAGGCTGCCCTTGTAGTGAGTGGGTGGCCCGCTGATTGCGGTGCCTGGAGGTAGGGGCTCTGCCAGCCCTTCATGCCTCCTGGCTCCCCCGGGCTCCCCCCCCCAGGTATGTATGTACGGCCTGAAAATCCAAACCCATTTCCACCACCTCAAAATATAAACACCCACCCCCTCTTCTACCGTCTTCAACGCCTTGTTTCTGCACGCAAACTGCATCCCCCTCCCTCCCCGCCATCTTGCCGAGCGCGTCTTTCTTCGTGATCCCAACTCTCCAGCACCACACGATTCTCATTTTCCGACCGTCCTCTCTCCGCCATCATGACCAACGAGGTAAGCAGTCGTGCCCCCCCTCTCTTCCGCCTCTTTGGCCTCCCCTTCGCCCACCCGCCCGTCTCGCTTGGCCTCGAACCAAGCCTAGCTAGACGAGCCTGCGCAAGCCCTGACCCGTGTCTCTTGGCCTCGTCTGCGCGGCCATGACGGCTCTCGCCGCGTCTGCCGTGTTTGCTGTCGGCTCGAGGCCCTCTATTTTCCCTCGGCCCACCCTCCTCCTCTCCCGCCAACAATGCTAACGTCTTCTCCCTGACAGCGTGAAAGGTTTGCTCATCCAGCTGCATCCTCGTAACGATGGAGTCCCACTCGCCAGGCCATGCGTGCTGACCACGCGCCATGGCGATATAGCAAGACTTTTCTGGCCCGCCTCTGCGAGCAGGCTGAGCGCTACGATGAAATGGTCACCTTCATGAAGGAGGTCGCCAAGATCGGAGGCGAGCTCACCGTCGACGAGCGCAATTTGCTCAGCGTCGCGTACAAGAATGTCGTCGGCACTCGACGTGCCTCGTGGCGCATTATCTCCTCCATCGAGCAGAAGGAGGAGTCCAAGGGTTCCGAGAAGCACGTCTCCACCATCAAGGAATACCGTAACAAGATCGAGGCCGAGCTCGAGCAGGTCTGCCAGGACGTCCTCAATGTCCTCGACGACAGCCTCATCCCCAACGCTGCCTCGGGCGAGTCCAAGGTCTTCTACCACAAGATGTACGTATCTCGGCTACTGCCCGGCCGGCCCCGCCGTGCCCCCCCCCCTGTCGTAATTACCGCTCGTCAGTCTCGCCACCCTTGGATGCTGACTGTTGTTTCACGCAAATAGGAAGGGTGACTACCACCGCTACCTCGCCGAGTTCGCATCGGGCGAAAAGCGCAAGCTCGCCGCCACGGCTGCCCACGATGCCTACAAGGTACGTCGTCTCCCGGCTTCCGCCACAAGGCGTCCGCTGCCATGACTTTTACTTCTCTACTCCAAAGCCCGTTTATTCGCGCTTCTGTGTCTCTTGGCTTCGTCTGCTAACGGATGACCATCCGCAGAACGCGACCGAGGTTGCCCAGACCGACCTCACTCCGACTCACCCCATTCGCCTGGGTCTGGCCCTCAACTTTTCCGTCTTCTACTACGAGATTCTCAACTCGCCCGATCGCGCCTGCCACCTGGCCAAGCAGGCCTTCGACGATGCTATTGCCGAGCTCGACTCGCTCTCCGAGGAGTCGTACCGCGACAGCACCCTTATCATGCAGCTGTTGCGTGACAACTTGACTCTCTGGACCTCGTCTGACAGCGCCGATGCCGAGGGTGCCACCGCGGGGGATGCCGCCAAGAAGGAGGAGGGCGAGACCTCCAACCCTGCCGAGGACGAGACCAAGGCCGAGGAGACCGCTCCCGCCGCTGCCTCTTAAATTTTTTTCTCTCACTCACCCGATACCATGGGCATCCCGGCGCACCAGGACCGAGATGCAGTGTTTGGCCGCCTGCTCGCATTTGTTACCCCGGCGTATGGCGAGCCCGGCGTGCCTCGATTTCAAGGGCAGCGAGCAGGCAGGTGATATTGCGCAGGTGCGCAGTCCGTTGATACTTGAGCGAGGGGAGGGGGAACCGTGGGGGATTTTCCGGTCGAACGAGGGTAACTGGGCGCGGCTAGGGACTCGCCACCGGTCTTCCTGTTGCTCGTTTGGATCAGAGGCTGGTGGCTGTCCACCCTTTCTTTTTGCGCGTGGCGGCCTCTGCATCTGGTACATAATGTCACTCACGAATGGCCCCCTCCACCACGCTCGCCCTGGTGTTTTTCTGTTTGTTTGACTTGAGGCTGCCGGTTCACCATTTTCCCTTGGCTGGATCGGTCATGCACTTGCTTTTTTGTTTTTCAATGGCTTTGCCTTTGGCCTGCCGGCCTCGGCTTGTCTCTCGAGAGTCTCTTGAGACGGAGGAGGAAGGAATCCTCACTGGTTTTCCCGCTCACAAACACCCCCAGCACCCCCCTTCCCCGAATACTTCGACAAAAACATGCCAAAAAAAAGGCGCAGAAGAGACGAGGCAGAAAATAAAATCAATGACCTATGTTCACGTGGTCCCCGCTGTAGGAGACGCTGGCGGGCGGGCGGTGAATTGCGTAGAGGGAAATGGCGTGACTAGAGGCCCCGCCGCCGGCATTGTCGAGCCATTTCGCTCCTTGACGAATGTTGAAGCAAGTCATGTGTTGAAGCAAGTCATGGATGGGGTGGCGGGGGAAATTCGGGTGTTTCTTGTTCTTCTAATCTTTACTCGAGGTTGTAGAATTACTCGATTGATCCATCGCTAGTCCTCCGATTCGTTCACTCGTCATCTCTCTAGTTGTTGAGGGGGTGTGTACTTCGTACATGCCATATGCCAGATCCTGACGCCCGAGATAGATACCCAAGAAGGAAAGCAAACAAAAAAGGGAAGAGCACCAAAGTACATACATAACAAGATATGCTAGATTGGCCTGACGTTGCACCCGCGTGGCCATCATGGTGCCATGGTTGCGGGGACGCCCATAGCGTCTTGCTGCATCAACAGCCTCGCGGCGCGATGAAGTCTCTTCTGCTTCTCGTTGAGGGCGCGCTTGGCGGGCCCGGCATCGTCACTGCTGGGCTCGCCGAGGGCAACGTCGTCGACAAATGGGTCGTCGAGCTGGGGGGCGCCGGCGCGATACATGGCCGTCCGTAGAAGCTCGTCGGACCCGCCCGCGAGCCCGGCGGCAGGGTCGAGAGGGTGGGGGGCATCGGGGCTTGCGGAGAGGTGGCGGACGATGCGGCGCCAGAAGCGGCGACCCCTCGAGGAGCGGGGCAGGAGGGAGGAGGCGGCCGTGGTGGACGACGACGACGAGGCCGAGGGGATCGAGGACGTCGAGGCGGACGAGTGCGGCGAGTGCGGGGGGTCGAGAGCCGAGGCCACCTCGGAGCGCCAGACGAGGATGCGGGTCTGGGCGGTGGCGGACAGGCACGAGGGGCGCGAGGCGTCTTGGGCGGCAGCCATGGCGAGCATCGCGGTAGACGGAGGCGTCATGTTTGGTGGCTGGGCGCCTCTCCGGGCTACGGTCTCCGGCCTACAAGCGACTGTGACGGGTAGCAAGTCGACGTGTGCCGGTGACAGCGGTGGAGCAGCGCAGCGTATTTCATGTGATGAGCTGCGCCGAGGAATCGATCCAGGCTCTGCGACGAGACTTGTGGTGTGAAGGCGTAGCTCGTACTTGGTAGCAGTTACACTTTAAAGTTTAGGGGCGGGGTGTTCATTTGGGCAGCAAACGGCTTTTGCGTCGCGCCGATGAAGAAGCTGCCGGCGTGTGGAGGACCGACGGCGAGTGGCCTAGGTAGGGTTTTTCTTTTGGTCCGAGTTTTGGTAGGTCCAAGGTTGAGGGGATCGCCTGTGTCGCTCGCAGGTATAAGAGGCGTGGAGGGGGTAGGTGAGTTTGGAGATTCGTGATGCGCGAGTGAGAGAGTCGAGGTCAGGATGATGAGGAGGGATAAAGGGAAAGGGGGGGAGGAGGAGGATGAAGAAGGTAAAAGAGGCAGAGGAGGGAGGGAGGAAGAGGGCGAGGCTGGCCAACAGAGCACGGGCATATATATGCAAGTAGAGCGCAATGTGCCGAAAAGGTAGAAGGAGGTATTCACGGACGCCCGTCATCAGTACAGGGTAAGCCTGTGCATTTGCCAAGGTCAAGCGACATGGCGCGGGACTTTGAGTCACTCGGCCCGTGATGCATGCAAGGTAGCGGGTACTTGCCTGGTACTACCACGCGGGGGGGGCGCAAAACCCGGTTCAGGCACGCACGCACTGAAGCTCTTCCTCCACGTGCGATGCGACTCCCGGGCAGAGGTTTGGGGAGCAATGCGACGCTGGGCGGGCCCGAGGAACGCTGATGGCCTGTCTGCGCGCATCGAGAAGGGCTCCCGGGCACTGAGTCCGTTCAGCCGAGGACGAGATGCCGACTGCCAGTGCCGAGACCGAATGTGCCTGTACCTCGGTACATGCATGCGGAGACCAAGCGAGAACCGAACCATTGATCCATTGATTTGGATGGATGGCCACGTTAATTCTGTACATGTACATACTCGAGGTGAACAGGACTTCCCACCTATGTACATACATACCTTCACATGCTGTATATCGTACGGATATTTACATACAGGAGAGCGGATCGTACGGATATTTACATACAGGAGAGCGGAGACGAGCCGAAACCCTACGTGCCGTGTTGGCCGCCCCAGATTCAGTCTTCAGTTCGCCCGTCGTTGCCTCGTTTCCGCGCCCAAAGCGAAAAAGCAACTACGGCCAGCCTCGTGACGAGGTCGCGTCCAAATAGTCCATCTAGGGTCCTCTAGCTAGGCGGTGCATGTCTCAGACGGCTCCATGTACTACTACTGTCCGTACGCACCTGTACCGGCAGGTCAACAGGAGGTCCCCGGCCCAAAGGAAAACCACCGAGGCAAGGCCCAGGTCTATGTGCGCGCCCAGCAAGACATGTACGAAGTACCTAGGTACGTTAATGTAACGGGTTGTACTTCGTATGTACATCTACCTCGGAGTACTCATTAGGAACCATCTGCGGCATCAAAATCACCATCCCATCGCCGCATGCGCCCGCCTTCAGCGCCGTCACTTTCCATTTTCCATTCTCACAGGCCCGCCTCGCCCGCCCTCATGCCCTCGTACTCGGCTGCAGCGTCTCCCACCCGCCCATCTCCTCGCCGCTCTCCTCGGGCGGGTCCAGCAGGTCTGCGGCCGTCTTGCCCTGCCTCTGCTGCCGCTGCCGCGATCCGTTGCCCATGCTCGCCGTCGTCTGCCTCACCCCGGCCTCTTCGTCTCCCGCACCCATCGATCCCCATGATGGCCCGCTGCCTCCCAAAGTGCTGCTACGCGCTGGGGGTCCTGCCGGCCTGGACCCCGACGCCGCCCAGCGCGCCGTTGTCTGCTGTTGGCCGCTACTGTTGGTTCGGTCCGCCGTCGTTGCGCTTCGCGTTGGCAGCGGCCCGTGCTCGCTCGGCGGCGAGCTTACTCCCGCCAGGTGCGCTGGCTTCTTGGCCACTGGCGGCGGGGACTTGCCGCTGCTCTTGCTCTGTGGCGACGCCTGCCACCCTCCCGCCGCCCATGATGCGCGTTGCGGACTTGTCGCCCTCTCCTCTGGCCACGCTCCCCCCTCCCCGTCCGACGCCAGGGTTCCCCATCTCGAGCCCGCTCCCTGTCGCCGAGGCGGTGGCGGCGGCGGCGGAAGGCCTGACACACGTGATTCTGGCCGGCTGCCAGTGCGTGGCTCCTCGTCCACTCTGTTCCGCAGCTTGGCCCCGTCGTGTGGCGGCAGCGGCTTCCTTGCCGTCGCGCCCGACGACCCGGCCTGCATCAGTGTTGTTGGCTTTGGGGGCGTCACCTTTTCGTAAGGTGAGCTAGACATGCTCGACAGGGACGGTCCAGGCGATGTCCGGGGCACGGCAACCCAGTCCGGCTCGTCGCTGGGCCCAAACGGATTCGACGCCCGGTTCGGGTTGAGCGTCATGGCCTGCCCGTCCGGCCCCCCTGGCACCGACATCTGTGCGCGAGCCGGCTGCCTGTTGTCCAGCCACCACTTTCGAAGATCCGAGCTCGCCGGCGGCAAACCGGGCTCGATTGCGTCGTACCCAATCAGGTCCTCGTCCTCCGTGTCCTGGCCGTCACTGACGTGCGCCATGTCCCCCAAATCGGCCTTGCGACGCTGATACAGCTCCTTGCTGATTGCTTCGCGCAGGGCCTCGTCGATGATGCTGACCCTACAGTCAAAAGTCGCGTACACTGGCCGGTGGTCCGAGAACCGCAGCGGCGCCGAGTCGTACGACATTTGGCGTATGTTGGCTCCCTTTCGCAAGATGCGGTCCGTCCACGCAGGTATTCTCGCCTTCTCACTAGACGCACGTTAGCGGTTGAGCTTGGCCGAGTCCCGGCCCCTCAAGAGGGCATCCATGACTCACGACGTGTCGTAGTTGTCCGTCCCAATGTCAAACTTGTACGTGGGCATGAAGCCGATGCGGGCCTCCGAGTAAAAGGGGAATGCCAGACCCGCCACCATTTGCAGATTCAACTGATCGTTTTCGTACAACGTCTCCAAGTCGCGCCTCTTGATTAGGGTTCGTGCTGCCTCTGGGCCGAGGCCGATGCGATAGTTGAAATCGCCCAGCCATATGATGGCGTCTAAAGGTTTCCATCAGCACGTCTGCCACCAACGCCGCCTCCGTGTCCGTGACAGGCCGTCTCCTTGCAAAAAGGACGGGAGAGCCTGCAAGACAAGGGGCGGAGGAGGAATGGGGCCCAGAGCAAGCCTTACCGTGATCCTCAATCCCTCTGTTCCGCTGAAAGCGCAGCCCATTATGAATGGTCGTGTAGTCGCGGTTCCTCTCGTCGTAGTTGGCAAACCCGGCCGCCAAGTGCGCCGTGACGAAGCAGATGGGCGTGTTGGCGTAGTCGAACCGGATGGCGACGGCCCCCTTGTTGCCGGCCATGCCCGACAGCCCCGTCTTCTTGACGCTGCCCTCGACATTTTTAATGTTGGCCAGCACCGACGTCTTGACAAACAGGCACAGTGCCGCCCCGACGAGCTGTCCGCTGCGCAAGAGAACGTACTTGTCGCCCCCGAGGCTCGCTTGCCGCTGGTTCAGCAGCCCCTTGACCGACTGCTCCCAGAATTGCTTCCTCTTGGGGTCGCTGTTCATGATTTGCTGTGGGCTCAGCTCGACAATCTCCTGAAAGGCCACGACGTAAATGTCGGGCTGGCCCGAGCCCAGCGACCGAGGGAACAGCCAGGGCGACAGGTCCCAGCCGTAGCCGTCGGTGCGCCCGTTGAGGTTGAAGGTTCCCGCCCATATGCTAATGTGCTCAAACGACGCGTACTCGTTGCTCCGCCTGGCCACCTCGACCGACACAAAGTCGCTGATGGGGTCAAACAGATGCACCGCCGCCTGCCCGATGAGACGGCCCAGCAGCATGTCGATCATGACCTGCCGCGAGGGATCCACAAAGTTGTTGTGGTAGATGCGCTGGACCGACTTGCGCATGTCCGCCACAGCCCCCGAGAGCGACATCTTGCCGTGCCTCGTGAAGGAAGACTTGAGGGCGCCCGTCCCGGCGTAAATCTTGGACAGCGAGTCGCCATTGTCCGCCCACAGGCTCGAGTGCCTCATCCAAAAGTCAGACGCTGCAAACTCGCCCCGATGGCCGAGGAACGCCTCGACGGCCATCTGCGAAATCAACGTCTGGATGAGGTTGGTCCGGTCCAGGCAGTCGAGGCAGTTTGTGCGGAAGACGCCCTCTTGCTGCAGCACCACCACCATGCGGTGGCCGTCGCCGGGGCCATTCCCCTCCACGCCGTCGCTCGATTCCTCGGCCAAAAAGTAGGCGAAGCCGTCTGTCGAGTTCTCAATGTACCGGCGGATATCCCGCGCCGCCTCGTACCCTGCCGGCCCCTTGGTCTCGGCATGGAAGTCGTAGTGCGTCTCTCGCAGCAGAGCATGGTCCGCCGACCCGTCGGCACCCGGCCGACTCAATGGACAGTGGCGGATGCCGTCGCGATACATACCGCTGAGCTCCGCCTCGGCCGGTTTTGTCCCGCTGAGGAGGTTGATGACGTGAACCGCACCATAGATGAGTTCAAGATCCTCAAAGTGCTTGTTAAAGGCCGGCTGCGTGCCCTCTGGTGATCTCGTCACGGTAATTTTCTGACGCCCCGGAATCAGGTCGGCAACCTGTTCCCAGAAGACCGGGACCGACCCTCGCACTTGGGCATACGAAAATAGAGTGCCCGTCGGGCTCCAAAAGGCGGTTTCCGTTTCGACAAAGTTGGCCACGTGCCCGTCGTCGTCTATGCCCCGGGAATTGAAGCGAGTCCCCGCTCGCCTGCAAGAGAGTCGCGATATCAGGGACAAGAACGACGGCATCCCGCTCTTGGACCCTCTGAGGGGCGAGGCGCTCTGCGGCAGAGTCATTGTCCTGCAAAACCCTCGAATCGCAGATGTGAGGATGCGCGACGAGTCCAGCGCCTCGCGTTCCTGGGGCATGAGCCGAGAACGGAACTGGACAAGGGGGCTGATCATGAACGAGTTCCAGAGGTATGTGTCATCAAAGTTGTCAATCTCAAACGAGTTGGGGGCGATGGGCCTTGACAAGTCAGCGCCTGTACCCAAGCCGATAGGGAGCATCGGATCCTACCTGTCCTGGAGCCTGTTGGTCACGTCAAAGTCGGTGCTGTAGTAGAAAGATTCGTTGCTGAGGAGCTTGCGCAGCTCGTGACACGGATGCTCCATGGGCACCTCTCTCCGGCTCAGGCCCTGGCCATACGGCGAGTTGTTGCTGTAGACGGATGCGGCGTCTGACATGTCGGGCTCGAGGGGGTCCAGAGGCACGACATCATCGTAGTCGGCACTGCTCAGGCAGTAAAAGGCCACGCTGGCTATCCGCTCCACCGTCTCGCCCGGCCGCACCGTCGCAGCCCTCACGGCGTGGGTGATGGCCGAAAGGAATACTTCCCCATTGGCGGCAATGAGGCCCAGGGTCCCATAGATCGGCCGCGAGGTCAACGGTCGATAGTTCTTGAGCAGCCGGCTCGTGATGGGCGAGAATTCCACCATGCATTTGGCGACCAAGGGCTCGCCGGCGGCAGCCCGCGACTTGGCCGATGGCAAGGATATATGGGAGCCGTTGTGGCTGCCCTCGCTCGCCGAAGAGCTGTAGCGCAGGATCAGGGCATGGGACGAGGATACAATGGCAATGGATCGTTGGGGATAGTCGCGGATGTAGAGCTCGCTCGATTTCTCGGGGGCGGGAGCCGGCGCGGCCCACGAGCCCGTGGGTTGGTCCATGAGGTGGATGAAGAGCCGAAGCTTCACGGGCTCACGGGAGAGATTTCAGCGCCGGGCGAGGCGACGGGAGGAGCTGGGCTGCATCAGCAGTGAGGCCCGTCCACGGCGCGGAGGGCCGACGGAGAGGGCAATTGAGGCGAATGGTGCTTGGTTGGGCGTGCGCAGAATCAGATGGTTCAAGGTCGGTTGTGTTGGCTTTGGAGGATGACGTCGCTGACACCAGCTATCAGGAGCCCTTGAGGTAACGTGGCCCACGGTTCACGGGGTATGTACGAAGTAGGCGGGCTGCGACAGGCCCCTCTACTCTACTGCCCTGAAAATACAGGGCTTACGGTTTGAGATTTCTCCGGCAATCAATTTTGAGCGTGTTCTGGCATTTTTTTCGCAAAACCTCTCAACAAATCCGACATAATTCGGGGGTTTCCCTCAGCCAAAGTGCAACTTTTACTTTACATGTGTGGTGGCCCGGGAAGCTCTTCTTCATTAAAAGCTGCCACCAAGGCAGAACAGTAGGGGTCCGCGACAGATGAGAGCTCAACATGCCTATCGAATGGAGCTTCATGCCTCGCCAGGCAATGAGTCCCCGAAATCCGCCACCGGCACCGCTGCCTTGTGCGAAACGATGCCCCCATTTGAAGTCGGCCGCTCCCATCTGGGTGCGTGAATGTACGTAGGATCCAACTCATCCAACTCGCCCGCTTGGGGTGAATGACGCGTCAACAATAAAAGAACAGAACAAAACCAGCAATCTTTCCGTTAGGCTTCAGATTCACAATTGAGATCATGCTTTCCATTTGGAGAGCGTTCAGTCTCTTCCTATCATATTGTTTTTGTATAAATCATCACCAGCCGATATGAAGGAAGAAAGGAAAAAAAAATTGGCCAACCCTTGTCGGCGGGAGATAAATAGTACTCACTGGCTTAGTCATTCCACCGTGACTCAGCGCCACCAGGTTTTCCGCCGGCTGGTACAGCTGCACCCAGAGACAGACACTACCTAACCCCCAGGTTTCGCGTCAGCCCTGCTCCCCGCGTCAACACCCACAACATCACCAGATTTCTACCTCGCACACAGGTACCCTCGCTCCCCATCCACATTTGCCCATCCCTCTTCCCATCACCGGGATAGGAATAATCAATAATCTGATCATCCACAATTGCGTCGCATCCCGAGCACCTGTCCTCTGCCACTTCACATCGTCGCCTTCGCGCGATAGGAGCTGTCGAGTCTGCCGGCAAGCTCCTCCGAAGCCCTCACATCCCTGCATCTCCACCACCCCAGCTTGTTCCCGACAAGATACCCGCCGTCATGAATGACTTTGGCCAGTTTGGCGGCTCCGACGAGGAGTTCGCCACCGTCCGCGTTCACCTGCTCGAAGTGGTGAGTCTGGCCAAGGGCGTGCAACCCAGCGGCTGGCCCTTTTATCATTCCTCTTCCTGTTTTCGAGCTGACGCGTGGAGCGCCAAACCCCAGGACGCCGACCCCGACAGCTTTGAGGGCTGGGAAAATCTCATCAAGGCCTGCGAGGGCCTCGAGGGCGGACTCAGCCGCAACTCGAGCCCCCAGGCTCTCTCCGCCTTTCGCGATGCCTACGATCGCTTTCTCGAGAAATACCCGCTCTTCTTTGGCTACTGGAAAAAGTATGCGGAGCTCGAGTTCAACATCGCTGGCACCGAGTCGGCTGAAATGGTGGGCACTTCAACCCGCAACGGAGCGCATCAGAGCGCTAAACCAAATGTCAAAGGTGTACGAGCGAGGATGCTCATGCGTCACTCACTCGGTCGACTTGTGGACGGAGTACTGCCGCTTCAAAATGGACACAACGCACGACCCCACCATCGTCCGAGGGTAAGTTGTTGGATGGTTTTTCCCTACCCATAACACATTAGCCACCCAGGCAGTCATGCCGCGAGCCTATCCAGTCATGGCCTCGTCGCCCATATCCGTGAACCTCACACGTCGGTCGCGGACGTGTGTGATGGTGAGATATGCCCTCGCTGGCCCTATTCTGCTCTGGGATTCTCTCTCCTGATTGCGCACCAGGCTCTTTTGATGCCACGCCTGCTTCTCCACAGCTGCCCGTCGTCCTATCATCGCACGCTTCCCCCCGTCGAACACTTGCGATCTCGGCTCTTGGCCCTTGATTCCCCGGTCTCACGATCCCCTTTCCTGTACTGACCCTCTTTCCCAATCCTCCCCCCGTCTGCCTTGTGGTGCTGGATCCGTCAGTACTGACGCTGCCCCTCAGTCTATTTGAACGTGCTGCCACTTATGTCGGAATCGACTTCATGTCCCACCCTTTCTGGGACAAGTACATCGAGTATGAGGAGCGCCGGGAGGCTCACGATTGCGTCTTTGCAATCCTCGGTCGCGTCATTCGCATCCCATTGCATCAGTTCAACCGCTACTTTGACAGGTTTCGAACCATGTCGCACACTCGTCCTCTGTCCGAGCTTGTCCCGGCCGATATGCTGAGCCGAGTCCAGGCCGAGGTGCAGGCTGAGTCTGAGGCGCAAGGGGCTACCCAGCGACCGGAGCTGGAGATTGAGCGTGACGTCCGAGCCAAAATCGATGCCATTTACTACGAGATGCACATGGTAACGCAGAACGAGACGTCGAAGCGCTGGACCTATGAATCGGAGCTCGGGCGTCAATTCTTTCACGTGACTGAGCTGGACCACGCTCAGCTTAACAACTGGCGGAAGTACCTTGATTTCGAAGAGGCAGAGGGAGACTTCCACCGCATCGTGTGCCTCTATGAGCGATGCTTGGTTGCTTGCGCCATGTACGATGAGTTCTGGTTCCGCTACGCCAGATGGATGTCTGCACAGACTGGCAAAGAGGAAGAGACGCGCCACATCTACATCCGAGCGTCCTTTTACGTTCCTGTCAGCCGCCCTGGCATCCGACTGCAGTGGGCCTTTTTTGAGGAAAGCAACGGCCGGGCTGATGTGGCGCAAGACATTCACGAGGCTATCCTCGTGAAGCTCCCCGACTGCATCGAAGTCATCATCTCGTGGGCCCATCTTCAGCGCCGCCAGAAGGACCTCGAGGCTGCAGTTCAGGTTCTCAAGGACCAGATTGACGCTCCGACTGTCGACCTGTACACCAAGGCCGCCCTCGTCGCCGAGTGGGCCCTGCTGCTGTGGAAGTTTAAGGGCTCTGCGGAGCAGGCTCGCGCAGTTTTCTTGAAGAATGCGCAGTGGTACGGTGACAGCCGCAACTTTTGGGAAAAATGGTTTCAGTTTGAGCTGGAGCAGCCGACTCACTCAGACGACGGGGCCGAGACTGCTCAGCGCGTCAAGTACGCTTTCGACGAATTTCGGAGCAAGAGCCGACTGTCGCCTGCGGTGAAGAAGGAGTTGACGCAGGTGTACCTGGATTTCCTGGTTCGCCACGGTGGCAAGGACTCGATGGATGAGTACATCGGGGTTGATCGAGATACGTTTGGGTAAGTTTCCAACAGCCCAGGCAGCCGTGGGTAGAGAGGGTGCTGACTGGTGCTTAAAGTCCGTCGTCGGTGACGGCCGCGTCGGCAAGCCAGGCTGGCGCAAAGGAGAATGGGGCTGCAGGCCCCGAGCTCGACGAGGCCAGCAAGCACAAGGCTGAATCGAAGATGTCTTTCTTCTACGAAGCGCACATGGAGCCCGATGCAGCGATGCAGGGACCCGCCGACTTCAACTAGATGGCGAACCTACCCAAGAGATGAGTCTGGGCGGCGTGCGGAATATGTGCATGGAGAGAGGCACATGTTCTTGTACTATAACCGTTGGACCCCGAGGCAGGACAGGGCGGCGGTTGACGGCGATGTGTCCCGTGCGCGGGTGAATGGCTACGGAGCTCAGAGGCAAATGTAAAGTACGTAATGGTTGATGGCTGAAGATGGGCTCTTGACGAGGACGGCGAGACATGGCAAAGGGCGGGCGAGGCTGGACTGCAAGGTTGTTTTCCACAGGACGATAGGATAGCCAGCTGCGCAGAGCCCCTTTTGCGGAGTTAGGATGGACATGAAGCTCACGAAGAGCAAATCAAGGACGACACGAGTCGAGATGTCAGCAGATGGGATCGTTGCGGGGATGGGACGTTGTGAGCGTCGTGTGATGTCTACGAACAAATTCGGGATGCTCGGGGGATGCTCGGAAAGCGTGGAGATACAGTAGGTGCCGTTTTCGATTCCCGGTAGCCGAGGCTCTGCTAATGCAAGGCCAGAGGTCCTTGAGAGGTCCCTGAGAGAGGAGAGAACGTGCCTCTACAGTAAACCTGGTCTATAACGATCACGTGGAGTTGCGATATTCGGGCTATACCGATAAGATTGCGTGCACCGGCCGATAATTAGTGGGAAATTTCGTTATCCCCGATAACAATAATATCGTTCTATATCCGCTAACAAACCTTATTTTCCTACTAAGATATCGGTATAGGTACGTACTTAGTACGTATCTCGTCGGAATTTTCTACCGCTACCCTATACGCCTTTCCCGTCTTTCTCTTCCTTATATTATAATATCTATTCGTATAATAATTATTAGAACGCGCGATAAGGGAAAACAATATAAAGATATACTCTCTTATAGCTATAGATATATTTATATACTACTCTCTATAGATGCGCCGTCGTAAGAAGCGTATCGGCAGTCTTAGTAAAGACAGCGAATATCCTACGACGCGATATACGTAGGACGCGTTATTGTTTTTTACGTAGGGAATCATGCGATATACCTACTTATACTAAATTGTGTATAAAGGTACATCCCGCGACGTTACGATAAACTCACTATACCGATTAAAAAGGTGTGACGGCGAGTATCGTTATAGACCAGGTTTACTGTAGTACTTCGTACCTACCTATTCGTACGACTCGTAGACACATGCACGATATGCGGTGCTGCGAGTCACGTAGAATCGAGGCGGACCGCCGGCAGCCAGTCACAAAATTCCAATTTCAACAAGATGGCAAATCCGATGGAGACGTCACCGCCCTTCGTTTGGGCGAATCTAGCCGATGTGCAATGTCTCACAAGGTCCAGGAACCGACAACCCAGATGACGGACCGAGGGCAAGATGCAAGGAAAGGCTTGGTCAATTCTGATCAAACCGAACCCTCCTAACATTCATGCGAAAAGCCCTCTTAAATCTAAATACTGCTCGCCTTCTTCAACAATAACATTGGGCGAATGGTTTAGTGGTATAATTTTCCCTTAGCATGTCCAAATGTGGGAAAGGTCCAGGGTTCGATTCCCTGTTCGTCCAAACGTCCAAAACCTCCAACCACGGGTTCGATTTTTTGCCGAATGCCCTCTATCTGGTCCAGAGCTGTTCTTTTTGCCCTGGCTGTCTCTTTTCGGGATACTGATTATATCCTGGACAAGGTATGTAGTAGGTAGTCCGACAAATATATTACGTTGCCGTGCCCTTGTTTCGCCCAGACACTTGCGACTCTCTTCCATTCTTCTTCCATTTATCGTCAGTCCTGGCCTCGCGTACCGAGAGAGTGAAAAGTCTTTTCCACGGTATGTCTCACCCTCGAGCTTGTGGCCAAGCTCATCACTCTCTCGTCCTCCTGCCCGTCGAAGACTTGTGACTCACCTGGCTAGCTACCTACGCCCTCCCCAGATGGCTTCTGCAACCCGTCAGTTCGCCCGCGCGGCGACGCGCGCCTCGGTCCGCACCAGCGCCTTCGCCGTCGCCCCTCGCCAGGCCTTCCGCCAGCAGGGCCGCCGCCGGCACTCGTCCGAGCCCTCCCAGAAGCAGCCGCCGTCATCGTCGTCGCCATGGCTGTACCTGACGGCGGCCGCCGCCGCCGGAGGTCTCGGGTACTGGTTCTACACGAGCGACGGCGCGCCCTCTGCCGCCTCGACGAAGCTGGTCAGCCCCACGCAGGCCGACTACCAAAAGGTCTACGACGAGATTGCCAGCCGCCTGGAGGACAAGGATGACTACGATGACGGCAGCTTCGGGCCCGTTTTGCTGCGTCTTGCCTGGCACGCCAGCGGCACCTTTGACAAGGCCACCGGCACCGGCGGCAGCAACGGTGCCACTATGCGCTTTGCTCCCGAGTCTGACCACGGCGCCAATGCCGGTCTGATTGCCGCCCGGGACTTTCTCCAGCCGGTCCAGGGTAAGCTTGCTATAGTCCCCCTGCAGACGCCTAGGGCAGCCGACCAAAATTCGTAGTCGACTGATTTGCTTCTTTGACAGCCAAGTTCCCCTGGATTACCTACTCGGATCTCTGGATCCTAGGCGGCGTCTGCGCCATCCAGGAGATGCAGGGCCCCATCGTTCCCTACCGTCCCGGCCGCGGCGATAGAGACGTGTTGGCCTGCACACCCGACGGTCGTTTGCCCGATGCCACCAAGGGCGCCGACCACCTCCGCAACATTTTCGGCCGGATGGGGTTCAACGACTGGGAGATTGTTGCCCTGTCCGGCGCCCACGCGCTGGGCCGCTGCCACACGGACCGATCCGGCTTCGACGGCCCCTGGACCTTTTCTCCTACCGTCCTGACCAACGACTACTACCGTCTGCTCTTGGAGGAGAAGTGGCAGTGGAAGAAGTGGAACGGCCCCAAGCAGGTATGCTGAGCTTGAAAAACGACGTCTTGAATGGTTTCCTACAGGAGCATGTGCTAACTCGCATTTCCTTGCTGCAGTACGAGGACAAGGCGACCAAGACGCTCATGATGCTGCCGACCGATATGGTGCTGGTCCAGGACAGTAAATTCAAGCCCTTTACGGAAAAGTACGCCAAGGACAACGACGCCTTCTTCAAGGACTTTTCGGCCGTCGTCACCAAGCTGTTTGAGCTCGGAGTGCCCTTTGCCCAAGGCACCGAGAACAAACGATGGACCATGAAGCCCACTTGGGACGAGTCGAAGTAGATGCGGTGATTGGCTGTCGGATGGAAGAGCAAGAATATTCGGAGACGAAGGCGTGTCGTGTCGATGGGGAAGTATACTTGGACTGATTTGCTAGATTTTTGCTCCCGCCCAGTGCGAGAATATGTTTTATGGCGTCTGGTTTCCCGGCAACTAGACCCGGCGGGAACCAGGGAAGACGGGCCGTGCTTAGTGGGATGCTCCTGGTTGGCCCGTGGGCTACTCGAGAGCCCCTCTGTGCTATTCACATACAAAGGACGATTGATGACGCTTCCAAGGGGCTTTTCCATGCCATGGTTTTTGCAGTGACGGAGGGAGGTGTAGACGAAAGTTGCCTGGATGATCAAGGGTTCCCCGCATTCCGGGTGAGCGGGTCGAAGAGGCACGGAGGTGGAATGGTTGGTCGCCGCCGGTTACACTAGGTAGGTACTACTGCTGCTTGCACGCTACCATCATCAATGATGTTTGACGTCGCAGGAAGTCTGACGGCCCTGGTCGGGTCTCTTGCCCGGTGCGGGAAGTGTTGGAGGGATCTCGTTTCCGGTGCCTTGGTTGGCGAGGCCGCACGGATAGTTACCACGGCGCGGCTACCCTATAGTCGATTGCATTGCTTCGTACTCCGTGCTTCGTACTCCGTACTAGGGAGTGACCCCGCTTCGCGGGGTGCACTCCCTAGTTAGTAGCTAAGGGTTTGCACGTGACTGCCTTAGAGAGTAACCCCGCTCCGCGGCGTGCACTCTTTAATTAGTAGCCTTACCCGCTCCGCGGGGGTATTAGCTTAGTTAGTAGCCTAAGGTTACGGGTGTACGTAACTATAGGCGCTACGCGCTGCCGTAATTAATCCGAAAGTAGAATAATACGCTACTATAATATTATTATTATCGCGAAGCTTCCTTTTCTTTCTCTTTATAAAAACACTATTACTACGCGTTTTATAATATAATATTATAATTATAATATACTATATAATATTTAAATAAGGATTATAGCCTATTAATTAAGTATACTTACTAATATATGTTTTTACTAATAGGAATATACTACTATCGATCGCTAATAGCTCGGAGGGGTCGATTAGCGTAGGAGGGAGCTTAAAGCGCGATATAAATACGACTATAACTATAATAGCGACGGCGACGGCGATAGCGATAGCGACCTATATATTAACCCGTAAAGCCCTTATAGGCGTATATACGGGGAAGACTACGAAAAATATAGCGTAAATGCTAGAGCTACTAGAGATATAGGTTATAATAATACGCTTAGGCAAAGAGCTTAAGCTTAACCAGCCGGGAAACTTTAAGGCGGCTTTAATCTAGATTACGGGCGTAAAGTCGGCTTAATATAGCAGCTGCGACGCGGGCCTTAGGCTATTTGCCGGTTGTTTTGCCTACGCAAACATCGGAAAAGGAATATATAGAAATTACTATTATAACTTAAAGGGGGTAAGGTGCTCTTTCCGTAAGTTAATAATTAATCTATTAATCTTTCGGTCTATTACTAATTTATTTAGACTATAACTAAGTTATTTAACCCGCCCTAGATATTACACACGATACGTAGACTACTATAGCTACTCCTAAGAGAAAGAGATAGGCGGATAAGGCCGTAGAGAGGACACCGAAAAAAGGGCGTATTAAGGTTTAATTAAAGGGGCTAAACAGTCCGGCAAAGAGTCCGGCAAAGCCTATTCGCATAAAGCCTATTCGTACGCTAGGTCCTTCTAGCACTAAGGCCGGCTATTTTACGCTCTTAATCCCTAACAGGGTATTAGCCGCTAAGCGTCGCCGCTAAGGCAAGGTTTTCCTTATAGTCGGGTAGGCATTATTAATAGCCGATGATAATAAAGAGTAGGGTATAGGGTGTAGGGTATAGGGTGTTTTTTTATTTATTTATTATATATAGGAGTTTAAGGAGAAAGGAAATATAGGAGTTTTAGAGTATCTAAAGCCGTAGAAATAGAGACTGCCTTTATGCTTGCCTAAGTAAAACCTCTAGATAAATAATATTAAGAATAGTGCTTTAGTTCCCTTTATTAAGCAGTAAGAATAAGGAAGAAATACTTATAACCCGAGATATTATAACGTAAAACTAGCCGTATATAAAAACAGAGTCTTATAAATCGACGCTTATAGCTTTAAAAGACTAGCCTTATAACTTATTAATAGTTATGCTAATGCACTAGGCACTAAGAATGTATATATAAAGAAGGATGCTTCTATTAGGTAGGCGTAAGCCCTAGGAGCTAGGAATAGCTCCCTACTATCTTATCTATAGCTGATTATATTAGCCCCGGCATATAGTATAGAGGATGCTTTATATATATTAGAATACCAGCTTAAAAGAAAACACTACTGCCTATAGTAGTTATAATATAATCTTAATTAGGCAATTAAGAGGAATACTCCTATTGCCTAAATCCTTCCTTTTATTCTTATAAGTTATACTTATATCTGCTAGTAATTATTCCTCTAATCGTTCCTTCTGCTAAGCGGCCTTCTTGCTTTATATAGCGCGTGCTAGAGGGCGACCTTAGAACTCTATAATAGCTTTAGCGGAGACCTATTTAGCTCGGACCTATTAGTTATATATAGCAGCCTATCCTTTCTATCGTACGAGGTATTCGGTTATAGGTTGCTTTAACCGACCGATGCAATAAACACGGATGTCTATTAGGCGCTCGACCTTATAGTGCTAGTCTCCGTTATTAAGCGCTTGTTCGATATCGCGAGCTGCTTTAATAGGCCTAGGCTTTAGTTTAATATTATAAGAAGACAGACTAGAGGTACGTTTAGGAAGGTAGGAACGATAGTTAAAAGTACGAATAATCCTTTATTATAGTACGGTTGCCCTCTCGTAGTAAGACTAAAGCTTGCCCCTCTTCTAAGATATATCGGGGCCTTAGGGATATACCCTTAGGCCTAGAGAGGGGTTGTCGGGGACTAGTTAGCGACTAATAGCCGAATAGTCCCCGAGCTAAAATGCATTATCTATCGTACATATATCCCTATCTCTCGGCTTTATAGTTGCGCGGGTAGCTGCGTTATAAATGTAGTAACCGTCGTAAGCGAGCTTAAGGTGCTAAATAGATACGACGGGGTAGATCCTAACTTAGCTCGGGAGTATAAGTTCCGCCGCGAGGTTATTAACTATACGCTTAATAACGAAAGGGCCTTCTTATTGCCGCGACTATTTCTTTAGCGGCTGGCTAGGCTTATGATAGCCCGTATATAACTTTAAATAGACCTTATTACTAGCTTTAAGAAGAACCGGCCGGTGTTTCGCGTTATGCCGCTGCTTAGCCTTTATAGCGGCTAGGTCTATAGCTAGGCTCGCTTATCTACGGATAACTTCTCGTAAGTAGGGCAATTCGTCCGTAGTAGTGCCTAGGATATTATCGGCAGCTTCTAATAGTCTACGCATATTAAAGCCGAAGATAGATTTATAGGCGGAGATCTTCGTACTAGCGTTAAATGCCGTGTTTAGATTCTACTAGAGGGCGGGGATTATTATCTTCTAATCTAGGCTAGGATCCTCGATATAGGATATTCGTAGAGCGGTCTTTACGGTCTAGTTACACCGTTCGGTAAGCCCGTTAGCCTATAGGTAGTAAGCGGTAGTTATTGCAATTTTAGTGCCGAATGCGCTTTAGAGGCCTTTCTAAAAGTCGGATATAAATTTACGATCCCGGTCGCTAATAATAGTTCTTAGTATGCCTTAATCGGAAAGAAGCAACTAACGGGCTAGGCTTTAAGCCTAGTCCTTTATGCCGTACTTCGCGTTGCCTAAGATTAGTAAGCATCTCTTACTAGTTAGGCAAGTGACTATAAGAAGTTAGTTAAAGATATTAAAGCCTAGGATCTACTATAGGGAGCTTGCTAAAGGTAAGGGCGGTATATTAGTTATAAAGTCTATTGCGATACTTTATATTAGAAGTAGCGGGGGGCGAATAGGCTTATAGCTGCTAGCAAAGGTCTAACGGTCTATTTAGCTAAGGCAATAGGCTTTATAGGCCGCGATATACTTTTTTACCTAACGGGTGACTCCGCGAATTAAGTATATCTTAAGGTCTTTAATTATATAGACGACGCTGAAGTAGTTCTTATTATTATAAGCTGCCGAGATTATAGATAGGACGAAGGCGTTAGGGATATATAGCTAAGTAAAGCCGTCGGGGCTTTTATAGTATAGGAGCTTATCGACTATAAAGAACGGTATGCCGCGGCGTTTAAGCTACGCTTTTATCCTTGCTATAGAGTTAGTAACTATAGCTCCTTCTAGGGGCGAGGAAAGACTCTCGATAGCGTCCTCGCTATCCGCGATTATCTAAAGTATTCGCTTATAGTAAGAGTTATTATCGTAAGCGACGGCGAATTCCTCGTGTTTCTTAAGAGCTATAATAGCTTCGGAGGCTATAAGCATATCGTTAAGTATAGTAAAGTTAGGGCGGCGACGGTTAAGTAGCTAATCGGCCTCCTCGGCTAGTAAGCGACTAAGGGCGTCGGGAATAAAGTTCTTTTTACTAAGGAGGTAATAAACCTTAATATCGTACTTAGAGAGATAAATTAAGGCTATAACTAGGCGACGGTTAGCTCGGTCTATACTAGAAGTATTAAGGGTCTTCTTAGCGACGATCTGCTTAGTCGCGGAGTAATCGGTTAAGACTACGAGCGGGAGGGTTAATAACTATACTATAGTGCGTATCTTCTTCGTAGCCTATATAAGATAAGCGACCTTTAGTTCTAAGGGACTATAGGACTACTCGGCTCTCGTTAGAGTATAGGAGAGGAAGTAGATAGGCATAATAGCTTTAACTAGAATAGGCTAGCCTAGCTGCTAAACGGTGCCGTTGCGGAGATAGAAAAAAACGGCTGTAAAGTCTTACTATAAGGAGGCGTTAATCTAATAGAATAGCCTCTTCTATAGGTCTATATAGTAAATTATACAGCTAGAAGTAATTTCCTTCTAAAGGGAGGCGAAGGAGGAAAGCTCGGCTAAGGTCGGCTAGAACGATATAACTCGCGTATAGGACTTCCGCTTATTAAGGTTCCCGTTCTTAACCTTACTAATTAAGCGACCTTAAGCTAGAAGATTAGTCTTACGATCTTATAGAAGGGCAATAGAGGCGCCTTAGTACGGGATAAGGTTGCGAATATACCCTATAGCGCTAATATAGTGTTTAAGAGCGGCGAGATTATTAGGAAATAGAAGCTTTATAAAGGCGGTAAGCCTATGCTTCGTAGTGCTTATCCTAAACGCGTCGATACGAAATCTAAGCAACTCTACGGAAGGGTAGCCGATCTAGCTCTTAGTAGGGCTTATAGATAGATTAAGCAATACGAAGAGCTTAAAGATAGCCTCGAGATATTAAAAGTATTCCTCTTCTATAGCGGAATAAATAATAATATTATTAATAAACGCGCGGCTATAGCCTTAGTGCGGACGGAGAACTTAGTCTATATAGCGTTATACGTACGCTAGGCTATTGCGGAAGCCGATAGGTATAACTATTAAGCGCTCTAGACCTTAATAACTCGTAATAGTAAACCTACCTTAATGCTTAAGTTTAATTTAAAACTAATAGAAGAAGGCGGAAGCGTCGATAGTAGTAATAAAATAGGCGCTTAAGAGTTTAGCAATAATAAAGCTTTATAGCGGTAGAGGGTAAGAGTCTAGGATAGTAATACTATTAACGGCACGTAGGTTAATAACGACTTAGCCTTTAGTCTCGCCTTAGGCTATACGCAAGACTATAAAAATAGGTGCTACGAACGGCGTAGGCTCGTCGGCCTACTCTAAGCGACCCTACTTATAAAGTAGGTTAAATATATCGTTAATAACCTTCCTATTGCGAAGCCCTTATAGGTAAGGCCTTTAAGCGACTCGTTTTTTATGCTAATTGTCGATTAAAGGGACTATTAATTCCTTTCCGGGTTTTATAACGGCGGTGCCTATATCTCGCTAAAGCTAGGAGTATTTTCTAAGAAGCTTCTTAACGTAGCGTACGAAAGAAGGGCTATAGTCGAAAATATAAATCCCTTCCTTAGTGCATTTTTCTTAAAGCTCCGGTAGGCGCTAAACGTGCGTTTAGTATAGAATATAGCTAGAGAAGGGATCCTCGATTCTATCCGCGGCGTCTGTCTTAATAGCTACGGCAGCTGCCGTTACGTTAGTAGCAGCTGCTATAAGGTTCTAGCGAACCTTAGACTACTTAGCGGGTCTTACTAAAGAAGCTATAACGTAGGCGTAGATAGAGTCGGATAGCGAAGGCGTTAGAGAAATGCCTAGAATAAGAGCTTCTATAGGCTGAGACGGGGCAAGAGCCTATAGGCACTTAAGGACTTCCTAAGTAAGCGGAAAAGTGCTCGTAACGTTAACCGATAAATTAATAAAAGAAGCAATAGTAGTAATAGCGGTTCTTATAGAGGAGGATAGTATAGTAGCGGCTCTAAGAGTAAGCAAAACTGCCGTAGCTAGCGTTAGAGCCTTTATAGCTAATTTCTAAGATAGGGCGGTAAAATAGCTAGACTCTTAACACTCTTATATCTAGCTAAGCTTCTGCTTACGCTTAATAATAAGGTTAACATTCGTGCTATTAGTAATAAGGATAGTAGGAAGAGATTTAGCATCGACGATACTATAAATAGCATTAGCGTAAGAGGCGAAGAAAGTGTAGGTATAGTCCTTAGGAAGTTCTTTCTAAGAGGTAAGGACTATAAGGGTAGTGCCGGGTAGTATAATAGTCTTTCGGACGGCTTAAATATAGCGAATAACTTCGCGGGGCTATTTATAGATATCGAATAGGATTTTAAACCTATCGAGTACTCTAATATAAATAACCTCTTTATTATAATTAAGGGATCCTCGGTATAGCTTAAGGAAGGCATTGCCGAGAAGTACGCCGGCCTTTACTTTAGAGACCTAGGCGGAGTAGGTAAATTTAGCTATAGCTGCTTAAGCGGTCGGGCTAGCTATAGTACCGCGCGTGTAGAAGGAGAACGTAGCCTAGTCTTCGCAAAAAGAGCGACCGTTAACTCCGTTAATAGTAACGGGAGGCTTTTTCTCGACGGTATAGTTAAGAGTCTAAAGAAGGTCGCGATTAATTATAGGCTTACTATAGCTAGAGTCGGGGCAAACTTAGACTTCCTGCCTACCGGGTTAGGTAAAGACCTTAATCCTTATATAAGAGTATAAGTACGGCGGGGAATCCTAATCCTACTAAGGCTCCTTGGCTTTAGCTTTTAGAACCTAATTTAGTCGGGGTGCTATAGTTAGCGCTACGTGAAAAACAGGCTCCTTAATAATAGGTGCGGTAAGAATAAGCTCTAGGGCGGCGGGGGCATTAGGCTTAACAACGACGGGATTAAAGACGTTCCCTATAGTAATAGGAGGGGATTTCTTATACCTTAGACGGAGGTAAGAGAAGAGGGCGTTACGAGAAAGAAAAGAGGCCTTATAAACCTTATAAGTTAAAGGCTTAAGTACGCGCTCTTTACTATAGAGCTACTGCTTAGATATATAGCAGTTAGCACGTATATACTCCTTAAGCATAGAGGTAAGGGCGAAGGTACGGTCGTAGGTGCTATATTTAAACTTACCGGCCTATTAAGTAGGGTAGCGGGAGTTTATATAGCCTACGAAGTTAGCCTCCGAAGAGGCGTAAAAGGACGCATCGTCCTAAGAGTCGTTTAAGTATAGCTCGTTACTAGCTTCGTCGCCGCTAGGAGTAGTCTTCTTATCGCTTTAATATTTCGACTTAAAACGCACTTTCTTCTTATTATTATTACCCTTATATTTACCTTAGCGGTATTCTATTCGGTTGTCTTATCGGTCGTCCCGGCGAGGGTAACGCTTATCGTAGCGTAGTAGGCGTAAGCTTAATTAATTACGGTTATTACTTAAGCTTCGTCCTTTAGGACTACGGTTGCGATTATAACCTTAGTCCCGATCCCGACGGTTACTTTAACGGTAGTTATTGCCTTAGTTACCTTAATAATAGTTATTACGACGATTATTATAACGGCTACGATTATAGTTACCCTAACGGTAACTATTGTTATAGCGATAGTTATCCTAACGATAGTTATTATCCCGATAGGAAAAGCTACCGCGGCGAGAACGGTCTTAGTCTCCGGAGATATATAGCTTAAGGGAAGCTATAATAAAGGGCTTTCGTTCCTTAATAATGCGAATCTATTTATCGATCGGGGTCTTCTTCGTAGGAATAGGAAGAAGCGAGGAGATCTAGACGGCAATAAGAGGATAGATAGCCTTAATGATTTAGGCATCCTTGCCTATCTTAAGTTAGCGGGCGAGCGAAACCTTTCTTTAGATATACTACGCGAGAGTAATAGAGCTAAAGGACTATATAGATATCGTATACCTTTCCTTATAAAGTTCCTTTAAGACGTCGGCGTTAGGACGCTTAAAACGCTTAGTTAAGAACTTATAGAAGGTTCTAAGAGGGGAGGAACTAAGGATATTACGTTATTCCGCTATAAGCTTACTTATATACTATATAAGAGCTCCTCTTACTAAGAAGGAGAGGTAATATAGGCAAAGGGCGAATAGATCCTCGTCCTAATAGATCCTTAGACGCTTTATAAAGAGATAGACGTTTGTATAAATATTCTTTCTATCGCTAAGAGCGATAATGCCTAGGTTCTTCGGATTATGCTTATCTAGGTTAAAAGTACTAATATTATCCTGTTTAAGGCGTTTAGTAATAGCCTTATCGTTATAGGCCGAGGAGGAGGTATAACTCGCCTCGCGGTGCTTACGTAGGTTTAGATAGGACTTTAAGGGGCGGCGGATAAAACTATTATCGGACTTAGATAAATTATTATTATTATTATTATTATCTAAATCCTTTTATCGACGAGAGTAAAAGGCCTAAGAGTACTTAGATAACTTAGACTAAAGAGAATAATATAAAACCTAGGGTTATTCCTTAGGGTAATACTATTGTCTAATAGAGCGCTGCTTAGATAAGCGAAGTATTCCTTACGGACGAAGAGAAGGCTATTCCTTTAATTAACCGTTAGAAGGGTCTCCGTTGATTATTTACGGGTTAAAAGGCATAGCTTAGACTAGCGGATATACTAGAGTTATTATAGCGTAGAGAGAAGTCTTATTGTCGGGAAGCTCGCTTATAAAACGAAGATATAAGCGAATTCCCTTTCGCTAAGTATTAGCGTGCTATAAATGCTTTTCCTTTACGGACGAAAGATCTAAGATATCGAAGATAATCTCCGACTTAAAGGCTAAAGAGCCTAAAAGAATATAGGCTTGCTTTATATATATTACGTCTATATTAGTAAAGGTTTTAATAACCCTTTCCGTAGGCAGTGTCTTAATTAACTTAGAGTAGCGGACGGCCTATTTTAATAGGTTATTATAATCTCTATCCTCTATAGCTAGTATAGTAGACTGCTTACGTAGTACCTTAGTCTTTAAGGATAAGCGAGGACGACGGCGGGCGGGAGGAGGAGGATCTTTATAATTACTCTTAGAGTCCTTAGAGGGAGCGGCGCTATAAACACTATCCGGCGGGGCATATTCTTATATCGGCAAGCGAGGGTAGGAGTCGTCTAAGCGAGATATAGACGCTATAGCTTAACGGGCTTCTTCGTCCCTAGCTATAGTAATAATAGCTTAATAAAACGAGGGAAGAGGGCGAAGAGGTCGATAGATAGAGATAATAAGGGATTACGAAGAAAGAAGAGTTATAGGAGAGGAGAAAAGTCTATAGTAGGAGGTATAGGGTGTTTTAATTTTAGCGTAGGAATAGGTACGCGTAGGAAATTAAAAACATAGAGAGAAAATTTTTCCTTGCGGCTAATTACGTAAGGACTTAAAATAGAGAATTAGGCAGTAGGCCCTAGTTTTAATAATGCTTAGAAAGGCGAGCCTCGTCGGATCGTAAGGCTTATATTAGAGGTTATATAGGCGTGCTAGCTAAGGTTGTATAAGCTAGTTATACTATAGGTATTAGGAGCCTTTAAGCGGCTTCTAATAAATAGCGAGAGCTTTAAAAAGCTCTTAGAGAACGTGTTATAGTAGAGCGAAGCTTTAAAGATAGGAAGGGCGTTCCTAATAGTAGCTTTAAGGCAGAAGGTATAGAATTACTACTAATTTAATACACTAGGCACTAAGAATATATATATAAAGAAGGATGCTTCTATTAGGTAGGCGTAAGCCCTAAGAGCTAGGAATAGCTCCCTGCTATCTTATCTATAGCTGATTACATTAGCCCCGGTATATAGCATAGAGGATGCTTTATATATATTATATACTAAAGTAGAGACGGATAGGAAACTATAAACGTATAATAAGAAAAGCAAACTTATCCTTATTAGTAAAGAGCTTAATATAAGGGATTAAGCGTCTTTAGCCAATAAAATCCCCTAATAGAATTTAGATATTTAAAATATGCTTAGCAAACTAGATAATAGATAGACGGGTGCCGTTATAAAGACCCTGCTTAGGATCTAAGTTATAGAGTAGAATAATAGGGCATCCTATCTTAAGTTTAAGCCGGGTAGGAGGGATAGAGGGAAATTAAAGGGAGGAAATAAACTTAAGGGAAAGCATATATATAGCGCTATCGGGGTCACAAGCCCTATTTTTAGCCGTAGTACTTATAAGAGATAGATAGACCGAGCTTAGAAAATAGGCTAAGACCTTACTATTTAAGACCGTAATATTCTTATTTATTATTATAAGAATACAACGGTCTGCGAGAAGTATAAGCTCGAAAGGGGCTTTACGTAAGAGAGTATCCGGATAGACCCTTAAAAAGAAATCCGGTAGGGAGACGTCCTTATAGATAGAAGGCAACGGTATAACTAGCCTATTTAAGTCTACCTTATAAGGTAATTCGCCTAGCTATTAAATAAACTCGTGATTTTCCGGCATAGCACCTTAGACCCGTATATTCTCCGTAAGGTAACGGACCTTTAAGCCTAGCTAAAGATAGGAGCGTTATAAGCATGCCGAAATAATCTAGGCTTAAGAACCGTTTTAGACTATAGGAAGGATTTATGCAAAGTCTTTACTAAAGACGGTAGGTATACTATTAAACAGGAGGTTGTTTAAGCGTAGGTCCTAGAGGGTACGGTCTATAGCCTCGAAGTAGTACTTATGCTATATAAGGACCTCGTCTTAGATAATAAGAGAAGTCTGCTATAAGAGCTTACCCCTCTATAAATTTTGCCGTATATTATATATCGAAGTCGAGTTAATCTATATCGGTATCTTAAAATAAGAGTAGGCTATACGGCTACCGGGAAGCAATAGTATAGCGATGCCGGATAAAGCAACGTAAAGAATAATCTTGCCTTAAGCTCGGTAATAAGCTATAAGTCTACGGTATAAAAAGGTCTTCCCGGTGCCGCTTAGCCTTTATAAGAAGAAGGAAGCGGAAGCCGGAGTATTATTAATAGTAGAGATATACTCGTCGAAAAAACGGCGCTGCCCGTTATTAAACATACGGTAGGCATCCTCGTAGGTTAACTATTGCTCGACTAAGTCGTAAGAATACTCGTGACGAAGGAGAGGATTAGACTTTAAGTCGTCTTACTAATGCTAGAAAGGGGGAAGGCCGAAATCCTATAAAGACTTATCGGCTTCTAATAGAAGCTAGTTAATAAGAAATAGGCCGTAGTCGAGATATAGGGATTAGAGATCCTATAGAAAGGCGAGGTCGTAGCGGCGTAACTAGTGCGAGAGGTTATCGTATAGCTGCTCCGCGAATTCACGCTATAAAGCAGCCGGGTTAGAGATATACTTAGTCTATAAATATATAATAAAGAGCCTACGCAATATAAACCCTATTTTCTAGACTAAGGCCTCTCTAAAGTAAGACGACTAGCGGGTATTATCTTCTAAAAGGCCTTTAGCTAAACAAGCTATACGGAAGGTAGGGTATACCTAGCCTTTAAAGGTACGTATATGCTTAAATAACTAGAAGCTAGGCATAGTTGTAAGAAAGAGCCGTAGGTAGTATTTCTCCCTAGCAGTAGGGGGAATAAAGGCTATACGGCTAAGAAAGCGTCCTCTTTATTAGGGCTACTACTTAAATAGGCTTTAGTCCTTTTTAAAAACAAAGGCAGTATAGAAATCGGGATATAGGATCCTACGGCCGTGTTTATTTACTTAGTTATAATCGAAGAAGGCTATAAGTTCTATTTTATAGCGCTCGGCGATATTCTAGACCTCTTTTATAGATGCGTCGTCTAGGAAATATATTGCCTACTCGCCCTTAAGATATATAGGTAGACGGATAACCGGGGGGTATTCCTTATAGACCGGAAACTTAAAGAGCTATATAACCGCCTTAGCTAAAGAGACGTAACGACCCTACCTATATGTTTCTATCTCGTTATTTAGTACTATATTACCGACTTATAAAGTAGTTCTATCTAGCCCTTTATAAATATACTTATAGATATATTTAATCGCTTTAACTATCGTATAGATCTTAACGTTAATATACGTATTATACCTTAAACATAGGTATAGGCTATATAGCATAATATATCGGTTATTAAGCTAGACTTCCCGGCCGTTTGCGCGGCGGACTATAAACTATCTTATATCCCTACGCTTATAAATAAGGTACCTATCTTTTAGGACGATTATTTCCGCTATAAACGGCTTTAGGAATCGCTTTAAGCACTATAAGGGACCGTTTCCTTAGGCCT
Organism: Ophiocordyceps sinensis; assembly: GCA_012934285.1. Taxonomy (NCBI): domain Eukaryota; kingdom Fungi; phylum Ascomycota; class Sordariomycetes; order Hypocreales; family Ophiocordycipitaceae; genus Ophiocordyceps; species Ophiocordyceps sinensis. Next base: position 14,382,884 of record JAAVMX010000003.1, read on the forward strand.
ATATATATAGTAATCGTAGGTTATTATCCCTATAGGGACTATAGGTTAATTAAGACGTAATAATCCCGCGTAAGGTGCCTATAGGGTCTTTTTCTAGCGTAGGAATCTCTGCTTAAATAACTTTATCGATGTTTATTAGTATTTTATAAAGTCTAACCGTTGCCGCCGTAAGGAAGAGAAGGATATGCCTATAGGGGAGGCCTTATTTTTAGTACTCGATAGTTTAGATAATATTAGTAAAGGTGCTAAATAGACTATTTCGTAACTCTACGTTTATAGCCTAGCACTTACTATTAAACACGCGCCCGATAATATTAAGGCGGTCTAATATAGTCTAGCTAGCTTAAAGCTCCCTCTTAATCTCGACCTAGTTTAGATTTACTATAACTATAATAAAAAAGGTTAGAGGTCTAAGTACCTATATAATCGCTATAAAATCTTAGTAGCATTAGGCGATAAAACGGTCCCCTCCGATATATATCGCGGGTAGTATAACCCGTTAGCTTATATCTACGGCGTCTTTATCTTTAATAGAAAGCTAGTCCTAAATGCCGTTATATAGGTCCGCTCGGAGGTTAGCTTAATAGTTCGTTAGCTCGTTTAGCTTAATTTAGTCTCTAGCGGCCTAAAGGTCGACTAAAAATTATTAAAAGAGACGACTAAAAGCAAACGGGACCGTAAACTACTCGCGGCGAGGGTAAAGGATATACTAGCAATAAGCCCGCTACCTTAGACGACTATTAGTACGGCCTTAGTCGCGTAAGTCCTATAACTATAAACCTTAGTAAAAACTAAGATCTCTATAGGGTAAGAGCAACGGGTAGGCGAGTAGGAGATACGATATATAGTAAGGGTATACCGTATAGAATACCCGTTTATAACTATTTTAGTCCCGCTCTACTAGCACGACGTCGCGGAAACTAAGTTTAGCGTATTCGTCCGGAATAAGGACTATAACCTCGTCTACGGTAGGTAAATTCTCACGGCGCCTATCTACACCGCTTTCTAAGATTAAACGTAGCTACGAGCTAAGCACTACCCTTACTGCTCTTTCGCTAGCCCGGAAACGCTTACGGGCGGTAAGGTAGATAGAGATAAACGGATTTATCTTATAGAGGTATTCCGTAAACTTTATTAAGAATCGGTTATCTAAGTCTTAGTTAGAGATCGACCTAATTTCGGATATATAAGTAAGGTTATAGAAATAAAGCTATATATACTAAAGGCCGTAACTAAAAGCGGCCTTAAACGGCCTAATCGTATAATAAAGTATGCCGTAGATCTAAAAGTCTATTAAGCCCTTAGTAATAACGCTATAGGTTATTAGTATAGTCTTAATAAACGTAAAGGCAAATATATTATTATAACGGCGGAGATTCTTCCGGAAAGTAGATCCCCGCGGATAGATTAAGAAGAGGAGGTCTTATAAAAAGTACGGGATATCTTTAAATAGTAAGAGATCGACGTCCCTTTAGTTATAATAGCTCTTAAACTTAGGGTCCGTAAGTATAAAAGACTAACGAATTAGTATATACGTAGTATTATTATATAATAAGAGATAAGACTTATAGACAGCCGCTTAGCTGCCTAATAAAACACGCTATAGAACGTATATACTATATTCCGTGGCTTAAGATCGGCATATAGGACTAATATTAGAGAATCTAGTAGTAATTAAGCTAGAAAGGAGGGTAGTAGAATAGGTAAGAGTAGGAGCTAAAGTATACCGGCAGGCTACTATACTACTATATAGCGTCGGCGAGGCTATAGTATAGCGCGAGGCTAAGGAGCCTAACGCAACTAAGTAACGCGTGCGTTACCTTAGATTTCCTATAGTAGCTGCCTCTAGCACGTAGTTATATAACGAATATAGGTAGAATATAGGGCGCTATTACGTCTTATATAAAAGCTTATAATTAGTAAAGACTTACGATAATCGGAGCAATAATAACTAAGTAAGGAGTAGTTAGGCATTACGACGGGTAATAAAGGTATAATAGTTAATAGTAACTATTAAGTAAATAGTTAATAAGTAAGACTATAAAAGGCGTAAAAGGGGAATATAGCAATAGACGGGTATATACGGCTTACGTCGTATGTATATAAAGCCTATAAAAAGGTTATCTATAGCCGTAGCTAATTAAAAACGTAGGCTAGCACTAATAGAAATAATCCCGGTTATATTAGCACGCGTATAGAAATAGGCTATAAAGGCAAATAGAATGTTTATAGGTATATCCCTTCCCGCTATTCTACTACGACTACCTAAGTATAGCGCTAATCCCCTTACCCGGGAAATAAAAATACGCAAAAATACCTAAAAGCGGGCCCCGGGGCGTTAAGGGCAAAGTATCACAATGGGCTATAAGGCTAACGGGGCCGCGGGAATTTGTTAGTAACCGTCGAGCAGATCCACCGTTGCTTGCGTACATAGTAGACTCCGTACAGAGCCGCTATATCTTGCTCCGTGCCGGCTTCGGGGCAGATGCTCTCGGCCCCGCCCGCTTGTGGGCCCGGCAGCTAGGTAGCCATGCAATGTTCCGACGCTCGGGACAGTGCCGAGTTGCTTCTGTGCGGATCAATCTACTCGGCCATGTTGATCTGCAGGCGGACAGCGGAGGGTGTGACCTCACATGGCACTGGCCCCGAGTCAGCGAGGCTGAGTCGCCCCTGAAGCTAGAGGCTCGTTCAGTCAGACAATCAGGATTGAGGAGTGGAGGGACGCTTGAGAGGATGCCTCCGAGGGTGAGTTGGCAATCGCAAGCACTTTATCTGTGGTGTGACCAGAGGGAGGACAGACTGCCACGGCCGCCTGATGGATTTATAAGATGGTGGTCAAGGAAAGGGGATGATGTATCAACAATGCGGGCGGGTAATGGCTCACCTAACTCGTATCCGTACCAGTACCTGGGACGAAGGCTTTGGTGCGTGGGCAAGTTGACAGCGTGGCTCTTTGGACGAGGTTGCCGGAGCTTACCAACTTAGGTAGGGGTCGCAAGTCTCAAGTCTCACCCACCACCTTGTTGATCTACTACAAGTCCTAGTACCTTACCAACAGCACACACCACCATTGATCGCCTTCTCCCCCAGAGCTACTCGTTATGCTCGGGGCGAGAGAGTACATACATACATACCAACTGGTGGTGGTAAGAAATGGCGGCAACCTCCACTGAAAGCAAGAATACAGGAGGCACTGCACTGCACTCTAAGACAATGCCCTGTGCCTGCGCCGTGATTGACCGCCCACTTGTAGGGCCCGCGGGCGTCGGCCGGCATGCGTCGGGGGGGTAGTACTAGTACATGTACTAACTCGTACCTGTCACCCCCTCGCGGGCCAAAAAAAATAAAAAGGGACACTTGTCCAATTGAGACGCCACCCCCCAAAAAAGGGTACAAAACTCTCATATCCCGTCTCTGCCCTCCTCCTTTACCCTCTGCCCTCCGTCCCCCCTTTCCTCCTCCCGCCATCCACGCTCTGCTCGGCTGCTGGGCTCCATCATCCGGCTTCTTCTGCTGCTCAACCAATCCCCAACCAGCCCGAAGACTGACGAGAGAGAGCAAAGCCACCGCTCGCCATGTATCAGACGCGCCTCGCACTGGGCCTCGCGGCCGCCCTCGCTGGCCTGGCCACGGCCGAGTCTTCAAACGTCACGCAGCTGACGGGCAAGACGTTTGACGACTTCTTCAAACCCGACAATGTCAAGCTCGTCCTGGCCGAATGTAGGTTGCCCAGCATGCTCGCAACCACAGCAACCTGCCTGCTGACCTGGTCCAGTCTACGCTCCCTGGTGCGGCCACTGCAAGGCACTGGCCCCCGAATACGAGGTTGCTGCCAATACCCTCGTCGAGAGTGGCATCAACCTGGTCAAGGTTGACTGCACCGAGGAGGCCGATCTCTGCCAAAAGTATGACGTCGAGGGCTATCCCACCCTCAAGGTCTTCCACAGCCTCGACGACTTCAAGCCCTACAACGGCCAGCGCAAGGCTGATTCGTGAGTATTGCCAAGCCGAGCCATCCCAAGCCATCTGGCCGCCCCCGCTAACTGGTGCTCCACAGCATCATATCCTACATGACCAAGCAGGCCCTGCCCGCCGTCTCCCTCTTGACCAAGGAAACCCTCGACAAGTTCAAGACGGCCGACAAGGTCGTCATGGTCGGCTACTTTGCCGCTGATGACAAGGCGTCCAACGAGACCTTTACCTCCGTCGCCGAGCAGCTCCGTGACGAGTACATGTTTGGCGCCACAAACGACGCTGCCGTTGCCGAGGCCGAGGGCATCAAGCTCCCCTCCATTGTCCTTTACAAGACGTTTGACGAGGGCAAGAACAAGTTTGAGGACAAGTTTGACATTGAAGCCATTGAAAAGTTCGCTAGGATGGCCGCCACTCCCCTTGTTGGCGAGGTTGGCCCCGACACCTACTCCGACTACATGTCTGCCGGCATTCCCCTGGCCTACATCTTTGCCGAGACCGAAGAAGAGCGCAACAGCCTCGGCAAGGAGCTCAAGTCTGTTGCTGAGAAGCACAAGGGCAAGATCAACTTTGCCACCATTGACGCCAAGCAGTTTGGTGCTCACGCCGGCAACCTGAACCTCAAGACGGACAAGTTCCCCTCCTTCGCCATCCAGGACATTGCCAAGAACAAGAAATATCCCTTTGATCAGGAGAAGAAGCTCAGCCACGACAACATCGCCGAGTTCGTCGACGAGTACGCCGCCGGCAAGATTGAGCCCAGCATCAAGTCGGAGCCCATCCCCACCAAGCAAGAAGGCGCCGTCGTCGTCGTCGTCGCCCACAACTACGAAAAGGTTGTCCTCGACGAGGACAAGGACGTCTTGGTCGAGTTCTACGCTCCCTGGTGTGGCCATTGCAAGGCTCTGGCGCCCAAGTACGAGCAGCTCGCCTCGCACTACGCTTCGAGCGAGTTCAAGGACAAGGTCGTCATTGCCAAGGTCGACGCCACCGCCAACGACATCCCCGACGACATTTCTGGCTTCCCCACCATCAAGATGTACCCCGCTGGTGCGAAGAAGGACCCCGTCACCTACAGCGGCTCCCGCACCATTGTGGATCTCGCCGAGTTCATCAAGGAGAACGGCAAGTACAAGGCTAGCGTCTCCATCAAGGAGGAGGGCACCGAAGAGGCTGCTCCTGCCGCCACCGAGAAGAAAGACCAGGACGACAAGACGGCCAAGGAAGAAAAGCAGGACAAGGAAGAGAAGATGGACGAGGAGGACCACGACGAGCTGTAATTTGGACTACGCATGTACGGTATCTAGGCCATGGACACGGCCATGTTGTGATGATTTGGCGGGCGCGGACATGCGCCTCATTTGAGTATCGGTGGTTTCATAGTTTCCGCGGTAGCATGGAATTTCATTGATGATCAACCTACGTGCCTAGCAGTTCCGGTTCACAGGACCGGCCGTGACACCAGTCTGTGAACCACACCAGTGGCGAATGACGATTCATCTGCACTTGCGACGGCCAACTTTGCCATAACTCGTCCCCCCTTTTCCATCGTCATATTGATACACGGACACGAAAAGTAGTGGCATGCTCAACTCAAGGCTCCGTCTGGAGCCGAGCGGGCTCAGCTAGCTGGATTGGATCCCACGACCATTCAGACCACATTCCCAGTGAGTCCCCTCACTTCTTGCCCTGGGTCTTGTCCTCGAGGTTCCTGACATAGTTGGCCAGGCGGGCGACGGAGGCTTGCAGAGTCTGGAGACGGCGGTCAGCTCCGAAGACGAGGAAGCACGCGTCGGGCTTGGAGGGTCCCTGAAAGGGGAGGCCTACGTAGATGTCCTCGGTGAGGAGGTCGTTGGAGGCCTTGTATTCCTGCAGGAGGTAGCTGTAGACGGCACCGCCGGAGAGGACGCAGCCGAAGAGGAAGCCGAAGAGCCTGGGGGTTGGCCGACGGTGTGGCATCGTGTCAGCGAATGCTCAGTTCCGTTCTCCCTCTCCCTCTCTCCCTCTCTCCCTCTCTCTCACACACACACACGCGCGGGCGCGCTCCAAACAACCAGGCCGACAGAGACTCACCCTCCCCGGAAAGCACCCATAGGCTTGCGCGAAGGCAGTGGCACGGCGGCGGCGTCGGGCATGCGCCTCGGCAGCGAGGTGTGCAGGGCGCGCGGGGCGGCGACGGCGACGAGAGCGGCGCGGGTGCTGGCGCCGGCACCGGCGGCCCGGAGGAGAAGTCTCGCGGGGCCGGGCATGGTTTGGCGAGATGGATGGCGGTGCGTCGTCGTCGGTGGTGGCGGAGAGGGTTGGATGTGTGTGCCCAGGGGGGGGTTTGATGGGATGGATGGGAGTTTGTCGGGCGGGAGCTGCTGGCCTGTGCTGGCTAGGTACCCGGTAGGTACTGGATACCTACCTACGAAGATGTGTCAAGAGGTGGTCTACGAGTTAGAGGTGAGCTGTTCTATCCTTATTGTGGTCTAACCTCTTCTCTTCAGGAGCTGCTACCTGCCGGGTACATACAACCTCATGCTGGGTGGGCAAGTTACGTTACGAATTCTTCCGGGCCCGGATGAATTAGAAGCCTTGCGAAACGGACACACAATACAATTTATCCGACGTCCATTTTCCATGCGCCACCCCACGGGTGAGATTATCACGGGCCCATCCATCCATTCCTGCCCCGCCGTCGCGCGCTGTCCTGCTCCTGATCCCCTCACAAAGTCTTGACGATGATGAACAACTTTGGCGTCATCGAGCTCGCCGGCGGCAAGACGACGGCGGCGCCAGGATGGGCCTATGTTCCAGACACAGGTCCAAATCCTGGTTCGGCCGGCATCCAGCCCGTGAACCGCAAACGAGCCCGCAACGCCCCCGGGGCCGGCCTCAGTCTCGGAGACCTCTCGGCGCGGCAGGAGGCCAAGACGCGCAAGGAAGTCGAGGCGCTGGACCGTGATGGCGGCAGGGATAGCTCGATTCCTCTGCCAGTCAAGAACGGGAAAGGTACGTTGAATGTGTCGGTGAGGCAGAGGCAACCTGACACTGACGAGAGAAGCCCAAGTCAAGTACACGCCCAATGTGCGCAAGATCATGCAGTCGCAAAAGACGTTTGCGAACCACCTCGACGACTTCCTCGCCATGCAGGCCCTTGCCGACGCCACCTCGAACGCCCACAGCGGCATCTCCAGGCCGAGCGGCTCGGGGCCGAGCAGCAACAAGCGCCCGGCGCCGGGTAAGAAGGAGGCGCCTGCGAAGCAACTTTCCAAGACCGAAGATACGCCAACATTGGTCGACGCCGATCTGATCGTCCCAATCCTCCCGCCATCGAGTCGACCCGGCCCGGCCGCTCACCCCGAAGACAACAACCCGTTGCTCGTGTCGCGCGTGCCCGAGATGCCTTCGGACGAGGAGCTGCGGAAACTGCTGGCGCATCCACCGCTGACCTACCTCGAGGCCCGTGGAACTTGGGACGACTTTTACCCGACTCGAGTCTTTTGCGAGGTGTGCGGCTATTGGGGCCGAGTGCGATGTATGAAGTGTGGGACGAGGGTCTGCGCGCTGGACTGTCTGGAGACGCATAGGGAGGAGTGCGTAACACGGTACGGCCTATGAGGGCTAGAGACGACGAATTTCATGTTGAAACTGTATGGCACGGGCGTTCTTTCTCTTTCCCCTTTATTTGCCTTTTCTCATCATGTTTCCGCTTTCTTCGCCCCTCGCCAGATGAGGCCGGGACTTGGAATATGGCATCGATACCCGGCGCGTTCGAATACTAGCGTTTTGTCTTTTAGTACGGCTACATGGACTCGTTTTCAAAGAGCTTGGGTTTCCTTATGGGTAACCTTCTGGGCTTCAGATTTTGAACCTGGGTGTCGAACCTTGGTGTTCAAAAGAAAAGCGAGAGAAACTCTCAATGCGAAGCCGAGGATCTGCCGCTGCCCGATGTCGGTAATGCGCGCAACCTCAGAAGTACCTTGCGAGTCAGGCACTTCTGCCCCTCCACGCGACTTTTCCTCACCTGCAACCCAGAAGCAAGAATCCTCACCATGTCGTCTTCTGAACAAGCCGATGCCTCCAAGGCGGCCGAGAGCGCCCCCGCGCAGAGCCTCCCGTCGCGGCCCGCCAAGCAGCCCAAGGACAAGGGCCCCAAGGGCCCCAAGGGCCCCAAGAACGCAGGGCTCGAGGTTCGCCTAGACCCCCCCCCCCAGGGCTTCAACCTCTGCGTTGCCGTGCCATTGTGCTGAGATGATGACAGCTTTCGACGCCCCCCGAATTCATCCAGCACCGGCTTGACATTTTTGACAAGATCAAGGCTCGACAAGACGCCGAGATTGCCGGTGCGTGGTCGCGACGAGCCCCCGTCCTGGAGCCCGACTGACAGGCGTCAAACAGCCAAGCCGCGTGAGGAGATTACCATTTCGCTCCCCAATGGCAAGGAAGAAAAGGGAACCTCGTGGGAGACCACGCCCGGCGCAATTGCCAAGGGCATTTCGAAATCCCTTCTGGAGCGAACAGTCATCTCCAGGGTCGACGGAGAGCTCTGGGATCTCACTCGGCCCCTTGAGAAGAGCTGCAAGCTGGAGCTCATCGACTTTGAGGATAAAGAAGGTATGCGGTTTCTCGATCGACAGCCGTACACGCCGGTTTGGACTGACCATTGGAGTAGGCAAGAAGGTGTTCTGGCACTCCTCGGCCCACATTCTAGGTGAGGCGGCGGAAAAACGGTTCGGCTGCTACCTCTGCAATGGCCCCCCAACCGAGGATCCACCTGGTTTCTACTACGACATGGCCAATATGGAAGGGTATGCCCCTCTCCACGACCAAAAGGTGTCGCGTTCCTTGTGTGCACTAACAGACATGCAGTGCTGTGGTTGCCGACGAGGACAAGACGGCTCTGGAGACTCTGTCCAACTCCATCATCAAGGAGAAGCAGCCCTTTGAGCGGCTCGAGATGACCAAAGATGAACTCCTGGAAATGTTCAAGTACAGCAAGTACAAGGAATACTTTATCAGCCAGCGTGTGCCCGAGGGCACCAAGAGCACGGTGTATCGATGCGGGCCCCTTATCGATCTGTGCCGAGGACCCCATGTGCCTCACACGGGCAACATCAAGGCGTTTGCCGTTTTGAGGGTACGCTGCGGTCGATGCTCCTCTCCTGGCCTTGCTCTAATGGTGAGTAGAACTCGGCTGCCTACTGGCTCGGTGATAGCAAGAACGAGTCCGTACAGCGAATTGCTGGCATTGCATTCCCCGACAAGAAGCAACTCGAGGAGTACAAGACGTTTCTCGCCGAGGCTGCCAAGCGTAACCACCGCAAGATTGGCCAGGAGCAGAAGCTTTTCTTCTGGGACGAGATGTCTCCTGGTTCCACCTTCTGGCTGCCCCACGGCACGAGAATCTACAACTCGCTGATGGAGCTGATGAAGCGTGAATACCAAAAGCGCGGCTTCGTCGAGGTCATGACCCCAAACATGTACAAGGCAGATTTGTGGAAAGTGTCTGGCCACTGGAACCACTACGAGGAGCACATGTTCACCTTTGATGTCGAAAAGGAAAAGTTTGGCCTGAAGCCCATGAACTGCCCCGGCCACTGCAAGATCTTTGCCCACTCCGACGTCACCTACCGAGAGCTCCCCTGGCGCATGGCCGACTTTGGCGTGCTTCACCGCAACGAGTTCTCTGGCGCCCTGACGGGTCTTACTCGCGTGCGCCGATTTCAGCAGGATGACGCCCACATCTTTTGCACACTTGATCAGGTTGGTCGATTCAAAAGGCGGTCGAGCCCGCCTGGGAGCTTGAATATTGACGAGGCCGTAGATCAGGGCGGAAATCGAAGGTGCCTTTGAATTCTTGTACGGCGTCTACGGGCTCTTTGGCTTCAACTTCAAGCTGAAGCTCTCGACGCGCCCCGAGAAGTACATTGGCGAGATTTCGCTGTGGGACATGGCCGAGGCCAAGCTCAAGGACGCCCTGGACTCGTTTACGGAGAAGATTGGCGCCAAGTGGGAGGAGAATCCGGGCGACGGCGCCTTCTACGGCCCCAAGATTGACATCACCGTGTACGACGCTCTCCAGCGAGACCACCAGTGCGGCACCATCCAGCTAGACTTTAACCTCCCACGCCGGTTCAAGCTTCGATACGTGGCGGCAAAGGACGACAGCGGAGCCGCCACCACGTCCGACGACCCCGACTTGCCCGTGGGGTACGCGCGGCCCGTCATGATTCACCGGGCGGTGCTGGGGAGCTTTGAGCGAATGATTGGCATCCTCACGGAGCACTTTGCCGGAAAGTGGCCCTTTTGGCTCAGTCCGCGTCAAGTCCTCGTGGTGCCCGTCATGCCGGGCGTCAATGACTACGCGCAGGAGGTGCAAAGGATTTTCCACGACGAGGGGCTGTTTGCCGACGTGGACCTGAGCAGCAACACGTTCCAGAAGAAGATTCGCACGGGACAGCTCGAGCAGTACAACTTCATATTCGGTAAGCTTGGATCGTGATCGCCGCTGAGGGCCCTTTGCTGATGATTATGGACAGTCGTGGGTGCGGAGGAGGCTACGTCACGCACGGTCAACATTCGAAACCGCGATGACCAGAGCACGCAGAGCAAGGGAGAGCTCATTCCCCTGCAGGAGGCATTGGGCCACCTGGTCAAGCTGAAGGCGGAGAGACGACTCGAAAACAAGTGGTAGAGGGCGAGCGGCGGGAGCACCGGCTCGTTGGGGCTCGAGGACGTGGTCATGTGCGGGTCGAGGCCCACGACGTTGAGGCGTCACGGCGACGGGCAGGAACGCATGTGCTTGCGTGTACGGGATATAGGTGCTGGAGGGAGGCGTGCGTGGAGGGAGGCGTGAAGGAGAAGAGGAGACGCAAGGGCGTCCCGGCGTGTGCAAGGAGGATTCGGTGTTTGGGGAGAAGTTGGTCGCGTGCCAGTGGAGCCGAGGTAGGACCCTCTTTCACCTGCTGTCACCTGTGCGAAGGGGGGGAGCATTTGCCAGGTCGATTCTCTTGCAGCCCAACAGACGACTGCTTTTTCGGGCCTTTGCAACCCCTGTTGGCGGTCCGTACGAATACATGTATACCTCGGCCCAGGCATGGGGTGAGAGGTGATGAGAGACGAGGGAGCAGTGACGAGTAGTAAAAGGCATGTCAGCGAGGAAGCCGTGGGTCAAGTCTGACAGGCGATGGGCGGCCTCGTAGCTCCGTGTCGGGAGCGGCAGCGGCTTGGGCGGGCAGAGGCGGGCAGAGGCGGGCGCCAGGCCTAGGGCGTCCTGACGATGGGTCGTTTGCTAGGAGCACTAGTGAGGCTGGGACAGGCCGAGAGATATAGCTTGGCAGGGTATATGAGGAGAAGGCGACTAGGACGGTGGGGGTTCCGGGGATGGCACAGGAAGACGGGGACCTTTTCAGAGAAAGAAAAGGATGCGTCGGGTGCTTGGGACGGACCGGTGAGGAGCTGGGCTGCAGACGAGACGATGGAGGGGGTGAGCAGGGCGCAAGGCGGAGTTGAGAGAGGGGAAAGCGGGTGTGTATTCGTACTCGGTACTAGAGAGAAGTCGATGAGAAGGCCAAAGGGGGAGGCAAAGGAAGTTGTGGATGATGTGTCACATGTGTAGATGGCGAGGAGTGATGTGTAATAGGACGGCAGACAACTGTCAATGTGTGCATGTACGGCTGGCAGTTTGCCACGCGTGGCGAGTTGAGATGTGCGTTGGGCAATGCTGGCCGATGTCTCCTGATGGACGGCGTATCAGCCGAGACGGAAAGCGGCTCCGCTGTCGACTCTTGGTCTGGAGGCTGGTCTCGATGCCAAGTCGCTGCTCACTGCCAGGTTGGGGCGGACGTTGCAGCAGCGTGACCGAGTGAGGGAGGAGTTGATTGGGGAAAAGAAGAAAAAGGGGAGGAGGAGGAGGAGCCGGAACCGGAACGATAAAGGAAGAACGAACACATCATCTGTCATAAAGGACAAGAGGACCGGTGAGAGGAAAATCGGGGCCATCTGGGGGTGCGTGCCATGGTCTGTTTGCTGGAGAGAGCGAGCACTGGAGAGCCCAGGCCAAAGTACAGGCACGGTGTACAGGGTAGCAGGTGTGGTGACAGCCACGACGCGACCGTTGAGGGAGAGGATCCATTAGTGTTAATTGACCAAGTGGGCGTGCATGCATGCGTTTATCGAGATACACGTGTCGTGTGCAGAGAGCAATGGGGCTCAGACCTTTATACTTCGTATCCTCACCGAGTATCCGTATCCGTATCCTCTCCCTCTCGCTTTAACACATATGTACATGCGCTCTCGCTTTACCACATACATGCGTGATGCCACCGTTGCCTCCCCTTCGAACCCCGTTCGAACCCGTCGACCATCCATCTCCGCGGGCCAAGACGGAAGCGAACCCTCTTTTTGCTGTCCATCAAACACTCAACCCCATCCACACCCCCCACACCTTCAAGGGGCCCGGAACCAGTCCCAGCCAATGCCGTCTCTGTCTGATCCCCAGGTCGCGTACATATAAGTCGCCCGCCAGACACGCCCCATTTTCCGACAATACCCCCCTGGTGTTTGCTACTTGCTACACATGAAGCCTGCATGTGGCATCCAAAAAGCAACCCTCAAGCCACGGCGACGAAAGCGAGAGGTGACTTCTTGAAAAAAATCGAACCATCTTCGGGAATAAGAAAATGGGAAAATAGAAGCCACCACAACTACCGCGGCGCACCACACGCGCCACCCTCCAGGAGAGGGAAAAAAAAGATGGTTATTTACAACGTATCGGATCTTTAGAGGAAAAGCATCCGACCTCGCACGGATAGTAAGTTACATGCTGTCCATGACAGATCCGGTCCGACTGGCAGCAGTAGCTTCCTGCTTCTGCTTTCCTGCTTCTGCTACCGCACGTTCTAGTCTGCACCTCAGGCTCTCCGCGCCCCGCAACGCTGGTCTGCAGATACCTAGGGCCTATCATCGCGACCCAGGCGCAGCAGCCGCTCCCCCTCACCCAGGCCGCCTCTCGCCCCCCTTTGTCGCTGGGCACTTGAGCCATGCGACCTCCGCCGTCGCCGTCGGACTGGCCTCGCGACGACGTCGACGACAGAGACGCCCGCCTGCCGCAGGATGAATTGCAAGCACCTCGTCACTGGGACCTCAGCGCCGCCGCCTCCGCCTTGCCTCCCCCAGCAGCAGCCGCCTGTCACGCCGAGGCCCATCGCGTCAACGACGGCCCTCGTTACCTAACCTCGGCCGCCCCTGCGCCGCCCGACTCTGGTCCCGGCGGTCATGGCCAGGCGATTTCTCGCGACGAGCCTTTTCAATCCCACGACGCCCAAGACTGCGGCTGCGACGCCTCCTCCGCCTCCTCCGCCTCCTCCTCCTCCTCCTACGACTCGGACTCGAACTCGAGCGACGATCCCGCACACTGCCTTCAGCACCTCTCCGTCCCATCGGATCACGACCTAGACATAAGCGACAGTGACGGAGGTGCTCCGTTGGGCGATATCCTTAGCGCCACCGCCTTCTCCCTCAACCCCGACTCGGACTCTGGCGGCGACTTGGATGGATCCGACGTTCAAGACTGGTATACCGACGCCGACGACGATAATGACCAGCCCCCTCACTCGACTGCCCTCTACCCCAGTACTCACCAAGACAACAGCCAGCACACGCTCATCATGGACGATGAGCCACCGGCCCCTCCTTGGGCCAACGTCCCACCGACGCCTCTGCCGGCTGGCAACGTGCCGCATCAAGAGCCCGTCCAGGGCTTTGCGCCCCAGCCTCCCTTCTTTGACAACTTTGCCGACGCCTTTCCTCCCGTTCAGCTGAGTAATCCGAACCCGACCATCCTCGGCTCCGAGAACCTCGGCCTCGTCGACTTTCTCGGCGACTGGGCTCACGAGAGCTGCTTCACCTCGGGCACGAGGCCGCCGCCGCCGCACCTGTACCCTCTGTACAGGCAGGTTGGCGCCGCCGCTCAAGACGTGACGTATGCACATCTCCGAGGGGATGAATGTGACCTTCAGGGCCTGGACTGGACGTCCATGCAGACGACCCGCGACGACGTCAGGATCAGGCGCCGGCACACGTACAAGAACTATGTGAACCGGCGAGGATCCGACAAATGTGTAAGTGGCAATGGGCCCGTCCCTCGGCGGCGGCGCGAGTGAGCAGATGCTGACCTGAAAATTTGCCGATAGCGGCCCCGGGATCGCCGCATATCCTCCAGAGACAGCTTCTTCCGCTTCAGGAAAATGACGTTTCGCCCCGACGTCAGCCTCGCTCATTTCCAACTGCGAAGCGTGCTCGCGTGCCCGTCGTGGACACAGGCCTACTACTCGGGCCTCAACGGCATAGTCAGGATGAACCTAGCCTCCAAGGAGACGGGCTTGGCCCTGGACCTGCGCGAGTTTCCCGCCATGAGCGCCATGGGCGGCGTCGTTTCCACCCTGGACGCCGCCCATGGCGTCCTGATGGGTGGCACCTTCAGCGGCGACTACTGTATCCAGTCACTCGACTCGGAGGAATGCAAGGGCTTTTCCAAAGGGCAGATCTCGCCCGACGGCATCACCAACCACTTGCGGGTTCACACGCCCCGGCGGTCTGCGAGACCAGTGGCCAGCATTGCCAGCAACGACCGGGGCTTCCGCGTCTTGGACATTGAGACGGAGAAGCTGATTTCACAAAACACGTACGACTTTGCCCTCAACTGCTCGGCCCTTTCTCCCGACCGGCGGCTGCGGGTGCTGGTCGGCGACCATCCCAACGCCCTCATCACCAACGCGGACACGGGGGAGACGCTGCAGGAGCTCGCGGGCCACCAGGACTACGGCTTCGCCTGCGACTGGTCCGACGACGGCTGGACGGTGGCGACGGGCTTCCAGGACAGGGCCGTCAAGATCTGGGACGCCCGGCGGTGGTGCGACTCGAGCGGCGCGAGCACTCCGCTGTGCAGCATCAGGAGCGAGATGGCGGGCGTCCGTGGCTTGCGCTTCTCGCCGCTGGGGAGCGGGCGGCCGATACTGGCCGCCGCCGAAGAGGCCGACTTCATCAACCTGATTGACGCGCAGACGTTTGCCACCAAGCAGACGATTGACGTGTTTAGCGAGATTGGCGGACTCGCCTTTGCAAACGAGGGCCAGGACCTCAACGTGCTCTGCTGTGACGTCCACCGCGGCGGCCTCTTGCAGCTGGAGCGCTGCGGGGGCGGGCCCGACGCGGTGCCGGGCCGCGCGTGGCGGGAGTCGCGGCCCTGGCTCGTTGACGGCGGCCGGGACGGGCTGTGGCCTGACGAGTGGTCGCGCGACCGCAGGCCGACGCTGCTCGAGGGCCCCGACCCCTTTTGAGCGTCGTCGATGCCTTCCGATGACGACATGACGCCCTCGATCCCTTTCGACGACGACATGACGCCCTCGGGCTCCTTTCTCCACTGCTCGGCTCGGCACATACACATATACGTTGACTGAGACGAGGGCCTCTTCCTTTCATTTCTCTCTTGGGAGCGTCTTGCTTGCCACCCGTTGCGCTCCTCTCTCGGGCATAGCGAAGCAGATTGATACCGACTCTGATGCGTTTTCTCATTACACTCGTCTTGTTTCGGATTTATTCCATGGCCCAGATGCCCGAGGCCATGATGGACGCTGTGTTTTCTTTTGCGCTTTTGCCCATTGTGATTCATGGCTTGCGGCATTGGCCTCGCCACGGCGGCGGCCGAGCGACGGATCGGGGCATGATGAGGGTTTCCCAATTCTCTTTACTCTGCGTGACGGCGGCCGAAATAGGAGGAATATATGCGTGATTGATGTGACGGCGGTCATGGCTTGGAGGTGGCGCCGGGGAGCATGAGCCTGTATACATACGCTCGGCCTGAACTTGGGACTTTGTACGTACAAATGGGTGCGGTGGACCAACCAACGGCTCTCTGCCGTCGACTTGTCTCTTTCCCGGGCCATGCATACCGTCAACGGGCCGCTCGGGAGACACTTTACTATTACAGCGTAATGAACTAGATGCTAATCTAGATGCTAATAAATGTACATAGGGAGAGAGACGGACAGAGCCGGGTGTGCTGGGCGCGGCGGCCGAGGGCGAGACACGCGTACGCCATTACAAGCGCATCGATTGACGGCGACCAACAAGCGACGCTCTGACGTGTCGGCCGCCTCGGGGAGTGATGTCGTGGTGCATGTACGTTCGGCCAGGCCTATGTACGGGGAGCCGTGGCGTACTCGGATGTGCGGGCGTGCCTAGTAGGAAGCCTCGACGTTGAACGAGGCGGCGGTGCCCCAGCTCTGCTCGCAGCCGCACGCGCCGGCCTCCTTCCACATGTCGTCCTCGTAGGAGAAGAAGACGGTGTTGTGGCCCGTCGCCTCGCGGATCGACTTGATGGCTGCTTGCTGCTGCTCCTTGCCGGGCTTGGCCTCGCCATTGGCGTTGCCGCGCGTGGGCCAGCCGCACTCGAGGTTGATGACGTCGTGGCCGCACACCTGGGCCAGGTCGCGGAGCTGCGAGGCGACGAACTCGCCGGCCTTTTGGGGCGCGATGCCGGCGTTGAAGTAGGGGTGGATGTTGGCGCCCGTCACGTCGACCACGCCACAGATCTCCGACTTGACGTCGGGCCGCTGCCAGATGTTGAGCGTCTCCGAGATGGTGTACTTGCCCTTGTAGGCGGTGCACTTGGACTTGACCGTGGTGACGAGGTCGCGCAGCTGGCGCGGGGTGCAATGGCCGTTCATGATGGCCTCGTTGCCGACGACGACGAGGCTCACGAGTGCCCACTTGTCCCACTGGGACAGCTTATCGACCTGCTCCTTGATGGCGGGAGAATCGTAGCTGCAGCCCTTGTCCTTGACGAAGATGCCGACAATCATCTGAACCTTGTGCTTGTGGCACGCGTCGCCGACGTGCTCCAGGGTGTGGCAGTCGGTCGAGTAGACGCGGACCGTGGTGAAGCCCGCCTTTTTGATCTCCGAGATGTCCTTGTCCACCTGCTCCGACGACTTGCACTCGCCGGTTTTGGGCGCATAGGGGGTGTAGGTGATGCCGAAGTGGTCATTGTCGCTCACCAGCTTGGGGTTGCCGTGCTTGGGACCCGGGCTGAGCTGAGTGTGGGCAGGGGGAGAGAGCTCCTTGCGGGTCGGGGCGACGGGAACCTTGAGTGTCGATACGACTACGACAGGCACCTTTTCATGAGTCGGGGCAACGGGAACCTCGTTGTGTGTCGGGACAGGCACGTGTGACGACAAGGTCGGGGCAGCGGGAACCTCGTAAGTCGGCACAGCAATCTTCCTGTGCTTGGAGACGACGGGAACCTTGGCAGTGGAGAGAGGGGCCTCCTCCGTGGTGGGCGGGGCGGGGGCCTCGTACGCCGGAGCCGGGGGCGGCGGCGGAGGGGGCAGGACAGCCTTTGTGGGCCGGGGAGCGGGCGCCGGGGTCGTCGCGGGCAGGCCCGACCTGGTCAGGGGGCAGTAGTAGACGTAGCCGGTCTTGGTGACGGTGACGACCTGCTCGGGGGCAACGTAGGTGCCCGGGTTGTAGACCTTGGCGACGGGGCACTTGGCGTTGGCGGTGTCGACGACGACGCTGACGCCGCCGACAACGTGGGTGCCGGCGGTGGCCATGTTGGACTGGGCAGCGCAAACGGTGGTGGCCTCGGCGATGATGACGGTGGTGGCGGCAAAGGTGTGGACGCCAGGCGGGACCGGAGCGCCGGTGAGGGCGGGCTGCTGAGGGGGAGCGGGCTGCTGAGGGGGAGCGGGCTGCTGAGGAGCGGGCTGCTGAGGAGCGGGCTGCTGAGGCGCGGGCTTCAGGGGGATCGGGGTCACGATGGTGACGGTGGTGACTTCGGTAGAGATGGCCGTCATGGTCTTGGTGCCGGGAACGACAGCAGGAACGACTGTTGGCCATGTCAGTGAGCTGGCCTCGTCCCTCGTGGTGGCCCGTCAACAGCCCTCAGGCACTACGTACGGGTGGCCTCTCCGGTCACGACGGACCAGATGGTGGTGCATTCCGGCAGGCAGACTTGGCCCGTCATGTTGTCCCTCTTGGCGAAGAGGTTGCCGTGGCCATGGCCGTGGACAGCAGCACAGGCATCGCCGGCCAGCGCCGCCACGGCGACGGCAGCAAGTCCTCGCTTCATGTTGGATCAAGTAGTCGTCTCTTCCTGGCTTCGAGTCTTTCTGGGAAAAGGAGTCGTCGTGAGAAGAAAAGGTAAAGAATGCCCGCTGAAAGAGTGAAGCGGTGAGTTGGATACTGCAGTGAAGAGAAGGAATGGACCACGGCAGCGAGCAGAAGCCTTCTTTACGGCGATCCGTAAAGGGAGAAGAAGAAGAAAAGGGCAACGGGGGAGCGGTGGTTCATATTGTCATTATAGGGCCTAGAAGAAGTAATGTATGTGGAGTCTCGCCCAAGACGCTGTGATTTCCAGTGATTGATTGTCACTTCTTCGTACTTCGTAGGGACTCGCTCGTATACCCGTCGCCACCGCCATTGCATTGGCGCGAGCCATGTACCCGGTGTCCTGCAGCCATGTACCCCGTGTCCTGCAGGGCAGGGGAGAGAGAGACAGGGAGGGGGGCTGATGAGTCGGCGACGGGCGAACCAGGGGGAGCACCTACCTAACTCGTAGGTAATTCGTAGGTACCTAGGTAATCGCCTAGGCACCGTGCCGTGGCAATTTCCACCGGCCGAAAAGGGGTGGCCCCTGGTCGTGCGGTCTCTCTCTCAGCGGAGGGCCAACGGGTGAGTGACAGATGAGCACAGGTGAGTGAGTGGTTGTCAGCCGCTGAGTGGGAGGGGAGGGAAATCAACCAACCGGCGGGGAGGAACTTGCGCACCTGGAGGCGGTGAAATGAGATGAAATTTATCATGGCTCGTGCCGCGTCCTCGCCACGTGGGTAACTCGCACAGCCTCTCAGAGAGGGAGACACGAAATTGTAAACACGAGGGCGAGTTGGGGGCGGCCGCTTTGCCGTGTCCATCTCCTGCTCCATTTGGCGCGCCACTGCGGGCTGAAAGATGGATGGTTTGTTCCTGCATTTTTAACTCACCCGGGTCTGCATGCGCCCGCTCCCGTATGTAGGGGTGGCGCCAGTCTCGGAATTATAGCGGCGCGTGTCACAGATTAACGATAGCGCGATATCGCTATTCCTGCACGCGTCTCCACCAAACTACATACTATCCACCGCGCAGACGACAGCAAACATGAGTCATGACGAATCTGACGAATCCACGAATACGAGTTGGGGAACAACTTACCAAGCCATTGCATTTCATTTTCCTCTGCCTCTCTAGATGACCCGAACTTGGAGAAACGCCAGATCGCATGGCAGTTTGGATGCACAGTCAGCCAGGAGTCGCCCTTAAGCAGCCTCGGATTTGAGAGCCGTCCACGAGCATACTCCGGATGTGCCGATTCCCCTCGACTATACCACGTCCTGACGATTTAGGTCCTGGCTTTTACCGCACCGTCGACGGACGAGGTCTGGCTAGTTCCTAGGAGCTTGCGCAGATGATAAAGTCCTGACATACGTTGGAGCACGACTGGCGGAGATGGGTGGACAGAACCAAGCCGAAGCCATGGAATATCACTGCTATCAAAGCAAGGCGGGTTATGTTCCAAGTGTAGGCAGCATGTTGTTTCGGGGAAGCAGGGACCGATCGATCTCTTTATCAAGTAAGAACGGGCAGCCGCTAGATGGCGCGCACGACAGGAGGGATGCCCAAGTGATCCGCGAGCTCAAGGCGTCTAATAAAAGGAACAAAGGTGACGCTTCTCTAGATCGGCCGATATGTTTTAAACCGTCAACCAACCTGCAGCAACACACAGCCACCTCCCTCATAGTGGGAACCAACAGCCGTATTTAGAGCAGCACGGAACTAGTAGTAGATAACGGACACACCTAGCGGATACACGAACCGACGTGGTATGCAACGTCCCGGTTTGTTAGGGCGGGAGCGACAGACGACAAGTACCCAACCCCATCCGATGACGTATCCACTGTGTGCACAACGTGTTAGAACCTAAACTCGGCGTCTTTGCTCGTCCACCGGGTCTGCCTTGGCGAGCTGAACCCCTCTTCTTGCACCACCAGACCAGCAACTGATAGACTCGCATGCCCACCGCCGCCACAACGTCGCGGCGAGGTTAACGTCGCGGCGAGGAAATGGCCAGCTGGCTTGAGACCACGATGGCGCCATGTTTGCATCTGGCGATGCCGGGTCGATGCCGCAGTTGGGTCTGGCTGAAGTCCGGGTTGGCCAGAGGTAGTATTATGTAACTTATTAGGTACCTAATCTTATCCATACGTAGTCACGTGACACCGCGATGCCCAGAGAAAAAATCGTAGCGGCATGGCGACTTGTTGAGCTTCAGGCCCAAGCTACACTCGTCGGCCTCGACCAACGCACGCAATGCTGTCGCGCTCCTGTCCCCCGTTCGTCTGTCGGCGCTGTCTGGCTCGGGCATCCGGTCGTCCTCACGTCCTGGCCGTCGGGCAGTCTGAATTTTCGCCCACAGTCAGCTCCGGCGCGCATTGCAGCCGCCTACACTTGCACAATGTGCTGCGCAAGTGGGCGTCGACGACGACGCAGCCTCCATCTCCTGCCATGGCGTCCTTTGGCAAGCTGGTCACCCCCACAGTCCAGCCAGAGGGGACGAGTCCGGGCGATCCTGAAGCGCTCCAAGAGAACCTGCCTATCCGCGAGCGCTTGCGACAATGGGATCTGCTGCACAGCGAGGAGGGACATATCCGAGATTTACCCATCGACGTGTCCGTCTATGGCACCATATCCAACACCATTAACCGGACGCAGGCGACGGGCTCGTCCGCAATGGACCAGCTGCGACCCAGCAACAGCGAAGACGCGGATGGATCCGGGGGCGACCCGGTCAGCGAGCATGATGGCGGCGCCGCTGTAGGCCTAGACTCTCGGGACCCTGGCGATCTGGTCGAGCTGAGGTCGGCTCCCAGTCGTCCTTGTCGCTGATTGCACGCGCTGACCTCCCACAGGCACCAAGGCTCGCGCGTTCCTCTCTTCGGCGTCTACCTCGGCTTCTTCAGCGGCTGCAACCACTTTTACGCGAGCAACGGCAAATGGATCACCAGCATGGGCTTTTCCTTTCTCTTTACCGTTTCCAACTTTGCGAGCCTGTCCGACCTGGAGCCCATCTTGGCCAAGATACCCAAGGATATCGCCCCGGAAGACCTGGAAGATATGCGACGCAATGGCGGGGGCCCTTCGCGAGAGGACGGGAGAGGGTTGATCAAGAAAATGGCCGCGTTCAAGGTCAGGGCCGAGACCATCTTTCATGCCAATCTCAACTACTTCGAGGCGGCTAGCACCCGCTTGCCTCTCCCCGACAAACCTAGGTATCTCAGCTTGTCCGAGATCGCCGACGCCCTATTGCCCTCGTCCCTAAAGCCCGCCGGTGGCTTCTCCTCACCCGCTCTCTACGCCGTTTACACGGCCATTGAACGGCATGAGATTGGATTCCGCCCCATCAATTCCTCCAGCGACTGCCACCGCCCGGATAACCTGATCGAGATCTTCCCTCAAGACTACACGGCCATCATCAACAACGTGGCGGCCATGGTCCGCGGATACACCGAGACTTTGACCATGAAATCAAGGCCCCTTTCGCCACAGGATCTTGAAACTATTACGTTTGGCAAGTTCGTCGTTGAAGCAAGACATGCCGTGTCGCAAAGCCGTACAGAGCGCCAATGGACATCGCACGGCATCCTCAAGGCGTCGCGCGGCATGGAGCTGCCGGAAATGAAGTGGTCTCGTTCCAGCATGGACGTCCTCTCGTTTCTTGAGTGGTGGGCAAGCTACGACCTGTTTGATCTCGGCTCCCGGTTTCACTCGTCTGGCGCTCTCATTCTGCGGGCCCTCGACTTGTATGACGACGTGCTACTGGATCAAAGCACAGCTTGGACATTCTTGCAAGAGATTGGTAGAATTGCGCCATGGGAGATACCCTCTCGCTACAAGACTCGCTTGCCAGGAGTCACGGTTGACAGAGGTGGTGGCCTGAGCCGCGAAACCCCTGACGGCGTGGAAGCGTCCAAGAGACGCGACATTGCGGCTGACGTCAGGAGTCAGAAAGTTGGCGGCGACACGATATTCTGCATCGATGCGCCCTCGACCACGGTCATTGACGATGGCGTCTCACTGGAACGCACTGGCAAACCCGACGTGTTCTGGGTTCACATCCACGCAGCCGACCCAGCATCCATCATCAAGCCAAACTCGGAGCTTTGCAAGTTCATGGAGCTCATCCCGGAAAACATCTATCTCCCGGGACACTTTCAGGCCATGCTGCCCTCGGATGTAGGGGAGGAGGATGCTGGTGACTACAAGTCCGAGGGCCTCGTCAAGGAGTTCTCACTGCGCAGCGGTGGCCCGACTCTCACCTTTAGCGCCAAGGTGAACAGCGCCGGCGACGTGCTCGACTACAAAGTCGAACCCGGCACGCTCGGGCGGGTCCTTTATCTGGACCCTGAAGATGTATCCGCCTTTTGCAACGAGC
The DNA here is from genome assembly GCA_012934285.1 of Ophiocordyceps sinensis. NCBI lineage: Eukaryota > Fungi > Ascomycota > Sordariomycetes > Hypocreales > Ophiocordycipitaceae > Ophiocordyceps > Ophiocordyceps sinensis. The sequence continues at coordinate 14,405,367 of JAAVMX010000003.1, forward strand.
CTCCGCCGCCAGTTGCCGTCAGGGGCGGCCACAGCCTCGCGGTGGGAACGCCGCCCAAACAAGCACCGTCCCTCCCCGAGCGGCCCATGGTTGCGGCGGAGGATCTGACGGAAAAGGCCAAACACGATCTTTTGACGTTGTACCGACTGGCGGAGGCGGTCAGGCGGAAGAGGTTGTCGAGAGGCGCATGGCCATACTTTTTCCCCCGGCCATCTGTTTCCGTCATGTTTGACGCCGCTTCGGAGAGGGCGAGCTCGTCGGAAGGGGCAACCGTCGTCCCGGCCGATCCTTACATCGAGGTGAAGAGGGAGACGTCGACGGTGTGCTCGGTCGTGTCCAACTTTATGGTCTTGGCCGGCGAGGTTGCAGCGCGCTGGTGCGCCTCGCGCGAAATCCCGATACCCTTTCGCAAAGACATCAAGTCGGCCCAGAACCACGAGGCTGCGCTCGAGTACGTCTCCAACGAGATTTACCCCCTCATCCAGCAGGGCATCGAGCCTCCCCAGCGGCAGCGGCAGGAACTCGTCAACCTGACGGGAGGCATCGAGATCTCCACCCAGCCCGGACCGTACTTTTTGCTGGGCCTGGACATGTACGCCAAAGCGACGTCGCCCCTCCGCCGATTCTCGGATCTGCTCGTCCACTGGCAGATACACGCCGCGCTGGCCTTTGAGCGGGACGCCAAGCGTCGCATCGACGTCGCCAAGGACAAGGTGGATGCCATTTTGCCGTTCACGACGGCGGAGCTCGGCGACTCTCTGCGCATGCTCCAGATGCGGGAGAAAAAGGCGCGACGCATGTCGCGCGCTGTTCTGGACTGGATTCTCATTGCCCTCGTGCGAGCGTGGCGCTTCGAGGCCAGGGCGCCGCCGGCGCTCCTCTTCACCGTCGGCTTGCGCCTGCAGACGGCGCTCCAAGGCCGCCTCGACCTGTTCGACCTCGACGCCATGTTGGACTCGTCTGGACTCGGTGGCTGCCGCCTCATCAAGGACGTGCGGGTGGGCGACCAGTTCGAGGTGGAGCTCGTCGACGTCAACGTGCACTCGCGGCAGATTGTGGTCCGCGCCACGCGCCATCTCGGCCAGCAGCAAGAGGGAGACGGCCCCGCGGCGAGGCCTGTGGCTGGTGGCTCGCGCCCCGTCGCCGGTGGGGAGCGGGTGGCCGACGTCTCCGCGATGGAGCCGGGCTTGGCATGAGTTGCGGCTCAGATGGCCGTCATGATGTTGACCCGCATTCTCAACGACTCGTCCCCTCCCTCCTGCTCATCGCGGGGAAGAGAGGAAGGCGAAGCGGCGCGCACAATGTCGTCACCGGGGTCACAAGCTGCTGGAGCAAAGGGAGGGGTTCGTTGCCTGATTATGAAACCTGCCATGCAGACGACGCGGAGGCGGGGGGAGAATGACGAAAGAGCTTGTCGCGGGGCACGGGACGCATCTAGGCTTCCTTGTCCACGCGGGCGGCAGTGGAGCTGGGGCCGACAGACGCCATCATTCATCGGCGTATTCGTATTCGCACGTGTACTCCTTCAAGACTGACGTGGCCATGGAAGCCACGCCAGCCGGCCGCCAAGTCAGTTACGGCGACGGCCAACACTCTTCTCACTTGACTCGCCACCCTTTGGCTACCGTGCACGTCAGAGCAATCACCACAGTGGTATCCGTGATTGACAGCGGTATCCGATATTGTGTCCAGTCCACGCTGAGCGTGGCCACGTGTAGTATTCTCCTTTCGCTTCACCTCTAACAGGCGGTGGCCGTTCTTTGCCGCTGCCGCCGAGGGATTCCACCCTCGTCCCAAATCCAGGCCTCGCTCTCCCCCAATGTTCGCGGAGGGTACATTCGAGTAGACATAAGAAAGAAATGCGCAAACAAAGCCCAAACGCAAGCCATGGCACCATCAACACAACACGCAACGTGCAGAGTATTAACCCTTTGCCCCAATTTTGCCGTTTCGCCTCTTCTGGTTCTGAGCCAGTCCAACCAAGACTGGAAAAGGAGAAACCTCGGGGAAACCCGCTTGCTTTTGGCGATGCGCTAGCCCACCGCGCGAGCCGATGCGAGCTCCCAAATCCCACTAGAAACAAAATCGTGAGCCCTAAACAAGGGCCGGCCTGCCCTCTGCATGACAAAGAGAGGCAGCATGCTTTTCCACCCCGAACCCCCCAGAAGACGGAAGGCGGGGGCGGGTGGGCCTCAACGCCTGTCCCTAGCGCCCACAATCATGCCCCCAATCTTCCGCCTTCGATATCCGCCGAAAGGCACCTCTTGCCCGGCAGGTTTGAAAATGGTAGTCGTGAATCGTGCACAGGAAACCTTGTGCCAAGTGTCGGGCTCGCAAACGCCGGCGTTGATTGTCCTCGGACGCACCGCGCGCCTTGGTCATCAATCCAAATCACCCGAGAGCCACGGCGAACAGTACGAGTCATTTCCTCCAGCCAACGTTCCAGATAACATGAGCAATGTCGCGGGCTGTGTTGACCGTTTCAATGACTCGCCCAAAAAGGCCCTCGCTCGTCGAGGGCTCGTCTCCCTCAAAGGGCATAAACATGCCCGAGGAGGTGCGACGCATACCGACGGGTTGATCCGAGAGGCTCCCCGTAGAGCTTGACCGCTGCAGTCCACCTCCGGCCCGGTCGAAAGGGGGAGAGTGCCATCCAGCGAGCGGGCTTTGCAGGTCATCATCGTCGTAGTCTTCCTCCTCGCCAAAGTAAAAGGCAGACGCTTGCTTTGCAGGTCGAAGAGTCTCCTGGGAAGACGACGGCGAGACCAGGGGGCTGCTGTGAATGCCTAGGCCGTGCTTCATGGCCGACTCCGAGGGCGCGGGCGTGTCCTCGCGATACTTGAGCGTCGTCGATGGGAGCATTGCAATCGTCTTGCCCTCGGCGGGCGCCACCTTCTTGGCCCGCCTTCTCGTCAGGGGGGCGCGCTTCTTTGACTTGACCCGCTTCATCACGACGCCGTCCGAGTCACTGTCGTCACAGTACCGATCCATGTCGGCGTCGTCGTCGTCGTCGTCGCACTTGACATCAACGGCAATGCACTGTTCCACCTGCTCGTTGAAGTGAATGTGCTTCCGCTCGGGAAAGGGCGACGAGGCGCCCGACGAGTCCGTCGACTGGGCCACGGAGCTGTTGTTGTCGGCGCTCGATCTCCTGACCGAGAGCGGGAACGTGACGTAGCAGTCGGTGCTCGCCCGCACCATAGTCGGTCGGAGCACGGCTCGCGTCTCCTGGGCCTGGACGGCAGCCGTGGCCTGCTTGAGCAGCGAGGACGATGTTAATGACCTCTGCAGCATAACTTCCGACATGCTCCGCTTCTTGAGGATGGGCTTCTTGTCGAGGTTGAACAGGGACTCCGACTTGGAAAGAGCCTCGCTGGAAGGCTCAGTCTGCGTGGGGTGAAGACGACTCGAGCCGGACTGCAGGGGCCCGTAGAGCCAGGTGACGTCGCAGTCCTTGAGCCTGAATCAATTAGGTTAGAGGCGGGTCCCGAGGCAAAGCAGTCCAAACGAGTGCAGGGCAACACACCAATTCAGTTCCTCGGCGGAAATGGTTTGTAGGTTGTTCTTGGCCTTGATCCACGTCCGCCAGGAAGCATTCTCCAGTCGTTGGCTGTTGGGGAACTCGCCCCGCTTGGAGACAATGTATCGCCACGAGGACCAGATGTCCTCTTCTCTCCAGTCGTGTGACAGATAATCGACCTGGCGCGAGGGCTTGGTCGCGATGGCACTGTCGTCCTCGGCGTGCTCGACACGGTCCGGCGTTTCAGACCCCGAGACGAGCGCCGATGTGTCGGCGTCGGCAGGAGATGCGGGGAAGGAATCACCCGTCTTGGGACTCGGCGGGGGCTCTAGGTTTTCATCATGTTGAATTTCCGGATGCAGGTAGAACTTCTCCTGGGAGAGCAGGGGAAGGCTGAAGTGGTCGTCGGGCGAGTCGTCGTCGTCCAAGGCCAAGGCATCGTCGTAGTCGGATGATATGGACAGGTTGCTGGCTGGCGTCGAGGCAAAAGAGACGTCGGTAGACTCTGCTTGGATGGTGGGAGGAGACGAGGAGAGGTCGGAGTCGGGGTAGAATTTCGAGGGCGGCGAGTATGAGGCGCCAATGCCGTGGGTGGAATGGAAACGAGGCGAGGATGCTCCGACAAAGGTGGGCTGCGACTGGGAGCGACGCAGCGAGGCGGAGCCGAAGTAGCTGCTGTCCTCAGACGAGGAGAGGACAGCCGTCATGGTGGAGGGAGGACGAAGGCTCGCCGACGAACCGCGCCGGGGAGGGAGAGGGCGGTGGCTAGCGACTCATGGGACGTGGTTGTGAGGCGGGACGTGGCCAGAGACGGCGAGTGACGAGACGGCGGTGACGAGACAGGCGTACAATGCCGCCCGAGACGAGCCGAATGGGTGCGGGGGGGGCGAGAGGCGCGAGAGGCGCGAGAGGCGCGAGGGAGCCAAGTTATGAGTCGTCGATGTTGCGAGTGATGCCGGGCTGAGTTGCGAGGTGGGTGTCGACGGGCAGCGTGGCTGGCGTCGAGAGCGAGGTTAAAGTTGCAGATACGTCAGCGGTTTCGGTGACGAGGTCATGGATGGGAGGCGTCGGCCAGGACACGAGGTGACGGTAGGGGTTGTCGTCGAGTGGTTGAGCAGATGTTGCTTGCGAGAGCGAGGAGAGACGGACGACAACGACAGACGAAGAGGCGTTGAAGGAGGCCGAGTGTAGAATGGCTCGACGGCCGGGGACGCGAGAGACACAGAGGTGTGGAGGTGATATGGAAAGCGAGGAGCAGACGAGGAGAGATGCGTGCGTCGACTTTGTGCTCAGCACCTGGAGCGGGTGAAGACGGATCGACGCTTGGACTTTTGGGGGAGAACGGGCGACTGCAGCGTTGGCCGGACGCGGGCCCGGCAGGCCGGTTGCAGGAGCCCAGCGCTGCAGCAACCTGCCTTGCCCCCGCACGACACGACGCGCCTGTGCTAGACAGCACCTCCAGTGGGCGAGGTACCCCCGGGCTGTGGGCACCAGGCCTCTCGTACCCGCTACCCCCGCCCGCATGGCCCAGGACTGCGGGGCCAGCGCGCAGCTGGGTCCCGCGCGAGGTTCCCTGGACCCGGTCGGTGACGCTACGGCGGAACAGGGTACATTGTTGGGCGCGAGGAGGCATGAACAATGCGCCTGCCCGTACGAAGTAGGTACAGCACAGTAGGCACAGTAGTCCGAGGGCTTCTCCGCGCATTCCGCAGCCGCGTCTCGCTGCACCCGAGCATCATCCGAGTACGACAACTTACCCTTTGAAATGTACGAGTTACGCGAGGAAGACTTGTTGTTGAACCAGCCATGATCAAAGGTGGAGGCCCCTCCGGCCTCCGGGCACACGACTGGGTATTTTTGTCTTTCTGGTCCACATGCTTGTCCTGCCTTTTCCGTTTCCCACACCTGTATCCAGGAGTACTTGGTACATACATGCACTCGCTCATTAGCAGGGATTGACTTTTTCCCTTTTCCTCCCTCCCCGCTGTCAACTTCTTGGACTAACTCGTACATACAGGTCCGTAAGGTTCGCGGCGGCGGCTGCTCGTTTGGCTGGCTGCACATGTACGGAGTATGTAACCAGTAATCTAACATAAGATGGACAGCCCGTGCCCCAGACTGGTCAATCTGATAGGTACATACCTAGCTTAGACCCGGGTCCCGGCAAGCGTGGGCCATGGTGCCCTTTTTGTGTCATCATTTATTCTCCCTATTTACTATGATCATTGAGTGTTTCTGGCCGCTTTGTTTGGCTGCGCAATCTATCGCAAATCTTCCGAGCCTTTTTCGACCCCCTGTCGTGGACGTGTACTCCGTATTCCGTACACATGGACCGAGATGGCATCATGTGGCGGAGAGCCTCCAATCAAGATGTCACGTTGTCAGGCAGTGAATGAGTATCTACGGTACTTGGACTGGCTACTATTTCACTGTATCTGTGCTCCGTATCCGTATCCGCACTCTATACAGAATATACATCCATGATTTGCGACTCACACCACACACACACACACGCACGCACACACACGTTGCATCCTTCACCCCATTTGCGCCTTACTCTTCACGGCAAAGTGGGTGTGACGGCGCTGCCAACGACAACTCTCGTACGGCAATTGCCCTCTCGCTCACTCACTTGCCTATCTACATCGAGGTAGTATAGACTGATACCCTATCTAGGTACCTATCTAGCTTCCCACCTCGGGGAGATAGGTTACTATCAAGGTCTATCAAGGTTTCCCCATCCAAGCACGGCAGGCAGGGGTGGATACGCTCCAGAATCAATCCACATCGTCGATGATGGATGATGGTACATGATACGCAGGCTCCATCCATGCAACAACTCTCCCCCAAGATGATCAACCAGCAGCCAACCCGAAGTGGGAGTGGATGGATCGGCTGCTGCGCCATTCGGGCAATTTTGGGCCGGCGATTCGAGACAATTGCACCGCTAGAAGGAGCACCAGTCGCCGCCACCCCCAGAGTACTTGGATCCCATACCATACCCTTGTACTCCGTACTGTAGACGTCTGTTCTGGTGCCCCCTCACTCGCTACCAGCCTCGCCAAGGTCGCACAGGACACAGTCGCACAGGAAACAGGACGCCCCTGGCTGCGTCGCACTCGGCATCCCAGTCGTCGACGAAAGGCTCCGTTCGTTACCTTACATATGCGATGCGCATCGTGCATGGTGCCGCACGAGGGCGCCAGCTGGTACCTTGGCCTGCACGTCCCCCGCCATAGAGGGGGATGTACCGCGGGCACATGCCTTTGCCCAGGGCGCCTCGTTATCAACTGCCAACTACGCTCGTATATGCGTCGAAAATGCCTCGGAATTTATTAATCAATGGCGCCTGCGAGAGCCGGGTCAGGCAGTTGCTCCCGTCCTGAGTATAGATCTGACCCGGGTGCTGGGGCAGGGTTTTGGGCAAGCGAGATGGACGTGGGACGCATGGGACAGGCGAATCGAGCCTCGTCGGAGCTTGTGGCACGGTGGAAACGTCGGCACCGCCAAGCCTCACGTCACGACAGGCGGGAGGAGTCCGCCGCTGGCAGCTGTACCTTTTACTCTTATTAGCCCCGACTGCCCAAACACTGTGCTCGTCGCACGGTACGGCACGCTCATTAACTCTACTCGGTCTACTCGGTGGTTTACAAACTATACCGGCCAAACTATGCATACAACGACTCGCTGGCATATATGCATGTATCATTGCAAACATCGAGGCCAGTAGTACTACATGGTCTCAAGATAAACTTACTTCATGCCGACGCACTAGGTCCGAGGCAGAGAGAGAGCATCGAGGCGGTAAGCGTGCATGGGAGATGCCGAGTCGAGACTAACAAGCGTCGACGGAGAAAGGAAGACGGGAAAAAGAAAAATAGAAAATTAGACAGTCGAGGGAGAAGAAAAAAGGAGCCGCCGTTCCATCCATCTGCGGCTATGCGGGGCATAGAGTCATAGAGTGTGGAGAACGGTTGCGGCCGTGCCGACCAAGGTCAACCTTGTCGAGGCCGTCAACAAGAGTCAAGAGTGGTTTTGACTCGTCGGCCCGTTCTTGCCGTTCTGGCCGAGCTCTGTCTGCCCCTGCGGCGACACTCGGTCAATACATGACTAGGGAACTTGCTGGTCGAACAATTCATCTCTCGGCTGGTTCAAGGTGTCTAGGTACTTCGTAGTCTACTGACGGTGCGGGTCTGGGGACGCACCGCCGAGAATTCCTGCTAGCGAGCAAAAGGGTTCCAGCGTGTCGACTATATTCTCATCCGGAAAGTGCGATTTATCCAGGGAGGGGCCTTTGATCAACAACTCGAGCTTCACTTGACCAGCTGGACACTTTGACATGCCTCGCTGAGCCCTTTCCGGGTGTCTCAGTCAGGCCCGACTGATCTGGCATGCACTATCGTGTTGCTTCCTCTGCCAAGACATGTACCCGGTCAGCTCAATTCGGTGTGTATTCACTCGGCGGTCCGCGTTCGTGGCCTTCCCAGGTCGAGGGACAACAGGCAGCCAGAGGATAGACATGTTTCCGCGCGTCGCTTGTCCTTGCCAACAGAGTCGGAGCGGGATATCCCTTGACCCTTGCTGGCTTTCCCCCTCGTCGTTTGCCCCTCGTCGCTTTCCCCTCGTCGTCGTTGAGCTGAGCAGCAAGCCTGGGTCGGTCTATTCGCTGGCCAAGAGACGGCGGGCTCTCTAATAAATCGCTGATGGATGCAGTCAAACGTCACGCCGAGTCTGGCTAGGGCGTGGCCATGTGGCTTAACCTTTGGGGTATTTTCGGATGACGGCTCGAGACCACGAATCGATAGGCCACAGGCCATGACTTTGGCGCCTAGCCTGGCATCGTCGAGTGACTCCGACTGTGTGTGTGTGTAGATCAGATGCTCCGGGTGCAAGTCTTAAGTCTAGAGCGCGGCCAGTGTCCGATCCCACAATGCATGCATGATACATGTCTGCAAGACTGGTGCAAGACGTTGCTTTGTGCAATTGCACATTGTGCGCTGGCCTTTCGATATCTTGGCGTGGCAAGCGCGGTCATCAGTAGCTCTTGCCGCCGGCGCGCGCTACACGAAACACTTGTCCTCTCCCCCCCCCCCCCCTCTTCAAATGGCATTTTTCCTCTCCATCGACTTTGTCCATCTGCTGGAATCACATTGATGCGACCCTCAGCTCGGCACCTCCTGGCTCGACCTCCTCTCGTGGTTGCATCCGTCGCGTGTGCACCTTGCCCTTTGTACAACACACACGAAGGGACCCTGAGAATGTTCCGGGACATGCAAAAGAGGCGTCAATCAGGGGCAGCATGGCGCTTGACATGGAGAGGGCGTGCGCCGAGGGTTTCTCTAGGGCTGCGCCGCGTCCTGATGCTCGACCCACGGCCGATGGCCACCGGCACCTTCCGGCCGCCTTGCTCTCCCCCGTGGGCGTTGAATTTACAACATGCCAGGGCAGTCGAGTGCCAGGGTACGGAATCACCTCAGGACAAAACTTTATCGGCGCCGCCATCGACGCTCGCCAGCCTGCGAATGGCCAGGTTTCGCTCTCCATGTCTCGCCCTGCAGTGGTGCTGCGCGAACGCCTCTCTATCCATGGACCGCGGGGAAGAAGAGGTGTGGGTGTGGTGCGTCTGAACCCCGGCTCGCCGTGTGTGTGCTGTACAGTAGGTAATGCACTGTACACGAGACTTTGGACTAACTTCAAAGACGTCGGCCGAAAGTCAACAAGACTTGTCAAAATACTCAAAATCGACTCGGCGCCCATCCCAGGCGTCCATGACGTCGCCATCCCCTGTGTGCAACCTTGCTCGACTCTGCAGCCTTCGACCCTGCGACAGACGACATGATCATACCTTTTCAGTTTCTCGCGGCCCGCTGATGGCTCCCACACCCGATGCAAGCGACACCCTGAACCCCTCCCTGTCTTGCCAATTGATTGGCCCTCATGCTGGGCAACATACGCAACATACTCCGCACGAGCCTGCCGCGAACCTGCTTGACTGTCTCGGCGCGATGAACTCGTGGCTCATTGCCCAATGGCGGCGACGAATGGCCCGCGCTTTTGAAACGCCAGCAACCCTTCCCGCTCAAACGCGTTATGTACGGCTCATTCGTGCTGATTGGCACCGTGTCGAATCCCACTCGTCGGCTTCTGGCCACACTTGCGACCCGAATACTTGGACTGGTGACCTCGAAACCCGCTCGTGTAACAGACAAGGAGCAACTGCCGTGACGCCGACTCTGGAGCCAGATGAGCATCGCTTGCCGATTTCATCACCCTCGCATCATCGCGCCGCACAATCAGTGGCCATTCGACGACGGTTCGTTATCGGCCCACCCGCCAACGGCCGACAGCAAGCTCCGACATGCAATGTTGGATCAGTACTAGAAGCATGATTCCGTGCTAGTAGTAGCTGCTGCTGCCACGCCGTAGCTTGCATACACTTGCAGTCACATCTTTCTCTCCGCCAATCTCATCAATCGACGAGTCCGAGAGATGCACCGCGCCATCCGGCCGTCGTCGTGTCATTGCCATTGGCTCGCCGAGTCGAGCAAGCTTTCCGGCCGGCCCCTCTACGCATCGGACGGGTAGCTCCACCCATCTCTTCAATTTGACTTCTCTGACGTGTTGCTGGCCCTTGGCGGCGAAGCGTGGTTTCTGGCAGTTCCGAACTTGCGCCGTGACTCATGACCGACCCAGTCCCGATGTCCGTCGGCAGCAAGACCGTCGGCAGCACGACGGACAGAGCATTTCCGGCCCAAGTCAAGGGCTGCAGCAACGGAGCAACAATCGGGGCTGCTTCTCCACTGAGTCGCTGATGCAGTCCAGGGCCGCCGAGACCAGGGTGTACTACATGAGGTGGATGACGGGGCCGACATGCCCAGCCCAACTCAGAGACGTGCCAGTGAAAGCATATTGAAGTGCGTGGCCGTGGCTGATGCAGCAAGCCGAGCCATTGTCCCGCGAGCCAGCGTCGTCTTGCATGGCAGCCCACGACTTGGCTCTGGAATCGGACTTGATTTGCAAAGCTGGTCAGACCCCCGATGCATGTAGCTGCAGCCGAGCCTGCTGCGTCTTGCGGTCAAGTGAGTGGCTGTCGCCTTGTGCAGTGTGCAGACAAGAAGCACGCCATGCTCTCACGGCAACTCTCTGCCATAAGACGCACGACAAGACTGGTCTGATGCTCCGAGTGACAAGACGCAAGAGAGAGCGAGGCACGCAGGATACGACGGCGTGCATCCTGTACGCATCGGCTGCGGATTAATCATATAGTGGCCTCATTTACCTCTCGAGGCAACGCCCCCGGGGAACTCACTTTGACCGTCCACACGGGCCATGGACGGCGCCCATCGCCCGGCACAGCTCGCTCGGCACAGCATTAGCTGGCTTGCGACGGGAGTCGAGGGGGACCGCAGTGGTGCCCACATTGTGCACCTGCACGTAAACCAAGGCCTGGGCAACGGCTAGTAGTGCTTGCACCCGGTGTTGGTGCAACAAGCAGCTCAGCCTCATTCATGTTCCTCCACCCCCTCCAGCGGCCCGTCATTTTTGCAACTGTGGAGAGTTTGAGTTTTTGTCCGTCTCGTCTACTGGGTGCTACCGTACAGAAACCACGCAATGGCGGCGCCATGGACGCAGAATATCGCGCTAGATGGCAAACAGCAGCACAAGGCGTCATGAGGGGGGGCATTCGATAGCGAGATGGTCACCAAGGGCTCCCGACGGTGCCGCGACAGGCTTGCGCTACCATATTTGGCAGAGTTGCGGCACCGCTCCCGTGCCAGCCCCTGTCGTCGAGCCCGATCTGCAGGCCACGTCCTGGCGTTTCATCGCGTGTCCTCGACCTTGAGACATGAATTATATCCCGTATTATTCATCGTCGCGCATGGATGTAACGGAGCACAACCATGCACAGACACGGCAACGAGGGGGGTGAACCACGCATCACGGCCAAAATCCACAAGTCCCTGCCCATGGGCTGTTCTCGAGCTCAAGCCCAACGCCAGCCTCGTCCAAGGCCTTTGCCTTTGCGGCCGCCGCTTGGGGCTCCGGCGCCCTGTTCCATGTCGCCGGCGCCGAACCGCTCGGGTCGAGTGCAGCTGCATCGTCCGGGGGCTGCTGCGAACACGTCAAGTTTCCTACAGACGGGCGTCCTGTGCTGATGCATCGCCACTGGCGATAAGGAGACGGACGAGTCGCGTCGGCTCCCAGGGATGAGGGCCATGCCAGCCGGCCAGGTGTTCCCCACACAACTCTCATGCGAGATATCGCTGACCGGCTGCATGTCGAAATTGCTGCACTCCTTCATTCCGAGGCCTTCTGCGCTTCGCTGTGCGGTGGGGCTCCGAGGCACGTACGGGACACCCTGCTTCGATAAGCCCAATCGAGTAACCCGACAACTCCCGCGCTGCTACCATGACAGCGAGCCATCATGTTCGTGGGTGTCGTCGTTTGTTCGACGCCCGGACTGTGGCATGGGCAAAGCCGGGAAGTCTCCCCCTGACCGTCGGGCCCTGGCCGTCAAGGACGAGGCGCAAAGGCGACCTCGGGGGGCAGGCGGAAACTGGCACAATACATGCGCTTCGAGGGAGCCACGTCGCGAACCTCTCGAATGGTCACCTCGCCGTCATTTTCCCCGTCGCCCGGCAAGAGCCTGACCCCAATCTCGCTGTAGATTCGCTGGCAGATGTCGTCCAGTGGAGTTGCGTCGTCTGCCTTGACAGCGAAGCAGTGAGCATGAACCATTGGCAGTCTTGTCTCGGTATGCGGAACGAAGAGGGTTTCGTGCCCATGGTAGAGACCACGGAAGTTGTGCAGGAATTCGAGGGCAGATGCGGGGAGGTTCATGACAAAGTGAGAAATGGTAGGGGGGATGGGGATGCGCGTAGGCTCAGGCCGGGTAGCCGGCGGCGCGCTCCTGGACACCCTCGCCGGCTTGACGAGGGCACAATCGCCGCGGCGGGATGCTTCCAAGACGAGGGCCGCGGCGTTTTGGATGAACTCGTGACCATCCTGGTTGAATGGCTTGACAAACTCTCCCACCTGGGAAAGGGTTAGCTGCAAGGGAAAATGACCTGCCAATACCAGCGTAGCCAGCGATGGCGTACCTTGTTCCTCCTGATTGCTTCCTCCAAGTACTTGAAGCTCTCCGGGTTCTTGTCATTGGCCCAGACAAAGACGCCCCTTTTGCCAGCAGGAGCAGCAAAGGGTCCGATGCCGGCCATGACGTCGGCGACGGCCTCGCCTGGCTTGAAGAGGGCCTCAATCGTCTTGTGCTCGAAGCCGAGTCTCGAGTTCCAGTACACCTTGGAGTAGTCGAAGCTGAAGACGCAGCCGGCCTCGCTGACCTCGACCAGCATGTCATCCGGGCCCGCGAGCACCTCGTAGGCAAAGGTGCGGAACTCGTTTTCGGTGCCGACGTTGTCCGTCTTGTTGATGACGGTGCGGATGTGGGCGTTCTTGTCGACGATGATTTGCGCTATTATGTGCTTGTAGGGCATATACTGCTCTCTGAGGTTGAGGTGTGCTGACATGCTCGTGTCAGGAGGCACGGGCAGGTGATGGGAGCTCCGGGGCACTCACCGACGTGGCCGGCCGTGTTGAAGCTAACGGGGATTTCGCCGTGCAGCTCCTCGGGCAGGATGGACGTGACCACGTCCACTGGGAAGGTTCACGCCAGGTCAGGATCTTGTCGTCTTTGCCCGTCAGGGGCCATCAAGGGTCGGGCATTTACATACGATAGCTCCACATCTCGTAGCCAATGGATACATCCAACGGAACGACAGTCAAGTCCCCAGCCCTGGAAGCCTCCTGCAGAGCCGGACTCCAAGTCTCGGGGGCTAAAGGAAAAGCACACATCAGCCTGAGAAGAGCCACACGGACCGGACCGCGCACCTGAGGGCACGATGCCCGGCTTGAGGATCAGGCACTTCCTGCCCTGGGCCGCCAGCGCCGGGTCCGGGTCGGCGGCCACGGTGGACAGCCTGTCGAGCGCGAGCAGCTCGCGCGTCGCCCCGAGCTGCTGGCGATACTTTGCGATGAGGCGGTTGTCGCGCACCGAGGCGGCCGCCGCGGGCAGCTTGCGGAAGAAGAGCGACCTGTCGAGCGTCTTGGCGGCGCGGGCGGAGGCGGGGGCGCGGAAGAGATTCATCGCCCGGCTGGATGGGCGCTTGTCCGGTGCAAAAGGGTGAGTCTGAGGAAGCCTCCTTCACACTGGAAATCGACCGAGTACGGCGGAAGGAAATGGAGGGGGGACGCTGGGGTGTTGATGTGGGCGTACCTTGTCCATGTGTAACGATTTGCGCGCGCCGCGGGTGAGGTTCGTCGTCTGGAGTGTCGTCGGCTCGGGGTTCAGCGAAAAGCGTGAAGCATGGATGGTCTGCGAGGCTGAAGGGAAATTCGAAATAGGTAACGTAATGTTTGTGGCGGGGGTCCACTGCGGGGGAAGTCGACAAATCAGCGCCGGCGAGGCTGAACATGGGTGGGATGTCGACATCACATCCGACGACTTGACGTCAAACCTCAAAAGAGCGCCAGGTGATGCACCCTGTCAAGGTCAACCTCAACTCGTTATTCCCCTATACCCCAAATCGAGCAATCGCCTTGTCTACAAACATGTCAAAGAAACGCACGCTAGACGCCTTCTTCAGCCCGGCGCCCAAACGGCCCAAAGCTGAGGCAGACGACGAGGCGCAACCGGCCGACAGCGTGAGCCTCGCCCAACTGCCGGAAACCCCAGATGGCTAAACACCCCATGCGCGCTACAGGCGGGGGCGTCAACCCACCCCCGGTACCCGTTCCCCATCACCAGCCTCCCCCCCTCGCTTGGCGACGCCGTGGCCTCGCTCCCGGCGCGGCCCGCGAGGCCCGTGGGCGACCAGCCGGACCTCGACCTGCTCTGCTTCGAGCCCTACATGCCCGCGGCGGCGGCGCGCGGCATGTTTGAGTTTCTGCGCGCCGAGCTGCCGTTTTACCGCGTCGAGTACGACATCAAGAGGGGTGGGGTGCAGACGCACGTTCGCACGCCGAGGTTGGTCCCTTGTTTCCATGACCTTTCTCCTCGAAGAATGAGCATGGAAGAGGTGGGCGGGAGCCGGCCCGGTGCCGTGTTGGGGCTGAACCGTTGACCAGGTGGACAACCGTCTTCGGCCTCGACGACACGGCGTCCTTTGACCAAGACGGCCACGTCGTGGACAAGGCGACGGGCGCCAAGGCCACAGACAAGCGCTACGTCCGGCATCCCCCGCGGCCCTTGCCCGCGTGCCTCGACGGCCTGCGCCGGTCCGCCGAGGCCGCAACGGGCTGCGCCTTCAACTTCTGCCTCGTCAACTACTACGCCTCGGGCTCCGACGGCATCTCCTTCCACAGCGACGACGAGCGCTTCCTCGGGCCCGAGCCGGCCATTGCCTCGTTTTCCCTCGGCGCGCGCCGCGACTTTCTCCTCAAACACAAGCCGCCGTGCTCCGGCCCCGGCCCCCTGTCGGCCGAAGCCCCGGCGGCGGCGGCGGCGGCGAAGCCATTGAAGCTCTCACTTGCCAGCGGCGACATGGTGCTGATGCGCGGCAGGACGCAGTCCCACTGGCTGCACTCGATTCCCAAGCGGTCCGGCAAGCACGAAGAAGACGGGGGCAGGATCAACATCACCTTTCGCAGAGCCATGGTCAAGGACGGAACTGAGAATTACTACAACTACAATGTTGGCGGCGGCCCCGTGTACCGTTGGGACAAGGGGAGCCGCCAGATGACTCTATGGAAGCCGTGAGGGGGTATCCTGCGACATGAGAACCGTCTCGCACACGCGTCAACTCTACTACTTGCCATGGCGCATCTGCGCCCTCGAGTATCTCCGCAACGCCTTCAGAAACACCTGATAGCCAAAGCTTTCATTGTCCTGGAGGCAGAAAATCTCGGTCAAGCGAATCTGCCATGGCGGGTAGCCCGCTAGCTCGGGGTACGGGCCGAAGAGGACGAGAAGATCTGGCTCTGGCATGATGCCCTCCGACAGCTCCGTGTCGACCAGCTCAATGGAAATGTCCCGGGGCGAGAGCTTTCCCTTTTGTGACATTTCTGCCAGTGTTCGGGTGAGGTCGACAATGGACTCTCGGCCGTCCTGCACAGAGATGAGGTGGAGCTTCAAGTGTCCATGGCTGCTCTGCTCGTAGGTCGGCGATGAGTATTCGTCCCTGTGCGGCGAGGTCACGGACAGGCTTGGACGCTCTTCGGCAAAGTAAAAGGTGAACTTTTGGATGACGGCGTCGTAGACCCGCGGCATGTGTTTCTTCAGGATTCCTGTGGCTCAATGTGAGAATTTGTAACGGGGCATTCGGCATGTCGACGACAACGAACCGGTCTTTTCGTAAATCGAGAGCATGGGGATTTCAGCACAGGCGCACCAAGTGGCCATCTCGGCCGCCTCGTCGATGAGACGCTCGAGATTCGCCGTTGCCCGGTGGTCGTCCTGGGCCTTGAGAATGGTGCTGAGGTGCTTCGGTCTCCGTTCCAGACCCATGACGTCCCGTCGAATGTATTGCGGCGTAGCGTGGTGGTAGTAGAGGACCGAGGAGACACGGTAGCAGACAATGTTGAAGGTTTGGCGGGTGCGGATGTAGAGCGAGAATATGCCGTGCAGGATGGCAAAGACGAGCACGTGAAGCTGGTTGCGGAGGAAGCGCCGGACGCCCAGGCGGGTTCGTTGATGCGACGCCGACGATGCCCTGCTCACGCTCGATATCTCGCTTGGAGCGGGGAGGGTCGCCTGGCGGTCAGGCGTCAGTACGCTGTGGGACAAGGGGGCAGTTGAGGCGTCCGACCTTGAGCAACCTCTTCTTCTCCTGATCGTTGAGGAGCGTATGGCCCTGCCGCTCGTCGGCTCTGTAGGCCGCGCGGGCACGAGCGCTCACGGGCATGGCGAAGCTATCGTGTCGTGGGCCGGCTTAGATCGGGGGGGGGGGGATATCGGGGACAGAGGAGGAGGCTGCCGTCTAGCCCGAATCGTCGTCTTGGAAAGAGATGGGAGAGACGGGATATGGGCTCTGATATTGCAGTCGGTGGTGGGCGGGAAAAGAGCGGCATTTGAAGGTGACGAGAGAACAAGGCGGTACAGCCATCGACGAGGCGAAGTCGCCGAGGTCCGCCTTCCTTGCTTTTCAAGGTGCCGCGCCTCGCAGGGGTTACGTCGCGGAATCCGCGGGTATACTGTGGCGCAGTCGCTGCACAATGTAGGTATCATCGTTACTCATCATCAACTTCGCCATTCGACGTCGCTTCACCAAGCCCGCTCACCCCGACACAGGGATGCTGCTGCGTCTCGCGCTTCGGACGGGTCGACTCGCGACGCGGCATCGCCTCGCCCCGACCCTGGGATCGCCCTACACTCGCCCCGACGTCGACACACATGTAGTCGCCTTTTCTCGCCCGCTCCCTGCCCATCCCCCGCTTCTCAGCCATGGAACGGCCCACGTCGGGCCCCAAGAGCCTCTACCCCAAGGGCCCCAGCTTCACCTTGGACACCTTTTCGAGCAAGGACTTCATCGTGCGAGACTTTGTAGACAGCCTCGCCGAGAGCGCCGTCCCCTCCCATCGTCGATCCGGCCCCGCGCAGGCCGCTTTCGATTCGAAGCCTTTGATCCGCGCCTTTGAAAGTATTTGCAAGAGCCCGCGCCTGCCCCCCCGCGCCTGCTCCCGGCTGTCACGTAGGCGCCATCGACTGACACCGCCTCTAGATGCCCTCGCACAGCTCGCATCCCTCGGCGACGAACTCCAGGAGAAGGAGTCCGAACTCCTTTCCCAGGTCCGGAAGGCCGAGGTCCAGCACGACCAGACCCTCGATACCCTTGGCCGGAAACTCGACCAGTCCATGAGCTCCTTCGAGGCCCTCGACATCTCGCTCAACTCGGGAGGCATCAACGTTTCCGATTCCAACGGCAGGTCCGATGGCGGAGGAAACGTCGCCGTGCAGATTGGCGAAAAGCTCGAGGAGCTAGACCGGAAACGACGGCGAGCACAGGATGCCATCTTCCTCATACAGTGCTGGACAGAAGTCAGCGAAACAGGCCAGCTCGCCTCCCTCGAGGGCATCCAGCGACAGGGCGGCGCCGAGAACAAGGTCCGATGCGCCGTCATAGCCCGCCAGTTGATGCGCATCAGCCAACAGCTCGATCCCGCTTCCTGGGGACAGAAGAATGGCCAGCATAATGGGGTTTCCGACGGGCCGGGTGGCGCGAACAAGGCCCACAACACCCGTGAGATGTTGGAAAAGTTCTGCGAGACGCTCGAGCAGGACCTTCTCAAGCAGTTCAACAACAGCTACAGGCGGCAAAATTTTGATGACATGTCGGAGTGCGCAAAGGTCCTGTACGATTTCAACGGCGGCGCCAGCGTCATCGCCGTCTTCGTCAACCAGCACCAGTTCTTCATCGACCGGGACCAGCTCATGAGCGACGAGGTCACCGCCGACGGCGAGCTGTGGGAGGCCCTGGCAGACCCTGACGCGGACCCCCCGGGAGTCGAGGCAAGCCTCCAGTCACTCGTAGACGAGGTCAAGATTGTCATGCAAGAAGAATCCTTCATCATCAAGCGGGCCTTTCCCTACTACGAGACGGTCCTCATCAAGTTTATCCAGCGAGTCTTTCAGCAATCCGTTCAGCAACGCCTCGAAAAGGTCCTTGACAAGGCCGAGACGATTTCCGCCCTGACCTTGTTGAGATCCCTCCACTCGTCGAGAAGCTACATCAGCTCCCTCATCGAGGACCTCAAGACGCACGGCCTGACGGAAAACCCAGAGCCCTGCTCGGCGCAGATAGCGCAAGCCCTCGACCAGCAGATGGATGAGCTGTTCGTCCCCTACTTGGTCGGAACCACGTATATGGAACGTGAAAAGAAGAGCCTCGAGGAAATGTACAGCTCCCTGCTCTTTAGGTTCACGATATACCACTCGCGACGGAAAAAGGTGCCGACGGGCTTCATGGCCTCTCTGGCGCAGCAAGGAACCCAGCTCATGGCTTCGGCCAAGGATGCCTATCTGGAGCGGCTCGAGTCGTCGGAGCTGACGCCGACGCAGAAAAGGCTCATGTTGCGCTTGGGCGGCCTTCAGGACAAGGAAAACAAAAACGAGATTGAGGTGTCGGAGGAAGACGGCGCCCTGAGCGTCGCGAGCGCCAAGAGAATGCTCAAGTGGCTGGCCGAGAGCGTGCAACGGACGCTGGAGCTCGGCTCCCGGGCCGAGACGCCAAAGGACATGAACATACTCCTGAACCTGCTACTCACGAGCATGGGCCAGGTCTACATCGAGACGGCGCTCGGCGCGGCGCACATGCAGGCCACGATGCTGGAGAACACGAGAACGGAGCCAGACATGTCCTTTCTGCCCGACTTGCGGCCGGCGGTGACCGTGTCGGCCATTATGGAGCGCTTCATCAGCATCGTCCTCATTCGCCTGGCCGAGTCCAACACGACGGTGCGCAAGAGCATGGAAGCGCAGAAGAAGACGGCCCTCGACTCCATCGAGAAGAAGACCAACGCGGTGTTGAAGGTGTCGCTCGACGTCATCACCAACTGGACGTCCAAGTCCCTGAGCGGACAGAAGAAGCAGGACTTTCGACCAAGGGATGCGGAGCTCGAGTTTCTCCAGACGCCGACGTGCCTCGGCATCTGCACCTTTCTCGGTCGTGCGAGCAAGCAGGCGGGCAACGCCATTGACGGGCATAACGCCGAAAAGTTCTTTAGCGAGCTGGCCCTTGGCATCCACCAGCTCCTGTTTGATCACTTCAAAAGGTTCCAGGTCAACGCCACGGGCGGCCTCATGGTCACCCAGGACATTGCCAAGTACGTCGCCACCATGAGGGACTGGTCGCTCAGCAAGGACGTGGCAGCCGCCGTGGAGCAGCTGACGGAGCTTGGATCGCTCTTCATCGTGGGACCCGAGGCGCTGCGGGAGAAGTCGAGGACGTTGGCGCCGGGGCAGACGGGGGCCAGGGGGAAGCTGTCCAAGGCCGATTTCCGGGCTTTTGTGCAGCGTCGCGACGATTCGGGGTCTGTGGGGATTCAGGGCGTCTTGGCTGGGCTGTGAGCGGTGGGCTGTGAGCGTTGGTCTCCTTGAAGGGTTGGGATGGGTAGACTATGCGTGACGAGCCAATGCATTGCGCAAGGAGCATGTAGATGATGGCAAATGAAGGATACCATGCCGTGGCAGGCAAAAAGAAGCGGCAGCTTCGGTCGAACCTCTTGATGGTGTCATGTACATTCTCAGCGTCTCACAAGTCGCGCCGCAAGCCACCGGTCCTCCCCGTCTGCTGCTCCATCTTTTCGTCTAGAAAGTCGACCAGCTCGAGCATGTTGCTCAAGTCGGTTAGCTCGGCCCTCTCCTTCCTGGGCAACAGCGCCGTCTTGTCGGCGCCCATGCCGGGCCCGCACATCTCGGAGACGTGGTGGACGACGAGCTTAAAGGGGAGCGGGCAGCGGGCGACGTTGCACATGAAGGTTTCGAGGGCCTCCCACGGACAGGCGGGGAAGCCAGCGAACAAGGCCGGGTTGGCGAGCAGGCCGCGCGCGGACATGAAGCCGGCGAGGCGCGTGTTGCTGGGCCGAAGGCTGTCGTCCTCCGGGGGCGTCGCGGTTGTGGACAGGGTGGAGGCGAGGCCGGGGTCGGAGGTGGCCTTCAAGGGCAGGGCGGCGAGTGAGAAGACGTCGCCCGAGAGCAGGATGGGAAGCGTGGCGGCGTACTTTGCGGTGAGAATGTCGAGGGCTTCGGCGCGGATGGGGACGGTTGAGGGGGTGTGTCTTGTTCGGGGGTGGATGGTGATCCAGTCGACGAGGCGGTTCTGCGGGTGTCCGACGACTGTGTCCAAGAAGTCCATCGTCTTCCTGATGGCGTGCCGTTTAGCCACCTGTTGTCGAGAGACGACGTCTGCGAGAGTGCTCTGCGAGAGTGCTCCAGCAGGGGCGGTCAGGGGAGGGTTCAGGTTCCGCACCGCAAGTCATGGTGCACGCGAATCTTGACGCTGACGCTCCTCCCCAGGGGACTGTCCACGTCGGCCTCGCCGGCGACGGCCCAGCCATCATGGCGGAGGCGCGCGCGCGTCTCGACAACCATGTCGCGCACCAGCTCGCGCCGGTCCATGAGGGCGGCGCCGAGCGTCTCTGCGCAGGCCCACGACTGAGGACAGCCGCAGTTGAGGTCGACGCCGGCGACGTGGGGCGCCGCAAGCGACGAGGCGCGGGCGAGCTCCTGGGGCGAGTTGGCGCCGAACTGGACGACGGTGGGCGGCTGGGGGCCGAGGGTCGAGATGCTGAGGTCTGTAGGCCTGCGCTTCAGGTCCTGCCGATTGCTTCTTGCCCACGACTTGCTTGGGGGGGCTCACCGCTGTCTCTGGCGAAGCTGCTGCGGTTGAACTCCTTGGCGAGAATCATGGGCGTCCAGCATAGGTCGACGCCGTACTTGTGGACGGTTTGTCGAAACGCAAGCTGCAGACCAGTCAGGATGAGCGACGGGTCCTCACCGAGGGCGAAGAGGGGGGGAAAGGGCATGCCTTGCTGTAGCGCACCATGGGCGCACATGCATACAGGAATCTGTCTTGCCTCTTGGCCGCGTCGAATATCTTGAGCGGGCTGCGAGACGGGTTTCAGTTCTCGGCGCAGCCCGGAGACGGACAGGACGAGGACGAGGACTCACTGCGAGCAAGAGGCGGGCGGTGCTCCGCTCGAGGCCGAGGCCGAGGCCGCCATCGGGGACTGGGGATTTGCTGTTGTATGTGTTGCGTGTTCAATGCGCCCGGATGGGGTTGGCGGGGCGAAATGCAATTCTATGTATCGGGTTGGCGAAAGTGTGTGTTGAGGCTGTCACGGCGACTTTTTTTGCTCCCGACGAGTTGAGTGAAGGCAAGCGGTGCACTAACAGCGGATACCACCTGGGCCCCTTGCGTCTGCTAGTGACTCAGGTACTAGCCGCGGGGTTTGACCCGCATATATACACGGGCATCTAACTGCCTAGATGAGATTCTGCTTGGCTGCGCAACGAACGGCCCTATCATGGCATGGCCCCTTTGCTACTATAGTGACGGCTTCAAGCGTGACGACGCAACAAGAACAGAGGCCGGACTCCAAGTTGCGGACCGCATTCGTTGTCGCTCGACATGCAGCGTATAACCCCCGTGCTTGTGCTTCTGACGTTGAATCACGGGCTCAACGAGGCTTCACGCTGCGACAGTCGCGGCTTTTGCTGGCGCAGGTGAGTGAGCACCGACTGAGTGCGAGGCCTCTCTCTGGTCCGCCCGTTCTTTGGCTCTTTTTTTCCTGTCAGCTTTTGACTTTGGTTTTAAAAACTTGACTATGTTGGTGCTGCACGCGGGTCAGCACTTTCGAACGGCAAATGGACATGTAATTCAAGCACGCGACTCACCAACTCCCAATGTTCTGGATGCCAACTTCTACAGTGTCGCAGTGATTGAGCCACGACTGCGGTGTTCGGCCCATGCCCACTCCAGCAGGGCTATGCGTCCCAGGATTAGCCCAAGATGCCGCAGGCCTCGCTGCCCATCACCAACAAGAGTGTCGGCACACAGGACGAATAGAGGGGGTCACCAACAAGGGCGCTGCTTACGTTCCAGTGAAGATGAGGTCGCCGGGCATGAGCGTCACGCCGCGGCTCAGAAACGCAATCGTCTTCCTAACGTTGAAGATCATGTGCGCCGTAGTCCCGTTCTGCGCAGCGGGTGAGACTTTGATCCGACATTCCCGTCTCACAGCGACGGCGTGCTACTGACCTGAACCTTCTTGTCGTTGACCTTTGTCCAAATATTGAGAATATGGGGATCTTTGATAACATGGCGCGAGACAATGGCCGGCCCCCACGGAGCCCAGCCGTCAAAGCTCTTGCCGTGAGACCACTGTCCGCCGCCGTGCTTGATTTGCCAATCCCGGTGCGACACGTCGTTGCCGACGGCATAGCCGAGGACGTACTCTAGAGCCTTGCCCTCGACCACGTCTTTGCATTGCTTGCCCATGACGACGACCAGCTCGCACTCGTAGTCGAGGCCGGAGCCCTCCTGCGCCATGGGGTGCACGGGGATCAGGTCCGCCGGGCCGGACAGGGCCGTGGCCGGCTTGTAGAAGAGAACGGGGAACCTGGGCTTCGGCATGCCCGTCTCCTTGGCATGGTCTGCGTAGTTGAGCCCGAGGCATCGCACCGTGCCGACGTGCGACGGCGCGAGGGGAGACAGCAAGGTGCGGATGTCGACGACTCGGTCGGTGACGTGGTGCATGCCCAGGACGTCGCCATCAATGACGCGGGCCCTTGTCGCGCGGGCCGCATTGGTTCCTTGTGACAGGATGGCATCGCCGTAGTAGACTTGGCCGTCTTTGGCGAGAAATCGGACGAGGCGCTGCGATGCGGTTTTCGAGTCAGCGGCCCGCGTCCAACACTCTGCTGCTGCTCGGTTCTCGGATACTCACGGAGAATGGTGCCATCGTAAGCATGGTCAGATATTCGGGAGGCTAATCAGCCAATGAGGCTCATGATTGACGACTCGATGCTGCTGCTGATGATGTCGTTGGAGTTGGTGGGCAGAACTTGAGAGGTACGTATTTTACCTTTTCGCTGCGAGGCAAGTATCGGTACGGGACTCGACACTCTAAAAAAGTCTCCAGCTTGCGTATCTATACTTGACAGAGAGCTTCAACCTCCCAACCTCTTCCACGCAACATCGTCATAGCCGTGACGGCCCAACTTTGCCTTTGGCCTCCGTCACAGCCGCCACGCCCGTTTCAATTGCCGAGGAATCCGCAAAGCAGCAGCAACTCGAGACCAGCCGCCGCCATGCGTCTCTCGGGGCTCCAAAAGGAGGTCGTGGCTCTCTATCGCCAATGCCTCCGAGAGAGTCGCAAGAAACCAGAGGTGCGCCTCACTTCCCCGCCTCCACTGCCCAGCTGCAAGCGCGACCGTGGTGGGCTCTCACATGCCTGGAATCTACACTGAAATGTCGCTCCAGAGCACACGTTCCCATTTCGAGTCTTTTGCAAGGTGAGCGTCCGATGGGCAAATGCTTCGGCAAGTCGTGGCTAAACATGCTCCACCATTTCCCCTCAGGGCCGAATTTGCTCGGAGCTTGGCCGTCGACAAGCGCGACTTTGCTGCCATCGAGTACCTGCTCCGCAAGGGGCGGCGGCAGCTCCATGTCTACTCGTCGCCCGGCATCAAGGACGTCAGGTGAGGCCCATGAAGCCTCCTCGGCCCATGGAGGCGGCTGCCGCAGCTCGCGAGACCCGCCACTGCCCTTCTTCTCCGCCGCATAATGTCCATTAGCTCTCCCAGGCAACGCCTGCCTCGGCGGCCTTGCTTCCTCTAGGCCATGGCTTTCCGAGCCTCGCCCAGGACTGGCAATCTCGTATCACACGACGTCTTCGTTGGCTCTCATATTTACGCCATCGTCAAACAACCCATTGTCCAGCATCGCTGCATACACTCGTCTTTTTCCTGAATAGCCTCACTTGGCACGGCTCTTGTCCCGTCTTTACCGCTCCCCTGCCCACGCAGGATGGCTACCTTGGCATCGATTCCCGAGGCGAACACTGCGCCACCAAGTCGTCTCCATGTCCGCCCTCTTCTCCAACGAACCGCCTCATTTGAGAGGCTCCGCCCTCGCTCCCGTGTCCTCGTCCTCTCTCGGCGTCCTACACGTGTCCGTAATCCGTCGCGCCATCTGCAAGGCCCAAGTGGACCAGGACCGCGCCAGGCAGGACCGCGCCAGGCAGGCACTCAACGCCCTCCTCCAGCATGGGGCCAAAGCAGCGCAGCCGCGATTTCAACAGAGGCCTTTTCCTCCTCGACAAGGGCAAAGAATGCAAAGTTGATGCGAGGCGCGCCTCCGCCTCCCCACGTTGACGAGGCTCCGTCAATTGACAATGTGTTGGAGACTTCCGTGTCTTCCGTCGATCTGGATTCGTTTCCCCTCCCGCCCTCCAGCAACATACATTTGCATCATCCCAGAAATGTCAACCGGCCCGGCCCTGCAACCGCCATCTCAAACAAGACTCCCCCACTTCTCCCGGCGTCTGTCAGACCCAACTTCATGTCTACCACCAACGACGGAGCCATGTCGAGCGCTCGACGATGCTTGGGCGACACCATCGCAGACATGGCCAGGGCATCAAAGCACACTTCTATCGACTCTACACTGGTGGAAGCAATCTCGAGAACCATTGTTCAACAAATCCGTCTCTTGTCTGCCATCAAGCATGGTGACCGGAGAGCTAGCAACTCATCACAGTCCAACTCGCCGCCTGCAC
Organism: Ophiocordyceps sinensis; assembly: GCA_012934285.1. NCBI lineage: Eukaryota > Fungi > Ascomycota > Sordariomycetes > Hypocreales > Ophiocordycipitaceae > Ophiocordyceps > Ophiocordyceps sinensis. The sequence goes on from JAAVMX010000003.1 coordinate 14,430,160, forward strand.
CTGCTCATGATGCGCATTCTAGAACTTCAAGTCAGCGGGAGGCGTTGGATTGCTTCACCCAAGGCCTGCGTCGATATGCAGACGACACAGGGGCAAGGGGCAAAACAGTGCGCTCCTCCCCCGATCCCATCAAGTCCGGCGAAAGCCTTCGCACGTTGTCGGCCCTCATGCCCTTTCGCCCAGAATTTCGGGCCGCAGGGCTCGCAGTCACGTCCAAAGATCAGGCCCTGCGCGATCCGCCCCATGCTCCAAGGCCTGGCGCGTCACGGTTTGGACGGCGTTGCCAGCCGTCCGACACCCCTGGACACAAGTATCTACATCCCTCGCAGATAGATGGGCACCACGAAGGGCCCCCAAGCACAAGCATCAACACACAAATCTCGTTCGCCCCGGCTCGGGACATGGACGAATGGAGATATGCGCTCATCGAAGAAGCACCCGTGCGCAAGCAGAAGCGGGCCCCCAAAGCCAAGAAGCCAAAGACCCATTGTCTCCCATGTTTCCCTGGAGAAGACGATGAGCACATGACAAATGCCGACTGGGCGCATTTCAGACCAGCCCCTGCAGACACGGCTAAGTTGCAGGGAGACGCGGCCGGGCCGAACTCCAAGATGCCGCCACCGACAAGGTCGCCACCGACAAGGTCGCCACCGACAAGGTCGCCACCGACAAGGTCGCCACCGACAAGGTCGCCACCTCCACGGCCTGCGGAGACGAGACCCTTGCGTTTGAACTCCAACCTCCTAAGCCCAAGACACATGTCGGACGAGCGAGGCATACGAACGAGGCACAGAGAGATCGAGGCAGATGCGGTGCTTGAGCCCGTCCAAAAGTCGCGGACAAGTGCGAAGCAGGGCCACTCGCAAACGTTGCTCAAGGCTCGCGCCGCTTCCAAAGCCCGCAACGGGCTCCCACCAAGCAAGGGCGGGAAAACTAGCAGCAGACAAGACCGTGGCGCAGATCGTCTTCCGGCACGATCGCAGTCGGCCAAGATACAGCTTACCCAGGGCACGAGGAAAAGGCGCGAGCGAGAGGTTCCGTCTGCGAGGCCTTTGCCTGGCGGCGAGACATGGAGGGCCGCGTCCAAGACAACATCGGGGGCCGCGTTGGAAGCGGATGACGGCCGTGTCACATCAGCTCTGCCTTGCACGTGGGGGCGCCAGGACGGGCCGATCCCGAACTTGGAAGAGGAATGGGAGAAGACGGCTCGACTGGCTGCGAATACCAAGGCTCCGCCCGCCAGCCAAGGGCCAGATCCCTCGGTTCAAAGGAAGAAGCGACATGTCTCTCGCTACGATCCCAATCACATTGGGATATGCTGTCGGAGCAGCAGGGGCATCCCCTCTCGGGCAGTCGCTCCGCCCAACATACCCAGGAGAACGTCGTCGATCCGCAGGAGCGTCGCCTCGGACGAGGCAGACGCGGAAGACCGCGACATTGCCGACCGCGATGTGCTGCGGGGGCTGCACGTGGCGGCGTCTGCTGCTTGCGACGAGGAGGTGGATGCCTTTGTCCGGGGTCGGACGGGACTGCGGATACGTCGGTTCCTGGCCGACTTGATAGCGCTCGAGGCGTTTGGCGGGCTGCGGCCGGGCGAAGACGGCGGGCAGCGGACCCAGAGGCGGCGGTCCGAGATGAGGAAGCTGAAGCAGCAGGTCCGGAGGTCGCGCGAGATGGCGCCGGCGGGCGGCGGGTTTTTTTGAGGGGGTGGTGGCGCCGGCGAGAACCCATGCGAGGGGCTTGAATGGACCCGGGTAACTCCCGACAGCGTCGTCACTTTGGCTTATGCTGCGGGCGTGTGTCGTGTGTCGTGTAGAGTAGACGGATGAGGGCATTCCTAGGACATATTGCAGACTCATTGTTTACAGTCTCCGTTTCTTGCGTATAATGATGCCCCGTGGCTTCAAGCGAAACGTCAACCAACTGGTGAAGGATGACAAGATTTAGAAGCTCGGTTTAGGGCATCCAGAGCCAAAGATGGTTTGATGAGAAAAAAATACAAGCAGTTTAAACCAGTCCTCAACTCGGCGAGGAAGCTCTCATTAGCCTGTGCGGAAATATGGCGTGGCCAGCACAAAAGGCTCCTATCAAAATGGCTGGGCAGAAGCATGAAACAGAAAAGGATCCCCCTCTCCTGATTTTTGGACGTTTCTCGTAAAAGCAAAGAGGCAAACCCCCCACGGCTCGCTTGACAAGGCGGGGATCGGAAAGAAAAAGGCATGAGGCGGTAAATTGCGGCCCAAGACGACACACAAAGAGAGGTCTTAGCGGCCGGGCGGTCCAAGCAGACAGAAGAACTTGCGGCCAATATTCCTTTCGAGCGAGTTGAGGGCCAGTCTCCAGACGTTGAGGTCGACGGCGACGCCAACGTGGCCGACGGGGTCGATGGGGCAGTAGTCCTGCACGTAGATGTTGTGGACGCCGGGCTCCCGGACAAAGGACGTGGTCGTGGGCGTGACAATCTCGTCGAAGCGGGAGGCGATGATGGTGACGGTGTTTCCGGGCTGGACAATGGGCTTGCCGTCGTTGAGCTTGAGGACGGCGGCGCCATCGGCGGCAAAGTCGTTGCAGGCGCCGCAGCCGACGGCGGAGAGCAGGTTCTTGATGGCGTCGTGGCTGAACTTGCCAAACAGGTAGGCCAGGTTGTAGAGGCCCGAGATGTCGGTGCCGTGAGTGGGCGGGGCGATGGCAATGATCTGGTCGACAATGGGGCCGAGGCCGTGGACCTTGGGCACGTAGAGGGCCTGGAAGCCGCCCTCGGAGTGGCCGACAAGGTCCACCTTTTCGGCGCCGGTGCGGTTGTGCACCTCCCTGATGAAGGCGGCCACCTCGAGGGACGACTCGGCAACGGGCTTGAGGCCGCCGAGTATGGGCAGGTTGGGGGTGAAGGAGCCGTAGAGGACCGCAAAGGTGCAGAAGCCCTTGTTGCGCAGCCAAGCCTCGACAAAGTTGAGGTCGAGCTTCTCGCTGGCAAAGAGGCCGTGCAGGAGGATGACGGGATTGGGGTGGACGGTGCTCTTGCAGGACCAGTCGTTGGATCTGCCCAAGGTGGCAACGGCTCGGTCCTCAAGCTCTGCAGGCACGGGCGTGGCGGCCACGACGGCGGCAAGGGCCACGAAGCCCCCGAGCATGGACGCCAGGCGGACCATTTTGATCGTCCAGGCCGCTCGCGGGATAAGGAGGGGATAGCGGGCTTGGCCTCTTGTCTCAGCGACGACAAGCTTGAGCCGGGAGGGGAGGAAGAGGTGGAGGGCGCGGTTGAAGAGCCCCAAGGTTGAGGAATGGGCGAGGCCTTTTGAAGCCGAGTTGCTCCATCACGAGTCGGCCCTTGATTCTGTTTCGGGCCTTTGCAGCTCTGGATGCAGCCGACGACCCCCGAGGGAGCCAGCCAGGGCGGCACGGGCGGGACAGACGCAGCGGGATCCCTGCCGTCTCCACGAGACGGCAGTTGGATCTGGCGCGGTCCATGTCGGGACGCGACGGACGGGACGCGACGGGCGCCTCGGCAGACCAGGGGCGTCGTCGACTCAGTTCGCTGACGTGGATGTTGCTGTTGCTGCCGTCGTTGGAGGCACGTGGAAGGACAATGTGCTGAGAGCCGTGAGGATGTTGGAGCGAGGGAAGGAGGACAACAAGACGTGGGGGAAGGTGCAACTCCTCGGGCTTGCTTCGGGGCGTCCTGGCTACTCCCGTGGACGTGGGGTTCGGGCTGGATTAGGCAGGTGGGTGGCTGTGCTTGGCCTGCAGGTTCGGCAGCTCTTTCTGGAATGCGGGGAAGAGCAAGCCAAGACCAGACGGCTCGGCGCGCGGGGAGAGGGGCACCTCAATCCTCCTTTTTCCCGCTTCTTTGTCCGATTTGGCGCCAACACAAGAGACCTGTCAGGACCCGCTCGAGACCAAAGGCACTGCGCTGTACCGTGCTGTCCGGTTCCGCTGGCCTTTTTTTCATCGTCTGCGACTTGTAGTTTTTCGTCTGAGCGAGATGGAGGTGGGGCAACGGCAATTCAAGGGCGGGCGGCCGGGGCCGCTCCAAGAACGCTCTGGAATTGCGGGGTCCCCGCATTCTGAGTAAAGCCGTATCCTGCCGCCGAGAACTGCCGACGACTCGTGATGAAGCAAGCAATCGGTGCCACGAGCGCCAAACAGTCGGGGGGGTCGGCTCCCACGAGCGGATATCACCATGGCTCGCAGGCCTTTGGATCCGGGAGAGGGCCAGTTGCCGACGGAAACATGTCGAGTCGATGCAATGGCGGCTCGAGTCCGGTGACTAGGGTGGGGTGCATGCGTCCGTGGGCTACCTAGACCAGCAGGAAGAAAACGAGCCATGCCGCTCCTCGCCTCAGTCCCGTCGTCGTCGAGTTCTCGGCATGGAGAGACGGCGACCCAAGCAGTCCGTGACGCAACGATTGTGGCCATGCATGACTTCGTAGCTGTAATTTTCGTGGTTGGCCAAGAAGCATATGCCGAGTACTTCGTAAGCCTGCAAGTACGAGTTAAGCAGCTCCCGCTTTGGCTAGGTAGTAGTAGTGGTATAATGAGGAATCCGTAGCGCTAATGCAGGGGGTAAGGATCTTTTCTGTCAATTGGTTGGAATGAGGTGCGTACCAACTTCCTCATGAAGCTCGAGATGTAGGCGTCGTCATTGTGTGGGCCGGTTGTGTGGTATTGAGCAAGGCGGGCAGAGAGCCGGCTGCAGGCGAGGCCAGCCGCAGGCGAAGAGCCCCCTAGGGCAGGGGGGTAAATCACATCCTCCTCCCTGAACGATGAAAATATCTCTCCGCTTCGCTTTGCTAATTCCTTGGGGGCGGCCTTCAGCGGCGGCATCCCTGGCATGTACAGCAGGCAACCCCATCCGTCCTCTGTGGACATGACGCTGGTCTCGTCGAGCCTTTCGAGGCGTCTGTTGCCGACGCTCTCGACTTACGAGATGTTGGCTTGTAATTGCCGAGCACAGCAGCGAAGCCGGGGACACACGGCCTTGCCGAGTATAGCTAGCGAGGAGAAAATACCAAGGAGAAGAAAGCAGCTATCACATAATGATGTTGTCGCCAAGGGGCAGGAAATGACGACACTCTCGCAGATGCGGGTGACCAAGACGCGCTGCAAGCGACGGCGGCAGAGCTTCACACCCAGAACCAGCGTGCGCGGGAAACAGCCGTTGCTGGTCCGGAGTGTATGTACTAGGGGGGGCCGTGCCCGGCCTGCCGTGCCCGAGGGGGAGAGAAGAGAGAAGTCAGCCAGCTTCCCCGCACATCTCTCCACAACACTTCCCTCAACGCATCATCACTCATGGATACCAACCCGCCATAACCCATAACGGAGTCATCGCTCTGCGGGTAGCGGGTTCATCGCTGCTGCTCTTCTACTCCGCCGAGCTCCCGATATGGAGCCGTCGTCCATGCAGGCCTTTCGCGCAAACTTCTCCGCCACCGAGAGCGGGCGCCGCCCTCTCCTGCGATGCTGGTCCCATCAGGACTGCCGCGGGTGCTTGGCCGACGATGAATGCAGCTGGTGTCCATTCGTATGGAGAACAGTCCCAGCACACCACGTACGCATTGTGTATATTCTGACGTCTGGTCCGCCCACACATAGACCTGGGCGTGCGTCCCCAACTCACACCCGATACCGCTGCTGGCCCCGGCCTACGACACCCATGTGTGCCCTCATCCCTCCGAGCAGTGGGAGTTGCGCACACGGCCATTTGGCTGCCGCGTGTCGACGACGACGAGCCTCTCCGCCCTTGTCGCCTTCTTGGCCGCATTGCTGCTCGTCTCCTGGGCCGTCCTCAACGTCGTCGCCCTCCGCCGATGGCGACGATACACGGCGCAGAAGCCTGAATGGGACCAGGGTTTCAACTCTCCCTGGCGAACTGGCTGGATGCCGCCGGATTCCCGCGAGCAACAGCCGCTGCTCGGTGAACAGGCCGGGCGCTGAGCTGCTGGCCACAGCCACCGCCAAGTCGGGCTTGCAATCAGTCACCCAGAACTGACCGGCGGAATAATCGCAACCTCGTCCGCTTCCCGTATAACCATGTCCTCGCAATCTCCCGACACATCTACGTACTCAAGGTTTAACGTCACCCCGCACGAGTCGAGTATCTTGGCCTTTACGCCGGGGAACATAGCCTCGAGCTCGTCGAAGAGTCTTCCCAGCGCCAGCGGCGCCGGCAACGCCACGCTATCCCTGCCCGTGTAAGAGCTGGCACCGGCAAAGAAGAGCACGTTGAAGTGGCCTTGCGGCGGCTTGGGCATAGATGTCATTGGGGCGAGAGCTGCTATACGAGTACTAGAGATGCTTCATGACTGTTAGTTCAACTGTTACCAGACGACTAGTCAGGCTGTAAAGTGTGTAAAGGACAATCATGAATCAGAGATCTTGGTAATAATGGTACATCAGAGCGTACACTCAGGTAATACATGCTTTTTGGTAACATCATGTGATTGTGGGTTAAACGTGAAAACAGCGGATAGAGTAACGTACCATGCAATACAGAAATCCCCGCGGGGGATTTGCGGTCGAAATTGGAGTTGTGCCGAGGGCGACGCAATCAATCCGCCTGGGAAAATATTTGTGAGAGGAGGAACAGCGTTCGGCAACAGCCCAGAGTCGCAAAAATATAAGCAGTGGGCCGCCCACGTGACCTCGGGCTCTCTTCTGGGGCTAGGCAAAGGTAGGAAGGACGGAAAATGTTAGTAAAGTCGTAACCGACCAAGTTTTTGACCAAAAAGTGTCTTGTATTGGGTATCACAGTCATCGTCAAGAGCCAACGCCGCCGGGCGCCTCCAAGTCAGGCCAGCTTGGCCATGCGCTCCTCGAGATCCTTGACCCAGCCCTCCATGACCTTTACGTTGTCCTTGACAGCCGCGTCGCCGTTTCGCATGGCACCCTCCATCTTTTCGAGGCCGTCTCTCCATTGCTTCAGCTCCCCCGTCATGTCTGCTTGCTGCGCCTCGATGCGCTCCAGTGTCTGGCTCGCCGTTGCCGCATCGGCGTGAATGGCTCTGAGCGACCGCAGCCGGTCCAGCAGCGGGGGCAGCATGGGGGTCAGCCCTTCAATCGTGGGCAAAATCCCGTAGAGCGCATTGATCTTGGCCTCCTGTTCGGAATCGTCAGTGGGAGACGTCGGGGCGTGTTTCCCGAGCTCCTCGCGGAGGGCCTTTGCCTTTTCTCGCGCGTCGTTGAGCTTGTCTTGCTCGGTTGCCAGCGTTCGAACCCGCCGGCTGATGGCGTCCAAGTTGGCCGTCGACGCCTGCGACAGTGTCGAGATTTGCTTCTCCATCGTGTCCAGGGTCGGTAGTATGGCTCGTGGAAGACCATCCCGCCCCGCCTCGAGCATTGACGACGAGCTGATACCCAAGGCCTGTTCCACCATGACGAGCCGGCGATCAAAATCGGCAGCTTTGGCCAGAGCGTGGCTCTGCTGATAGGATGGCGCGTACGTGACAGTGTACGTCGGACCTTCTGCCGCCGCCGACTCACCGGTGCCGCCCGTCTTGTCCTCTGGGGCTGGTCTTGAAGTCCCCAGCACGGCGCCAAAGCCGGTGGGATTCGAAATTCCATCCAAGACCCGGCTGAGCGTCTCCAGTCTCTCGTCGTTGGGCCCCGCATCGTCCGTCTGCACCGTCACGGCCGACGTTTGCCTGTCGTAGTCCTCCTTGGCCTCTTCCACTTCCCGTTTCAACCGCGCGATCCTCCTTTCCAGGCTCTCCTCGTCGTCATCGTCGGAAAAATCCCCCAGCTCTCGCGTGCCGTCCTCGAGTATCCGCTGGCGCCTGCTGGATGCCCTGTACAACATGCGCTTTCCGTCCACACGGTTCGAGAAGTCTACCCCATTCGCGTCGGCATTGGCGGGTAGGAAGCGAGATCGGGCCTCGTTTATTCGCAACCTCGAGCGCGAGATACCTCCCGTCTCATCTTCGTCAATATCGTCGAACTCGTCTTCGGACTGCGGTCGGTTCGCCGAGGTCTGCGGGGGATGTTGGCAACGGGCGCCGTACGAGGAGCCCATGATACTTACAGGTACGGTAGAGTTGTCATCTGTCAACTCGGGGGTCTCGTAGATGTCTGGAGCAGAGTCCTGGCTATTGTCAGCGTTTGACGGACAAGGGCAGGGAGGCGGGCTTTACCAGGTCAGGGAGCGCTGCGTACTTGCGGTTGAGAGCCATTGTTGTGGCCACCAACTCTCGCGTTTCGACTCGGCCGGTGCACGTATCGACTTGGAGACTTGGAGCGGCTTTCGACGACAGCTAGAATGGCAAGGGTAGTGATGGGCAGGTTTGAAGCGGCGATGACGGAGAAGAGAGGCCCCAGGTTACAGTGGAGGCTGGACATCTACAGGCGGCTCAGGCTACAAGGTGTAGGTACCTACCTTGGCGCCCCTATCGATAAGAAGGACTCCGACCCTAGCCTTCGGATGAACGGGTACGGATAGGTACATAACGCACGAGTCACCGGCTACAGTGTCATAGTATTACCTAATACCGCAACCCACAGTATATACATACATACAGACCCGTGTCGCCCCTTACACTCTGTTTCCCCTGATCGCGTACCTCAATTTATCTTGACGCGTCCTCCAACGTTTGAGCCTCAATCAGCTTTTGCACCCCTTCCCCGGCATTCCAGATCTCGAACAAGCACTAGCTGGATCTCTACGTGGACTTGGTCTCGACGGCTTCCTCTTCCTCTCGTCCATCACCGACAACTCTCTCGCGAAAGACTCCCAAAGCGGGGCGACAAACGAGTCTACACGTCATCGTATTCTCATGGCCTGCGACGTCTTCTCTTTATAGTTTCGGTGCCATCGGCTTGTCTTCGCCCCGTCCATCTAGATGTCTGCGGTTGCGGTGCTTTCGCCATGACAGCACACCAGCCGAGAAGGGTCGGCATGGCGAAATATCAGAACATACCACCGCTTCTAAGCAAGATAGGTAACAAGTCAAGGGACACTACCAAGCCGTCTCCGAAGGTGGATGAACCTCCTTTGTCCAGCGAGGACGAGGAAGACGTTGAAGACGTTGAGGCTGTGGGCATTTCTCAATGTGGTGGCTCCAATGCTAGCCAGGACTCGACGCATGGTCAACGCCCCGGATCCCGGCTAATAATGAGAGGTGCTCTACTCAACAGCCCAAGTAACTCAAATGATGAAAAGACGGCACGAGGCAGCATCGCGCAAACCAAGTTCAGCAGACCAGCCCCGACACGTACGCAGCAGCGTGCCAGGGGGAAGAGGAGCGAAACTATCGAGTCTCTTGATTCGGGAGCCAAGAGATCGGACGACGATCAAGGTCCCAGCAACAAGCGAATTCGATGTTCTAACAGCCCGCCTTCCACTTTTGAACGGGGCACGGGGGCAACCGCTGGCCGTTCTGGGCCAGGGGCTCATTTGATGAACGAACATGGATTTGCAAGGAAGACCACCGCCGGCACAAGGACGTACGGCTCAAAGGCCAAAAACAAGTTGAAAAGGCGGAAAGACATGGAGGGTGCTGCTGCCAAGCAGCGCGCGGACGAAACTTGGCGACAAACCGGGGGTGTAGAGGCTCAAGCGGCATCCAAACCTCAGATCCAGGTTCCAAAACCACTGGATGAGCCCGAGAAGCCAAGCACAGGCAAGTTGGTGGTCCCAAAGGCCGTGCCGTGGTCTTCACCAACCAAGACCCTGGTGGTCCCAAAGGCCGTGCCGTGGTCTTCACCAACCAAGACCCCCGGGGTCCTCCTGACGAGCAGGTACCCGGCCGACGACTATCTCGACAAAAACTCGGATTCACCCCAGGCAGACACGGCAGCCTCGCCGACGCACTTTGCCGACTTTGGACGCGGGGCAAAAGGCAGCGACGGTAAACCTGAGGTGGTTCTGTCCGACGTGGCCTCTGATACGGAAAAGAGCAATGGCCCCCTCTCAGACTTGGAGGTCATCGGCAGTGATACAGAGGTTGCGGCGGTGTGCCCCTGGTGCGGGCAGCCTGTGGACAAGTCCTTATTGGACGACTTTTCTCGGGGCAAGCGGATGAACGTGAGGCTGCAGACAAGATTTTGCCGACAGCACAAGAAACAAACAGCCGTGGAGACATGGCAAGCCAAGGGCTATCCTGAAGTGGACTGGGAGGGCCTGGACAGGCGGTTTGCGGCCCACCGCCGCCCCTTGCTCGACATTGTCAACGGCAAGGCGTCGCATTTTAGGGGCATCCTGGCGCAAAAGATTGAGTCGGGCCAGGCAAGGTCGATGAAGAAGGAGGGGAACATGAACCCGGGCTACTACGGTCCCCGGGGCTTTGACTTGATGTGCGACTACATCGTCGACGAGTTTGGCGCGCTGCTCAAGGAAAGGGCTGTCGACGACCGTGTCATTGCCGGGCGCGGGTCGGCGGCCTTTATCCAGACTGTGCTCGTGGCGGAGCTGGCTGTGCGGCTGATTGGGGACGACATGGGGGTCTCGGCCGAGGAGGCGAGGGGCATCATGGAGGAGAGCAAGGCGCTGGGCGAGATGGTTCACGATGGGGCTTGACCAAATGGGATTGACCAAATAGGACACGGGGGTGGAAGTCGGAGGTGCTGGACGGCGGCGGCGAGGGCAAGGGAGAATCTACGCCATGTGAAGGGAATTGACGGACGTAGGTCTGTCTTGTTTTGTGGCTTCTAGCTAGCTATATGTCAGGGCCGAGAGAGGCCCTCTTCAGCTTCTTGCAGACTAGGCGTCATGGAGGAATGTGTATCTCTTGCAGTCGACTGACTAGACGCGCCTTGCTCCGTCCTCCCCCCGCCCGAGGCCGCCGGACTTGAGAGACGAGCCCCGTTCACAGAAGCAAGGCAATGGCCTCGCAAGGCGCCAGGCGGATCTCGCCACTGTTGACGTTGGCAACCGTCTTGCCAGCCGGGCTCACCAAGACTCGACGGGCCTTGCCCTCCCATGGCCACGAGACACTCTGGGCCGAGAAGTTTGCCACAACCAGGGCGACCTGACCGTCGGCGGCCTGGCGCCGGTAGGCAAAGACGCTTTCGTTGGGCTCGTCGACCAGGGCAAAGTCGCCGTAGACGAAGACGTCCTTGAGGGCCTTGCGCTGCTCGAGGACGCGCCGCCAGGTGTGGTAGACGGAGTCCGGGTCCGACGTCTGGGCGGCGGCGTTGATGTCGACGTGGTTGTCGTTGACGCGCATCCAGGGGCTGTTGCCGGTGGTGAAGCCGGCCTGGGGCCCGGCGTCCCACTGCATGGGGGTGCGGGCGTTGTCTCGCGACTTTTTCTGGTATTCTGCCCTGAGAGTGGCGCGCGTGGCCTCGTCGGCCTCGTCTCTGTGCAGACTGCAAAGAGAGGCCGTCAGCATGTCGTTGAGGCCGTCGGCATGTCGTCGGTACCCGAGGCCAACTCGTCAGGGGCTTTCAGGGGTCAGGGGAACCTCTCACTTCCAATGATTGAGGCAATCGACGTCCTTGTACTCGTCAGCGGGCCAGTCCTCGGGCACGTTTGTCATGCCGAGCTCCTGGCCCTGGTAGACAAAGGGGGTGCCGGCCTGGAGGCCGAGGAAGAGGGCAATGAGCTTTGCGCTGTCGGCGCGGTGGACGGCGTCGTCGTGGACGAAGCGGCTGACGGAGCGCGGCTGGTCGTGGTTCTCGAGGTAGAGGGCGTTCCAGCCGTTGTTGTCCAGCATCAGGCGCTGCCACTTGTTGACGGTTGTCTTGAGCTTGCTGAGCGGCCAAGACTGGGGGGAGAACTTTCCCTTGGGGCCGTGGTCAAGGTCCATGCTGTTTGAGACGGAGAGTGAGAGTGAGAGCGTGAACAGAGAGTGAGAGTGAGAGATGAGAGAGTGAGAGTGAGAGAGTGAGAGAAAAGGGGGACGGACAGCTCAAAGTGGAATATCATGCTCAGCTCGCCGCGGTCGCCGCCGACGGCCTTGATCAGCTCGCCCTCGTCGTCAACGCACGGCATCTCGCCCACGCTAAAGGCATCGTACTCGCCCAGAATGGCGCCCAGCTCGGCCAGATACTCGTGCAGACGGGGCCCGCTGGCGTAGAACTCGTGGCCGGCGAGGACGGGCCGGTCCGAGTCCGGGAAGCGCCGGTCCTTGCTGATGAAGTTGATGACGTCGATGCGGAAGCCGTCGGCGCCGCGGTCGAGCCAGAAGCGCATGACGTCGTGGGCGGCCTCGCGCACCGCGGCCTTGTCCCAGTTGAGGTCGGGCTGCTCCTTGCAGAAGAGGTGCAGGTAGTACTCGCCCGTGGCCTCGTCCCACTCCCACGCGCTGCCCTGGAAGTGGCTCTCCCAGTTGTTGGGCGGCCGGCGGTTGCCGTCGGCGTCGTGCCGGGGCGGCTTCCAGATGTACCAGTCGCGAAAGGGGTTGTTGTGCTTGGACTTTCTCGACTCGCGGAACCACCGGTGCTGGTCGCTCGTGTGGTTCACCACGAGGTCGAGCACCAGCTTCATGCCCCGGCGGTGGAGCTCGTCCCGCAGCCTGTCCACGTCGGCCAGGTCCCCGTAGGACGGGTCGATGGCCTTGTAGTCGCTGATGTCGTAGCCCTGCACGACGAGGCCGTGGTGAGTCGCGGCACGACGGGGGGGGCCGGCGCCGGAGCGGGGCCGGGCGGAGCGGGGCCGGGCGGAGCGGGGCCGGGCGGCAGACGGGGAGGGATTCGCACCATGTCAATCTGGGGGCTCTCGAAGATGGGCGAGAGCCATACAATGTCGATGCCAAGGTTCTCGAGGTAGTCGACCCGGGACACGATGCCCCTGAGGTCGCCGACTCCAGACCCGGTGGAGTCCTGGAACGAGGCCGGGTATATCTGGTAGACCGAGCTCTCCTTCCACCACGTCCGAGCCTGTTTGGAGAATACTGCTGCTTCCATTTCGGGTGATTACAACGCGCGAGAGGGACAGGATGCGCTGTGCTTGATGGGTGACGAGGGGATAAATGTTTACGAAACGGCAGCAGAGAGATGATGAGTCGTGATCTGCCCTTGTCACTCATTGGAGACCAGGCAGTGACGGACGGTGCCAAGCTGTAACGTGATGATGTCGGTCCGACAAAGCTTGGCTCGCCTCAAAGCAAACCACTTACCTACCCTACACCGGCTATACCGGGCTTGTTCGGGCTGGCCAAGGCCGAGCGTATTAGTGCGCGGATACTACATACACTAACTTATTAAGTTGCCCAACGGCCGGAGAACAACGTCGAGGACAAGCTTTGGGATGCAGAACGAGCGATTCCTCATCCGGGGAAACATGCCCTCTGCCGTCCATGTATTCGTACTCCGTAGTCCAAAACTAGAGAGTTGACGCACATTCCACGGGAAGAGGAGGGCGAGGCAGAGAGTCTTGTAGCACTTCGTATACTTCGTATACTTCGTACTAAAGAGCTTGTACACCAAAGAGGCTCAACTCACCTGAGACGGACTCACCCGCCTTGTTCGCGCAGCCGGGGCCATGGGAAAGGGACAGCGTCTTCCCTTTCCCGGGACAGTGATTTTGTGTGTGAGAGCAGCAAGTCTCACGTTGGGGGCCTCGACAGGCTGGATGAGACGCACCATGTCTGATGGTAAGACTTTTGCGACACCTTTTGCAGGGAATGAGTGTTTTAAGCTCCACCCGGAGCAACCTTTTTTCAGATTGACCATGAAAAGCCTTTTGTTTCCGAGGGCCACGACTGACGTTGACAGGATGGCATGATTCCGTCTAGGTTTTCGAGTTGTGTGCCATTGGGACTCTGCATGCGCACCGGCTATACTCGGGGGGTCAACGTGAGCCTGACCGAACATGAGGAAGCCAAGTTTTCGGATACTGTATTGACCAAAAAAAAAGATTGTCGATGGGTTGGTTGTGGTGTTGGCTGCCAGGAATTGCCCTCGATCCGGGTCGGGATGCCGCAAGCAGCCATGTGCGCACAGTGCAGTAACGCACAGTACGGCGTGGCAACTCCGGGCCCGTCCGAGATTTTGCTGCGTCAAACGTGCGAATGTTGACGGTGCATACGAAGTATTCTGGCTGCATTTCGGCTCTCTTCCTGAAACCTGTATTGGCCATGGACTCGCAATTTGTTGAAGAGCGAGAGTTGACACGGGGTTGGCCACCAGTCGCGCATGTGTGTATCGTCTTGGCAGCATCAGCAGCCCGTCAGCTGTTTGGCATCGTGTTTACAGGGCGAGCACCGTGTGTGCTGGAGCCCGAGCACGCCTTCCCGGCGACCGCCGCACAGTGCGCGCGGCGAGTGCTTGCACCGCACAGTGCCAAGTGTCGGACGCATCCGTGCCGCAAGAGGAGCCCGAAGCGAAGCGAGCGCCCGCCGTCGCCGACGCCGCCGACGCCACCCAGACCCAGACCCAGACAAGACCCATCCATACAGCAGACAAAAAAGATCGACAAAACGTCAAGAAAAAGCCGACGCAATCGCATCGTCTATTGCCTCCAGCTAGCGCCCGGTTTATCGCCTCGTCTCTATTGCGCTTCTCTCCCACGCCCCTCCGACCCCCCCCCTAGCAGAGGATAGCAGAGCCCCCCCCCCCCCCCCCCCTCTCGCTCCTCTCTCACCCACCCACGCTCCAATCCCTCTCCCATTCCCACGACCAACTCCCGCACCCACACCTTCTCGCCCTCTCCCTTTTCTTCCGTCTTCCGTCTTCCGTCTTGCCTCGTCTGCGCCTGTGCCTGTGCCTGTCACTCTCCGTCCAATCCTGCTCCTCGCCCTTTGTCGTCGTCGTCATCATCATCGTCACATCGTCATCGTCACCGCCCTCTTCGTCACCGCCCCATCGCTGCCGCCGCAGACCCCGTCCCGAATCACAAGCCGCTCCCTCGTCCCCACCCGTCGTCGACGAACTCTCGGGGCACGGGCTGGTCCAGGCCATGAATGCGCCTCGACCCGCTGCCCTCGATCCCGCCCGAGCGACACCCATGGCCAGAGCCTTTGCTACGACGGCCTGGTGACCATGTCGGAGAGTAATGCCCGCTTCAGCTCCATCACGAGCGCCAGCAACAGCACCGACGACAGCACCCGCTCGTCCGTCACCGTAAAACCGTCGACGCCTTCCTCCTCGGCAAACCGCCGTCGCGGCGGCTCCCACATGCGCATCGACCTCGAGGCCAGCCACAATCAGCGCCCGAGGTGAGTTTGTCCCGTTGCTCTCTCTCTCTCAATGCGCGTCGCCCACGCCCCGGCGAGAGGTGCCCTGCTGACGACGGCGAATCCAGAGTCGTCCATGACGATGGCCAGGTCTCTCCCACGTCGGCCACCCGTGGCCCCATCTCGCCCTCATGGCAGGCGTCCCACATGTCGGCGCCTCCCGACCGCCGCGCGAGCGACCTCGCAAACTACCGCCGTGACCTCGGCGTCCTCGGAATCTCGCGCAGCTCTGCAGGCGCCGGCGCCGCCCAAAACTCAAACGCCAACATAGCCCCCTGGGCCTCCAACGCTCCTCCGCCCCCGCCGCCCAAGGGCCCCGTGACGAGCTTCTACGATGACTCGAGCGATAGCCTGTCCCTCGCCTCGCAGTTCTCCCCGAGCCTGCTCTCGGCCAGCCAGCGACATGGCCCCGTCCTCTCGGGCAACCCCGAGTCCCCCGACATGCCCTACTTCAACCCCGACGGACGCCGGCCTTCGATTGCGAGCATAACCACGACGGCCAGCAGCCACTCCCGCACCAGCGTCACCCGCGGCGGCTTCCGCAAGCTCCAGGGCTTCTTTGGCGAGGAGTTTCCTGGTCGCGACAGCTCCGAGAGCAGCCTCCCCATGTCCGTCGCCGGCAAGGACCAGCGCACTCGCTCCTACAGCCACACCCACCCCAACCCGCGCGATCGCAACTACTCCAACGCGACCGACACGAGGGACGCCTCGCCTGCCTCGTCTAGGCCGAGGACCCCCAAGCCCGAGGTCGTGCCGTTCCTCTACCAGGACAATTCTGTGCGTTTGCCCTGCCCTGCCTGCGCTACCCCCCTTTCCCCCCTCGTCCCTTCCTCCGCCTCCGTCCCCTCTTCTCTTCCCCACTCTTTGGGTAGTCGCGACAAGCGCCTTGGTTTTCGCCACTGTTGGTTGCTGTCCCGGGCTTCCCTCGCCCTCCGAGGTGCCACGTCATCTAACCCCTTTTGACTCCACCAGGACATTGCACGATACGGAGAGGCGCCTGTCCGGGACATGATGACGGGACCCGACCGAGAGCGATACGAAGCCTCGGCCAATGGCCCTCCCAAGTCGTCGGCATCCTCGCGGGCCGGACCCAACATGCAGCTATCGGGGCAGCACCGTCACAACTGGAGCAACGAGGACCAGAGGAGCTTGAGACCCACGCCCAGCAGGGAAGACTCGCTCGCCGGGACCCCGAGCTATCGAGAACGCGGGCCACCGGTGGCGATGCAAAAACAAAGGACAAGAGGCCAGAGCCCCCCGCCCAATGCCCAAACCAGCTCCAAGCCTGATGGACCGACGTCGCCCGTTCACGTCGGCAAGAGAGGGCTTCTCGGCCGACTCCGCCGGCACAAGGACAAGGACAAGGAAAGGGAAGATGCCGCGGCGAGGCTGCGCGAGATGCCGCCGTCGACGCGGTCCCTGCAATCCAAGGCCTCAAAGTCGGACTTTTCGCGGGCAGCCATGCCTCCGTCGCAACCCCTTGGCCATCGGCCCAGTCATGCCGAGTTGAACGAATCGCAGGACCCTCGCGGCGCGGCGAATCGTGGGGCCCCTTTCAACAACAAGTTTCCCTTTAACAAGAAGACGCGGATGAATCGCTACGAGCACCCGGAAGAGCCGATTGGTCCCACGGAAGTTAAGAAAAACCCGGGCCACGTCTATCACCTCGATACCAACTTGAACGACATGGAAGGCATCTTGTCTGGCGGCCCTCCGCCCGGCACCCCCGAGGCCATGCCGACCAACATGGCCGATGGGGAACGGAACGACTCGACGGCGGACCAACCCAAGGGAGGCTGGGATGCCCCCGACAGCTGGGCCGTACGCCGTGGCACCGAGGACAGCACCCACGTCGCGTCAGAGTCGGACGAGGCCGAGGGCCCGCCGCGAACCGAAGGAAAGCTGGCACCCTACTTCATCCGCATCTTCCGCTCGGATGGCACCTTTTCGACGCATTCCATGGCTCTCGACGCCACCGTCTCCGAAGTCATCTCCCAGGTGGTCAAGAAGACGTACGTCGTCGACGGGCTGGAGGACTACCAAATCATCCTGAAGAAGCACGATCTCATACGGGTCCTTTCGACGCCCGAGAGGCCGTTGCTCCTGCAGAAGCGGCTGTTGCAGCAGGTAGGGTACGAGGAAAAGGACAGGATCGAAGAGCTGGGCCGCGAAGACAACGGCTACCTCTGTCGCTTCATGTTCTTGTCGGCGAGGGAGAGCGACTTTCACGCAAACACGCCCGACTTGGGCCTTTCCCGCTCCCAGAAGCTCAACTACGTCGATCTGTCGGGGCGCAACCTCGTCACCATCCCCATCGCGCTCTACTCCAAGGCCTCGGACATCATCTCGCTCAACCTGTCGAGGAACCTGTCGCTGGACGTGCCGCGGGACTTTATTCAATCGTGCAAGCACCTCCGGGACATCAAGTTTACCAACAACGACGCGAGAAAGCTGCCGGTCAGCTTATCGCGGGCGGGCAAGCTGACGTACCTGGACGTGTCCAACAACAGAGTCGAGCAGCTGGAACACGCCGAGCTCAACCTCCTCACGGGGCTGCTGAAGATGAACCTGGCCAACAATCGACTGACACACATCCCACCGTACTTTGACGTGTACCAGTCTCTGCGAAGCCTCAACATTTCGTCCAACTTTTTGGACACATTCCCTCCCTTTCTGTGCAAGCTACAAAGCCTCGTGGACCTGGACCTCAGCTTCAATTCCATCCGTCACCTCCCCGACGAGATTGGCAACCTGAAGAACCTGGAGAAGCTCCTCATCACAAACAACAGGCTCTCGGACGAAGTGCCGCAAGGCTTCCGCCAGCTGACGAGCCTGCGAGAACTCGACATGAAGTTCAACGCCATTACGAGCATAGACATTCTCTCGGAGCTTCCTAAGCTGGAGCTTCTGTATGCCGCTCACAACAATGTGTCTTCGTTTGAGGGCAAGTTTGAGCGGATCCGCCAGTTGAAGCTCAACTCGAACCCCCTGAACAAGTTCGAAATCATCGAGCCGGCCCCGACGCTGAAGACGCTGAACCTGTCGCACGCCCAGCTGGTGAGCATCGACTCGTGCTTTGCCAACATGATGAACCTGGAGCGCCTCGTGCTGGACAAGAACCACTTTGTGTCGATTCCCCAGCAGATTGGCGTCTTGAGCAAGCTCGAGCACTTTAGCCTCGCCAACAACTCGGTTGCCGAGCTGCCGCCCCAGATTGGGTGCCTCGGGGAGCTGCGGGTGCTCAACGTGCGCGGGAATAACATTTCGAAGCTGCCCATGGAAATTTGGTTCGCGAACAAGCTCGAGACGTTCAACGCCTCGTCCAACGTGCTCGACGTGTTCCCCAAGCCGGCCTCCAAGCCGCCCCGGGCACCCGGCGGGGAGGAAGCGTCGTCGGGACCGCCCCCGGCGCAGAATGGCAAGCCGCTCGCCGCCAACCCCCTTTCGGCCACGCCGAGCTCCGAGGAGCTGGCGGATGACCGGAGGCCGAGCCAGGGCTCGAGCACCCTGCTCAGCGTCGGCCCGTCGCCCATCAACGCCGATCGCCAGGGCTCCGTGGTGTCCGTCTTCGGCAAGGGCGGACGTAAGACGTCTGTCGTCTCGAGGGCGGCGTCGTCGCAGGGCACGGGCTCTGGCGCGCCGCCGCCGCCGCAGCCGCCAAACAACCCGAGGAAGGACTCGGCCATGTCAACGAGGATGGCAGCCACCTTTGCCGGGTCTCTGCGCAACCTGTACCTGGCCGACAACCGCCTCGAGGACGACGTCTTTGATCAGATCACGCTATGCTCGGAGCTCCGAGTGCTGAACCTGTCGTACAACGACGAGATCAGCGACATGCCCCAGAGGTCCATCAAGAGCTGGCCGCAACTGGTCGAGCTGTACCTCTCTGGAAACGGCCTGACGACTGTCCCCGCCGACGACCTGGAGGAGTCGAGTCTGCTGCAAGCCCTCTACATCAACGGCAACCGCTTCACCAACCTGCCGGCGGACATTTCCAGGGCAAAGAAGCTGGCGGTTCTCGATTGCGGAAACAACTACCTCAAGTACAACATCTCCAACGTGCCGTATGATTGGAACTGGAATCTCAACCCCAACCTGAGATACCTCAACCTGTCTGGCAACAAGCGCCTGGAAATCAAGCAGACGTCGAGCGGCAACGACGGCCCGGGGTCCGCCAACCAAGAGCAGTACACCGACTTCAACCGCTTGACCAACTTGAGAGTGCTCGGGCTGATGGACGTGACGCTGACGCAGCCCAGCATCCCCGACCAGAGCGAGGACAGGCGCGTGCGGACGTCTGGCTCGCTGGCGGGGCATCTGCCCTACGGCATGGCGGACACGCTCGGCAAGAACGAGCATCTGTCGACGGTGGACCTGGTGGTGCCCCGGTTCAACTCGTCGGAGACGGAGATGCTCCTGGGCCTCTTTGACGGCCAAGCGCTGTCGAGCGGCGGATCCAAGGTTGCCAAGTACCTGCACGAGAACTTTGGGCACATCTTTGCCATGGAGCTCAAGGGCCTCAAGACGCGCCAGAACGAGACGCCGGCCGACGCGCTCCGGAGAGCGTTCCTGGCGCTGAACAAGGACCTGGTGACGATTGCCGTGCAGCACACGGAAGAACGGCCCAAGGCGTCGTCGCATAGGGGGGCGGCGCAGCCCGTCGTTCTCAGCAGGGAGGACCTGAACTCGGGCGGCGTCGCGACCGTCGTCTACCTGCAGGGCACCGATCTCTACGTGGCCAACGTCGGCGACGCGCAGGCCATGGTGATACAGACGGACGGCAAGCACCAGATGCTGACGCAGAAGCACGATCCCGCCGAGGCGTCGGAGCGCTCCCGGATCCGCGAGGCCGGCGGCTGGGTGTCGCGCAACGGGCGGCTCAACGACCTGCTCCAGGTGTCGCGGGCCTTTGGCTACGTCGACCTGATGCCGGCGGTGCAGGCGGCGCCTCACGTCAGCAACATGACGATTGGCGAGCAGGAGGACATCATCCTCATTGCCACGAGCGAGCTGTGGGACTACCTCACGCCCGGCCTCATCACCGACATTGCGCGGGCGGAGCGGCAGGACCTCATGCGCGCGGCGCAGAAGCTGCGGGACCTGGCCATGGCCTATGGCGCGTCTGGCAAGATCATGGTCATGATGATCAGCGTCGCCGACCTGAAGCGGCGCGTCGAGAGGTCGCGCAACCACCGCGGCACCAGCATGTCCCTGTACCCGTCGGGCGTCCCCGACGAGGCCCAGATCCTGTCGACGAGGAGGGGCCGCAAGAAGGGAGACGTGCTGGACTCGTCGCTCAACCGCCTCGAGGCGGAGATTCCGGCGCCGACGGGCACCGTCTCGATTGCCTTTACCGACATCAAGAACTCGACGACGCTGTGGGAGATGTATCCCAGCGCCATGCGCTCGGCCATCAAGCTGCACAACGAGGTGATGCGTCGCCAGCTCCGGCGCATCGGCGGCTACGAGGTCAAGACCGAGGGCGACGCCTTCATGGTGTCGTTTCCCACGGCCACGTCGGCGCTGCTGTGGTGCTTTGCCGTCCAGCTGCAGCTGCTCGACGTCAACTGGCCCTCTGAGATCCTCAACTCCATGTCTGGCCAGTCCGTCTACGACAAGGACAACAACGTCATCTTCAAGGGCCTGTCGGTGCGCATGGGCATCCACTTTGGCGACTGCGTGAGCGAGACGGACCCCGTCACGCGCCGCATGGACTACTTTGGGCCCATGGTCAACAAGGCGTCCCGAGTCTCGGCCGTCGCCGACGGCGGCCAGATCACCGTCTCGTCCGACTTCATCTCGGAGATTCAGCGCTGCCTGGAGACCTTTCACGACACGGGGCGCGCCGCGTCGGTGGCCACGGACGAGGCCTTTGACGACGAATCCTTTGCCGCGGCCATGAGGAAGGACCTGACGTCGCTGACCTGGCAGGGCTTCGAGGTGAAGGAGATGGGCGAGAAGAAGCTCAAGGGCCTGGAAAACCCGGAAATGATATACTCGCTCTACCCGCACGCCCTGGGCGGCCGCATCGACCACCATCAACAGCACGAGCGCCGCGACGAGGGCCCGGACAAGAAGCCCAGCGGCCCCGTCGCCAAGCTGTCGTTTGACCCCGAGACGCTCTGGGCCCTCTGGAAGGTCAGCCTGCGCCTCGAGATGCTGTGCAGCACGCTCGAGCAAGACGCGGGCGCCACGCTGCAGCAGCCCGAGACGGAGCTTCTCGAACGCATGAGGTCGCGGGCCGGCGAAGTGACGGATCGCTTCCTCGTCAGATTTGCCGAGCACCAAGTGAGCAGGATAGAGGTGAGTGACGATTCGTCTCTTGTCGCCCCGTGACGCATCGCGCACTGACTTGGACCAGACGTGCGTCTCTGCCCTTGCCATGCGCCACCTCGCCGTGGGCGGCGGCGTCTTGCGCGAGCTCGACGAGCTGCGCGCGCCCATGGACGCCGTCATCGACTTGTTCGTCCAGCAGAAGAGGGAGCTGGACCTCTACAGGAAGCGATACGGGGCGCTTCCTCTCTCGGACGAAGACGCTGGAGAGGAAGAGGACGAGATGGGGAGCCAAGAGGGAAACAGCCGCGACCAGAGCGACGAGGACAGGGAAGAGGAGGAGACTGAGTAGGGCCGAGGCGACGAAGAGTCTCGAGAAGACGAGGCAGACGACGAGAGAGATGCGACTCTGTAGGGGGCGGAAATGACGGGGGGAAGCCCGTCAACCGAGGATGTAAAAAGAGGCGGGGAGGCACCAAAGTCTTTGCTTTTCCGGGGGCGGGCTTGTTGCGTGGGCGGCTTCACAGGTCGGCCGTCTTTGCGGGCGAGGCGTTTTGTTTGGGCTTGGAGCGCGACGGACGGCATGTCGCCGGTGTGCTTGTACGAGAAGGGGATGGGGTGCTGATTGGGGTATCAGCTGCCTTGGTATACATCTATATCTATCTATCTATACACCATGGGGGGCTGCATCAAGCCTCCATCCATGCGACGCCGACTGCGCGGCTTCAGGACACGCCTTGGCGCGTGCGCTTCATGATGTGGATGCGCGGCGACATGCGAGGCCCGACCCACCAGCCGCCCGTGTATCCCCTGACGACGTCCCTCAGGCGGGCGACGCGGGCGCCCCGGCCGACGACTGGGCCCGCGGCGGGCGTCCCGGCCTCTGCGGCGCCGGGCTTGAGGACCTCGATGCCATCGTAGCCGTGGACGACGCCGACAACGCGCCAGCTGCCGAGGGCGGCGGCCGGGTCCTCCATGAGGGCGTAGTCCATGGCGTCCCAAAACGAGGCTTGGCCGAGCAGCGGGCTGTCCTCGGTCTTGTCGAAGAGGAAGACGGGCCCGGAGGCCGCCGTCGACGGGACGAGGTCGGCGAGGGCGAGGGGCAGGCCGCGGGGGTTCTGGCCGAAGAGGGTGAGGCCCGTCATGCAGCTGAGGACGTCGGCGTGGACGGCGAGGGTGGCGGCGCCGGCGTCGCCGGAGCGGGCGACGAGGGCGTGGAGCTGGTCGAGGGCGTCGCCGCCGGGGTAGTTGAGGGAGGAGACGAGGAGCATGGCGGCGGCGGCGGCGAAGGAGGCGACGAGGGCGAGGGCGAGGGCGAAGGTGGCGAGGGCGTAGGCGGGCGACTTTGCGCGGCGCGAGGCGATGAAGTTGGCGGCGAGGGCGGCGGCGGCGGTGAGGGGCGGGACGGCGTAGAAGACGAAACGGGCCTCCTTGTGGGGCTGGAGGGAGTAGAGGGCGACGAAGAGCAGGCTGGGCAGGGCCAGGGCGCGGGCGTGGCGTCGGGTGGCCGGGTGGGCGAGGGCGAAGAGGACCAGGGGGATGGCGAGCGGGTTGAGGAGGAGGCGCGGCAGGGCCGAGGAGAAGTAGTAGTGCCAGGGGGAGACGCCCCAGTCCTTGGCGGAGCCCTGGACGGCGTTGAAGTAAAAGGCCTCGAGCTCGGGCCAGACGGGCCTCTGCCACAGGTACGAGTCGAGCGGGACCGAGATGGCGAGGGCGGCGGCCAGGGTGCCGGCGACGAGGGCGACGAGGCGGCGCAGCGTCACCTGACGCCGGACGAGGAGCTGCAGGCCGACGGCGGCGAGCAGGAGGGCCAGCTCGGCGCGGAAGATGGCCGTGGCGAAGACGAGCAGGCCGACGGCTTGGTTGCGGCGAACGCGGGCGCGGCGGGGGTCTCTCTTGGGGAGGAGGAAGGCGAGGGCGAGGGTGGCTTCTGAAGCATTGGCCATCAACACGGAGGCGGCGAGACAAGAAGGGACTCACTCATGCCAAAGGCGAACATGTTTGGCAGGGTCCTCGAGACGTAGTAGCCGACGTGAAACTGGCCGAGCGTCAGGAGCGCCCACCAGGCGGCGACGGGCGGCCCGCAGGCCTCGCGCAGGGCGCGGCGAAAGACGACGAGGGCGGCGGCGTTGGCGGCGGCGAGCAGGGCGCGGACGACGAGCTGGGCGCGGGCGAAGCCGAGGGCGGCGACGGCGGGGCGCGCGACGCCGGCGAGGGCGACGGCGCCGGCGAAGGAGCGCGGGACGGCGCCGGGGAAGGCGAAGTGGTCGTAGGCGCGGGCCAGGCGGGCGGGCTCGCCGAGGGGCACGCCGTAGACGAGCACGTCGTGCGCGGCCTGCATGTTGAACGACTCCTCGACCTTTGTGTGCGGCGAGCACGCCAGGTGGATGAGGGGGACGGCGAAAAGGGCGAGGTCGAGGAGGAGCATGGCTTCGGGGTGTCAGCGGCTGGCTTTGCGGCGGGGGGAGGGGGCGCTTACCGCTGGGAACCATTGGGCTGTTGTTGTGGCGGGCGAGGATGGGCCGTCAGCGGCTCATGAGAGGAGGGGCCGAGTGAGGCGGCGGGTGCCGTGTTTCACGCCCTCGGCTCAAGGGCTCAAGAGGGCGCCGGTGCGGTAGCGAGCCCCGTCTGTGGATGCAAAAAGGCGGACGTGCCAACACAGGGTCGGAAAACGAGGCTCTCGTTGATGCGTCGTCGCACCAAGAGCGGCAACAAGCAGTGGTGTTTCAACGCCCAAGATCCAAGATACGTACCTCCGGATCGGTACAACCCATCTCCCGCAACCATCCGTCTCCCCCGTCTCCACACCGTCGCTCAAGGCTCAAGGGGCCAAATGAAGCCACCGCGACGACACGATTTGCCTTGACAATAGTAGCTCCAACCTCGGCGCGCCGCCTCCGCCGCCGCCTCCCCCTCCTACTCCGTCTGTGCACCGGCCAGCAGCAGCAACAGCGGCGGCTTCTTGACCGGTCACACCGCACCGCCCAAGATGCTCTTCTTCGGCAGCTTCCTCTACATTACCGTCCTGCTCATCAACGCCGTCGCCGTCCTCAGCGAAGACCGCTTCCTCGCCCGCAGTACGTTGGCCTCTCCGCCCACAAGGGCCATCCCATCACGCCCCCCCGGGACGCAGGAACCCCCCGTCGTCCGCCCGAGCTGACCCGCCCCTCCAGTAAACCTCTCCCCCGCCTCCTACGACCCGGCCTTTGGCATCGGCGCCGACGCGAGCATCAAGGCAAAGATCATCAACCTCATAGCCAGCATCCGCACCATTATGCGCAGTGCGTCGCCGCCGCCCCTTTCCCTCCCCAGACCCACACCGCGAGGCGTGGACGCATCGACTAACCGCCAGTACGCCCCCCAGTGCCCTTGGTCTTTATCAACACCGTCATCATACTCTACGAGCTGGTGCTTGGATAATGTTCCCGCCCGGGAAATGGGATCGAGGGGGAAACAAAGTGTCTATTCAATAGCATCGGCGAATAACGATTCTTTCCCGCGTCGACGAGTAGGCCGACCAGCTGCCAAACACCGAGATGCCTTCGAGCACCGTCACACCTGCACCGTTCATCACAATGCTGCACATGCTGCACCACAAAACGAGGCGCGCGAGACGGACCAGGCGGAACAAGAGGTGCCAAGGCTTCCATGCCAGCCCAGGGCTTCATCTAGCCGCTGCCGTCCTTGCCATGCTGCAGCTGCTGCAATGCGACAAATGACGGCCACGGAATATCTCGTCGTCTTGTTCTTACAGCGTCTGCTAACCAATACACGGACTCCGTGCGCTCCTTCGTCCATCCGCCACGTCCGTGTCGTCTGGACCGTCATGCCCCGAACCCGGCCCCCGTCAAACCAACGCCCAGATCCCAACATGTAAATAGCCCATCCCAGGCATGGCAGCCCAAAACATGCAACCCAAGTTCGCTTTGATGCCATCTTGTCCCGCGCCCAAGGCCGGCCAATGTGTACTCCGTCGCAACCCTTTTCGCTCAAGCACCGGCCATCAGCGCGCCGCTCACGGCAACAAGTTGCCGCTCTTCTTGCGGCCCAGCCCGATGCTGAGTCGGCCCTTGGTCTTCTCCTGCTTCTCCGGCGCCTCGCCGTTCTCGTTTCCTCCCAAAGGCACGTCGCCGACTCCCTTGTCCTTGTGGAAGAAGCTGAAGCTCCGTTTGGACATGGACTTGCTGCCCCTCTTGGACCTGTCGAGAATGCCGCTCATGGACCCCGAGCCATTTGGTTCCTTCTTCTTCGGCTCCTCCTCCTTACCCTCCGTCTTTTTGCCATCGTCGGAACCGTTTCGGGCTTCGTCTTGCTCGCTCCCGCGAGGCTGGGAACCTCCCAGCTTTTCCTCTCTCCTCCTCTTCTCCTCTTCCTTGGCTTGTCTCTCCCTCTCCTTCTCCGCCTCCTTGGCTTGTCTTCCCCTTTCCTTCTCCGCCTCCTTGGCTTGCTTCTCCCTCTCCTTCTCCGCCTCCTTGGCTTGCTTCTCCCTCTCCTTCTCTGCCTGCTTCGCCGCCTTCTCCGCAGCCTCGCGCTCCTTCTTCTCTCGCTTCTTTTCTTCCTTGGTCTTGCCGTCTTGTTTCGCCGTGGCGGGGCCCGCCAGGGCCGTCAGGGGGGAAGCGGGCATTGGCGTCGGCATCGCGGGCACGTCCCCAACTGGTGGCGGACTGGGCATATCGGGAGCTGTTCTGGCATGTGACAGCTTAGCCATGGACTCTCGCTCGAGCGTCAAAGGCGCCGGCTGCGTCGTCTGCCGCTTCAACGGAACCGTCTCCGCCTTGACGCCGTCCTCGTGCGCCACCGTCGCAGCCTGGGTCGCCAGCTTGACCTCCTCCATTCCCTCCCGCTCCTGCTCTTCCCTCACCTTCTCAAAGGTAGTCTCCTGATAGAATAAAACATAGGCCGTGGCCATGCCGGGCTTGTCTCCGAAAAAGTTGCGCACAAAGTGCTTGTCGACGGGCTCCACCATCTCGTCGTCGAACAAGACCCAGCCGCGGTCCTTGGTCTTGATTATCGACACGTAGTGGCCGTGGTAGACGTTTCCGCCAATGTGCACAACGACGGCGTACAACTCGTACAGGCGGTCCGGGTCTTGGGCGTCCTCGGTGGTGTTGAACATGCGCAGGTGATATGGGTACACGACGCGGTGAAAGAGCTTCTGCAGGCGGCTGTGGTCGTCCGTGTACTTGAACCGCTTCAGATGCAGCGTGAGTACCTTGGGCAACCGCTTGACCTTCATGCGCTTCTCGGCTTCTTGCAGCCCCCCGCAATGGTCGCAATGGAACTTGTTGCGCTCGCAGAGCATCTCCTCGGCGGAAAACTTGCGCAGGCACGACGTGACGGACGAGTGCTCCTCGAGATCGATGGAGAGGTCGAGAAATGTCTCGTCTCGCTGCGACGCCGTCTCGCACGTCAAGCATTTCGTCTCCGAAGTCAAGACGCCCTCGAAAATGTCATGTACCCAGCCGCTGCCCGGGGGGCGGCAGCCGTTTGTATTGTTGGCCACGGCGGAGCCCAGCGCGGTTTCCGCCGACTGCACGAGGCCGTTGGGCTTCTTGGCCGCCTCTAGTTGGTGCGTCTTGCGAGCTTTGGCTTCGACGTTGGCGATGACGTCGTTGAGGACCAAGCCATAGAACTCGTGAGCGTCTTGGTGCATCGAGTTGCGAAACATTTCGTTGTCGCGCTTGAAAATCTCGAGGAATCGTTGCGGGCTGAGAACGCCCGTCCGCGTTTTGCTGTCCATCAAAGCCAGGAAGATGTCCTTGAGCCCCGTAAAGGTGCACTCGTCCATGCCGTATGCCACGGCATTCTCCTGCGCCAACTCCAAGATGGGCCCCTTGAGCATTGCTTGCTTCTTCTTGTACTCGGGCGTATCGGGCTTGTCCTCGGGTTTGATCCCGACTTGGCCGGACGTGGGCTGACCGGGACTGACGGCCTGTCGCTGTTTCATGGCTTGGGAGGCGGGCGGGATCTTTTGTTTCTGTTGCAGGGTCGGGGGACTCGGGTTCATCGGGGGCCGGATGGTGGCGCCGGCCTTGGGACGAATGCCGTTGGGGGTGTCGGACGGGGAGTGCGGAGGGTATTTTATGACGTTGTCACGGAAGAGATCGGAGTAGAAGAGGGCCTGGACGATGGAGTTGCAGTAGCTGGGAGAAACTGTCAGTAGACTGAAGGGCCGCGTCGAGGGCTGGCAGGGGCGCCGCTGTATATACCATGTATTTCCAAACTGAGAGTCGCAAGTCAGTGTGACGAGATTTGGACGAGGAGGCTCAAGGGAGACGCACATTTTCAAAACCAAAGAACCTGTCACTGCCATCTTGGCGCAAGGGCCCGGCGTGCTGGAGCATCCGTTCTAGCGGAGTCACCTCGAAGACGGACTCGTCCTTTTTCTTGGGCTGCGCATCCTTGGTCGACTGGCTCGGAGACAACTATCGGGGGAGAATCTGTCAGTGCCGATGGTCGGGCGACGCGTGCGCTGCTGCATGAGACGAGGCCGAGGCCGAGAGTCCCCCCAGTGGTTCGTCCGCCTCCGGCCCGCCCCCTTGCTCGCTCGCTCCCTGTTGCCCTCGTTGTGCCCTTGCCGAGAATTGACGGCGACGGCGACGACGGAACATGGTGGACGTACCGGACTGGCGCTCTTGATCTTATTAAGGAAGCCGGCCATGATGGGAGCGGGGTGGCGGCGGAAGTCGGACGCAGGCAGGCAGAGGGAGCCGGCGCAGCTGCGCGGCGCCCGCTCAACAGATTGGCTGGACGCGGACGTGGGACGTCATTCGCGACGGAGGAGGCGGCGGCGGCAGAGGCGGGTTGGAAGCGCCGGGAGCGGGATCTATCGGCGTTTCCCCTTGGTGGAACTGGAGAGTGGAGAGGAGGAGAGAAGGAGAATCGGCGGCCGAGGAAGCAAAGGAAGGACGGAAGGACAGCAGCTCAGCCTTTTTTCCCGGGGGAGAAGGGGCGTGCGGATCTGCGGAGCGGACGAAGCAGGAGACGGGGGATAAGATGATAAGATGATGGTACGAATACGGTGGCGGAGGTATCCCTTTGCGTGATGCGCGGTTGGGGAGTGACTTGGCGACGAGTACAAGGCTACATCGAGTCCCCGTTTTAAACTTGGCGGCAGGCAGGGACTAGGGACGGAGGAAGGAAGGACGCCATTTTGTACTCGGTACGAGTTACTATGTACCTCCTGTATCGTTCGGTAACTGCCTAGGACCTGACTTGGCAAGCACTACAACATCTGAAAGTGTCTCGTTTCCGCGCGCGCGTTGGTTCGAACAATAGGAGAGAGCGCATCATGACCTCGTGCGGGGCCCCCAGAATGCACGCTGCAAGTGAAGAAGGGCTGTTGGGCGGCCATGGCCCGCTGAAGAAGCGGAGGAGGACGGATTGCTTGCCCTGACGCCTTGGTGGTGGTGACGATGAGCGCGCCGGCGTGATTGGCAGACGATGACGAGGATTTCGCCCTCGTCGCCTCGAGAAGCAGAAGATGGATATGGAGTGTTACGCCGTGGTGCTCCCACGACGTTGTGCCACCCCGACTTCACATGGGCATTACCTATATACTGTGGGCGATGCAATACTAGGAGCCGCCAATAGTGTCGAGAACCAACGGCTGTGACGTCGCTGCAGGACGGTGCCATGCGAAGGCACGCGCTACTGTAGGCTAATGATTAAGGTAGGCAGGTGGCAGGTGTACGGATACTACCTCTACAGGTAGTAGTAGTCGTACTCCGTAGTCTGCCAGCACACACAAAGGGGGCCGACTGAGAAGGGCGCCCATGGGAGGCAGCGACAGAGAAGCGTGTTGGCTGCAGCTTGCTGACGCCGAGTTGATTGCAGTGCATCCTCCGGCCCGGGCAACCAACGTAAATTCGAAGCTCGAATTCGAAGCCCGTCGCGAACAAGGTTGCCAGACCAAAAACGGCCGAAACAAGCCGGAAAAGAAGTTGTCGGTAGATGGTACAAGCTACATGTTCTGCCTAGCACAGTTTGCCGCCAAACTCAATTGGCCGCCGCCTTGGCGCAACCAGGAAATTCGGTATACTTTGCAGCCTTCACCTCGCTGGGCGAAACAAGACGAGGTAAAAATAGCAAAAACAGCGCGTCTGATACATGGCGTGGTGTTATTCTTAGACCCCAAACATGCTGCCCATCCATCATCATCAAAGTCATCATCAGAGCCATTGACCGCTGAGATCTGCCTGACGCAGCCCTCTTAGTCAGCAGCCTACGCCGCTTCTTCCCCACATGCCTTTTTGTCTCTCTTTGCTCTCGCCATTGCCTTTCAACACAAAACACCCCGAAACCAGCCGTCTCAGACACGCGGCCCCGGAACGCCCTCGCCTCACTTTCTCTCCGTCGGAGGCGGCCCCCCGGTGGTTGGCAGGCCCATGAAGATTTTAAAGTAGTCCTGTGCCGCGATATGCGTCAGTCCGGCGGGCGGCCTCGGGGACGGAGACTCACGTAAATCATCCACTGCAACCCCGTCAGGGTGCCAATCATGACGATGCGCACCGGCAGCCCGTTCCACAGCCCCGCGAAGCCAATGTCGCGGTAGATGCGCGCCATGGCGCCGCCAAAGGCCTCGCCGGGCTCGCGGCTCGCGTTGAGCTTGCTGACCATGACGTCGGCCGGGTGCGAGACGATGGCGCAAAGGATGCCCGCCAGGTAGCCGCCGGTAAAGGACACGCCCGTCTGCGCCGCCTTGCCGTAGTCCCTCTTTTCGCCCGGCAGCCGCTGGTACATCATGTCGACAATCGTCTCAAACGAGGCAAACTTCATCATGGTGTACGGGATCTGCCGGCCCCACAGCGGGTAGATGCCCTTGTACAGCCCGGCCCAGCCCTCCTTTGCCGTGACGGCCCGGATGCCGTCAACGGTGCCCGCGTACGGGTTGCGCATGCTGCCCTGCATGCGCACCTTGACAGCCTCAAACGGACACAGCGCCATGTCGGCCAGGAACTCGGCCGACGCCGACGCCGCCAGGTACAGGCCCGTCTTGTGCTTGGCCGCCGCCTCGGGCCCGGCCATGTCCGAGTACGTCTTCTTGAAGTACTCGTACCACCCGTACTTGAAGGCCCCCTGCGCGCTGTAGCCAAACAGCGTCGGGCTCCAGCCCGTGAAGATGCCGCGCAGGCCCTCGCCGCGGTAGATCTTGCCCCACGCCTGGAAGTTGCTCGCGTACAGCTTCGAGTCGACCTGCCGCCGCGTCTTGACCAGGTCGAGCGGCGTCACCGCCGTGTGCGTGAGGCCCTTTTTTCTCGGTAAGCAGCAAAGCTCCGGTGACGACGACGACTACTTACGCAGGCCATGAGGCCGCCGACAGTGCAGGCGGCATAGAACTTGCCCGAGTAGAGCTCTATCTGGCCCGTCCTGGCCTTGCCCTTGGCGTCGTCGACGACGGAAAAGGCGCCGTACAGCTCCGGCCGTGCCTGGTGCGGCGTCGGGCGGGCTCCGGCAACGGCCATGGCGGGGCTGAAGCGCGAGCCCTCGAGGCCCGGATAGAGGTGGGACATGGGGGGGCGGTGGCGGCAAGAGGCTCGAATCGGCAAGTGTCGTAAGTTTGTAACGGCTTCGCGAATGGACCAACCGTCAAGGCGCACAGGAGTGAGGGTGAGGTTGTTGCGGGTTCGTCGTCGAGGCCAAGTCGTACTAGTGACGGAGTTGACGGGCGTCCACCCCGAGGCCATGACATCATCGGCCCGTCACTAGTCTCAAAGACACACGACCCCGTGACCCATCCCGTGCCACCTCACTCAGTCCGGGGCCCTCGTCTGCAGACGGCAAGTTCCGAGCCCCTTGATGACCGGCACGGGACCTCCGGCCGAGGTGGCCCCACTTCACCGGGGGAATGGAGCCCACCCGGAAGCGCAAAATTCCAGGCCCGCACCCCACCTTGCAGACCAGTTTTGGAAAAGGCCAAATTCCACTTTTGATCCGTCCAGACTCTCCCGACCGACCAACGTTTCCGCAACTGCCGTTACTACTCGCGTGCCCGAATCCCACGCAAAGAAGCCGAATGGCGACGACGGCTGCTGCAGCGACGCCCGCCGCGGCGCCCAACAAGGCGTTTGTGTCCAAGTGGTCGTCGCGCTATCGCGGGGTACGTCGAGTCAAATCGCGCTCCTCCGACTCCGCGTCCTGCTCTCCAAGGACAGGCCGTCTCTGCCGCGCAGACAAGTCGGCGACCGTCCTGCTAACAGAGCAACGTCTCCCCCCAGGCCACCGTCCAAGACCTCGAGCCCCCCGCCGCGCTGTCCCTCAACCCCTCGGACGCCATCTCCGCCGCCCTCCTCGCCGCCTTTGAGCGGGACTACACGCACCTGACCGTCGTGGCCGCCGACACGCGCGCCCTCGTCGGCTACATCTCCATCCCCCACCTGCAGGCCCTCCTCGACGCCGGCCGCGTCCAGCCCCGGGACCCGCTCGCGGCCGCCATGACGCGCTTCCAGCGCCGCGGCAGGGCCTACCGCGTCATCACCATGGACACGACCCTCGAGGAGCTCGAGGACTTCTTCCGCGCCGGCGTCCCCGACGGGCCCTGGAAGCAGGAGTTTGCCGTCATCACCGACGATAACAGGAGGTTCGTCCTCGGCGTCGCCACGGTTCAGGACCTCGAGGAGTTTATCAAGAGGCGGCCGGCGTGATCGAGGAAGCCTTGGGCGAGGACGAAGCAAGACTTGTGCGGCGCCGTCGAGGGGAACGTGGCGCCCGCTTGAGGAGGGCTGGAGGCCGAGCTGGAAAATGGATGGTGCGTCGTCAACCGCCGCCGTCGTCTCCTCCCCAACCGCGGAGCCGCCCACGACGGTCCGAGAGAGCGTGCGAATGGGTCCTCTGATGCAGGCAAGACTCTTGTGTAGAAACGGGCACACATGGCTTCAACAGCATCTCTAGCGGTGTCGACGCTGGCCAGTGTACATATGGGTGGACAGCCTTGGCATGATTGTCGCGGGCAGTGCCTTGGACAGGGCCGAGCTCAGCGTTCTTGTCCAGCCCAGCCGTTCATCAAAGCCGTGTTTTAATTTCTGGACGGGATACATGACACATGGGCTCTTGTCGTTCCATTCCAATCCCATGGGAGCCGCGAAGCGTACAAGGAGGTACAGCGGGCAGACGCCCATTCCCAGCCAACGCGCCGCGAAAACAAGGCGCCCGTGATGGAAGCTGCATGCAAGCCACGCAGAGTGAGACAGCCACTCACCACCTACTCGACAAAGTCGTAGACGAGGCGGAACTCGGCGCGCTGGGCGCCCTTTTCAATCACCACGTTGCGACAGTGCCGCCTCTCGCCCCCGACGTCCTGGAAGCCCCAGACCTGCGTCGCCGTCCAGCCGTTGCCCATGCTGACGACGTGGTTGAAGACGACGTCGTCGTCGTTGCCGTCGCCCGTCGTGAGCCAGCCCGCCCCGAGGTACTCGTCGCCGACGTCGGCGAGCCGCGCCCAGCGCGACCGGCCCTCGACGGCGCCAAAGAGCCAGTCGCTGTGGGGGCGCGCGTGGTCGTCGAGGCAGCGCAGCTCCTCCGTCGACGTCAGGCCCGCCGCCGACTGCCATATGTCAATGTGCGTAAAGGGGCCGTCGCCCGCGGGGCCCGAGGGCTGCGTGGCCTGCTCCTCGGCCGGGCCCTCGTGCTCCTTGGTCGAGGGCTGCTTGGCCTGCTCCTTGGCCGGACCCTCGTACTCCTTGACCGTGAGGCTGATGGAGGCGAGGCCGATGGCCTTGCGCGTCAGATAGCCGATGCCCTGGATGGCGAGCCCCGCGTCGGTCGAGTCGGACAGCTGCTTGTTCTGTTTGGCGGGCGCTCCGTGTCAGGGACGACTTCGAGTCAGCCGGTGACGCGGACAGGCGGGGAACCCACCATGGACCATTTGCCGTTGAGGTCTTTGAGCGTCTTGCTTGCCGGAGCCGCCATGCTTGCTTGCTTTTACTGCCGACAAGGAGGAGAGGAGGTCTTTTGCTATTGCCAGGAGATAGGAGATGCAATCGAGGAAGAGGGCAAATGATAAAAGTACCTGGTGACAGAGATGGAGGGGTTTGAGGGGAGAGAAAAGATGACAAGGAGAGGAGAGGAGAAGGGGCCGGCAGCATATTTGAATTCATGCTCCGCCAGGGGCCCTTTCTCCGTCTCCATCTCCCCAAGTAGCAACCAAGCCCTGGAGGAAGGTCAGCCCCGAGCCAACAAGGCAGCTGCCGGAAACCCCCCCAAAGCGGGCGCCCCCGTCCATGGCGCGGCCGCCAGCAGCCGCTCCCAGCGAGCGGCGGCGGATGGCCTCCCGAAGCTCCATAACTCCACTCCACGCTTTGTGCTAGACGCCCACGGCACAACCGCAAGCCCCCAGAATCGGGCCCCGGTCCGCATCGTGGCCCATCGTGGCCGGTCCGCCTCGTGGCTCAATAACCCAGCTTGGATTCGCAAACTAATAGTACCAGTGATATACATTACACCTCCATCCCTTTCCCTTCCGACCCCCCTGCGTCTGCCCCTTTGCGAGACGCCTTTGCGAGACGCACCCTGCGGACCGTGTCGTCTTCGTCGGCCCCCTCGGCCGCTCGTCACCTTGCATCCCATCAGCATCGTCGCCCGTCATCGTCAATCGGCCCCATTCCTTGCTTGTTCCAGTCGCCTTCAGACCCTTTGCGTGGCCGCCGCTCCGAGCCTGCCCCTGAATCCCCCTAATGATACAATGCCAGACCTCTGGCCCGCACAAACGCAGCCGGGCGCGTGGCCGCTGCAACACGCACGTGGCCCGACGTTGCCATTTGCGCCTTCGCCTCTTGCGTCATGGACATGAGCCACGCCGTCTCTTTTCCTCGGGCCATTCAATCCCTCAGTGATAGGAATGATGCCTCGCCTCTTGGCCTGTTGCCTCCTCATCATGGCCACCACTTCATTTGTCTGTAGCTTTCAATGACTTCCTCGACCAGCTGCTTCGTCATGGTTGGCTTTTCGTACTTGAATCCAAGCACCTCGTCGAGCCGGCCGCCATCCATGCTGAGATCCGTGTCCTTGAGAAGCTCCTTTTCCATAAAGGGAGTCAGCGGCCCGGGTCGCGTGATGCCGGCGTCGATAAGCAGCTCCGCCCAGGGACCGAGTATCTCGTCATTGACGTCGTCGACGACGCAGTCCAGGTTCATCCGGGCAAACGTGCTGATCAGCTGGCCCTGGAAGCCAGTCTCGATCTGAAAGATGTCGCCGATGATGTCCGCCAGGGTCCCCTGGGTGCTCTCGCCCTTGTCCACCACGTTGAAGATTGGTGTCGTGCCCATCTCGGCGCTGTCCCACTTGTCCTTGCCGCCGGCGTACCAAGAGGCAATGTCCCAGAGAGCGCGGGCGGCGTCGTGGATGTGCACCGTGTTGGTGCGCAGGTCCTTGGACCAGAGCCACTTCATCTCGCCCTCTAGGTGCTGGTAGACGCGAGCCATGCACAGGGCGGTCGCGACCCATTGAGAGGCATACGGCCCGTAGACGTGCGGCAAGCGCACAATGATGAGGTTGAGCCTGTTGGTTGGAGCCGCAGTCAGCATGGGCCGCAACTCGACCATGGGCTGCTCCAGCGCACCGACTTACCCTTGGATCTTGGCCAGCTCCTCCTCTGCTTGCAACTTGACGACGGCAATCTTGCTCCACGGCTTGAGCTTGTCCATCTCCTTGCTGGGCGACGAGTCCGACTTGTAGACCATGCCGGTGCTGAGCTCCACGAAAGCCTTGACTTTGCGCTTGGCAGCCTCCTTGCCCACGGCCAGCGAGAGGTTGAGCGACCTCAGCTTATAGACCTCGTCCTCCTGCGAGTACCGCGTCTCGCCTCCGCAGTTGAAGACGTAGTCCCACTGCTTCCCATCGGCGCGATCGAATATCCGGGCCAGGCCCTCTGCCAGGTGACAAACGTCAGCCGCATCGCCCGGGCAGAGATAGGAAGAGGCACTCACCGGGCCTGCTGGCGTCGGCCTGCATGAAATTGTCCGGGGCACATGCCTCGGAGAACTCTGGAGCCAGCCATGCGAGCTGGGGCAGGACCTTGTCGACCAATCGTACATGGGACGCGAGGTCATTGCGGTGGATGTGGAGGGCTAGGAACCGGCCAATGTAGCCCAGGCCGCCGATGATGAGGACCGACGGCTTGTCGTCGGCCATTGTGGGCGATGGTGGCGGTGCGTGACCGTCGCGCCGTCTGGAATGGCAGCTTCGGGCGTCGCAGACGAGGACGACAGTTGCAGCCGTGTCTTTTGTCTCGCTGTCTCGCAGGCGAGCTGACTCGACTCGACTGGCTGAACTCGACTGGCTGAACTCGACTGGCTGAACACAGACGCCAAGGGGAAAAATTGTGACAAGGACCAAGGCAAAAGACGGGGGAGGCTTGCTGGATGATGGTAGGAAGGAGATGTCGCTGTCGAGGTAGCAGAGAAGAAGGTATGGGAAAGGAGACGACGGCAGGAGAGCCGAGCGTCGATCACGCACCTGCCGAGCGGACTGGAAGCTTATTAGGGTCGTGCTAACAAGGCGCAGCAGTCCAGGGAAGTCGCGAGCACCCAGAGACAGTCTCAAGGCCAACCGAAAAAAACACACAGGGCAGACGGAGGATGGTAATGGTAATAAGAGCAAGAGTGCATTGCCAAGAGGGCTGATTTTTCTACCTTGTACGAAGTACCCGCCTTCACTGGACGTGACGATCAAGAAGCCGCAGCGGGACATGTCATGTTCCTTTCCACAAGATGCACAAGGCCCGACGTTTCGCCGTGTCCGCCCCCTCATCTCTACAACCGGCTCACCTTGAAATGACCTCGGCTGCACTGGCTCCTGACATCTTCTACGAGGCCTTCGATGCCCAAGGCGGCATAGCATTTCCGGATCGACATTGGCAAAGCCAGCTTCTCATCATTGTCATCGGGTACTCGCAGTGGTCTCCTGGGGGCGTATAAGTCTTGGCCATATGATCCCAACCCTAACCCTAAGACATTTGGGATACGGTAACTCGAGTTAGATGCCAACATAAAACCCAAGCCCAAAAGTCCAAGCCCAGTCTAGGTAACATACACGTTCCCTTCAAGCTGGGCCATCATTCATTCATGCCTTCTCTTCCCATTCCTTGGAACGCTTCCTCTCCCGTTCCCATGCACAATATTTTGCAAGACAATCACAGCTCGCCATGTCGGCTTAGGCCACTGAGGCCCCCGCCGGAGCTTCCGGCTCTTCCCTCGCCCGACGTTCCAACTGGTTCATGCGCTCTTCCTCCTTGTTGTACTTTCTGAACAAGAGGTAGAAAATCGGGGTGAGAAGGCCCATAATGGCAGCGAGAACCACAAACTGCACAAGGACCTTGGTGTACGTCGACGTTGGCGAGAGCGCGAAGCCGATGAGGGCACCGATCGAGCCCGTGAGCAGGTTCAAGGCGGATACGAAACTCTTCATCGTGCTAGGGGCCTTGGTGTAGGCAAACTCGACTGCGGAGACGAGTGCAAAGACTTCCGACATGGCGGATAGGATGAAGATTGGCAGGACCCACAAGAAGGACACTTCCTTGTTGGGCCGCTTGTAGACCACTGAGACGTGTCAGGGCCTCTTTCCAAGTCCTGAGAGCGGCATGGGTGTGCTTACTGGCCTGGGTTCCGGCCGCAAAGGCAACGGCCCCGGCCAAGGCCGCAAACCCAAAGGTGATGCGAGTGACGGGGCGGAAGTGAATGCCGAACCTTCGCAAGGTTGGGTAGATGATGTGATCCCTGCAGACTGTCAAAACTGCCTCATGTCGTTCGGATTGGCCGGAATCGCTCACAACACCGGAATCATGATGATGATTGCAACGGGGTTGAATCCGCCCACTGCGATCCGCGTTAGGCCACTCTCGCATGGCACGAGGATCGACTTGGAGACGTACTGAAATCATTGGGCAGCCCATACGTGTTGGTCCTGGCCGCCAAGCTGATGGTATTGCCACTTGTCTGTCCTATGCAGACCCAAAATACAGGGCTGGACCAATCATGAGAACTCATCATTGGCAATTTGTTGCGAACCGTCTTACAGAAACGCGCTGGACGGGCAACTATTAGCGGGGCTCGCCTCGGAGCTCGCGTCAGACTCAGACTCACAAGACACGGCATGCCACCAGTGCTATTTTGATCTCGTCGACGAAACGATCAGTCCACGGGACGGGTGAATGCCCGTGTTGGGCCAGGTAAGACGGTTTCGCTTTGTCCATGTCCCAGTGCTTCATGCCGATCCAGACGGCCTGGAACGCCCTGGGAATGTCTGACCCTTGAGGCGGGACCATGACTGATAAATGGGTTAGTCTGCTTTGCACTCATCAGGGCCGAGTCACGAAACCCCACCGTATTTGTTCCGACCAAGCACGAGCACGATGAGAGCGGCCACGTAAAAGGAGAGGGCAATGAGGAAGGTGGCCCAGAACCCAACTTTAAGCTCGATCCACTGCAGCCATGTTTAGCCACCGAACGGTGAACGGTTCCGTCGCGTGGGGTATGGACCCGCTTACCGTTGCTAAAAGCATGGAGCTCGAACCGATGTTGATCAACCTGTCTATTATTAGTCTCGAGACTACAACCGCCAAGTTGCTGAAGCGGCTTGCCAGTAGTATGTACTGAAGATTGACTGGATTGTGATGTCGGGGTCGAGAATCACCCGTTCCCCAGACTTGAGTGTCTTGAGTCGACGCGACTTGCCAGAGTACTGGTCTGCGATGAGAGGTCCCACGTTGCTCTTGATGCCCCCAGTACTGCGTCAAATGTTAGCATATTGTTCTGTCTGCCCCCGAGCGCACGGAAGGGGCACAAGTACCCTAGACCTATGACGAACAGGGCCACTATTAGGCCGGGAAGACCGGCGCCTGCCACCAGGGAAGCGGGTAGAGATGTCGCGAAAAGGATGATGAAGCCGCAAGCCGAAACACTGGGAAATGCATCAGCAAGGACTCCCAGTGTGGGTTCAAAGGGGAAATGGGAGAGAACAGTCATTGTAGGGGCTCACATCGCTCCACCAAATATGGTCTTGAACCTGCCCAGCCAGCTGTCGGCGATGATGGCGCCAAACAGGGGTGTCAGGAAGCACCAGGTTTCAAAGATGAAGCCTATGGCTGTGGCTGCCGCCTGGCCCTGTACACATCAGGCATGTGAGCAAGCGTTCGAGGGACCGAGAGACGGTTCGCGGACGCAGGATGGACTGTTTGTCACCTTTCCGAGTGCTCCAGGGCGATTGCCGGTTTCACTGTAGCGCCCGCCGTTGTAAGGATGTTCGACGTAGTTTTCTTTCCGCCCATTCATTAGCGGTTGCGCATATCGCCCTCGGGGATTGTCCGTGGAGACTCACGCAGGGGTCCAGTCAAGCAACGAAAGGCAAACCTCTCGGCGACCTCTGCGGCACCGACGAGGTAGATGGCGATGGAAACGCGGTCGGCGACACGCCTGAGCGTTGTCAGCTCATCGTCGCTAGGACCAGCGCCATCTTCGCCTTCCGAGGCCGATATCGTTTGTGGTGTACAGTCTTGGAGCTGGCCCTTTTCCGTCTCAGGCCGAGGCACGGCGGACTCTGGAGCGGCAGCGCGGAGAGCCGGATCCTGCGATGCCATGACTGCGTGTCGAGTGTCGAGCGATGGCTGGAAAATCCAGAAAGTCCCAAGAATCGTGGCGAGATTAGGTGACTGGGTCTGGGGTTGTTGGTGGTGGTGCTGCGCTACCGTACACGGCAGGAGGCAGGCAGGTACTTGGTATGTACATACATATGTACACCCATTCAACCGTTTCCCGCTGTTTGGTCGTACCGGTTCGCGACAATTCGCCGTTGGGCCCGTGATGACGAGATGGATCGGCTGAAGGTTCCGTCCCGATATGGATTAGCACTACGAGTAAAAAGGCATCGATTTACTGATTCTCGCCTTGTTAACTCGCTGCGTATCGCCATCCCTGCCTGTCTGCTAATGCAAGGGTCCTCCCGCACTACGGATATGTACATATTCTAGGTAGCATTCTAGAAGGAATGCCCTATCTAAACGGGATAATCATGGGCCGTCTGACCGACTTGTTGATTAATCCGAGCCCGCCCCCTTGTTTGTTGGCTGGTGACGATGATCTGGTGGAACCAGATTCATCTGTATCCACCCGCCTTGAGGCCACCCGCCTTGAGGGGTAACGCCGTCAGCTCGGAGATGCTTCAACAACCATGTAAGCATCGCCCCCTCCGTTCTCGGACTGATCACCTGCTCCCGTTCCCGATCCATGCCCGAGTCGAGACGACCTTGCCAGGACGCGTTTGAAGCCCAAGACTCATTCCCTAGCAAAAAAATGGCTCTTGGCGCTCCCGTCCCCAACACACATGGCATCGTCCTGCCCGATCGCTACCAAATCCGGCAAATCACACCAGACGTTGCCGACTGGGTTCTGGCCTTCAATTGGTACACTCAGATATGCGGCTCTGACGTCTTGGGCGCCGTGCACTCTGGCGAGCTGGGAAGGCATACCCTGACCGTCTACCGGCAGCTGAGGGAGTCGAATCGCCACAAGGACATGCCGCCGTCCAACGGCCTGTCCTACATGCTCATCGACAAAGAGTACGTCTTCAAGAGGCCCGAGTCGGAAGCCACCGGAGGCGCCTTGTACTGGGACGGCATCCGTGTCGACGATGCTGCGCTGGCCGACGACGATTTTTCCAGGCAGAAGCTGCGCGAGGGCATGGATTTCCCCATCGTCTCCGTGTCACAGTGGTACGACGCCGGGGCCGCCGGCGATGCGGCCATCTGGGCGCTGAGGAGGCGAGCCGCACCCATGTACTGTCTGACCAGCGACATGCTCGACGACAGGGACACGAGCTTCCCGCAAGACGCCAGGACGCCGACGGGTCCGGGACAGGTCCTGGAAGACAAGGGCACTTCCACGCTGGAAGGACACGGGGGGCAGGGGCTCATGAAGGGACTCGCGCACTTTGTCATGAAGGAGATGAAGGCGAGGGGCTTCCGCGGGTTTTCCATCACTTGCATGGCCCCGCAGGTGCATCACGTCTTTACACACCCGCCAGAGCCCTTCAAGGGCGTCACGGTTGTGGAGATGACGCTGCGGGATCACGAGATCAAGGACGAAAAGGGGCAGCTCTATAGGCCGCTTGCGAAATCAAAGGTGGACAGGGGCTGGAAGGTCTGGACCGAACTTGGATGAGTAGTTGGGCATTGACCGATGAACAATACGATTGGAACATGTCATCCTCTTGTTGGTATGAGAAGCACAACATGGAAGCATGGTTGCGGAAGCATAGCGGAAGCATAGCGGAAGCATGGTTGCATGCAAGCTATACCTTTGTCATATTATTCAAACTCCTGATGTTTGGCTACCTTGGCATTCACGCTGCTACAGGTACAGCACCCTGCTTCCAAATCACCCGTCCGAGAGCACGACATGGCCACGCCCCTGTCTTA
The DNA here is from genome assembly GCA_012934285.1 of Ophiocordyceps sinensis. Lineage (NCBI taxonomy): Eukaryota > Fungi > Ascomycota > Sordariomycetes > Hypocreales > Ophiocordycipitaceae > Ophiocordyceps > Ophiocordyceps sinensis. The sequence continues at coordinate 14,470,945 of JAAVMX010000003.1, forward strand.
AACCGGCAGTGATGTGATCTTGTTGCCCGTGAAAGGATCCGCCTCTTCTGTAAAGATGGAGTGGCCCTCCGGGTCGAGAGGGTAAGATTTGCCTGTCCAGAAGGAGTATCAAGCGTCAACATGTCAAGTTTCCGCCATGATTGGTTGGGGAGGGCAGACTTACCAAGAAAAGGGTGTACCAGCGAGGTGTTGTCGTACATGTCGAAGCTGTGATGGCGCGCCCAGTCGTTGACAAGATCCCAGTTGTAGCAGCTGTGCTCGGTATGGAAGTTGGTCAGGGGCCGTTTGTTGTTGTCCACCCAGTCGTAAGTATTAAGCGATATGTCGGCCTTGCACATCAGCGCCAGGCGGATATCTTGACATGTCTGTCAGCATCGTCACCTGGGGTTCGCGTGGGCGGGCGGCGCTCACTGTCGACACAGTGGTCGAGGTGTTCCTCAAAGTGCCGCATTGTCTTGTTGTTCTTGGGGTAGTAGTCGGGGAACATGGCCTGCCGCACCATCTTGAGACAGTGCAGCTGGTGGTGCACGTTGAGCCCGCTCCAGTAGTACTCGCTCAGCTCGCCCGAGGCGTCCCGGAGCCGGACCGAGGTGCCGTTGATGCGCCGGAGGTCGTCGCTCTTGACCTTGACGTTGCTGTACTGGATGAGCTCGTCCCAGGCGGCGTCAAGTTCCGGCCGCGGCCGGCCCCGGAAGACGCTGTGGTCCAAGATGTCGTTGTCCTCGAAGAAGACCTTTTCCGGCTTGAGGGCCTCGCGGGCCGGCGCTGGGTTGAGGAGGAGTGGTCAGAAGGTAAAGGGGGGGGCGGGCTCGGCGAAATCGACTTACACCATACCATGGTCTGGTCGTCGGCGCATCTGCATTCTTGATCCGGCCGGGAGAGCACGAGAGTGAGGAAGAGGGCGGTGTAGAGGGCCAAGGCGACGATGTGAAGCCAAAGAAAAGACGGGCGGGGGAAACAGCCGGCGGCGCCCGGTCTCGGCCGGCCGGAGCTCTTCTCGGCGAGGAGCCGGTCCTCGGAGCCGAAGTCGGAGCCGTCCTCACCACTCGTCATCTTGTAGGCCGGCTCACGAGATGGTAAATAAGGTAGCCAGGCCAGGAGCTTCATGGTCGAATGCCGCGAATTGTTCAACTTTGATGAGACTGAGCAGCGCGGTGCCGTCGCCAAGGTCGGTAGAACAAGGTCGGGAAAATGTGTTGGATGCCGGGTAGATGCTCAAGACCCCAGAGTGCTGCTCGGCTCACCGACTTACGACGTTGCACATTCGGATACTTCGTACACATCTCGACTTTAAGACCCCCTAGTAGTACTCGGATCACACTACGACGTTGCACATGCGGATACTCGGATCACGTACCCGCACATCGCCGTCTCACCTAGACTAACCACGGCATGGCTGCATGCGTAGACAATTCCTCGCGAGCCTCATGTTCGAGGCCGAGCCGGATGCGCTGGCTGACTCGCCGAGGTCCCGGCAGCCACCACGTCGTGGACATGGACATGCAGTGCGCGGGCACCAATGGGTGCTCGACGATATGCGGCTTCCTGTGAGGCGGGGGTGCAGATGGATGGTCATGGTCGCTCCTGGAGCAGCGCGGTGAACTGTAAGATGGTATCCGTCAGACGATACTACCAAACCGCACCGCAAGCGGCAGTCAGACGATGTCACCACATGCTTGTCAGCGGCAGTCATGGTTGTGCTGCGCAAAGCCATGAGACTCGGGTCGATGATGGGCCGATGAGGTTTGGCCTCTCGCAAGTCATGACGGAGACGTTCGAGTCAAGGCCTGAAGAGAATGGGGATATATCTCAGCGTCCCCGCTCGTCTTCATGTTATCCATCTCAGTCCTTCATCCATTACTCACCTCTACCATCATCTCGACGCTTCAAACCTCAGTCCAATCTACCTTGCCAGACCCGACAAAGCCGTCGCCAACATGAAGTTCTTCTCGACTCTGCTCCTGCTCGCTCCCTTGACTGCCCTGGCATCTCCCACGCTCTGTAAGTTTCGAGGTTACCGGCAGGGCATTCTTTCCACTGACGCTTTGCAAAGATGGCCGAGATGCCCTAGCCGCCCAAGACGACGCGAAGGCGTATAAGCGCGACTCGCAGGACGACGCAAAGGCGTACAAGCGCGACTCGCAAGACGACGCAAAGGCGTACAAGCGCGGACAGGACGACGCGAAGGCATACAAGCGCGACTCGCAGGACGACGCGAAGGCGTATAAGCGCGACTCGCAGGACGATGCAAAGGCGTATAAGCGCGACTCGCAGGACGATGCAAAGGCGTACAAGCGCGACTCGCAGGACGACGCAAAGGCTTACAAGCGCGGTCAGGACGATGCCAAGGTCTACAAGCGCGGTCAGGACGATGCCAAGGCCTACAAGCGCGGTCAGGATGACGCCAAGGCTTACAAGCGAGGACAGGACGACGCCAAGGCTTACAAGCGCGGACCGGACTCGCAGGACGACGCCAAGGCCTACTAGGCTGCTTCCTACCATGTAGATATCTGTCTGGCGTATAGGGACGATGCGGGAAACGATGGGCAGAGGACCGGACGCTTGTGTCTTGGTTCGACGAACTTGTTAGCCCATGCCATTGACAATCAAACAGACGGGTTTTGAATTCCCACCTGCCCTGTGGCCTCAACATGCAAACTGAACTGCTGGTCCGTGAGTTGTCAGGATCAAACTGTGATGCTTCAATTTCCATAAAGTCAGCCCGCCAAGAGTGGAAGATGGAACCGAGGGAGTTGGGGGATCTCGTCTTCTGCCTGGCATCTGTTGCAGAGGTGAACGATGAAGATGACCTGGTGGGTGCAATGCTAAAGGATGAGGCGACGTAGTAGGAGCATGATGATGACTTCAAATTAGTGCCAATGTGTGGAAATTCGAGAGGAGTAATCTGAATTCAAATTTGCCCAAGAGAGGGGGTTGAGGGACGAAGTTTATTCCCCTAGTACATACTAGACTCGAGATAGGCAACTCGGTAAAGTGGGGCAGCACGGGAAGTCGGACCCCTTTAATTACGTACCGACTGCGGTACTCTTGTAGCACGAATTCACTTCATCGGGGCCTTAGTAAGACGGTTTGTTTCAACATTTGAAGACAAGACAACGACAACTCTGCCCAAGACACTCGCGTCGTCGACGCCACCATGCCTCACTTGACCCTTGGGGAATCCATCCCCGCCGACACAGCTCATGCAAGTTCCTCCGAAAACATGTGGCAACGCCCGCTGACCCTGTCCACTCTAGGCCGTGAGCGTGTCGTTGCCGACATGGAAGGCCAATGTCGGCTACGAGGAGGGCGAGAGATGGGTCGTCGACAGAATGACGACGGGCTACCCGAGATTCTTCATCCACAAGAGCGTGGCTGCTCTTGCCGACGCCGTGGCGTCCACATTTGCCTGCACGCCAGGACAGCGGCCAGGACAGCGGGCCATGCTGTTCCCCGACAGCGCCATTGCCCAGCGCTGCGTCGACTTCTTGCACGCCCAAGCCCCGGCCCAAGTCCTCGATGGCCTCGACACCTTTCATCTGGTGCTCGATGCCTCCAGGCCAGAGGCCGCCCCGCTCAGGCCCATTCGCCCAGCCGTCTCAGCCGTGCTTTTCAAGCTCGAGGCCTTCCCATACGCCAAGCAGTACTGGCAGCATAGCGGGGATGGCGTTTCCAGCAGAAGGGCCGAGTTTTGCCATAATCTCCTCGCTCGGGGCCTGCTTATCCCCAGTGACGTTCCCAGAAGTCCCATGCGCCAAAAAAGCAAGGGTCCGCGACGCTACCAGCGAGCAGTCTCCACCGACACACCCCCAAAGCTACCCAACGGTCCCGACTCGGAGGAGTCGGTTGGCTTCGTCGAGGAGCGCTTTGGCCGGAACCTCGACATCTCCTTTGTCGAGCGGGCAAAGACGGCAATCAGGAGGCGCATCGCCGGCACCCTGAGCCACGATGTCGACTTCATGAGTGACCCTTTGCCCGAGGCAGAGCCTAGCAATCGAGGCATCACCCGCCTCACAGAGCATGACATCTACCTATACCCCACCGGGATGAGTGCCATTTTCAACACGCATCGCCTCCTCTTGAGTGCTCGCGGGAGCCTCGAGAGCATAAGCTTTGGATTTCCCTACGTCGATACCCTCAAAATTCTGCAAAAGTTTGGCCCCGGATGCGTCTTCTATGGTCATGCCAGCGAAGAGGAACTTGACGACCTCGAGGAACGACTCGAATCCGGCCAACGATTCCTAGGGCTCTTTTGCGAGTTCCCGGGGAACCCTCTCCTCACTTGCCCAAATCTCAAGCGCATCCGTTCGCTTGCGGACAAGTACGACTTTGCCGTAGTCGTCGACGAGACCATTGGCACCTTTGGCAACATCAACGTCCTGCAGTATGCCGATGTCGTCGCCAGCAGCCTGACCAAGATCTTCTCGGGCGACTGTAATGTCATGGGCGGGTCGGCCGTCTTGAATCCCAACGGCCGCTATTATTCCTGCCTCAAGGCTGCGGCGGCGCGCGAATACAAGGACACATACTGGCCCGAAGACGCCATCTTCATGGAGAGGAACAGCCGCGACTTTGCCATGCGCATCAGCCGCATCAACACCAACTCGGAGGCCATCGCCGAGCTGTTGCTAGCCAACCCACTGGTCAAGAGGGTACACTACCCGAAACACAACAAGGACAGGGCAAACTACGAGGACTGCAAGCTGCCGTCTGGGGGCTACGGCGGGCTGATGTCTGCGGTGTTCCATCGCAAGGCCGACGCCATGGCCTTTTACGATAGCATGGAGGCACCCAAAGGGCCTAGTCTGGGCACTAACTTCACCTTGACGTCGCCCTACGTCGTGCTTGCACACTATGCGGAGCTGGATTGGGCGGCCAGCCTGGGCGTCGACCCGAACTTGCTGCGCATCAGCGTCGGGCTGGAGGACACGGACCGGTTGGTGGCGATTTTCACGAGCGCGCTTGGCGCGGCGGAGGCGGCATGGCGAGGAGCGGCACAGAGCAGCAGCTCTTGATTTCTCTATACGTTGCTTGCAAACCGCGGCTACTTTGTACATGGATGCGAGTAGGCCTGCAGCTCTCGGTAAAAAACGCGCTGCTGCCGCGTAAAAAGACTGGGAACCCCCTCACCGCTTCATGCTCCCGATAAGCTCCCTCTGCGTCTCGCGGTCCTTGGCCCCCTCGCTCAGGCTGCCGACGCTGCGCAGGTCGCCGACGACGTCCTTTGCCTTGCCAAAGTAGACGTCCTGCAGCAGGTTGCGCATCTTGAGCTCCATGTCCTCGACCAGGCGCCCGATGTTTGCGATGTGGCTGTCGTCGCTCTCGACGGGCAGGTCCTGCTCCACCTGGCGCGTCATGTTGCCGCTCAGGTCCATGTCGCCGATGGCGCCCTCGCGCGTCGACAGCGACAGGATGACGGTCGACGTGAGCTTGTAGTGCGTGGTGCGGCCGCGCTCGATGGCCTCGAAGACGTGGATCGAGTCCCACACGCCCTCGGTCGGGGCGCCGGGCGTGGCGGCTGCGCGGGGCGGCGAGTTTCAGCCCCGAGGCCCGTCTCCGAGAAGAAGCCGGGGGTGGGGGGCACTCACACTTCTTGAGCAGCACGACGCCGGCGAAGCCGTCGTCGAGGTTCCAGAGGTAGACGCTGCTCACGCCGCCCTCGTAGTAGAGCTCGCGGTAGATGTCAAAGGCCTCGTTGGCCTTGACCTCGACGGCCCTGACGCGCTCGCTGGGGACGGCGCCCTCGCCGGCGCCCTCGCTGCCGCCGCCGGCCCCGACGCCGCCGGCGCCGCCCTCGTCGAGCGGCGGGTCGAAGCGGTTGGACCACGGGGAGCGGTAGCTGTCGCCGTCGCGGTTGTAGTCGCACAGCAGGTAGTCGCGCCCCGTGTGCTTGCAGCGCCGCAGCGTCAGCGGCTGGTCGACCGACGAGAGCAGGTCCTCGGTCAGGTCCGGGGCCAGCGAGATGATGGCGTTGAGGTGCGAGCTCGTGTGCTTGGGGTCGAGCCGCCGGAGGAGGTCGCTGCGGGCGGCGCGCGGGGGGGGCCTCGCTGGTCAGTGACTCCTTTGCCGCCGACCGGGAGCATCAGGGGGGGGGGCTCTCTCACAGCGCAGAGTCAAAGGGGTCGGCGGCGACGGCGGCCATGGCGGATCGTGGGCGGCGGCGGCGGTGGAGTGGCTGGATTGGCTGGGGGTCGGAGAGGCTGCTGGCCCGTCTTCTATTCCTGCACTCGTGTGCTTTCCATGCGCTGGGCTGCCCGTCTGCGAGAGGCACCAGCTTTCGTTGGCGCGAGGATTGGTGACGATGGTGATGCTGAGGCACGAAACGTCGGCGGGGTCGAGGTCTCAGACCGGGGCGATAAGATAAGCCGGGCCGCCAAACCCGATGAATCAACCCCCCCACCTCGGGTCGAGCCGGTGCAAGCAGTCACGATGCCCTCAAAGAGACGCCTCTCGGCACATTCAACTTCCATTCCCACGACACACGGCTTGACTCGCGCGCCCGCAAATCACCGCGCCCGTGCAAGCAACCATTCATCATTCACATCGCAGCAAGCTTCGACCTATCATCCCTCGTCCAACGCCCCCCTTCTCTCCCTCTCCGTCCGATGAGCACCCAAAGTCATTCCCACAGAACGCCTCGCCCACAGTTGCAATGCAATCCCAGCAAATAGCTTGCTCCTTCTCCCGTCTCTTCCAACGTCCCATATGCCCCCTCGCTCTTGCTCGCCCTTTGCCCTTTGCTTGGGTTCCCCTCACTTTTTGTTTCTGCCCGCGCCGGCTCCAAAGGACGCTCACTTAAAGACACTCCAAAGAAAATCCGGCACGCAATCTGAGGCGGCAACCGACGACGGCCATTCCATCATCTCGCCCTGTCAAACAGGATACGCCAGGGCTTCAGTCGATCTTGGTGCCGCAAACCAGGCATTGAGCCCTCTCGGTCCATGTGCGGTCCCCGCCCGAGACCTTGGCCCTCAGGTCGGTGATTCGCCACATGGTCGGGCCGTCGTCGAGCTTCAGGCTCGCTTCAAAGAGCCCCTCGTACGGCCGGCTCTCGACCTTCCTCGGCCGGCCCTTCTTGCCCGACGACATCCTCGGCAGCTTCTCGGCGGCCGGCATGGGCATCCCGGGCATGGGCGATTCCGTCGTCTTGGGCGTGATGCCGTCGATTTGCTTCATGGGGACCGAGTCTCCGTTCTCGCCCGCCTTGACCCCAATCGCCGCCGACTGCGTCGGCTCTTCACCCTTGACGTTGTTGGGCGTCGTCGAGCGGAGTGCCGCCGGCAGCTTGTCGTCCCGCGCCGCCTTGGCCGCCGACCCGTCCAGCTCGGCCGACTTGTGCGGCTTGCCCTTCCCTAGCCGCTCGAACGTTCGCATCAAGACGTCGTGCTCGAGACACTCGTAGTGTAGCCATTGCTCGCAACCCGACTTTGTGCAGCCGACCAGAGTCTTGTCTGGGTTTGCGGGGGTTTTGCACTTGCACGTCAGCTCGACGGACTGGGCGAGGCGAGTTAGCTGGGTGCACCCGAGGCGCCCGGGAACCAGGTGAGCGTACCGAGAGCTGCGAGGTTCGACAGTCAAAAGCCTGCCGCCAGTACAAGGCGTCCTGCACCTGCTCGTCGTCGGATTCCACCCATTGATTGACGACGGCGCGCATGGCGACGCTGACCACGTTGATGACATCCACTGGAGAGCGTCAGCGGGCGGGCGGCGAGCGAGGGCGGGGGACTCACTGTGGTTGGAGGCTATCAACTCGTTTTGGCCGTGGTAGGGCTGGCGGCCCGAGACGACCCTTTTGCCGTCGAGCGTGTTGGCGGGCAGCTCGTCGGGCGAGTACATCCAGTATACGCGCGCGTAGACGTGGTGCTCGTCGAGGGCGCGGACCTCGAGGATCTTGGCGACCCAGTAGTCGGTGGATTGCAGCAGGCCCTGGCGCTCGGGTTCCTTGGTCGACTTTTGCCGCTCGATGGTTGCATCGTTGGCAATGTAGACAAAGTCCTCGTTGAAGTATTTGACGTTGTTGACTGGCGCGAGCAAGAGGAGAGACGCGTCAGAAGATGATGCACACGTTCCGCGAGAGGGCCGCCGACGGCGGCAGGCGCAGCACCGACGGCGCCCGGGGATGACTCACGAACGAAGCTGTTGTAGCGCGTCATGTCCAGCCAGCGCTTGAGCGGCTCGACCGTGTAGGCCAGGTCCATGGTCTGATGCGTCTTGAACTTGCCGCGGGGCTCAAAGGGCGAGGGCTGGACCAGCTCCTTCTTGTCGTCCTCAAGGCCATCGCGCTTCCGCTTCTTGGACGCGGGGTCCTCGTACGAGGGCGTGGCGACCATGGTGACGGTGTAGGGACAGTCGGCGCGGTTCTCTTCCGCCACGGCGCGGGACCGCTTCCGCGACTTGGAACTCATGGTCAAGCGGTTGGATCGGGATCAAGCCGTTCGGGATCAAGCCGTTCGGGATCAAGCCGTCGGGATCAAGCCGTTCGGGATCAAGCCGTCGGAATCAAGCCGTCGGAATCGCCGTCGGAATCACTGCGCGGCGCGGCGCGGGGGCGATGCGGATGCGAGGGCGGTGGCTTGCGGCAGCGCAAGAAAAGGGGCTCGGCGTCGCGCGTCGTAGAAGAGGCCTTTACGGATTGGCTGCAGCTCCCGACGAGGTTCGGCGGCGTCGCAGGAACCATTGGCGGGCGCGCGGAGCGGCTGGCCTGTTGGAGCGGGACAGGATCTACCGCGGGCCCTTTTTCCGCACCACGACGAGGCCAATGTCTGCAGAGACGCCGACAAGAAACAAAGTTAATCGACAAGCCCGGTCCGCGTCGCCTGGTCGCGGCCTTTGTGGTCGAAGCTCCAGGAGGGCAAGGGCTGGCTGGTGAAGGCGCGCCAGCGGGAGCGGAGGCGCTGGTAGAGGCGGTGGTGAGTTGTGTGAGTTGGAGGGAGAGAGAGAAACACACGTGTACCACTACTATGTATTCGTACGGAGTATGTACCAAAAGGGCCCCGAAATAAAAAGGGCCAGGAAGAAGTGAGGGGTTCACGTGCAGCACCTGCCAGAAAAAGCGCGTAGGCGCGCTCTGGCCCCGGGGAGGGTGTATGTACCTCTTGCGCGTTAGGGCCGGCAAAAGGGTACATTTACCCGCCGGCGTCCCATGACGAGTCGATGTGTCGGGTGCGCGAGTAAGGTACCTATTTAGTACCTACTACGAATACCACTGGCCTCCTCCTCCTCCTATAAACAGCATCGTGGGTCAACCCAGCTCCTTGTGGGTTCCGAGATTCAAAGTTCGACTCTGCCATTACCCACCTCTTCCTTCGCCCTCTCTTGACTCGATCCATAAGGCATTGCTCGGGGCTATTTTGACATTTCTGCGGACGCTTTGAGTCTCAGTCCCGCCGATCAACGCGCCCCTCTATTGATCTTCAGCCCTGCCGGCACAGAGGTAAAGAGGGCGAAAAGGGCTTGAGCACTCGTGTACTTCGTACGAATACGACTACTTCGTACTTCGTACATACTACTATAGAGTATATCCTCGAGTATCAATCGTACACGTCTAAAAAGAAAACATCCCGCCCCCTGGACCACTTTGCTCCTTCCAACATGCAGTGAGCGCATGGCCAATTCAAACGCCTTCGCTATGCGCCCTCGTATCCAACTCCATCTTACCATCTAGTCTTGCACGCCCAAAGACTCATTAGCCCAAAGACTCATGACCGTCTACGACTTGTCGCCTCGCCCTCTTCGTAGTCGGACATCATTCCCCGGTCTTCGTCCTCGGCCTGCGCCTCCTCTTCCCTCGACACCGTGAAGCCTTCAATCGTCTCGGCCACCTTGTCACCCTCCCGCTTGCCCCTCTCGACATTGATGAACCATATCAATGGCGCGGGGAGGCCCACTAGAGCCGCTAGGAACCAAAAGGCCGGCCGGATGCTGCCGGTCCGGTCGATGATGGCACCCACAATCGCCGGCCCAAACACGCTTGAGCCCTTGTCGGTGATGGCGTACAGCGCGTAAAAGGCCGCCTCGGACCCCGGAGGTATCAGCTCTCCGTACAGCGAGCGGCAGTAGCTGCTCAGACCTCCCATGACGAGTCCGTATATGGCCGCCAGAGGATACATCTCCCACGGCTGCTGAAGCCCGAGGACGCCCCAGCTCTGGACAAACGGCAGGTAGCCCATCAGGCCGTACAGCGGAATCAGCTCAAAGAGGGCGATGCACACCAGTATCGTCTGGTGTGCCTGCAGGCCGCAGACGCGAGACACCCACGACCAGCCAAATGCGCCGACGACGCCCGTCATTGTGACGATGACGTTGATCATGCCCAGGGCCCAGGGCCGCATGTGGAGATGAGTCTTTGCAAACAATATGGCCGTCGACGACGTCGTGGCGACCGCGTCCGACAGGAGGAACCAGCCGGCGAGGAAGAGCGTGATGTCCGACAGGCGGCGGGCAAGCTTGACGGTGCGGAAGAGCGACTTCCAGGCAAACGTCAGGTAGGAAATCCAGGAGAGACGGCCCTTGCGGGCGGCGGCCATGAGCGGAGGCCCCGGCCTGGGCCGCAGCCACAGCGCGGCGGGAATGGTGAAGACGGACCACCAGGCGCCGACGAAGAAGAGGACTATGCGCTGGGACCACGTCGTGTTCTTGAGGGTGATGAGGATGACAATGGACACGCACTGCACAAAGAGGGCCGCGCTGTAGCCGATGCCGATGCCCTGAGCCGAGAGTCGCGTCGACATTTGCAGTTCCTTGGACGTAATCTCCTCGTGGGTGACGGGGCGCTTCGTCCGCCACCCGGGAGCTGCGACTTCTTCATCGGCCAGCAGCGCCGAGGTGGAGCTTGCCAAGGAGGGGTCCAGGCCGCCCGTCGAGTCCTCCATCAGACGCGACTCGAGGGGCGAGTCCGCGAGGTCCGGAGTGCGCGGCCCACGGGCCTCCATGACCTCTGGGTGATTGCGCACGAGAAGTGGCAGAAATGAGTTGAGCAGGACAAACGAGGCGCCAAAGGACGTGTTTGAGACGATGGTCAGGAGGGCGCCGAGCATGTACGTCTCCTTGCTGATGAAGATGTAGCACATGACGGCGAGGCCGCCGATCCAGGCAAAGGCGAGGAGGAGCTTCTTGCGGTAGTTTCCGTGGTCGGCGGCGCAGCTGATGCTGACGACGAGCAGGGCCTGGATCAGGACGCTGACGGAGAAGGTGTACATGGCGAAGCTGGCCGTGTTGATCTCGAGGCCGGCGACGTAGACGACGCACTGCCCGTCATCCTCGCTCTTGCTGTCGCTGGTGCCGCACGGCTTGGTCGGATCCGAGAGCAGCACGCCGTTTTCGCGGGCCAGCGACTCGAGCAGGATGGGGATGAAGGATGCTTGACGGCTCGTGTCAGCCCGTGCAGTGGGGAACAAGACGGCGGCGGCGGCGACGGCACAGAGAGGCGACGGCCATGGAGCCCTTACCGATTCCGCAAATGACATACGTCTCGGCCGCAAAGGCATACATGTACCAGCCGAGGAGCTCCTTGCGGCTGGTGGGACGAGCATCGTAGCCCGAGTATCGCGGGCGGCCGGGGTCGCTGCCACGGTCCGTCATGTCGCCGTCGGTCGAGGAGCGCTCGTCGTCGGCCTCAAAGGAAGAGGTGGCGTGCGAGGCCAGGGAGAGCTTGGAGAGGACAGAGAGGTCCGACCAGAGCCGTCGGCCCTGGAGACTGGGGCGCGCCGGCCGAGGGTCACTCGGAGGCGGCATGCTGACTGATGCGCCCTGAAGCACACGTGATGATTGCCTACCAAGTAGCTCGTACCTGCGAGTCGACTTCTCGACGGCGCCTGACCGACGACGTGCCGCCTGCACAAGAGCTGACAATGTGTGCACTCGACGGCGACGCTGGCATGGCGTGCGTTGATGCTGCTCATGGGGGGGTCTTCGACGGAGGGAGACGGGGATGAAGAACGCGTGTTTCCTCAGGCTGCTTGTGCGCGGGCCCTATTCGTACTGATTGCGGGATTGCGGGCAGACCCTCAGGGCTCTAGTCGGCCGACGGCTATTCATAAACGCGCCTAGTACTTTGATAACTCAACTCAAGGTAATAGGCTGTATCGAAACCCCGCCTGGATCCCCCGGCCGGCCAGAGACTCCGGCACGCCCGCTAGGCAGAGGCAAGGCGTCTTCGCTGGCTCGACGCCTCTTGGCGAAGACCCTTGGCGGCGACTGGCCGCTCTAGACTGCCAGCTAATCCCGAGTGGCTCTAGTCTGCATTCCCAGAATGGCCGTCCAGATCGTGTGAGACTTGCGACAACGGAAAAAGACTTGGATATCATTATGGTAAAAACCCACGCGGAGCAAGGCCCCGACCCCTTCGAACCTCGGATCAACAAAGCCAACCATTGTGTACCTAAACGTCGTCGGTCACGTCACTCCCTTGAGGTCCACGTCCATCCACGCCCTTTACTTCTTGAAGGCGCCAAACAGCTTGTGCTTGAGCCGGTCCGCCAGGCTGAGCGACCCGCCGTCGTTGACGGCCCCGGTCTTGGGCACCGTCTGCCGGTCGCGGTCCAGGGACGTGTGCTCGTTGCCGACGCCGCCGCGGCCCGTGTGAAAGTCCTGATGCTCCGAGCTCGCGCGGATGGCGGCGGCGGGCACGTGTTCCTGGTCTTTGCGCTGCGAGGGCGCCGTGCCCACGTCGGCAATGTTGCCGGCGCCTGAGAAACGTCAACACGACAAGCTCGCCTCTGTTGTTCTCGTCGACTGACGCGCGGGAAGAGCCTCTTCCCGGTGGCATGGACGAAGCACCGGGGTCATGGACGAAGCACCGGGGAGAGTGAGAGAGAGAGGATGCGTGAAAGGGACACTCACCTCCCCGGCCTGCGCTAAACGCTCCGTCACCGTGGCTGCCCGCTTGCCCCTGGCGCACCACCTCGCCGTCCATGTACTCGGTGTCGTCGGCAATGATGTTGCCCGCGCCGCCCCGGCCGTGCGATGTCTCGGCGGCCGACGACATGGGGGGAGTCGAAGCAGGAGCAGGCTTGCTTGGCAGGCTGAGACAGAGGGCTATTGATAGACGCCGCTGATACTTCGTAGTGGTGGCGATGGTGGATTTTGTGGTACAGTTACGCCGGACTGGGCGCGGCTCTTTATCACCCTCTCAGAGAGGGGGGGGGGGGGGGGGCACGTGAGCAACGATTGCGCCACAACGACTTGTACGGAGTACGGCGTGGCCTGCTTCCGAGGCCACAATCTCCCTCAGTCCACCTTGTCACGCCATCCGAATCATCACCATCAACAACAGAGCCGTCGTCGCCGTCTGCTAGTCGTGTATTCGTACATACGTCATCGAGTCCCCCTTGCCTGAACCCACCCACTCGCGCCAACATCAGGCTCTCAGCCGTTGCCGGTTGGCACAGAGAGATGCCGGTTGGCACAGAGGAGAGATGCCGCTTGGCACGGAGGATGCCGCTTGGCACGGAAGACAGATGCCGCTTGGCACAGTAATGGATTGGGCGTTGCTCGCAAAGACGTAACTCTTGTCAGTGGTCGATGAACCTCGTCTAAATACTCTCTAGAAATCGAGACGCCCATTCTATGCCCGCCCGGCCTGCCCAACCTGCACAATCTCCCCCGTCAACGCCTCGTCGCCCCGCAGCACCGGCCACGACGCGCCGTCGCCCTTGGCCAGCGTCAGCTCCAGCTTGGTGCCCAGGATCTTGTGCGTCGACTTTGCCGCGTCAATGGCGCCGTACAGCGGCACCTCGGCCGTGTAGCGCTTCGGCGGCGAGTCGCTCGTCGTCAGGTCCAGCACGAGCCGTTTCGGTCCAAACTCCACCTTGGCCGTCTCCTTGTTGATCTTCTTGAGGAAGAACGAGGCGATGACGGTCGTCGGGGTCTGGTAGTAGTCGTGTCTGCCAAGTTTCCGGGTCGTTAGCACGCCAGATTTGCTTGCATGGGCCGAAATCCCCCGAGTCGAGGAACCAAGAGCTCACCTGACCGTGTCCAGGACCTCCTCGCCCGATGAGCCGGACCTGTCCTTTTTCCTGCCGCTGCCAATAAAGAGGTGCCTGTCCTTTGTCTTGCACCCCTCAATCTTCATAAACTGGTCAAACTCCAAGACGCGCCTCTTGCAGCACGAGTAGCCCTTGCTGCCCTCGTGGAAGATGGGCACACCCGGGTGGTGCACGCACTGCTCGCCCTCGCGCGAGCTGCCCTGCTTGTGCTTCTGCCCGCACGTCCGCCGCCGGCATTCCGCACCGTCTGGGAGCTCGAGGCCGGGGTCGTCATCGTCGGTATCAGGCGCCGGCGGCGGGGGCGTTGGCGCCTGCTGTGCGGGCTGAATGGGCACGCGCGCGGGGCCCGGGGCGGTGAGGGCCTCGATCTTCTTGGCCAGGGCCGCCTCGCCCTCTTGCGGCTTCTCTTCGAGCTGCGGCGGCTTGTCGGTGGTGGAATGGGTGCCCGTCGTGCAGGGCGGGAGGGACATGAACTCGTCAAAGGTCAGGACGCGGGGCTTGCAGCACTTCCATCCTGGAGGGCGCTTCGGGTTAGCCTCGACCTGAGCGCCACGGGCTCTGTGTGTCCACTTGCGTACCCTTTCGTCCCTCGTGAAAGATTGGCGGGCCGGGATGAAACTGGCACTTTTCCGCCGGGTCGGTGAAGTCCTTGCCGCAGCCCTGATGGACACATTTCTGCGCCATGGTGACAGAAGAGCTCCTCGAGTTTGCGTCGCTAGAGCTTCTTTTCAACACACGCCCGGCGTTGGGGTGGGCAGACAGGGGCGGAAGCAGGAGAGTCGAAGGCTGGCTTGTACGAGTTTGGGGCTGCCTCGGTGTGCTAGCGGGTTGCGTCATCAGACCGGGGCCCGCTGTCCTCTCACCGCCTGCCGGTCCCGATCTGTCCCCCGAAGGGAAGAGTATGTACCAAGTACTCTCTAACTTCCGTAACTCGTACTTTACGAATAGTACGATGTTTGCATCACGACGCCTCCTGCAGGCTTGCAGAATCACCCTCTTCACCAGGGACAACTGCAGTCTCTGCACAACCGCCAAGGACGTCCTGTCCCGGGTTGGAAGCAAGAGGCCCTTTGTCTTTGCGACGGTGGACCTGGCGCGGCCAGAGTCGAGGCCGTGGAGGGAGCTCTACGACTTTGACATTCCCGTGGTGAGTTTTGCACGCCAGCGTCGCGCGTCGCGTCCTGACCCTCGGGCAGATTCACATCAGCAAGGCCGCTGCCGAGGAGGAGGATGCGGGCATGGCCGGCGAGGCAGTCAAATTAATGCACCGGTTTACGCCTGAGCAAGTCGAAGCCAAGATGGATGAGGTACAGAGCTATTAAACCTGATGGCTCCGTCTCTTCTCCGCTTTCAGACCTCTCTCTCTCTCTCTCTCTCTCTCGTGTGACCCGTGTCGTCAATACGTCCCCTTCTTGGGCGGCTCGGGCCCGCCTTTTGCGATGCTCAGCTGCTGCTTGAGGGCAAAGTCCAGGGCAGTGTAGTCGGCCGCCACGCTAATCATGTCGAAGCCCTCGTCCGCAAACTGTTTGGCCTGCTCGCCGCCGACCGAGTAGATGCCGCATTTCTTGCCGGCCCGTCGGCACGCGGCGAGGATCTTGCCAATGGCGACCTTGAGCTCCGGTGCCACGACGCCGTTGAGGATGGGGTGGCCAATGTTGTTCCCTGCGCGCCGGCGTCAGCTGGGGCTCACGTCGGGCCACGAGGGCGTGGGGGCCCGGGCGCACCGAGGTCAAAGGGTCCGATGAAGAGCACGTCGATGCCCGTGACTGCGGCAATCTCGTCGATCGAGTCGAGAGCCTCCTTGGTCTCGATCTGGACCATGGTCAAGAGCGCATCGTTTGCCTGCTGCAGGTACTCTGTAAAGGTGGGCATGGGGTGGAAGCGCTCTGCGCTCAGGGGTGAGCCGTAGCCGCGCCGGCCCATGGGCGGGAACTTGGCGGCCTGGACGAGCTCCCTGGCCTGCTCGGGCGTTCGCAGCAAGGGCACAAGAATCTACGTTTATTCAGCCTTGGCTCGTCGCGGCTCGGCATGGCACGCCCGGTTCATGAGAGGGCGAGAGACACACCCCGTGGGCTCCGGCGTCCAGGGCACCTGGCCGAGTCCGTCAGCACAGCCGCAGAACGCGGCAGCCCGCTCAGGCTTACGCTTGACCATCCACGACTGCACGTCGGGGACCCTGACGAGCGGAGAGACGCCGAGGGCGGCAATGGCCGGGACGGCGTCGTGCATGGCACCATCTGCGGCCGAGGGCGCAATCGCGGTTGTCAGCGAGCATGGCCACCAGAGAGACACGTCAGGTTCCCGTATGCACCATGATGGCGCAGTAGACGAGGCCGTCGTGGCGCAATGCTTGCCGGCACGTACCGTCAATGTTGCCGTGCTCGCAGTCGACCAGCACCCAGTCGACGCCCGAGCGCGCGAGCAGCCTCGAGACGTTGGCCCCGGGCAGCATCTGCCACATGCCCATTGACTGTCTGCCCTCGCCAAAGGCCGCCTTGAGCCTGTTGCACGCCTGCATGCTGGCGGCGGCGCGAGCGTGTGCGGCGGTGCGTGTGGGTTGTTGGTGGTGCGCGGTCGACGTCGCTCTCCGCAGTAGCAGCAGCGTCCTCTTGCGACCAAGTCTTTGAACGGTAGAGGGAAGCGGGAGCATGTGCGTGAGGAGAGTGCGCGTTGCGTAAGTGCTGAAGAACGAGGAGGGCGGGCGAGAGAGAGGGCGCGGGAAGGAACAGGATGGAGGAGACGCTCTCCACCCACCCACCAACGGGATCGGCCGGTGACCGGAGCAGCCCCGCGACGTCCAGGCCGGCCACGGAGGCGCAAGCATATACTATCTTCGGCTTCCTCTGAAGCCGAAGAGGGTCCAGCTCCCCGAATCAAGCCCAAAACTCGACGGACTCTGCCCAATCGGGGCGCAGGGATGGATTGCCGCGTCGCATTTTTGAATATTTTTGAATGTAACTATTCGTAACTAGGTATATTCGTACATTTAGCCAAGTCCCAAGACACACAATGGGAGGAGGAGCGCCAATGGTGATTGCTGAGGGAGCATCAAGGGGCGAGCCAGCCAGCTGGTCAGAGGCCACCAAGCTTGCAGCTCCGATGGTCGGTCGGCAAATCAAGGTCCGGTCGTCATGTGCATGACGCCGCTTCGTCACCTACAGACAGCCAAGGGTTCTCTTGGGTCGGCGGTAAAGGGCACAATGAACTGGTGTGGCACTCTTCGTGTCCAGACGTGTAGATTGCATTCCCTTCATCATCAACATGGTGCCTATCATGGAGATGGCTTCTGATATCGGGCCCCACTCGCTCCATCGCCAGCGGCAGACTGCCACGCCCAAGCAGCAGCCATGCGCGTCCGTCCGCAAACAGGCTTTGCGCGCCGCCATTGTGCCTGCAGCAGCCGACGAGGGGAGGCCCTAGCTGGCAGACAACAATCCGCGACCCTGCCCCGGCGTCGCGGAACTGCCCGGTCCAGCTCATCAAGACGAAGCTCGCTGCTCATCACTCCCGCACGCCTACTTGGAACTCTGGCGCACGTCCTTGTCCGCCGGATACTCGCGTCGCTCGATTCGACTGGCGGGATTAGATGGCGTGCTGCTCAGACAAAGCTTGCCCCTAGGGGCCGGTCCGCGCGATGGGTGGTTCAATCGCTCAATGCGCCATCAGTCTTGGAGACACCTGCGGGCATGATGTGGTTAGCGGCGCAAGAGCCCGACGGCAGAGTCTCGGCAACGCACCCAAGGTAATCCTCCTTGATGCTGCCAATGGCCCACATCTCTCCCACTTCGGTTCTCGTGCCGATAATCTTGACACGCACGTGGGTTCCGGGTTCTATAACGGTATCCTCGTTGTTGGTGAACTGCGGTGGTGTCGCATTGGGATCCCACTTGATGTCGCTCGGTATCAACTGCCATGGTGGTTAGAGCCTGCAGACCGAGTGCCTCCACAGTCGCCGGGACGGGCCAGGGACGTACATGGGCCGAAACAAAGAGCCTCAGCGGGCCAGCCTGAGCGAAGAAGCCTTGCGGGTTGATGGAGTATACGACGGCGTCAACCTAGCTCAGCGTCAGCCCCAAGTTGGCGCCGGCAGGAGAACTCGCGTCGCCTCACCGTCTCGCCCTTGAAAGGCCGCCACACGACGGCGCGGTATCCCACTGTGAACTCGGCGAGGCCGTTTCCAGGCAGGATGCGGCCTTCTGATATCTCAAACGTGTCCATGATGGATATGATGTAGTAGCTGCCGGCGCAGGTGCCCTCGACGTCCTTGAGCAGCTTGCTGGTGACGAGCTCGTGCATGTTCCGGCCAAAGTACGACGGATGCAGGGTGACCCTGCGCTCCATGTTGTAGAGGAAGAACATGGTGGGCGAGTCGGGCGGAAGAGCGGCAACGTGGGGAAGCTCGGCGAGATCGACGGCCTTTGCTTCCTGGAGTCGAGGCCAATCGGCAGGCCTGGGGCGGCGGCGACAGACGGCTGGCGGACCAGAGGGGCGCGAAGCCCAGGTGGACGAGGCCCGAAGAGGCAAACGAGGGTGCGCGCCGAGGGCAGTCGGTCGACGGAGACGGCAGCCAGCGGGAGGGAGGCGGGAGGCGGGCGAACGGGTCGGCGGCGGTCGCGGGGGGCACCCCCGAGAGAGAGAGACTCGCCGCCCCGAGACGGCGCGCTGCAGACTCCCCGACTGCTTGGCCCGATGGTGTCCGGGGGGGTTCGACGGTGGGAGGCTGTCGGGGACGAGGCTGAGGGCGAGGTTGGGGGGGGGGGTGAAGCTGTGAGCGGTGGTTCAAAATCCAAAATCCTGCGGGCCATTCATTTCTCCCTTTGTCCTTTGTCGAGGCGCAGAAGAGAGTTTGGTGGTCCGTGCGTTGCGAACCGGTACTTATTTTCTTTTGCGGAGAGCCTGCTTACCAGGCGTATACTAACAGTTTCGAGGTATCTCTCGTGTTAGATGGTATGTAAAGGTACTTATTACGAATCAAATTCTTTCAAAAACTTTTGTAATTTTTCACGATTTTTTCTCTTTCTACGGAGTAGGTAATGCTACTCTTTCTAAGCTATTACCTAAGCTTTTATGGAGAGAAGCTCCCAACGGGTATGTACATACGAAGTACGAATACGGATAGGTTGTAGAAGGTCGGAAGCCGTCTCGCTCGTGCCTTTGTGCCTTGCCGTATTCGTAGCACATACCTACCGGGCGGATGACGAGAGGGACGAGTTTCTTGGTTGCTCGTTTAATCGTCGGGGTGCTTGCAGTTGCTTGCGGGTGACATGCATGTACGAATATCCGTACCCGATACCTGTAGAACCGGGCACGCGAGCAAAGACTTGACAGCCAAGCGACGATGCTCAAGGCGGGCAAATGCTTTTCCACAGCACATGTCTCGGGCTATACAGTCATGCCGGGCAGCACCGTGCAGCTTCCTTGGTGGATGACTGCTGCTTCTCCTGCTGCTGGGTTCTTGCTGCTGGTTCTTGCCACTGCTGGTTCTTGCTACATGCGTGCTGAATTTTCAGCCAGAGGCCCAGGGGACCAAGCCCGTCCTGTAGCTTAGCCTTGGCCGCGCCAGCGGTGAATATTATGGCCACGTAACTCGTATAAGGTACGAATATCCCATCACAGGTACTTCGTACATAGGTACCTTTTCATCCCCGGCTCGCACACCACCAAAAGGGGACTTTTGAAGCCAAAACTTCGTCCATATCTCCTCTTCCACATATTTCATATTTCCATCTCTCTTTCTCTCTCCTTTCTCGCTCGGCGCTCTCTCTCTCTCTCTCGCCATCTTTTCTCCCACACAAACACACACTCTCTCTCCCTCCCTCAACTCTCCGCCATTCTCACCACGCAAACTTTCGCAAAGCTCCGGCGCCCCCTCCCGGCCATCCGCGAGCCTCGTCGTCGTCGTCGAACCTGCTCGCCCAATTGTCTGCTCAGATTGTCTGCTCCCCGTCCCACTTCTTCCGCCCGGCGGCCCCGCAACATGTCGCTCGATCTCGAGAGACACCTCGTCTTCGTACGTGCCGCGCCCTCGATGCGATAGCTTGGCAGACTGACTCGATTTCCTCTCGACTCGTCCCCTCCTCGACAACAGTATGGCGCCTATCACCACAACTCGGTCAACGTGGCCATCCACATGGTCTGCGTGCCCGCCATCCTCGTGTCGGCCTTTTGCATGGTACGCCCGTCCCTTCTCTCCTCCCACGTGCTCCATCCAGCCTGTGCCCTCTTCCTGCCCGGGCACCACCCTCTTCGACGCGCTCACTAGGCCCTCTCCATCCGCCAGGCCACGTATTCCGGCACTCTGATCCAGACGCCGCCCTGGCTTACCGTTCCCTACCTGGACCTGAACCTCGGCACCATCTTCGCCCTCGCCTACGCCTCCCTCTATGTCCTCTTGGAGCCCGTCGCCGGCTTTGTCCTGGCCGCCTTTTGCATCGCCTCCACTGCCTTTGCCAACCACGTGCGCTCCGAGAACCCTCGAGGCACCTTCGAGATGGCCCTCGTCGTCCACGTCATCAGCTGGATCGCCCAGTTCATCGGCCACGGCGCCTTTGAGCGCCGCGCTCCCGCCCTGCTCGACAACCTCGTCCAGGCCGTCTTCCTCGCCCCCATGTTCGTCTGGCTCGAGGTTCTCTTCAAGCTCGGCTACCGCAAGGAGCTTCAGATGCGCGTCGAGAAGAGGGTCGAGGAAGAGGTTGCAAAGTTTAGGGCCCAGGCAAAGAACGGCAAAGCTCACTAGGCCACCCCGCGTTGCTCTCTCGAGCTGGTCTCCACGCCGTGGCCATGGGCGATGTCTGCCGAGGTGCCATGCCTACAGGTGCACAGAAGGGGAAAGGGGGGAGATGGGGGGGAGAAGGACGACCGACACTTGTAGTGTCGGTCCACGGAGACTGCAGCTCACGGTCCCGCGTCTCTAACCGACAGTCAGGCCACGGGCGGGGCCTTACTGACATCGACTCGTATCACGACCGTCATGGATCCGACTGCCACGTGGTTTTGCGTACCGACGGTACGACTCGAATGCATTAAATTGCAGCGTTTGGTTCTTTGTTTTCTTCTTCTCTAACGATGGCGATGGGTTGGCGTAGGTCTGGCAAGCCACGCTCACGAGCTTGCCGGGAAAAGGACTGGCATTTTTGATCATGCGAGCGAACGACAAGAGTGCGACACCGCCAGCGTCGGCGAGTGGTTTTTGTATCTGGTATAAGAAGCTCTGACTTGGCCCAAGGTCTATATCCACGTCGTTATCACTTCCTTGTCGTTCGGCACTTCCTTGTGGTTCCGAGGCGGAGTCCATACATCAATCTCGCCATTCTCGATCCTCCTCGCAGCCGGGCTGACAAACGACTTGTCCGAGTCTACGGAGCCCCTGTAGCGCGACTTGAGCAGGTGGTCGAACCTCCACCGGTTGAGGGCCGACATTGGCCCACCGTCGGTGCTGTCGCGCTTCGTCGGCACCGTGCAGGGCTTGGGACGACTCGTGACTGTATCTGGGCACGTCGCGGTGTCAGCTTGGCAGGACCCTATGCGTGCGGTTCGGCATCGGGGGGGGGAAGCAAGACTAACCATGTGAGCGGTCTGAGAGCGTGCTGGAACCGGACGACGAGCCTGTTGGCCTCGGCTTGGTGAGCCTGTCGCGCACCCCAGGCTGGAGAGGCACGCGTCTGGGGAAGGGGTCTGGTTTCGGCTGATGCCACGGACGGCCCGTCACGGCGGCGGGCGACGCCAGGTCCAGCTCCTTTGCTCTCGTGCCCTGTCTCTCCTTGTTGAGCTTGAGGTCATGGCCGCCGACGGTCGTTTTCGCCTGGGAGGCCTCGCGGTACAGCCTGGCCGGGCCGGGCAGTTGGGGCAGGGGCTTGCCGCGGCCGGGCATCAAGACCTGCTCGCGGGCGCAGGCGGGACACGGGCCCCTCACGGGGCGGACCTCGCCCGTCATGTCGTCGCAGGCGGCGTCGGCGGGAGGGAACAGGAAGTCGAGGACGGCCTGGACGAGGCCGATGGGGTGGGGGGGGGCGGCGGCGCGGCGGCTGCCCGTCTTGTAGCACACGGTGCGGCGCTTCTTCATGTGGCCGCAGCCATAGTGGCGGACGTTTTGGCACATGGCCGGCGAGGGTTCTGGCGTGAAAGAGCAAAGGCGCTGCAGGGTCGAGGGCAGGGTCGAGGGCAGGGTCGAGGGCAGGGTCGAGGGAGCTGCTGTTACGAAGAGGCCGGCTGGATGGGGAGCACGAGTCGAGAGCGGCAGACGACGTGCTATTTCTTCCCGTCGGCATGGCTCCTGGGCGGGGCCCGCGGGCCCTGAACAGCCCACGATGGCTTCGTCGGCGGCGCTGAACATGGCAGGGCGGCGACACGGCGAGAGAATAGGCCGTGGAGGCTGTTCACCTGGCCATGGCGGGCTGCGAGGCGAACAGAGGCGGGGGAGATAAAGACGGCGGGTTTGACATCTCTCGCGCGACTGCCGCGCCCGTCCCTTTCTTCCCACGGCGGTTGTCGGAGAAGGGGCGAACAAAAGACGACATTTTCTTTGCCGACACAGGGGAGAAAGCGCAGGCTCAGTCACCTTTCACCTTTCCACGACTTCCTTTCTCCCGTCTTCGTCTTCGGCTTTGACTCCATTGCCGCCTTCTCGCCGGCTTTTGCGAGTTACAGTCGGGGGTGGCAAACAAAACCCGCTGCCAAGCAGGTCGTGGAATCTTCTCACCGCACCTTTTCGCCTCGCCGTCCTCGTCTCTACCTTGTCCGCCGTTTCTCATCCAAGCCTCGTCAACCACGCGCCCACCCCGCCCAGCAAGAGCAGAAGAGGGGCGAGCAAAACACCCCCACGACGACGCACAAATGGCCATGATGCTTCGTCTGCGCGCCTTCCTCGGCCTCGACGGGCGCAAGAAGAGGCCGCCGCGGGAAGCCAAGGCCAGCGGCAGCGGCAGCAGCGACGCGGCCGCCGCGCAGACGCACCATCGCCAGCACCACATCGGCGCGTCCCGGGGCGAGGCCTCGGTCACGGCCCTCGCCCACGCGCGCTCCTGCGAGGAGGCCCAGAGGGCGCTGCCGGGCCTGCGCAGGGACATGAGGCGCGCGGAGCGGCTGGCCCGGCGCTCCAGCACCGTCCTGGAGTGAGGGGGGGTGCTGGTCCGCGTCGAGGCGCCTGCCCGTCATCACCAAGACGGTTGCTGTTTGGTTTCTTTGTTTTCCGGGGAGCAGGGTTCCAAGACAGAGGGTAATGGGTGGGAGTCCAGTTGCTCGCTGCATGCGTCCTGTGCTGACGCGTCTCGCCTGGACGCAAAGCATACAAGTCGCATCTGCACAACGAGTGGAATTGTTATAGCATTATGCCATCAAATAAGCAATCCTCAAGGCTCCATTCAACCCGCTGCCCTGCCCAGCCAAGCCATTCATGCCTTGTCCGTCTTCCCCGTGTCCGCCACACGCCCCTCCGTCACGCTGAGTCGTCTCATCGGGTATCGTAAAAACTCCCTCGTCGTCTAGTTGGCCTACTGCGGCTTGAGCTGCCCGACCATAAAGGTGCTGTTCTCGGCTTGGCTCAGCTTGCCGGCGGCCGGGCCCGCACCCTCCTTGGCAAGCTTGCTCTCGACCACCTCACCGCTCTCGCCCCCTTGGGCCAGATCGTTGGTCGGCATCCCGACCGAATTCTTGTGCGAGCCCGTTTGCAGCTTCGAGGGCAATGTTGCTGTCGGTGGGCAGGTCATCTTGGTCCCTGGCGAGGAGGGCCATGACCTTTGCGAGGGCAAGGGCGGTGCTGTCGCCAAGCCGACCGTCAATTTTTTCTTCCAAGTCGTTGATGTTAGGGGCTTCAGAGTCGCGCTTTTCGTGGGCCTTGTTCGTGCCTTGTTGCAGGGCGGCGAGGCCTTCACCCACCATATTGTGGAGCTGTCTCGCCGCCCTTTCCTGCTCCGCGGCCATCTCCCTCTTCAAAAGGCCAGAGAGGGGAAGCCCCTTGAGCAGACCGCTGAGCAGCTTGCCCTGTTTCGCGGCCATTTTCCTCTTCACGAGGCCAGAGAGGGGGAGCCCCTGGAGCAGACCGCCGAGCAGCTCGCCCTGTTTCGCGGCCATTTCCCTTTTCACGAGGCCAGAGAGGGGGAGCCCCTGGAGCAGACCGCCGAGCAGCTCGCCCTGTTTCGCGGCACTTTCCCTCTTAACCGGGCCGTAATAGTCGGAGGCACTCTTTCCCGCCTTGCTGTCGCCGGCGTCGGCTGCACTGACGAGGTTGGCATCAGGCTGGCGCCTGTGGATGCCATGTGCGGGGTCAAGGTCATCAATGAGGTCTGCCAAGAGTGCGTCGCTCTCACTGGCGCTGAGGGAATCGTCGGTCCGGCGCTCGACTAGATCCTGCAGAGGGGCGACATGGCGCTGGCTCAAGTGGGCAGAAACGGCTGGCGTCGGAGCGGCGAGGCCGGTGCCTGCAAGGCACAGGGTGAGGATAGTGACGAGGCAGGTCTTCATCTTGTTCTGGCCGAGATGGCAGGGCTCAGTGGCGAAGACAAGGGTCACTAAAGGAGAGCAAAGAGAGGATAGAAGACGGGTGATGAAGGAGATGGTTGTGATGAAGGATAACTAGACTCCATGGCGGCCCGGACAGCAGATCTTATACTCCCTGGCATGGGTGCCCTCGACAACGTCCCCAGCCCGTCGCGAGAGGCCTGTTGTTCGTGGCAGTTCTGCATTCCAGTGGACAAGTAAGCAGGGCGCCGGGCGTTGGCCTCACCGGTCGACAAGCGACACAGCGGCGCTGTGTCGACGAGACGAGCATGTCCCTCGATGAGACCGAATTGATAACCATGCAGCCTGACTGATTTGAGGAGGAGGCTGAGGAACATTGGCACCTCTTCCTCAGTCATGGTCGTTTCACTAAGCAGGGCAGAGCAGCGCAGTCGGTGGAGACTGAACCACTGGCATAATCAAGAGCAAGACGTGCGGTTGGGCACCACGGCCATTCCATGGGCCCGCGAGAAGGCGGGATAGCGCAGAGGCCCTCTGTGCGAGACCTGGGGCGTACTCGAGGCGTCGTCTCGCGCATCGAGGGCGAGAACGGCCGAGCAAGCGGTGTTGGGAACTCACCCTCGAAAGAGATAAAGGGAGAGCTCGTCGAGGGCAGGCGCGGCCAGCAATGTGGCGGCCAACAAGGACGGGAGGCTCACTCACCGTTGGTCGTTGGCGGTTGGCGGTGGATGGACGTGAGTTATCACGGGATCCAATATCCTGGTACGTAGTAGTTACCTAGTAGGCAAGAGTCACGTGCCGAGGCCCGGTATGAGATGGCGAGATGGATCCTTGCCGTCGACACAAGTCGCTACTAGCTGAGCAGCTGAGCAGCTGAGCAGCATCTCCAATGGATGCACAGAGACGAGACCAGGCCTGAGTTCCCGCTCCAGAACTCGTGCTGCCACGGTACGGATACGGACGGATATATGCAGCTCGCATGCAGCCAGTGCGCCTGGTGCTTTGCGTTGCTTTGCTTTTGCCAGGTGCTGACGGTACATGCATGTTTCTCATTGCTGACGGCTTTTTTGCTCCCTTCTTTTCGACAGCCCGCCCACCCTGAGCTCTTTGGGTAGGGCATCACGGAAAGGGGGAGCAACCTGAATGATGAAGGAATCAATCCGCAGTGCGGGAAAAGATGGTCAAGGCCGTCAGTTGGAGTCGTGGGCAAGACCAAGTCCCCAAGTTAGATACAATCGTCGTCTCTCAACAAGAAAATTTCCAGGGCTCACGCAAGTCTTATCCACTTATCGGTGACTCGTTCGGCTCCGGCCCCGGGTCATTTTCCCCTGCTAGTATTCGCACATACTACAGTACATATGTAAGATCCCCTCTCGATCCTCCATTTTTTTTAGCCTTTGCCCCTTCTATGTGACGCTTCCATCCCCCCCCAGCTGCGAGGCCTCTCCTCTCCTCTCCGTCCTCCACCAGCCTCTGGACCCCCCCCAGAGTGCCTCGAATCGGGAACTCTCCGGATCAGTGGCACAGAGTTTGAGCTTCGGGCCATCTTGCTGCCATGACGCCTAATATGCTGGCTGGTCGAGCTCCGGTCCTCCTTCAACAAGGACGCTGCTGCTTGCCCCGAGCCCTTCCCTCCGCCGCCCGAGCCTTCACCGCGGCCTCTCTACTTCGCTCCTCGAGCCCACTGTCAGCGCCGTTGCCGAAGCGTTTCGGCGCCCTCTCCGCCTTTCGCGCCTACACATCGGCCGCCCCACAGCCAGCTCCCAACCTCAAGGCCTATCTCGAGAGCGGCGTCATCAAGCCCAGGCAGCATGTCAATGTCAAAAAGGTGCTCGTCATTGGCAGCGGTGGTCTTGCCATTGGCCAGGCTGGAGAGTTTGACTACTCAGGTTCGCCCTCCCCGCGTCGCGTCATCGGGCGGCCTGCCAGCTCCGACGACGGCCAGAGCTAACAACGGCCCCCTCTCCTCCAGGCTCCCAAGCTCTCAAGGCCCTCAAGGAGGCGGGCGTCGCCTCTGTGCTCATCAACCCCAACATTGCAACCATCCAGACAAATCACTCCCTCGCCGACGAGGTCTACTACCTTCCCGTGACCCCCGAGTACGTCTCGTACGTGATTGAAAAGGAGAAGCCCGATGGCATCTTCCTCTCCTTTGGTGGGCAGACGGCCCTCAACCTCGGTGTCCAGATGCAGCGCATGGGCCTCTTTGAAAAGTACGGCGTCCAGGTTCTGGGCACGAGTGTCCGCACCCTCGAGCTCAGCGAAGACCGCGACTTGTTCGCAAAGGCCCTCGAGGAGATAAGCATCCCCATCGCAAAATCGATTGCCGTAGGCACCATTGACGAGGCCCTCGACGCCGCCGAAAAGGTGGGCTATCCCATCATTGTCCGTGCCGCCTATGCCCTGGGCGGTCTCGGCTCTGGCTTCGCCAACAACCCAGAGGAGCTCCGTAACATGGCGGCCCGCTCCCTCACGCTCTCCCCCCAAATCCTGGTCGAAAAGTCGCTCAAGGGCTGGAAGGAGGTCGAGTACGAGGTTGTGCGCGATGCAAACAACAACTGCATCACGGTGTGCAACATGGAAAACTTTGATCCCCTCGGAATTCACACTGGCGACTCCATCGTCGTAGCGCCCAGTCAGACGCTCAGTGATGAGGAGTACCACATGTTGCGGTCTGCCGCGATCAAGATTGTCCGTCACCTCGGCGTCGTCGGTGAATGCAACGTGCAGTACGCCCTGCAGCCCGATGGCCTGGACTACCGCGTCATTGAAGTCAATGCCCGTCTGTCGCGCTCCTCGGCTCTGGCCTCCAAGGCCACCGGGTACCCGCTGGCCTACACGGCCGCCAAGATTGGCCTCGGCCACACCCTGCCCGAGCTGCCCAATGCCGTCACAAAGACTACCACGGCCAACTTTGAGCCGTCGCTCGACTACATCGTCACCAAGATCCCTCGGTGGGACCTGTCCAAGTTCCAGCACGTCAAGCGCGACATTGGAAGCGCCATGAAGTCGGTCGGTGAGGTCATGGCCATTGGCCGCACCTTTGAGGAGTCGTTCCAAAAGGCCATCCGCCAGGTCGATCCCCGCTTCGTCGGCTTCCAGGGCGACAAGTTTGAGGACCTGGACCAGGAGCTGCAGAACCCTACCGACCGTCGATGGCTCGCCGTTGGCCAGGCCATGCTCCACGAGAATTACACGGTCGACAGGATTCACGACCTGACCAAGATCGACAAGTGGTTCCTCTACAAGCTGCAAAACATTGTCAACTGCACCCGAGAGCTCCAAGCCGCTGGCGGCCTGCAGGCCCTTGGCCGCGATCAGATCTTGAGCGCCAAGAAGATGGGCTTCTCCGATCGGCAAATCGCACAGGCAGTCAAGAGCACCGAGGACGAGGTCCGGAAGTACCGCCTGAGCTTCAACATTCGGCCTTGGGTCAAGAAGATTGACACTCTGGCCGCCGAATTTCCCGCCGATACCAACTACTTATACACGACCTACAACGGCTCTACCCACGACGTCACGTTCGAGGACAAAGGCATCGTCATTCTCGGAAGCGGTGTGTACCGCATTGGAAGCTCCGTCGAGTTCGACTGGTGTGCCGTTAGCGCCACACAGGCTCTCCGCCAGATGGGTGAGAAGACGGTCATGATCAACGTAAGTTGAACCACCTTCATTGACTCTCCCAACGCACTCGTGGACTCTCCCGACGCTTGCTCCTCACTTGCTGACTCTTCTGGAACGTTTCAGTTCAATCCCGAGACCTACAGCACCGACTACGATACCGCTGACAAGCTATATTTCGAGGAGCTCAGCTACGAGCGAGTCATGGATATCTATGAGCTCGAGAACGCCTCGGGAGTGGTCGTGTCCGTCGGGGGCCAGCTACCGCAGAACATTGCCCTCCGCCTTCAGGAGACTGGCGGCGCCAAGGTGCTTGGAACCGATCCCAAGGACATCGACAAGGCCGAGGACCGCCAGAAATTCTCAGAAATTCTCGACAGCATCGGCATCGACCAGCCTGCTTGGAAGGAGCTCACATCAGTCAAGGCCGCCGAAGATTTCGCGGACAAGGTCGGCTACCCCGTCCTGGTTCGTCCCAGCTATGTCCTCTCGGGCGCCGCCATGACCGTCATCCGGAGCAAGGAGGACCTCAAGGACAAGCTCGAGGCTGCCAGCAACGTGTCACCCGACCACCCTGTCGTCATCACCAAGTTCATCGAGGGCGCACAGGAAATCGACGTCGACGGCGTCGCGTCCAAGGGCGAACTCATCATCCACGCCGTCAGCGAGCACATCGAGCAGGCTGGTGTCCACTCGGGCGACGCGACGCTCGTTCTCCCGCCCGCCAGCATCGAACCAGCCATCATGGAGCGCCTCAAGGGCATCGCCCAAAAGGTGGCGCAGGCCTGGAGCATAACGGGCCCCTTCAACATGCAAATCATCAAGGCCGAAAACCCCGAGGGAGGCGAGCCTCTCCTCAAGGTCATCGAGTGTAACCTCCGCGCCTCGCGCTCGTTCCCCTTTGTCAGCAAGGTCCTGGGCCTCAACTTCATCGACGTGGCCACCAAGGCTCTCGTCGGCAAGGATGTTCCCAAGCCCACCGACCTGATGGCAGTCAAGCGCGACTACCTCGCCACCAAGGTGCCGCAGTTTTCGTGGACTCGTCTCGCGGGCGCCGATCCCTTCCTCGGCGTCGAGATGTCCTCGACGGGCGAGATTGCCTGCTTCGGCAAGGACCTGGTTGAGGCCTACTGGACGTCGCTCCAGTCGACCATGAACTTCCGCATGCCCGAGCCCGGCGAGGGCCTCCTGTTTGGCGGCGACGTCTCCAAGACGTGGCTCACCCAGGTGGCCGACTACGTCGCTCCCCTCGGCTACAAGCTGTACGCCGCCAGCCAAGACGTCAAGCAGTTCCTCGAGTCGAGCTGCAAGCACAACGTGACTGTCGAAGTCATCGAGTTCCCCACCGACGACAAGCGCGCTCTCCGCGAGGTCTTCAAGAAGTACGACATCCGCGGCGCCTTCAACTTGGCGCTGGCCCGCGGCAAGACGACCCAGGACGTCGACTACGTCATGCGTCGCAACGCAGTCGACTTTGGCGTGCCCCTTTTCATGGAGCCTCAGGTACGCTCACCCTCTCTCTCAGCTGTCGTCGGCCTGCCTTGCTAACTCTTTCCGCGTCAGACCGCCATCCTCTTTGCCCAATGCATGAGCGAGAAGCTGCCCCGTCAAGATGGCATCCCTCCCGAGGTCCGTCGTTGGTCCGACTTTATCGGCGGCAAGCCGCTGTAAAAACAAGAAGGTCTATTGACCATCTCCAACCCCCCTCTCCCCTCCCGACCCCCCATTTTTCTCGCCCTCGAACCCCCTTAGCCGATTCGAATCGGTATAGGAGAGGATGAGCCGGCGTTGGTTTGTTTTGCGCGTCTTTCTTCTTGCCGCCATTTGTCTGCCTTGAGTTCTCGCGCGCCATTATCCTCGTTCTCGTGTGTAAGGAATGGGGAGAGACGTTGAATAAGCATACAGCATTGGGGCTGCCGGGGCTGTAGTTTTCTCTCCTGTGTTGAGACGGCGATCAGAGGGGGGGAGCCAAAAACAGGGTGCGTGGGGCGACGATGAGCGGTCCGAGGGAGCGGCCCGTCCGTCCGTCCGTCCGTCAGTCCGTCCGTCCGTCTATTCGTCAGACTGTCTGCCCGCGGCGGAACTTATGTGCGTACTGTACCCTGGTAGATGTCGGCGTGGAAGGCGGCAACTCAGCCAAGCGAAAGGGGGGGGGGATAGGGGACAAGACACATAAATCAAGACGCTTTCAAGTCGCTCGCACATGATACATCGTGGTGAGCTCCGTCGGTTTAGTGACGATGGCCGAGGGTCCTCTCCTTGCCTCTCGGCCCGCGTCAGACACGGTGGCCAAGGCGGATACCTAGCTTGTCCTGTGCTGGCCAAGACAGAAAACTCCGATATGGCAAAGCCAGCCTCCACGACTCTAAGTCTACATGTTGACAGATGCCGCCTCTGTGCGGCAACGGCCCCGAGACGTCTCCAGGCGCAAGGCCCCATGCCACGTTACCCCGTGACCTGCCGCCATCCATTATTCCTTGAACCCCATCCCAGAAGCCCACGCGGACCCATCACTCCGCCGCCCCCCGGCCCATCGGCGATTGGCGCTCGTTCAGCCTGAAGGCAGCAAATCGTTTAGCAAGCGGCTCTCCCGACCCGTTGACGGGGGGGTTCTGCGACGACGGCGACGAGCCCGCCCCGTCTTGGCGCGGACGCTTGGTGGGGATGCGCTCACCAGTCGATTGGAGTATGGCCTGTAGCGTCTGCCAGCCCTCAGTGGAACGGAGCTGGAACGAGTCGGCGAGGTCGTGCTGGCTCGCCACGCGGCACAGCAGGGCGAACTCGTCCTATAAAACAGCGTCAGCGCACCAGTGCTGTGCTCCTTTTGTCAGGTCAGGGGTCAGGGGGTGCCACATACCGCTGACAAGACGCCCATCCGATGCAGAAAGCAGAGCAGGTGAAAGTTGGAGGCTTCCTGGAGGTTGTCGCTCGTCTTCATGCCGGGGGCAAGCTTGAGGGTCCGGGCCAGGGCCGAGTGCTCCGGCCTCTCCCCAATGTACTCGCGGTTCTCGATGGGAAACCCTGTTTGTGTGAAGACGGGCTTGGGACTGGCGGGGAAACCGTGGGTGAGGGTGACGAAGAGGTACTCGACGGGAAACGAGGGCTTGGCGTTCTCCTGGACGTTTGCACCATACTCGTTGAGTTTGCGGTAAAACAGCTCTGGGATGTACCGCGTTCGGCTGACGGAGCCGTCGTCGTCGTCGTCGTTCCGGACAAGCATGACGGTGGGCTCGGCCGAGGGCTCGACAATGTCGGCGCGCACCATCTCGACGGCCTCGTTGGACATTTGGTACGACGAGATGGCAATCTCGCCCGACTCGTTGCCGGAGATGATGCAGGTGACAAAGTTGGAGCCGAAGCGGCCAGTGTCGCTCCATTTCGAGGGTTTCGGGTGCTTTGCCTGCAGTCTCGATGAGAAGCAGACCTCGAGGGAAGAGAGGTAGTACGAGTCGGCGTGGCGCTTGCAGATGACGGAGCCGTCGCCGCGGCCAGCGTCCAGCAGGTCCGTCCAGATGACACCGACGGGCTGCAAGCCGCACTTGTCGGCCACGTCGTCCACCTCGCGCTGGTTTTCCCAGGCATTCATGGTGATGCCGTCCTGCTCGTCTACCTGCGGCGTCTCGTAAATCGCCTCGACGACGGCCTTGATGCCCAGGGGGACCTCGGCATACTCGGTGTACTTGCCGTACAGGAAGCCCATTCGCTGGGCGCCAGTCTTGCGCCACGGGTCGATGAAGGAGTCGACAATCGACGGAGAGGCAAACTCGACGTGGTCGACCATGCGGAATGACTGGGGATTCAGCGTGATGGCGCTGGGCTGGCATTT
Organism: Ophiocordyceps sinensis; assembly: GCA_012934285.1. NCBI lineage: Eukaryota > Fungi > Ascomycota > Sordariomycetes > Hypocreales > Ophiocordycipitaceae > Ophiocordyceps > Ophiocordyceps sinensis. The sequence continues at coordinate 14,502,832 of JAAVMX010000003.1, forward strand.
GCTGCAGACGCCTTCGGGCCAGGGAGGGTGGCCCGTCGGGCAGTCGCGGCGGACGCGGTAGTAGGGCTCCACCAGAGGCGGAATGTAGGAGCTTCCGAGCTCGGGCTTGTTGGTAAAGGCATTGACTTTGCGGAGATGGGAGTGAAACGACGTGTATTTGATCTTCTTGTCGGCCATGTAGCCCGGGTCGAAGGGGTCCATGGGCTGGCAGTAGTCGCACATGCCCTTGGGGCCGTGGCGGCACATTTTATCGCGGCCGCGCGGGATCTTGCCATGGAGCTTGTCCAGGCCGTCGTCGAGGGCTGACTGCTTGACCACCTCCCAAGGCCTCGCTATTCTCTCGGGTTGGGGGTCGACGGGGGCGTCTTCGGTGGGGAGGACGGGCTTGCCGCTTAGCCTGGCCGACGACACCTTGGGCGGGGCATTGCCGCCTGGGGCTCCGTTGGCAGCGTCGCCGGTGCGTTTGTAGTCGATGAAGATCAGGTCTCCGTGCCTGGCCAATGCCGGTCAGTCAGGGGCTGGCGGGACGAGGCGGGACGACGACGTACTTGAGGCCGATCTGGCCAACCTTGTAGGTGGCGATGTCGACGAGTTTCTTGGCGTCGCCGCCAGTCGGGGCGTTGGACATGGTGATGGACGCGGCATCGACGGTGCTCGGGAGTTGCGGCAGCAACTGCGGCGGCGTCAGAGACTCGTCAGCATCTGATGGAGCGAGACTATGGGGGTAACGGGTGTCTTCGTGCCTTTTGACCCAAGTCCCCAAACGTCGTCGTCGTCTCGACCGTCAGGCGGATCATGCCATCGGGCCCGCGCAGTCTAAGCAGCATGGTGACTCACGAGACCAGAGGCCTGCTGCAGCTGCTGCTGCTGGACCGGAGGCAGTGAAAGCTAGCTTTTGCGAGGTGTCGTCCGTCTCTGGCGGGGTTGCGTCGACGATGGGTCGTCGAGGGTGCCTCTTTTGTCGTGTGTGAGGACGGAGGGGCGAATCCAAGTCACCAAGTTTCCTGACAAGGCTATCTGTGGCGGGCGGAGTTGCCAGTCCGGTTACGGGGGAGCAAGAAGTAGGAAGTGAGAAGTGTTGAGCTCGGATGGCGGTTGAGGGAGGAGGCGTGGAGGCACGGAAAGGCATGGAGAGTCGGCGGATAATCGTGGTGGAGCTACGAACAGGCAGCACTGAGATCAGTGAGCCGCCTGTAACTTGGTGCCAGGACATGTCAGCGCCGGAGAAGGCTCGGCCCGGGACCGACCACCGGTACATGGCTCAAGTACCGCCTAACAGACCGTTTGCCAAGGGGCTACCTGGCCTCTCCGCCGCCGCCAACCACAGCAGACCAAACACCAAACCCACCACCAACCCTTTATTTCCTCCCCATCTCGTCAAGTCGCCACAAGCAAACACCCCGTCCTCGCGACTCTGCGCCGCCCACGCTCCTTTCTCCTGCCCGTCTTCCAGCTCGCACCTCGCTTGGTCTTCTGCCGGTCCCGGAAAGACTCGCCAACCCGCCCGCCATGCCTGGGGTCGATTGGATGGGCATGGCCCTCCCCTTTGCCTACCTGCTGGTCCTCAGCGGCGCCCTCATGTCCTTTTCCACAATCTACCGCAAGCGGAAAGCCGGTATGTCCAAGAGACGGTCGCGGGCGTAAAAGCCCGACGACGCTCCCCGGGTTCTGGCTGGCCGGACTGCCGTGGGCTAACACGCCAACCCCCGTAGCCGAGGGCGCAAACCTGGCCCCCTGGTTCGGCCCCAACCTGCAGCGCAACGTCTACCTGTCGCTGCTGCACCTGGGCTCCGACGACGGCGACAAGGCCTCGCCCCGCGTGCCCGAGAGCGTCCTGCGCGCCGCCCTGTTGCGCCGCGCCGTCCAGGACATTGAGCGCCTCATCCAGATCAAGTCGGCCAAGCAGGCCTGCAGCACCCTGCTGCTGCGCGGCAGCGTCGGCGACGACCTGTGGCAGCGCTTCCAGCGCGCCGAGAAGGAGATGGAGGAGGAGCTGCGGGACGTCGTGACTGAGGTAAGGGCTCAAATCGTCAAGTCCCCGTGACTAGCTGACCCCTCCGCTCAAGGCCAACGCCCTCGCTCCCAACTGGGGTCCCACCATCTTCCAGTCGGCCCACGAAATCGCCGCCAACGCCCGCCTCAGGCAGCGCCTCGACGAGATCCAGTCCCAGACCGAGGCCGAGAGGCAGTGGTGGGACAAGCGCCGCAGCCAGATCCAGAGCGACTTCATGAAGGAGCTCGACGACTCGGAGAAGAGCTCCACAAAGGCCACGAGCGAGGACGACGCCGTCCTCATCGACACCCCCGGCCCCGGGCGTGGCGGCAAAAGGGGCAAGAAGTAAAGGAGTTGGCAAGAGGGGGAAAGGAGCACAAGGGCGTGGCGTGGCGAGGCTCACCCAGCGATTGGTCTCAAGCGCACGCATCAGCCGAGGTAGCCGCGCGAAGTGTGTCCAGTGTATCCAGTGTATCCAGTCTTGTCGCGAAGGGTGGCGTGTGGAGGGAGCGAGTGCAGAAGCGCGTGCAGAAGCGCGTGCAGAAGCGCGTGCAGAAGCGCGTGCAGAAGCGTGAGGCGAAGCTCAAAGATGAGGGAACACAACGAGAGAACCCAACGAGGCTCGGAAAGTCTCTGCAGTCTCTGCAGCGCAACGTCCGACTGGCCTGCTTGTGTCTGGACGGAGCGCGAGTGCGGACTGCCATTCATGGCCGCTCGGGGCGTTGGAGTTTTGCTACGTGGGAGCCGTGTCAAGAGTCTCGCGAAAAGCCATGTATCAATCAATCAAGGAGCCATTGCTCTGTTTTGTTTTCTATGCAACCTGCTTGCTACCCGAGATAAACCAAGACTTCTACTCCGATGCTGTGCCTACTCCATGCTGTGCCTACTCCGGTGCTGTGCGAGTGGCGCCGCCCCCGTCTACATGCTCCCAATGGGGGGACACTGGCGAAAATCAACCAAAACGAGGAGAGCCCAGCCCTCCCCTCCTCCGTGGCAATGATGGGTGCCGCGCGACATGGGACATGTGCGGCACCAGCCGGGTTCCGGGCCCCGCGCGTCTCCCTCCTCGTGGTCGGGCCTGTCCCACCGTGCTCACCAGGGATTCAGCTTTCTCCGCCACATCTCGTCGTCGGCAGCGGCCATGCGGGCCTCGTCGGCAATGTCGTCCTCGGAGCGCAGGGCGCGGGCGACGGCGGCCACGTCCGGAGGCGAGTCGCAGCCGCGGAGGCCGATAAACTTGCCCATGCGGCGGCGCTTCTCCTCGAGGGGCAGGTCGGAGCGCCAGACGACGGGGCAGGGGTATTGGGCGGACCACGGACTCGGGGAGCGCTGGTGGTAGAAGAAGGCGAGGCCCTCGAGCTGGGCGTCGGTGAGGAGCCAAAAGTGCAGGACGGTGCGGGGGAAGTGCGGGTGGACGGCACCCGTGGTGAGCTGCACCAGAGGCGAGAGGGGGAGCGCCATTTGGTGTAGCTTGTGCGCCAGGGGCGGGTTTCTGAGGGCGAGGCGGTGGAGGCGCGAGGGCGAATGTGAATGTGCGTGTGAGTGCTGCTGTGATTGCTGCTGCTGCTGCTGCTGCTGCTGCTGCTGTTGCTGCTGCTGCTGCCGCTGTTGAGGGTACATCATGATGGATGTGTGTGGGAGGCCGCAATTGGGGCCGACGTGATGCTGCCAGTCACCAGCAATGGCGTGATGCTGCCTCACTGGCAATGGCGTGATGCTGCCACTGACTGGCAATGGCGTGAATGTGCGCGGCACACCGGATGCCGACCCTGGACTCTTGGGAGCGCCTGGCTCCGAGTCTTGCTCCGTAGACGCCACGGGTTCCGTCGAGGGCGACTCGAAAATGGTCGAGAGTCGACTCGAAAATAGTCGAGAGGCGACTCGGAAATAGGGGGTTGAGACGGTGGACGAGGGGCGCAGTGGGAGCGTCGCCGGCGGTGGGTGCCAAGTTTAAAATGGCATACACAACAAGCCGCGCAGACGCAGGCAGTTGCTTGTCCCCTTTTCTTTTCTCCGTCTTGCGTCACCGTCACCAATCTCTGTCTTTGGCCCGTGTCCACAAGCAGCGAGAATTGCTCGCGACGCTATCCGATGGCTCGACGGGGGCAGTCCACCCGTTTTGCGGGGCGTGCTTTAAATGGGCTCGCGAGAGGCGGGGAGGACGACGAAAAGGGAAGAGGGTCCGTGTCCACCGGGGCGCAGACGCAGGCACGGAGGGCCCTCTTGAGGGACCGACTCTTGGCAGCGCAGGGCAGAGAGGAGAGAGGGAGAGGCGGAGTGGGATGGTGAGGGGTGTGAGGATGAGGGAGGCAGAGCGTGGCAGGACAGCACCGACAAGAGCAGAGAGTCGTAGAAGTAGTAGTAGTAGTAGTTGTTGTACCTACTTCGTAGACTGGCAGCGTAGCGTGGTGTTGTGGTGAGGTAGTACGGGGTATAGAGAGAGAGAATACGCAAGAGTATGAGGAACGAAGAGGATAAAGGGGATTTAAGAAGGGGGCGGATGCCAAGGAAAGAAGTACTGAAGAGGAAGGAAGGGGAAGCGCAAGCAGGGAAACTGCATTCGAGAAAGGAAAGAGAAGCGTGCAACGAAGACGAAGAAGCAGACAAAAGGAAGGAGCCCCATCTTTGCGGTCGTCCGTCTTGGTTGGTCACCCCCACACGCCCCCCTCTTCCTTCTCCCCCTTCTCCCCCCCCCCCCCCCCCCCCCCTCCCGATACCCTGCCCCCCCCCCTAACAGTACGTACTGCGAACAAGGCTCGTCGGCTCAGTTCACCTCAGCCCCGTGGAGAGCGCGGGTGCGTGTGCGTGGTGCGTGCAGTTTGCAGTTTGTGTCTGACGATTCCGGGTCTCGGGCGGGGAGAGAGAGGGAGAGGGAGAGACAGGCCACGACGATTGGCCGCACCCGGCGGCCGAGCCGCAACCACGCGACCGCTTAAGAGTAGGTAATTGTGTCGACGTCCACGGAGATACAGTTGACACCAAGTAGACTTTCTACAAGACTTATTACAAGACTTTTACAATACTTTCTACAAGACTCTACAGACTTGTTGGACTTGCTACAAGTAGACCGTCCTGTCCGTCCGCATCCATCGCCGCACCACCACCTGCCAGACGGACGCCTCCTCCCAACCTGTCAAGCGACAGATGGATTCAGCGCCTTCATTCACGTGTGCTCCAACAGCTGCATGGCTACCGTGGTTGGCTGTTGGCTGTTCCAGCGCACGCTGTTCCAGCGCACACACGCCGCACAAGACGCGCCCAGCTCAGCTGCGAGGTCGCGGCGGCGGTACGTACCGCCCGCGACGAACCGCCCCGCCGCCGCCGCCGCCGTAACCGTTTGCCCCGCAGGTCCCCCCCGATCATGTGCATGTACAAGCGCGTGTATTCGTACTTCGTACCTGTTGGTAATTGAATGCCCTATAACTCGCAAGTGATGATGCGGCCAAGTCGTTCGTTTGCAGAACCAGGCTCTGCAACCATGGCTTCATTTCCCTGCACTCGAGCCTTGTCCAGCCTTGTCCCCAAGCCCTTGTTTCTCTGTCCCGGTCGCTCGTGTACATGTACATACATGCGTCCGCCCGGGGGGGGTCCATTTTCTCTCTGCCTGCTGTCTCGCCATCTTTGAAACCCCCCCTCTTGGGCCTTGTTCCCCATCATCTTGGGCCTCTGTAATTTATTACATACACTTGTCCCGTCCATGCCGCCTTGGTTGCGACGGACGCAGCCTGCTGGTGAGACATGCGGCCGAGACGCGCGCACACGCGAGCTTTTTCCCAGAGGTTTTCTGCCGCCCCCTTTTGGTCATTTCATCATCGTCGTCATCAATCAATCAATCAATCAACCAAATTGTGCATGTCATTATGAGCAGCCCCTGTCCAACTCCTCCCTCTCACCCGTCTCTCACCCGTCTCTCACCCACTCACCCTCCCGTCGTCACTCACCACCCGCTGCCGGCCAAGAAACAGAACAATGGTCCCCTAAGCCCACCCGGGCATGGAGACGACATACAATGCATGCGTCCATGTAACCCATATGCATGCATGCAGCCCACAACGTCTGTGGATATGCACGACGACGAGAGGCGGCTTCGGACCCGTTGGACTGCCCTCAAGCCCCAGCCTCAGCTTTTGCCAGCTCTTGCCAGCTCTTGCCAGCTCTTGCCAGCTCGTGAACACGTTTTTTCTTCGGGCCGACAATTACGAGACAGGCCCCGTCATTCATGCAGAGTTATTTGCAGCAGTGGTGGCCTGTGGTGGCCTGTGGTCGCCAAGCTAGTGGTTGCCATAGGTTGGGCGCTGTAATTACAGACCTGTGCGCTGCGAATGGGCGGTAAGAATAGGCGCCCTGGCCTCTAAAGGTCCCCCCTAAAGGTCCTCTGAAAGCGTGCGAGCCGCCACCACGACAACGCAATCAGACGGCGTGGCTGGAATGCACTTTTGCGGCCCCCAGCCTCTCTCTCTCTCTCTCTCGCTCTCTCTCTCTCGCTCTCTCTCTCTCCACTCCCTCTCTCTCTCCACTCCCTCTCTCCCTCCGCGTCCGGCTCAACCTTCCAGCCTCTTCATTTCCCTCCTTCTCCACGACAGCCCCATCCAGAAGCCGAAACCAGCCGAAAACCCAAACCCGCTCCATGTGACGAGGCCATCCGAGAGAAGGCATGAAAATGCGGGCAAAAGAAAGCATCGACCAAGTCTCTCGACGCGGCACTCGGCACCCAATTATAGCACCATTAGGGAACAAGGACAAAAAGGAAAAACAAACATCATGTCTGTCCCAAGCCCTTGCCCCGTTACCACGCACCCGGTACGAGTCACTGTCCCCCCTCAATATTGGCACCCAGACTCAATATAGGCACCCAGACCCTCACCCAGAGGACGAGACACGCATGCGCCCGTACCGCTGCCGCCGCTGGTGATGCCGGAGCCCCCCCATCACCCACAGACTAGACGGACGAGTGAAAATTTCGGCAAATTTCGACAAATTCAAACGAGTCAATGGAACCCCGATCCGGGCCCCGGCCGCGCTCCTGACTCACCATCTTTGCCGCAGCGCCCCCGGTGAGCACAGAAACCCCTATCCCTTTCTGTTGTCTGTTGTCTGTCTCTCCTGCCCTCAGTCAAGTCAGCAAGTCAGTCAGCCAGGCTGTGAAACGGGGTTCCACCACGGCCGACCGGGCGGGCCACACCGGCCCTGCCCGAACCCGACCGTCATCCGCCCGGGCCATCCCCCGGGCCCCCCCCTGCTGACCCCGGACATGATCGAGTGTATTCGTACTTCGTACGAGTTACGAGTTACGGAGTACGGATACCTGGTGATAAGGTGACATGTGTCGCCAAAGAAAAGATGAAAAACCAGCTGCTCCTGTCTCGCATTTGATTGCCTCGGGCGGCGACTTGAGGCCGCAACCAACCCATGCCGCGAACCAACCCCCGGCCCTTGACTTTATATGTACGAGTTACGGAGTACGAATACACGACCAAAATATCCTTCTTCCAACACCGTGTACGAAGTACACACAGCACGCAGCCGTGCTGCTTGACGAGACAGGGGGCCCGACGCATCACCCTCGATCCCAGCCCGTCTCTGCCCGTCCACCCCGTCTCAAAGCCATTTCACCTTTGCGACGTGATCAACCTTCTTCTTGCTCGCCCTGACGAACCCCAGAGCCCGAAGCTCGGCGAGCCCCCGGTAGAACTGCGCCAGCGTCTTCCGCTCGTCCTTGTCGCCCTCGGCCCCCGAGCCTCCCTCGTCCCGCTGCCCGTCCCGCTGCCCGTCCCGCTGCCCGTCCCGCTCCTCGTCCCGCTCCTCGTCCCGCTCCTCGTCCCGGTCCTCGTCCCAGCCCGACAGCCCCCGAAACGCAGTCCACAGGTCCGCCACGTTGATCAGGCTGCCCGTCTCCAGGTACATCTGGTAGAGGATCGACGTCGCCGGCAGCGTCGCCTGGATGCCGCCTCCGTCCCCCTCCCCGGCCTTGCAGCACGTGCAGCCCAGGTAGTCGTGCGGCCGGCTCAGGCTGCGCGCAAACACGGCCCGCGGCCGCGGCACCAGCACCTCGCGCGACGGCCACCGCGAGTCGTAGAGCCAACACTCGGAGAAGACGACCGCCTCGTCCTGCCAGCCGCCGACCCGTCTCGTCAGCACCCGCGCCGCCTCGTCCACAATCTCCGTCAGCCGCTTGTCCTCGTCCCGGAGCGTCGCCGAGTCCTGGCTCAGCTGCACCCGCTGCGCAATCACCGTCGTCCGCATCACCTTGCTCTTGCCGCTGTATTTGCTCCGGAGCGAGAAGCCTCCCTGCTCCGCCGCCGCCCTGAGCTCGTCCAGCGACGCGAGCTGAGTCCCGAGACACCTGGCAAGCTCCACGTCCTCGTCATCTGCCGCTGCCGGCAGATGGAGGCTAGCGTCTCCCTCATCCAGCAGCCCAACGACGTGAGTGAGGAAAGCGGAAAGCTCGTCGGCGCTCATTCGTCGGATGCAGTCGGCGAGTGCCGACTGTCCTGTCAGCCCATGGCCCCCGGCTACGCCATCTACATATGCATCCGAGAACGCCATCTTTTGCTCGCCCGCCGCCTCGCGAATCAGCGTGGAGCGCAGCACGTTGCCCACCCACCGCCGCTGATTCTTGTTGTTTTCCCCGACCTTGCCAACGAGGTATTCGTCGTCTTCAATCAGCGACCTGGCATGGAGCATCGACTCGCTGCCGCCGAGCTCGACTGCTTGCTCCACGTGTTGGCGGAACGATTCCAGATTGCGTAGGGCCTCGATGTGCTCTGCTTGCACGACTTTGCTCGCGAGAGCACCCGGCGAGATCAAGATGCTCAGGGGATTGGCGTAAAAGTGACACATGTACGCGTACTGCTCCGGTTAGCCTCGCCGGCGAGCTCCTGCGCCTTGGTACACACCTTTAGAGAGCTGATAAAGGCCTGGATGCCGGCAATCTGCTCGTGCTGTCGGTCTAGCATGTTTCGAAGCAGTGGCGCCCCTAGCTGCAGGGGCACGTCGGCAGCCGCCACTGCGCCCTTGAAGACCGTCTCCAGGATCGTCCCCGTCTGTACGCAGTCAAACTGCGCGCCGTACATGAGGTGGCAGGCGGACTTCAACAGCCGAGCCTGGAGAAGCTCGACAGAGGTGGCGATGCCAAAGAGGAGCGTAAAGGGTATGCCGGGGCGCCAGGAACTGCAACCGCCGTCAACAAACGGCACGACTGGCCCCGATGAAAAGGCCGGCAAGAGACGTACTGGAACAAGGACGCCAGGTCGGAAATCAAGCCACTGTCGAAGCCCTCGCTATCTTGGAAAGCCACAAACACGTGTTTACATTTGTCCCGAGTCGTGGACACCATGAGGGCCTCGAGGTCATAGTCGAGATATCGCCGGCTCTGGGGCAGGGCACGGGTGAGCAGGGGAGCCATGTCTACGGGAAAAGCCGGGGCAGACGTACATTTGGGCCGGGCTTGAGCTGCAGCTCTTCGTCACTGGCCGCGGCACCACTGGCCGTGCCATCTCGGATGGTCTTGCGGAGGGCCGCCTTCAACGTCAGCGCCTCCGAGGACCGCAGCCGCACAAACTTGCTGGCAAACGACAGCTGTAGCGTCTCCGACAACTGCTCAAAGAGCAGGTCCTGCGACGCAATGTTGGGCCCCGTGATGATAAAGGCCGCCGGGATTCGGTCCGCGCTTTTTGACTCAGTGTTGGCAAGACTAGAGGCTGCACGTGAATGTCGTCGTGACGAAGGAAGGGCTCACCATTCTACCTCGGCCGCCGCCACAAACGCCGACACCTGACACAGAGTCGACGAGTTGGAGTCCCTCAAGATGCCCTCGATGGCCGTCAGTCTGGTCCGAGGAGCTAGACGACGCAGGTGAACAGGGCAGCTGACCTGTATGCGGCCGTCGATCTGGGCCCAGCTCTCCTCAAACAGCTGCTGCCGCAGTCGCACGCATTCCGGCGTCTCGGCCCCGTTGAGCAGCGGCGCAAAGAGCGGCTCCGAACCTTGCGCATCCGGCTTGCCCTTCTTGGTCTGCCTCGATACCTTGCGCCGCTTCACTGGCCGTTGACTGCGCGTCTCTTGTTCCTCGTCGGGCTCCAAGACGAAGGCAACCTGCGTCTGTCAGCCGTCCGAGTCCCCGCGCAGTCGAGCGATTGACCCAACCTGATGGTCTTCCTGGGTGAATGTGACACGTGGTCCATCGTCGGGGCCCATGTTGACGTCAAACGGCGGCAGCTTCTTGGCTCACTTGGCCATGTCTACTTCGTACGGGGGACGAGATTCTGCTACCCGGCAGACGCGGTGAGACGCGTCCGTGACACGGTGTCGGTGCGGCAAAGGAACACTGTACGAAGTACGCTGTACTTTTTGGAACCGGTGAGGATCCCATTGGGTGGGCGCATTAGTCAGCGCCCCGCTGCAGGGTTTTCCCTAAAGCCCTAAGCGCCTATAACCTTAGCTAGTCAATCAACACACATAGAATATAGTCTTAACGAAGCTTCTAAGCCGGGAGCCTAGAGACTCTCTATTGTATATGCCCGATCCGACCTTTAAAAGGCCTTAAAAATACGTATTTTTAAAGAGCAAACCTTAGCCTCTTTAAATCGGACGAATCACGTATCCTAGCGTTTACGCTACGTAGATCTATTGTATTACCCTAAAACATACGTTCTACCTTATTTTTCTTTCGCCTAACGTTGTATAATATATCGGCAGCGTTACCGCCGAATTCGCTGTTTTAAGACGAGCTCGGAGTAGACCGAGGCTCTCGCTAGGGCTCTATAGTAAGCTCTACTATCGGCCTTAAGCCGAATAGGACGAGTTTAGTCGCTAGCCTAGGAAGATAGGTAGACTAAAAGATAACCCGCTAAAACGAAGTCTTTAATACTTACCTTAACGACTTACGTAAAGAACTTCGCGGTAAAATACGTTAGTAGTCTCGATAGTAAGCTAACTAGCTTAAATAGCTAGAAGATAACTAAATTACTTAGATAGAGCGTCTTAAGGAGCGTCTTAAGGAGCGCTAAGCTGCTTAGATAAAGCGTCTTAAGGAGCGCTTAGCTAGTCTCTTTTAAGTATAAGCACCTCTTCTTCTAGCACTACTACCTACTGCTAGCTCTTTAGCTTTAGGGCTTATTCCCGTTCCTTTTATACCTCCCGTACCGGACTACTTATCGCCTCCTACTCCTCTTATAGACCTACCTAACTAAAGTGCTACGGCAACGCCTGCTATTAACCTTATAAGCGAGCAGCGATTTACTTATTTAAATTAGTAATAGTAAGGGTAGGTAGCTTAGCCGTAGTATAAGCAACCCGTTTAGTAACTAGTTCTACCGTAATAGCACTAGCTGCTAGTAAAGCCTTTCCTATACTATAATAATAAAGCCGTCGATTAGTACGTATTCCTAAAATAAGGTCTTAACCTACGTTTAAACTTCGACTATCCTATATACGTTCTATATAATACTACTTACGATTAAGCTATTAAGACTCTTATAAAAAGCATCTAGCCTTAAGCGAAAGCTATTAAAGACGTTAATAATACGGTAACTAATAACCGAAATAAGATTACTATAAAGCCTAAATAGAAGTTATATTAAGCGGACTATACCGTCCTTTAGAAGCTTTAATAGATATAATCCGCGTTTTTTATCGGATAGATACTATATAACCTTTAGCCTACTTAGATAGCTAATAAGTTATCTAAAGACTTCGGCCCTATCGCGTATTAGGTTAACGTTAGGCATTTAGACTAGATATTACTCCTTAAGGGCATTTTTATAGTCCTAAGGGACTATAGGGTTTTAGACGCGCTATTAGCTATTTACGCTTAACTAGCGCTAGTTAAGGATAAGGCCTTCGTTAACTTTACCTAGCGTATTTATAACGCGTTCTTAAACCTTCCCGATATTAAGAAACATAGCCCTAGTATTTATACTATTACTTTTTAGTATATTCGGAATAACCTCCTATATATTTAGTTATAAATCGGTTCTAATATTACTATACTATATAGTATAGCCCTTATTTAGCGTTTTATACTATTAGCTAGTAAGTAAACACATTAGCCTATAAAAGACATCTATAGTAAGCTAGCTACTTCTATCTATATATAAAAGGGCTAACTATACTAGATATAAAAGATAAATAAGGTCGTTAGTAATAAGCCGGCGATAATAAAAGTCGTTAAGGCTAACCTTAAGCTACTATCCGCCTCCTTTTATTTAAGCCCTTTAGGTATTATTATAGCCGATCCGCGTACGACCGATACTCTCGTCTACGCCGCCGACGATAAAGCTATCGCCGCTTTGACTTTTACGGCCTTATTTAAGGCGAATACCTACTTTAACTATAGTAAGGCTAGATATTAAGCATAAGACTACCGTCTATTATCTTCGCTAGCACCTACTATTACGTTATCCTTACCGTCTAGCCCGCCTTAAGACGTTACGATAAAAGGGAAGATATATAAAGCTACTAAGGCATTTAGTTCCCGCTAGCGCTTTAGAAAGAGTAGCCGTAGCCGCGGTAGTAATTACGGTAGAGGTAACTAAGGTAAAAGCATACGTAAAGGCATATAAGGAAATTATCGTAATTACGCTAACCGCCTATATATATACTTTAACGACGAGGTTATAGATAATACTAATAAAGACTAAGATCTAATATACTAACTTAAGGAAGACGACGTAGAAATAAAAGCTATCCTTATAGCTATATAAGAAGGGATAGACTTAAGGTATTTCTAATAAGGATATAACGCTATCTACTTTATAACTATAGATAGCGGTATTAATATTAGCTAAAAGCCTTTTTACGAGGGCTTTAGCGATTATTATAGTATTTTCCTTTACTAATTAATAACTTCCTTATTCTTTACTCTTTCTTCTTTCTTTAACTATAGTTTTATATCTTATTATATTTCTTCTTTACTTATACTTAAGCTAGCCTTATACCTATCTTAAGTCGCTTCTATTATAAAGGGGATAAAAGGGATTCCCGGACTAAGCGTTTAAGACGATATCGTTATTGCTATATAATAGTAAGGCAATAATAACTAAACCGGTTCGGTTGCCCTCTCTTACGGTATCGTCCTTAACGGGACTTTCCCTAGTAACTTAACCTTTAGACGATTTATCTTTTATACCCTTAGAGTCGCTTATAAAGGCAATAGCGCTATACGACTTCGCAATCTTAAGGGCAAGCCTCTATTATAGCCGCGGCCGTCGAACGTTTTTACTATAGCTATTTTCGCTAATTCGACCGACGTTTAACCTACTCCTACGCGTGCTATTCGCTTTTACGCTAATACGCCGGAATAGGCGAAATGTTTTATAAACGTTTATTTCGCTAAATTCCTAAAGCTCTTTAACGTATCGCTTCGACGTATAGAAAAATAAGCGTAGATAGTCTATCGAATTAATATAGGCGATAGCACGCCTATACGGTAGGCTCCTTAACGCTATAGTCCCTTATAGGCTTAAGCTATTAAGGACTTTATTAAGAAATATAAGGGGAGTATTATTTAAAAGTCCGTTAGCCTATAGTCGTTTCTTTTATTATTAATGCTAAAGAAGGCACTTATAGGCCTATAGTATAATGCCTATAGGCAAGTAATTTAGCGTACTTACGCTAACTACCGTATACTTAATACCTTAATAAAGAAGTATATATACCCTCTCTTAAATACTATAGATAAAATCTAGCGTATAGCCGGCTACTATTACTACGCTTTTATCGACCTATAAGACGGGTTTTAGCATATCCGTATCGCTTTAAAAGACTATAAGAAGACTGCTTTTATTACGCCTTTCGGCCTATATAAATAGGAAGTATTACGGGATCTGCCTAGACATCTATTCTAGGCAGAACACCTTTATAAGCACGCTATATACAACTAGCGATACTACTTATTTATTCTACCGTAGAAGACATTTAGAATCCTACCGTAGAAAACATTTGGAATTCCACCGTAGAAGACATTTGGAATTCCACCCTAGAAGACATTTAGAATTCTACCGTGGAAGACATTTGGAATTCCACCGTGGAAGACATTGGAATTCTACCGTAGAAGACATTGGAATTCCACCGTAGAAGACATTGGAATTCCGCCGTGGAAGACATTGGAATTCCGCTATGGAAGACATTAGAATTCCACCGTAGAAGGACTATAGTATTTAGACGATAGGTTCCCCGGACTAGGAAAGGGGGACAAGCTTTTTATAATTAGGTATTTACCTAGATTATTTAGTTTTACCTTATGCTTATTCCTATAAACGACCGGTATCTAGTCTATGTCTGCCCTTATAGAGATTATATTTCTATTATATAGGGATATATATATTAGGAAGTTATGCCTATAGGCCTTACGAACGCCCCGGCTACTTTTTAAGCTTTTATAAAGGAAGTTTTATAGCCTTTACGTAAGTTCGCCGCTAGTCTCTTTAACGATATATGCCTTTAAGCCGATATAGTCGAGCAGCTTTACGAACGCCTGCTTGCCTTTTTTACCTACGTTATTAAGTACGGCCTACTCTTAAACGCTAAGAAGATAAATGTTATAGTATAGGACCCTAATAGGTACGTACCTATATAGATGCGGGTTAACCCTAGACTACGCTAATATTGCCCTACTATATTTTACGGGCATTTTATAGGCATTTTACGGTTATAGCACGGTAATATTATAGTAAAATCTAGTATAGGTAAACCCTAGCATTACGCTACGACTCTACGGCTATTTTACGACGCGTATTATAGGGATTTTACTATAATACGCAAAGCGTATAATAGGGGGAAATTACCGCGTTAAGGCATATATAGGGAGAGGATTACGTATATACGGTAATACGTAATTAGGCATTATTAAGGAGATCCCTTAGGGAAGCTACGGTAATACACTAGGATTTTATAGTAAAAACCCGGATAGTAATATAGGCATATAATAGGCATCTTCCCCGGCCTAAGAATAGAAAGGAGAAGTAATTATTTTCTATATTATTTAATAGTTAAAAACCTACTTTACCTTATACTTGCTTTCGCAACCGGTAGATAGTCTGTTACTAGTAGAACTATTAGCCGGCCTAACTCCCTTCCTAGGCCTTATTACGGCTAGTAGTATCCTATCCTTTCGATAACCCTTATAGTGTATTAATTATATTAGTCTATTATATAATAAATAGTAGTAATTCTCTTTCCTTAATTCTAAACTAACTTTAGGAGCGCTATAAGTTTAAAGCCTTACGGTGCTAAGAAGAAAGGAAGTATAGACTCGTGCCGATTAAGTACTATATGCTAGAGGATATCTTCTAAAGAAGAAAAACTCTTGCTTATATATAGCTAACTCCCGGAAGCTAATTAGTTCTTTACTAAACGACTTCTCTAGGATCTCTAGGAGAAAGCAGACGCCTAGACTAAGGAAGCTTAAGCGGTATAAAGCTTTTACGCTAACTACTCTTAATACCCTTTCGACGGATCGTATCTATAAAGGTTATACAGCGAACTTCTTATTAAGTTCTTAAACAGCTAGCAAAGAGATACCCGGCTAATCTAATAGGAAATCGCTAGTTTTAACTCCTCCTTTAAAAGATAGTACTAAGACGCGCTCTTCCGTCGCGTTAATAAGCTACGGTACTACCCTAATAGACGCCTATATAGGATAGAACTAGACCTTAACCCGCCGGCCGGTAGCTCTTATAGATCCGCGGAATCCTAACCTAGCCCCGCCTTAGCGTTAAACCTAGCCTAAGCGCTAGCTCTATAGACCGGAATAATACCCGCGTCGGTTATAATAACCGAAGATATACTCGCCCGGCTATTAGACCGTCTATAGATAGGAATATCTTACCCTATAGGATAACCGAATAGCGCTAGCGATCGTATGCCGAATAAGCCTACGCCCTAGATCTAAGCTAAAGATATCGGATTTTTTAATCCGGCTAGTCTATTTAACGCCTTGTTTAATACCCTCTAAGAGACCGAGAAGACTATTATATACCGAAGCGTTAAGAGATTTATCGACGCCTTTAAGAGGGTTACTATCCGTAGGACTAAGTACGCCGACGAACTAGCCGCCTTAGTCCTTAGCCTCCTTAAAGGAACCGCAATTAAATAGTACTCCGGAGACCTCTTAGAGTTAGACTAGTTATTGCTCTATACCCTAGGCCTAAGCTATAGGGCATAGTGCTAGAAGCTTAAGACTCGCTTCGCTACCCGGCCTAACGTCGTAGTATAAGCGCTTTAGAAGGAATACTTTTCTATTAAGGATATTATTAGCGGTGCCGACTTTTATAGATAGATATCGCGCTTAAAGCAGAAGGCTAAAGCAGCTTTATATACCGATTAGCACCTTACTATAATAGTCTATTAGCGGCTTAATACCTTACTTTGAGAATCCTTTAGACGGCCTATAAGAGCCGACGACCTTAATAGTTAGGTTATAGAATACAAACGGACGATTCCCTAGCTCTAGATTAAGCTTATAGCCGGATCTTAGGGCAGGCTAGCTAATAAGCTAGCTGCGAAACCCTAATAGTCCGCCGGAGGTTAGCGGCCGAACTATAGCTAACGCAATATATAGGGATCGCTACGATTTAATTCCGCGCCGCGATCTAAGTATAGTACTAGAGCAAGCGGTTAGCGTTTAAATAAGCCTAACGCTACTAACCTTAGGAAGACGCCGACACTAGCCGTATAAGTCCCTCCCGCTTTAGTAATAACGCCCGCGCTTTAACCTTAGTCTAAGCCTAAAGACCCGCCTACGACTAAACCTATAAACGGTTTTAGAGATAACCCTATTATTATTAACCTCGCTTAGGAAATCGAAGCCGGAGCAACTAATAGCGGAGGAGCTTACCTACTTTAGCACGTTATTAATTAGATTCTTTATGCCTATAAAAACGACCTAACGCTAAGCGGCGAGCTAGACCTTATAGACGTAGACGAAGAGGATAAGCCTAACTATATTAACTTTACTACGGACGATCCTTTGCCTATAAGGCCTCGCGTTATCCTTACCCCGATCGGCGATATACTAATTATATAAGCTACGCCGTTAGGACCCGCCGACTCCCCGGATAGGCTATCCCGCTTTACGCACGCTTATATTATAGTATATAGTAAGGATAGGCCTACCGACTAGCATAAAGTATACGTCGATATTAGCGCTAATCGTAGTTGCGTTTATCCGGACTTTCTCGCTAACTTCGATAACGTTTCGGTCGACTTTACTAAGAAACGCCCTTTTATTAGAATTAGTAGCGCTACTACGGAGGGATAGGCCGACTTTAATATATATATCTTTAGTAAGATTAACGGCGACCTTATAGTCGGCGCTATATAAGTTAGCGCTTAGATTAACCTTAAGCAGCCGACCGGGTTATTGCTCGGCTAATCCTAAAGCATCCCGTATTAAGTAGACGTTATAAACTTATCGAGCTACGTAATTATTAAAGCCTACGGTAACTTATCCGTCGACGCTCGTTTAGAATAGGATAGACCTTAAGTCTATAGAACCGTCCGTAGTATAGTAGATATCTACGTTCCGCCTAGTATAACCGTAAGTCTTCTAGTTAATATTAAAGACCTTCCCGCTAATAGGGACCTAATGTTTTTCCCGATAAAGATAGAGCTCGCCTATAGCCTATTTTCTAAAGGCTAATCCCTAATTACGGTAAATACCGGCAGTCGTACGATAAGGATTCGTAAAGGGCAACGAATTAAAACCGTCGTTAACCTTTACGACTAAATCTAGTTTATAAATATTAGCACGTATGCTATAATCCTTAATTTGTCCCCGGACGGCTAGTCCGCTTTAGAATCCTCTAAAGACTAAGACGACTTAAAGTTAGCTAAAGCGCTAGATATCCCCGACGGTAAACTACCCTTATAGGATAGCGGCTTTAACTAGTATCTTAAGCTCGGCATTAAGCGCGAGACCTTATTTCTAAAGATTAAGTTAAAAGATAGAGTAAAAATCTACGCTATTAACCCTAAGTTTACTAAGAAAATTAAGCAGTTAGCCGATAAATTCCCCTTACTTTAGACCGACTAAAGCACTATTAAGGTATACCCGGATTACTATATAAAGATCCCGCTCGCCGATAATTAGCATTAGAAAAAGATCGCGTCTTATATATACCTTTTAAACTAATAGGATAAGGAATATATCGACGATATATACGATAAGCTATACCGAAAAGGCCGAATAGAATAGGCTATAGAAGCGACCCCCTTCGCCTCCCCGGTCTTTATTATATAGCGGACTATTAACGGTAAGGAAAAACCCTAAATAATCGTCGACCTACGCGTGCTTAATAACGTCGCTATACCTAATAGTTACCTTATACCGCTTTAGGCCGATATAATCTAAAAGCTTTAGGGAAAACGATTTATCTCCGCTATTAACGCCCGATCCTTCTTCTACTAGTTCCTTATCTATCTTTACTATCGTAAACGCTTTACGATAGTTTCCTACTAAAGGCTAAAACGCCCTACGGTAGTACTAATAGGATATAAAAACTCCCTTATATACGTCTAGCGATTTATAGACTAAATCCTCCGGGACTATATAGATTATATAGCCGCGTATATCGACGATATTATTATCTTTTCTAATTCCGCCGAAGAGTACCTCGCCTACCTTACGGCTATCTTCTAGCTATTCGCCGACTATAACCTCGCCCTATCCGCGCTAAAGTCCTTCCTTAGGTACCTTTCTATATAGCTGCTTAGCTTTTAAGTTAATAGCATCGGCCTTATAAATATAGACGAAAGGGTCCGCGTATTACGCTTTATTACGTTCCCTAATACCTTATAAGCCCTTAAGAAATAAATCGGCTTAGTTAACTAATTATAATACTTAGTCGCTTACTTTTTATAGTATATCGAACCGCTATAGCGACGTAAGATAGACGAGCTTAAGTCCGCTCGAGACAAAGGGAAGCTACCCTTTAAGCAAGCCTAAGTCCGTTTTACCGCGAATGCTAAGTTTAATCTAACGCTAGAGGAGCTTTAGGCATTTTACGATATTACCGACGCTCTTACTACTAACGCTAAGCTCTACTACTTTAACCTAAAGAGCTAGCTATTTATCTAGCTCGACGCTAGTTATAATAGTTTTAAAATCGTGCTTTTTTATATCGCTCCTAGTATAACGTAGAACCCGGCGTAAGGCCCCCCTTATATAAGCATTCGGCCTATTCTTTACCTTAGCCGCTAGCTTTTAGGAGGCGAGCCTTAATACTAGCCTATAGAGCTTAAAGTAGGATGCCTCGTTTAAGCCTATCGTAAGCTTCGGTCTTACCTTATCTCTACGATAGAGCTAAAAATTATAGTGCTTACCGACTACGCTACTATATACGCGATCGTTAAATAGCAATTACTATTTACGATTAGTATAAAAAGTAATAACCGCCTCGTCCTTATATTTTAGTACTTTAGCTAATTCCCGCTTAAGGTTTATTATATTCCCGGCGCTAAGAACGTCTTAGCCGACTCGCTTTCTTAGCTACTAACGACGGAGACCCCTCCTATTAGGCCCGGCGAGCTCGATTAGATATAGGAAGACGAGGCCCTTATTAATAGGGTTTACTTAGTCACTAAGGCCGTTATAACTCTAGCGCTCCGCTAGGAAATTAAGGCGGGATATACGGACGATCCCTAATAGTCTTAGATTATCGATTAGCTTAGCCCTAACGGCTTTAAGGAGGGACTCGCGTTCTTTATCCTTAACGGCCTCTTTTACCTTAAAGAAACCGACGGACGGCGACGCTTCTATATCCCTAAGGCATACGTTAAACTAATAATCGAAGATAAACACTAGCGGAAGTTCTACGCCGGTAGGCGCTATATATAGGAGGAGCTCTCCTCTAGCTTCGTAATTAGTTAGCTCTTTCGTCGAATCGACGATTTCGTCGCGAAATGCGATATATATAAAAGGAACTAGTCGAACCGGCTTAAGCCCGCCGGCGAGCTAGTCCCTATCCGTACGCCGAGCGTCCCTTTCTATATAGTCGCTATAGATTTTATTATAGGGTTACTTAACGTCCCTTCCGAAGGTCTTCCTTAAAAGACGCCTATAAGCGAATACTTTAATACTTTACTTACGGTTATTAATAAATTCTCTAAGATATGCCTTTTACTTTTAGGCTATAACTAATTTACCGTAGACGATTAGGTATAGACCTTATACTACGAGCTTATTTACTATAATTAAGGGATTCTTAAGTAGATTATCTTAGACCGCGACCCTAAGTTTATATCCGACTTTTAGCGTATATTATAAAAAGCCTTTAGATCTAAGCTTTTAGTCTCTACCGTATAGTACCTTTAGACCGACGGCTTTTCTAAGCGCTGGAATTAGACGGTCGAAATCGCCCTACGATTCTTTACCGCCGACTTCCCCGATAAGCGCTAGGTTAAGGCCCTCCTACCTCTATAGTTCTCGCTTAATAACTCCTTCTCCGCTATTATCTAGACTTCCCTAAGCAAGCTCGTTACCGGCTAACGTATAGACGATAGCTTACGTTTCCTTAGCGAATAAGCCGGCGCTAGCGACCGATAGGTTCTTTAAAAGTAGGCCCGCGTATCTCTAGCCTACGCTTAAGCCGCTATAAAGCGGCGATATAACGCGAAGTACCGTAAGCTTAAGTTTAAACCCGGCGATTAGGCCTAGCTTTAGCTTAGTAAAGGCTACTTCGTCGCCGACGGGCGTGTCGCTAAGCTTAAGGAGCGGCGTATAGGCCCTTTCTTAGTTATAAAGCGGATTAGCTACTTAGCGTACCGCCTTAATATAGATAACTCTATAAATATTTACCCTATAGTATCTATAGCCTAGCTTAAGCCGACGGATGTACTTAACTCCCGCCTTAGCCTTAAACCGGATACTAATTACTAAGAAGTCGACTATATCCTTAATATACGTAAGCGTAAATACGGTCGCGGCGCGGTACGCGAAGAGTTCTTTATTACTTAAAAGGGATAGCCTAATAGTTATAATTCTTAGGTTCCCGCCTAGGACTTCGCCTAGTAGGATATTATCGACGAGTTCTATATATAATAGGAATTGCTCGCTATAAGGATTACTTAGACTAGGAAGTAGCGCGCGCCGGCCTTCGCCGTGTATAAGCCCTTTTAGCCTAAGGAGAAATCCTTATAACTTATAGGGCATTACTTACGGACGTCTTTACCGGCTTGCTATAAGCGTTACCGTATTAACTACCGATCTTCGGCGGTTAACCGTTAGCTATCTTATTTATTCCGCGCCTTTATTTTAAATTTCTTTTTATTTTCCCCTACCGCCGCGCTTTATTAAGCTTCTTTCTCTTCGCTTATCGTTAGACGCTTTTAGCTCGCTACTTCTCCCCGCGGCCTTATATAGTCCTTCGCGGTTCCTCCTATCCCTAATAGTTGCGTTCTATCCTACGACCTTATATTTCGTGCCCTTTTTAGCGATTAGGTCGCCCGCTAACCTCCCTACCTTACCTTGCTTAGATTTAAGCACGTTATATAAATCTATAGCAGTAAGCCCTATCTTCTCTAATCGCTTAAGAGTACCGCCGCGTCTTTTATAGCGTAGAAAAACATAAACCCTACTCTTTACTAGGATTTTATTAACGCCGTTATAAAGGAAGGATATAATTGCTTATCCGGCGAGGCAGTCGATAGGCGATACTTCTTAAACCTTAACCTTCCTAAGGCCCTTACTATTACCTTAGAGCGTCCTTATCGCTTAGCTATCCCTCTTGTATTTGCCTTAAACGATTATTAGTCTACGCTAATAGCGCGCCTTACGCTTACTTATCCCTATCGCAACCCGGCGGGGCGCTTTCTTCCCGACGTAGCCTAGCCCCTTTTACCTATAATACTCGAAGGATTTATAGGGAATATCTTTTACGTAACGGACGACCCTACCGGAAACGCCCTTAGTATAGCTTAGCTTACCTTAACGCTAGCCGACGCCCTTACCGCGGCTATAGCTAGAGCTCTCTCCCCGGCTAAAGCTACGGAAATCTAAGCTATCCTCCGCGTCGTTTAGCACGCCGGGGCTATTACCGCGTATATAACCGCGGCCGAGGCGGCCTTCGCTGCTTTTAGAACTCCCGCGACGCTCGTAGCCCTGCTTTTTAAACGGCGCGTCTAGCGTACGCCCGGTATACTAGCCGGCGCCCTTCGTTCCTCCCCGGCCGACGCTAACGACTCGCCGCGCGAACGATAGGACGCGTTACCCGATAATATCTTCGCGGTTTCCTATAGCACGCTCTATCGTCGTCGCTATAATAATACGGCCCGCTTTACTCTTATCGCTACGTCTGCCCCGCTAATGCCTCTACGCCTATAGATCGTCGAGCATAAGATCCTAACGTATAACGCTATTATATCCGCCGCTATTATCTACTTAAGCACCTCTATACTATTTTACAGGAATACCGCTATTGCTATTACTCTAGCGAGCCTTTTTACCCGCACTTAGTGCTAAATCGGCGATAACCTTACCTTACCGGCATTTACCGCTATAGCCGGGCTACCGAGCTCTTTACTTATCTACTTTAATATGCCGACTATACTAATCGATAATAGCGCTTTCGCCGCTTGCGTTTTAGCGTCCGCCGCCTTAGCTATCTTAGCTAGTAGGATAGCGGCGGTAGAATTCGCCGCCGCGTATTAGATACAGCTAGTCGGTAACGGATTTACCTTAGACCTATCGGTCTTAGTAAGCTCCCCGCTCGTAGGCGATACGCGTGTTACTATTTACGTAACGCCGGTCCTATTCCCCGTTAGCCGCTATAGCAACCTATAGATTACGTGCGTTAGCGAGCTATCCGCCGCTAACCCACGCGGCGTCCCTATCTATAATACGGTAGTGCTTATAGCCCTTTCTTAGGAAGATTAAGCTGTATATTGCTTATCGGATAATCCGCGCCCCCGCACGCGCCTATCTACTACTAGGACACGACGTATAGTATCCTTAAAAGCATTCGCTATAGCCCCCGTCGTTATCGCCGGCGATAAGGTCCTTAGCGACGAGGCCCTTAGCGCCGCTAGCCTCGCCCCCGTCTAGCCGGGCTTATCCTTTATTCGCTTAGTCTCGCCCTTTCGGCGTTTTTCCCTACTCTTCTAGCTATTTAATACGGCTCGTCTTAAGCGTTTTTCCTTACTCTTCTAGCTGTTTAATATAGCTCGTCTATCTTAGTGTTTACCTCGTTATTTTAGCTATATAATACGGCTTTATACTTGTCTTTCCGCGGCTTGCCTTATCTATTGCTGCGTCTCGCCTTATCTATTTAGTCCCTTTAAGCTTTATATTCGTTCGGCGTTCGCCGTACGATACTCGCCTTCTACTACGGCACCCCGCTTGCTTTACGTTAGCCGTCTAATATAGTTTCTCGCCTTCGTCGCCCGCCGTTTTAATACGACGGTCTACCTACTTTATGCCGGTCGTCTAATACAGCCTTCGCCTTTTCCTTACGTGCTTTATCTCTACTCGACTATTCCTACGTCCTTCGTTCTTATGTCTATACTCTACGCCTTATCTCCTATCGCTTAGGTCGCTTCCTATTAATCCGCGAGCACTATAAGGGCGTAGTATATCTCTTTAAGGTAGGCATTTATTACGGTATAAGACCCTAATAGGTACGTACCTATATAGATATAGGTTAACCTTAGACTACGCTAATATTGCCTTACTATATTTTATAGGCATTTTATAGGCATTTTATAGTTATAGTACGGTAATATTATAGTAAAATCTAGTATAAGTAAACCCCGGCATTATACTACGACTCTACGGCTATTTTATAACGTGTATTATAAGGATTTTACTATAATACGCAAAGCGTATAATAAGGGGAAATCACCGCGTTAAGGCATATATAGGGAGAGGATTACGTATATACGGTAATACGCGATTAGGCATTATTAAGGAGATTCCCTAGGGAAGCTATAGTAATATACCGGGATTTTATAGTAAAAACCCGGATAGTAATATAGGTATATAACGGGCATCTTCCCCGGCCTAAAAATAGAAGGGAGAAGTAATTATTTTCTATATTATTTAATAGTTAAAAACCTACTTTACCTTATACTTGCCTTCGCAACCGGTAGATAGTCCGTTACTAGTAGAACTATTAGCCGGCCTCACTCCCTTCCTAGGCCTTATTACGGCTAGTAGCATCCTATCCTTTTAATAACCCCCGTAGTATACTAATTATATTAGTCTATTATATAATAATAAAGCTCTTCGTCGATATAGGTATATTCTTAGGCTTTATCGTTTATTTTAAAGGCATTCGGGTAGATCCTTTTAAGATTACTATTATTCGCGACCGCTTAATGCCTACGACTACTATAGAAATCTATGCTTTTGTTTATATAGCCGGATACCTACGTATGCTAATCCCGAACTTTTCGGACCTATCTATCCTATTAATCGAATAGTCCTTTAATAGTAAGAACGTCCTTATTACCTTAACTACGGAAGCTAAAGCTGCTTAAGAACGGATCCGTAATGCTATTATAATAATACTAATCTTCGTTAAGTTTAGCTAAATACTTCCCGTAATTATTAAAAGCGACGCGTTTAGGAAATATATAGGCGTAGCTCTTCTATAGCTATATATATACCTAACGGGTAGTAAGGAGCGTTCCTACCTCTATCTAATAGCCTACTTTTCTAAGAAGCTTACCGAGACGCAATAGCGTTATTCTATATAAGAACGAGAGCTTTTAGGAATTATAATAGCCTTATAATATTAGAAGCATTAGGTTAAAGGCATATATATTACTATTATTATAGACTATAAATCCCTTAAGACTTTTTATATTAAGATAGACTAACCTATGCAAATTATTTAGTTCCTCGATATTATCGAATACTATAATATTAAGATTGTATATCGTAGTAGTAAAGCGAACGTGCTTGCCGATTATCTCTCTCGCCCGCTATACGATAAGGATACTGCTTATAACGCCGACGAAGGGAGGATAGCTATAATTAACGATAATAACGAGCTTATAACGATCCTAAAAGACAATCCCGTATATAATACAGCGCTTAAACCTACGCCCGAAGCTAATAACGCCGCTCTTAACGCTATAGAGCTCGTTACTTAACTAAAATAGCTAGCACGAATTAATTTATAAGCGATCTTTAAATTCCTTACGTCTAAAGAAGCTCTACCGCCGAATATTACGCTATATTAAGCGAATATATACTTCTATAAGTTAAAGGGCAGTCTATACTATATTCGCTAGAATAAGCGTTCCTTTTCCTTTAGCGAGCCGCTAAACCCTATAAGAGCAATCGCACTACCGCTAATACTAGAGTATAATACTCTCGTAAATATAGCTAAGCAAGCATATAAGGCCTTAGGGCATAGCACCGTTAGCTATGTTATATAATACCTATCTATACGATACTAGCATTTATAACTCCCGCTTATAGCTTACGAAGCTATTCGCCGTTGCTAGTCTTATTAACTTATAAAGCCGCCGGATCTTACGCTCTTTAACCTAATGCCTTTAGCACCCGTGCCGCCTTTAATAAGGTAGGCTATCGACTATACCGGGTGTAAAGGGCAATAGCTGCTTAACGCCGTAGAGTACGCAACCGGTTAGCTTATCTCTACTATTACGCAGTCTATAGACTTCGAGGGAATAATCCTAGTCTTATAGACTATTACTATATGATTTAGCCTACTATACGAGATTATTAGCGATAATATAGGTTGCTTTACTAAGCAATAAGCTTAAGACTATTATAAGCGTTATAGAATACTTATTAAGCTAGTTACGCCCGTAAGACCTTATAAGAATAGTAAAGTCGAGTAAGTAAACGGCGTGCTTAAAGCTATTATCTATCGCCTCTATCTTAATAATCCCTCTATACTATTAGCATAGCGTTTAATATAAGCTATTTACCTATATAACCGTTAGGAAGGCTTATATAACTATAGCTTATTCTTCTTATTATATAAAACGTAGCCTTTAGAGCAGTACTATAAAGCTATATACGTAGCTTATACCTACAATCCTATAGTAGAGGAAGATATCGTATAGGCCTAAGAACTTATGCAATAATATCTTACTCCTATTGTATAAGGATATATTACTAGCCTTAAAGCCGCTCGCGCTTATATACGAGCTTACTTATAGGAACGTAAGGGACTAATTCACGTATACGCGCCGGGAGATTAAGTCTTATAAGTGCGTTAGCGCACTTAAAAGCACGAACCTTACTACGACGGTCCTTAGGCTATTACGGCCGCTTATCCGGGCAATGCCTACTCTCTTACGTCCTTAAGAGGATTCGGCCTTCCTAGTAGGTATAATAGAATAAATCTATTCCCCGCGTATAGTCGCGACGGACACTTAGTCCGTAGCTTATAGTACGCAAGCTATACGATATTAGAGAAGGATCGCAAGCGCTTAAGAGCCGCTACTACTATATAATAGAGGATTAAGGGTATTTTTTATTTCGCATTATATATGCCGATGCACTATTTCCTATTTAGGTTCTATTAATTGCTTTAGCAAGCAGGGGACTGCTTGTTTAAGCAAAGGGGTATTAAGGATCCTATTAGGTAGGCGCATTAGTCAGCGCCCCGCTGCAGGGTTTTCCCTAAAGCCCTAAGCGCCTATAACCTTAGCTAGTCAATCAACACACACAGAACATAGTCTCAACGAAGCTTCTAAGCCGGGAGCCCAGAGACTCTCTGTTGTGTGTGCCCGATCCGACCTTTGAAAGGCCTCACCGGCTCTCTTGAATACTGCTAGTATTCGTAGTACGAATACTACTGGTATGTATCTACGCATATAGGCTATCCTGATTAGTACATACCTATCCGTACTCCGTACTGTGCCCAGCCTCATAGATCGTCAACCCGAGACCGCCTTCATTTCTTGACTGCGCAGACTGCCGACGCAGAGCGAAAGCAGGTCCGGTTGCTCTCACTGCCTTTCCGCCCCCTGTCCCCCCCCTCCTCCAGTAAAGTATTCCGAGCGTCCCATACACGTCGCCAACTCCTTTTCGACAACCGTTTCCCATCCGCCCCGATGACGTCCGACCCGTCCTTGCGCTGCCCTCCCCGTTGCCCCTGTTGTATCCCATCGTAGCCTCCTCCAAAGCTGCGCGCAAGTCTCGCAGGGCAAGGAATCGTACGGCTGGCTGAGAGCCTCTTGGGCGCCCCCTCCGTCACCCTGTCGACGACTTATTCTTACACCAACTCCCGAGGCTTCTCAAAGCCACTGCAATCCCAAGAATGGAAAATCAAAAGGCAAGCCCATCGAACCATGCCCAGACGCCGTAGAGAAAGACAGATGAACAGAACTGACGAGGACTGACCCGTCTTCAGTCCTCGGCTGCGGCCGCTTCGGGAGCAGTTCCCTAGAGTCATGTTAGCTCATGGTCGTCAGCGCGCACCGTCTGCGCCCAAGCTCACCTCGGCAGTGCCCGACTTCTCTTCCTTTGCTTCCGCGGAGCCCGACTTCTCAGCCGAGCCCTCGTCGGCAGCCGTCTCCACCGCCTTGGGCTCAGAGGCCTTGCCGGGCTCGTCCTCATGAGCAACTTCGCCCTCGTCCTTGACGCCGTTGGCCTCCGACTTCTTCTCCTCGCCCGCGCCATTCACGCCGTTGGTGGTGGCAGACGGAGGGCCCGAGGCGTCGCCCGCAAGAAGCTTGTTCCACTTATCGAGGAGCGACTGCGATCTCTTTTTGAACTCAAATTCCTCCTCGCGCGGCACCGACTCGAGCTTGAGGATGGCCTTGAGCACCTTGTTGATCTTGGTTGCCCGGATTATGGACACCTCGAGGTCGACGAAATTCTCGAGCACAGAAATGTAGTCGGACATGGACTTCATTTCGTCCTCCCGGGGCTGCTGCTCCCTGGTCAAGAGACCTCGCTGGAGCTTGTGGCGGAGATACAAGACTTCTTTCTGCGCAAACCGTCAGCAGAAGCCTCTCGTCATGCTCGTCCAAGCACGTACCTCCTTGCGCGCGCGACGCTCCTCTGTACTCATCTTTGCTTGCTTTGGTGTCTCGTCCTTGTTCTCGCCGCCCTCCTTGGCCTTCTTTGGCTTCGCCTTTGATGGTTTGACAGCGGCGCCGCCTGCGAAATTGGGCGTGGCAGCTCCGTTTGCCGTCTTTGGCGTAGATGACGTGTTCAGCTTAATCTTTGGCTTCTTGACGGAGTCGGGTCGCTGCGGAGTCTGGCGGGATCGCGCATCAGCCATCTGATCCGGAAAGGCACTCGTTGGTTTCGAGCAACTTACGCTGGCATCTTCCTCGGCCTTTCTCTTCTTGGACTTGGCCGACTTGGGAGCGACGTCGGCGTCCTCGACATCGGCGTCCTCGTCGTCGTCGGCCGCCTTCCCCTTGCCCTTCTTGGACTTTTTGGGCGTGGCCGCGGCCTGCTTGCGGGCTTCCTCCTGGGCAATCTGCTCCTCCTGGAAGGATTTGAGAATCTGCTTGTAGTGCTCGACGGGGTGGTGCTCTGCAGCGAGCTCAAAGGCGGCCTTCAAGTCCCTGCGCATCTTGTCGGTAATGGAGTCCTTGGCCCTGTCGGCCGAGAGCTCGGATAGGGCAGTGTTCTGGACCCAGCCACTGCGGATGCGGGTCAGCCGTCATGGCTCGGTGGGCTCGGTGGGCTTCGGGAACCCTGAGCAACTCACAACTCGTTGGTGTACAGGTACATGACGGGAAAGGATCTGTCTTGGACTCGCTTGCCTCCGTCGGCATAGGCCTCGGAGTAGCTCCCGTCTGGTCGGGCGGCAGAGGCGGGGCGGCTATTGATGAGGGCGGCTGGGAGCATTGTCTCGTCGCAGATGACGGCCGGCCAGGCGGGGAAGCCCTTAAGCTTGACCAAGAAGTGGTCGCCGGGCTGGGCATCAATGTGGGTGAGTCGCGCCTTGGAGCCCTTTTTATTCAAGGGCTTGCCCTTGGAATCGCCGGCCGTCGACTTGCGGCGAGAGCTCTTGGCCTTGGTCGCGGGGGGTTGTGCCGAAGCGGCCGTCGACGCAGTCTCGGCCCCAGGGGCCGCATTCTGAGGAGCGTCCTTCATCTCGACGTCGGCTGCAGGGTTTTCCTGTTCCTTGGCGGGATCATCGGTCGCGTTTTCGGTAGCTTCTTGGGGCGGCGCAGGTTCTGATGCACGCGTAAAGTTAGCGCAATTCTGGTCCAAAGGGGCCGGGCGACGACTGGGGGGTGCTTTCTCGCCGAGAAACAAACCTCCCCGCCAGTGGAAAATAGGAGGAAGGTGGGGACGGAGAGGCGAAGCATGACGCGCAGACGCCTCTCGGACACGTACCCTCCGAGTTGTTTGCGCTCCCCTTGGCGCCCTCGGTGTCGTCGGGCTTGGGCGTGGCCTTGGCACCCGATTGCTGCTCGGGTTCGGCAACGGGCGCAGCAGCCTCGGGCTTTTCGTTGGGCTTGTCTGCCATTGCGCACGAAAGGTGGCGATTGGCGCGACTTGGTGAGCGAGGGGGGTTGGAGGGGACGAGGCGGCGCGGGTCAGCAGCAGCTTTGGAACGTGTAGCGTGTAGCTCTGCAGGGTTCAAAGAGGCAACGCGTTGCGGGTCGCGTGCGAGGAAGATGGACAGGGAGGCCGGAGCGACTGCTCGTGATGAAGCGGGCGTTTTGGAGATGGATTGCGATTCGCAGTCCGCGGGTCCCAGCTCCTCCGTCGTCTGGTGCTGGGCGATGGGATTGTGGATGACGAGAGAGGGAAAAAAACACACGCGAGGGAAGGTTGGCAGCCAAAGGAAACACTCCAAACGTCACCGGGCCAGTTCCCCGTCACGTGACTGCCATAAGTCGACGACTTGTGTGCCTGGCACAAGCCAGGCAACAGCTTTTTTCCCGCCACCGAGCGAGCACAAAAGCCCTGACTCGGGACACACTCTCACTGCTCTCACTGAGTCTTGTACTTCATTGTGCCACCAAGTAACGAGAGGGCTCCGGTGAATCTCGACGCCATTTCCCCCTCAGCCGGGATGGAGCAAATCCGCCCTGCATTTCGTACAGACAACCCAACGCCCGCAAGACATTCCTACACACGCTGCTCACTACTCCTCGTCGTCGTCGTCGTCGTCGTCGTCGTCGTCGTCGACGTCCATTCCTTCGGCTGCCGTCACCGTAAACTCTCGCTCCTGGTCCAACCCCACGTAGCTGTCGCTCATCAACAGGAGCTTCAACCTGTGCTCGCCGGCCGCCGGAACCGTGTACTCGAGGCGCACCTTGAGCTCCCGCCCAATCGTGACTCGCTTGATGGCCAGGAGATTGCGGCTCTTCTCGTCGCCAACCACCAGCCACCAGTTTTCCATCTTCTGGGTCGGGTAAAAGGGCGCGTGCACCGTCGAGTCGTAGTCTCCCTCGTCTCCATCTTCGACGTTCCTCGTCATCTTGACCTCGAGGTGTGCCGGCTCACCCGCTCTAATCTCGCCCTCGTCCACCACCTCGTGCTCGAGCTCCAGGTCCGGATACTTGCTATTCGTAAAGTTGGCCGCCTGCGCCAACTGGCTCTGCGACAGGCCCAGGCGCTTGACAAGCTTCTCGTAGTCGGGGTTCCCCTCAGGGTTCATGCCCTCCATAAAGTCGAAAATGTCCTTGATGCTGCATTGACTGTTAGCACCTTGATTCATGCAGGCAACTGAACCCATGCCCACATACCCGAAATCGTTTGCCGCCTTGACCACCTCGGGGCCCAGGTGAGGAATCTGCTTGAGAGGGCTGTCGCGGTCCCACAT
The DNA here is from genome assembly GCA_012934285.1 of Ophiocordyceps sinensis. Taxonomy (NCBI): domain Eukaryota; kingdom Fungi; phylum Ascomycota; class Sordariomycetes; order Hypocreales; family Ophiocordycipitaceae; genus Ophiocordyceps; species Ophiocordyceps sinensis. Next base: position 14,533,543 of record JAAVMX010000003.1, read on the forward strand.
GGCCTGCACAACCATTTGCGACATCTCCATGGCATTCATGGCGTTGAGATGGCCGTCGGACGAGAGTATGTCGATGACGGCGCTGAGAAGACTGAGCACCCGTGACAAGAGAACCTCCTGATCCTTGGCCAGGTCGATTGGGAGCTGCATTCGCGAAAAGTGAGCCTGGAGAAGGACAAAGGCCTTGAAATGGGGCGAGTCATAGACGGCCTGCGACATCTTGACGGGGACACGGTCGTAGATGCGCCGGAGGAGTCGCTCCTCGTGCCTGCGAACCTGGATCGACTCAAACTCGGTGGCCGACGTCACAATCTCCAAGATGCCCTTGAGCTTCGTGCGACCGCTGAGAGACAGCAGGAACGTCTGCATGGTAATGTACGAGATGTTATAGTAGGCGCCAATCATGGCCGCGTTGCGGGGCGCCACCGAGCCGTCGTCTTCGTCAAAGTCGATGATCTTGGAATCGCCCAGTTCGCGCAGCGTCGTCTCCACGAGGTCCGACATGTAGTTGCTCAGACCCTCGTGCGTCGTGCTCGCGAGGCCGTAGTAGCTCGGGTTCGCCAACAACCGACGGTAAAAGTAGGTAAAGGTTGTCCAGTTGATGGCGTCGTCACCAGTCTCAATCATCTTGGTGCTGATCTCGGTGACAAAGGCATCGTGCAGATAGCTGTGGAGGTGTGACTCCACCGGAAGAGCCTCGGAGAGGAACTTCTTGTAGTAGTCACGCTTCACCTGCGGCAACATGAGCACGCCGCGGGTCCGGCCGTCCTTGGCAGGGCGCAACGACTTTCCGAACATCTGGAGCACCTCGCTAAGGGGATAGTCCACATATCGATGCTCGCGCCCATCAAAGTACTGAGTCCCCATGACGATGACGACGTGGGCAGTGCTCGTCAGCTCCCAGCAGACGTCTCGGGACGCCACCAGGACCTGGATGGCACCATTGTCGTAGAGGTGCTTGACGATGCGCTTGTCGCTCTGGCTCAGGGCCTCGTGGTAGTAGCCAATGCCGTGCGATAGCGCCTCGGCGAGGGCTTCTTCATGGATGCGGTCAAGCAAGGGCCGCAGCTGCTCCACCTCGGCGTGAAGGAAGCGATCCTCATCACCCTCGATGACGCAGGCGGCCATCAGGTCCCGCGTCGTGCTCCGAGTCTGCTTGCGATTCGGCACAAAAATCATGGCTGGCTTGTCCGGCGACATCTGAGTGATGGCCAGGTAGGCGGGCTTGGCCATGGAGAGCATGAGCGAGGGGAAGTGAGGGTTTGAGAAGGACTGGATGTGCAGTTCGAGCGGCACGGGCCGGACGTGGGGATCAAAGTTGTAGATTTCATGCTTCCTAGCATCGATCCATTCTCCAATGTCCCGCGCGTTGGCCAGGGAAACGCTGAGGGCGACGATCCTCATGGGAAGCTTAGTCTGAGTCCGGATGTAGTGCATGCGAGAGACGATAATCTCGTACACGTAGCCCATGTGGCCTCCGAGCATGTGGACGTCGTCGGCGATGAAGAGCTCAATCGTCTGCACGTTCTTCCGGCGCTTCCACTGTCTTGATAAGACGTCCCACTGCACCGGCGTCGCCAGGATCAGGTCGCCCTTCTCCAGGAGCTTGAGGTCGGTTGTCGTCTCGCCCGTCAGCTTGACAATCTCCTTGCCGCCATTCAGGGGGGCCAGGCGCTTCTGCCAGTCCTGGAGTCGAGAGTCGACCAGCTCCTGGAAGGGCGCGATGTAGACGGCCCGTCCGGCCTCAGCTTTCGACCAGTGGCGGAGCAGCGCAAACTCGGCGCAGACGGTCTTGCCGCTTCCCGTGGGAGCCCCGACAAAGACGTTCTGGTCGTTCTTGAAGAGGGAGTTGAAGGTTTGCGTTTGGATCCTGTTGAACTGCTTCCAGCCGGGGTATAGATCGACGTAGCTCCGCACCTGGAGGGCAGTCACGGGGAGCGGCTGCAGCTCGAGAAGCTCGGTATGAGGAGGGAACCTTTCGGGCAGAATTAGCTTGTGAAAGGGGACGGCTAATCTCGTCTCGCTGTGCATCCACCGGTCCGATATGACTGAGACAAAGTAGTTGGGCGGCATGGGGTCCGTGATTGGAACCGTGAACTCCACAATGTGTTCGTTGGACTCGGCTTGGGCGTATTCCTTGCGAAGCAGAAACGTGTCGCTGACGAGAATGTCTTCGCCATCGCAGTCCTCGACGAGGATCCAAAAGTTCTCGGCCACTCCGTGCACACTGTCGTCCCACTCGAAGTTGGGCGTGATGCTGAGCTCCATTCTGATCATGGACCTCGTCATGGGCTGAACCTGGGCCTGGACCTCGAGTCGCGGGAACTTGGCCACGAAGCCGCAAACCGAGCGGCCGGCCTTGGGCATGCCTAGGAGTTCACCCATGCGCGGGGGGTCGAGGTCAAAGTAGCTGCTCCAGGACACGCCGATTCTCTCGGCCTTTTGGACTATGTCAGGGGGGCAGCTGGGGAATTGACGCAGTGGCGACATGGTCGGCCACATTCGCTTCTCTGCCATCTTGCACAAGTCGAGCGCGGTTTTGGCGACCGACGCACAGCCCTTCTTGAGGCATATCTCAAAGACTGCCCGCAGAATTCGCCCGGCGCTTTGCGTCACATACACCATGTCCGCCATGAGCGCCAGGCCACTGAGCCGGAGTCGAGAAATGTAGGCCTGCAGAAGAACATTGATCTTGGCGTGGGACTCCTCGACGCTCTCCTTGACTGGAATCGGGACTGAGCCCAGCAGCTTCGCCAGCTCCAGCTTCTCGTCCTGCCGCACCGGTATGTACTTGAACTCGGCGCTGAGGGCAAAGACTCGGAAGAGCTCGATGGTGTTGATGGATGGCTGAATCAGGTTGTTGTATGTGCTCATGGAGCCGTGGGTGATGTAGTAGTGCGAGGCAATCCGGCCGAGCTCAGTCGACTGCAGCTTTCCAGCCTTTTCGTCGTACTTGATGAGGTTGGATTGCCTGAGGACCAGCGCAGCCGAGTGGATGAGGTCGACGCGCTTCTGCTCCAGTGCGTCGTCATGCTCGTACTCGGCGCCCACCTGGTACAGCCCAGGAGATCGGAGCATGCGAATGAAAAGGTATGTGTACCCCAGCCACTCGACTCCCTCGTCGCGGGTCCTGACGTTGCCGAGCACAATCTCGGCATTGAGGTTATCTACCAGCTTGCTGACAAACTGACTCTCAATGGGGAGTTGCTGGTTCAGGAGCGACAGGTAGTACTGGGTCTCGCTCTGGGTCGTAATGATGATGCCCTCGCCGTAGGTGTCGAATTGCGGTCGTCCAGCACGACCGAGCATCTGGAGGACGTCCTGGGGGCTCAGCTCCACCCAGCTACCCTTCTCTGGCGAATACACCTGCGTCCCCTTGATGACGACCGTGTGAGCTGGCAGATTCACGCCCCAGGCGAGGGTCGCCGTGCACACAAGCACTTGAATCGCGCCCCGGGCGAACAAGTCTTCGACGTCGGTCCTGTCGATTCGGTTCATACCGGCGTGGTGGATGCCGAACCCATACGGCAGAATGTCCTTGAGGTCCGCGTCCGTTGCCTGGCTCGATGCCTCGTTGAGTACCTCCCGGCTTCCTGCATCGTGTCGCAGAATCTGATTGATTGTATCCATCTCAAGAGCCTTGTCTCGGATGTACTTTGCCGTCTTTGCCGTTTCTTTCCGCGAGTGGACGAAGATGAGCATTTGGTTCCTGTTGGTTCCGACGTGCTCCATCACTTTGTTGTACGTCACATCGTTCATCGCCTTCAACTGCTTTATGGGTTTGCGGTCCGTCACGGCGACAAACTCCTGGCGGAGGGGGCACGGCCGGTACGAGCCATCAAAGTGGAACAGGCCCTTGTTGTTGTCGACTCGTAGGAAGCTCGCCACGTCGCCATAGTTGGGCAGCGTGGCAGACAAGCCAACAAGCCGCACAGGTTCGCGGGTCTGCTCAGTCTTGCGAATCGTCCGGCCGACGATGCTCTCGAGAACAGGTCCTCGATCATCATGAAGCAGGTGGATTTCGTCGATGATGACCAGACGCACGAGATTGGTATAGGATAAGTCGTTGGCCTTTCTGGTGATGACGTCCCATTTCTCAGGCGTGGTCACGATGATCTGAGTCTCGGCAATTTGCTGCTTGGTGAGCTGGCGATCGCCCGTGAGCTCCGACACCCGGACCCCGTAGGGCTCGAGACGCTTTCCAAAGTTCCCGACCTGCTCCTGGACCAGGGCCTTAAGGGGGGCGATGTAGACAATCTTGAAGGCATCGAGGTCAATGTCGCCCGTGTTCGGGTTGCGGTTCTTGCCCAGCTCTCGCAGAATAGTCAACATGGCGACGTTTGTTTTCCCACTGCCCGTGGGCGCGCAAATGAGCATGTTGCCGTCGTCCTCAAAGGCGCAAGGATAGCATTTGGACTGGATCTTGTTGAGCGACTTGGCCGTGCTAAAGGGGCCTCGAGCCCACTCAGGCATATCGGTGATGGGGATCAAGACGTCGTCTGGATCGTTGCGCTTCTTTGGAGGCGGGACATGAATCTCTTCGTAGCCCTTGAAGGTCCGTTTCGTGGAGCCATCGGGCAGTCTGACTTTGGGGTTCGTCATCAAGTGATTTCCCTGGTCGAAGACCAGATTGTCCAGGTTGATGACTTTCTTGGGCTGAAGGCCACCGACGAGGTAGCCTTCTGGCTGCTCAGGCTCCCGTTTCGCGGCCACAACGGACGCGGGCACATCGATGTCCATCTTGATGTCCATCTTTCGCTTTTTCCCGTCACCCACGGGATCTTCGCCTCGGAGCTCGTTGAGAATCCACTGAAGACCCCCGGACGCAACCTCCCGTTCGACGTTGGCGCGCTCTTCTGCGGTCTCGGCCCGGGCCAGCATCGTGAGCCAGTACACCTTTTCACGGTTTTCGACGAGCTTGTGGACCAGCTCGTGGTGTTCAAAGTCGAAGAGTTCCATGAGGTCGTTTTCGATTTCTCGAAGCGACTTCTCTTCGCCACCTGCCGTATCGGGCTCCCCAGACAGTATCCGCAAGGCGACTTTCGTCTTATCAGTCTGTTCGTGAGCATCGGGATACAGAGTCCCGATTTGCCGTTGCAGCCAGAAGGCGTCAATGTCCCGCGCAGGTACTGCGTGCTTTTCATTCTCTTTGCTTTTAGCTCCCGCGGCAGCGGAATTCATGGCCGTCTCGTCGCCCGGAGCTGGCCCATCAGTGTCGGCCGCATCTTTGTCCTCAGCTTCGTCTTCGTCGTCCGCATCGCTCTCGGACAGAATATCAGCCACTTCGTTGACAATAGCGTCGTCGTCGTCCTCCTCGTCAAAGGTCACGGCAACACCCTGGCGCTCGTCGATTTCGGCTTCGCCCTCGGCGTCATCCATGGTCGCATCTTCTTCATCCTGAGCATCGTAGTCTGTGATCTTCTTTCCCAGATTCACCAGCTCGTTGAATTCTTTTGGGCCGAGAGTCACGCCAAGGATATCGTCGATTTCCTTTTTCTTGTCGAGATCTTTCAAGTCATCGTCCTTGAGATATTCCAAGACTGCGTCGGCGGCGCTGCGAATCACCTCGTGGGGGACGTCCCCCAGACTGCTCGCCACCGAGGTGAGGATCAGGTTAAAGGTGGCTCGCGTCGCCGGGGTCCGAGGGCGGTACGTGATGCCCTCTATCAGGGCGTCATTGGCACCGAGCAGTCCCGCCGCCGCCGCCTGGGAGGCTTCCGCTCTGCGCTTCCGCTGCTCGCGAAGCAGAATGTCCCCGCCGTCCTGAAGGCTTCCCCGTTCTACGCCGGGCAAGCCACTATGTTTCTTCTGCTTGAGGGCCGAGCCTCGCGCGACTTGACCGCCCATGTCCTTGATGCTCAGCCGCCCAGCAAGTGATTCGGGATCGCCCGTGGCCTCGTCGGTACGTCGCGTGACAAACCGACGGTCCGCCTGGAGGACCAGGTTGGACATGGCCGAGTACTTGTACTGGGAGACATCGCGTTGGGCGTCCGACATGGTGGATATATTTCTTTGACGTAGTCGGATGAATCGCGTGGGGAGAAGGCCGATGGTCTCGACGAAAGCTCGGGGAGCTCGGCCGTTAGGTCACCATGTGATGTGCCTGCCGAAAACAAGAGTCTCGTCTTGGCGCAGGAATATGGCTCGTGGGTAGCTTCGTCTGCGTGTGGCCGATGAGTTGGTTTCATCCGCCACCCGTGATGCGTGTTTGAAGATGGGAAACCAGAGGCTATTCGCTATTTGGAGCAGCGCAACAAATTTCGGAGTCCCTGTTCGCGCTAGTCTGTGTTTGGCCAGCTTGCCCAGGGGCGCTGCGCCACAGTGCACCAGCCACGATAATTTGTACCCGTGCGGCAAGACAAAACGCCACCTTGGGCACCTCACCGGGGAATCTGCTCTTCCAGAGAATGAGGCGACATCATGACAGCTCCGGCTGAACTCATACCTCAACTCCAATCCGGTCTGGAGCCGTACGTCAAACCCCGGGAGCAAGTCAACTACATCAGGCGCATCTTGGCCCTGCACCTGGGATCATGCACCGGAGACGAGGCAGCCGTGCAGCCACTATCGGTGGTGGACAGCACTCGCGATGTTGACGCCAACGCCGAGGAGCTGAGAGGTGTCCAGAAAGAGTACGCTGTCGCCCTGCAGGCCAATGTTGTCGCTCGGCGCCAGTTCGAGGCAGTGCAAGCGGGGAGTTTGGACATCCATCCGCCGCAAACGACGCCGTCGAGCGCATCTCAATTCCTGGACGGGCATCTCGCACTACTTAGACTGCGGCAGAAGCGAGAGTGCCTCTTGGCCATTCAACGCTCCCTAGACCGTCTGAACGAGAAGCCCGCCTCCCGCCAAAGCCTCTTGGACACCGCCAGCGTGTTTCGGGGTGCGACAGCTTTGCCAAGCGTACCCAAAGCTGTGGTCAACAGCTTCGTGGCCGAGAGGAGCACTGCTCAACCCGACCTCGAAAGTCGAGTCCATCAGCTGGAGAAGGCTGTGTTGCGCGCCAAGCTACAGTTTAAACAAGAGGAAAGACTACTCGCCGAGACCAAGGCCAGATGCAAGAGCAGATCCGAAGTCGTCAGCAACGGCGCCAAGCTCGAGGCTCTCAGCACGACGCGAAATGAGCTAATCAGTTGGGTTGAGGCCGAGTTGAGCAAGGCTTCCGCAGAAGAAGCCGAGGAAAGCGCAGACTCCTTGCCACTTGGCCGGGATTGCCAGCCCGGGGACGGCCAAGCAGCTGTGACAGCGCAACTTGGCCAAATCAGCCAAAAGTATGCGAGCTACGTAGCCGCCAGAAAAGATGTTCTGGCGCTGGTGTCTCGACAGCAGCAGCCGTCGATATCACCACCAGGCCAGCAAGCGACTCCCTTGGAGCATGTCGACAATGCCGACTCAAAGCCGGCCGACCATTTCCTTATACCCTATGTCGAGGCGCTACTTTCCATTTCCAGCCATCAAAAAACCATGATATCTCACAAATCACACGCCAGCACGGTGCTCAAGAAACAAGTCGATGAGTCTCGCCAGGCACTTGACCGTCTCGCCGAGGAAAGCCAACTGCTTCCGTCCTACCCCCTGAAGAACTCGCAGCGGTGGAGATCCGGCATGGCCAAGTCGTCCAATCGCTCCGAGGGCATATCATCCCACATCAGACCGTGGGTGATGGCGGCCGATTCGGCCAAGATTGCCACGCTTGAAGCAGTTGCAGAAACGATCGAAGGCGGTGAGGTCGCGCTGGAAAATTGCATAAAGTCCCTCCAGATCATTGACCGGCTTCTGGGGCAAGGCGCGGACCAGGAAACAGGCGATGCGGATCCCGCCCAGCCATCCGACAAGGTAGGGCCGAGCAGCGGAGGGGCCAGTGTCGGAAAGCAGTCCAACAACAAGATTGGGCCGAGGCAGCAAAAAGGCGACCCTTGGTCACGATTGCACGGGAACCTCGGTTTGATTGGCCACGACGAATCAGACTGATGTGCGTTCAGTCGCAGTTATGAGTGCGATGAAGCTGCCATCAAGCCCACTTTCTGAAAATACGCCAAGTGATGTTGAGCTCGCGGTTTGATAGATGGGCCATCTATTTTCCAGCCATGGCAGCCGAGATCCTCATGGCTAAATCCAAGACTGAAAGATGCTCATCGGCGCCGTCCACCAGTCTCTTGTCGACCTCGGAGAAGATGAGGACAATCTTGTTCTTTTGGATGTCGGGGATACTTTCGTCGGTTGTTAAAGTTTGATATAGCTGCAAAAGACGGTTAACCAGCCGTGGTTACGTGAGAGATGTGGAGTGTCCAGATTTTTGCCCTCACCTGAGTGACCACCTGAGTTGCGCTCCAGCCATCCGCGACCATGTCCTCGACCAGCTTGGCAACAGCTTGGTACGTCTCACCGGCGCCGCGCGGGCGCATGGCCTTGACGAGGTTGTCGATTGTCTGCTGGGGTATTGTGCCTGCAATATCCTCGACGACCTTGACCGTCACCGGCTTCTTGTCGACATCCATGTGCTCGTCGCCATTGCCGTCCCTGGGTGAGGCCTCGGCACCAACGAGTCGGGCCGCGCTCTGCAGAAACGTGATGGCTTTGCGAAGATCGCCTTCGCTGTTCTTGATGAGCGCATCGACTGCCCCGTCCTCCAGCAGGACACCCTCCGCCTTGGCAATATCCTCCAGCCTTCTCATGGTATTGCCCTGGTCCAAGCTCTTGAAGCGGAACTTGCTGCATCGGCTGGCAAGCGGGTCAATGATGCGAGTGACGTAGTTGCAGATGAGGCAGAAGCGGGTGATTTTGCTGTACGTCTCCATTGTGCGGCGCAGGGCGCTCTGGGCGTCTTGAGTCATCGAGTCGGCTTCGTCGAGGATGATAATCTTGAAGGGGGGGCAGGGATATTTGCTTTGGGACGAGGGTGGCGGGTTGGTCAGCTGCATGCGAGCAAAGTCCTTGACCTTTTCACGGACAATGGAGATGCCGCGCTCGTCGGACGCGTTGAGCTCGAGGACGCGAGCCTTGATCATCTCGGGTCCGTAGAGGTCCTTGGCGAGGGCAAGGATGGTGGACGTCTTGCCGGTGCCGGGAGGGCCGTAGAAGAGCATGTGCGGCAGCTGCCAAGACGCGTCAGTGCTCTGCCGCCGCAGCGTATAGGAAGTGAAGTGCCTGGGGCAGACGTACGTTGGAAGCTTGCAGTGTCCTCTGCAGGACCGTGATGGTATGGTCCTGGGCCGTGACGTCGTCGAGGGTCCTGGGGCGGCTGTGAGCGCAACCAACGGTGAGCGGACGACACGGGGCGACAGAGGCGGAAGCACAGGCAGTAGACGCACTATTTCTCTACCCATGGCTGGTTCCTGGCATCGGCCTGGCGTTGGCTCTTTTGATCTGGGGTGCCGTTGGAGGCGGCCGCCGCCTTGCGGGCTTTAAGGTCGAAGAAGCTGGCCATTTTTCTCGACTCAGGTGCACCACGGTGACGCCGGCGGGGGCAATGGCTGGTGGCGGTGGACGGTTAGATAATAAGAAAAGACAGATAGAACGAATGGTAGCCGTCGAGTGAGGGATCGCGACGGCGCGGAGCGTTCAGTTCAGTGGTTTTGGTGCGACAGACAGACCACTGACGCGGGGGGATGTGACTGTAATTTTATATATGTTCCGAAAGTAGCCTAGTGCGCCCGCTGACGCGGGGCATGACTTTCATAGCTTCATTTTGCTTCATTTTTCTCTACCTATTGCAACTCAACTCAACTAATCTTCGGCCGTCAGAAGCGCCTGTCCAACCGCGAGGAAAACCCGGCCCCAGCGCCGTTTCTCCGCCCCAGACACGCCCTCGGGAATTGGCACCGTGAAACTGGCCTCGGGCTTTCCGACCTCGGGGGCAGGTATAGTAACCGGGCCGCAAATAACGGCGGCAGAAGCAGGAGGAGACGAAGTAGGAGACGAAGTAGAGACTATACGAGCCGTGTTCCCCTTCGAAGCCCGGGGGGTCAGAACCTTAATACAGGACTTTTTCGGAGACTTTCTCTTAGCCTCCAGACCATACTCTCTCTTGGTTGTAGGCGTCTTTCTAGCCTCCACTAGGATTTTGTTGCTTTCATCTATATTTATATTAGTATTCGTACACTGTTCAGCCTATAAGGAAGGAGAAACTTACGGCAGGTACAACGCATACCTCTGGAGTTATAGTGGCAATTGCCACAAACTCCCTTTGCAAGCCCTTCATGGTGGTAGCAGCCAGAAAACGGGCCCAATCCCCCGACGCAGCTGTCGCAGGCCTGGGCAGCCTGTCTCCCCGTGAGCTGGATCATTACGGCTTCGAAATTAAGGGAACGATTAAGCTTAAGCTCCTTCGCGACACCGCTTTTGTCCTTTGCCATTTGCAGCGGACGTACCTCCTATTTTGGAGTTAGCATATCTCCTAAATATAGGGGAATAAGGCTGCGAACCGGCAGAGCTTCCATCCGCTCTATATTCTTGGTCCTCCTGCCGTGGTATACGGCCATGAGCCCGGCCATGTTTATGTTCTTGATGGTAGGCATATCTGGCATTTCGCCCGTTTACTCGCTCGCGGGAGGGATTGTTAAGACTGGGATGCAGGCGAGGCCGGGCTGGGCGAGGGCGGGGGCTCATGGAGAACAGAAATCTCTAGTGGAACAAAAGGGTAAAAGTCCCCTTGATTTTGAGCTGCGAGTGCACGAAGTACGAAACAGCTCAGCCGACCAGGCTGCAGGGCGAGGCTGAGGAGCTGCAGGGGTGATATTACGTGAGCGAGTAACACGGGTACACTATCATCCGACGAGTTACGAGTTACTTCGTACTTCGTATAGTGGCTGCCTCTGCCGCGCAGTCACAACGAATTATAATAATGCACGTTGCGGAGCGCCATTCCGTCGAAAGCTGGAGACGGGTAGATACCTGTGATGACAGGAGCAATAGTGGTTTGCTGGTGCACGAACAGAACGAAAGGGGACTTATTAAAGGGTGAAAACTCCCGGGCTACGGACTAACTAATGGTCCGCTGCACAATGAACGTCACGGTGCGATCTTGCACGCGGCCAAGGAGCCCTCCAACAAATGTTTGCCTCCTCTGAGTCACGCCTTGTGGGCTTGCAGATACAGCCTGCCTCTGCCTCTGTACAAGCGCTCGGGCAGGCACTGGTGATGCACCCCGAGCAAGTAGACGGTGCCTGCATGCCCTGTAGTAGTTGCCTGGCCTGTAAATACAGGGCGAACCTACCGCGTCGTACGGGCATTCACCTGTGGCTTCTACCTACCTAGCGCTTGGCAGTTGGCAGGTACAGCGGGTGTATATGGGGCCATACGGCGTACCTCCCTCCACCCGCCGTCTGGTGCACCCAACCTGCTCGACCGAGCAACCATCCAACAAAAGGCGCTTTCGATCATCAGCAGCAGCCAAACCGCCGCCACAGAGTCCCGACAGCTACCAGTCAGAGCAAATCCTTCTTCACCCTTCCTCTCCAGCAACACTCCCACCGTTCCCCATGGTCGGCTCGTCCCGCGACGACCTCGCCTCGCGATTCCCAGCCAGCCTACAGTAACCTGGAGCGCCATGGATCAGTCCATCATCCGCATCTCCAAGGTTCGTCAAGTGCCCCGCATTCCTCCCTCATCCTCGGCGGGGTTGCAAGGCTGAGACGCGGCTTCACTCTCAGGAGCTCAGCGACATTCAAAAGGGCACAGATCTTGGTGAGTCTCCGTCCCTTGGCTGCGGCCACGTTCGCCTTCGACGTCTGACGGCTCTTGGCAGCCATTGCCGTGGCGTGCCGCGATATCGACGTTCGCAACGTCAGGGCCCTGATCATCGGCCCCCACGAGACGCCATACGAGTTTGGCTTCTTTGAGGTGCGGCACAGCCCTCCCCTCGGCTCGCTCCTTGTGCCAACGCTGAATTTTACATCAGTTTGCCGTCCGCTTCAATAAGGGTGAGCACGACCAGGGTCACCATCCCTGCTCGCGGCCACGCCTCTGACGTGCCGCAGACTACCCTTCCAAGGCGCCCTGCGTGCAGTGCATCACGACCAACGGGGGCCTATGTCGGTTCAACCCCAACATCTACTCAAACGGCAAAATATGCCTGTAAGTCCACGTCGTCGGTGAGCCCCGAGATCCCATGCTAACCCTTTGTGCAGCTCGATTCTTGGGTAAGGCCCCTTCGAGGTTCCCCCCCCGCCTGCCCCGTCTAACTGCTCGGTAGGACATGGCGAGGAGAAAGGGGTGAGGAATGGTCCTCGGCCCAGGGCCTGGAGTCCATTCTCCTCTCGATTCAAAGCCTGCTGTCGTCCAACCCGTACGAGAATGAGCCCGGCTTCGAGGATGCCAACGAAGAGTCGGACAAGAGGTTGCAAAAGGCATACGTCCAAAAGGTACGAGCATCCGTCGAGTATGTATGTCCCACGCGTTTCGCTGACAGGTTCCAGATCCGCCACGAGGCGCTGCGCATCTCCGTCATCCAGCGCCTCGAGGGCTACCTGGGCCTGAGCCCGGACGGGTCTAGCCTGAAAAAGGACGACGAAATGGATGAGCCGGATGATAGCGATGTCCCGTTTCACCCCTTCAAGGACCTGATCAAACAACGATTCCTCTGGTACTACCAGTCGTACCTGTCCGCCATCGAAAAGAGCAAGTCGGAGGTGCAGGCGCAACAGCCGTTTGTCCGAATGCCTTTCGAGGCACCCAACAACAATACGATGGACGGCCGATTCAACTATCCAGAGCTCGAGCGTAGACTGAGGAACATCAAGGCGGCCCTCGACGCAGAGACGAAGCAGTGGACCGACGAGGGCCTCGCCGCCATAGCAAAGGAGTCGACTGTGAGTGTCAACCTGCAGCACCAGTTCGACCAGGTCTCGGCCTCCCTGAAGCGAGGCGACATGCCGCACGTGGTGAATCTCGAGGACGGCAACCCCTTTGTTTGGATCTTGACATATTTTGGACGGCCGATGACAAACCTCGACGGGGGACTCTTCCGGATCAGGATGAGCTTCAGCCCTCGGTTCCCCGACGAGCAGCCACGGGTGAGGTTCGAGACCAAGGTCTTTCACCAGCACGTCGCGGAAGACGGCACCGCGTGCTACACGCCCAACCCACTCAAGAGGGAGGACATCAAGTCCCACATTGACGCGGTCATAGCGACGCTCGAAGATGACGACCCGGCGTACGACCCGAGAAAGATTGTGAACCCAGAGGCCACGCGCATGTACTGGGGCGGGGGCCAAGCCGACAAAAAATTGTACAACCGGCGTCTGCGCCGGTCGGTGCAGGAGAGCATGGAGTGAGTGGTTTTCCCGGGGTGGTCACTCGACGGGTTGCTAACACGGCGTAGGGACATGGCGGAGTAGACTGGCGCCCTTGGGGCTTGTCTTGACTTGATTGCCCGGTGCTCGTCGAGGCGAGTGAGCAGAACACCTACCTTGCAGCAGTATTTCGTAGAGGCGACGCTTGTTGCGCATATGGCGGGACACGTCTGGAGGCAGGGTTGGAGGGGCCGGGCGAGGCTATAATTATCGCGACGGGAGTACGAAGTAGATGCCACGAATACCAGACTTATTGGCTGATGACCCTCTTCGATTGTGCAAGAGTGCCCGCGCTCCCCTGGCTTTGTGTGGGATGTTGGCGCTGCAGGCCCCGCCGCCAGTCGGCAACCAACCACAGCCATGTTTTGTGGTGCAATGCCACTGAATACCTTATATTACATAATAGCGCTGGTGATCCTCAACAGGTCCACTCCTTGGTGCGAGTCGATCCCATTGGCCGTGTGGCGCAATGGCACCGCGTCTGACTACGAATCAGAAGATTGCAGGTTCGACCCCTGCCTCGGTCAACTTTTTAGATGTGATTCGAGTGGTTTCGGTCTCGACAGAGATATTTTTGGGTCGTCTTTTTTACCCGCTGAGCCGAATCAGAAGGAAGTTGATTGGTTATGTACGTAGGCGAGCATTGAAGTTATGCAAGTCGATCGCATTGGATGATAGATACTCTATCAGCCCAATTCTACACGTTGGTAGGCTTCATTCGATGTCCTCAAACCTCGTTACAAGGTTGACCAGAAATCCATCCAGTGATATTGGAACGTGCACGTTCGTCGTCTCCAATAGGGACTGGCTCTAGCAAGGCGGCTGTCAAGGCCTCTTGACAGTAACAAGCCCGTGATCCTGGTTAGTCGGATAGCGTTAACGCATTCATCCGTCAAGCCGCCGACCTCGTCTCTAAAGGTGGTCCAAAAGACGTGTTGCAAGTTGTTATGGTCACTATACCGAACCCAGCCGTTCTGAAGGTCCAGCTTCCCAGTCAGGCTCTGCAAAGAGTGGAGATTAACACCGAAGGGACCTATCTCGGCCTTAGCCCAATCAACGACTCCAACTAGGTGATAAGTTGTCTCATCGATAATAATGTTAAAGGCATTAAAGTCTTTATGAAGAAGCACTAGGGGAAGTGAGAATATAGCGTCTATTGAATCGATGTACTTCCGGATAAAGGGTTGTAATCGATCCGGAAGGGCTGTGAGCAGCAGCTCCCTTTCAAATTTGCCTCGGACCTTTGCATAGTAGGCTTGATCAGCTGGTTGCGGCATTTTCCACGCAAGGGCAAAGAATCTGCGGTCGGGGGTGTTAGAAAGGTAAAGAAAGATGTTACTCGGTTGGCTTCGTATCTTGCCGTGCCACGTCTGTCATGAGTCCTCGGCGTCGGGCGAAGTTCTCTAGTGAATTATCGAGATAGTCGTGCGCTAGAATGAAGTCTAGATAGGTCACACCCTTAATTCGGCTCACAATATATGCGTAAAGAGGTTCCTCGTCTTCCCGTTCGTCACCTATTTAGCCCTCGAACGAGACGGTCGGAGCTAAAGATCCGTATACCTGTCTCGCTAGAGACGCGATCTTGGTGTCGAGCTGCAAGGACCTCGGTCGGAACTAGACAACGTATTCAAGAGCTGGCCCGTAGTAAACGGAGTAGCTGCAGCTGCCTTGTATGACGACGGGGGTGGCATGACCATCAATAAGCTCCTCTGCACGCATGTTGCAATCTGGACGAGTGGCGGACGTTTGCGCAAAGAATTTGGGGATTTCAGCCTCAAAGTACAGTGTATATGTCATGACTGTAAGCAGACGATAAATTTGAGGAAGAAATTGGAGGAAGAATGTGTGATCATGATCATCATAAAGGGGTACAAAACTAACAAAATAATGCTTCTGACTGATCGACCTTTTGCCTCCAACCAACGAGGTGTATGCACAGCTGTCCTCCCATTCTCAAGGTCACAAGCCGTACCCTGGATGCCGACCATCGGGACTTGTTTTGGAGATGTCGAACCAAGCTCCTTTGTTTTATGGAAGATTCCATCCCGGCTTTTGTTTCGTGGTGGTGGGCTTGGCGCGTACGCCGCAGCCCGTTAGCGGAGTGTGCAGCCGTTGGCGGAGTGGCCCCAGTCGCAGATGAGGCAACGCCAGACGTGCATCATTCGTATCCTCTCGATGAAGTTGAACGTGTGTCTGCTGCATTGCTGAGAGACACACAGCACTCGCGCGACTCATCATGGAGAGTGTCGGGGGGACGAATGTCTTACCAGTTCCACGCTCTAAAGTCGGAGCGTGAAGTCGTGGGCAGGCCAGGAGCTCACACAACATGAAGAGATTTGCACCTGTCCGACGTCTTTGGCGAGGCACAGGATGAGGGCGGCGGCGGCCCGGAGCAAGCAGCTACATGTACCAAGATCATGAACTTCTGATTGATAACTGCAGTCACTTATATACCACCAGATCGGCCGATGTAGCCATGTCTTGTGGGGTCGTCGTCGAAAATATGAGGGCAAAAAGCCGATTGCGGAGGGTATCGAGGGGTTCGCATGCTATTTTGGTGATTTGAATGTCTAGAGGCTGCGGCGTAGTTGGAGGAGTCTTGGGGTCGTATAACATGGAAATAAAGGCGGAAGATATATTTGCCGAATAAAGGTAGATGGATTCGTCGTCCTTGGTCGTATAGAGAACCTTGGGCTATATGGATAGATCTGTTAACCATGTGGTAAAGAGTGCGGAGTGGAATCATAGGACGATATACCTTGACGCCAGACGCCAGCTTCCTATTTTCCTCTCCTATTGACCACCATTGTGCTTCGGCAATGGCGATTAAAAGCGCTACCACATAAGGCTCATTTAGTTGTCCATCGGTCCAAACATGTTTCAACCTGAGTCTCGCTATGGCCAAGCTTGACTGGTGACTTCGGCGACCAACACATTGTTGAGCGATTCTCCTCATTCGTGAGGAAGCCAGTCGTCTCCAGTCGATGTGTGCAGCGACGGGAGGACGAGGGCCGGAACCGTCTCCGTACTCTGTTCCTATGGAGAAATATTGGCAAGGAAGCAAAACTCTGCGATAGCCCCCGACGATGAAGTAAAGATCGTCGCTATGAGGAGTGTTAGGCAAAGATACAAGGGTCTTGAGTCGATTTCTGCTCACTTTTGCCTTAGTGGACTGTTGATGGATGAACATAGTATAGCCTTCATGGCCCATTCCCGACTAGGAGTCAAGCAGTCTTTGAAGTTTCCTGCAAAACGGCTCTGGGTACGCTCGCCGTCAGGGTTGTCGAGCTCCATGACCACGGGCGGTGCAGGAAAAGGGCCGAAAAAGCTGCAATGTAGTAGCTCGAGCTGAAGCCGAGTCCAAACCAGAGGTTCGACAATGATTCGTGATCTGGGGTACCGGCCAGCTCTTTGGTGGATGGACAGAGCATCGACGCCGTCGGCGGCGCGTGTCATGGATTGGGAGTGGGGTCGCTCAGAGGGCGGCGGCGTCTCCATTGCGAAAGCAGGCCGCGCGAAGCTGGTCACGACGATGGCATGGAAGGACAAGGAAAGGAAGGTCATGTTTTTATGCATGATGCCGCCAGGCAAACAGAGCAGTACACTGGTACGTACGAATACCCGTGGCGATTCTTCCGTTGCTGACTCATCGGTCTCAAGCTACTCGCCCTGCAACTTCAGGGCCTGATCCACAACGCCTCGACTGAGTCGAGGCGGACGCACGAAGAGACATGGCCCATATATTTTTTGCGGGTCGGGTCCTCTTGTACCGTCGCATACCCTTGTTGGCGAATTTCTCCTTACCGCTTTCGCGCCCCGCGTGTTTTTTGCATTCGTCATTTAGCGGCAGCAGCAGCAGCGGCGGCAGCAGCAGCAGCGGCGGCAGCAGCAGCAGCAGTAGCAGCAGCAGCGGCGGCAGCAGGCGTGTTTCTTGCACTCGTCATTTAGCGGCAGCAGCAGCGGCGGCAGCAGCGCGAAGACGTATGTAAAAAGTGCACGTACTGCATTCGCTGGCCGCCTCGACTCATTCGAGGCGGCCAGCGGCAGAAAAATGCGTTTTGCTTAGCGACTTTCCCTAATGTAGGCATTTACGCGACTATGCACGACCCTTGCTAGCTCGGTACATTAAGAGCAGGGGTAGACATGCAAATACCTATGGAAGGAGGAGCCACAATTCTTTCATTTACACTAAAGACATGTGCTAATCGGGGTTCTGATACCCTTCTATCATATGTGCATGTCCGCCTCGACTGAGTCGAGGCGTTGTGGATCAGGCCCTCAATAAGTCTTTAGGGTGCCCCACCTGCCTCTGCTTTCTCCAGTCGTCGTCGAACCTCTTCCATCAAACTGAACTGATGGGGGGGGGGGACACGTACCGCACCGACGACCCAACTGCGTCTCGTTCCACTGCTTGCCTGGGCAGGCGGTGGCTGTATTCTTCACAGCGTTTCCGACCGTAAATGTTGCCAACAATAAAAGAGACTATTGTGGCCATTTGTCGACGATTGCCAGATACGAGATACGCCCACGACACGGACAACAAAGACGGACTGCACGACGCCCATCGCCGGGCGTCTTTCGGCCTACGACTACGAATACGAAGTATGTATTCCATATTTCTGCAGACGCCCACCCAATGCTGCAGTATATACGACGTACGCAGGGATCGGGTCCTCTCCCGTCGCTTGAACCAAAAGGACTCCAGGCAACAGCACCACTCCCGGAAGTCTGCAGCGCTCATGCAGCTTCAAGTTAAAGCCAACATGTGGATTGACTGTTGTGCAGGGATCCATATGTGTCGACGTTGGCTGGCCTGGCTGCAGGACCTATGACTCCTCGCTCCTTCCTGTCGCCTCCCAGGCACGTGTCGTGTGCCTGCCTTGTCGACAAAGCCGGGGGGGAGTGCTGGCGAGCCCTCCCCGGGCTGCCTCTGAAAAATCTGGCTTCTTCTTCATCCCTCACTCCAGTCATCAACCTGGTCATTGAATCCCAACACAAGCAAGCCTACACAACTGAATCCCCACCACTCCAGTCATCAATCTGGTCATTGAATCCCAACGCAAGCAAGCCGACACAACTGAATCCCCACCGAAGCCATGTCGTCGCAGAATACCTACTTCAAAACGATTAGGGACGAGTCGACTCTTGCCCAGGCGTCCCAGGGAAGGCCTAACCTCGCAACCCTCCTACAGTCGTCTGACTGGAAAAGCGCCGTCAGCAAATGGGGGCGAAGAGAGTTGATTGCGCACCGCGTTGTTTGCGGTCGGTCTGTTCCATTTCTACCCTTTTTGAAGAAATTCCAAAACTCCAGCGTCATCGCCCCCAACGACTGCATTACCAGACTCATCAATGGCCCGGGCCGCCTCGACCATCTGGTGCACAGCGCGGAAGCTCAGCTCGTACAGCGCTTCCAACCAGAAAGCCTAGGCTACGTCTGGGCGGCTATGCGGCCGTTCATGGAAATCTCTGCCCCGACAACTGCGACAACTGGCCGACCGTCTCGGGAGTGCAAAAAACCAGAACGCTATGAAGGTGGCGTGGCATCCAACCCGGCCGACCTCGGAAGCTCGCCTGATTCTGGGCCTGAAACCTCGTCCTCTGACTCGAGCTTCTCTACCGTTGGTTACACAGAGAAGTCTGCAGAATCACCCCTTGAAGACGATACCATCCAGCTAGCGAGCGCCTTTCTTCGCTGCGTGCTTAACCATGCCCAAGCAATAAACAAGCAAGGCCCTTTCGTTGAGTTTCGCAGCCGGCGTATTGCACGCTCGTATGGTCTAGGATTGCAACAGATCAACGCCGCCGACGATGGCGGCATACAAATCCACAACCCCACAGAGGGGGAGCCCCTCCAAGTTGCGCTGCTGGAGGGCAAAAGGACATTTACAAAAATCACCGAAGGGGAACCGGATGTCCCCGACGGGCTCCTGGCGCAGATGGTCGGAGAAACTTTAGCTCTGGAGCGATTTGCCAAAGAGCCGAAAAACGAGGCTCCTCGCCGCACCAAGTAAGTCAGCCAGGGTTTTTGCCTCCAAGTACACCTAGCTTATATATATCCCAGCTTCGTCAGATTCTCGCCGCCACCTCCTACCTGATGTTCTTTCATTTTCATATCCCAGCGGATTACCGATCTTCCTATAGTACTTTCGACCACGACTATTCTGACCAGGCGGAGTTGGAAGGCGTCTTGAAGGTTAGCTCTACGAGATGGTTTGATACGAGGCGGGAAGACCATCGGGGTATCATCGTGTCTCATATCCTGGCGCTCATTCGCTGGGCTGACGAGGGGCTGCTGAACGAGGGGCTTGCATAGAATGGCGTTGACAAGGAAGTCAAACAACGCATATCTATTCCTAGGTGGCCATTCAACATGGCTGTGGGACCTTGGGATGGGCGGAGGAAAGGGTGGTTAGATACAGGGGACATTCAACATGGCCTTGACTATCAATTCGACTGTCTACATTTCCAGATGCAGGTACGCTACTGACCATCGGAGGGTGTGGCGGTGCGTTCCAAGAAGCGAACAATGAGGCTCTCCGTCTCCTCGCGAGCCGCCTTGAGCTGCTCGGCAGTCTTGCGCTTCCTCATGATTGGACTGTCCAGTTCGAAGGGCATGATATTATCCTGGAGCCAGTACACGTCGGCAATCTCCTCAAAGCGTGGGATGGTGTGAGGTCTCGCCGCGCCGGCCGGGACGAGCTCTTGGTCCCAGGCCTTTGCCAAATCCCATTGGACCTCGGAGCGGTCCGCGACGACCGGGATGGGGTTTGGAAAGCCGGCGAGCACGGCCTCTCGAAGGTCGAGCATGGGCGCGCTTTCGAATGGCCCTGGAAGCCGACCGCCCGGTATGTTTGCAAAAGAAAATGCCATGAATTCGTCTGCGACGGTAGCGACACATGAGAAGTCGAAATCCAGGAGCGCCGTTTAAGGGATTTGACAAAGTCAAGACGTTGGTCGTAGTGTTCATGATTCATGGTTACGAAAGTTGAACCAAGAGATGGATATCCCTTGACAGCGTGATTTGAGAGTCAGAAACATGGGAATGGTAGAGAGAGAGAACTGGAAATCCAATCGGCTTTATTCAGCCCAAGTGCCTGTCTCGTGACATGAAGGATTCGTTCGATAAACGCCTGGGTGGCCCGAAGGGGTAATAGCGAAAGCTTTCTGTAGTATTCGGATGGCAGAGATGGCCTGCAATGACTTTTTGATCAACGGGAAGCCGAACCAACACAGGTTGTCATCATCTCCAGTCGCTGTTTCGTTAGACTTGGCCAATGCCATTGGATCAAACTCCCTCCACAATGCCCTGCAGTCATGGCCGCAGCTACCTAGGTTGTCGTGCTTGCCTCCAGACGACCAACGTGCTGACGATAAGCTCTCGCACTCGGCGCTCATTGGCTGAACCGTCACAAGGTTGCCTATCGCAACCCTATATGTGGTTTAACCAACACGCATAAAGACGAGGACCTTTGGTGGCAGGAAGCCGAACTAATAAGCGTAAATTCTAACGAATGCAAAGTAGACGTCCGATTTGCCAATTAGCCGGAATTGGGCATTTCGGAACAATGGCGCGTGGAAAAAAAAAGTTCCGTCGACGTCAAAGAAAGCAACTATGTACGAAGTACTTCGTACTACTATCCGGGCTGTGGGTGGGGCGGGAAAAAAGTTTGACCGAGGCAGGGGTCGAACCTGCAATCTCCTGGTTCGTAGCCAGACGCGGTGCCATTGCGCCACACGGCCGATGGAATCGAATCCTCGGCTCGCACCAAAGGGTGGATCCGTTGAAACAAAGTCTTGTTATTTTGCGATAAACGGTATAGGGTGCCAATTGCCTGTTGTTGTGAGCCCCCACAACAGCCACCCACCACCGTTTTTTTTTTCTTCCCTGTTCAATCCAGATCTCAACATCTTCTCAATATGTACGCGAGCACGACCAACTCGAACCCTAGCGCTCCGGCACCATTCAAACCGGTGTCATTAGAGAGCTCTCACTCGGCGGACTTAGTCGCTCTATTTTAACCCGCCTTCCTCGTCAATACTAATGCCATCCGCCTTGGGAGGACATCTTTTCACTTTTTCTGTCCTTAGGCTTATCCGGTCGCAATTCTTCTTTCTTTTCCTACTTCTTCAACGCATCCTCACACTCTCAATCATGCCTGTCGATGCTTCTTTCCTCGAGCTCTCTCTCACCTCCCTAAAGCCCGAGGATTTTTCGA
Source organism: Ophiocordyceps sinensis (assembly GCA_012934285.1). NCBI lineage: Eukaryota > Fungi > Ascomycota > Sordariomycetes > Hypocreales > Ophiocordycipitaceae > Ophiocordyceps > Ophiocordyceps sinensis. The sequence goes on from JAAVMX010000003.1 coordinate 14,555,051, forward strand.
CAAGCGTCCTTTTGTCATGGAATCACCGCACGACCATCTTCCACACCTCTCTCGCGGCATGCCTCGAAGCACGTATCTACTTTACCAACCCGGTCGCAGAACGTTTCACCAATGTTCTTCCCGAGCTCGATGCACACTCACCTTGCTCGATACTTTGAGAGTCACATCGGAAGCTTCACACCATTTCTCGAAGCGCGGAGCAGCGATCCAGGTATCGATCCTCCCTACTTATTATTATGTTCGGCATATGGACTGCCCCTCCTGCCAGTGATGGATCGCATCGCTGCTTTGGAGTGGACCATGGAGCATCGATTTTCTATCATCGACAAACGCTTCGTCAACCACGAAAGGGTGATGGCCGATCGTTTCAAACAGGTCGACAAACGTCTCAATGCCGTCGACAAACGGTTTGATGACGTCGACAAACGTTTTGATGACGTCGACAAACGTTTTGATGACGTCCTCGCCGAGGTGGCTTGCTTCGATGGGGCGGTGCGTATATACTCTACCAACGCACAGGTCCGCGAGTTCAACCGAGATCATATGGAATGCCTTCACTCGCCGTGTATGCAGGGCCGAACATCGGGCCAACCTGCTCCTGGTAGTCATGGGCCTGCGGAGAGTACGCCGCCATCAAACGACAAACCTTCAGAGGCGCACCCGAGCCCCGATCCCGACCCTACTCCCGAGCCTGGTATCGTCAATGAAACCGACCCTTTCCTCCAAGTGACACTAGTTGGTGCAATTATCTTGGAAGCCTGGGACGCGCTTCCCTACACGCACAATCTGGAGCAAATGTGCCATCAGCGCCAAACTTGGAGTCCGGCTCAGGCGGGTGGACTCTATGCGTATCATGGGACCACTCAGTCGAAGCCGAGGTCTATGCTACACTCTGGCAAGTGAGAAGAGTGGGAAGGTCCTTGGAAGCCTTCTATGGCAAGGCCGCCCTTGATATCGAGGCCTTGGATCAAGTTCCCAACGTCTCCTTGAGAGAGGTTAGGCTCTAGTGTGAGCTTAACACGTCGCACTTCATAGAGAAGCTGGACCAAAATATCATGGGACCACTTAGTCGAAGCCGAGGTCTATGCTACACTCTGGCAAGTGAGAAGAGTGGGAAGGTCCTTGGAAGCCTTCTATGGCAAGGCCGCCCTTGATATCGAGGCCTTGGATCAAGTTCCCAACGTCTCCTTAAGAGAGGTAAGACTCTAGTGTGAGCTTAACACGTCGCAATTTCTGGAGAAGCTAGACCAAGCTCGCTCATGACGCCCTCGAGTGTGAGCATGGAACAGCAGGGTTTCATCGCGGCACTCGCTCGACGCCCCTTTTCCGCGTTGCGAGGACAATGCAAACGGAACCAGATTACGCAGGGTCATGTTTACCTTGCTATCATTTGGACGGCTTTCAACCAGCGCCTCTTGGAATGAGTACATATGTTATCCCCAACGGGAGAGAGGAGGAGTGGTTTGAAATTGCCAAGGCCGGGCAGCAATTGCCGCAATTCTTGACAACCAAGAGCCTCTGGGGGAAATTCCAACCCATACACGAACAAGTAAACGCGGAATGGCCGGAAATGATCCTTTCAATTCACGTCACCAAAAGTCAACCGTCATCCGGTTCTGGCGCGAAGGATGCCGCCGACTGGATAACTGGAGCCATCGGCACGACACTCCACGGAGCCGCGGCGATGATGAACGATATATCCGTGATGCTCGACACGGGTTTCTGGATGGAGGAGCGTGTGTCGCATTTATGCTACACGGCCGCCGACCTCGTGCTCGTCATGCAATGGTACTGCCAGGCTTTTTAAAGCCCCACGAAGCTGAGGATCAGGGTAAACATAATGTGGCAGTTGGCTCTAGACGCGCCAAGATGGAGGGTTTCATCAGGCGGCAGTTTAGTCGCATGGGCATAAATGATCTTTTCAAGTAGGTTCGCAGGGCATTTGCACTTCTGTCGGAACAACAGAGGTCTGCGGCCCGGACCACAATCGTCAGGATCAAAATGATCAAATATATATCGACGCAAATGCACAGCAAAAGGGTTGTATTATTGTGACGTGATGATTCAGACGGCGCTCAGGAGTGGGATTGTTGGAAGGGGCTTGTTTTGCTTGATGAAGTCTAGTGCTACCTGTTTTGGTGACTTCCTACTTTGCCAACTCATAACCCAAGGACCAGCCTACGTTCAATCCTCATCTACGGTCAGAGACCAACATTGGCGCACAATCTCTTCATTCAACACCCATTTTACAATTCACGTCATAGATACATGCACGAGGCGTCGCAATCGTCTGGCTCAAGTCCAAGGCTGCCACGCGAGCAAAGACTACCGGGTAGCTCCTGAGCAAGCATGCCATTTCGGGCAATACTTGTTCCATTCCCAAGGTCGTCGTCGAGGCGTCTGTCTAGCAGGGAAAAAGAAATACGCGATATAGCAGCGCGCCGTCCGAGCTCCCGTCGCCCAACCCGACGTATTGTCGTCGTGTACTTTGCGTTGCCGCGGCGTGTGCAGTCGCGAATAGGTATGCATGTGCATCGCGTCGCACCGAGCGCCGGCGCCGACAAGCCCAGCTGAGCCGCCGTCGTCCTGGCCCCCGCCGGCGCCATGACCCGTCATAACTGACGACGCACTGAAAACCAAGCCAGACCAAACCAAAGGAGAAAAAGCACATGGCCGTGGCAGTCTCGTGACTGCGTGATTCCTGGTCTCGTCATGTGTAGAGAAAGATCCACCGCGCAGGCCATCACTTCTTGGCCTTGGGTTTCCGCTCGATGCGGTCCTTGGTCGGGGCATAGGGCGCCGCGACGCCGGGATACCTGTCCCGCCTGCCCTCGCCCTTGAACTCGTAGGTGCCGTCTGCGCCGACGGAGGCCGGGGTGCCCTGGGTCGGGCGGGAGACTTGCTCGGCGTGGAGCTTGTCGAGCGAGGAGCCGACGACGGCGTACTGGGCCCAGTTGATGGGCGGACAGCGGACCACGTCCTGGGGCTGGGGGAGGGAGGACCAGTCCTTGGATGCCCCGTCGCCGTCGCGGCGGCGCGGCGCATTCACCTTGCCGGCCACCAGGTCGCGCACAAAGGCGTCGGGCTCGTCGAGGGCGGCATCCCTAGCCTTGCTGAGGGCCTGGACGTCGGCCGTGGCGCGCTTCTTCTGCACCTGCAGGACGGAGATGGCGGAGCGGAGGGCTAACACGTCCGGGTTGGAGTCGAAGTCGAGGAGGGCTGGCGGCGGCGGCGCGATGGCAGCGACGGCGGCGGGGTGCGACGAGTGCGTCAAACAGGGCCGGGCGAGGGGCGAGGGGAGCGGCTGCTGGGGGGACGTCGCGTCTGGGAGGCGGGCCGGAGGGAGGGTGGGCGTGAGAGGAGAGACGGGGGGTGGGGGGATGGAGTCGTCCGCAGACGTGGAGATGGACAGGTTTGGCTGCTGCTGTGGCGGCGGCGGCGGCGGCATGGCGAAGAAGAGCGACAGGAGAGAGAGGGACAGGAGGGGAGAGAAGACGACGGGAAGCAGACGACGAGGGAAGCAAGCGGCGCGGCCGGGCCGACAGCAGCGGAACAGTTGCCCCGGGAGTGGTGGACGCCTCGGGTGTATCGTCGCTGTCGTCGTCGTCGTCGTCGTCGTCTGCCGTCGTGTCGATGGTGGTTGGTTGGTGGTGGCGGCGGACGATGTGCCGTCTTTGATTTAGGTGCCGGTCTATTGTAGTAGTAGATGTATTCGTATGTACGAGTTAGTGGTAGTAGGTACCGTGGCGCCTAGACGGGCTCTGGAGCCAATGCGCGCTCGTTTTTAGCACGTTTACGGCGCGACGGCAGGACCGAGACAGGGAGCTTTTGGCCAAGTGTGTATGTAATTGATTGTGGCATTTATCCGGAAGTGTGTACCTAATTGATGGTGACATTTATCCGGAAGTGGGTAATTGATGGTGGCATTTATCCGGCGGGGATTGTTTGCGTGACGGCAATCAGAGGGTGAGAGAGAAGACTTCCCCCCTCCTCTGCCTCACAGCCACCGCCAGCGCCGACTACTGGCGACCTCGCATGACACAGGATCCAATATTTCCTTGCTTTTCCCCCTGCCAAGGTCGAGGGTCCGAGCGAAAGCAAAGCGTCTGGGCAAAACGTGCTGGCCCGGCCTCTGGGGAGATCGTCAGGGCATATGCTTCGTGGTCCTGGGCTTCTTCACTGACTCAGAGGGCCGTCTGTGCTGGGAGAAGATGCGGATTCTAGAAGCTTCGCGGGTTCGATGCTGTGCATACCTGATAGGTAGTACTCTGCACACCATCTGTAGAAAGTACGGATACGAATAGAGGAGGCGGCAAAGACCATGTCCCCTGTTTTGTCCGCCTAGACACTCGTACGAATAAACGATAGACGAATAGACAATAGACACTCACGCCCATCCTCCAAGCCACGACGCGTGCAAGCCGGAGGGCCTCCGACTCGCTCCATCGAAATCGCTTGCCTCTTCCCTTTAGGTCCAAATATTGTCCCAACTATTAATAACTCCCGGAATCCCCGCCCGGGCTAGTCGTCGTCAAGGCCGAGGCCTCTGAGGAACCCGCGTAGTTCGTGGACAAGTCCGCACAGAGCCCCCCCTTTCTTTTTCGCGTCTTCCCCCTCTTCTCCGTCTTGTACGCATCCGTGGGCCTGCGACTGGCCGGGAAGCGACGCCTGCTTGACTCTTTGGCGTCGTCTTCGCTCGTCGCTTAGTTCGGCCTGCCGTGTCGCCAAACAAGCCAAGCCGCGAGTGTTCAAGCGCCATGGCCCTTTGTTTATTGCTTCCTCGACACCTCTTCCCTCTCGACAATACTTGGTTCTCAGGCGCTATTTGCCCTGTTCACTTGAGTCTCCAGACACGCCATACGCCCGACAACCCGGCAGCAGCATCTCGCCATCTCGCCACCACGACTTGGCCGAGACCAGTCTCATCTCAAGCCTCGACAAGACTTTAACCTCGACGACAAGACTTCACAGTTGACGACAAGACTTCACGACTTCACAGCCGTCTCCGCAGTTTGGCACGTTGTCGAACCTTCAGCTGTCGAGACTTGGAGTGGACACCGTCCTGACAGCCGCGTCACCGACAGCCCTGAACCATGTCCATCTCAACGGCGCCAGTGTCGCCAGGCGGCAGCTACGACGGCGCCCGGAGCCTGCGGGCGACCCCCAGCCTCTCGCGCTCCGACATCATCCTCACGCTCAGCCTCGACGAGGGGCGGCTCGAGTCCCTGTCGCGGGCGGGCAGCACCGCGGGCAGCACCAAGAAGCGGCTGTCGACGCCGCGGTGGCTCGGGCACGTGCGCAGCTGGCTGTCGGTGAGCGAGCCGTCGGCCCAGGCCATGAAGGCGCAGAAGCGCATGGCCTACAAGAGGTACGGCGTCGGGCTCAACGACCCGCAGGCCGCGGCCAAGATGCACCTCCCCATTGGCAAGGTGCCCGGCGGCATTACCACGTCGACGCGCGGGCCCAGCCCGGAGAAGGCGCTGCGGGAGAGGGCCAGGGAGAACATGGCGTCGTACGTGGACGTGCGGTCCATTTCGAGCGGCACCTCGAGCGTGACGAGCTTCAAGAGGATCAACGAGGTCACGCCGTGGGATTGACGGCGAGAGCGTCATGATGTTGAAAAGTCTTGAAAAGTCATTTTTGGCCGGCCGAGCGTGGCCCGCTTTTCTACTGTTAACGAGTACATGACTATACCTGCATGTGTTTGCACAAGGCGTCTGGGGAAGCACGGTGTTGGGACTTGGCACTATGGACTTTGGACTTTGGCGAATCGAGATTGTAAGATTGACCGTGGTTTCATGCTCACGGATTGCAATTCATCTGTACCCGACGAAGCTCACCAAGTTCCCAACGGGTAAGAGAAAATCAAAAATTAGAGAGAGGATGCTCGTGAAATGGCGGAGCGAGGTCCTGCCGCGGTGACGTATCTGCACGTAGCTTGCATCAAGCATCGAGGTCGCATCTGGGCGGAGCTGCTGCTCCTAAAAAGACTGGGTCTCGCGCAACCTGAGGCCCGGGATTGGCTGGTAACGCCCCGCTTTGCCGTCGAGCTGGGGATAATGACGTATGTACTTCGTACGCAGCTGGGGAAACAGCGGCGACTCCATCGTCAGAGCCGTGGGGAAGGGGAACCACATTCTTGCACAGATTCGTCTGCTTGTGGTCTGACGGGTAAAGAGCTCGGCTCAGACATTTGTACTATCTGGTTCCTCCCTCTTGTCTTCGACACACACCCTCGCCCTCGCTTGACGCATCACGACACATCCTCACCATGCCTCTCTTCTCCAGCAACAAGCGCAATGGCGCCGACGGGGACAATGACGCGCACCAGAATAACCAGCAGCGGCAGAATAACCAGCAGCGGCAGGATAGCCAGCAGCGGCGTGCCCCGACGGCCGATGACGCCACCGCCGACCAGCCGCCCCCCGACGAGCACACGCGCCTGCTCCCCAACCGCATCGACTCCAACCGCGTCGTCTCCAACCGCGTCGACTCCCGCCGCGGCATGCTCAGGCCCGACGACCCGGCCGTCACGCCCTACAACCTCTGGAGCATCCGCATCCTGCGCTACATCACCCTCCTCTTCGCCGCCGTCACCCTCGCCTGGTGGGTCCTCTTGCTCGTCTCGGCCTTTGCCACGCCCCCGGGCCTGCACACCCCCGGCGGCAGCTTCTACGCATTTGGCTACGCCAGCCTGGCCCTCGCAAACACGCTATTCAGCCTTGTATTCTTCGGCGTGCCCTCCAAGTCGGTCAGGGTCCTGGCCGTCGTCACAGCGGTATGTTCCCCTACTCCTCCATCCACTGGCACGAGATTGTCTCGTCTGCGCAGAAGAAAGCAAAGTCCGGGGCTCACATTGCTCGAAAGTTTCTTCTTCTCCTCGACACAGTCATGCTCCTCAGTGTCCAGCAGACACGCTACGAGGAAGGCTGGGTCGGCATCGTCAGCGTCGTCTGGGCACTGCTCCTGAGCCTCTGGACCCTGCTCACCGACAGGACCGTCAAATGGGGCAAGGAGGAGGAGGAGGAGCGCCTGACGGGCCGCGCCGAAACCCGCCGGACCCTGGCCGAGTGGCTGGCCGTCCTGTTGTCCACCATTGCCTACGTCATCATGGCCGCTGCCGTCTTCCTCATCACGCTGACCGTCGTCCTGCGCGCCTTGGACGCCGGCGTGGCGCCTCCCGGCAAGCTGTACCGGGTGGACAGCGGCAAGTATCGCATCCACGTGCACTGCCACGGCAACAAGACCACGTCGCGCGGCACCGAGCTGCCGACGGTGCTCTTCGAGGGCGGCGAGCGGCCGGTCGAGGAGGGCCTGTGGGGCTTCGCCGACGCCGCCGTCAAGAACGGGTCCATCTCGCGCTACTGCTTCGTCGACCGGCCCGGCATGGCGTGGTCCGACAACGCACCGTCGCCGCTGTCGGCGGGCTTCACCGTCGACGTCATCAGCGAGGCGCTGGCCCAGGCCGACGAGCGCGGCCCCTGGGTGCTGGCCAGCGCGGGCATCGGGTCCATCTACTCGCGCGTCTTCTCGTCGCGCCACGGGCTCGAGGTCAGGGGCCTGCTGCTCATCGACCCGCTGCACGAGGACCTGCTCGGGCGGCTCGCGGCGCCGGGGCGCGGGTTCCTGCTGTGGCTGCGGGGCGTCATCTCGCCGCTGGGGCTGGACCGGCTGTCCGGGGCGCTCTTCCGGGGCCGGAGCAGCCGCGACCGCGTGTACGGGCGGGCGTCGCAGCAGAACAGCAAGTTCATCTACGCCAAGCTGCAGGAGGCCCTGGTGGCCAACTCGTTTACGCGGCGCGACGTGCAGGGCAGCCGGATGATCCAGAACAAGCAGACGCCGCTCGTCGTCGTCAGCTCGGGCGACGAGGTCCGGGACCGCGCCGGCTGGGAGGGCCGGCAGCGCGACCTGACGATGCTGACGGACGAGCTCAAGCACTGGGACGTGGTCGACGAGGCGCCCCACCGGGTGTGGGAGACGCTCGAGGGGAGGGAGCAGATTGAGCGGCGGCTACGGCAGCTGGTGCACCAGTAGGGCCAGGGCTGTCGTCGATTTAAGAGAGATGATGGTCTGATTGGATTAATGGGCGCTTGTCGATGCCGAATGGCTTGGAGTTGCCGGGCTGGCCATGTTGTTGCTCCGTTACTGCCAGAATGTGTCTACTTGTTCGATACTGGAATGTGTCTACTTGATCGATACTGCCATAATGTGTCTACTTGATTGATTGATTCTTTTTCATCCATCTAGCCGTGACTTGAATACATGACGGTTTGCACAGACGAGAAGCCCGATGCATACCCGGATGAGTGGAACAAGGTCTGTCGGCATTCATGCAGCACGTTACAGAATCAGCAATGCCTTGAATCCGACTGACAGCCGGGGTCTCGGTTATGCGGCCAAGCCGGGCAGAGCCTGTGGCTATTTCAATCCACGCCACGGGAGTTGTCGTGATGCAAGCCCCGGCGCAAAGGGGCGTCGTTCGAGAAACACGTTAGGGCACAAGGCGGGCCGTCATGCGACAAAAACACCCAGGGGCAGTGGCAAAAAGTGTCGTTGGCCTTGCAAGGCGTCGGAGCCGTGCGGGAAACAAGGTTGTCGTTGTCGTGGGCTGGTTGGGTCCAGCTGCCCTTTGGGCGCCTGCGTGGCTGAAAGAGGGAGCCGCCCGCCCTGGCCGGGGCTTCTGGTTCTGGCAAGGGGTTTGGCGCGCGTGTATCTGGAGGAGTCGTGTCACGGCGGCGGCAGCGGATACGGGCGTCGCTCGCTGGAGATTGCAGGCGCGATAGAGGGCATGTCGCGTCACCATTTCTGACGGCTGGCCGCCGTGGCACGGCATCTGTCCAGTCTCACGGTGCAACAGCACAGCATGTGCCTTGCCTTGCTCAGATCAATTGGCAAACCTCACTCGCCCAAGGCCAAACATCTTCCACATCGGGGCTTGTACCTGTACATCCGTCCGTGGCGGGCGCCAACGGCAACGCCCCGCGCGACGCGCTGTCTTTTGTAGCGGGACTCCTATTATAACTTGCTCGCTGAAATTCGCACCTATAGGACCAGCAACGCACAACAGGGGAGATTGTGAGTCTTATTAACCCATCGCTCCCCGAGACAACCGGTTACATTGAGTAAATGGCAAAATGCAAGGTCCAACGCAAGCCGCACTTTATTTTCCTTTTCTTTTACACCCCTCCCTTTGGCGCGCGCTCTCTCTCTGCCCGTAACGCCCGTAACAACCGTTGTTACCTCACGCCAAGGTGCCTGTCGGGTTACCTGAGGTAAGGCCTGCCGGTGTGCACCGGGGGTCAGGTTCCCCTTCCCTTGGGGAGACTTGGGCTCGTGGGTAGTGAGATTACCCGGCAATGTAGCTTCCACAGCGTGCGCGCCCTAAACCCCCGCGCACGCTATCAGCACTACCCCATTTCAAAGTATTTATCCCGCCAAACCACCCCTTCGGTACCTGCCGCCCGGGTACCTAGGTACCTACTCATGGGTACCTGCCTCCTCGGCGCGCGCCTCCACCCCCCTTACTCCAACAACTCCAGGTCTCTACTTTGTGCTCAGCTCACCACACACGGCGATACCTGAATCCACCTCACCGTCGCCCGCCAACACGCTTGCCTTCTCTTCTTCCGTACAGCAGAAGAATCGTCGTGTCGCTGTCTCTTGTGCATCATTCTTCTTCGCCGGCACCCATCGACAGTACATGTTCCAGGCCCGCATGCTATCCCGGGCCCGTCGCCCTTTGCAGCATCCTTTCCCACTCGCCGCCGACGACTTCATCAACCGCCAGCTCGTCGCCCTCGCCTCGGCCCCGTCGTCGCCGCTGCCGTCGCCCCGACCGACCCCGTCAGTCCCTCGTTCCCGGACCCTCACGCGAGCAGACGCCTCTGTCGGTCCTTCATCGGTCGTGTCGACGCGCATCCTCTCATCCTGACCCGTACATCAATTGACATCGACGCCGCCGCCACCACACACCATCCCGGCTCATGCCGAGCACCAGAGCGCCGATTCGTCCTTTTCAACCCCTCCGCTGGCGCTGACGACATTGCCAATCACTCTTGTTGACTCGCGTGCCTCGTCCACGGGCGGCAGAGAGGGCCAAGGCAGCGCCCACATCGTCACCCTGGACTCCCGACCGTCATGGCCTCGGACCGCGATCACGGAACCCCTGGCGACCGTCCCCGCGGCGACCTCCCCGGCGACCGCGCGGCTGCCTTTGAGTCGGGTAACCCGGGGGACAGAAACTGGTCCAACGGCGGCTGCCAGAGGACCCCAGAGAGCCTGCATGGCCTCAAGCTGGCCAGCGCGGGCCTCCCCACCGGATGGACCGACGAAACGTCGCCCCGCAAGAGCCAAGACAGGAATCTATCGCGACAGAGAAACGGACGTGCCGCCAGCGGCCAAACGCGCATCTGCAACAAGTGCGGCGAGCCCCTCACCGGCCAGTTTGTGCGAGCCCTGGACGGCACGTTTCACCTGGACTGCTTCAAGTGTCGGGTGAGTCCTCGCCGTAGCCACGTTGCGTCTCTCACTCGGCGTATCTGCTGCTGACGCGCCGTGCAGGACTGCGGCCAGATTGTGGCGTCCAAATTCTTCCCGGCCGAAGATGAAAATGGGCAGGGCCAGTATCCGCTGTGCGAAACCGACTACTTTCGACGACTGGGCCTGATATGCCATCAGTGCGGAGGCGCCCTCCGCGGCTCCTACATCACCGCCCTCGACCGCAAGTACCACGTCGACCACTTCACATGCTCGCTCTGCACCACCGTCTTTGGTGCCCAGGATAGCTACTATGAGCACGACGGCAACGTCTACTGCCACTACCACTACTCGACCCGCCACGCCCAACGGTGCAACGGCTGCCAGACGGCCATACTCAAGCAGTTTGTCGAGATTTACCGGAATGGCCAGAACCAGCACTGGCATCCCGAGTGCTACATGATACATAAATTCTGGAATGTGCGGTTGGCCCAACCAACGGAGACGCCGCAGCCCGTCGCTGAGCCCGAAGGCCCGGTCAACAAGGACATGATTCGTCAAGAGGAGGAGCGCATGGAGGAGAAGGTGTACCGCATATGGAGCGTCCTCTCGACCTTTGAGGAGTCGTCTGCCGCATGCATCTCCGACATGCTGCTGCACGTCAGCAACGGCTCGTACGTCGACGGCGTCCTCGTCGCCAAGCGCTTCATCTGGCACGTCGAGGTCCTGTTCAAGTCGGCAGACAGGCTCGACGCCATGATACTCAGCCGCAGCAGCAAAGGTGAGCAAGCTCTCTGCGAGCCCTCGGTGCACCCCGAGCGCCGCCCGTCGAGGAATCGACTCGCTGACCACGGCTCTCTCCTGCTGCCCCCCCCCCCTTCAGGCATGTCCTATGGCCGGGAGGCTAAGCTTCTCTGTAAAAAAATCGTGGCCTTTTTCTCCTTGCTGTCCAAGACGCAGGACACGAGCGTCCGAAAGCTGGGCGTTACTCAGGAGCTGCTGTCCCTAGTCACCGGCCTGGCTCACTACCTGAAGCTCCTGATACGCATCTGCCTTCAGGGGTCGCTTCGCCAGGAGCGCGAGGCGGGCAACAGTGACGGCGTCAACCAGCTCCTCAAAGACCTCGCCGACTTCGAGACGTACAAGACGGACGAGAATATGCTGCAACTGGCCATGGGCGGCTCCCGCCTATCGGCAAAGGACTCGGACCATTGCGTCCTGTGCAGCCGTTCTGTTGAGGACGAGTGTGCCAAGTGTGGCGATACGAGGTGGCACATGGCTTGCCTCAAATGCGCCCGATGCGCCAGGGAGCTGGGTCGGTCTCTGCGCGAGGCGCGCTCAAAGGGTTCTGACCGCAAAGTTTACTGCACGGGCTGCGCCTCTGCCAGCGCGGACGGGTCGCCGCCCTTTGAGCACATAACGAAGCTGCAGCAGTACGTGTTTCTCCTCAAGGTTGCACTGGCGCGACTCCTCGACATCCTGCGAAGCAACGGCGCTCTGCCCCGTGGCGGCGAAGACTCCAAGGGCGGCGAGCCCGGAGCGGACAAGACCAGGATGGGAGCCGGCCCTCCATTTCTGAGCTCCGAGTCGAGGTCCAAGTCGTACGCGGGCGGCGGAGACAAGGAGCATCAACGCGAATCAACATACGAAAACACCCTCAACGAGGTCAGGAGACTGCGCAGCACGCGACTGGACCGACACCTGTCGTCGAGCGTCAAGCAGGCTCGTACATCTCGGGTCATGAACGCGGACGGGCGAGGCCCGCGGCCCGACTCGGCTGACGGGGACGAAGAGGGCCCCGAGGCACAGGGGTCGACGGATCTCATGTTTGCGCAAAACGACGCAATCACGCTCGACGACATTCCCCGCATCGTTGCCGTCGAGCAGTCGCGCGAGAAGCAGCAGCAGCGCGACCGCAACGCGCGTCCAGCTGCCTTTCGGTCGCCCGTCGCCGACCCTAACCGGTCGCCGATCCGCAATCGGGCGCAGTCGGTCAGCAAAGAGCATGATGTCCGGGGGCCCGACCCCATGCCCGCTCGCGTGGCCCGGAAGTTCTTCTCGGAGCTCTCGGGGCTCGAATTCTTCAACGTGCGACATCTGGCCGTCCTGACGATGCGGCCCATGATTGAGCACGAGTTCACCCTCGACGAGCTGCTCGGCTTCATCGAGTCGAGAAAGCAGCCAACTTTCTGGAAGAACCTCGGCAAGGCGTTCAAGAATGACAAGAACAGGGGCGTCAAGAAAAAGGGCGTCTTTGGGGTGCCGCTGGAAGTCATCCTCGACCGCGACGGGGCGGACTCGACAGACGGCGTCGGCCCCGGCACGCTGCGAATCCCGGCCATCATCGACGACATCATCTCGTCGATGCGCAAGATGGACCTCTCGGTCGAGGGCGTGTTTCGCAAAAACGGCAACATCAAGAAGCAGCAGGAACTCGTGGACAAGATCAACGCCGAGGGATGCGACGTGGTCAACTTTATGGAGCAGCCAGTGGTGCAGCTCGCGGCGCTCTTGAAGCGTTACCTGCGAGACCTCCCGGATCCGCTCATGACGCACAAGCTGTACAAGCTCTGGATCAGCGCGGCCAAGATATCGGACCTGGAGAGGCGAAAGCAGTGCCTGCACATGGCGTGCTGCCTGCTGCCAAAGTGCCACCGCGACTGCCTGGAGATTCTCTTTACCTTTTTGAAATGGACCGGGTCGTTTCACCAGCTCGACGAGGACGTCGGGTCCAAGATGGACATTCGGAACCTGGCGACGGTCATTGCCCCCAACATTCTAACCAACCCCAACAAGGCTCTCACGTTGGACAGCGAGGCCATATTTGTCATTGACGCAGTCGAGATGCTCATCAACAACATCGAGGAAATGTGCCAGGTATGTCTCCCCCCTCGATTGCCGCCTGGAGAGCAACGATGCTGACAAGGCCATCAAGGTCCCGGAAGAACTCCTCACGTTGTTGAACGACCCGTACCTGTTTAGTAGCGCGGGCGAGGTGACGACCAAGGAGATACTCAAGCGCTTCCAGGACCGACGAGGGCAGGCCCCAGTCGAGGCTGGCGAGGTCTTCAACCGGCTGGACACGTCGACGCGCTCTCCGCCGCGACGGGTCGAGACGGATCCGGCCGTCCTGCAGAGCGAACGGACGGTGCGGCCAGTGCGGGACCAAGGCGGGCATTCCGGACCGGAGACGTCGCCGCAGAAGTGGACCGGCGGCGACCATGCCTCTCCGTACAAACACGGCCGCTTCAACCGCTCCGAAAGCCAAATCGATAGCTCCGAGCACAGCCAGCGCGGGGAGTGGCGGAACTCGGCGTGGGGCCGGCGCGGGGGCGGCGTCGGCGTCGGCGGCAACCTGTGACCGCCGGGTCAGCCCTCGTGGCGTTGGGGGAAGCAGGTCCCAGATGAGGTCCCGGATGCCGGCTCCATCTTGGCACGGATTCATCTGATTCTTCTCGGCAAAAGACATGATTTGGGTGTAGTCATATGCATCATCCTTGGCGTTTTCCATTTCTTTCCCTTTCGATTCCCCCGTCACCCCGGATGCGACAAACACGCCCCTTGAGGAAGGAGAGGCACTAGACGTCATCAATAACGCCCGTCATGACGGACATTGTACTTTTTTCCCTTGCGCGTCGTGTTCGATTTTTTACGCGGCACAAGACTTGCAGTCTGCCTATCTGCCCTGTTGCTATGCAACGCTTTGTATTCACTTGTCTAGCTTTCACTTCTCTAGCACTTGTGCCTCGGGCGGTCTCGAGTCTCGACTGGGCGGCCCGTTGACCAGGCGCACCCCGAGGATGACGAGAAAGGGGGCCCACGGAGGAACAAGGCTTTTGTTATACCTTTTCCGTTGGATGAGTATTGGCCGGGTGCATGCCGGCCGGGCCGGGCCTTGAAGGAATTGAGGGGGGAAAAGCCAGAGGGCAGCATCGCCGTTGTGGGGGAGGAGCTGTGGTCAAAGGCGGCTATGCTATGGAGGAGCTGCGTGAGTGCTTGGAGAGAGTGTGGTGAAGAGTGAACCCCAGATGCAACGAGGCTTCTACGCAATGTCGCGGCAGGACACACGTCACAGGTTCAAGCGTATTCGGCGGTGTTATTGTACATTTTGTGTTTGCCCCGTGGGGCGTCAACGGCCCTTTACCTCCCGTCTCGGGTATTAGTCTACAAAAGCCAGTACGCGGCTGAGGTGCCCGAGTCCAAACAGGGACGGTGCTCTCCCCTCGGCCGCGTGACAATGCCTTCGCCTCTACTGCGCCTTGACCGTGTCCCTCTTGTCCTGCTCGAGGAACCAGCCGACACCTCTCGCGACGCCCTCTGGGAGGGACCACAGGGGCTCGTAGCGCAGGACCGTCTTGGCCTTTGTGATGTTGTAGTAGCGCGTCATGGTGGATATGACGGCGCGCTGGCGGGTAAAGGTCGCGGGCCGGCCGACAATGGAGGAAAAGACCTCGGAGAGGAAGCCGAGGGCGACGCCGAGGGTGCGCGAGAGGCGCCAGACGCCGGCGGTGCCGGCGTCGTGGCCGGCGGCGCGCCAGACGGCGCGGGCAAAGTCCCAAAAGTAGCAGGGGGAGTCGTTTGTGACGAAAAAGGCCTCGCCGTCGACGCGCTCGTGGTCGAGGGGCGCCGAGACGGTCGACGACGCCGAGGAGAAGGCGGCGGCGGTGGCGAGCAGGGCGTGGGCGGCGAGTAGGTGGGCGTGGGCGACGTTGCCGACGTAGGTGAAGTCGAAGATGTTGAGGTTGTCGCCGAGCTGGACGTTTGTGCGGCGGGCGCGGAGGGCGCGGAGGAGGCCGGCGAGGGTCTGGACGTCGCCCTCGCCGAAGATGCCGGCGGGGCGCAGCGAGGTGGTGAGGAGGTTGGAGGGGGAGTGGCGGTTCGCGGCGAGGACGATTTCCTCGGCGGCGGCCTGGAGCGTGCGTGTTAGAGACGGGTCACCGGGCAGCATGAGGCTTCGGGGGGGCCGCCACCTTTGACTCGGAGTAGTACTCGTGCTGCAGCTCGCCGCGGATGACGGGCCAGCGCTCGTCGGCGTTGAGCAGGTCGGAGCGGTTGTCGCTGACGACGCTGGCGGAGCTGGTGTAGACGAGGGCCTTGACGGCGGCGGCGGGCTGCTGGCAGGCGTCGACGACGGCGCGGGTGCCGCCGACGTTGACGCGGCGGTACAGGTCGCGGGCGACGGGGCCCTCGCCGCTGGCGACGGGGCTGGCCGTGTGCACCACCACGTCGGGCCGCAGGCGCGCGACGAGGGCGGCGAGGGCGGGGGCGTCGGCGATGTCGCACTCGTGGTAGGCGGCGCCGGGCACGCGGTTGCGGTCGCAGGCGAGGTCGATGGAGGTGACGGCCGAGGCAGACCAGGCCAAGGCGGCGCCGTCGACGCGGTTCAGCGCCTGCGCGACGATGTGGTGGCCGAGGAAGCCGTTGCCGCCGATGACGACGACGTGGCCGAGCTCGCGGCCGTGGTCGCCCGGCGGGGGGGTGGGGGGGGGGGCGGCCATTGCCGTTGTGGTTGGGGAGATGAGGTCTTTGATGATGGGCGGGGAGTTCTGTGTGACGTCCTTGCGTGGAGTTGTCTCCGTATCGCACGTGACCTGTGCCCCCGTTATTCTCATGCACGTCTGAATCTACGCGGCGGTTAAAATCCTAAAATCTTGTTTTGCGGAGAACCTGTCCTCGTACGGATCCACATACATGTACTGATGGACGTCCATTCATCAATTGTGTCCATTTATTCAATATTCAATTGCAGGCGCTGCAGTGAATACTGGCAGTGGTCCCCAGAGGCACCTACCTATTAGGCCTCCAGGGTGCCAACGACTTGAAGCCCAACAACACCCAACCGAACCCCCCTTCAAGGCCATCCATCATCCTCAACACCGCACCATCTGAGCCGCCTTTTCTCCACGGAACCAAATCTTTGCTGCCAACTCGCTGCCGACCCTCCCCCAGTCGTCTCGACAGCCGTCTCGACAGCGTCACACAAAGACGTCACACCAAATCTCGCGACCCTGCAAACCTCCCCCCTTCGGTCGCCTCGGTCGCCATGAACCAGCCCCCCGCCCGCCGAGCGGTGCGTCTACTCTTGGAATGGCCCGCCAGCCCCCTCGGCACGTCGAGATCCTCGTCCACGTAGCCGCCCCCAGCGCCTCGGCCGACGACGCCCGCTACCGCCGCCTCGCCCGCGCCTACCTCGCCTTCGACCCGCCGGCCCGCGATGCGCTGCCGGCCGACGCCTGCTCGAGGGGCAGCCCGCACTCGGACGGGCCCGAGGCGCAGACGCGGCCTGTGGAGGCGACCGCCTGGCCCGCCCCGGAGCTCTTTTACGCCCGCGACTCGCAGGACCTCAGCTTCCAAAGCGCCCTCGACAACCGCTCCTCTCCGCGACTGCGGCCCCTTTGGCGCTCGAGGCCGCCTCCAGCCTCTGCCGCGCCCTTGTCCGCGACCGCGTCCGCGCCCCTCGACTCCCAGGACGCCCCCCCGCCGTCATCCTTCTGCCCTCCCGCCAGCCAGGTCGGCGACTCGTACCCCCTGCCCGACGCGGGCGTCTTCACCACCACGCCCACGAGGATCCTCCAGCGGTACCTGAGCAACGCCCGCGCCTCGACGGGCACGCCCACGTCGGCTGCGTCGTCGCCGCGCGCCCCGAGCCCCGGCGCCAAGGCCATCGACGTGCCCTCGTCTCCGCCGCTTCCGAGCCGGCACCACGAGCCCCCGTCGCAGCACCATGGCGGGCTGGTGATTCCCGAGACGCCCGTCGCCCCTCCCCCCTTGGCGCCGCCGCCCGGCAGACGCACCGCCGCCGAGCCAGGCTGCTCGGCCTTGGTGGACGTGACGCACGTCTCGAGCAGCTTCGTCAGCCGCCCGCCCGCGTCCTCCCCGTCGAGGGCAGAGTCGGAGCCGCCGCCGCCGCCGCCCAAGAAGCCGAGGCTCACGGGCCATGAATCCCTGGTCCTGGTCCGCAGCACCAGCGACGCCGGGCCCGTCATGGCAAGGGCCCGCGCCGCGGCCGCCCTGGACCACGACGACGCGCTTGACATCAGGCCGCCCTCCCCCCCCGCCGGCACCGCGCACGTCGACCCCGCGAGCCTCGTCTCGGACAAGCTGGCCAAGCTGGCGCGCGACCTCTCGTCGCGCTACCGCCCAGAGCCCGCGCGCCGCGCCCTCGAGCCCCTCGAGCGCGGGTACTGGCTGCTCGACTGCTCGGGCTGGCCGCCGCAGACGCGCCGCGACACGTGGGTCTTTCTGACAAACTACCTGGGCAGCGGCCTCGCCGGCTGGGGCGTCTGGTGCCGCCGCGGTGCCGACGCCGCGCCCCGGCAGCAGCGGCAGCAGCAGCAGCAGCACGCCTGGATCCGCCTCTACTGCTGGGCCTGCGTCGCAAAACACACGTACCTCCTCCTCTACCTCGCCAGCGGCAGGCACGTCAGGGCCACGGGCGCCGCGTGGTACGGCGCCGACGGCCAGGCTGCCCTCGAGGTGCCGCCCTCGGGGGGCAGGCGTCCCTGACGCGGCGTCCTGTGCGTCCGTCCGTGTGCATGATTGCGTCGTGTGCCGCGGGGGCACCGCGTCTTCTGGCTGCGCGTCTTCATCCGTTACGGCGGCGTCTTCATGTTGGATATTTGCTCGCGCGGTTTGGCTTTTGCGTCCCCTCGGGCCATTGGGAGAGACATGGGGGGAATACCGAGACATGGGGGGAACACCACTTGGAGAGAAACTTGGGTGGTTCGGGAGCTCTCCATGGTTGTCTTGGACTTTGCAAAGGGAACCGGGCTGGACCGTGCCTAATAGATGCCTACCTTATTACCGTGATTCCACTCAAGTCCAGTCCTCGCGCACGCCCAACGCTGAGGCAAGACGGCCTAGTTCATCTCTCGATTGCAATTTTCCACATTCGTATTCGTACACGGTCCACCCGATATATGCGGAGCACCACGGGGGTCAGGACGAGTCCCGCTGCGGAGTAAAACAAGAGAAGAGCAGTGACATTTAACCGAGACTGAGCCTCTCTATGATAAAAGAACCCGTCAGAGCCACCCCGCCGCGCTCCGTCAAAGCGTTGATACTCGTTCTCGGACGCTGCGGCGGGAAAAAAAAAGCCAGTCAACTCACAAACCCCGACCGTCCAGCCCTCGCCCAAGCACACCATCAACTGGAGAATAGACACAATTCAGCGGCCGTTTCCCGACCCCGCCCGCTTACCCTAGGGCGAAGCGTCCCCCGAAGACACGCCGCCAGCGGGAGACTTTTGCGCCTGCCAGTATGCCTCTCCGGCGACGCGGGCCAGCGTGAACTCCTCGTTGGACTTGCGCGACTGGGCGGCGGCCATGTCCTGGAAGGGCTTCTTGTCGGCGTCGCTCAGGGCGTTCCACTCCGTGGCGGCTGTGCGGAAGATGTCCTGCCCGGAGCCGCTGTCGCTGAGTTCGCGGTAGCGCGACTTGATGAAGAGGCTGCAGGGCCCGTTGGCGCGCTTGGGCAGGCGCTCGTCGTGGAGCAGGTAGACGCGGCCCTTTTTGAGCTTGCGCGCCAGCTGGCGGCGGGCCCGATTGGCCATGTAGATGGCCTCGTAGGGGAGCGACTCGATCCACGCCTGGCGCCTCTGCTGGTTGGTCACTTGGTTGGCCCTCCCCGTTGCGGCCAGGCTCTGCAAAAGACACTCCGTTAGCTCACGTGGGGCAAAGGGCCTCGCCTGCGCATCGAACAAGGCAAGTCGAGGGCGGGCGGGCATCGTGGCGTACCTCCTTCTCCGCCGCTGAAAGAGCTTCGTAGTCGGCTTTAGCCGTCTTGATCCTCTCGACCAGCGTCAGCTGGCCATCGCCGCCCGTCACGTGCTGGGCAACGTAGACCGCCCAGCTGTTGGGAGCCAGCATCTTGGGGCCCTTGAGCAGCGCCATTTCCTTGAGCTCGCGCAGTTCTGCCCTTCCCTTTTGCTCGGGCGTCATCTTCTTGGCCTTCTTGGTCGTCTTCTTGACCACCTTCTTCTTCTTGAGGACGGGCTTCTTCTTCCTGACGACGGGCTTCTTCTTCTTGAGAACGGCCTTCTTGACCGGCGCCTTCTTCTTCGCCTTTGTCACACTCGTCTTGGTCGCCTTGGTCGCCTTGGTCGCCTTGGTCGCCTTGGTCGTCTTGGCCTTTGGTTTTGGTTTGGCCGTCTTGGTCTTGGCAGCGGTCACCTTCTTGGCCGTGGCTGCCGATGCGAGACGCGCCCAGGCCGACGCCGAAAAGGCCCTCGACACGTGCACAATTGCCCTGCACGCACCAGCAGACGAAGAGGTGAGGGCGAGCCTCGACGGCGGGGCCGAGGCCAGCGCTCGGCGGGCGGCCGCGAGGCCGATGGATGTCAACATTGTCCCCTCGGCGAGGAGCGATTGATGTTGGGGCTGAAAAGGTTGACGGGAGAAATTGGAGGCCGCCTTTTACGTGGCAGTGCAAGAGATTGCGAGCGAGGGAGGGGACAAACGGTGTTTACACTGTTTACTGCCGCAGGCGCGAAATCACGCGGGCCGGGTCTGCCTGCTCCTTCCCCTCCCCTGCCCTGCTCCAGCCCTGATGATTTGCTATCTGGGTGGGTACCGAGTATGTACTATTTTGGAGATATATACATACATATGTTTGCGCATTTAGCCGTGTGCAGGGGTACAGGCCTCCACTGCTCGCAAGTAGTACTGATAGTGCTTTATGCCTCAATGACGGACACACACATACCACCTATCACTGCTACTTGCATGCTGCTTATGTAACCGCCTCCTCCTCCGAGCAGGCTACCGCAAGGCCGCGCGACTCTCGCCAACGCAACTGCAAGCTCACTCAGGCAAGCATCTCAACTTGCGAGATCATCACCCACCCAAACCTCACTGGAAAGGAACCAGCCGGATCCAGAATACCGCATCTTCCTCGTACAAGCCAGCCTTCCCCCCTTCCCCGCCACACGCCAGCCATGGACCATCGCCCGCAAGCTTGGGGCCGGGTACGCGCCCATTGCGAGCTCTCTCCCTCGTCTCCCCGCCGCCATGCTGACTAGCGAGCCCCCCTTGTAGCCCAGAGACGACGTCTACGGCGCATACGATGCCTCGTACATGCAGACTAATGGCCCCAAGCAAGCCACCCAGCAGCCCATTGTGACGGGCACCTCGGTCGTCGCCATCAAGTTCAAGGACGGCGTCGTCATGGCCGCCGACAACCTAGGTGTGTCTCTGGCTTAACGGGTGGGGAGACGAGAACTGGGGCAAGCGGGGGGCAAGAAGAGAATGGGAGGGAACAAACGAAGAAGAGCTGACAATGTCGCCTCTCCTCGCAGCCTCGTACGGCTCCCTCGCCCGCTTCACCGACGTCAAGCGCCTCCGCCCCTTTGCCAAGACGTCCATCGTCGGCTTCTCGGGCGACGTCTCCGACATGCAGTACCTCAACCGCCACCTCACCGAACTCGCCCTTTACGAGGCCTACGACTCCCCCTCGTCCCCCGCCGACGGCACCGCCCCGCGCCTCTCGGCCGCCAACCTCCACCGCTACCTCTCCAAGCTGCTCTACCGCCGCCGCTCCGATTTTGACCCCCTGTGGAACCACCTGCTCGTCGCCGGCCTGGACGACGCCGGCGAGCCCTTTCTTGCCGCCGCCGACCTCCTCGGCTCCACGTACTCGGCCCCCAGCCTCGCCACCGGCTTCGGCGCCATGCTCGCCCAGCCCATGATGCGCCGCCACGCTCCCGACGAGGACGCCGCCCGCAAGCTCTCCCGCCAAGAGGCCGTCGACATCGTCAAGGAGTGCATGAAGGTGCTCTTCTACCGCGACGCTAGGAGCTTGGACAAGTACTCGCTCGCAGTTGTCACAAAGGACGGCGTCGAGTTGTCGACGGACGAGCAGCTCGAGAAGCAGAGCTGGGCGTTTGCCGACAGGATCAAGGGCTACGGCACCCAGACGGTCTGAGGCCGTCGTATGTCATGTAAATTGCGGAAGAGGACCGGCGGTCTCGGTGTCGTGGCCAACAATCAATGTGCGGCTCCCAACAGGCGAGCCAGGACCTTCACACATTCGCGCACAGCCTTGTAACAATAGAGGTGAATTGTTCATCATTCGTCAGCCGCCAGTGTTACAATTCCAGTCGCCGAGACCATGGTCCCGCCTCTCGACTCTCGTGACGTGCACACCCGAACCATATCACACACCAGAGAGTACTCTAGGCCAGCGTGGTCTACCGATCTAGACAAAACCTCACGACAATGTCTAGTCGCCGTGCTTCCGGGGCCCCGCCTGTCATTAACCTGCTGTAAACCGCCCGTTTTCAAAAGAGAAGAAAGAAAAGGATAGCCAACTCCCGGTGCATGCTTGATGACAGCAGCGACGACATGTGCCAGCAAAACAATAGCAGAGCCTGCGCCGTTACCCCAACAAACACGCCAGGGTCCCGGTGACTCGCCAGCGGGACACGCAAGACTGGGACACGCAAGACTCGTCCGGCCCAACAGTGCCCCCCTTATTCGACAGTGACCGACTTGGCCAGGTTACGAGGGAAATCAACATTGAGGCCCTCGAGGACGGCGAGCCAGTAGGCAATCAGCTGCAGGGGCACCACGTTGAGGAGACCCTGGAGGCAGTCGACCGTCTTGGGGATCTCAATCTTCTCGGCGTCCGAGGCCGGAAACTCGACGTCGCCAGTGTTGCAAATGACAATGGGCTTGCCGCCTCTCGCAATGACTGTGGGGAGTTCTGGTCAGTCCAACTCGATACGCTCGGGGAGACGGCGGGATCTGAAAGATGCACTTACCCTGCTGGTAGGCGTTGAGCGACTTCTTGAAAATATCGTCGCGCGTGAGGATCATGATGATGGGCATGTTCTCGTCCACCAGGGCGAGGACACCGTGCTTGAGCTCGCCAGACATGACGGCCTCGCAGTGAAGGTAGGAAATTTCCTTGATCTTCAGCGCGCCCTCCAACGCCGTAGAGAATTGGCTGCCTCGGCCGAGGAGCAGGAGGGACTTTTGGTTCTTAAAAATCTTCTGGCACAGCTCCTTGATGGGCTTGTCCAGGTCCAGAATTTGCTTAATCTGGCCCGACACGTTGGCTAGGCCCTCCATGATCTCCTCGCGACGCGTCTTCTTAGACGCGCGATCCTCGCTCAGCGACAGCGCAAACATGACCATGGCGATGAACTGCGACGTGTAGGCCTTGGTCGAGGCCACGCCGATTTCGGGGCCGGCATTGACATGGACACCGCAGTGGGTGAGCAGGGAGATGGAGGAGCCGACGACGTTGACGATACCCACGGTCAAGGCGCCGCGCTCAAGGCAGTAGCGGAGGGCCATGAGCGAGTCGGCCGTCTCGCCAGACTGGGAGACGAAGACGCACGTGTCGTCGCGGAAGACGGGAGCCTGCCTGTCGAGGAAGTCGGAGGCAAGCTCGACCGAGATTGGGATTTCAGCAAGCTCTTCGAAGATACCACGCACCGCCATACAGGAGTGGTAGCTCGTGCCGCAAGCAATGAAGATGATGCGACGGCACCGGCGAATCGTGGACATGTACGACCGCAGGCCGCCGAGTGTGACCGTCTTGTTGGCGATGTCGAGACGGCCACGCATGGTGTTGACGACCGACTCGGGCTGCTCGAAAATCTCCTTTTGCATAAAGTGATCGAACTTTCCCTTCATGATCTCCTGCAGCTCGAGCTCGAGCGTCTGGATGGTGCGCACGTTGGAGCTGCCGTCGGCCTTGCGGAGACGATGAATGTTGAGGGAGCCCTCGTGGATGTGGGCAATGTCGTCGTCCTCGAGGTACAGGACCTTTTTGGTGTGCTCGACAATGGCGGAGGGGTCGGAGGAGAGGAAGAACTCGGTGGGCATGGGCATGCCGTCGTCGGTCATGAAGGCGCGCGACTGGGAGCGGTGGAGGAGCGACTTGTCGGGGGCGCCAAGGAGGGTGTTGCTGGCGCCGAGGAAGTCGGGGACGTTCTTCTTAAGAGCCACGTTCTGCGAGGCAGCCTCGGCGGAGAGAGCCGAGTTGTCATCGGCATACTCGACGTCGACAAAGTCGACCTTCATTCGGCGCTGGGTCTTGACGCCGATGACGAGGGGGGAGCCCTTGCGGGCGGCAATGACCTCGTGGGGGTAGTGGACCGACTTGATCAACAGGCCGTAGGCGCCCTCGAGCTCCGTGATGACGGCCTTGGCCAGATCGGTGAAGCCGATCTGGGGGTGCTGGTCGTGGATGTACTTTGTCAACTTTGCGATGCACTCCGTGTCCGTCTCCGTCTCGAACTTGAAGCCCTTGCTGCTGAGCAGCGTCTTGAGCTCCTTGTAGTTGGTGATGATGCCATTGTGGACAACGGTGAACTCCCAGGCGGGATCGGACCTGTAGAGGGCGAGGTCAGTAATGGGCCGCGAGGGGGAAAGCCCAGTAGGGGGAAGCCCAGTGGGGGCAGTGTGCAGGCAGGCGGCATGCACGGGCGGCGCATATCCGGGGAAGGGGTGGAAACCTACCGGTGAGGGTGGCAGTTGGTGGTGGAGGGAGGACCGTGGGTGGCCCACCGGGTGTGTGCGATACCAGCGTGAGAGTCGTAGACCTTGTCGAGGTTGATGGTGGACTCGTCGATGAGCTTCCTCAGCTTGGCCACCTTGCCGACCTCCTTGAAGGCAAAGACTTCATTCTTCTTGTCGCCGTCGACGGCCAGGCCAGCCGAGTCGTATCCCCGGTACTCGAGACGGGAGAGGCCTTTGACCAGGCGTCAGACTTGTTGCGGCGCCCAGATGCGGGCCGAGCAACTCACCGTTGATCAGCGTGTCGAGGATAAACTTGCGGTCCTTCTCCACCAGGTAGTTGATATATCCGAAAATGCCACTGCGAGGACGGGCCATTGTTAGTCAGGAACACAACGCTCCTCTCCACTGTCAGAGGCATCCTTGGCTTGTGAAGCCGAACCCCGAGGCGGGGCAGAGGCGGTGACGGGAGGTGGAAGAGCTCGGCTTACCACATGATGACGATGCCTTGACCTCGGGCGACGCAGAAAAAAGGATATACAAGAAAAGGCTTGGGTCGAGGCAGGTCCGGTGGGTAGAAGGGAAAGCGAGAGATGCGACGACGGAGGTGAACAAGAGTGGGAGGACGGGGGGATGGAAGGCGAGGTGAACAAGGATAGGAGGGAAGAGACAGCTTTATTATGTATCACGGAGGGGGGGGGGGCGGAGTGGAAGGAGAGGGGGAGGTGTAAGCTTGTTGGTGTAGTATCATGTAGCTTATACATGCCGCATTATTTTGTGCCAAGTATGGGGTACCCTTAGCTCGCATGCCTGGCTCGGACGCCAACAGGTAGCCCAGACTCGCCGGAGCTGGGGCGAGGCAGGGCCAAGAAGTCTTCGGGTACTCGGACCTCAGCACGTCTGTTATCAATGCATGTGGGGAGCCAAAGCGGCTGGAGAGGACGGGTGTCAGCGTTTACGGGGATGAACGTGCTGGATTGGCGGGTGGCCCCGAGGCACATGTTAGAGTTTTCAAGCACTCAACTGCCTGGGCTGGGAGTTCCCAGTTGTCAGACCCAGCTAGACTGCCACTAGACTGCCTTACAAGTCAATGGGCCTCCAGGGTCGCCTGATGTACGGCGGCGGTGGCAGTCTGCGGTATAACGCATACTCGTATTCGTACGTGAAATGCATTGGCACACTGCAAAAGAAACTGTCCAGCTCAAGCACGAGAGCACTGCATCGTTGGTACCCGACACGACGCCTTGTCACATCAGCCATCAGCTTGTCTGCCGGAAGACGGAGGCCCCTTTTTCTGTGGTCCCACGACCCCCCTTTTGTCATGGCAACCCGCCTAGTTTAACCAGCATAAACAGCACTAACAGCACAAGACACAAGACGGATTTTCTCCGACTCCCGGCCTGCCCCCTCGACGCTGTTGCTTCTCTGTATTCGTACAAAGTACGAATACTATCCGTATCGTATCCGTAGTACTACATTACTCCGTACTACACAATAGGTATGTACATGCTTTTTACGAGAGACTGCCCCCCCTGATCTGCCCCTGGCCCCCATTCATATGAGATCCATGCCCTCAAACCTCGTCTCTCGCCCAATCTTCGCGTAGCTGTCTCGCATGAATACCAATCAGTTGGGAGCTGTCAGATCTTTGATCTGCGGCTCGGACCAAATAGGCACGATTGTGGGTCTTGATGGGTCTGATGGGTTGCACAGCAAAAGAGGTTTTATTGATGTGATGATGAAGATGTGTGTATAGCCCCTATTTTCTTGAGGGGCTTGTTTTGTGGGAAATTTTCCACGAAGCCACGTGACGGTCATGCTGACCTAATGTGGTGGCCTCCATCATGTGATCTGACAGGAGCGCGTCCAACAGCCCTCTCCGTCGTCCTGCCCGTGCCCGCGACTTCTTCTTCCACATAGCCTCATCAATCAATCGCCTTGTTTTAAAATTTCCATTAATAGCACATGCCTGCCAACATCACATCATCCATCCACTCTTCGCCGCGGGCCTCTCGCTCATTTAGGGTTGAAACGTATATATGTACAGCTATATCCCTAAAAGATTGTAAATATGTGAATTAAGGCCCTATTTTCCCCGCCCTTTTACAAAGGTGGTGCATATTGCCGCTAAGATAAGAGATATGTAAGGATACAGAAAAATACATTAGAAATAGGCAAAACGTAGCATAAATAAAAGTACCCGAATATTAATTAGTATCTAAAATATCCGCCGCCCGCCTTAAGCACAGCTTAAAGCCTCCTCGGCATTAAATGCACTAAACGTAGTAGAAAATCGGTAGAAATAGCGTTCTAAGCTTTAATAATAGCACCTCTAAGGATTTAGCCTCTAGGCCGCTAGACGTATTTATTATCAATCCATGCTTTTATCTCTGCCTATACATACTTAATTAGGTTAAGATTAGGGCTATTAGGCGGCTATATAGTATGCTTCGCATTTAGGAAGAGCCTCGCGATAACCTCTTTTATATAGGCGGCTGCGTACGTTAAGGCATTGTCTTACTAAATCGTAAATTCCTTCCGCTAAAGCTAGAAGTCCTAGAATAAAGGCAAAATATATTCGGAATAAGACTCTACCGTTGCGTAGTATAATAGAACGGTTAGAAGATAGAAGACAGTCTAACCGGACTAAGTCTCTAATAGTTAAAGACTAATAGAGGGCGTTATTTATCCTTAAAAGCTATAGGGGCGGAATAGTAAGTAGAGGAGCACTCGGGGTTACTTATACTAGACCGGCTGGCTAAGTCTAAGCAAGTAGGGGTAGTCGAGGCTAGAGCACTAAGGGCACTACTAGAAGAGGTATAGGTCACTTAGTAGGCAGTTAAACTAAAACTATAATAAAAGCTAAAGAAGAAAGGAAGGAAGGAGAGCCTAAGGAAGGGCGGACTAAAGTTCCTTTATATAGCTCTTCCCGTCCGTCTAGACGGTCCCGGTACGTCCCTTTCCTTCTAGCACCTTCTACTACGTATCCCTTACACTGCCCCGAGCTAATATAGGTCCCTAGGGCTACGTAAGGGCTATATAGGTCGGCTAACCTTAAAAAGGCTGCCTCCCGCGTCGTTTTAAAGCACTTATAGACTAATCTAGGTTATATAGGTCTATTTATGCACTACGTGCATAATGTTATATAGGTAGGTTATACGATATAAGTCGCGTGACCTCGTTATACGGAGGATCGGACGAATGATCGGTCCCGAAAGCCGGGAGGGCTATATTAGGCTTATAGCTCCCGGTAGTCTAGGTGTCGGTCTATTATATAGGGCATCGAGCCAATCATCGGGTCTTATTAGGCAAGGGTGCTTAATAAGATCGTCGGCGTGACTATAGCTGCGTAGTACGTCTTATACCTAAGGAAGCTAAGTCCTAAGGGACTTAGATTCGAAAAAGGGGTGTGTCCTAGGCCGAAAAAGGGTATAACCGGATAATTGGTAAGTCCGGGGCGAACATCTTTATGCTAAGTCATAAAGTACTAAGTACTAAAGTACTAAGTACCTTAGTACCCTCGTACTAAGTATTTCCGTACTTAAGTCCCTTAGTACTTAAGTCGTCCCGTACTTTAGAGAAAAGAAAGTAAACTAAGAACCTAAATTAGTAGTTCTATAATATATTACCCTTCCTAAGGGGGGTTAAACCTTTAAACCCTTAAACTCCTCTTCCCTTAAACCTAAGGGTTAGATTTATTATAGGCTTTAATCTTCTTAAAAGCGTTTTTAAGATGCTTAATAAGTTCCTACGTGTTATCGGAAGAAGGATAATTCTTCTACTTTATAAGATAGAAATACTAGCCGTTTTCTATCTTCTTAGATAAAATCTCTTCGACTTTGTATTCGTCTTCTTCGACTAGTATATCGATATCTTTCGCTAGGCGGCTATTCTTAGGCGCTGATTCGAGTAGCGAAACGTAAAAAACGGGATATATAAGCATAGCCGTTAGTAGGTCTAGCTTATAGGTTAAGTCGGAGAATTTTTCTTATATAAGAAAAGGTCCTATCTTCTTATAGTCTAACGAATTATTAGGCCTATTAAAAGTAATATTCTTCTTAATAAGGTAGACTTTATCGCCCTTATTAAAAGTAGGTTCCTTTTCGGTCTTCTTATTATAATAATAAGTTATTCGCTCCTTTATAAAGTCGAGCTCGTCTTTAATAGCGGAATGTAAGCTTCTTAGCTACTCGGAGCTTAAGATAGCTTTTTCGGCTATAACTTCCGGTAGGGAAGATATTACGGTATAGGACCCTAATAGGTACGTACCTATATAGATGCGGGTTAACCCCGGACTACGCTAATATTGCCCTACTATATTTCACAGGCATTTTATAGGCATTTTACGGTTATAGCATAGTAATATTATAGTAAAATCTAGCATAGGTAAACCCCGGTATTACTATAAGAAGACAGACTAGAGGTACGTTTAGGAAGGTAGGAACGATAGTTAAAAGTACGAATAATCCTTTATTGTAATATAGTTGCCCTCTCGTAGTAAGACTAAAGCTTGCCCCTCTTCTAAGATGTATCGGGGCCTTAAGGATATACCTTTAGGCCTCGAGAGGGGTTATCGGGGACTAGTTAGCGACTAATAGCCGAATAGTCCCCGAGCTAAAATACATTATCTATCGTGCATATATCCTTATCTCCTAGCTCTATAGTTACGTAGGTAGCTGCGTTATAATTATCCCCCCCTTTTAAAGCGGACGCTTTAAACGCTAGGATAGCTTTAGGTATAAATAAAGTCGTAATAGCAAATAGGACTAAAATAGGATTAAACATAGTATAAAAATCAACGACGATAATTATTATTATATATATTATAATAATTATTATATTAGTTACGCGTTATAATAGTTATTACGTAATAAGGGGCTAGTCGCTTACGTATAGTTAGCGAACTATAATAGAGTGCTGCTCTTTATATATAAAGATTTTTTTCTTCTCTTCTCTTATTATATAACTATATCGAGATCTTATAAAGAAGCATATTTAGAATTAGACGAGTATATTCTAAATCTAACGAGCATATTCCGAATTAGATAAGTATATTCTAAATTAGTTTAACGCTATACCTCCTAAGCGAACGGCAAGCGGAACGGTGTAAATACCTTAAAAGAGAGGAAAGCAGACGGATAATATTTAGCCGATAGGCCCTTTAGTTATTGCTTAAGTCTTAGAGCTATCCGTAAATAGAGTATCGATTAAGGACGCTATTACGATAGCATAGGAAGAGATAAAGCTAAAGAAGACACACAGGGAGAAAACCACCCTATTAGAACGACTCCTTATAGAGAAAAACATACGAGATGCCTTAGGGAAGTTAATATCCTTATTAAAGGAAGAAACCGAAGATTAACTATATCGTTAATTATTTAAAGGACCTTTTATAAGTATAAAAAAACCTATTGTAATAGAGTCTTAAAAAGATTACGCGAATATAAAGCGTATAACGCTAGCGGTTGTTAAATCTAAAACATTTTCGTCGTTAAATAAAGACGATAAAGACGAGGATATTAAGGCGAATACTAGAGGAGACACCGGCGAGAAGAGAAATATCTAGAAAGGGATATCGCCTAAGAAAAAAGGCAAGAAGGCTATATATATAAAAAGTCGTAGGGCGAAAGGGTGCCGTATCACCGAGCTATACTATATTAAGTGCCTTAATAGCAGTATCTAAGGGTTTAGCAATAATAAGGACGATACTAAAATAGCCGAACTATATTATCTATAGGAGGATACACGATTAAGCAGATGTATTTAATATAACTCGCGTAGTAACCTCTATAAATCGGTAAGCTCCTCGTTCTTTATTAAGTCGGGATATAGTTGCTAATAAAATTATAAATGCCGGCAATAATATCCGGAGATATAGCTAATCTATACGCTATTTAGACGAAGATAGCTAAGTTATAGACTACTCGGGATAAGATAGAGAAGAAGAAGATAAAGTTAATCTTTTACTAAGTTTATACGTCGTTTATAGCCGTAATAACGGCCTACCGAGAGGAATAAGGGGTACTAGGTGCTAAACGTTTATATACGAAACGTCGTCTTAAATACCGATAGGCATCGATAGAGCAACGGAAAGCTATACGCGAGAATAAGGACTAAAAGCTTCGCTTAGTGATTAAGGACGTAGGTTTTACCCTATAGCGGGTAGGACGAGAATATATATACGATAATTTATATAAAATAATCGAGGAGAGCAGTCGCTAAGGAAGGGGGGAGTAGTTAAAACGTCTCCCTATTATTGCGGAGTTTACTAGCGAAATAAAAGTAAGAGACTTCTACCGTATAGATATTAAAGAATAACGATAAAATAGCGGCGGAGTAGTAAGAGAAAAGTTAAGGTAAGCTAAAAAGAAGTTATTTTATAATACGTAATTTCCGCCGTTTCTTTAGCTATATTTCTAAGTATTCGTTAATAAGTTCTTAGGCATTCGCTATATCGTCTTAAGCAACCTACTCGTTATATTCGGCTAGCTAACCTTCCTATTTTACTAAGTAGTAGGTAACGCCTTTCTTCTTCTTATAGTCCTTAATTTACTAGACCGACTATTCTCCTTCGGCATCGTTAAGGTTAGGCATCGGCAGTAATTCGCTAAGGTGTTAGTTAATAGCCCGTTCTGCCTACGGCTTAAGAAGACTAATTTAAAATATATTATAAAGCCGGTCGTATTTCTCTAGTAGGGCTAAGCGGTACGCCTACTTACTAATAGCTTAAAGGACCTTAAAAGGTCTAATGTATTTAGGTAATAACTTCCTTCTTTAGTCCTTAAGGCGTAAGTTCTTTATAGAGAGTCTTACTAAGTCCTTAACCTTAAGGGTAAGTAGCTTATAATAGAGGTTATAGAATTTCTTTTACGACTCGATAGCTTATCGCTAATAAGTCTCTAGCT
The DNA here is from genome assembly GCA_012934285.1 of Ophiocordyceps sinensis. Lineage (NCBI taxonomy): Eukaryota > Fungi > Ascomycota > Sordariomycetes > Hypocreales > Ophiocordycipitaceae > Ophiocordyceps > Ophiocordyceps sinensis. Next base: position 14,585,895 of record JAAVMX010000003.1, read on the forward strand.
TTTTCCTTAAGTCTGCTAATTTGCTAATACGAGCTCTTACTTTAGGTACTCCCCTACTAGTAGTATCGTCCGCGAGGTAGATATAGTAGTCTAGTTAGTATCCGAATAATACCTTATTAAGCGAAAAGCCTATAGTTGTATTTTTCGTATTATTATAAGCGAACTAAGCCTCTCGTAGTAGTTTAGGCTAGTTGTTTTATTCGGCATTTATATAATACTAAAGGTAGTATTATAGTGTCTAATTTACCCGTTTAGTCTAACCGTCGGTTTATAGGTAAAAGGCTATCGATAACCTACGTTTTATCTATAATATATAATAGAGGTCTAACTAAAACTTACTAATAAATAGAGATCCTCTATCGGAAATAATGCCTTTCGGTACTCTATAGATAAGCTCGATCTTATAATAAAAAGCCTTAGCTAACTTAAGCGCTATTATTATCTTAGAGACCGCGAGAAATACGCTATACTTAGTATATTAGTTAACGATTACTAGTATTATATTAACTTCTCTACTATCGAACTATAACTCCGGAAAACTAGTAGTAAAGTCTATAGAGACTTCTTCCTAAGGTCTTATAGGAATAGGCAGCGACTTAAGGGCGCCGTATAAGCGATGCCGCTTTAGGACGGCGCTTTAATAGATATAATATAAACGCACGTAGCTATTTATATTACGAGCTATTCCTTCCTAAAAGAATTTCTAGGATAGGAGGTCTTTTATATAGGCTATTCCGAAGTATCCTATAAAAGGATTATTATAGTAGAGCTAAATAAGCTCTTGCCTTAAGGCAACCTCTATAGGCACTACGATTCTTCCCGAATGTAAAATAAGTCTATCTAGGCTTAATAATTAAGGACTTACCCTTTCTTTTAGGGTACTTTCGGCCTATACTCGCTATATAGTCTACGGATCTTCCGCTTAAGTCCTCTTAAGGAGCTTAAAAAAAGGGCTTAGAGATATTGCTTTTATAGACCCTTTTATAACGAGCTGCTAACCTAGCTAATTGTCTTTAACACTATTGTTTATAACTAACGATATCTTTAACTTAGGTAGCTAACTTAGCGGGACTCGTTCCTAAATGCTAAGCGATCGAATCTTAGAGAGCTCGTGCATTTTCGTTACGTAAAGATATCTCGTTAAGCTTAGAGATAGTAGAGACTTAAGAACTCGTCTTAAGGTCGCTTTTTATAGAATCTATAGCTATATACACCTGCCGAATAATTGCTAACTTTTATTATAGTTCCGGGAGTAGCTCTATAGACGGTAAGGCTTCGCTTATAAATTCTAGCTTCCTTAATAAAGCATTAGCAGGATTTAATTTACCGGCTTAGTATTTAATCGTAAAATTAAAAGGAGCTAGGTATATATACTAACGTGCTTATCTTTTATTAAGGGATACTTACTTTATAAAGCCTTAAAGGTTTTAGTAATCTAATAAAACTTTAACGGTATTCGCCGCCCTTTCGACGTAGTATCGCTAGTGTTTAAATAACTTAACGATAGCAAATATCTCTTAATTAAAGGTGCCGTAGTTAAGCTTAAGGCTAGTAAACTTCCGTAACTAGAAAGCAATCGGATAATAGTAGCCTTCGTTATCGGGCTACGAAAGAATGCTAGCTATTGCGAAAATTAAGGCATTAGTCTTAATATAAATCGGTCTTTAAGGGTCGAAGTATTAGAGAAGTAAGGCTATTGTAAAGGCGTTCTTTATAGTATAAAACGCTATTAATTCGCTAGTATTTAGCTATACTTATCTAGGCTTTCTTCCTTTAACGCTCTCCTTTAATAACGTAGTAAGAGGGGCAATAATACTAGAGTATCCTAAAATAAATCGTCGGTAATAATTTATAAAACCGAGAAAAACTTAAATATTATAGAAAGAACGAGGTTCTTCTTAATTTATAATAGCCTTAACGCGGGCTAGGTCTATTATAACTCCGTTAATAGATAAGATAAATCCTAAAAACTCTAATAACTACTTATAGAAAGTGCACTTCGATAAATTAGCGAATAGCTCGGTATTCCTTAGTCGTTTAAGGACTTATCGTAAGTGTTCTATATACTCTTCGTAAGTCTTAGAAAAGATTAAAATATTATTAAGGTAGACGACGTAAATAGTATCTACAAGGCCTTTAAAAGCTTAGTTAATATATAACTAAAATATAGTAAAGGCGTTAGTTAATCTAAACGGTAATACTAAATACTTATAGTAACCGTAGCGAGTACGAAAGGCTATCTTCTATTTATCCCTTCCTTTAATCCGGATGCGTTAGTATGCGTTTTTTAGGTTAATCTTCGAAAAGTACTTAGCCCTTTAACAACGGTCTATAATCTCCGAAATAAAGAGGAGTAGGTAGCGATTCTTATCGGTAATACTATTAACCCCCCGGTAGTCTATATAAAGGCGCAAAGTGCTGTCTTTCTTAGGCATAAAAAGGATAAGAGCCTTAGCCGAACTCTTAGACTTCCGAATAATACTATGCTTAAGGGACTAATCTAACTACTCCTTTAAAACCTAAAGTTCGGATTAAGAAAGAGAGTAGATAGGTCTAAAAGGTAGCTTAGAGTCGGGCAATAGGTTAATCGTATAATTAGTGCCCTTCTTCCTTAGCAATAAATCGGCCTTATGCTTAGAAAACACGTCTTTAAAGTCTAAAAGAGTCGCTGGTATTTCCTCCCCCGTTCGCTTAAGGTTCGCCGAGTTATTATCTTTATTAGGAAATAGTATAAAATTTAGGTCTAGTATAACTATATAGACCTATACCTTATTCCGATACTTATATAAAAATTTCTACGGTTAGCGTAATAACACCTTAGAAAGTTAGTGTTTAAACCACTAAGCGAGCTTAAAAGGAACGAGATAAATATATTCCTAAGAAAGTGCGGGTATACTAAGTAAAACTAATGCGTCGTTAGGTTTTAATCCGTTATTAATACCGATATAAGGGCGAATAACTATCTTTTCCCTATAGCGACTATCTTAGAGTTAGATAGAAACTTCTTAAACTCTATATCGTCTTATAAGTATATTCCCGACTACCTTTAATCTAAGGGTTAATAAAGGAAGCTATCGTAGCCTTTATTTTCGAGTAAAGTTTATATCTACTAGGTCTATTTTACTACCGTAATCGAGATTAACGATAATTTTATAAAGTGTTCGCTTTAATAGCTTTCTAATAGCATATAGTCTCTTAACTACCTCTACTTATAGCTTAGTCGAAGGAGAGGCATTTACTTTGACTTTTAGGCGTTTCCCTCCTTCTTTATCGTCTCTAAATCGGCTATAGCTTAGTTAGCTCTCGCTATCGCTTAGCAATCGGCTTATATATAGCCTAGTTTCTTATAATACTAATAAATAACTATGCCGGATTAGCTTTCGCTGTTTCTATACGAATTTCCTCCCCGGTTATTACTATAGCTATTCCTACTGTATTTATTCCTGCCGTTGCGACTATTACGACTATTTCCTCGGCCGATCCTACGGCCGTTGCTACAACCGTTTCTACGGCTATTTAAGGTTAATCTAGCGGCATCGGAATCTTAATGGTTGTTAGTAGATCTATTTCGGCCTTTACGTCGGCGATAGCCTATCGAACGGGAGCCTCTTACCCTTTAAGTTAGGGTCGACTAGTCGTTAGTTAGCTTTACGGGGCGCTTCTTATTTCCTAAAGCATCCTAAAAGCGTTAAGCGAGTTAGACTATCTCCTTACGAGTATTTTCCTAAATAGACGCTAAATAAAGGGAGATTTAGTCTTAAAGATCGGGACGTAACTTCGTAAAAAAGGAAAGTATATAAGTTTTTTCTAGCGGACGTTCTAGGTATTACTTAAGGGAATCTAAGTAAAGACTAAAATCGAGGGGGGATTAACCCTCTCGTTAGCGTGCTTCCTATAGTTACGTAGCTAAAAGAGTCTCGCGATTAGTAGTATCTTTAATTAAAATTAAGGTCTAGTTATAAAAATTATCTTAGTTAGTGCGAAGCAATTCCCTCTCTATAGGGAGCTTTTCGTCGAGGTATCGCCTTTATCTCGCCTTATAGTCTACGTATATATAGTTAAGGGTATATAAGATTTTATTCTTATTGCGCTTAAAACGACGTAGGGCAGCGATAAAGGCATCCTTAAGATCGCTAATCTAATCGAGACGTTTTTAAGGGTTAGTCGGTTATAATAACTAAGGAATGTTTTTTATTTTAATTTCCCTACTATAACTCTCCCTCGATTCGGTTAACTATCGGCGACGTTTATATAAGTCCTTACTAAATAAGTTACCCTACTGCGAAAATTCCTCTCGAAGTTCCGTAATCCTATCTCTTAATCTTTTCTCCTCCTTTAGCTCTACGGCTCTTGCTTAAAGGGCTATAAGGACATCTATACGCGGAGGGGTAGGTCGTAAAGGGCCGGCTTACGTTTAACTTCGAGAGGGGATAGATCGGGCCCCTTCGGGTAGCGAAAAAATTAGTAATAGCGTCTTAAGACGCTCGTTATAGCCCTTATATAAGTTAGTGTATTTATCTTCTAATATTAGTTCCGTTACGTAAGGTAACGGCGATAGGCTAGCGACTCGATAGCTAGCACGACTTATTCGGCCTACGCGGCTTATACGTCCGGAAATACGCTTACCGCATAGCGCTATCGCTCTTAGGTAACTAAAAAAGAGAAGCTTTAGAAATTATAAGAAGATAGACTAAAAGTACGTTTAGGAAGGTAGGAACAATAGTTGAAAGTATAAATAATCCTTTATTATAATACGGTTGCCCTCTTATAGTAAGACTAAAGCTTGCCCTTCTTCTAAGATATATTAAGGCCTTAGGGATATACCCTTAGGCTTTAAGAGGGGTTATTAAGGACTAGTTAGCGACTAATAGCCGAATAGTCCTTAAGCTAAAATGCATTATCTATCGTGTATATATCCTTGTCTCCTAGCTTTATAGTTACGTAGGTAGCTACGTTATAATTACGCTACGACTCTACGGCTATTTCGCGACGCGTATTATAGGGATTTTACTATAATACGTAAAGCGTATAATAAGGGGAAATCACTGCGTTAAGGCATATATAAGGAGAGGATTACGCATATATAATAATACGCGATTAGGCATTATTAAGGAGATTCCTTAGGGAAGCTACGGTAATATACCGGGATTTTACGGTAAAAACCCGGATAGTAATATAGGCATATAACGGGTATCTTCCCCGGCCTAAGAATAGAAGGGATAAGTAATTATTTTCTATATTATTTAATAATTAAAAACCTACTTTACCTTATACTTACCTTCGCAACCGGTAGATAGTCCGTTATTAGTAGAACTATTAGCCGGCCTAACTCTCTTCCTAAGCCTTATTACGGCTAGTAGTATCCTATCCTTTCGATAACCCTATAGTATATTAATTATATTAGTCTATTATATAATAAATAGTAGTAATTCCCTTTCCTTAATTCTAAACTAACTTTAGGAGCGCTAGGAGTTTAAAGCCTTATAGTGCTAAAAAGAGAGGAAGTATAGACTTATGCCGATTAAGTATTATATGCTAGAGGATATCTTCTAAGGAAGAAAACTCCTGCTTATATATAGCTAACTCCCGGAAGCTAACTAGTTCTTTACCAAACGACTTCTCTAGGATCTTTAAGAAGAAGTAGACGCTTAGACTAAAGAAGCCTAAGCGGTATAAAGCTTTTACGCTAACTACTCCTAATACCCTTTCGACGGATCGTATCTACGAAGGTTATATAGCGAACTTCCTATTAAGTTCTTAAATAGCTAGCGAAGAGACACCCGGCTAATCTAATAGGAAATCGCTAGTTTTAACTCCTCTCTTAGAAGATAATACCGAGACGCGCTCTTCCGTCGCGTTAACGAGCTATAGTACTACCCTAACGGACGCCTATATAGGATAGAACTAGACCTCGACCCGCCGGCCGGTAGCTCTTATAAATCCGCGGAGTCTTAACCTAGCCCCGCCCTAGCGTTAAGCCCGGCCTAAGCGCTAGCTCTATAGACCGGAACGATGCCCGCGTCGGTTATAATAACCGAAGATATACTCGCCCGGCTACTAGACCGTCTATAGATAGGAATATCTTACCCTACGGGATAACCGAACGGCGCTAGCGATCGTATGCCGAATAAGCCTACGCCTTAAATCTAAGCCGAAGACGTCGGATTTTTTAATCCGGCTAGTCTATTTAACGCCTCGTTCGATACCCTTTAGGAGACTAAGAAGACTATTACGTACTAAAGCGTCGAGAGATTTATCGACGCCTTTAAAAGGGTTACTATCCGCGGGACTAAGTACGCCGACGAACTAGCCGCCTTAGTCCTTAGCCTCCTTAAAGGAACCGCGATCGAATAGTACTCCGGAGACCTTTCGGAGTTAAACCGGTTATTACTCTATACCCCGGGCCTAGGCTATAGGGCATAGTGCTAGAAGCTTAGGACTCGCTTCGCTACCTAGCCTAAAGTCGTAGTATAAGCGCTTTAGAAGGAATACTTTTCTATCGAGGATATTATTAACGGTACCGACTTTCGCGAATAGATATCGCGCTTAAAGCGGAAGGCTAAAGCAGCCTTATATACCGATTAGCACCTTACTATAATAGTCTATTAGCGGCTTAATACCTTACTTTAAGAATCCTTTAGACGGCTTATAAGAGCCGATAACCTCGATAGTTAGGTTATAGAATACGAACGGACGATTCCTTAGCTTTAGACTAAGCTTATAGCCGGATCTTAAGGCAGGCTAGCTAATAAGCTAGCCGCGAAACCTTAATAATCCGCCGGAGGTTAGCGGCCGAACTATAGCTAACGCAATACATAGGGATCGCTATAATCTAATTCCGCGTCGCGATCTAAGTATAGCACTAGAGCAAGCGGTTAGCGTTTAAATAAGCCTAACGCTATTAACCCTAGTAAAACGCTAATACTAGCCGTATAAGTCCCTCCCGCTCTAGCAATAACGCCCGTGCTTCGACCTTAGTCTAAGCCTAAGGACCCGCTTACGATTAAACCTATAAACGGTTCTAAAGATAACCCTATCGTTATTAACCTCGCTTAGGAGATCGAAGCCGGAGCAACCGACGGCGGAGGAGCTTACCTACCCTAGTATGTTATTAACTAGATTCTTTATGCCTACGAAGACGACCTAACGCTAAGCGGCGAGCTAGACCCTATAGACGTAGACGAAGAGGACGAGCCCGACTATATTAACTTTACTACGGACGATCCTTTGCCTATAAGGCCTCGCGTTATCCCTACCTTAATCGGCGACGTGCTAATTATATAAGCTATGCCGTTAAGGCCCGCGGACTTCCCGGATAGGCTATCCCGCTTTACGCACGCCTATATTATAGCATATAGTAAGGATAGGCCTACCGACTAGCACGAAGTATACGTCGATACTAGCGCTAATCGTAGTTACGTTTATCTAGACTTTCTTACTAACTTTAATAACGTCTTAGTCGACTTTACTAAGAAACGCCCTTTTACTAAAATCGGTAGCGCTATTATAAAGGGATAGGCCGACTTCGATATATATATCCCCGGTAAGATTAATAAAGACCTTATAGTCGGCGCTATACGAGTTAGCGCTTAGATTAACCTTAAGCAGCCGACCGGGTTATCGCTCGGCTAATCTTAAAGCATCCCGCACTAGGTAGACGTTATAAACTCGTCGAGCTACGTAATTATCGGAGCCTACGGTAACTTATCCGTCGACGCTCGTTTAGAACGGGATAGACCTTAAGTCTATAGAACCGTCTATAGTATAGTAGATATCTATGTTCCGCCCGGTATAACCGTAAGTCTTCTAGTTAATATTAAGGACCTTCCCGCTAATAGAGACCTAATGTTTTTCCCGATAAAGATAAAGCTCGCTTATAGCCTATTTTCCGAAGGCTAATCCCTAGTTATAGTAAATACCGGCAATCGCACGATAAGAATTCGTAAAAGGCAACGAATTAAAACCGTCGTTAACCTTTACGACTAAATCTAATTTATAAATATTAGTACGTATACTACGATCCCTAATTCGTCCTTAGACAGCTAGTCCGCTTTAGAATCCTCCGAAGACTAAGACGACTTAGAGTTAGCCGAAGCGCTAGATATCCCCGACGGGAAACTACCCCTATAGAGGAGCGGCCTTAACTAATATCTTAAGCTTAGCATCGAGCGCGAGACCTCGTTTCTAAAGATCGAGTCGAAGGATAGAGTAAAAATCTACGCTACTAACCTTAAGTTTGCTAAGAAAATTAAGCAGTTAGCTAATAAATTCCCCCTACTTTAGACCGACTAAGGCACTATTAAGGTCTACCTAGATTACTATATAAAGATCCCGCTCGCCGATAATTAGCATTAGAAAAAGATCGCGTCTTATATATACCCTTTAAACTAACGGGATAGGGAATATATCGACGAGATATACGATAAGCTATACCGAAAAGGCTAAATAGAATAGGCTATAGAAGCGACCCCTTTCGCCTCCCCGGTCTTTATCGTATAGCGGACTATTAACGGTAAGGAAAAACCCTAAATAGTCGTCGACCTACGTGTGTTTAATAACGTCGCTATACCCGATAGTTACCCTATGCCGCTTTAGGCCGATATAATCTAAAAGCTTTAAGGAAAACGATTTATCTCCGCCGTTAACACCTAATCCTTCTTCTACTAGTTCTTTATCTATCTCTACTATCGCAAACGCTTTATAATAGTTTCCTACCGAGGGCTAGAACGCCTTATAGTAGCACTAATAAGATATAAAAACTCCTTTATATACGTTTAGCGATTTATAGACTAAATCCTCCGGGACTATATAGATTACGCAGCCGCGTATATTAACGATATTATTATCTTCTTTAATTCCGCCGAAGAGTACCTCGCTTACCTTACGGCAATCTTCTAGCTATTCGCCGACTATAACCTCGCTTTATCTACGCCGAAGTCCTTCCTTAGGTACCCTTCCGTATAGCTGCTTAGCTTCTAAGTCGACGGCATCGGCCTTATAAATATAGACGAGAGGGTCTACGTATTGCGCTTTATCGCGTTCCTTAACACCCTATAAGCCCTCGAGAAATAGATCGGCCTAGTTAATTAATTGCGATACTTAGTCGCTTACTTTTTATAGTATATCGAACCGCTATAGCGACGTAAGATAGACGAGCTTAAGTCCGCTCGAGACGAAGGGAAGCTGCCCTTTAAGCAAGCCTAAGTCCGTTTTACCGTAAATGCTAAGTTCGATCTAACGCCGGAGGAGCTCCGGGCATTTTACGATATTACCGACGCTTTTACCGCCGACGCTAAGCTCTATTACTTTAACCTAAAGAGCTAGCTATTTATCTAGCTTAACGCTAGTTACAACGGTTTTAAAGTCGTGCTTTTTTATATCGCTCTTAGCATAACGTAGAACCCGGCGTAAGGCCCCCTTTATATAAGCATTCGGCCTATTCTTTACCTTAGCTACTAGCTTTAAAAAGGCGAGCCTTAATACTAGCTTATAGAGCTTAAAGTAAGATGCCTTATCTAGGCCTATCGCAAGCTTCGGTCTTACCTTATCTCTACGATAGAGCTAAAAATTATAGTACTTACCGACTACGCCGCTATATACGCGATTATTAAATAGTAATTACTATTTACGACTAGTATAAAGAGTAGTAACCGCCTCGTCCTTATATCTTAGTACTTTAGCTAGTTCCCGCTCGAGGTTTATTATATTCCTAGCGCTAAGAACGTCTTAGCCGACTCGCTTTCTTAGCTACTAACGATAGAGACCCCTCTCCTTAGGCCTAGCGAGCTCGATCGGATATAGGAAGACAAGGCCCCCGTTAATAAGGTTTACTTAGTCACTAAGGCCGTTATAACTCTAGCGCTCTACTAGGAAATTAAGGCGGGATATACGGACGATCCCCGATAGTCTTAGATTATCGATTAGCTTAGCCCCGACGGCTTTAAGGAGGGACTTACGTTCTTTATCCTCGACGGCCTCTTCTATCTTAAAGAGACCGACGGACGGCGACGCTTTTATATCCTTAAGGCGTGCGTTAAACCGATAATCGAGGACGAATACTAGCGGAAGTTCTACGCCGGTAGACGCTATATATAGGAGGAGCTCTCCTTTAGCTTTATAATTAGTTAGCTTTCTCGTCGAATCGACGATTTCGTTGCGAAATATAATACTTATAAAAGGAATTAGTCGAACCGGCTTAAGCCCGCCGGCGAGCTAGTCCCTATCCGTACGCCGAGCGTCCTTTTCTATACAGTCGCTATAGATTTTATTATAGGTTTGCCTAACGTCCCTTCTAAAGGTCTTTTATAGAAGACGCCTATAGGCGAATACTTTAATACTTTACTTATAGTTATCGATAAATTCTTTAAGATATGCCTTTTGCTTTTAAGCTATAATTAATTTACTATAGACGATTAAGCATAGACCTTATACTACGAGCTTATTTACTATAATTAGAGGATTCTTAAGCAGATTATCTTAGACCGCGACCTTAAGTTTATATCCGACTTCTAGCGTATATTATAGAAAGCCTTTAGATTTAAGCTCTTAGTCTCTACCGTATAGTACCCTTAGACCGACGGCTTCTTTAAGCGCTGGAACTAGACGGTCGAAATCGCCTTACGATTCTTTACTACCGACTTCCCTAATAAGCGCTAGGTCGAGGCCCTCCTACCTTTATAGTTCTCGCTTAATAACTCCTTCTCCGCCGTTATCTAGACTTCCTTAAGCGAGCTCGTTACCGGCTAACGTATAAACAATAGCTTACGTTTCCTCGGCGAATAAGCCGGCGCTAGCGACCGATAGGTTCTCTAAGAGTAGGCCTACGTATCTTTCGCCTATGCCTAGGCCGCTATAAAGCGGCGATATAACGTAAAGCACCGTAAGCTTAAGTTTAAACCCGGCGATTAGGCCTAGCTTTAGCTTAGTAAAGGCTACTCTATCGCCGACGGACGCGTCGCTAAGCTTAAGGAGCGATATATAGGCCCTTTCTTAGTTATAGAGCGGATCGGCTACCTAGCGTACCGCTTTAATATAGATAACTCTAAAAATATTTACCCTATAGTATCCGTAGCCTAGCTTAAGCCGGGGGATATACCTAACTCCCGCCTTAGCCTTAAACCGGATACCGATTACTAGGAAGTCGATTATATCCTTAATACGCGTAAGCGTAAATATAATTACGACGCGGTACGCGAAGAGTTCTTTATTACTTAGAAAGGATAGCTTAGCAGTTATAATTCCTAGGTTCCCGCTTAAGACTTCGCTTAGTAGGATATTATCGACGAGTTCTATATGCAATAGGAGTTGCTCGCTATAAGGATTACTTAGACTAAGAAGCAGCGTGCGCCGGCCCTCGCCGCGTATAAGCCCCTTTAGCCTAAGGAGAAATCCTTATAACTTATGGGGCGTCGCTTATAGACGTTTTTACCGGCTTACTGCGAGCGTTACCGCGTTAACTACCGATCTTCGGCGGTTAACCGTTAGCTATTTTGCTTATTCCGCGCTTTTATTTTAAATTTCTTTTTGTTTTCCCCTACTACTATACCTTATTAAGCTTCCTTCTCTTCGCTCGTTATTAGACGCTCTTAGCTCGCTACTTCTCCCCGCGGCCTTATATAGTCCTTCGCGGTTCCTCCTATCTCTAGTAGTTACGTTCTATCCTACGACCCGGCATTTCGTGCCCTTTTTAGCGACTAGGTCGCCCGCTAACCTCCCCGCCTTACCTTGCCTAAATTTAAGCGCGCTATATAAATCTACGGTAGCGAGCCCTATCTTCTTTAATCGCTTAAGAGTACCGCTACGTCCTTTACGGCGTAGAAAAACGCGAACCTTACTCTTTACTAAGATTTTATCGACGCCGTTACGAAGGAAGGATATAATTGCCTATCCGGCGAGGCAGTCGATAGGCGATACTTCCTTAACCCCGACCTTCCTAAGGCCCTTACCTTTACCTTAAAGCGTCCCTATCGCCTAGCTATCCCTCTCGTATCTTCCTTAGATAACCGCTAGTTTACGCTAATAGCGTGCCTTACGCTTACTCGTCTTTATCGCGACCTAGCGGGGCGCTTTCTTCCCGACGCGGCCTAGCCCCCTTTACCTATAACACTCGAAGGATTTATAGGGAATATCTTTTATATAACGGACGACCTTACCGGAAACGCCCTTAGTATAGCTTAGCTTACCTTAACGCTAGCCGACGCCTTTACCGCGGCTATATCTAAAGCCCTTTCCCTAGCCGAAGCTACGGAAATCTAAGCTATCCTCTACGTCGTTTAGCACGCTAGGGCTATTACCGCGTATATAACCGTAGCTAAGGCGGCCTTCGCCGCTTTTAAGACTCCGGCGACGCCTATAGCCCCGCTTTTTAGACGGTACGTCTAGCGCACGCCCGGTATACTAGCCGGCGCCCTTCGTTCTTCCCCGGCTAACGCCGACGACTTACCGCGCGAACGATAGGACGCGTTACTTAATAATATCTTTGCGGTTTCCTATAGTACGCTCCGTCGTCGTCGCTATAACGATACGGCCTGCTTTACTCTTATCGCTACGTCCGCCCCGCTAATGCCTTTACGCCTATAGATCGTCGAGCATAAGATCCCGACGCACGACGCTATTATATCCGCCGCCGTTATCTACTTAAGCACTTTTGCACTACTTTACGGGAATACCGCTATTGCTATTACTTTAGCAAGCCTTTTTGCCCGTACTTAGTGCTAAATCGGCGATAACCTTACCCTACCGGCATTCGCTACTATAGCCGGGTGTTAGATTATATAATAGAGGTTATAACGATTAGGTTAGTATAACCGCTACGTAACGTAAGGGAAATATCCCTTAAATACAGCCCCCTTATAAAAAGAGGGGAAGCACGTATAATACGGATTATTATATATTATATTAATAAAAACCTCTTTGCTATATAACCTATCTAGACCTATTATAACGCCTATTTAGTCCGAGCCGTAGATCTACGATCTAATAATTAAGAGTCTTAGCCTTTAATCTATCGAAAATACGATATAAAACACTAAAAACAAGCTCCCTTTAGGCAAAAACAATCACTATATCTACTAAGAAGAATACCGAAGTTATCCTTATCGAAAATGCTAATTAGTCCGTTTAGGACAATAGGTTTAAGGCGTAGGTTCTCGATAGCAACCTATAGGAATAGGTCTTCGGTACCGAAAGGCTCTTTTCTATTCCGATTATGCCTATTAAAGACGACTCTCCGAGGGGATCTCGCTCTCGTATAGTAGATAAAGAAATAGTCTAATAGGGACGCTAACCTCCTTAAGGCACCTAATAATAGCAGATGTTTCTATATAAGGAGAAGAAATAGGAGAGTTAGAAGAAAGACATTAAGGAGCTCCGAACTTAGATCGCCTTAACTATCTCTAACTACCTCTTCTAGACCTATTGTAAGCTAGGCAAAGACCTTAAGGACTAGTACGCTACGCTTAAGAAAGAGGCAAAGGGCAAGCCGGAAGATATCTATCGAGCCCTTTAGGTTCGCTATAAAGCAGTGGTTAAGCCCTCCCTAAGTTAGCTAAAGAACTAGCACCTTTAGCTTAAGGGCTAGAAGAAGATTATATATAAAGGGATTTAGGAAGAACTTCCTAAAGCTATTTATAAGAGTATTTAGGTTGCTGACTTTCTCGCCTTTATCTAACCTTATTATCCTACCTAGGTCTATTCCTTCTACCTCTTACACTTAGAGAGGTAGGAGGATTTCGATATCTATACTATAACTAACGAATTCACTATGCTTATAGACTAGCTGCCTGCTTAACTATCTTAAACTAAGAAAGGCTCCTTCGGCCCTTCCTATGCGGGATAAGACGAGGAGTAAAGCAGCTAGCAGAATAACTAGAAAGGCAAAAACAATAAAAAGAGGTCGCGACCTGCTAATATAGATAAGAGAGGTGTCCCTTACTATAAGCTCTATTCTATAAAAGGCTACTTAATAGAGAATTGCTAGGAGGTTAACCTTAATAAAGCGCCCGACTAGTGGCCTAGAAGCAAAAAGGATATTATCTCTAAGAATATAAAGAACCCTAAGGTCGCGAAAGAAGCCTAAAGACATAGAGGCAAGAGGGGAACTAAGAATAATAATAAGACGGATTAACTCGTGCGGGAGAGAGGAAGATGCCCTTCGGCTTTATTCCTCGCCCCTTTAGTCGATGCGTCTTTTAACGTCGATATCTACCCTCTTTATTACTCGTTAATCCTAGATTATAGCATAACCCTCTATATCTTTAACGAGATTTCCCGGTTTAAAAACTTTAGAATAGTAGATAAAGGAGATTTCCTCTAGGCAGGCGCTAAAAAAGTGCCTATCCTCGGCTACGGTAAAGTTAACATCCGCCTATAAACCCTATCGTTTAAACCGTAAGTACTACGCTTGCTTAACGTTGCGTTCTATAAGAACTTTATATATAATCTAATCTCTTATAGGCTATTAAAGCAGTAGGGACTTTAGTAGGACGAACGACCCTATAGGCTATTAGCGCTTCGTTCGGCCGATAATACTATCGTCGGTCTTATTAAATAGCACTACGGCTAGTTCGTTCTTAAGTATATCCCTTACTAAACAATAAGGCGGGCATTTTACAACCGCCGAAATAAGTTTAATAGCTATACTAAACGGACGCCGTAAAAGGCTACTGCTAAACTCTAGTATCTCCGAATAGGGCATCCGGGACTACGAGCCTTAGAACACCTCGTTAACTACTCTAAAGGTATTAAGATTAAAGGCATCTTAACCGTATAGTGTAATAACTACGGCACCGCGAAAGCAAAACGGATGATATAAAGAGCCCCTTAAGACAACGGTATCGTAGGCGAGAGAATTGCGATAGACTTCTATAACTTTATGCTAGACAATAAAGGCTATAACTCGCTAATGCTTTTAACCGATAGAGCGAGCGGCTTTATATAGGATTACTACCTTTAAGACCGTCTCGTAGAAACTATTATTACGGCCCTTAAGTCCGGCCTCGACTACTTAAAGCACTAGTACTAGTTTTACACTAAGATTATTAAGTATAATAACGAGATTACTACTTAGAAGCCGGTAGTAGAAGCATTCCTTAAGGCAAGGCTCTTTAAAATCGAGCCCTTAGCCCTATATATATAAGACTAAAATAGCGGCGCTAAGCGCTCGGGGGGTGTGATTAAGGATAAGTCTAGAGCGATGCGAGGAAAGCTCTTAACCTAGCTTTAGCGAGAGATTTATAAGTCCGCTATATATCTCTATAATCGCACGCTAAAATACAGCTATAAGTAGGAATCCCTTTACGAGAAGCTAACTAGGAGAAAGCTAGCGCAATAACATCTTTATGCCTATAGGTATAAAGCGTTTATAATAATAACTACGGCCTAAGAGAAGAAATAACGCCTTAGGAAGCTCGACCTACGAGCTTAGATAGGCTTTCTAGTAGGATATATATCTTCTAATATCTACCGAGTCTAGGTTCCTATAGAAGGGAAGGTTATTACTACTCGAGATATTATTTTCGATTAGTAAAAGATTTTCGATAGAATATTTAAGAACCTTACCGAGAGCGTTAAGGAGTACGACCTTAAGGAGCTAGCCCTAGCCCTAAGGAATATCACTCTCCCCGACAATAATTAAATCAATATACTATAAGTTCTCGATAATAAAGTGTTCGACGATATCCTCGTCTACTAAGATGTAAACCCCGAACTTAAGGCAAACCATAATGTAGACTACGCAATAGCGCTTAAAAACGACTGGGGAAATACGAAGCAGTATACCGAAGCTCGATTTAAGCCTCTCCCTACTCCTTTAAGCACTCCCTTAGCGGCCCTATTTATAGCTGTAATACAATTATATCTCGCTAATTAGACTATAAAGCTATAGAGCGAGCATCTCGATCCCTCTTAAGCAGCCTTCTAGGCAAACATAAGTCTATATAAATAAGGAGTAAACCCCTCCGTAGCACTAAGTCCGTATAAATAAGGAGTAAACCCCTCCGCGGCATTAAGTCTATATAAATAAGGAGTAAACCCCTCCGTAGTATTAAGTCCGTATAAATAAGGAGTAAACTCTTCTACGGTAAGTCTATATAATTAGGAGTTAACCCCTCTATAGATAAATAAAAGTCTACTTAAATAAGGAGCAAACCCCTCTATAGCAAAAAGTCTATATAATTAGGAGTTAACCCCTCTATAGCCTATAAATAAGGAGTTAACCCCTCCGTAGAAAGAAAAACTCGCCTATTAGCACTCTGCATTTATAGTAGGCACTCGAGCTATACCGATCTCGAAAGACACTAACATATTGCGGTTTAAAGATAAGGCTTACCTCGACCGCTTAATCCTAAAAAGGCAGGTATATCGACGAGACCTTCTAGCTGTCCTAATATATTATAGATAGTTTAAATAACACTTACTCGGCCCTTAATTCGAGGAGGCGGAGAAAACGCATCTTTAGAGTTATAAAGAAATAAAGTTCTAGACCGAGGTTAACTCTAAAACACTTACGAAGAAAGGCTAAGTCCTCGACTATATATAGGTATACGTTTATAAAATAGATAAGCACGGAAGGCTCTCGAAGTATAAAGCAAGACTAGTAGTCCGAGGGGATTAATAGCTTCGAAACGGATAGGAGACCTACGCGGCAACCCTCGTAGGACGAAGCTTTCGAATACTTATAACGATAGCTATAAGGTTCGACCTTAAACTAATATAGTACGATGCGGTTAACGCGTTCGTTAACGTAAGACTCGACGAGATTATATATATAAAGATGCCGCTAGGGTATAGAAAACACTCTATTATCCTCCGACTTAATAAAGCCCTCTACGGACTGCGAAAATCCCCTCTTTTATAGCATCGCGAACTTATATTAATACTTCGGGAGATAGGGTTTTAGACGGTGCCGTACGAACTATGCTGCTTAACGTTTAACGGCATTATCGTCTTCTTCTATATAGATAACATTGTCTTTGCATATTATAAGAAGGATTAAGATAGGGCTAAATCTCTTTAAAAACAACTTTAGGAAAATTATAAGCTTATAGGCGGCGATAACCTATAATAGTTCCTCGGCATTAAGATTCTATAAGACCGTATTTAACGGTACATTTAGCTATTATA
Source organism: Ophiocordyceps sinensis (assembly GCA_012934285.1). Taxonomy (NCBI): domain Eukaryota; kingdom Fungi; phylum Ascomycota; class Sordariomycetes; order Hypocreales; family Ophiocordycipitaceae; genus Ophiocordyceps; species Ophiocordyceps sinensis. The sequence goes on from JAAVMX010000003.1 coordinate 14,603,016, forward strand.
AGTCGCCTATATTAATAAGATCTACCGACTTATAAAGAAACGCCGCCCCTTCGACATACCGATAGAGGTAAAAGAGCTTCTCCCTTATAAAGGGATCGCTAAACACTATAAGATATAGGCCTACTAGGTGAACGTAGGTTCTATGCTATACGCGGTAGTTATTACCCGCCCCGATATCGCGTTTGCTACGTTAAGACTATGCAAATTTAACGCTAACCCTAGACCGGACTATAAAGATGCCGTCGATTGAGTTCTCTATTATCTATACTACACCTAGGGACTTGCGCTTCGTCTAGGGGGTAGGGACGACTTCGAAGTAGTAAGTAACGCCTCTTTCGCCGATAACACCGACCGGAAAAGCTCTTAGGCATTTGCTATAAAGCTATTCGGAGGCTTAATCGGCTAGAGAGCTAATAAATAAGATATAGTTATAACCTTAATAACCGAGGCTAAGCTCCTAGCGTTATTATAGGTAGTAAAGGAGTTAATCTACGTAAGTAGGCTTATTAAAGAGCTCGACGTCTCCTTCGATAACTCCCGTATTTGCATTTAATATAATAATATATAGACTATCCGACTAGTTACTACCGAAGTCGCTATTCTATAGACAAAGCTTCGCTATATAGACATTTATAACTACTAGCTTCGTTAAAAAGTCCTTAATAAGACCCTCGATGTTAAATATACACCTACCGTAAAGATAATAGCCGACGGCCTTACTAAAGCACTTTAAGGGCCCTCCTTTAAGGCCTTTATCGAATAAATAGGCCTTTACGATATTACCTAACGCCTCGCCGATTAAGAACTCCCCGAAACGACCGACGAAACAATATAAACCGATATATATATAGTATAGGAAGGTTAAGAGATATAAATAGGCCGATAAAGCCGTATCCTTAGGGGTAATAGTGTCGATATTAGGCATAATACACACGCGTTAGAGGAAATACTACGTATAGGCGCCGGTGATAAGAAATAACCGTAGGGAACCTAGTTCCTTATGCGTATTACTAGGCCCTATGTGAAAACGTTAGGGAGACGATAGATAAAGGGCCTTGTTAAATATCTACGAGCATTAACTAAGCTAGAGGCGTTTAAACACTCGATTAAGTATTAAATAAGAAGGAAGCTCTCCCGTAGTAAGGGCACCTGCTATAGGTAGCGGAGAAAGGAAGAATATTAGCGTATCTCGTAATAGCGATTATTCCGTCGATTTTAGCATAACGCACTAGGGAATCGAGCATAGGCTGCTAAACGACTAGCCTCGCAATATCGCTACGAGCATTAGCTGCTAAACGACTTATAAACGACTACGAATACCCTTAACGACGGTAGACCGAAGAGGAACGATGCTTTTACACAATAAGAACATCTGCTATATGTATAGCGGCGGAGATAATAGAGGAAGTATAAGAGCTTATAAAGCCGCACTCGTTAGAGCGCTTAAGCGTAGGATTAAAAGGGCAGGGATTAAAGATATCCCGCCCCGATGGCTTAATAATAGAACGAGGATTAAAAACTCATCGGATTTAAGCTATTTAGCGACCTCTTAATGCTAGCTTCCCTCCCTTAAATTCGGGATCGAAGCTAGGGGGGTGTATTAGATTATATAATAGAGGTTATAACGATTAGGTTAGTATAACCGCTATATAACGTAAGGGAAATATCTCTTAAATACGGCCCTTTTATAAAAAGAGGGGAAGCACGTATAATACGGATTATTACATATTATATTAATAAAAACCTTTTTACTATACAACCTATCTAGACCTATTATAACGCCTATTTAGTCCGAGCCGTAGATCTACGATCTAACACCGGGCTGCCGAGCTCTTTACTCGTCTACTTTAATATGCTAACTATACTAATCGACGATAGCGCCCTCGCCGCCCGCGTCCTAGCGTCCGCCGCCTTAGCAATCCTAGCTAGTAGGATAGCGGCGGTAGGATTCGCCACCGCGTGCTAGATATAGCTAGTCGGCAACGGATTCGCCCTAGACCTATCGGTCTTAGTAAGCTCCCCGCTCGTAAGCGATATACGCGTTACTATTCGCGTAACGCTAGTCCTATTCCCCGTTAGCCGCCGTAGCAACCTATAGATTGCATGCGTCGGCAAGCTATCCGCCGCTAACCCGCGCGGCGTCTTTATTTACGACGCGGTAGTGCTCGCCGCCCTTTCTTAGAAAGATTAAGCCGTGTATTACTCGTCGGATAATCTACGCCCTTACGCGCGCCTGTCTACTACCGGGATATAACGCACGGCATCTCTAAGAGCATTCGCTATAGTCCCTATCGTTATTACCGGCGATAAGGTCCCTTACGACGAGGCCCCTAGCGCCGCCGGCCCTACCCCCGCCTAGCCGGGCTTATTTTTTATTCGCTTAGTCTCGCCCTCTCGGCGTTTTTCCTTTCTCTTCTAGCCGTTTAATATAGCTCTTCTATCTTAGCGTTTGCTTTATTATTTTAGCTATATAACACGGCTTTACACTCGTCTTTCCGCGTCTCGCCTCGTCTATTACCGCGTTTCGCCTTATCTATCTAGTCCCTTTAAGCTTTATATTCGTTCGGCGGTCGCCGCCCGATACTCGCCTTCCGCTATAGTACCCCGCTTGCTTTACGTTAGCCGTTTAATACGGTTTCTCGCCTTCGTCGCCCGCCGTTTTAATATAACGGTCTACCTACTTTATGCCGGTCGTCTAACATAGCCTTCGCCCTTTCCTTACGCGTCTTATCGCTACTCGACCGTTCCTACGTCCCTCGTTCTTATATCTATACTCTACGCCTTATCTCCTATCGCCCGGATCGCTTCCTATCGATCCGCGAGTACTATAAGGGCGTAGTATATCTCTTTAAGGTAGGCATTTATTATAGTATAGGACCTTAATAGGTACGTACCTATATAGATGCGGGTTAACCTTAGATTACGCTAATATTGCCCTACTATATTTTATAGGCATTTTATAGGTATTTTACGGTTATAGTACGGTAATATTATAGTAAAATCTAGTATAGGTAAACCCCGGCATTACGCTATAACTCTACGGCTATTTCGCGACACGTATTATAGGGATTTTACTATAATACGCAAAGCGTATAATAAGGGGAAATCACCGCGTTAAAGCATATATAGGGAGAGGATTATATATATATAGTAATACGCGATTAAGCATTATTAAGGAGATTCCTTTAGGAAGCTATAGTAATACACCGGGATTTTATAGTAAAAACCCGGATAGCAATATAGGCATATAACGGGCATCTTCCCTAGCCTAAGAATAGAAAGGATAAGTAATTATTTTCTATATTATTTAATAGTTAAAAACCTACTTTACCTTATACTTGCCTTTGCAACCGGTAGATAGTCCGTTACTAGTAGAACTATCAGCCGGCTTAACTCCCTTCCTAGGCCTTATTGCGGCTAGCAGCATCCTATTCTTTCGATAACCCCGTAGTATACTAATTATATTAGTCTATTGCATAATAGAAGACCTATAGGCTTCGGGTATAAATCCGTAATTCGTAAAGGCTAGCGTTTGCTATATAGGTTCTAATACCGAAGTATTATAAGCTAACTAGGCTATTAGTAGCCTAACTAGCTAGTCGTCTTACTAGTAGTTAATATAGCTTCGAAGGTATTGCTTTAAGGTCTAGTTTAGCCGTTCCGTAATTCCGTCGGTAATAGGGTAATAAGCAGTAGATAATTTATGCTTAGTTCCTAGAGCTCGCATAAGGCTCTACTAAAAGTATAATATAAACTTTCGGTCCCTATCCGTAATTAGGGTTTTTAGTAGACCTCTATCGGCTAGAATATATCTTATAAAGACGTAAGATAATTCCTTAGCCGATATAGCTTCTTTAATCGGAATAAAATAACCGTATTTCGTAAGGCGGTCTACTATAACTAATATAGAGTCGTATTCTATATTCGTTATAGGTTCGATAGATTTCGGTAACTTTATAATAAAGTCTATAGCAATAGATTCCTAAGGTAATTCGGGGGTCTCTATAGGCTGTAGATTTCCGTAGGGCTTATGCCGTATAGCCTTAGCTTTATTATAAGTATCGCATGCCTTAATAATCTTCTGAATTTTACGGCGAAGATTATACGTGTTATAGTAATTCCGAATTCGATTATAAGTCCGGGATATCCCTTAGTAGCTGTGTATCGGGCTTTTATAAAAATCCTTTATAATCGTTGCCTCGCTACTAAGCGTAAGGAATAACTTTCCCTTATAGTAGGCGAGGTCGTTTTCCTAGGTTATATGCTTCTTAAACCTGCTAAAATCGGTATCCTTATACGTGCTTTTAAGTAATTCTAAAACAGAATTATTAATGTATATAAAGCACCCTTTGTAAGGCATCCCGGGGCTGCTTACATTAGCCATAGATTAGATAGCGGGAGCTACACCTAGCTCCCGGGGCTCGCTACCTACCTTAATAAACTATCCTTCTTTACCTACCTTTCCATACTGCTTAGTGCATTAAAATAGTAGTAACACCTTGCCTCTTCTTCGGCAAGTATTAGAGGCCCTTATAAGCCCTCTACTAAGCGCTTCTTAAAGCCGTACTAAGCGCCTTTTAAAGCCGCACTAAGCGCCTCTTAAAGCCGTACTAGCGACGCCTTTATTTGCGTTGCTTTAAAGCGCTTAGCTTACTAAGAACCTTTAGTCTACTTTCGGACGACCACCCCGCTGTTTTCGGCTTAGCCCGCGTCGAGCCCCCGATAGTAGAGCCAATCACTCTCTCTTCCGCCTTAGCGCCTTATTAACGCGCTCTTTGCTATTACGATAACCTCTCTCTTTTAGCAAGCCTAGAAACTATTAACTAAGTCTTCTCTTTTTTTCTTTTTTTTCTATGTGTGCCTAAACCTCTTTACACCTATTTTAGGTGGTTGTAAATTTTTACACACACTACCCGATTTTCTATATGCCGCCCGACCTTTTTTATGCCGCCCGACTTTTCTATATGCCGCTTGCCCTACTGCTACTTCGGCTTACACCGACCCCCCCCGGCTCCCTACGATGCCTCGTCCCGAGCAACCGAGATTTGCCTATACTAATGTCTCTTTTAATCCTTACAAGTACGACCCTTAGCTCGTTCGTATCCTCTAGGAGCTATACACTCTCGAGATATAGCAAGCAGGCATTTCCCTTCCGGATTAGTACGAAGAACGAGCCTACCTTGCCTAAGACCTCGACGGGAAATTTGTCCGGAAGGAATAGCGTATTTATGCCGAGCTTTTCTTCCTTATCCCTCCCGCGATTACCTCTATTTTGCCTCTCCCGAAAAAGAAGACTACTATCTCGAAGTGGATTTAAATTCTCGAGAAAAACACGCCTTTAATCGAGGCCGCGGTCTAACGACACCTTTATCGAGATCGTCGCCGATAAGAGCGTTAAAAGACCTAAGTCTTAAGGGACCGAGAGTCTTCTCGCCGTTAGGCCCGTAGCTACTACGACGATCGCCGTAACCGTTATTAAGAGACCGCCTAAGTCTCGCGGGACCGAGAGCTTTCTTCTTATCGCGGTAGAACCTATAACGACCGACGCCACGAACGGGACGATCGCCGCCCTGCCCGTTAGGGCGAGGAATATAGAGAGGAAGAGGCGAGAGGAGCCTAACCGAAGATATATCCGTTGTCCGCCGCACGCCCTACTGCGACGATGTCCTTACCGCCCGCTAGCCGTATTACGGCAGCTTCGCAGCCTCTGCCAACCATAGTTCCGCGGCCTCTACCGTACCTTGTTTTGCCGCCTGCTACACGCCCTACGACGCTTGCTTTAGTGTTAACGAGATCCTCGCCGGCCGTAACGCTAGCCTCGCCGCCTCTTAGGACGATGCTATCGTTGCCGTACCTTATTTCGCCTACTACACGCCCTACTGCGTTATCTACAGCGCGCTCTACTTCGCCGCCTGCCGTTACGACGATAGCTTCGCCGTCTGCTATAGGCCCTATTCCTAAGGATCCTCCGTTCCTTTATTAAGATTAAGATCGCTGTTATAACGACAACCGAGACCGCGACCGACGCTACGATCGCCGCTCTACCTAATAGGGCGAGGAATATAGAGAGGAAGAGGCGAAAGGAGCCTAATCGACGATGTCTATACCGCCCGTTAGCCGTATAACGGCAGCTTCGCCTCTACCGTACCTTATTTTACCGTCTGCAGCACGCCTTATTACGACGATAGCCTCGTCGTCTACTGCCCGCCCTATTGCGATATCTATAGCGCGCTCTACTTCGCCGCCTGCCGTTACGACAATGTCCTCGCCGCCTACTGCGTGTTCCGTAGCTAAGGCTCCTCCGGCTCCTAAGCCCTCTACGTGCCGAAAGTGCAAGGCGCCCTTTGCTTCCCGGAACGCTCTTTTTAAGCACCTTCGTAGAGCCTGTCCCGGCCAGCAGAAGACGCCTGCCGCCGTTGCGACTATTCCCGCGCCTGCTGTTAACGATGGCTTCGGTTGCCCGACTATTCCCTAACCTGCCGGCAACCCTACCTCTTCTCTCGAGAACGTCTCTTCCGGCTTCTCTGCTTAAAGACTCTCTGCGATTATTAAAGCCGTCTATGCGACTATTCTCGCAGCTATTGTTCGCCGCCTTACAGCCTCTCCCGCCGCGGCCTCTACTCTCGAGGATACCTCTGAAGAACTCTCCTCTACTGCTAACGCCGGCTACACGACTATTCTCGCAGCTGCTCCGACCGACTCGCCGCAGCAGCTTCTTCTTTTTGCCGGCAACTTATCGCCTTAGCGATGCCCTTAACCTCCCGGCAAGTTCTCGCCGCAGCAGCATCTTTAAGCTGCCGCCTCGCAGCAACGTCTTCAACCCTCCGGCAACTCGTCGCCTCCGGCCTCTATCTTTAAGCCGGGGCGGGATGCTATTCGCCTGCTTCTTCCTTTTGCCGGCAACCTATCGCCGCAGCGATACCTTTAGCCTGCCGGCAAACCTCCGCCGCAGCAGCATCTTCTTCCCGCCGGCAACCTCCCGCCGCAACGATACTTTCAACCTATTGTCATCTCGCATAGTACGACTAGCCGGCCTTACGCTCCTTAGCGTACCGACTAGCGCCGCCTTAGGCTCTCGCAACAAGACTATTCCGCTGCGCGCTCCGCTACGCGCTTACAGTAAGATTAGAGAGCAGCCTCGTGCTGCTCCGCTGCCTTAAGACATCGCCGTTATATGCCCCTTTCGGCGATTAAGGAATTCGATTTAGACGAATGATTACTAGCAAGCGTAAGTATGACTTACGAGAAAGGAACGAAGGATCCGGGCAATAGCCTAATTAAGATTGTTATTATAACTACTATAGTTAGCAGGCTTTTTCTTTTATGCCGGCATTATAATACATATAAAGCACCCTTTATAAGGCATCCCGGGGCTGCTTACATCAGCCATAGATTAGATAGCGGGAGCTACACCTAGCTCCCGGGGCTCGCTACCTACCTTAATAAACCATCCTTCTTTACCTACCTTTCCACGCTGCTTAGTGCATTAATTATCTCCTTCGATCTTAAATACGGCATCGAGTGATTGCTGCTCGTAGTTGCCTTCCGTATTAAGATATAAAAGCCGTTTGTTATAAGGTTCGATCTTTGTATTATAGTCGGGACGTTAACTAATAGCGTCGGCACAGGAATTTTCGGTTCCCTTCTTATGCAGAATTTCGTAGTTAAAATCTGCTAAGAACTCTGCCTAACGGATTTGCCGTGCGTTAAGCTGCTGCGTACTAGCAAAATAGGTGATATTCCTATAGTCTATATAGACCTTCGTCTTATAGGAATTCCCTAGAATATAATGCCGAAATTCTTTAAAGGCGTTTATAATCGCTAAAAATTCTTTATCGTAGATCGGATAATATATCTCTGCCCTACTTAGCTTTTTAGAGTAAAAAGCTATAGGGTGTAATATATTATCGTAGTCTCTTTAGCTTAACTACGCACCTAATGTGAAATTAGAAGCGTCGGTTTCTAATTCACACGGCTTTTCCGTATCGTAGCTATATAGTACCGGGGCGGAAGTTAATAAGCTCTTAAGCTTAATAAAAGCGTTATTAGCTTCGTCCGTCTAGGTATAGGGTTTCGTCCTAGCTAGCTTTATTACTACTAGTATAGGGATTAACTCTTTAGAGAAATCCACTATAAAGCGTCGGTAGTAATTAGCGTAGCCTATAAAGCTCTATATTTCCTTAATCGTAGAAGGAATAGGCCAACTACTAATTGCCTCTAACTTATACGGGTCTATCCGTATAGTGTTTAGGGTAATTATATAGCCTAAGAATTCGACTTCCTGCGTGTAGAATATGCATTTTTCTAGCTTAATATAAAGGCTAGCTGCTTCGAGAGCCTTAAGCACCTTTATAACGTTGAGTTTATGCGTTTCTAAATCGTCTAAATAGACGATTATATCGTCTAAATAAGCTAAGACGAATATATTAAGGTGTTTATATAAGGCGTTATTAATACGCTTTTAAAAAGTCGCTAGGGCATTTGTAAGCCCTAAAGGGAGGATTAAAAATTCGTATAAGCCGTATCGAGTTCTAAAAGCGGTCTTATGTTCGTCTCCTTCCCTAATTTATATCTAGCTATAAGCTACTTTAAGGTCGATTTTCGTATAATATCTTTTCTTAGATAATCGATCCTTTAATTTAATAATAAGGGGTAAATAGGTCCGGTCTTTAATAGTATCGTTATTAAGCTAGCGGTAGTCGATATATAGCTTAGTCTTAACCTTATCTTTGCTATTTTTTAGAGCAAATAGTACCGGGGCCCGATATTCTAATTTCGACTCCCTTATATAACCTTTTCGAAGGTTTTCGTCGATATAATCTTAAAGCAATTTTAAATGCAATTTATCGAGGTTATATATCTTACGGAAGCGAGGCTTCGCTCCGTCTTTAAGGTTAATTTCGTAATCCTATTGCGTTTAAGGCGGTAGTTTATCCTCTAGTAGGTCGTTAAATATCACACCGAATTTAACGAGGATATTATACGTTATAGTCTTAAATCTATCCGCTTTAAGGTCCGTCTCTATTTCTTTAATAGAGGCGCTATTCGAAGCGTCTTCTAATAATAGGTTTAGCGGTTCCGGGACCGTATTAAATCGGTCCGGAAGTTCCTCTTTAAATAAGGTAGTAACTTCCTTAATTCCTAGGCTACGCCTTTCTAAGCTAGTATTAAGTTCTAAGGTTTTTAGTCCGATTAAGTCCTTTAATTCGTTATAGAGTAGAATATCTAAAGTATCGTCTTTAAACCTTAGAAGGCCTTTATTCTAGTCGATAGAAGGGTTATATTATTACAAGAAGGGTAGTCTTAGTATAATATCGTATCGTATAGATAGGATATCGAAAGGGTCTTTAAACGATAAGTTTCCGATAGAATATTCGAAAGGATTAGTTTCGTAGATAATATTCCTATTGTTATACGTAAAGGGTTTCCCTTCGGCTGTAAATAGCGTATAAGGCGTGGTTTTCTGCCGGTAACAAAGGCGTAGACGATTTATCGTTTCCGGGGCAATATAGTTGCTTATAGATCCGCTATCTACTAAAGCGGAAAGTCTATGCCCTTAGTAGTTAATCGTAAGGGTTATCTTCTTACTAATAGTTTTATTAATAATAAGAAGATCTTAATTACTAATAAGTAGCCCTTTTACTTTTAGTAATAGAGGTTTTTTAAATCCTCGGTAGTAAGGGTGCTATTACCCTATATCCCCTCCCTTAAAACAGTCTTATAGGATTAGGTTTTCTCTTAAACCTAGTAGACTCTTTTTTAAGCTTACTAGACTATCTTTTAAGTCTATATAGATTAAGCTCTCTTTTAAGCTTTAGGGGTTGTCTTTTAAACCTAGGGGGTTCTCTTTTAAACCTAGTAGAACCCGGCTCTTCTCTAATAGACTTACTGCTAGGTCTATTAGTAGTTCCCTAGGGTATAGGTTGTATTATAACCCTATAATTCGAAGTCTCGAAAGGGAGACCTTATAGTTGCTAGACCTATTTAAGTAGGTCTTAGTTAACTTAAGAAGCGAGTCCGAGGGTCCGGGAGGCGAGGCAGTAGACGCCTTCTAGCCTCCGGAGGGCCTCTTAGAGAGTCCGGACCTTAAAAGAGGGTTCTAGGTATAGTTCCGGCATATAACACCCTAGACGGTTTAGTCTAGTAAGGAGGTTAAGTTTCTCGCGTTCTTTCTCTTCTATAAGGTCGGATAGGGATGCAATTTCCCTGCCGAATTCCTTGTGGGTTTCGTGCTCGTTATCTAAAAGCAGTGCCTCTAGCCGATTTGCTTTACGCTTATAGCTTTAAAGTAATGCTAAAGTTTCTTCGGCTATCTTAGTAAGGCACTCCGGGGGCCTATCTTCGGCGCTAGGGTATCCCTAGGCTTCTCGTTTAATAACTCCTTCTAAATAGTTCGTAATAGCTAGGTATTCCCTATAGCTACTATATTCTAGGTTAAGGCTATCGAGAAGGTCCTTAACGTCTTTAGGTTTACGGTAGGGAGGAGGGGACTCCGAGCCGTCGTACGGGGCAGCCGTAGCTACGCTACCCTCTAAGAATTCTTCGGTATTAGCGGGGCTATAAGCATTAGGTATATAGCCTCCGGTGAGATCTTCTAACTCTAGGGCCTAGCTATAGTTGTACTAGTATTAGGTTTCTTAAGGGAATTCCTCGGAGTTGTATTGCGTTGTTAGGGGTATATCGTCGTCGTCGTCCGGCTCCGGCCCGGGCTCCGGACCCTCTAAGTCCGGAGCGGACTCTATAGAGGAATCCGGGGAGTCCGGGGAGTCCGGGGGTACTAGTCCGACCCCCGCGTTATCTATAGAGTTATCTATAATCTCTCCGTCCTCTAAGTCGATTACTAGATACTCTATCACGCTGTCCGGAGCGTCCGGACTGTCCGGGCCGGCCGGGTCCTCCGGTCCGGCCGGATCCTCGTCCGGGTCCGACTATCTAAATAGGTCCTCCTCTTCTTCGATAGAGGGCCTAACTAGGCTATCTAGAATAGGTGCTATATTATTCTTAGAATCCCTAATAGTCGTAAAACGTTTTTCGTAGTAAGGATATATAGAAAGGCCTATAGGATCTCTATTAAAAAGCGTAGGATCGAGAGCTTCTCTTAAAGGCGGTAGAGAGAGCCTAAGAGGTCCTTGCTCTAAGGTATTAAGGCTTCTAAAAGCCGCCGGCTTTCCTTTAGCTAGAATTTTCTTCCGGTAGCAATCTTTAGCAATATGCCCTGCCTTCTTACAAAAGAAGTAGGTAAGGCTTTTGTAAATGCTATTGTTTTTCGAGCTTCCGGCCGATGCCGAATAGCTAGTTGTTCCCGGGTTTAAAATAGCATCTAGGTCTATAGGATCGCTGTAATTCGTCTATTTCCCCTTTTTCTTCGAAAAAACCTTATACCCCCCTCGGGGGTCCTTCTTCTATTGCCGGCGTTTAAACAGCCGGTCGTCGATTCTAACTGCTTAGGCTATAAACTCGATAAGGGTGTCAGGACGGTCTTATTTAGAGATCTCGTCCTTTACATCGTCCTTTAGCCCCTTATAGAAAACCGCTATTATAGCGTTATCGTCCTATTCTAATTTCGATATTATCTGCCTAAATAAGGCAGCATAATTAGAAACAGAGGTTTTTTATCGTAAATACCGTAGCTTATGCTCTACGGCTCTCTTCTCGTTACCTACGCCGAAGGTCTGCTAGAGGTTAGTTTTAAAAGCTTAATAACTATTAAAGATATCATCCGTAAGTTTATCCCGGTCCCCCTCTGCCTTAGTCACTCTATCCCTAAGAATAGGTTTAAACTAGGTTAAAGCTAATCCCTTTAAGCAGCTAGCTGTAAAAAAGACCTTCGCTTTATTAATAGAGAAGGAATCCGGAAAGGAAAGAAAGAAAGCCTTTAGCTAGGTAAGAAATTCCTATAGCTTGCCGGCTTCTCCAGTGTAAACAGCCGGCTTTAGGGTTTTAATAATTTCCCCGAACTGCCGGGGGTAGCGGAAGTCCGGAACCGGGACCGGGACTAAGGCGTACCCGGCCGGGCCCGGAGGCGGCGGCGGTCCCGGGGCAGCGGCGGTATAAGCCGGAGCCGGGCCCGTAGGCGTAGTAGCAGAAGCAGCAGCCGTAGCTGCAGCCGGACGAGCTGCCGGGCGAACTGCCGGGCGAGAGGTTAAAGAAGTAGAAGAAGACATTCTTAAAGAAGTAGTTGTTTTTAGTGTTTTTTCTAAAAAGGGTTCTTTAAATCCACAAAGATTAAAACAAGATCTAAGATCTAATAGATCGAAAAGATTAGAAAAAGATTAAGGTGTAAAACAAAGACTAAGCAAAGATTAAACAAAGATTAAGCAACGGTCTAAAAAACATACTCCGTGGCTAAGCAAAAGGTAAGAGCTTTTATCGTATAATAGAACGGTTAGAAGATAGAAGACAGTCTAACCGGACTAAGTCTCTAATAGTTAAAGACTAATAGAGGGCGTTATTTATCCTTAAAAGCTATAGGGGCGGAATAGTAAGTAGAAGAGCACTCGGGGTTACTTATACTAGACCGGCTAGCTAAGTCTAAGCAAGTAGGGGTAGTCGAGGCTAAAGCACTAAGGGCACTACTAGAAGAGGTATAGGTCACTTAGTAGGCAGTTAAACTAAAACTATAATAAAAGCTAAAGAAGAAAGGAAGGAAGGAGAGCCTAAGGAAGGGCGGACTAAAGTTCCTTTATATAGCTCTTCCCGTCCGTCTAAACGGTCCCGGTACGTCCCTTTCCTTCTAGCACCTTCTGCCACGTATCCCTTATACTGCCCCGAGCTAATACAGGTCCCTAGGGCTACGTAAGGGCTATATAGGTCGGCTAACCTTAAAAAGGCTGCCTCCCGCGTTGTTCTAAAGCCCTTATAGACTAATCTAGGTTATATAGGTCTATTTATACACCACGTGCATAATGTCATATAGGTAGGTTATACGACATAAGTCGCGTGACCTCGTTATGCGGAGGATCGGACGAATAATTAGTCCCGAAAGCCGGGAGGGCTATATTAAGCCTATAGCTCCCGATAGTCTAGGTGTCGGTCTATTATACAGGGCATCGAGCCAATCATCGGGTCTTATTAGGCAGGGGTGCTTAATAAGATCGTCGGCGTGACCGTAGCTGCGTAGTACGTCTCGTACCTAAGGAAGCTAAGTCCTAAGGGACTTAGGTTCGAAAAAGGGGTGTGTCCTAAGCCGAAAAGGGGTATAACCGGATAATAGGTAAGTCTAGGGCGAATATCTTTATGCTAAGTCATAAAGTACTAAGTACTAAAGTACTAAGTACCCCGGTACCCTCGTACTAAGTATTTCCGTACTTAAGTCCCTTAGTACTTAAGTCGTCCCGTACTTTAAAGAAAAGAAAGTAAACTAGGAACTTAAATTAGTAGTTTTATAACATATAGCCTAAAGCTGCTTTATCCTATAATTTATATATGCCTTTCTCTACGCCGGCGAAGCAGCCCTAGAATATAATACTATTGCCCTTAACTTAGGACTTCCTAAACTCGTTTGCGTAATCGTTTAATAAAGATTAGTACGATAGATAAAATATATTAAGAGATAATTAAGAAAGGACTAACCTAGAAAGAGTGTTATTTAGCGGCGATAAGGGACGCTACTAATATAGGTCTTATTAGACTAAATCTATTATTCTTAATCTTCTTTAGTAAGATGCCGCTAAAAAAGAGCAAACTTAATCCGTATACGCTAAGATGTTTCTAGGTTAAAATACACCTGTTAAAGGCAGCGTCGGGTTTTAATTATAGTTAAAGCGTTGCGTATAGCCTTACTACTATAGAGGCGAAGCTTAAGAATAGCTTTACGTAGCTATATAGGTAATAAGAACCGCTTAGTCTTCTTTAGCGTGTAAATTATGCTTTTAAGACTATCTAAAAGAGGTCTTAGCACGATTAAAAGGCGTTTACTATTCTTATAGGCCGGCGTTATATTATAGCTTAATATATAGTAAACCTACCTTTACGAGAGACTAAGAGCCGTTGTAATATCCGGAACTAATATTATAGCGATTAACCGTAAGGTCTTAATCTATAGGCGTTAGTTAGCTATAGTAGGATCGGCAACCCGCCTACGTATAGGCATATCCTCGCCCTCGCCCTCGTCCTCTTCCTCTTCCTCGTCCTCTAGCCCTAGACCTAAGACCCCTCTGCTAGTATTAGTATTAGTGTCGTCCTTAGCGGGGCGACGTTAAGGGCGAGTGCTAGGTAAGCTCCTAAAGCGGCGACGTCGGGAGTAGCGCCGTCGGGGGCGCCGTCGGGGGCGAGGGGAAGAGCGATAGCATCGTAGGCGACGGTAGGGGCGGCATTAAACGCAATATAGGCGGAGATCTCTCTCGCGAGCGCGTATACCGCCTCGAATTCCGCGGTAAGACCTACCTTATTAGCAGCGGCGGTAGTAGTAGTATAGGCGGCGGACTTAGCTACGGCAGGCGGCGTGCTAATATTAAACGTGCCTTAATTTAATATTAAGGTAGGCAAAGGTCTTACGATCTTAGGCCTCTTCGCCGGCTTAGGCACCGGCTTAGGCCTTCGAGTAGCCCTTATAGCTATTAGAGGAATAGGAGCCGCTCTCGTTCGTAAACTACGAGCTTTTGCTATTAGACCTAAAGCTCTCGTCGGATAAGGTCTATACGGCTTTTGCGTTCTTCTTCTACTCTTAGTAGATTACTATAATAAGAGCAATAAGGATAGGATATATAGGGCGGAAGCGGCCCGAGAGGAGTTAGGAGCCCCTTAGGGTTAAATTAGACCTTCTAGCATTTAGGCAGGAAGCTCCTAAGCTATATAAAGAAGGAGGATATAATAATAGTTAAAAACTTAAGGGAAAGCTTAGTAGAAGGCTAAGGAAGAGTGCTTAAAGAAAGTAAATTATTTATAAGTTAGTAATAGTTCCTACTAACCTCCTTTGCTAAGAGAAAATTAGTATAGGCGGGAGATAGGCGGGCGGGAGACTCTAGTATAAAAAGTAGGCCTTATAGAGTTTAAGTTTTAACCCCTCTCTTACGATATATAGTCTTCTACGGTAAGAGGATCTTCCTACTAAAGCGTAGTAGTAATATCCTTTAGCGCCGGTAGCTAGTACTTTGCTAAGAAGGACTCGATTATAGTATTATAAAAGTACGCTATTATACAGCCGGTAAAGAAATTAAAAATATAGTAGAAGTAACTAAGGGAAACGGTTAGATAAACCCTTAGCTTTCGCTATAATAATAAATAACCTAAGAGAAAAGACTAGTATCTTTATACTCGTAGAGACGCGCTTTATCTCCCTTACTGATTTTATTTACGTTCTAAGCCCTAGCGTATTAAAAACAAAGGAATAAAGCTGCCTATATACTTTTTTTACTTTTTAAGTGATTTTTTCACGTCGGTACGTACCTTAGCTTACGTCGGTACGTACCTTAGCTTACGTCGGTATATACCTTAGCTTACGTCGGTACGTACCTTAGCTTACGTCGGTACGTACCTTAGCTAACGTCGGTACGTACCTTAGCTAACGTCGGTACGTACCGGCGAGGGGCTTAGGTACGTACCTTCCCGACCTAATAAGATAAAAATTAACCTATAATCTTTTAGGGATATAGCTATATATATATATAATATTGCTTTACGCTACGACGTAAGTTACGGTAAGCCGCTTTGCTTACTTAATATATATAGTAAGCTTTTTTGCTATAGGGGTCCCTTATAAAAACGAAGTGCGGCTATTAGCTAGCCCTAAATAACGCGCTATAATTGGCTAGAGTCTAAAAATCCAGTGCGCTAATTAGCTATATTTCCCCCGGGGTTTAACCGGCTAAAAAATACTCGATTTCTATTAGTAACCCGTCCGGTAGGGTTTATCCCGAAATATTAACTAATAAAATCCTATACGGCTATTAGCTACCCCTAGCTATAGTAAAGCTTCGAAAAAAAATAAGCTTAGTGCCGCGGGCATAGCAAAGCTTTACTTATACTAGGGGGGACTAAAAATTCGTCCCTACCCCCCCTCCTTCTAAGAGGGGGGGGACACCGACCGGCTAAAGAGTTTAGCGACGGGCTAAAAAAAAAGATACCTCCTATTAGTATAAGCACCCTACGTAAATATAAGTATCCTCGTTTAAATGCCTATGCCGTATACTACGGCATTAAGCCCGCTTATAGTAATAGTAATAATATAATACTAACGCGTCGCGACGATAACTTCGCGATATTAATTCCTTGCTTTAGAGGTTAACGGGCTTAAAATCACGATAGAATAGGAAGCCGATGCGGAGGAACTATTCCCTATTCTTAAGCTAGAACGTTAGATTTATATTAGATTTACTACCTAGTTATTAACGTGCGATATATTATGCGATGTAGTGTTATACGATATATAAGTAGTAGTATCGCGATTATTTATTAAGGCAGCTACGAAAATATATATCTACCTGAAAAAATCAGGGTACTTTGCTTTATTAGGAAAATAGGTAGTGCGACTAAGTACCCTTTTTTTAGCCTATCGCTAAACTCTTTAGCTAGTCGGTATCCCCCCCCTTATTAGATTATATAATAGAGGCTACTACATTAGGTTATTATAACCGTTACGTAGCTTCGTAGAAAATTTCTTATAAAACAAGCCCCTTAAGAAAATAGGGGCTATACATACATCTCGATTATTATATTAATAAAACCTCTTTTGCTATACAACCTATTAGACTTATTAAGACCTATAATCGTGCCTATTTAGTCCGAGCTATAGATTAAAAATCTAATAATTAAGAGTCTTATACTTTAATCCACTAGAACTATAAACTAGAAACCGAAAAAGGCTTCCTTTAGGCCGACAATTACTATATTTACCCTTACTAAGAAAAACGAGGTCATTCTTAACGATAATGCTAACTAGTCCCTTTAGGACAATAAGTTTAAAGCGTAGGCCCTCGATAGCAACCTTTAGGACTAGGTCTTCGGGACTAAAAAACTCCTTCCTACTCCGACGATGCCTATCGAGGATAACGCCCTAAGGGGATCTCGCGTTCGTACTATAGACGAAGAAATAATCTAATAAGGCTAACCGCCTAAAGGATCCTAGAAATAGCAGGTATTCCTCTATAAGGAGAAG
Organism: Ophiocordyceps sinensis; assembly: GCA_012934285.1. Taxonomy (NCBI): domain Eukaryota; kingdom Fungi; phylum Ascomycota; class Sordariomycetes; order Hypocreales; family Ophiocordycipitaceae; genus Ophiocordyceps; species Ophiocordyceps sinensis. The sequence continues at coordinate 14,620,111 of JAAVMX010000003.1, forward strand.
AAATAAGAGAGCTAAAGAAAGGATATTAAAGAGCTACGTACTTAGATTGCTATAACAATTTCCGACTACCTTTTCTAGACTTATTGCAAGCCTGATAAAGACCTTAAGGAGTAGTACGCTACGCTTAAGAAGGAGGCAAAGGGCAAGCCGGAAGATATCCTCCGTGCTATTTAGGTTCGCTATAAAGCGGTAGTTAAGCCTTCTATAAGTTAGCCGAAGAACTAGCACCGTTAGCTCGAGAGCTAGAAGAAGGTTATATATAAAGGGATTTAAGAAAAACTCCCTAAAGCTACCTATAAGAGTATTTAGGTATCTGATTTCTTATCCTTTATTAATCCCTACTATTATTACTAGGTTAATTCCTTTAACCTTTCGCACCTTAAGAATAACGCAGATTTTAATTCTATATAATAACTAACGAGTTTACCGTCTTTATTAATAAACTACCTACTTAACCGTCCTATACGAAGAGAGGCGCCTTTAGCCCTTCTTTCGCCGGATAGGACGATTAAAAGGACGATAAATAGGACGGCTAGTTAGAAAATAAAAACACTAAAAACAATAAAAACAATAAAAACAATAAAAACAATAAAAACAATAAAAACAATAAAAACAATAAAAACAATAAAAACAATAAAAACAATAAAAACAATAAAAACAATAAAAACAATAAAAACAATAAAAACAATAAAAACAATAAAAACAATAAAAACAATAAAAACAATAAAAACAATAAAAACAATAAAAACAATAAAAACAATAAAAAGAGATTATAGGCTACTACTTTAGATAAGCGAGGTATTCCTAAGTATAGACTATACACGCTTAAGGGCTATACTCTTAAGAACTATTAGGAGATTAAGTCTAATAAAGCCCTTAAGTAGTAGCCTAGGAATAGATAGGAAGCTATTATAAAGAGTATAAAAGACCCTAAGATCGCGAAAGAAGTCTAACGACTAAAAGGGAAGAAGGTAATGTTTAAAGACGATAAGGATTAACTAGTACGGGAAAAGGGAAGATGCCCTTCGGCTTCTTTCCTTATCTCTCTTATTAAAGCATCCTTTAGCATTAACGTTTATCCCTTCTACTACTCGGTAATTCTAGACTAGAATAATACTCTATATCTTTAACGAGATCTTACGGTTTAAGAACTTTAGGATAGCTAAAGAGGGAGACTTCCTTTAGGCAGGCGTAGAAAAAGTGCCTATCCTTAGATATAGCGACGTTAACGTCCGCCTCTAAACCCCTTCCTTTAAGCCTTAAGTGCTATAGCTGCTTAATATCGCATTCTATAAGAACTTTACGTATAACCTAATCTCCTATAGGTTATTAAAACAATAGGGCATATAGTAGGACGAACGACCCTATAGACCGTCGACGCTTCGAGCAGCTAATAATACTATAGTCGGACTCGTCGAATAATACTACGGATAGTTTGTCTTAGAATATATCCCCTACGATATAATAAGGCGGGCCTTTTATACCCGCTAAAATAAGTTCGATAGCTATACTAAGAGGAAGCTATAAAAGGCAATAGTAGAACTTTAGCATCTCCGGATAGGACATCTAGGACTACGAGCGCTCGAATACCTTATTAACTACTCCGAAGGTATTAAGATTAAGGGCATTATAACGACTTAGTGCGATAACTATAGCACCGCTAAAGCAAAGCGGATAATACGACGAGCTCTTTAAGATAAAGGCGTTATAGGCGAGAGAATTATAATTAACTTCTATAACTTTATGCTTAATAATAAAGGTTATAATTTACTAATGCTTTTAATAGATAGGGCGAGCGGCTTTATATAGGATTTCTACCTATAGGACCGCCTCGTAGAAACTATTATCGCGGCCCTTAAGTCCGGCTTTAACTACCTTACGTATTACTATTAGTTCTATACTAAGACTATCGAATATAATAATAAGATTACTAGTTAGAAGCTAGTAGTAGAAGCTTTCCTTAAGGCGAGACTCTTTAAAATCGAGCCCTCGGCCCTATATATATAGGACTAAAATAGTAGCGCCGAGCGCTTAGGGGGTATAATTAAGGATAAATCGCGGGCAATACGAGGCAAACTTCTAACGTAACTTTAGCGAGAGATATATAAGTCAGTAGTATATCTCTACAACCGTATACTAAAGTATAGTTATAAGTAAGAAAGCCCTTACGAAAGACTAACCGGCAGGAAGCCTACGCAATAATATCTTCGTGCCTATAGGTATAAAGTGTTCGCGATAACTACTATAGCTTAGGAAAAGAGATAACGCTTTAAGAAGCTCGACCTACGAGCTTAGGTAGGCTTTCTAGTAGGATATATATTATCTAACATCTACTGCGTGTAGGTGCCTACTAAAGGAAAAGTTATTACTATACGAGACGTTGCGTTTAACGAGCGGGAGATTCTCGATAGAACCTTCGAGAGTCTTACCGATAGCGTTAAGGAGAGCGACCTTAAGGAGCTAGCCCTAGCCCTAAGGAATATTAGCCTTCCTAATAATAACCGAATTAACGCGCTATAGGTACTTAATAATTAAGTCTTTAACGATATTCTCGTTTATAAAGATATAAACCTAGCATACGCGGCGAGCTAAGAAAACAATATAGACTATATAACGGCGCTTAAAAACGACCGAAAGACTATAAAGCAGTATATAAAAGCTAGATTTAAGCCTCTACCTACTCCTCCGAATACTCCCCTAGCGGCCCTATTTACAGCTATAATCTAATTATATCTCGCTAACTAGTCGATAAAACTATAGAGCGAAAATTATAAACCCTCGCGAGTAGCCTTTTAGGCGGGAATACTTCCTTTACCGTATATAAACATAAGTCTATATATATAAGGAGTAAACCCCTCCGTAGTATCTTTATTAAGTCTATATATATAAGGAGTAAACCCCTCCGTAGCATTATTATTAAGTCTATATAAATAAGGAGCGAACCCCTCCGTAGTACTAAAAACAAGCCTATATAAGTTAAAAGCTTAGGAATAATCCCCTCCGTAGTATAATTAAAAACACGCCTACTAGCACTCGGCATTTATAGTAGGTACTCGAGCCGCACCGACCTTAAGAGATACTAATACGCTACGATTTAAGGATAAGGCTTACCTCGACCGCTTAATCCTAAAAAGGTAAGTGCATCGGCGAGACTTTCCCGCTATGCTAATATATTATAGATAGCTTAAATACTATCTACTCGGCCTTTACTTTAAAGAGGCAAAGCGATTATATCTTTAAAGCTATAAGGAAATAAGGTCGTAGACTAAAGTCGACTATAAAACACTTACGAAGAAAGGCTAAGTGCTTAACTATATATAGGTATACGTATATAAGATAGACAAATATAGGAGACTCTCTAAATATAAGGCGAGACTAGTTATACGAGGAGATTAATAGCTTAGAAACGGGTAAGAGACTTATATAGCTACTCTTACGGGACGGAGTTTTCGGATACTTATAACGATCGCGGTAAGGTTTAATCTCGAGCTAATATAGTATAACGCTATTAACGCCTTCGTTAACGCTACCCTCAACGAGATTATCTATATAAAGATGCCTCTAGGATATAGGAAACACTCGATCGTGCTTAGGCTCGATAAGGCACTCTACGGACTACGGAAATCCCTTCTTCTATAGCATTACGAACTTATATTAACGCTCCGGGAGATAGGATTTTAGATAGTACCGTACGAACCTTACTGCTTAGCGTTTAACAGCATTATCGTCTTCTTCTATATAGATAATATCGTTTTTATATATTATAAGAAGGATTAAGAGAGGGCTAAATCGCTCTAGAATTAGCTTAAAGGAAAGTATAAGCTTATAGGCGGTAATAGCCTATAATAGTTCCTTAGTATCGAGATTCTACGTAATCGCAAATAGGGTTATATTTAGCTATTATAAGCCGCCTATATTAATAAGATCTACCGACTAGCGAAGAAACGTAGGTTATTTAATACACCGATAAGAGTAAACGACCTCTTACCTTATAAAGGGATCGCTAAATACTACGAGATATAGTCCTACTAAGTAAACGTAGGTTTTATACTATACGTAGTAGTTATTACCCGACCTAATATCGCGTTTGCTATATTAAAACTCTGTAAATATAATACTAACCTTAGACCGAACTATAAAGAAGCTATCGATCGAGTTATCTACTATTTACACTATACTCGTAGACTTACGCTTCGTCTAAGGGGTAGAGACGACTTTAAGGTAGTAAGTAACGCTTCTTTCGCTAATAATACTAATCGTAAGAGCTCTTAGGCATTTGCTATAAAGCTATTCGGAGGCTTAATCGGCTAAAGAGCTAATAAATAGGATACTATTATAACTTTAATAATAGAGGCGGAGCTTCTAGCTTTATTATAGGCAGTAAAGGAGTCGATCTATATAAGCAGGCTTATTAAAGAGCTCGACGTCTCCTTTAATAACTCCTAAATTCGCATTTAATATAATAATACTTAGACTATCCGACTAGTTATAGCCGAAGTCGCGACTCTATAGACGAAGCTTCGCTATATAGATATTTACAACTACTAGCTTCGTTAGGAGGTCCTTAACGAGACTATCGAAGTTAAGTATACTCCTACCGCGAAGATAATAGCAGACGGCCTTATAAAGGCGCTTTAAAGGCCCTCCTTTAAGGCCTTTATTAAATAAATCGGCCTCTACGATATCTTATAACGTCTCGCCGATCGAGAGCTCCTTAAATCGACCGACGAAGCGATATAAACCGATAATTATATAGTATAGGAAGATTAAGAGGTATAAGGCTATAGATAGCCTCGAAGTGTGCTTTACGCCCTACGACGACGTTAAGGAGACGACGGACCTAGGGCTTAAAGAGGCTACGTATAGCTATGTTTAAAGGCTCTATAGCTCGATTAAGCGTAGAGAAGCTAAGAAGGAAAATAGTAAGGACGAAGGGTCCTCGAAGGATTAAGAAGAGGTATAAGAGCTTAAGAAGCTGTACTCTCTAAGGCGCTTAGGCGTAGGAATAAAAGGGCAGGGATTAATAATGTCCCGACCCGATGGCTTAACGATAGAACGAGGATTAAAAACTTATCGGATTTAAGCTATTTAGCGACCTCTTTACGCTAGCTTCCCTCCCGTGGATGTAGGTTTAAAGCTAGGGGGGTGTGTTAAATCATATAATAGAGGCTACTACATTAGGTTAGTATAACCGTTATATAGCTTTATAGAAAATTTCCTATAAAACAAGCCCCTTAAGAAAATAGGGGCTATACACACATCTTTATTATTATATTAATAAAACCTCTTTTGCTATACAACCTATTAGACTTATTAAGACCTACAATCGTGCCTATTTAGTCCGAGCCGTAGATTAAAGATCTAACACCCCTCCTAAAAGGAGGGGGGGTAGGGACGAATTTTTAGTCCCCCCTAGTACCCGTTAAATATTAGATGCTAACTTAATTAGCTCCGCATTAAGTTAGGCAGAAAACCTTTAGACAGGCAGAAAACCTTTGGACAGTCGAATCGGCCAATCAAAAGAGGAAGAGGGATAGGGTAGGGTCGGTTATTAAAAGTCATTAAAAAATTATTTTAGGTGCAAAATACAGCTATTTCGCGATGCATTCCGCATAGCGCTTTTAAAATAACCTCTTCCCTAGCTTGAAAAAAAGAAGATAAATTCTAGCCTATTTTGAGATACTTTTTATATACTAGAAGATTCGTAGACATTCGTAGTGTTGATTTTCCCCCTTTACCCCTCTGTCCCATACGTTTTTGTATGGCGATTTTGTCCAATGGTTTTCTGGCTGTCCAAAGGTTTTCTGCCCAACTTAATGCGGAGCTAATTAAGTTGGCATAAAGACAGCCAACGGGTAGTTGTGCCCGCGGCACCAAGCTATTTTTCTAGCTCCGTTCCGATGCGACACTGCCTCCATTCTTGCCTCTTTACCCAAAGGAACGCAACTCGGGCACACTCAACGTCCAGACGGCTTCGTCAGGTCCAACGGCAAGAGTGTATGTATGTATGTATGTACATACTCGTCGGTGGACTGCCGTAAAGAGCATTGACAACTTGAGGATGGTCACCCGCGACCACGCCGGCGTCGAGTGCGCGCTTCTTGGCTTCTGGAATCCCCCAGCAGTATTCATAGGTTGCGGAATGAATTCTCCGCATAGACGTCTCCTCGGATGAGGTTAATCGAGATGCAATCGACCGTCCTCGCCGTAGTTGCAGCGACCATGGCGACCGATATGAAGTTTGGTATCTTCATTATAGTTGAGCACGTGTCTTGCATGCTTTGAGGGCAGCATTGACGGTTGGGATGGTTTCGCTGCTGAGTACCTGGTGCTCAAACCCGTCCTCGTCGCTAAAGGTCCGACCAAGTTTGGAGAAAGATATATCGGGCGGTGCGTTACTCCGTGGCGCTTCAACGACATCCTTGGAGACGTTTTCAAGCTTCTTGTGGTTGAAATCAGGCCATGGTTGCCAGGAATCAATTTCACACCAGTCCCTAACAATGGGTGTTCGGTGCATCGTTGACGTTCCATACCCTCGGCGCAGGGTTTGGTCTCGCAAGAAGCGACAGTATTGTCTCAGGCATGTTCTTTGTATCGAGGCTCTCAGACGCACGCGTGCATGAGAGGCGTAGGCGAGAGACGCGAGGGATCAATGTGTGTGCATTGAGGAAGAAAATCATTGAGGAAGAAAATCATTGAGGAAGAAAATCATTAAGGAAGAAAATATCTACGCTACGAAGTACTCGTATTCGTACACTCAGTCCGCACGAAGTACATGTCCGTAAATGGTTACGTAAGTCGTACGAATGTAGCCCGTGCGTTTCCCCCGCTGCCGGACCGGAGCCTCACCCTTCAGCCTCGTTTGCCTGTGCCGCCGGCCATCGCCAACCCCTGACTCTGTAAAGTGCCCCTCGGACATCGGCCGTCGAGTCCCTGCACGGTCCTACTTGCTTGACGGATCCTGAAAATTTTTCCATTCCTGTTGCCATCTTCACGCTCGGCCGAAACATAATATCATACAGGTTCCCATGGACGCTGGCCGTCTATACCCCCATGTGATTGCCGTAGCTGCTCTCCTTGTCCCGCACGACGCGTTACAGCTTCTTATACTCCAGCTTGCCCTCTAGCTTCTTCGCCTCAGCCACCTTGCGCACAGCCTTGTTGAAGTCGTCCTGGTTGATCGAGTCCCGATAGTCCTTGATCGCGAACAAGCCCCTGCATCCCGTGTCAGTTGCAGCTCCATCCTGTCGAAAGGGGGGTTGGCCACTCACGCTTCCGTCACCACGTTCCTCAAGTCGGCCCCGTTCAGCCCATCGCTCATCTTGACGACACTCTCAAAGTCCAAGTCTCCGTCCATCACCACGCTATGGGCATGAATCTTGAGAATCTCCAGCCGCCCGACCTCGTTGGGCAGCGGAATCTCGAGCTTGCGGTCCAGACGGCCGGCGCGGAGCAGCGCAGGGTCCAGCGTATCGGGTCTGTTCGTCGCCATGATAATCTTGGTCTTGCCCAGGTAGTCGAAGCCGTCGAGTTGGTTGAGAAGCTCCATCAGCGTCCGCTGAATCTCTCGGTCCGCACTAGTGCCCTCCGAGAATCGCCTTCCGCCAATCGCGTCGATCTCGTCCATGAAGATGATGCAGGGCTCGTGCTCCTTGGCGTAGCCAAACATCTCGCGAATCAGTCGCGCAGACTCGCCAATGTACTTGTCCACAATCGCCGACGACACCACTATGCGTCGTTAGCCAGGCTGCCTTCCCCACGCTCACTGCCACCAACTCACCTTTGAGAAAGTTTGTCTCCAGGCTGCTCGCCACCGCTCGCGCCAGCAGCGTCTTGCCTGTTCCGGGTGGGCCGTAGAGCAGGACTCCCTTGGGCGGCTTGATGCCCACTCGCATAAAGAGCTCTGGATTCTTGAGGGGGAGCTCAATGACTTCCCTGAGCTCCCGGATCTGGTCGTTGAGACCACCGATTCCCGCGAAACTGACTTGGCCCGGGTCCTCGAGCGACATGTTGTATACAAGCGGATCGACCTCGCGCGGTAGCATGCGCATGATGGTGAGCGTCGTCATGTCGAGAGCCACGCGAGTGCCCTGCTTCAGCTTGGCCCTGTCCACCTTGGATCGGCAACCAACGACATATCGAGGTCCAGATGATGCCTTAACAATGACTGCAACGAAGTGTCAGCGTCCACGTGGTGGAAGAGAGCTTCGCATAGGGGGGGGGGGGGCACTGGGGCGTCGTGCGCACATCTCTCTTCGTCTAGCTGCTTCAGCACTTCGCCGATGATTTGGCCCACGCTCTGGAGCGCCTTGATGTTGTCCTCGGTCTTGTCAAAATCCTTTTGCAGGTCCTTGATCTCTAACCGGAGGTTCTTGAGCTTTGCCTCCCACTCGCGGGACTCGATGAGCTTCGCTCGGTAGGAATCAAGGGCGGCTTGGCGCTCTTCTTCGCCCGTCATGGTCACGGTGTGTCGCGTGTGTTGGTTTTGCGATGAATCCGATAGATCGAAATGTTGCGCTGTGGATTCGTGTTCGTGAAAATGCAGGAATCTATAGACGCGGCCGAGATTCGTTCGCTTAGGGTGAGAGGGTGGGTGAGTGGGAGATGGAGAGCTTACCTCGCGAGCTGGAGCCTTGCTTTGGTAACTGTCTGGTACGAGTTACAAGGTAAAACTGCGGTCGGCAAAAGGCCGGAGCCCACCAGGTCTGGCCTACCCTATACCCGCCTGCCTACCCTATACAAGCACCGGTCCAGCTTACCCTACGAAGTATAGACTTGGCGATGCGACCGCGGAGTAGGGATTGACTTTATGTACTTCGTATGGAGCCAAAATTGGATTGTCTAGATGTGTTCTTGTAGCTCGCTCGCCGCTTCAAATGCTCTAAGCCGGTTGATCCCTCTTCCATACCGCTTGTTAAAGGTCTGAACGGCCTCTGTTCGCGGTGGCTCGTCTGCACAGTTGCGCCCAACATCATCCGTATACCACCAGATCCATCGAGTAGCTCCCCAGGTCCATACTTTACTCGTTGGTTGCGTCGGGCGTAGCTTTCCCCATCAGTCCCAGTGGTCTGTCTCTTGGGCGAATCGACGGATCAGTCGCGGCGAAACTCCAATCACCAGCCTTGGAAGGCGAGTTAGCTGCGCACCGGGGGTCAAAAGACCGCTTGCCACCGCAAAAAGGGGCCGGTCAAGCAGGGGCGCAACCGTACGAGATGCCGGCTTCTCTCGAATGCGAGCAGGAGACTCGTGTCTCCAAGCTCGGCTCTCACACCGTGACGTCGATGCGTCCTTTTGCTGAAGGGGGCTCAAGCCTTGGCGTTGCTTTCGCCGTTGGCTCGGGCTTCGTCCGACAAAGCCTTGGATTGTTCGTCTTGGACATGGTCGAGGCCCAGGACGTTCAATTCGCGAACGAGTTCATTGATCTTGATGACCTTTGCAATCTGCTCTGGCAGCAGCGTCTCGCCGCCCTCCTTCTTGCTCTGAAGGTCCTTGGCCTGTTTCAACTTCTTCCGGATATTGCGCGCCTTCTTCTCCCACTCAACCTGCGGGTCGACGTCCTCCGTCTTGGACAGCTGGGTGGCCGCCTTGCCCTGTCCTGTGGGAGCGCCGTCGGCGTCGGCGTCGGCGTCAGCGTCGGCGTCGGCCGCAGCCTTGGCCCTCTTGCGTGCCTCCCGTCGCTTCGCATTCTTATTGCTTGCCGAGGAGCCATGCTCTTCGCTCTGCAGGCCGGCCGCGCCGGGGATGCCAATCTTGCTGCCGCGCTCGCGAAACGACTCGGCGGTGCGGTTCTTGTACACCTCGACGTCCTCGGGAGGACGGTAGCCGGGACGGATCTTGATGGCCTTGCGGGTACTGCCATCGGGACGGACCGACTCGGGGATATGACGCTGCCCGTTGTTGTCGTCTGTCACGATGCCGGAGTTGGAGGCCATGGCGATGGAAGGGGGGAGGGAAGAGTCAGCCGAAGAGGGGTGCCCGCAGCGGGCGTCAGCTGCCGACAGAGAGGCGGCGCGACAGGCGATGCAGTCTCGTCGCTGAGGCAAGGCTGTCGTCTGAGGGTGAGCCCGACTGTATGTCGAGCTATGTGGACAGGATGTTGTTGCAGCAATGACCGGTTGGTGGGGTGGCTTGCCGGACGACTTTGGAGGTGGGGAGAGGGGGGGGGGGGGGGGGGGGGGGGGCACAGAACCGCACAGAACCCCACCTGCCCACGCCTCCTCTTCTGCACATGAAGCCCTTTGTTGATTAGGTAGGTACCTGATTCATGGCCCGAGAATCTATGTACATAATACAGGAGCAAGCACTTCGTAAGCCGGAGCAAACGCTACCGACCGCCCCTTATTATTAGTCGACCGAGACTGATAAGAGCGTCGGCCCCCATCACGTCATTGAGTAAGGCATATCGGCCAAATGTTTCCTCTCCACGTCTAGGTAGGTTACCTTGGATACGCTTGAGGTACATACGTGTTGGCTTGGCTTCCACCGGCCGCCCAGCAGCTCGGAAGTGACCAAGCACGTATGTATGTACGAGTTATTCATGTAAGCTTTCGGCAGCCCCCAACGGGTTGCCAGGCGCCGCCGGGTCATGTCGCAGGGTCATGAATCCGCCTCAAGGTGCTTCATGTTGCCCTTGTTATGGCCCAAAGGGGTGTGGGTATGGCTCCAGTAAGTGATTGAAATGCTTTTCATGCGCTCCACCTCGAGCGTCTTTTTACAAGTCTCCGAGCTAAACGATGCGCTCAGCACCCAACACACATTGCGCACCTTGGAGCCATCCGAGCCCCAGCTATACGGGTATATGTAGTGGCTCGGTAGCAGCAGCACTTGGTGCACTCGGTCGGGGAGGTGGGCAAACGGGCCCTCGTGCACCATCTTGGCCACGTCTTCGTTGAGGCGGTTTCCGGAGCGCGTCTTGTCTTGCTCGTATCGATTGATTGCGGCGAACAGAGCGGCGGGCCCCGTCACATGCTCTGCCTCGGGCAGCTTCTTCCTCTTTTGCTTCAATTCCTTGACCTTGTCGTTGAAGAAGTGGACGAAGGCGAGGAAGAATGGATGGCCCGGCGTCGACGCCATCCACGCGTTTGGGATGGAATGCTCAAACTTGGCATCGTTGCCCATGCGACCGAACAAGGCCGTGTCGGTCAAGAGCGTCGAGCCCTGGCCATCAAAGAAAGCGTCGTAGTCGGCTTGGAGGTCTTCGGTTGGTCGGAGGCATTCGGTGTCGAGATCGGCGTAGACGCTGGATTCAGGTCAACGCATGGCCATAATTCAAGCAGAGCACAAGGACACGTACCCGCCGTATATGTACATGTAAAGATACCTGGCGAGGTCTGCGCGATAGATCTCGCCGGGCAGGTCTCGATAGGCGGCCTCGAGTGAGGGGAAATAGGTTTGGACGAGTCGAAGATTGTCCTCATCGGTCCAGAGAACCCACTCCCAATCCTTGTGCTGCTGGCGGCAGATGGTGCTCCATGTTTGAAACTTTGAAGGCAGCTTTGTCGACTTCCAACTCTGGTGGAATATCCTAGGGATCCTGCCCGAGTCTGCTCTTGGCGGGCGCGCAAGGAGATGGGCTGCTGACGTCTGCGCCGCCAAGGGCAGGGACAGATTGAGGGCGGGTTTCCAAGGCTCGACGTCGAGCCGAGGGCGCACAAAGTCGCCGAGGGACTGTAGGTGAACGGCGAGGAGGATGAGGACGACGACGAGGACGACGATGGTGGTCAAGGCCGAAGTGCGTCTCATGGTCGGAGCGAGCATCAGCGAGCGGCGCTGGAGGTGCAACACGTGGCGGGAGGGACTGCGGCGAGGCGGGAGAGAAAAGGGGGGAGAAGGGACAAAGTCAGGACATGAGTAGTAGCGCCATGGGCGCCGGCGTCTGGAGAGGCAGCAACGGCAAGCGCGTTGTAGGTATTCTAATAAGAGGAGGATTGACAGGGCCGCCCCCTGGAGACGATCAGACTCGGCAGCCAGGTGGGATGGTGATGGGCATTGTGGGCAGAACCTAGCGTGATTCGCGTGGCCGGGAGGTCCGACGAGGGAGAACTTGGCTGAAGCCACTGCCTGCCTGCCCTTGTGCCGCAGTAATAGGAGGGCTCGTGCAGGTACTTTGCGTGCATGTACACGTCTAGACGAATGTAGGTTTATGAATTACTGCCAACCGAGGTACCTGTCTGATATAAAGGTACGAATACGCGAGATGGCAATGAAACGGATTACAGTACGAATATGGAGTACGAGTTACGGAGTAAGGAGTAAGAGGGAGGTCTCGCTTTGCCCTTGACACTGCAGGTGTCACGGAATAGGTACTAGTAGGCAGGGGCCACGCTTTTTTGTAGCCCCTTTTCGCAGGCACGTGCTGTGCACGGTCAACTGCACTCTACTCGCCGTGTCGTGTCTGTCCAATTGGAGTGGAGTGTGCCTTTTTGTGTCGTGCCTTTTGTGTCGTGCGCACGCTTACACAGGGTTGGTTACGAATACTCTAGGTGCGAAGTAATCCGTGCATCGGGCTCACTCAACATTCAACAACCAACCTCAAATTGTGCAACAGGAAACAGAATGGAGTGCCAGTTGCTCAAGCTACACGCGTGAGGCAGCTTGCCAACGCCAAGCTGAAGCTCGAGGGCGATGCGAGCTTGGGTTATAGAGGACGGACCCCTTCAGCAAATTGCAGCGCGTTTGTCCAACAGTCGCACAACGGACCTGCTCGAGAGTCAGGCGATGAGGCTCAACTAAGAGCTTTCCATGGCCCGTACCGAGAATCGGGTTTGAGCGGTAGTACTAGCAACCGCGAATCAATCCTCATATAATGCGCGTGTGTGCCTTGCAGCAGCGGTCAGTTGATGCTTAGGTATGATGCTTATAATAAAGTACGAATACTTCGTACGAATACGAACTCTAGCTTTAGCCGAGGGACCGGAGAGCAGCCAATCAGAGCCGTCTCAGAGCAACTGCCTTAGTCATACTCGCATCTTGTGGCCGCCTCGTCGAGCCTCTTCGCAAACGTCCAACAACCGCCGACACGACACAAACAGCCAGCCCTGCGACCAGAACCTCTCCGAACCCGCGCTGCAGGTGCTCAATTGCGCCAAACCGCCATCATGGTAAGTACCCGACCCTTCCAGGCTCACTGCCGCCCCCCACGACCACGATCACGAGCTAAACCCACATCCCCAGTCCCTCGGTAGCCAAATCTACAGGTAAGCCTCGGCCGACATCGACAACAACCCACGAGCCAGATGCTAATGGGCCACATCGCAGCGCAATCTTCCGGAAGAACTATGCCATGCTGGCGGCCGTCTTCGGCGCCGGCTTCGCCTTCGAGATGTACGGTGGCATCCCTGCGACGAGGCGCGCCATGGCGGCTAATGCTGTGTCGTAGGGGCTTCAACTCGAGCATGAACAGGGTCTGGGACAGCCACAACCGAGGCGTACGTGCTATAGAGCGCAGCCCTTCATGGCGCACGAGTGCTAATTCTGGAAACCAGCGTCAATGGAAGGACATTCGGAGCAAATACGCCGAGAAGGCCGAGGAAGACGACGAATAAAAAAGGGCGGCGAGGCGGATGTTTCTCAGGGTCTGTGAAAGAGTGTCCAAGCTACTTCGTATACCTAGACGAATGGGAATCGGTGTTTAGACATCTCCGTCTCTTCTAAGCTGGCTACGTCCGGGCGGGCGGGGGAGCGCTTTGTGGAGCGCCATACGCCGGCAAGACGCGGCGACAAGTGCCATGATACGCCACGTCGAAAAAAGACGCTGCTGCCGTCGTCTTTTCGGCTGCAGTGCAAGCAGCTAGAATCTGTAAACTGATGACTGCCCGAAAATCGTACCTATGAAATGGGCCCTGGCGGGCTGGAGGGCGGCTAAAAGCACGGTGCACGCATTGGAAGTGTGTTGCTGCTGCTGCTGCTAGTATGTAGGTACCTACTACTACGAAGTACCTACTTCGTACCTGCTGACGTCCCGAGGGGTTAAACCTCCCTCTTACCAAAACCGCGCCTGCAGCAAACCTCGCCATACACGCATTTTCGAACCAAACACGCATTTTCGAACCCCTATTCGTACAGTCCCCCCGTGCCGTTTCGTCGCCCGAACGCCGTCCCCTCGTCCACTGCGCCACTTGCTCCTCGCTGCCTCCGCCTGTGCCTCGAAGCTTGCCGGACCTTGCTTTGCAACCTGGTCGCCAGCCCCGCGCCGCCGACCGCCGAGCTGTTTCTAGATGGTCATCGGATTCATCATGCGAGCCTGAGAATGGATGTCCCACTGTCGACACAGGAGCAGCAGCTCCGCCAGATGTTGGCGGACCTGCCGGCCAGATTCAATTACCGCTACACGGACGAAGCCTCGAGCGAGCTCCTCAGAAGCTTGTTCTGGTCTCTGGCCGGCGGCAAGGATGAATACATGCGGCTTCTCTTCCCCACGGGCAAGCTTTCCGACACCTTGAGGCTGAGCGACGCGCAGGGTGCTGTCGAGGGCGCCGAGTTCTCCGAGGCGGCTCGCGGCAAGCGGTGCGGCCACATTTTCAAGCCTGGCGAGGCTTCATACATGTGCAGGACCTGCGGCACCGACGAGACTTGCTGCCTGTGCAGCAGATGCTTTGACTCGACCGACCACACCGGCCACATGGTTCGCATCCAGATCTCGGTCGGCAACAGTGGTTGCTGTGACTGCGGCGACGATGAAGCCTGGAAAACGCCGTTACCCTGCACCATTCACTCCGACATGCACAAGGGCGCCAACAAAGGCAAGGGCAAGGAGACGGCCGGCTTGCCCGACGACCTCGTGGCCAATTTGCAAATGACCATTGGAAGGGTCTTCGACTACATATGCGACGTCATATCGTGCTCGCCGGAGCAGCTGCGGCAGGCAAAGTCAAAGGCCTCGATCATCAAGGATGAGGAGGCTTCTCGGCTGTCTTCCAAGTACTACGGCTCCGAGGCTGAGCCGTGCAGCGACTTTGCCCTGATTCTGTGGAACGATGAGAAACACACGGTCCAAGAGGTGCAGGACCAGGTTGCGCGAGCCTGCCGCAAAACCCTTGGCGAGGCCGCCCATGATGCCTGGGAGGTAGATGCCGTCGGGCGTAGCATCCTGACCTACCTGCCCGACATCGACAAGCTTCTCCACATGGCCAAGATCATGGAGGCAATACGTATCACCGTCACCATCCGAGCTGCCAGGGATACCTTCCGTGAACAGATGTGCAGTACCCTCGTGGAGTGGTTGAGCGACATTTCCGGCTGCACTGTCGGACACGACAACCACATTCTCAGGCAGACTGTGTGCGAGCAAGTCATGCTGCCCTGGCAGCAGGGAAGTCCGGCAATCCACACTCGAGGCCTCATCGACGACGAAGAAGAGGACGAACAGGCCGTCGACTCGAGAACGAGACTGCACGGCGTGAATGCGCGCTTCATCCTTGCTCTGCAGGCGGCCGCGGGGACTAGAGCTGACGTGGAGATCACCTTCGGAGAAGACGATGAGGACGACGACGACGACGACGAAGACGAAGACGACGACGACGACGAAGATGACGACGACACTGAAATGGACGAGGGCGACGATGAAAATCGGTCCGTCACGAGCTCTGCCGCAGGCCGCGGCGAAGCCGAGGATGAAGACGTCAT
The DNA here is from genome assembly GCA_012934285.1 of Ophiocordyceps sinensis. Classification (NCBI taxonomy): domain Eukaryota; kingdom Fungi; phylum Ascomycota; class Sordariomycetes; order Hypocreales; family Ophiocordycipitaceae; genus Ophiocordyceps; species Ophiocordyceps sinensis. The sequence continues at coordinate 14,635,735 of JAAVMX010000003.1, forward strand.
GATGTTCGACGCCAGAGGGGACGTGGCCGAACTGGAAATGAACTGGAATCAACCGGATCAAGCCTTGGAGGAGGATGAAGCGACCATGGCAGGATATCCCCCGCCTCCCCCGCCGCCTCCGGTCCAGGCTCGGGCGGCAGCGATCCGAGATCGGGACGGCACACCCTCAGACTCGGACACGGCAGAGCCACTCATCGCGCCGGCAATATACGCCAAGGCCAATGTGGACATCCCCAAAACGCCCGGCAAAACCGAAAAGGCCGCCCCGAGGCCCGGCAGATATTGGATCGAGACCCCGGCGGTCTACACGCAGCGCGAGAATGTCCCCGCGGCAGAAGACGTCTTTCAGCGCGTCCGCCTCGACTGGCTGCTTCTTTTCGACCTGAGGATGTGGAAAAAGGTCCGAAACGACCTCCGCTCCCTGTACATCTCCACGGTGGTGCAGATACCAGAATTCAAGCGGGTTCTGGCGCTCCGTTTCGCAAGCCTGTACACCGTCTTGGCGCAGCTGTATCTTGTTGGTGATCGAGAGCCGGACCACTCCATCATCAACCTGTCTCTTCAAATGTTGACCACTCCCTCCATCACGGCCGAGGTTGTCGAGCGAGGCAACTTCATGAGTAGCCTGCTGGCCATCCTCTACACCTTCCTAACGACCCGGCAAGTCGGTCACCCTTGGGACGTGTCTCCCGACGCCGTGCTGGCGGTCGAGAGCGGATCGGTCACCAATCGACGAATGTACCACTTTTATCAAGACTTGAAGTATCTGTTCGGCTCCGTGCACGTCCAGGAACGAGTGCGATCGGAGCCTCGGTACCTGATGCAGTTCTTGGATCTGGTCAAGCTCCATCAATGCATAGGCCCCAACGTTCGGGCTGTAACCGAGCATGTGGAATACGAGGCCGACTCTTGGATCACGGCCTCGTTGGTGACGCGGCAGATCAATCTGCAGGCCCGCAACCTCGCAGAGGCGTTCCGAGACTGCCCGCCCGACGAAGTCCAATACCTGCAGCGAGCCATCCGATTCACCGCCAAGACTGTGATCCTTAACTCGATTGGAGCCGAACGCCACCGATTCAAGCAGGCCGAGATCAAGGACGAAGTCAGGTACAAAAAAATGAACGACTTTGAGTTCGATCACGACGGAGCCGAGTACGACGTTGTCAAGTTCGTCGTGGAAAAGGACTCCATCAGCTTCCACCATTCCCTGCACAACACCCTATCGTGGCTCATCGAGTGCGGGCGCTCGCTGCCCGCGTCAAACCTGAGGACGCTCATGAGCTTCACCGCCCAGGAGCTCAGGTCAAAGCCGAGGTTGATGGGGCGGCCACAGGCTCTCAAGAAAGACTATGACTCGGAGGACTACCTCATGGCGGCCTTTGACTTTCCACTACGCGTCTGTGCCTGGCTTGCCCAAATCAAGGCCAACATGTGGGTTCGCAACGGGATCAGCCTGCGCCATCAGGCCAGCACGTACCGAGGCGTCGGGCAGAGAGATGTCTCCCATCATCGAGACATCTTCCTCCTGCAGACCGCCATGGTCGTCTGCAACCCCAGCCGGGTGCTGGCTTCCATGATAGACCGGTTCGGCATGGAGGGCTGGGTCAAGGGAATATTTGAGCTCAAGTCCGAGGCCCAGGATGATAATCAGCACCTTGACGTTGTCGAGGACATGATTCACCTGCTCATTGTCCTTCTCAGCGACCGCACCTCTCTCGTCGCGTCCGAGGACCAGCCAAACTCGCGCATTCTGGCCATGCGCCGGGACATAACCCATGTCCTGTGCTTCAAGCCCCTGTCCTTCAACGAGATCTGTAACAAGCTGCCCGAAAAGTACCAGGAGCAGGAAGATTTCCATCGCGTCCTGGACGAGATGGCCACTTTCAAGCCGCCCGAGGGCATCTCAGACGTGGGCGCGTTTGAGCTGCGCCATGAATTCATCGAGGACATTGATCCGTACATTGCGCACTACAGCAAGAATCAGCGGGAGGAGTCTGAAATGGCCTATCGCAAGAAGATGGCAAAGAAGTCTGGAAAGACGGTCGAGGAGATTGTGTACGAGCCGAAGCACCGGCCCATCCCCTCGGGCCTGTTCGAGAAACTCGGAGACTTCACCGGCACCGGCATGTTTGCGCAGATCGTCTACTACTCCCTGTTGTACCCGCTCGTCGCCCAAAAGTTCACCCCCAACGTGCCGTTTACCCGACTGGAAACCTTTTTGCAAGTGGTGTTGCATCTCATTCTCATTGCGATCCTCGAGGACAAGACAGACGAGGCTGGAGCAGGCGCGGCCGCAATGGGCTCATTTGTCGAAATCGCGCTCACCAAGCTGGGCCGCAGCAACTTTATGCCCACGGCGAGCAACTCGCGAACGATTGTGTCGCTCCTCAACCTCATGTCTACCCAGGACGAGTTCAAGTCTGTTCACCCCAAGCTGGCTCTCGTCCTGAAGCGCCTCAAGCAGAAGCGGCCGCAGGCATTCGAGGCGTCATTTGCGCACTTGGGCATCGCCGTGGACCGCATCAACACGGCCTCTCCCGCGAACAACTCGGTGGAGGAAGAGCGCGAGCGCAGGAAAAAGGCGGCCTTGAGTCGCCAGGCAAAGGTCATGGCGCAGTTCCAACAGCAACAGAGGAGCTTCCTGGAGAACCAGGGCGCCATCGACTGGGGTTCCGACCTTGAAGACGAGGACGCGGCACAGCAGACAGAGGATCGAAAGCACAGCTGGAAGTACCCGACCGGGACCTGTATCCTGTGCCAGGAGGAGGCCGACGATCGACGCCTGTACGGCACCTTTGCCCTTTTGAACGAAAGCCGCATACTTCGCCAGACCAACTTCCAGGACCCCGACCACGTGCGGGAAGCCTCGCAGACTCCGTGCAGCCTCGACCGGTCGGCCGAGGACATCCGGCCGTTTGGCATCGCTCGCGAGAACCGGAAGATGGTGGAGAAGCTCAATTCCCGGGGGGACGTGTTTCTGGCGGAACGACAGACGGTCGGCAAGGGATGCACAGGAAACCTCTCGAGGCCCGGGCCGGTGGCGAGCGGGTGCGGACACATGATGCACTTTCGCTGCTTCGAGGTGTACTACGAGGCGACGAACCGGAGACACACGCACCAGATAGCCCGGCACCATCCCGAAGACACGAAACGCAACGAGTTTGTCTGCCCACTCTGCAAGGCTCTGGGCAACGCCTTTCTGCCCATCGTCTGGAAGGGCCTCGAGGAGTCGTATCCCGGCTACCTGCAGCCGCAGGGCTCCATAAGCGAATTCATCGAGAAGCAGATGGGCTCTGCGTACAGCATCGGGGGGAGCAAGGCCCGGGACGTCGAAGGGCCCGGCCTGCCAGACATTCACACGCCCAGCATGCCAGGGAGCCTTGTGGAGAGCCTAAGAAACCTGCCCATCTCGGACGGGCCCATCTGGACTCGAAATGCCCCAGAGTCCCACACATCGACTCTGGGGACGACTGTCAGCTCGGCCTTTTCGATTGGCGGCACACTGGGGTCGGGCTTTTCCAGAGGCGTCAGCCCGCCGAACAGCGAGATACTGGGAGATCTCGTGGCTGCCTACCGGCGGCTCAGGGACACGGTGCAGGTCAACGGACTGTACGCGACTCAGGCCCTCAACGATGACAAGGCCGACTACGGGGACGAGCTGCACTCGAGCGACGCCCTTGTGCAGGTGGTGGGCTTCACGATATCCTCGGTGGAACTGCAGCAACGCGGGGTGGAGGCGCAGCCGGGCATGACTCTGCTGGACAAGATTCCGGAGCAGGTCCTCATGCATCTGCGGGTTCTCTCGGAGACGGCGTCGTCGTACATGTCGGTCGGCGCCCGCCAGCCCGTCGCCGACAACCCGATCGAGGCCGAGTTCCGCAAAGACTGCCAGCGGCAACACTGCCAGCTCTTCATGTCGCGGTATTTCCCGTCGGGACAGCCCGAGTCGGCCCAGCCATCCGACATATACACGCCGATACTGGCCATGGACCCCTTTGTGTTTCTGGTGGAATGCGCCTACGGCCTCGCCGCCGCTCACAAGGTGGAGATTGCGCACCTGGTCAGGCTATGCTACCTGGCCGAGCTGGTCAAGGTGGTGCACCACATGAACGAAAACATTGCGCTCGGCATGTGGATAGAGGGGCTCAGGTACCGCAAGACGCAAGACGTGGCTATGAACAACTTTGCCGATTTCGCGCTCGCCGTGACCGAGTACGGCTTCATGGCCCATGATGCCAGAGACGGCACCAATGGGGAAGAGGTGGGAGACCTGGGTTTCCAACAACCGGGGGTGGACACGCTCGAGGGCTGGTACACGTTTGTCAAGAAGTACGCCTTGACGTTTCTGCGGAAGACGCTTGTGTTTCTGTACGTCAAGTACGGGGTCGACTTTAGCAGCCGCGTGTCGCCCAGCCCGGACGCCGACGAGCTGGACCGGCTGACCGAGGCCCTTCGCGTGCCGAGCTTTGACGAGATGTGCGCGTCGCTGACGAGCAACGCGGCCGCCTGCGGCTGGCCGGACTCGACGCGGGCTCTTGTGGCGGGATGGGTTCATCACCAAGCGCTTTGGGCGGACACGGTGGGCGTCACGTCGACGATGACGGCCCTCGTCAGCCACCCGGGCATCTTTGAGCTCATCGGGTTGCCAAGGACGTACGACACACTCATTGAGGAGGCGATGAGGCGACGATGCCCGACGACGGGCAAGGACCTGACGGACCCGGTGATTTGCCTCTTCTGCGGCGAGGTGATTTGCAGCCAGAGCGCGTGTTGCCAGAAGCCTGATTCGGTGAGCGGCGAGACGACGAGGATCGGCGGAGCGCAGCAGCACATGCGCAGGTGAGTCGACGACCAGTCTGGCCTGGGAGGCGGCTCCCGCGGCTCCAGTGGCTCCAGTGGCTAACAGAGGCGCGTGCAGATGCCAGCGGAACATTGGCGTTTTCCTCAACATCCGCAAGTGCTGTACGGTCTATCTGTTTCGACAGTCGGGGTCGTTTACGCCGGCGCCATACATTGACAAGTACGGGGAGACGGACCACCAGCTGCGGCACGGGAGGCAGCTGTTTCTCAACCAGAAGCGATACGACTCGATGGTGCGCAACACGGTGCTGAACCACGGGGTGCCGAGTCTGATAAGCCGCAAGCTCGAGGCGGAGATCAACAACGGAGGATGGGACAGTCTATGAGTGCGTGGCATGCATATACGTGCACGGTCACGCATGTACAGCCACGGACAGTCGAGAGGAAGCATGGATTCTTTATCGAGGCCGAGAAGTGCGAATGAGATGACGGTGACTAGAAGGGGTTGTCGAATGGCGTTGGGAAACGATGAGCAAGTTTTGGAACCACGATAGCAGCAGTGTTAAGCGTACATACGAGTTAAAGTACTATTCGTAACTTCAGAGAATGGAGTAGTACGTACTAGAGGGTGTGCACAGTGCGTTGTATGCATCCGCACTTCGCCATCATGTATAGGTACGGATATGTACATGCCCCAGTTAGTTGGGGGGTAAGGCTGGACCAATCAGAGACGGCGAAAGAGTTGAGTGCGGGCCGATTGTTCGCCCTGTGGGCAAAGGCCAGCCAAGTCTCGCACCCATTGTCGCATCTCGATCCAACCACGGCGCAAAGAAGAAGAAGAGGTGCCGCCGAAACAGCCGCGAGAGAGGCACGCGACACGGCCACGACGAAGCTTGCGGGCGGGCAAGAGGCCGCAAATTGACGACATGCCGAGTCGACGATCGGGACGCGCTGCCGCGAAAAAGGCGGCGGCCGCTCTGGGTACGTTTGCGACTGCGCGTCTGTCCTTGCTTGCTTGCCTGCGACGGACTGCCTGCCGTTTTCTGTCTGCCGTTTTCTGTCTGCCGTTTTCTGTCTGCCGTTTTCTGCGTGGCTCGGGAAATATCGTGGCGCCTCGGCCCTTGACCGCCCTTGCCCCTCGGGCGCCCGCTTGTCCTGGGCCATCCACCCAGGCCCGAGACGTCCCGTGCTCCTGCGTGGGCATGAGCCGGGACATGCTTCCCTGACGACGGCGACGGATCAAGAGTAGAGCTCCGAGACTGACGCATCCTTGTACCCGCCCTGCAGAGAGCACCCCCCAGGGCTTTTTCGACGCCGAGGACGAGCCCATGCCCGACGCAGCCACCGCGGACAAGGCGTCCGAAGCCGACGAGGCACCCGCGCGGGGCGAGCACGAGGGCAAGCACGGGGACGGGGTCGATGACGGGGCCGATGACGTCGATGACGGAGCCGATGACGGGGGCGAGGACGGGGCCGATGACGGAGGCGAGGACGAGGACGAGGACGAGGACGGCGAGCATCAGGACGGCAAGGCCGACGAATCAGGCGACCCAGATGTCACGGGCAGGGACGAGGAGTCGACCAAAGAACCGACTCCGCCGCCGCAGCCCGTGATCCGGAGGAAGCGGCTGGGCAGGCCACCTAAGAACAAGCCTCCAGACTGGGATCCCATGGTGACGGTGACGGACGACACGCCTCGGCGCAGAGGCCGCGGGGGGTGGCGGGGCCGGGGCGGGCGCAAGGGGGGCCCCGCGGTGCCCAAGGCGGAGCAGGTGGTGGACGCCGACGGCACCGTGGCCGAGATTGTCGACGACGAGTGCGTCCTCGCCGAAGACGCCGAGGGCGAGGCCAAGGTGGACAAGCTGGGCAACCTGGCGGGCGGGCGCGAGTACCGGTGCCGGACCTTTACGGTTCTGGGGCGCGGCAACCGGCTCTACATGCTGTCGACGGAACCGGCCCGGTGCGTGGGCTTCCGGGACAGCTACCTCTTCTTCACCAAGCACCGGAAGCTGTACAAGATCATCGTCGACGAGGACGAGAAGCGAGACATGATTGAGCGGGATATCATCCCGCACTCGTACAAGGGCCGCTCGATAGGAATCGTGACGGCGCGCTCAGTCTTTCGCGAGTTTGGCGCCAGGATCATTGTGGGCGGCCGGCGCATCGTCGACGACTACGGCGTGGCGCAGGCCAGGGCCGACGGCGCCGTCGAGGGCGACGTGGCCGACGCCGAGGACCGCTTCGTGCCGGGCGAGCCCTACAACAAGAACCAGTACGTGGCGTGGCACGGTGCCAGCGCCGTCTACCACACCAGCATGCCGTCGGCGCCCGTGCCCAGCGGCAAGCCCGAGTACAAGAGGCGCAAGGTCAATGTCAACGACACCAACTGGATGCTGGAGCATGCGCGCGAGGCCAGGTGAGTTGTCTTGTTTCTTCCTTTGTGGAGTGGACCATCTTCCTTTGGAGTCCATGCATCGACTGACGGCGGGCTGGCGGCAGCATCTTCAACTCGGCCATCAACGCCATCCGCAAGCTCAACAACGCGGGCGTCTACGACATTCACACCAACACGATGCACTACCCGGCCATAATGCAGCCGACGCTGGCTCGGATCGAGCAGGTGGCGCCGGGGGCGGACCAAGACGCCAGTGCCAAGTTCCCGCCGGTGCCGGCGCGCATCTCGAGGAACCTGCTGGTGACGGACACGCACTTTGAGAGCCCGCCGGCCGGGGCGGCCACGTCGGCGCTGGACAAGGCGGGCGCGGCGGACCTGGTCGGGGCCTTTCACGGGCTCGGGTCCGTGTCGGACGAGATCAAGGAGCTGCTGCCGCCCGAGTGCCGGCAGGCGCTTGACGAGGCCCTGCGGCGGGACGCGGAGTGGAAGGCTCGTTGGGGCACCGAGAGGGAGAAGATGGCGCGGCGCGACCCAGTCATCGACAAGGCCATTGTGCCGTATTCCATGGGCTGAGTGCTTGGCTTGGGCTTGGTCGAGGTTCGCGACGAGCCAAGGAGTTGGACCGACGGGCGTGGCCGGGAGGCGTTTCGGGCGTCGGGGGGGGAACAGCTGTCGATGATGTCTGGCGCGGGAGAGGCGAGAGGCGAGACGAAAGGGGTCAGTCACTTTTAGGAGACTGCGAGCACCAAGATGGTCTTGGTCCTTTACCATTGGTCTATGAAGCTGCAGGACGCTGTATGTTTTTGATATCCACCACTACTTTTGCCTCCATTGTGGTGGGTGTTGAGTACTCTGAGCCGGTGGTGGGTTCTGAAGGTGAGAATGGCCAACAGGTCCAGCGAGACACCAGGCTCACGGAACGTCTTCAAATTCTTGGAAAATGTGCAATGCATGCCCTGCTGGTTCTGTCTTGATACATTAGTCCGGTTCTGGCCCCGGCCTCCCGTCACATGTCTGGCCTCTACGCAGCCTCTTCCGACGCGGCCGGCCTTTTGTCAAGCGTTCGTGTCCCAAGTGTGCCGATTCGGCCTCGGCCGCCATGCCCGTGAAACTCCCAATGCCGTCAATCGTGCGCATGCTCCGTCCTCGGCCGCGTCGTCAGTCGACGGCAAAGCCCCCCGCCCTCGCCCGGTGCGCCAAAACCTCGAGCCGACGACATGCTCTAGGCGGCTCCGACTAGGATGTTGTTGATGGGGATGTGGACTTTGGAGAGCGCACGGGCGCGTCAGCGACGGCTCGCCAGACGGGAGAGAGAGGGGAGGGGAGCGGGCGCATACTCAGCTTGACGACGTAGCCGACGGTGCCCATGGTGAGGAAGCCGAGGGCAATGGCCTGCGTGATCTTGAGAAACTCCTTCTTGTCGGCTGTCCCCGGCTCGGCGTCAGTGGCTGGCCAGAACATGCAGACCCCGGCGGTCCCCGCGCGGCGGCGCACTCACGCTTCTGGCACTTGTGTATGAACTGGAAGCCTTCCCTGACAAACTCGCGCGGCACCTCAATGAGGCTCTCGGCCTGGTCCGCCATTGCGAAGAGGGATCGGTGGTGGCGCGTGCAGGCCCGGACGGGGGGAGGGAGAGGATCGACGGGCGGTTGGGTGCGGCGGCAGTGGCGAGAGAGGGAAGCGCAGTCGTCGAGACGCTGGTCAAGGGCCGGTCGAGGTGAAGATGGGCGGTGGGCTGTCGTCGAGACGGAGAAAGGGGGCCTCTGTTGTCTGCTTGCAAATGCGTGCGTCGAGATGGGGAGGAGCCCACAAGGGCGTGTCAGATGTAGCCCGGTACCTGAGCAGGGCCACCGTGTCCACTTGCACGCCTATTTAAGCGCGCGCAAGATAGCTATGTACTAGCTACGCCGCTACGCCCAGACCAGACTAGAACATCAGACTTTATGCACGGCAACAAATTGCTAGGTACGAAGTAGTATTTGCGCTACACATGGCAATTGAGCAAGGAATAACGCATGTTTGATGTCATCGCGAGATATGCGCACAATCGGCCCAATTAGTCCGGCCCGGACTGCAACAGACGGCGAAGGCGCAGCTCTTCCGCCCCTAGCTTGTCTCCCTCGAGACCCCCTTGCCCGTGTATTTGCGCGTGCACGCGATCTTCCTTCTGATGCTCCTCGTGATGCTCCTCGTGACGCTCCTTGTGACGCCTATATCTCGTCGACCTCATTCTGTGTACGTGAGCGCCGCACGCTTGCGTTGAGTCGGCGGGAACTGGCCTGACTTGTCTTATACCTCGTCCTCGTCCACGTGTGTTTATCGAAAAGTTCTGCCGCATAGCTAGAGGCCGGGTTTAGAATCGCGTCGAGATCCATAGGATCGCCGTAGTTACTTTGGCCGATCGAGGGGTATAAAAAGAACCCGGGAATGTCCTGCCCGATCACGTCAAGGTCCCTCCCTGGAAGCCAGGTTTTTCCCCTTAGCGAGGTTCTTTTTCTTGTCGCAATTCTTAGCGACACGCCCTTCTTTCTGGCGAAAGAAATAGGTTATTGCTTTCTTCGTGTTCCTCGAGATCGAGGCTCAAGCCTTCGAGCTAGAAGGCCTGTTCAGTATTGCGTCCAGGTCCATCAGGTCTCCGTAATTGCTCTAGTCCCCTTTTTCTTCGAGAAACCCTAAACCGGGGGACTCCTTTTGCTGCCGTCGTTCGTTGTGAGAAGGTTGTGATCACAGTACGTTCAGGAAGGTAGGGACGATGGCCAGATACGAATGATCCTTGATTCGGTAAGGTATGCCCTCTCGTATGTACGTCAAGACTGAAGCTTGCCCCCTTGTCTAAGAGATGTCGGGGCCTGGATATACCCTTAGGCCTCGATCTCTGGTCTAGAGAGGGGTATTCGGGGACCAGTTGGCGATCAATGCCCGAATGGTCCCCGAGCTGAAATGCATCTATCATGCATATGTCGTTGCCTTCCCGACTCTATGGTTGTGCGGGTAGCTGCATTACATTCGTATGTACAGCCGGTCGTCGATCCGGAGTGCTAAGCAGATATAGTCGAAGAGGCTTTCCGGCCTCTGTCGAAAAAGAGTACCTGCGCACAGTCATAGACATATGCGTGCCTATCATAGTGAGTCTAGTTAGCATAAACTCCCGAAGGATCTTCTCCTGACTCCGAGACAGTGACCCGGTCCTCCAAGTAACAAGGTCGATTGAACGAGGTAAGACGGAGCATACCACTGCGCATCTCGATCCGACTCCAGGAACTAGACGCACGAGGCAACTCTATCTGGTAAATTTCATCTTTTACCTCCTCTTTAAGCCCTTCGTAGAAGACGGCAATTAAAAATACCGTGAAAGGAGATGATGGAAGTGGTAGATGGGAACTGGTCGCTGGACGGGAAGAAGCGCGGGAGTACGCAGCCTCGTCTTCCCACTCGAGCTTCAAGGTTATCTGCCTGAAAGAGGCAGCGCAGGCCCAAGCACGTTTTCTGGCGTAAATACCGTATTCCATAGTAGCAGGCATTTCCGCTGCCTCGCGGCGCTTCCCGGGGCTCTGAGAGAGCTATTGGCTCGTAGCAGGGCTACTGCGGGATGACTTGCAGGTGGTGCATGCAATCGAAGCGTCCACACTTGATAACGTCCCTTGGACCACTGAATGTCATCATTACACTCTCGTTGGCTTCATTCCATCAACTTTCGTGGACGCTGCAGAGGGGACGAGCCGACCAGGATATAGCCGGCTCAAAATGCCATCAGGGAAAGACCGTCTGTACGTTGGGTTACACGCACGCGCAGGGGCGCCAACTATGCCTGGTCTTGAAGACACGTTTGTCGGCCCTCGGATGAAGGCAAGAGTCGATGTGCTTGGGCTGCGCTCACATCCCTTCCAGGTACCACTGGGCCTTCATACTTGGACCCAAGACTGAGACTCTCGGCAGCCAGGGCAGCCGCTTCCACGCAAGAGAGAGGCTTCATCTGGGAGACAGAGGGGCCAAGCCACAGACGGTCTGGGAGTATGAAGAGCGCGACACCACGCTAGAACCGAGCTCGATGCTGCTTGCGCGCGTCATGATTGCCAAGGTCAAGAGCGTGCGCCGACTTCGTTCTGTGCTCGAGGGCATCCCGGTCCGGCCTGAAGTCGAGGGCTGGAATTGTGTCGGGTGGATCAAGGAGGCGTTTCAGGCGGCCCTGGCGGACGGCAAGGCCTTGGGGACGTCGGCTGGCGATTGGCAATCGGTGCGGGACACTGCTATGTGGTATGTCGAGGCTAAAAAGGCTGCGCATCGGTACGACGGCATAGTCTTCCACGATCCGATGACGGTGGCGACTTGGGATATGATGCAAGGCGTTGAGCTGACGCCGTGACCTAGGGGTCAAGTCGGTGTGTTGGACAATTAGAAATCTCCAAAATGCTTCCGCCTGATGCCGTCCATCTCGAGTTCATGCGGCAATGGCGTTAAGAAACGATCCACCTCGGCCGACCAGAAGGTGTTATGGGGATTGACATTTTTCGCACAGACGTACTCCCAGTATGGTGGGAACCATCCGGCGGTATCCCAATCGACGATGCCAACGACTTCGTCCTGCCGAACCAAGATATTGAGGCTGCTGAGGTCGCCGTGAGTGAGCACGACTTGATTGCCGTACCCCCGATAGAATTCAAAGAGGCTAGACACGTCGGGCGGCAGACCCTCGTACTCGATGTCCAAGTCGGCGCCGTTTGCAAGCGCCTCGTGAAAGCAGCGGGCTGTAGGGAAGGGCCCCCATATCGTCTTGGTAGGTAAGCGACAGTCGCAAAAGCAGCCGCCATCGACGCCGGCGACGCCGTGAATACCTGCCGGCGGGCAGACGGATCTAAGTTCAGTGAGCATGCGTTGGAGTTGATCGAGTATCCGGTCCCTTGACTCCCTTGAGCGGTTTTGCCAGCCTACCCACGCCATCTGGCCGGGCAGTCGGCTCATGACAATATACGACTTGCCGTCGTGGACAAAGGCGCAATGAACTTTGGGCACCGGAAGCGACGTATGCTGCGCGACGAATTGCATGGCATGTGCTTCGCCTAGGTGTTGATAGGGCTTGACCTTGACGCACATGCCAAACACGGACAGGAGGCCGGCCGAGGGCTTCCAGATCCACCGGAAGCACCTTTGGTCTCTGGCTTTGACAATCGAGATTGTCAGAAGCCGCGCCAGCAGGCCAGCGCCGATTGGTTCCCATGTTGGTTTCGTGCCCATCGGCGCCAGTGTCGGCTAGAGGACAGGGCAAAGACGCCAAGAAAGCAGAGCGCTCTGCGGAGAGGACAATGTTATTTTTGTCGACCGTGTGCGAGGGGACATTGCTGGAGCAGGACATTGCTGGATGCGGTGGCCTCTGCGCTCGGTGCGGGGTGGTGCGAGAATCGGCGTCGTGCCAAGAGCCACGTCAAAGTGACGCAATCGAAGTGACGCAATGTCAGACGTCACGTGATGCGATCCGACTGCTACCCTGTCCGCCGAGACCTGGACCACTTGAGGGTTTCGGGGTCAATGGGGGGACGAGAGTAAAGGACGAGGACATGGCATCGCACAGACAATGGACCGTGGTGAAGACCGTTGGGCCACTATATGCCTCGCCGCCGGCTGATGCTGGGGGCGGTGAAGAGGACAAGCCGGCCGATGTCGGTGATCCTGATGCGGCAAAGGTTGCGAGAGTCGGGTGGACACAACGGCAGGGCTCGCTTCTTGGCCAAAGAAGCTTCTGAGTTGCGGTTGACGTCCAATGGGCCGTACCGATAAGACTCAATGTTCTTCAACACGCCTCGTGACTGGCGACATGCAGGTCGACGGAGCATGTGGCCCGGGAAACTGCGGGACGGCGTGGGCCTTGACTGATGCTCCGGCTCCAACTCATGTCCCTCGGCAGAAGCATCGAGACCCCTGGGCTACAAGGCTCGGTCACGCCGTTTCCCCCACAACCCTGCTCCGTCATGTTCGCGGGCCGCCTGACCCGGTCTCAACTTCATTGCGGCTGGCGGCCATGACGGATATGCCCGGAACCTGGTCCGGTCCGAGTCGGATGAGCTGCCTTTTAGACACGCCGGGGTCCGTGGCGCCCGCATCTTTGACGAAACCAAGTTCGACGCAATTCGGTTTGAGCCAGACACCAGCGGGACGAGCCCGGGCTCGGATGAGAGTCACAAGGGCTTCAACCCAGGCCGGCCGGTGTCGGCGGCGTGGACCCGCAGAGACGGCTCCTCTGGAAGCATTGCCTTTGAATACCTCGTACATGCCAGTGGGAGACACGGCATTCTGAGCATAAAGTACCTTACCAGCAGGAGGTTCAGCCATAGCTTCAAGAACATCGCCAGCTGGGCCTACTGGAAGAGCGAAAACTTGTACGGCCCCGGAACGCACGCACATGGAGGGCGCGCCCTACTTTGAGGCCTTGGAAGGCGAGTTCCCTTGACCACGATGGCTGGCTGCCGGAACCCGGCTGACGCGGAAAGACAGACGCGAGCGGCTGGTGCTGGTTCATGCCGCTGCACGACGGCACTCGCTCCGTCGGCATCGTCCAGGACCAGCAGATGGCGACTGACAGGAAGCGGCAGCTGGGCCATGCGTCGAGTCTGGACTTTTACAAGCAGTCGCTCAAGCTGGTGCCGAGAACCAGCAAGCTCCTCTCGGGGGCCGAGCTGGCGACGGACATCAAGTCGGCGTCGGACTGGTCCCACACGGCGTCCAGCTACCACCTGGCAAGCACGCGCATCTGCGGGGACGCGGGCTGCTTCATCGACTCCAAGAAGACGGTCGCAAGCTACACTCACTTCTTTGTTGGCCGTCGGCAGCGCCACGAAGCAGATCCGGTGCCAGGAGGAGCCCGTGATTCAGGACATGGACGAGGAGGGGTTCCAGAAGGCCTTTGACCTTCTTAGGCCGAGTACGTCTTGAGCATGACACGATGGACATGATGGCTAACGGCCTGTCACAGTCATTCAAGGCTCTGTAGACAGCGACGTGACGGGAAAAGTGACACAGTCGGAGATATCCAAGGTGCTCAAGTTTTGCTTCAGGGCGTTACATGCGTGCCCCCCGAGCAAATGGACGCGTTCCTGGAGTAGCTCAAGGCGCCCGGCCTCGAATCCGGAGCGGGCGACGCCGTGGACACGGGGGGACTCGAGCATGTGCACAAGAACATGACGGGCGAGGAGGCGCAGACGGTCGAGACGCTGCGCAGCCGGCGCATGATTCGCGAGGGCCCGTTTGACACGGACATATTCACCCTCGACACGATTGACGGGCTGGCGCCTCGGCTGGAGCGCGGGAAGCCCGGGCTCGCAAAGGCCGAGAGGGCAAGGTTGGACACGTCTCACTCCTACTCGCCGCCGTTCTTGGACGGGGAGGGTTCCGGGTATTCGGGAGAGCAGCGGCCGCCCGGTGGTGCAGTGAGAACTGGGTGTGCTCTGTAGGGAGTAAATAAGTCGGTTGAAGTTGTCCGTACACACACATACGCATGTATCGGTATGTACGCAGGCATTCGGTCCAGCTGGCATCGGAATCTCACACCCCAGCCTCCCGCAGGCAGGCAAAAGGGGGAAAAGGAGTGAAGAAACACAAACAGGGGCGACTGTGTGTAAAGTCTCTGGGACTGAGTCTCTGAGCTGAGCGTAAAGTCTCTGGGACTGAGTCTCTGGGCTGAGTGTTGAGTCTCCGGGACTCTAAAGTCCCGGGACTTTTGGGCAGCCCCGATTGAGGGCGCCGCAGATGCCGCGGCCTATCGAGAGGGCTGCTGGGGTGGTCGTCCGTCGTTGCGGGCGAATGATTTTGCAGTCTGTTCTGGCCCGACGTCATGAGGGGCGAGAAACGGGCAAGTGCACTCCGTGCTCCGTACATGCCATGCCGTAAGACCATCATGGCATGCATGTTTGCAGCAACAGGGAGCGGCAGCGGTCAAGGGCCGACCAAAAGGTCCCCGGTACTCGAGCTTGGGCTATGCTTGGGCTGTTCTCGACATGTACCGAGTACTACCACCCTCTGCCACTCGCGCTTGATGCGGTAAGGGAGCACCGCCACGTCTCTTTGATCTGATGATGCCCTTTGCCGTCCCGACAGAGAGAGCTGGTGAAACCCCGGGGGCTGTCCCTGGCCAAACGGCCTATCCAGAGACATGTCCGTGGGATTTCACTTGCCAGGGACCCTGAAATCCGACGGCGTCTCTCGTCTGGTCCGAGTGCCTTGGCCTGGAACGATGACTGTACGAAGTACTAGTATGTACATACATACATGCTGTAACCCGACCAGGGGGCCCATTGGTGCCGGCGGAGGAATCGATACTGTTGAGCATCCGTAGATTACGCCCACATGCCGCGTGCATGCTTGCGAGTTGGACCGGTCAGTCGGTGACAAGCCGTGAATAACTAATCATGCAAGACGACGGGTCCCGGACTTGCCCTCACGGCTCCGACGGACCATCGAGGGCTGCCGCCTCGAGCTTGGGCTTGACAAAACTTCAGCACCCGTCACCGGTAAAGGTTTAGAGAGACTTGTGGGGGTAGATTAATGCCTACCTGTAAAAACCCGGCGCGTGATTTCGGACAGGGCATCTCTAACTCGTAGAGGGTTCTGGCAGGCATCCCAGTGCCATTACTACGCTGCCCCAACCCACCCCATAAGAGCTGAGAGGGAACCAGGTAAAACACAGAACCCGCAATTTATACGCGATCGAGGGCGCCAATTGGCTAGAAGGTGGGTGAATGATTCGGACAGGGGGGTGAATGTTTGCAGGCTCCCGGGAAACGACGGGGCAATGAACCGTGGAGTCCGAGCCTGGCCTCCCTCCCGGCAAAAGCAAACAGGCAGGCGAAAAGACAGGCGAAAGCAGGCGAAAAGACAGGCGAAAAGGCAGGCAAAAAGGCTCGGCGACTCGTCAATCGGCCGTCCCTCAACATGCTTTTGGCGACGAGATCAACATGTGATTCGGCAGCGCGGCTCGTCAACGAGCTCCCGTATTCCGTGTTCCCCCGTCCACAATCCCCAGCCGCCCAACGCGGGCCAAGCCGGCGCGACCCAGCAGCGGTGGGAGAGGAGAGGGGGCAACAGCCACGCTACGTGATCTTGCAGCGAGGTGGTGGTGGTGGACCTGAGGCATTTTGATTCTTGCGTCTCCGCATTTTCCGTGCAATTTTTTTTCCTTCTTTTTCTCTGTTGGAGTCGTGGGCGGCGGCGGAAATAGGCTGCAGCAGGGCCCACGGCGCCAAGAGGCACTCACACTGTGTCTGCCCGCGTACCGAAACAGTGTTCGGGTCACGCCTGCACAGTACGGCCGGGTGAAAATGTCGAAATGTGTCGCGGGCTTCCTTTTTACCATTTTTGGTATTGTAATCGATGCGTTGTTTTCCCTAGACCCGGCAGGCGCCCATCGTGCAGCCATACGGCGACTCTGTGTTCGTGCATCTCGGGAGGAAGCTGGTGCGTCTCTCTGCCTGAGGGTCGGCGTTTCGCCACTGCAACAAGTGTCCAGCCAATGCCCAGTCACTCGCCGGCCGTGCAACAGAGTTTCCGTATCTGGCGTCGTCGTCAAACAAGCCGGTGCTTGTCGTGTCCCCTTTGCGAGGCACTGACTCGACGCGAGGCACCTGGAGGACAGGTGTTCGGGGGCGGCCGGGCGGTAGTGATGCGGCCGCTCGGGGCGGTGCGGCACCGTGTAAAAATAGAAGACACATCGGCCACTGTAGAGATACATACTCTGTAACTCGAGAACGTAGACAAACATACATCCGGACACTACCTAACCTACTGCACTGACATGTAAGTCATCAGTCATCATCATGGCCGCTGCTCATGGCCGCTGCTGTTTGGTGTACTTTTGTTTTTTTTCTTGCACTTTACGACACGAGTCACAAGATCAACAAAATACACACGCCAGTAGGCTCCTCAGTCAGCCTTGCCGCGCCACCCAAGGGGTGCCGTGAGCTGCTCAACATGTCGGAGAAGAGGCAAAATCAGACGTCTCGTGGCTTCAAGGCGCATGCCGCTCAGGCGAATGAGCGTCTTCTCGGAGTAGCGCTGCATGCAGTATCCGTATCGTACGTAGGTACATATGTACGAAGTAGTACTACTTCGTACATATAAAGTACATGCGTCTCCGGGTGTGTCTTGCAGGTTTTTCCTTCTTCGCTCTGCCTTTTTTTCTGGGCCGGTGCTTCGAGAACGACGACTGGCGGGTGGGAGAAACGCCCGGGCGACGATGCGGGCCTGGTTTAGAAATTGGGCCAATCCACACGTGCACCGGTGACTGTTGGCTGGAACTGGAGAAGCGCTGGGAGCCAGGTCCTCATTTGCGTCACATCAAGAGACTAGCGGCCTGCCGTGAGTGGCTCGCCGTGGCCAGAAACAAGGGGCAGACAAGACGGATGCAGAGAGAACGTCGGTCGACGTCAGCACGCTCAGGACTCCTCAAGGTTCAATGCTAGTCGCTAGCACTGTACGGATACTCCGTACATATGTACATACTCCATACTCTGTTAAGAACTGTGCCGAAACGGGACGGTCGCACTAGTCGGTTCAGGTCTGTATAATTTCGTGAGGAAATGAGGCCACCTCCACCCCTCTCACTCTCACTCTCGCCGTCGACAGAGATTTTGCCGCTAAGCACCATGTGCTAGGTATATGTACGAAGTACTTGGTACACCTACCTCAATGCCCCGTGTGCCAATACCAATGACGAATGACGGGAGCTGCTGCCTGTGGCGGATGATGGTGTCCAATCAAACCTTGGGGCTGTGGGACTTGAACATGCCCGTGGACCGACCTTGCCTTGCACCGTGTGTTTTTTACTTTGCACTTGCTCGTGCCGTCAATGACGGCTTTGCACAATAGAATAATAAGTCGGCACATGCCAAGCTGCGATGGCGAGGTGGTGAGGCGTCTCTCCGCCCTGATGAGTCTCCGCCCCGAGTCTTTGCCCTGAGTGAGTCTCCCTGCCCTGGCTCAATCAACCTCAGCCAGCGCCGAGTATGCACTCTCCTCACTCACTCCCACACAAGCACGGACTGGGAGAGCAGTTTCTGCTCGGCCATGCATGCAAATCGGCGCGGGGGGGGCAAGCGTTTCGGTTCGGACGGACGCGACAAGAGGTGGAGGAGAAGATGTAGGTACTCCGTACTCTCCGTACAACCTACAGCAACAACAACAGAACCGCACAAGTCACGCGACGCCAGTGTTTGTGGGTATCATCATCAAGCTTTCTCTCTGGCTGATGCCCAAAGCAAAAGCCTGCCTGAGTGGTGGCGACACGAGCCCCTGTTGCCTGCCCCCCCCCCGAGCATGGGGCTGCCAGCTTTCTCCGTGCCTTCGAGGACCGCTGACGCACCCCTAGTAACAATCCTGACAGAGGCACTCAGAGACAACGCGCGAGTCCCGAATACCCGTGCTCGTCCCATTTCGCCCGCGCCCAGCACCCGTCGTCGGGTCCGTCCACCTTGTACCGGTACATTCTGCCCGCCTGTGCGACGTGCCCAGGTGGGGGGCAAGGGGGGCCAGAGCAGAGGCAGGAAAGCCTGAGGTAATGTGTTGCGACCCTGCGAAAGCCAATCAGGCCACCGCACCACTCAGTTTTGATGGGGCCCCTGGCTCCTCCCCCATTCGCACCACAATGTTACTCCGTCTGGGGGGCACAGTTACGAGGACGTAGCGAGTACAGAAAAGATACCTTTGGCCCGGGCAGATGTCGCCCCGCCAGTCTGGTCTCCAGTTGGTCCCACGAGACGCGCACTAGGCAGAGGACAGCACGGCAACGGCGTAAAGCAACCAGACACTCCGTAAGGATTGGAAAAAATGTTGCGGGTACATGCTCTGTAGGTCCCCACCGCAGCTACGGGTCCGCTACCACCAAGGTAGGTAGGTATATGGTACATACCCCGTCTGTCCTCGCCGTCCCATCCTCCTATCCCCATTTGACCCCATACCACACCACACCCCCATAACTGACCTACCTACCGCCTACCACGCACACCCACGCACCTCTCTCTTTTTCTTCTTCAACCCTCCTCTCCTCCTCTCCTCGCTCACTCTCTTTCGCCCCCCCTCTCTTCTCTCCGCCACGGAAACCCGAATCCGCCAAAGCCTTGGACAACCCCCGTCACGAGCTCGTCACCGTTCGTCGACAATCGGATTCCGGTCTCGCGCGCGCGAGAGCCCCTTCTGCGTGTCCCCCAGGGTTGACTGTGGTGGAAGTGGTCGTCGTTGGTCATCGCTTCGTCCACGGGTCGGCAATCCACCCTTTCGGGGTTCACGCTTCCCTTCGTCTACGGGCCGCCTCGCTTCAAGGTAAGGTTGAATTGTGGCTTTTGTCTTTGCCCGTCACACTTGCTTGTTGTCTACGCCTCGGCCTGTCGTCTTCCCGGCAACACGGCCTGGATTCTCGTCCCTCGCTTCCCACAGGCGGCATTTGGCGCATCGAAAGTGGCGCATCGAACGGCGCCGACGAGTACCCACCCGAGTACAGGTTCCCATCGACGCAGGCTCTTTCCAATTTCAGCAAATATATATTCCGCGCCTGACCCTCCTGCGTTCTGCGACCCGGCGTTGCGACAACTATCTCTCCCATTGGAGCGTTTAGCAGCCTAGCATAGACAGTCGCTAATCATCCTCCCAGAGCGCCCTGATTCCCTGGTTTTCTTTCGGTGTCTCGATTCGGGTCCACGTTCAGGCACCACACCAACGCATTCACATTCACACGGCCTGGGACACAGTGTCTATACGCATATCCGTACGGGCCAGTGCCTCGCAACATATTCCTGGCAGCTTCTGGCAGCTTAGCTCTCTGCGCCACCACCAAATCCTCGCCTAGTCATCCGGTACGAATATACACTTTCAGGCATTAAATGGCTGGACAACGCGAGTAAAAGTGTTTGTGTTTGTCTTCGTTGACTCACGCTCGCACGCATTTTTTTCATACACACGGCAACGTCAGCTTCTCGCATATTATTCGCACTCCTGTGTCTCCCACGCTCTCGGCCCAACTTTCCTACAAAGATCAATTTGGTCTTCCATCGGACACTCCACACCACCTTCATCATGCCTGGAGGCGTGTGCGCCGTTCTCGACTATGAGGTCAACACGATGGCCGAGTACGTTGCTGAAATGGCGACCCGAGTGGTGGCCCCCGAGGCCACCGTCACGACGTCATTTCGCAAGTTTGTGGCCCAGATCCTCACCTCGACCAGACTCCCAAGCACCACGATCCTTTTGGGCATGAACTACCTCGCCAAGAGAGTCAACGCCGTGAAAGAGCAAGGCCCTTTCAAGGCGTCCGAGGGACAGTTATGGCGCTCTCTCACCGTCTCGCTTCTCCTGGGCAGCAAGTTTCTCGACGACAATACGTTCCAGAACCGGTCCTGGTCCGAGGTTAGCGGGATCGCCGTCTCTGAACTCAACGCTCTCGAGTTCGACTGGGTCCAGGCCATGGGCTGGCGGCTCTATGTCAACCTCGACCTCAGCAAGGACTACCAGGCCTGGCTCGACAACTGGAGTGAGTGGCAGGAGATGAAGTGGCAGCAGGTGAAGAAGCGGCAGGCTGCCAACGCGAGCCGTGAAAGGCTAGCGTCGCTGTTGCCCGCCATCGATACGGAGATCGCCCGCTACCACAACCATCCCCAGTCGCCCAACTCGCGCTATATCCAAGAGCAGGTTGCCGAGTACGAGCGTTATCAGGCAATGAAGGTGCAGCAAGGCTACCGGTCTCGCGAAGGATCCTGGGGACACAACCCGTGGAATGCTCCTCTGACGCCCCCGGACTCTGGTTACGGCACGCCGGAATATGTCATGTCTGCGACATCGAGCAACGCGCGCTACAACGAGTGGTTCGCCCAGGCTGCTGCGCGATACTCCAACAGATACCCTCAGCACTCTGGTCAAAACGCATTTTTCCCAAGCCAGCAGACGCCGTATCACCACGGGCAGTACCCGTATAATTCCGGCGCCTGGGAACACGGTACGACGGAATGCAGCTGCCACGGCTGTGGCGCTCTCATGAAGCAAACGCCTTTCTTCGTGTCCCAGGGCTCTGGCCAACCGGTCATGGGTTAATGGCCACCCCCGTCGCCTACCACGGCGTCAACTGTCCAAGACCCGCGCGACTGCCTCCTGTCCCTCGCACCTTTCGATGAGACAAGCGAAAGAGCCTGTGCCCACATAATGGCTACGATTATTTCTCTTCATTTTCCCAAAGTTTTTTTCTTCAGATACCCCCTCGGCACGAAAAATTGTTCATGCGACCATTTCCGGTATATCATTTTCATCAAGGCGAAAAGTCGATCCTGCCCTTCACGTGGGATCCAACCTCTGGTTCGAGTGCGTGAGTCGACCTCTCGGCAGGCCTGCGACTGGCGCAAAGATCCTCGAAACGGCGCAGCGACAACCCTCCCCTCGATAAAGTTCCTAATGGTCATTTTCAGGCGTCTTGGTTTTCAACATTCAACTTTGGTTTCACTCATAGAATTCAAAAAAAACAACAAACGACACTCGTCTCGGGGTACTCACTCGGCTTGCACAGCATTACGTCTCGGGCCCACAGGGCGACGGCTGATTTAGCCGCTGGCATCTGAGATAACGCCGGATGCCGAGGCTTGTGTGTTTGGCTTTCATTTGTGCAGACGGATAGCAGTCTGTCGTCCGAGGCACTGCCACGGCATTCGAACGCAAGTCACTCGCGACGGTCACTTGTAAGGAGAAGGGACATGGATCATATGCCCCCTCTCGAGCAACAAAAGCTTGGAACAAGGCGCATTGCGTCGTGTCTGTCGACTGGAAGAGACTCGGGAGTTTCCCATGAGACAAGTATGAGATTTTACGAGACGGTTTTTGAAGCATCGCGTGGAGCGGATAAAACGGGGTTCGGGCGAGTTATGTCCACTTGTGTGCGGCCTTTGCGCTTCTCTTCAATTGCATCAATTCGACAAGCTACCTCCAAGATTGGTTCGGCGGGCCACGCCTCTTTCGCAGGTGGTTCATCGACAAACGAGGCGGAATTTGGGCCTGTTTTTCTTGATCAGTGTTAGATGTTCCTCATGGGCGGGCATGGGTAGAGACGCGCGCGGTTTTCGGACTGGTGGTTATGTGCGTCAGGGTTTAATGGCGTTCGATTCTCACCAAATTGGCTGCACATGGCAATTGTTTTCTCGACCTCATTTCTCCTTGTTCACCTGGTCGAGGTGACGGATGGTATTGGCAGCCTGGTTGGACTTTTGCTACTTGTCTCTGGGGCGTTGGCATTTGCTTTTCCAAGCGCAGGGGACCCGTTGACGGCCAGGAGTGCTGCTACAGAATGAGGATTTGATCAAGGGCAAGGAAAATAGTCATGGTGGATTGACCAGGCAGACGGTTGGATTGGGATGGGCTTGAGGATTGGTAGCACACAGTCTGAGCATCCTACGGCGCGCTCCAACGCCGACGAAACGAATAAAGGAGCTTGTCTCGTCGGATCCTGTATCGTTGCATTTTTTTTGGACGTGAGACGCTTGATTTGGTCGCCCGTTTGTCGTGATGCAGCTTGGACTGGCGAGCGACGGTCGTCGGTTGATGTTCGGCAAGTCGGACTGCACAGTACGGATAGATACCTTCGCGCGCCGGGCACACTTAAGAACAGTGGGTGGGTGACCATGTTTAGTACGTATAACGGTTATATGTGGGTCTAACATCGTGTTGTGATTGGTGTAACGGTGTTGCATTACGTATCACGGCGATAAACGCATATAGCTATTATAGTCATATTATAGTAACTAGAGCGTAATAGTCACACCGCGTATAATAGTCACCGTACGCGATAAAATAAGCAGCATTATATAATAGTCATTTAGTTAATAACCGTGCTAAGGGAATAACTATATTAGGTAAGCATAATACGTATATATATATAACCGTTATACGGCTTAAAGCCCTGTTGGCCGCTGGTGACCGTGTTGGCCGCGTGTTGGCCGCGGGGCGTGGGGTACGTATCCCTTTGCCGCTTAGGTAGCGGGGTTACCTTTAGAAAGTAAAATAAAGTTTAGAATTTTCAACAATTAGTAATCATCCCGCTTAGCCAAGTGGCAAGCGGCGTAGATCGTAAACACGTAACCTCGTAGGTCCGGGTTCGATTCCCGGTATATAAAAAATTTTGTCCTTTGCCTCGAGCCTCGTGACCCGCAACCCGTGCCGTGCCTCGTAGCCTATAACCCGTGCCTATGCCTCGTAGTTCGTAGCCTGTAATCCGTACCTGTGCCTCGTAGCCTATAACCCGTACCTATACTACGTGACCTGCCGGACCCGGGCCCGGACCCGGCCCCGCAGCCGGCGTCCTACACCTAGGTACCTAAGTAGCGCTAAGTACTCTTTCTTTAGTACTTAAAATTATTTTTATTTTATAACCGTTATATTATATATAACGGTTATATATTTAAAACCGTTTTTTAGGCTATTCTTATTATGCTTATAACACTATTTTTTACTATTATAACTTTTTTAGGTATATAACGGTTAATAGGCGTATAACGGTTACGATCCTAACACTATTATAGGTCTAATAGAGTTATAAGACACGTGGCGGGACTAACACGGTTATAGCGCGTATAACGGTCACCCAGCCACTAATAGGAACCCCGCCCGGCGCGCGAAGGTACTCTTTATTTAATGCTTAAAATAATTATTTTTTCATAACCGTTATATTATATATAACGGTTATATATTTAAAACTATTTTTTAGGCTATTCTTATTACGCTTATAACACTATTTTTTACTATTATAACCATTTTAGGTATATAACGGTTAATAGGCGTATAACGGTTACGATCCTAACACTGTTATAGGTCCAACAGAGGTGCAAGACTCATCGCGGGGCCAACATGGTTATAGCACGTATGACGGTCACCCAGCCACTGACAGGAACCCCGCCCGGCGCGCGAAGGTAGGTAACTAAGGAAAGGTCCGCTGACAAGAAAAAGATCAAGATCTACTCGATACCCCACGGCGTTCCGGGCATTTTATCAACCCACACGTCACAGCGGGCCTGAATTATACGATAAGGATGTTCTATATGAGGCGGTGGACTTGGTGATCCTTGAGGCAGGCCAAAAAGCCAGCTCGATGCCTTATTGAAGACGAAGCCGCATAACACTACCTACCTACCTAGGTACCTACCTAGGTAGGTAGGTAATGCTAGGTATGTACGAAGTATGTACGTGGGGCTAGGCGAAAAATAGCGGGTTGTGAAAGTGCCCTTTCCCCAGTCAGCTGACGTTTCCTTGGTCAGTTGCCCCCCCCCCTCTTTGCGGATTTAACGCCCGGTACCTAGGTACCCGGTACCCTTGGATGTGGCAACACTCACATACTCGAGCCTCAAAACTCACGACTGTTTCGTCCACTGCCGATTTTGTGTCCTCCAGGCTACTACTCGTCCTCTGATTCGAGCCTCCTTGGCGGGAAGTAAGCTCGCTCCAAACCCGCGCTTGCTTCATCCTCTCCCTGTCCCGGTGGCTCAGCCCGCACCGGCGCCGGCCCGAGCACATCTTCATGGCCCCAGGCGGCCGCGCAGCAAAATCGATTGAGCCAAGGGCGTCAGCAGCCCGCATCTCAACACCACCAGCCGAGCCGGCGGCGACACGAGCGAGGGAGTGAGGGAGCAGCGGGCGGTGGGGAGAGAAGAAGCAGAAGAAAGAAGAAGAGGGCCATGTCGAACCGGTTCGTGTCCGGGGGGACCATGGGGTCCGGCGGCGAGGCGACGCAGGGCGACGCGGCGAATGGGCAGCTCCAGCGGACATCGCCACCGCTGGCGGCGGCGGCGAAGATGAAGCCGGAATGGGAGGCTGTCCAGCTGGAACTCGAGGCGGATCGAAAGCGCCGCGAAGAGGCTCGGCTCAAGGCCGCGGCGGGGGGCGAACAGTCTCTGTACGACATTTTGCAGGCCAACAAGGGTTCGTCTGTTCCTCCCCCGCTTGACCCTTGTTCCCCCGGCGGCCCCGTTGCGTCGGGCAGGACAGGAGCCGCTAACGCGTCGAGGCGCACAGCGGCCAAGCAGGCGGCCTTTGAGGAGAAGCACAAGCTCAAGAACCAGTTCCGGCCGCTCGACGACGACGAGGCCGGCTTCCTCGACGAGGTGAGGGAGCGCGCGCGCCTCGACGAGGAGAGGGTCAGGCGCGAGACGGAGGAGGGGCTGCGGGCGTTTCGACGGCGGCAGCGCGCCGGCGACGAGGGCGGGGGGCCTGCGCGGCGGCACGAGGGGGGCGACGAGGTGGAGGGTGGGGGGTGGGAGGTGGGCAGGAAGAGGAAGAGGGTCGCGAGGGAGAGGGTCATCAAGGGGTTGGGGCGCAGGGTTGGCGGCGAGGGGCCTGGGCATGCCCCGGGGGCGCGGGAGGGTGGCGATGCGGCCCGGGGGGGGATGGCGGCCCGGGAGCCTGGTCCCGTCGTGGGCCAAGAGCGGGCCCGGGAGGACAAGAAGGGCTTGTCGGCGCTCGTCGACTACGACTCCGACGAGAGCGATTGAGTCGGGTTCGGACGGGGCACCCACGATACACTGCCCTCTCTCGCACACCGAGTTTGGTACACGCGGCTCGCGCTGCTGTGAAATCTACGAGTAGCTTAATTGGTCGACGGCAACAAGGTCCGTCATTCTACACTTTTCCTGCGCCGTCATCCGCCTCTCGACACTGGGCCGGCGAGTAGTGTTGGTGGTACAGAGCTCCGCCCTCGTCTCCCGTTTCAAAGGGGGGAACAGACGAAGAGGAAGCGAGTGGCATGGCCAGGTCAAGGGTCCGCGTTCCCCCTCAATCGTCGTTGAGGTTCCCGACGTTGGGCCCCGTGGGCTTGCTCTCAAACGCGCCCGCGCCCCATCGCCACAGGCCCCTCAGGCTGCCCTTGACCCAGCCCTCGACCTCGTCCTCGGGCACGACAATGGAAGCTGCCCGCGCCGCGTCCTCGCGCGTCATCTCGAAGCGCCTCATGCGCTGCGCTATACGCCCGTCGAGCACCATGGGCGACGTCCAGATCCTTTCCTTGGGGGGCTTCGCGGCGGCGGCAGAGTCGGCCTGTTGGCCGTCGTCGTCGTCGTCGTCATCGTCCTTCCAGACCCTCTTGGGCCAGTCGGACTCCTCGTGCGCGAGGGCGAGCTTCTGCTCGTGCAGGCCGTCGGCCTCGCGCCACTCGCGCCCGGCGGCCAGGCACACGGCGGCGATGTCGCGGCCGACGTCGTCGGCGAGCGCGCGGCGGTTAAAGAAGCGGCCGAGGCGCACAAACGTCTGGGAGAAGCCGAGGCGGTGCGGGAAGGGGATCGGGGCCGCGGGGGAGAATTCCTGGGGGATGCGGGCGGGCATGTTGGCCGAGGCGTAGTCGTCGGGCGTGTTGTGCGGAGGGGGCTGGGGTGGCCGCGAGGGTTTTTCATTTTTCCTTTCATCCTTCTTTTCCCCCTTCTTGTCGCCCTCTTCCTTGTCGGCCATGGCTTCCGCCGTCGGCGCCTCTGTTACGTCCGCCTCGATGACTGCTTCGGGTTGCGGCAGTGGAGGAGGATCAAGGGGTCCTAGCCAGCCCTCGTGAAGGCCCCGGATGTACTCTTTCCACGTGTGACGCCCGACGACAATGTCGCCCTTGACGCCCTCGTATTGCGGCACCCCCATCTTTTTCCGCAGGTCCTCGACCAGCGTATCGTCCGTCTTGGGCAGCTCCAGGCCCGGCCTCTCGTCGGGCATCCTCGCCCTGCGCACCTTTTCCGCAACGGCAGCGCGGACATCGCCCTGCTGGCGGCCCTGGACAAACTCCCAGTCGAGGCCCGAGGCGGCGAGGACGGGCTTGACGTACTCGATGAAGTGATCCTGGGCGACGCGCAGGCCGTCGCCTGGGGGCGCCTCGAGGTAGACAGTCAGCTTGCGGGGCAGCTGGTTGGGCGAGGCGACGAGCTCGCGCGACAGCGGCTCGACGGCACGGCGCCAGCGGGCGGTTGCGCGGCGCTTCTCGCGGCGGTCGTAGACGAGGGCCGAGGCGAAGGCGCCGGTGACGGCCCAGAAGATGAGCCAGTTGCGCGAGGGCAGCTTGCGCGGGAGGTTGGGCAGGCCGAGCATGCGCAGGGCCGGGTTCCCGGCGGGAGCAGCGGGAGGTTTGTTGTTGGGAGCAGCAGCAGCCACAACAGCAGCAGCAGCACCTGTCATGGCAGCAGCAACGGGACGAGGCTTGGGACCGGCGGACCTGCCCGGCTTGGGATCAGGGGCGGAGTTGGCCATGAGGAGCGAGTGAGCGGAGCAAAGCAGGTTTCGAGACGGGACGAGAAGATGTCGACGGCACACAGTCTCTCCTGAAGTGCCGCGGCTCGGTCCAAGGTGGTTGAATGTGGGGAAAAAATATAAAAAGCCCGGGAGGAAAAAGAGAAGAGTGAGTAGTAATAAGGTATGCCGCCATTGAACATTTTCTTATCTTATCGTAAACTCTATCTCCATCCCGTTTACGGAGTACCTGCCCGAGGGTTTTTCTCCGCCTAGATACTACAGTAGGTACCTTGTATCGAGCACGTGTGCCTGCCTCACCTGCACCACCGCCTCCTTGACCGCACGGCCATTGCCCCTATTAATTAGGTATTGATTTGATGCTCGAGAGAGTAACAAAGGACGAAAGACGAAAGACGAGGCAGAGTCACGGCTTAATCCAATCTGTAACCGGCCTCCATTGCCCGGCCTCGACGCCGACGGTCGATTCCTCGTCTCGCTTCCGAGTGCCAGTGCCAAGCGCCACCGCCTGCTAAACACACTGTATACAGAGTACGGGTACGAAGTAGGTACAAGACACCACTGCTTCTCCCCTTCTTCCCCCCGTCGTAGGCGGAGGTACTATCCAGTACCTGGTAGGTGCTGCAACTCACCAGTCACCCTTCTCGCCAACAGCACCCGACTTGCCCCCTCGGCCTCCTACCTAGGTACCTTGGGTACGAAGTAGACATTCCTCCCTCGTTCCTCGTTCCCACCAACCGCCATCTGCCCTCGCTCGCCCTCTCACCAGCTCCCTCCCTCGCCTCCGCCCCGCAATCAGCACGGCATTCGGTTCAAGATGGACGGCAGCAACAATCGCCTTCACCTCAACTTTGGCAACAATGACCGCCTGCCCCTGAATGACAGGACCTACCCGACCACTCCCTCGACCTTTCCCCAGCCCGTCTTCCCACCAAATCCCTCGGGTCAGCAGCACCAGCAGCAACATCACCAGCTGCAACCGCCGCCGCCGCCGCAGCAGCAGCCCTCGAGCCCCCTGCCGTCCCAGCATCAGGCCTTTGCCGCCGGCTACGTTCCCCAAGGCTACTTTGCCCCGGGCCCCGCCGCCTACTCTGCCCAGTATCCCGCCGCTCCCCAGGCCGTTACCAACGACTACGCCCACGCCCAAAACGGCGCCTACCAGGCCCGGTCCAACACTCCCGGCACCAATGACCCCAACGTCGGCCTTGCCCACCAGTTCTCTCATCAGAACCTCGGCGGCGCCACCCGAAGTGCTGGCTATGGTGCCAGGGGCCCTTCTGCCGGCCAGCGCCCGAGGACCGCCGGTGCCCCCGGCCAGCCCCCTGCTTCCTACGGAGGCTACATGAACGCGCCCCCCATGCCCTCTCAGAGCTCCCCGGCTGCTGTCCACAACTTCCAGCAGGCTCCCGAGAGGAACCCCGACCGGTACGGACCAAACTCGCACAGCAACCAGAAGAAGTGCTCCCAGCTAGCCACCGACTTCTTCAAGGACAGCGTCAAGCGTGCTCGCGAGCGGAACCAAAGGTAGGCAGGCACATTGCCCCCGCCCCGACCCCCGCCCCCCGCTGGCTGAGCTCACCACGCGCCCATGCAGACAAAGCGAGCTGGAGCAGAAGCTTCAAGATCCCGGTCAGAGTGCCGCACGTAAAGAGCAGCTGTGGTCCACGGCCGGCCGCAAAGAGGGCCAGTATCTGCGCTTCCTTCG
Source organism: Ophiocordyceps sinensis (assembly GCA_012934285.1). Classification (NCBI taxonomy): domain Eukaryota; kingdom Fungi; phylum Ascomycota; class Sordariomycetes; order Hypocreales; family Ophiocordycipitaceae; genus Ophiocordyceps; species Ophiocordyceps sinensis. The sequence continues at coordinate 14,664,852 of JAAVMX010000003.1, forward strand.
GACAAAGGACAAGCCCGAAAACTACAACACGGTCAAGATCATCGGCAAGGGTGCCTTTGGAGAGGTCAAGTTGGTGCAGAAAAAGGGAGACGGCAAGGTCTACGCCATGAAGTCGCTCATCAAGACGGAAATGTTCAAAAAGGACCAGCTCGCCCACGTTCGCTCCGAGCGCGACATTCTCGCCGAGTCGGACAGCCCTTGGGTTGTGAAGCTCTACACCACCTTCCAAGACACGTACTTTCTCTACATGCTCATGGAGTTTTTGCCCGGAGGAGATCTCATGACCATGCTGATCAAGTACGAAATCTTCTCCGAGGACATTACGCGCTTCTACATTGCCGAAATCGTCTTGGCCATCGAGGCAGTCCACAAGCTGGGTTTTATCCACCGGTATGGTCCTTTGGGCGCGAGCCGCCGAGCGCCATGAGGCCAATGTCTGACCGCCGATAGTGACATCAAACCCGACAACATCCTGCTCGATCGCGGGGGCCATGTGAAGCTGACGGACTTTGGCCTATCCACCGGCTTCCACCGGCTGCACGACAACAACTACTACCAGCAGCTGCTCCAGGGGCGCTCAAACCGCCCCCGCGACCGCAGCTCCGTCGCCATTGACCAGATAAACCTCACCGTCAGTAACCGCTCGCAGATCAACGATTGGCGACGGTCAAGACGGCTGATGGCTTACTCGACGGTCGGCACGCCTGACTACATCGCCCCCGAGATCTTTACGGGCCACGGCTACACGTTTGACTGCGACTGGTGGTCCCTGGGCACCATCATGTTTGAGTGCCTGGTGGGCTGGCCGCCGTTTTGCGCCGAAGACAGCCATGACACGTACCGCAAGATTGTCAACTGGAGACAGACGCTGTACTTTCCCGACGACATCACCCTGGGGGCCGAGGCGGAGAATCTGATTCGAAGGTGTGTAACGTCTGCTTGTCGATTATTGACGGCCGACGTGGCGCTCATCCCTTGTCTAGCATGGTCTGCAACACGGAGAACCGCCTGGGACGTAGTGGAGCGCACGAGATTAAGAGCCACGCCTTCTTCCGCGGCGTCGAGTTTGACAGCCTGCGCCGCATCCGCGCGCCCTTTGAGCCCCGGCTGACGTCCAACATTGACACGACGTACTTTCCCACCGACGAGATTGACCAGACGGACAACGCCACCGTCCTCAAGGCCCAGGCTCTGCAGCAGAACCGCGGCCAGGTGGAAGAGTCGCCCGAGATGAGCCTGCCCTTTATTGGCTACACCTTTAAGAGATTCGATAACAACTTCCGGTAAGGGAGGCCAGGTACTGGCAGCCTGGGGATGGGCGGGCTTGGCTCGGAGTGGTGGGTTGTCTATTCGGGGTAGAAGATTGGCAACCTTGGAAAAACATGCACATCACGGACATGACATAGGAAACAAGGACACGAGGCTGCACCAGGTGCTCCGATCAAGTGCGGTTTCGTTTTCCAATGAGCTCTCTGCCACTAGCTCCAAGGCTTGCAACAAGAGCCATCTCCGCAAGGCCCTCTGTGCGCGCAGCGTGACTTGACATTTTGCCCGTGGTTGAGCTGGTCGTAATTAGGCCGCCGGTCCAAGTAACGCAGTGACGAGGAAAATGATTACCTGAATGAAAGGCCCAGTTCGTCGTCGAGCTGAATAAACCTTTTCGATTGCACCGAGTTCAAGACGTGAGCCGTCGAATCTGCCAAGGCTTGCCCGCTTAACTGATGGAGGTCAGTGACTGATGTCTAGGCAGCGACCTGGCGCCTTGCCCAAGGACTTGTGAGCAAGGACATGTGAGCACTTGTGCGCAAGGACTTGTGCTCAGTGTCCATTCCTTGAAGCATATGCCCAGCCGGAGAATTGGGCGTGGCCTTGGGCGACATGAGCTCGCCGACTGTCGCGGAAGCGCGTCGGCGCGGCCAGGTCGCGTCCTCCCCTCAGCTTCCGCCCCTCAGCTTCTGCCCGTCAGGCCAGGGGCGGCGTTGAAGCGCTCCTCGCGCTCCGTCATGAACATGACCTGGATCCAAAACTCCTTTGCGTCCGGGTCCCAGAAGCAAAACTGGCGGTCGCCGCGCTTGTCGAGCTCGCGGGCGGGGATCTTGAAGCCGACCGTCTCGTAGGGGTCGGCGGCGACGAGCAGGTACTGGAAGTTCTTGTCGGGGTCCTCGACGCGCTGGGTGAAGGCGTTCATGACCTGCCAGTTGGGGGAGACGTCGGGGGCGGCGTCGGGGTACTGCAGCTGGAAGAGCAGGCCCTGCTGGCGGGAGACGGGGTCGCGGATCTTGGTGATCTTGTAGCCCGGGCGGCCGATCTTGATGAGGTTGCGGCGCGGGGCCGAGGCGCCAAAGGCGAGGGGCAGGCCGGTGGCCGGGTCGAGGGGCCCGGGGGCGCCGTGCTGGCCGTGGCGGCCCTCCTTTTGCTCGCGGGCGGCGCGGCGGGCGAGGTTGGTCTGGTGCTTCTTGCCCTGGGTGTGGGCGAGGTAGGAGCCGTCGTTTTGGTGGACGGTGAGGCACAGGCGGCACTCGAAGGAGCCCACGTGGTTCTTGAAGAAGTACGGGTCCTTGTCGAGGTCGATGGTCTCGAGGGCGAGCTTGCGCAGGCGCTCGCGGCGGTCGGCGTTTGTGGCCGAGTGCGAGGCGACGCCGCCGCCGCCAAACTTGGAGCCCGCGCGGTTCTGGTAGTCCATTGCCACGGCTTCTGGGTGGGCGAGAGGGGGTCGTGGTGGTGGAAATGAGCGCGAGGAAATAAGGCCAAGGTTGAGAGATCAAGGGCTGGCTGACCAATGACGGGCCCGCTCAGCACGAGGCTGCGGGGGGAAACGTGACTGGTACTTCGTACGAGGTACTTCGTACAACTCGCCTTGTCTCTTCCTACAGAGTGTAAAGTCGAGCCTAGGTACTCCTTCCTACACTACACAGCATCGCAGCATGCTTCGCTCTGCACAACGAGCTCCATCTACCCCTCGAGCGCCAAGAGGCCCCGGTTCCGCGACGCAAAGTCGCCGACGCACTCGACAAACCCGTCGAGGGCGTCCCGCGGCGTCCCCAGCATCAGGGCCACGAGCCCGCGCCTCCCGACCCAGAAGCCAGCCTCGAGCATGGCAAACCACCAGAGGTCGCGCAGCTGCGTCGCCGCGTCGCCGCCCGCCGCAAAGTGCGCGTTCATCAGCGTGCCGCGGCCCGTGAAGCGCATCCCCGTGCCCACCGTCGCCGCGTTGAGCCTGGCCCGGAGCTCGTCCCCGCTCGCGGTGAAGTCGTCGGCCGCGCGGGGCGTGTAGATGCGCGTGAGCCCCGCGTGGCCCAGGTGCATGGCCAGCGTGTTGTTGTTGAAGGTGCCCGAGTGCGCCAGGCCGCCGGGGGCGCGGCGCGCGTCAAATGCCGCCATGATGTCTGCGCGCCCGCCAAAGGCCCCAAAGGCCACGCCGCCGCCCAGCCACTTGCCCAGCGTCTTGAGGTCGGGCTTGAGGCCGTCGACGCTCGCCAGCCCGCCCGCCGAGAGTCGCGACGTGGCAACCTCGTCGAGGATGAAGAGCACGCCGGCCTATGCTTTGCCAGTCAGCGCCCAGTTGCTTCAGTATCGCCGGCCCCGCCAATCACACCTCCAACGCCGTCTGCTCGACGCAGGCCAGGAACTCGGGTGTTCCGCAGACGCAGCCGGCGGCGGATTGCATGCCCTCGACGAGCACGGCGGCGACGCCCGGGCTCCGAATCGCCTTGGCCGTGCTCTCCAAATCATTGTACTCGGCAATGATGCAGTCGTCGACGTCGACGTTGTTGGCAGCCGACTGCCCCCGCGCAAAGGCCAGCACGCTGCCGTGGTAGCCGTTGGCAAAGACGACAACCTTGCGCTTCTTGGCAAAGTGGCGTGCCGCGGCCAAGGCGTGCAGGTTGGCCTCGGTGCCCGAGCTGGTGAATCTGACGAGCTCCAGCCCAAAGCGTTGGCAGACGGCGCCCGCAAAGAGCCGCTCCTGGGCCGCGGTTCCGCCCATGTGCAGGCCGACGTGGTCAAGGACGTGCCTCGCGACGCCTTGGACTACGGGGTGAGTGTGGCCGTAGAGGCCGGCGGTGAAGTCTCCAAGGAGATCAACGAGGCTGCCCTCAGTTGAGCTGTCTGGAAGCGCCATTTGCAGACGGCGCCAGGCTTACTCGTGCCCGTCCTCGGTCGTGACGACGCATCCACGGCCTGATTTCAGGCTCAGGGGGAACGGGTCAGCGTGGAGGACGGATCTGGTGCCTCCGCCGGGTAGAGACTGGGTGGCTTCGTCGTGGAGGGCCTTGGAGCGTGGGTTTCGCAGCACATATCGTGCCGTGGCCGCGTCGAGAGCCCGTTGCAGGCCATGATTTTCCATCGAGGTCAAAGCAGACTTGTCACTAGCTGATGATTATTTGAAGCATGACAGGATCGACTAGAACCTTGTTTGGGTTGGAGTGGAGACGTGGGGTTGCGGGGATGCAAAAGGCGGTCAACGTGAAAAGACCGGCAGAATCTGCCTCTTTTTTTTTTCCGCCAAAACTTCGTAGGCAAACTTCATGCCTACTTCGTGCCTACGCAAACCACCCGTCAACCACCAGAGGCTCCATTGTCCTGTGACTTGACTCGCGCTCACAATGGCCGGCACCGTCAACAAGCCCAAGAGTAAGCTGCAATCTACAGGAACAACTCCGCGTCTCCTCGCTAACAGCAGCGCCCCTCAGAGCCAAAGTCCAAGCGCGGCACCTCGCGTCTCCGCCACAAGATCGAAAAGGCGTCGGTAGCAAAGCAGCGCAAGCAGCGCAAGCTCGCCCGCAAGAACCCAGAATGGCGGTCCAAGCTGAAAAAGGACCCCGGCATCCCGAACCTGTTCCCCTACAAGGAGAGGCTGCTCGAGGAGGCCGAGGAGCGCCGCGTGAGGAGGGCGGCCGAGGTGCTGCGGAAACGGGAGATGGCAAAGGCGGCCCGGACGGGCGTCGTCGCAGAGGACGGCGAGCCGCGGGTGGACCCTGTCGAGGCTGGCGGCGTGCGCGACGCTGACGACGACGACGACGACGACATGGATGACGCCGCCGTGGATGAGTCGAACCCCTTGGCTGCGCTGCTGGCCAGCGCCAAGGCCGCCGCCACCCAGTACGATCGCGAACTCGCCGACAGCGACGGCATGGACGACGACGACGACGAAGACGACGACGACGGCGGTGCCGGCGAATTCACCATCGGCCAGGCCCCGTCGCGCAAGTCGTATGACAAGGTCTCCAAGCAGGTGGTGGAGCAGGCCGACGTGGTCCTCTACGTGCTCGACGCGCGCGACCCCGAGGGCACGCGCTCGCGCGAGGTGGAGCGCAGCATCATGGCGGCCGCGGCCTCGAGCGGCAAGCGCCTCATCCTCGTGCTCAACAAGGTGGACCTGGTGCCGGCCGCTGTGCTGCGCGCCTGGCTCGTCTACCTGCGCCGATACTTCCCCACGCTGCCGCTGCGGGCCTCGGGCGCCGCGTCAAACGCCCGCACCTTTAACCACGGCGACCTGACGGTGCAGAGCACGTCGGCCACGCTCTTCCGCGCCCTCAAGAGCTTCGCCGCCACCCGCCAACTCAAGCGCGCCATCTCCGTCGGCGTCATCGGCTACCCCAACGTCGGCAAGAGCTCCGTCATCAACGCCCTCCTCGCGCGCATGAGCGGCAGGGCCGGCGGCGGCTCGTCAAAGGCCTGCCCCGCCGGCGCAGAGGCCGGCGTCACCACGAGCATCCGCGCCGTCAAGATCGACAACAAGCTCACCCTGCTCGACTCGCCCGGCGTCGTCTTCCCCTCGTCGTCGTCGTCGCCCGCCAGCTCCGGCGGCCTCGTCTCCCTCAAAAACGCCGCCGAGGCCCACGCCCACCTCGTCCTGCTCAACGCCGTGCCCCCCAAGCAGATCGACGACCCCGTCCCCGCCGTCAGCCTGCTCATCCGCCGCCTGTCCCTCTCCCCCGACCTGATGCAGAAGCTCACCGACGTCTACGACATCCCCCCGCTCCTCCCCGACGCCGGCGACGTCACCACCGACTTCCTCGTCCAGGTCGCCCGCAAGCGCGGCCGCCTCGGCCGCGGCGGCGTCCCCAACCTGACCTCGGCCGCCATGACCGTCGTCACCGACTGGCGCGACGGCCGCATCCAGGGCTGGGTCGAGCCCCCGTCCCTGGACGCCGCCGACTCGGCGACCGGCCCGGCCGCCCGCGTGGACGCCACCGTGCCGGACCAAAAGGAGATTGTCACCGAGTGGGCCGCCGAGTTCAAGCTCGAGGGCCTGTGGGGCGACGACGCGGCCGTGGACGCTGGCGGCGATGCCATGGAGCAATAGTACGTCTTGCCCAGGGGGGCTGCTGGTTTGTGTCCTGTTCTCTCATCTTGTCCGCATCAAGGGCTCGGCGTTGCAAGGCTGGTCGGGACGAGGCGAATGTGCTCGATGGCTTCTTCTCTTTGGTTCAACGAAAAGTGAAATACATCCAAGACAGGTCCGCATTCACGAAATTTTGTCCGGTCCTTTTGTACTACCGCCACCCGTCCGGTCATGCACGTGCAAGTCTCGGCCGTGACATGGCTCCCAGAATGCTCCTCCCTCAGGCTCAGGGACTAATCAGCTCCATCTTGACCCCCCGCTTGCCCGTCCGCTCGTCCTTTTCGTCCCGCACCCGCACCCGCACCTTTTGGAAGAGCTCGACGCGCACGGAGCGGCTGCCGCGCGTGACGAGCGTGTACGAGTCTGCGTCAAACTCGCTCTCGGGCTCGGGCTCGGCCAGGTCGCGCAGGCGGACCAGGCCCTCGATGCCGAAGCGCGGCACGAGGGCGACGAAGCCGTTGCTAAAGACCTTGATGACAAAGGCGTCCTCGTCGGCCGTCTTGCCGCGGAGCGCCTGGCCGACGTAGTAGGCGATGCTGGCGCGGCCGGCCATCTGCGCGTTGCGGTGGCGGACGTTGATGTTCTTGCACACGGCCTCGAGGCGGCCGCGGCTGCGCACCGACGGGTGCACCGCCTCGTAGCCAATGGCGGCGGCGAGCTGCCGGTGGGCGAGCAGGTCGGCGTAGCGGCGGATGGGCGAGGTGAAGTGCGTGTAGATGTGGGAGGCGAGGCCGTAGTGTCGGAACTCCGGGTACGCCTGCGTGCCCGAGCAAAAGTACTCGGCGCTCATCATGCACCGCGTCGCCATGATGCGCACGAGCGTGTTGAAAAAGGGCTCGGCGGCCTCGACGCACCGGTCCAGCGAGTCGGCGAGCGCCTTGCTCGAGTCGCTGCGCAGCTCCAGGCCCTTCTTGACGCGCAGCTGGTTCGCGAGCTCGTCAAAGTTGGTCTTGGGCGGCGCCGCGTGGCGGCGGAGAATGGCCGTCTGCGGAAAGGCCTCGTTGATCTTGGCGGCGACGCTGATGTTGGCCAGCAGCATAAACTCCTCGACCAGCGAGTTGGTGTCGAGGAGCTCCTTGGTCTGGATGTCGATGGGGTCCGACGTCTCCGACTCCATCTGCACCTTGACCTCGGGCGACGACAGGCTCAGCGCGCCCGCCTCCATGCGCTTCTTCCTGAGCCTCTTGGACAGCATCAGGAGCGTGCGCATCCCCTCGGTCAGCTCGTCCTGCTGCGACTTGTCGTCGATGCGCAGCTGGGCCTGTTGGTAGCTAAAGGCCTCGCGGGACTTGATGACCGACTTTGTGAAGCGCGAGCCGACAATGCCGGCGTTGGCGTCGACTTCCCAAAAGACGGAAAAGGCAAAGCGCTCGACATGGGGCTTGAGAGAGCACAGGTCGGTGCCGAGGAGCATGGGAAGCATGTCGATGCGCTTGTCCACCAGGTACACCGTGGTGCCGCGGACGCTGGCCTCGGCGTCCATGGCCGTGGCCGGCTTGACAAAGTTGGACACGTCGGCAATGTGCACGCCCACCTCAAAGTTGCCGTTGGGCAGCTTCCGGGCGTGGAGGGCGTCGTCGATGTCCTGGCATCCCGGCGGGTCGATGCTGCAGACGAGCAGCCCCCTCAGGTCCTCCCGGTCTCTCCAGCCCGCATCTTCCATGCTCTCGGGCACCCGCCAGTCATGCCCCTCCTTGGGGAGGCAGTCCAGGACCGTCTTGGGGAAGGGCCGGTATTGCACGTCCCACTCGAGGAGCAGCGCTTCCGTCTCGGCCGCCTTTGTCTCGAGCTCGCCGAGCGATCGCACCAGATGCCCTACCGGGTGCCTTGAGTCTCGTTCCCACGCATCCATCGTCACCAGTAGCCGCTTGCCCAGCAGCTCCGAGACCTGGCGGGTCCGCAATCGGATCTTGGGTATCTTCTTGTCCATGGGCACGAAAAAGACACTCTCCTGCTTCCGCCCCTGCGACGACTTGCTGGCAGACGACGGGTCGATGTGGCCCACGTACTGCCGCCAGTTTCGCTTGATGACGCCGACTACCTGGGCCGTCGGCTGCGGCTGACTTTCCGACAGCGACTTTTGCGTTCTCTTGACCTCTTCCTGCAGAGCCTTGCGCTCCTTGTCCGAGACGAAATCCTCGCGCCCCTCGGCATCGGCATTCTCGTTCCGCGTCATGGCCTCTTCCTCGATGATCTTGGTCGAGGGCTCTTTCCACTTCTCCTGCGGGAGAAGCTCGACGACGACGACGTCGCCATCGACGGCACGGTTGATGCTCTCCCGACCTAGGACTAGCAAAGGCTTGGGAAACGCAGGGACCTTGATGGAGCCCTCCAGGTAGTTGTACGGGGATACGTTGAAGATGCCTTGGTGCATCAAGCCGGCTTTGACTCCCGTCATCATCCTTGACAGGGTGTAGTATTCGGGATACAGCATCTGCGAGGCCTTGTTGAAGCCGCCGCCTCGGCTCTGAGACTCGGCAACCATGTCGAGCAGCTTCTCGCCGTCTTTGAGGCCCCTCACGTAGTCGACAAGCAACGAAGCGTTGAGGCCTTGCTCCCGGGCCTTGCGCACATTGTCTTGGTCATCGCTGAGCATCACCATGGCTGGGACCTTTGTTGTCCTGGTCCGAGCCAGGTGGTCGCCGTACCACTTGACGGCAAGTCGGATGGCGCGGTCGTTGCGATCGTTTACGCTCTCGTTTGGCTCGCGGATCACGTACGTCTCCAGCCGGAAGTCGTTGTGGAAGACGTAGAAGCGCTTGTCTTCGCTCTTGGTGAGTCCCATCAGACGGTTGTAGAGCGGAAGTGACCGGTTGCGAAGCTCTTCCAAGACCGTCTGCAGAACAACCACGTCGTGAAAGGACGAGCTCTGCTCAAACAGGTCCATGGCGTTCAGCAGCGCGTTGGTATCGGGAACTAGGTAATGGCCCCCGGGGAACGCCTTGGTGCCCGCGGGCTTGTCCGAGAGGACAAACGGCAGGACTGGTGACGAAGCCGTCAGCCTCGCGAAGCATCATGTACACACAAAAGCGGCGACGTACCCTGCCCGGCGGCATTTCTGGGGGCAGCTTCGAGGCAGGCCCGGCATATTTTCGACGAGCATGGGATGTCGGTCCTGAGGTAGACTTCTCTCACGATTTTCTGCACCTTGCCGCTGCGCGTTGATCGAACATAGACCTTGCTTGAAATGTTGGCGGCCAGCGGATCGGCCGCCTGCGATCTCTTGAGACTCGTCATGACGTTGTGCAGCCCTGCTCTCTGACGCAAAAGCTGATGTCGAGAAATGGATGCAGCGAGCGTTTAGCAGGCGAATCACAGTTTCTGGCGCGCTTGCTTATCGATACCAATTCCCGAGGTCTCCACCGGCGACGACAACGCCAGTTGTGCAGCCCTCTATCCTCTATCACAGCTATTGCCGAGATGGGTTCAAAAACTATATCGCGGGTTTCCCTCCCATGCGAGCCGACATCGTCGCCTTCGTTTCCGACGACATGATGAGGTGCAAGGCCTGCAAGGTTGCTCGTGTCAGATCACGTGCTAAAGCCACCCACTCCCAGTCACGTGTGTTCGTTTCCTCGTGCTGAAATGTCCAGCAACGACCATCGCAACACGGACCTCGAGCTTCTCGCCACAACGTGCCCTCCAAACGGCTTCGGGTAAATGCCGTCGGCGCGCCTTCGGCGTATCCACTGCCCAGCCCAGAATCATGGCCTCGATTGGACACGAGGCGTGGTGAGCGTGCTGCACCCAACCGCTGCCACGGGACCAGGAGCAGCAAACGATGTCACGCTATGCGTCGACGCCGGCGGCCTCCTCTGCAGCACACCACAGTGAGAGGTACATGTACCGGACAGTTCGATTCAGCTCTCTCCAGGACGAGCCCGGTGATGTCAACCAGGCGTGCCAGGGACGTATGAGTTCCAGGTCGACTGCGCCGCCTTGTTGCTTGAAAACACTGCCATCCAGTAGCGGCAAGGGCATGATTCTCACTCCTCTTCTCATCGCTCAAGGGCCCCAAGGTTGACTCTTGCGATGCTGTCGCGGCCTTTCTGAGCCTCGTCCGGGGCGGATTCGGGCCTTTCGACGACCAATCCTCGCGTACCGCGGCAATATGGGTCATCCTTCATTCTTAGCCGTCCATTTACAAGCACGACGATGATGAAACCCTGCTCGTGGCCAGTAATGGGAATCCACGGCGGATTTCTTTCATCGCAGGCCCTCTCACGCCCGCCGACGGCCGTGCCGACTGCCCGGAGGCGATGCGCTTCGGTGCGCGAATGTCTCAGCCGCAAATTGGAGACTCGAGGCTGGAGACTTTCTCAATACTAGTCTGGGAAACGGATGACGCGGTTGTTTCGCCCCGCGCCCGCCGGATCCAATCCGTGGACGGCCCCTCGGAGGACCTCATGACCTTTCAAGCGCCCCCTCCAAGACTGTCGTATGGAGCCGACAGCGACCAGCCTGCCCCGACAGCCTGCCCATGTCTGTCTGTCTATCACCCATGACATGATGTTGGCTGTTGTGGCGAAGACCAGGGCCTGACACGACATGGCCTCGCTTCACGAGGGGAATCAGAAAGGCCGGCCTCGACGTACTGCGACGAGAATCGGAATGCACGCATCGCCTTTGGACGAGGGCAATGTGACGGTTCGAACGAGCGATGACTACGCATCGGTACTAATCTGGGGCGTTTAGGTGCGCGAGCTACGGACCTAAGGATCCTCGGGTTCGCATGGCCTGCCCAGCGACCCAGGGTTTAAGGGTAACAGAGCCGGCCGTCTCGGCGATGGACAGCAACTGCGAAAGAAGACGGTAATGTATATCGCATCCAGGGTTTGTCTGGTCCCATGATTTGGCGCCCGAGGCGACCTCATGCATGCATGGCTCAGCGCGGCCAATGGCAGTGTCGAGATACCACGACGGCTTCCGTAAAAGGCCTTTATGCGGGAATGGATGTAGCCTGTGGGGGCGCAACATCCCGGGCCAAGATTCTGTCGATAAGAGTCGATGGCCTGCAATGCTGCCGATGGTGGCAGGCAACGGTCAATACGACTGGACTGTCACGTTGATGAATGCATTGAGTGGCTTTGCGTGCCCAAGACTATCGTGACACTAGTGACCTGGAGCAAGGTATCTAGACCATGTTCGACGGGGTCTGCATGAAATGAAGCGGCGGCCGGGGCGCGCAGTCGAGCCCGCAAGACCAGAGGGAGCGTTGAGGGCCGAAGCTTCCATGGAAAGGGCCGACAGGTGTTGCCAGGGACAGGCCCGGGGCGGACAGACGGGCCTGTTGGCGGCCTCACGACAGCGGCATGGCATCGAGATGGCCTGTCGGCAGATGGAGCAGAGCGCAGCATCTGTTCTCCCTTGGTAGGTAGCGCATGGACGGGATGGACAATGGGAAACGGGCCAAATCATGATGGACCCTGCCCGACCCACGCTACGACGTACGACGGTGGTCTCTGCCTCGTGTTGCGAAACACACGGCGCCCTGTCTCGTGTCTCCATCCAGAAGCGGCCGTAGAAGGCTTTTTGGCTTTTGGCTTTTGGCGCAGCTGCGGAGAGCCGGGCCCCGTCGGGGATGCCGACTGATGAAGCATCAGTGCCGGTGCAGGCAGCCGGCGACGACTAGGGCGCATAAATGCCATGGCCATTGCCGGCGGGCGATGGCTGAGCCACGCGACAGGCCGGCCGGCTTCATGTTTTCTCCCTGGACATGCGACGCCGGCCGTTTGAAGTTTCCTGGAGCCTCGCGTGCTGCCACTCGTAGCACCGAGGGAGGGGGGGGGGGGGGCAAAATAAACAGAAATAAGGGGGAGCGCGATCCGGATCTAGAGTTCGTCCATGTGGGGTGCTGGTTTTAGCCCGTGCGGCTTTGGGCATGTATGTATGTACCGCTACATGCCCCGGGACAGACGAGGTACCTCGATGCGGGCCATTCCAGCGTGCGGGAGTCAAAGGGTAGATCCGCGCCACCACCCTGTCTGCTGCCGAGAGGGTGGGGGGCTGTCTTGTTGAAGGAGGATGCTTTGGATGATTAGGATATCAACGAGGCCTTATTGAAGGCTACCCTATATCTGGACCCGGAGAGAGTCGCGGTACGATACAACCCGACATGTGCGGCTTTATACTCGCTCAATCGTCACCATGTTCTCTACCATGTACGAGTTACATAGGTACCTGTAAATACACTCGAAAATGTTGTAGTAAACCAATGTCCGTCCCTCTGCTTGGAATGCGCGGATTCACGCCAAGAGCAAGAGCGAAGCAGTAAGAGTAGCTTCCTCACTCTCACGCCCACACCCCCTTCTCCCTCCCGCATGTCCACAGGACACACACCCAGTTCCCTCGTCCCAACCCACCACCTTGCCGGGCTGCTGCTGGCCTACCAGGTGGAGGGAGGGGCGCTTGTCCTTGTGACTGACAGGAGGCTCTGGGAAGATGATGCGGGACGGGCAATGGGTGAGCGTGCCCGCCGCCCACCTTTCGTGCAAGGGTGGTGATGGCCCGTTCCTTGGCAGAGAAGGCTGTCTCGTTCCTTGGCAGAGAAGGCTGTTTCTCTGCTGCCTTGTGGGCGAAGCGCTCACGATGTACGCTCCGGAGCCCCGGTAGCGTGCGACATGCATGGTACTGGCTAGGCACGCAGGCTGGCACGCGAGGATGGCAAAGGATGGAAGACGGATTGAGATTCTGGGAGATGGACTGGCTCTCCTTTTCACCTCATTTCACCCACAACGAGGCCGAAAGAATGCCATCTCTGGCTCAGTGTGTGTGTGCATCGTGGCTGGTGGCTGACGACGTCGTGCAGGCCCCCCAGCGTCATTGGCCAGCCGCAGAGCCCTCACGAGGACAATTACCGCCAAGTAGTCGCCAACCCGGAGTTTTTTCCCTTGTCCCGAAGTCGTACGGATGGTACATTGTCTGCGTTGGTCCCGGGCACGGCGGCGTGGTTGGTGCTGTCCCGGACGGCTGGCCATCTTGGTTGCCGGGCGTCAAGGCGGCGTCGCGTATCGAACCGAGGCAGATGCGTTTTGTCCCGTTCACATGCGCAACGAAAGGGCGTGCGGATACCAAAAGAATGGGTTGCAGAAAAAGGAACGAAACGACAAGCTGCTCTCGGGTGCGATTACGAATACAAAGGGTGAGTCACCAAGCATCGGACAAGCGGGGTTATTAATAGCCACCCCTGCGCGTGTCTTGGAAGCTGTCCGAGTCGGCCTGGAGGAAGCGACGAATCGGGGCGCAACAGGGCACCGGAAGGGGAAACCCCATCTGTTGCTTGCGCGCCGGGGCCCCAGACTGAGCAGAGACGGGACGTCGCGGCAGCAGCAGCAGCAGCAGCAGCACTGAGTGCTTGGCGGCGACACAGAGAGTCTGCAGGACGACAGCTGTGCGAGGCGTCGGGTGTCTTAGATACAGCACCTTGGCCCTGTCGCGCGGGGTGTGTGCGTGCAATGCAGCACAGCGCCTCGCAGTCTTTCAAAAAAGTTTGTGTGTGTGTTTTCTGCTTCGTCCTCAACTGCCGGGTTGACTGATGTGGCGCAGCCGGCCCGTGGCTGTATTTGTTCCGGGGCTCTGGGCCGTCACAGCTCTCACCGATATCTGAAACACCATGCACGTGCATCACCTCAAAAGGAACCCATATGTCATAAGCCTTGTGTAGCTAATAGGGGCATACACTAAGGGGTGGGCTCGTTAGGTGACTAACGGAACCCGGACTCGTTGAGAAATAGGGGTAAGTAGCTTTACGGTTATTTAGAATAACTAACTACTGTTTTTATATAGGAAGCTATTAGCGCTAGTAGGTTTAGGTACCTATATAGACCCCCGGCTGCGTCCCCCTCTAGATTAAAGAATTAAAGCATTTTATACACACAAAGACTTTATGCATTGCGCTTAGTAACTTTAATAGTTATAAGCCTAGGATAAAGTCCGTAGCTTCGTAACGACGCTTCTTTTTAGGAGATTAAATCCTCCTCTTTATTAAAAGCCGCCGACTGCTTTAGATTAAAGTCTTGCTTTTATTCTTAACCTATTTATTTTAAAGCTATTACTACGGTTTCGACCCTTTAATAATATTACCTTTTTTAAAGCTATTTAGCTTTAACTTTTAACTATAGATACGAATTCGTCTTCTAAGATTATAACTATAACGCCTACCTATATCCTTAAGAAGCCTAAGGACTAGACGCGCTAGTATATATAGGTTAAGACTATAGCCGAATTATATTAGATTTAGCCGTATATTAACCCCTTTTCTAATATCGTTTTAAGGAGGCCGGATTTACCGGTCTTTAACGATAAGGAGGGACCGGTAATAGCGCTAAGGGAGTCTAGCGTGACTTCTTAAATCACTACGCAACTTACGGAGTTACGCCCTTAACTATAGGAAACGCCGGTTTATTAGCCGGAGGAAGAAGAAGCTAAGGAGGAAGGACCTACGATCCTTTCGGCCGTAGCCCTTAAGGCTACGAAGAGTATAAGCCTAGGCATTTCCGTTAGTAACTTTAAAAGGATTATTATCCTAAAGTATAAAAGAGACCTTAGGGTCTATAATAAGCAGTAGGCTCTTTTATAGTCTACGAGCCTATTTATTTTAGCGAGTATCTCGTAGGAATATAACTATTACATTACGGGCGTTATTACAGCTTATGCGAAGCTTTATAAGCTTTTTATCTATATTTATTTAGGCAAGTAGGTAGAGAAGAGGTATATAGAAAAAACCCTTTAAAAGCTGCTTACGATAGACCTTAAAAAGGTTAACCTTAGTGCTTAGGTCGGCAACGTTATTAACGCCTTTAACCTTTATAAGGACCTTAAGTCGCTTTAGGGCGACGATAGGGAGGCTATTTAGCAATTCCTAGATTATATATTAACGCAGCATCCCGCGTAGTCTAACCTATAGATAGAGACCTATACGGTAGCCGAGGAATACGGCGGTAAGGTCTTAACCTTTAATAGGGTAGCTTCTAGCTTCTTTAAGCGAGTTACCGCGAGGTTAATACAATAAGATAACTCTACTTTCCCTGCTAATTTCTAAGGCAGAGATAAAGACGGGAAGGAAACCGGCAGCTTAAGCGGCAATAAGGATTCTTTAGGGGGTTAAGGGAAGCGAGGTTCGCGCTTTAACTACGGAAAATGCAAGTAGTACGAAAGACCTTATATTAATCCCGCTAAATACGGAGCCGAACCTTATTAGAAGAGCTGTTTTTATGCTTTTAACCGAAAGCCGAGCTTTTAGAATAGGCCCTTTAATAAGGAGCTTATCCGGAAGGTCGTAGCTAAGGTAGAAAAGGAACTAGGTCTTAAGGCAAAGATTAATACGTAGAAGCAGGAGAATCCTAACGCCGCGGGATCTAGGTCTGCTCTAGGAGGCGGTGTTTTCGCTACTTTAAGCTATAATAACTTTAAAGACGGCGTTTTCGCTATAATAGACGAGGAATTAGCCTTTCTAGCTAGCAATACGGCGTCTAACATCTACGACCGCACCCTTTAGGATATAAGGGCCTTAAAACACATTTTCAACGACCTTTCTTAGTTTATCGATATAGACTATATAAAGGGCTTAAGGCTTCTTTCCGGGACTTAGACGGTAGGCGTAGAAGCGATTAGAATAGCCTAGGTCGTTATAGACATAGGTTTCGTCTTAACGCTTTAAAAAGCCCGCTTTATCCCGGGTTTTTATATAAATATAATCTCTATAGATAAGTTTACGGCGAAAGGCTACCTTTAGAATAACATTACGGGTTAGCTCTTCGACCCTACTAGCCGCTACGTATTTACGACGTTTCGGTTATACGAATAGTCCTAGGTGCCGCTTAAGGCGCTTAACGGAGCGTTTCTAGTGGTTTATAAGTTAAAGGGGCTTATTAAGGCTCCTCGACGCTATCTTAAGACCCCGATAGGGACTATTAACGCGCTTTAGCACGTAAGAATAAGCCATCCGGGGAAAGGTACGATATAGCATCTTTTCGGAGGTTAAGACGATAATATCATTAAGCTTTAAGGCATCGACCTTACCGACTGCGAGGTTTATAGCACTACGAAAAATAAGCGCTTAATTTCGCGGGCACCTTAAGAACCCTCTTACTTAAAGAGGCCTTACGGCGCGGTATTATTTAATCTCTTTTACCTAAGAATAGCGTATTACAGCATTAATAATATAGCCGTTTTTACGTGTTTTAAGATAGGCATATAGCACTACTTTAAGGTTAATAAGAAGACCGACCTTTAGGGCATTTTTCGGGGTCTTAGGGAGTCCCTCATCGCGAAATTTAGGCTTACGATAGCCTTCCTAGTTTCTAACGGCGAGACGGCTTTCCTAATAGAGGAATACATTAGGAAAATGCTTAAGGCTAGGACAGATGTAAGACCTTTATCCCTTTCGCATCCTTATTAGAATAGATATACCGAACAGTCTAAAGGCATCGTTACGCAGCTTATAATAACGCTGCTTGCCTAATCCGGCTTTCTATATATAATATAGCCTCTTGCGATAGAGGCAGCCGTTTACCTTCTTAATCGCACACCCGTTAAGTCTAAAGGGTAGAAGCCGCCGCTATAGCGCCTTAACGAGTGGCTTTAAGATAATAGAGCCGAATAGGCTTATATCCGCGTTAAGCCTCGAAAGCAATATATCCGCAGCTTCGGCTATAAGGCTTTTCCTATAATAAGGCAGAGGCTAAATAAGACCTCGGCTAAGCTAGATTTAAAGGGATACATCGGCTACCTTACGGGCTATATTTCGAGCACGTAGTACCTTATTTAGGTCCTTAGTCTATAGAGGAACGCGTTTTTTAATATATTATACGTTATTTTCAACGAGAAGGTCTTCTTTAGTTAAGACTACCGCGAAGGGGTAGAGAAGCAGCAGCTAGAGTAGGTTACGTAGATCGACCTATTAGAAGACCTCCCGGACTACGTAGACGAGCCTATCCGAGCTCGTAAGGGAGAAGACGATACGGTCCTAGACCTTAAACCCGAAGCCGAAGCCGCTCCTAAGCCCGCCGCCGAGTCTACGGTAGAAAAGGACGCTCTAGAAGGGGTAAGGCAGCTATTAACGCCGGAATAGACCTTAGAACTATTTAATCTTATAGGCATTAATAATATCCTTAATCTAGTAGAGGAAGAACTTACGCTAGCGTTTATAGCTTTAGACCTTATAGCGAGGCTATATCGCGACTATATTCTACCCGTCTTAATAAGCTATAAAAAAGCAATATCCCGATTAGATTAGTATTACTAGATAGGAGGTATAAAAGGGGAAGTCGTAGGCCTTAAGACCGCTAAGGTCTATAAGGTTATAGACGAATCGACCGTTAACTTATTAAAGGTCCGGACGATCCCTCTAATATAGGTATATGCCTATAAGTTTTATCCCTAAGGCTTCGTTATTAAGTATAAAGCTCGCCTCGTCGTTAGAGGTAATTAGCAACTATATAATAACCTTACTATTATAGCTTATACTCTAGCTACCCGAACGTTCTGTATCTTTATAGGCATTTTATGCTATTTTAACCTTAACGCAAAGCAATGCGACTTTATCCGCGCCTTTTATAACGCAACCCTTAACGAAGTTGTGTATTATCGTCTCCCTAAAGGCTTTAAGCAGCCTAGAAAGCTATAGCTGCTTTTAAGGGCCTTATATAGTCTACGATAATCCCCCCTACTATAGTATAAAGAACTCGCGACTTTTCTAAAGGCATAGGGATTTATTACTATTATAGAAGACCCTTATGTAATACACAATAGGAACATTATCGTATTTTTCTACGTTAATGACTTTGTAGCTATATTCCGGGACGGATAGGAAGCTTTATATTAGTCTTTTTACAATGCCCTCGTTAGTAGATATAACGTTAAGGTCCTTAAGGACCTTAAATAGTTTATCGGGATTAAGGTAATTCGGGATCGGGATAATAGGAAGCTTTAGCTAAGCTAAGGGTCCTATATTAAAAAGATAGCATAGCGATTCGGCTATATCTCGACGTCTCGAAAGCTTAAGCAACCCTTCGGACTAAAACCCCTCGAGCTATTTAAAGGGATCGCCTTAAGCAACGACGTTTCTCTCTTCTAGGCCTTAATTAGTTCGCTTCTTTACGCAACGGTTATTATAAGGGTTAATAAAGCGTACGCCGCTAGGAAATTCTCCTAATTCCTAACGAACCTAAGCTAGGAATATATTAAGCGGGCAAAAGAGGCTATCGAATTCCTATATAGGGATATTAACTATATTATTAAGTTCGACGGGAATAGCTCCGCCCTTTGCGAGGCTATATTAAACGCTTTATTCGCGGATAATACGTATAATAGGAAGAGCACCTAAGGATACGCTATTAAGCTATTCGGTGGCCCTATTCTTTAGAAGTTAGGGAAATAGAAGATAGTAATAACTTTATCTATAGAGGCTGAGTTGCTAGCTCTATCTTAGGCTTTAAAAGAGCTTATAGCTTTTTATCGGCTCTACGATAAAATATCGTTATAGCTAGAATCGACGGACTGAGTTATCTAGTGCGATAATTAGCAGACTATTCGCCTTCTAACGAAAGAGATCGTTACTCTCGTTACGAAGCTCTAGCACGTTAATATCTATTATTATTAGCTTCGTAAGCAGGTTTAAACCGGGAACCTTAACGTTGTCTAGGTTCTAACTGCCTAAATAGCCGCTAATAGCCTTATAAAGCCCCTATTTAGGCAGAAATTCGCTAAGTTCTAACGATAAATCGGCCTCGTTAAGTTGCCCCTTCTCTAGGGCTTTACTTTCATTCTTAGGTAATTAGGATTATTTAATCCTTCTTTTATAGTCTTAACACTATACACGCATAGGGCTATTCTAACATAACGAATAGTCCTCCTTTTTCCTTATTTGCTTATTTTTTATTCTTAGTTAGGAAAACACTAATAATACGCTATTTGCCCTCTATTCTAGTTATTTTTAGGCCTTACTTTACTATAAGCCCTAAAGGGGTGTATTATAAGCCTTATTGCATAAGGGCTTTATTTCCCGCACGCGTTAGCGTTAGTATAGCTAATAGGGGCATACACTAAGGGGTAGGCTCGTTAGGTAACTAACGGAACCCGGACTCACTGAGAAATAAGGGTAAGTAGCTTTACGGTTATTTAGAATAACTAACTACTATTTTTGTATAGGAAGCTATTAGCGCTAGTAGGTTTAGGTACCTATATAGACCCCCGGCTGCGTCCCCCTCTAGATTGAAGAATTAGAGCATTTTACATACACGAAGACTTTATGCATTGCGCCCAGTAACTTTAATACTATGGGAGAAAATAGAGACGCAGCGGGACAATAAGAGCCCAGCTACCGGGCAGACCGAGCGAGGGCTTCATGCAAGTCATGCATGTTGGACGCCGGTGGCATTTCCCCTTCTTCTTTCCTTTTTCTTTCTTCTCCCCGCGCACAGGAATCCTCCGCTGCTCGGACCAACTGGGAAAGCCATGCTTGACCGGTGTCTTGCAAGCGCGCGTAGCGACGTGGTTGAATCAATCATAGACACGGTCCCATGGTTTAAGCGTGTAACGACTCCCACCACCGCTTATCCCGGTGCCTTCTATTGATCAGCGGCTTGCTACTAAATGCAAGCAAGCACCGCTTCATCTAACTGAGACTCCCAATCACTCTCTCTTGCCCTGCAGCCTCGGCATTTCAGCATACCTACTTCGTAGATGCAACCCAACTCGCCCCTCAATACTCGTAATCGAGCATATTGTCCCCTCGCATCTTCTTGTCTCTCGGAGATGGGACCGACGCGTCGCGAGGGGCATGCTTTCTCCGAGGGGCTGAAGCCAGGGGGGCAAGCACAAGGGTCAGCCACATCGCTACGGAGAGGTAGGGACTAGCACTACTAGGTACGTAGTACCAGTGAGAGGTAAGTGCGTCAGCAGGTCGTCCCGGCCAATCGTGCCCTCTTAATGCCAAGGGCGCCACCACCAGCTTTCGTTCTAAAGAAGCAAGCAAAAAAATATCAAGGAAGAAGACAAGACAGGCCCGAGACGAGACAAACCAGCGGGGAGGGATGTGTGCTAAATGGGGGGGGCTTCGCGGGAACTTAGGCTGCTTTGCCCACGAACTTGTACATTTAACATGCCGGTCTGCCGTGCAACGTGGGGACGTGTGTTGGTGTGGATGTGTGGATGTGTGGATATGTGTGTGCGTGTGGGTATTTTATTTTCCATCTTTTTCTTCTCGCCCACCCCCTTTGCTGGGCTCTTATGGAGCCACAGGTCTTGTCCCCAGTAATCTTGCTTTCCAACGCGAACTTCCTCATTCGGATATGCCAACGCTGACTTCCTCATACGGATATGTAACGCAACACCCATGTACATATACAAGGACAACCACACGCGTTGGTGGGCAGGCACGAGGATTCCTGGACGAGGCCAAAAAGTAATCAAGGACACGGGAGCCGGCTCCCTCTCCGCTTTACAGCGCATGTGTCCTTTACTGAGACGAGACGAGGTCCGGGGGTGGCTCCTGGGCTGGGCGGTTGGCCGGTCGAGCGTTAGTATAGGCGTTCATCCCGGAGGCACGAGTGATGTGCATGAACTACGGGCCAACGAGTCGCGACAACGACAAGACCAAACGATGGAGAGGGAGGCGCGATCGTCCACGCTAAGGAGCAAAGCTTATTTCCCCAACTTCTTCGTCTCATTCACGACCCCCAGGGTTGCGCGCAGGAGGGTAGGACCGACGATCGAGCCTAAAATAAATACCCACTGCGGGCTTGCTAGAGCATCTCATCTTGTTTTGATGACCGTTGGACACGAGGCACATGTTTTGACATGCACACTACATACACACGTACGGATACATCTACGAGTTACTACAAGTAAAGTACGCAAGCGGTCTGTCTCTGCTATGAATAGTAGCGCCATGAATGGGGCCACCCGCCTAAGTCAAAACCCGTGGCGAGGTACCGAGTACGGGGCAACTTGGATGCCATCTCGGGGGTTGTCGCTATGGCGCGGAGAAATCGCGGCACACCCACCTGGCTGGCCCCTTGGGCGGCTGGCCGTGAGTCACGGAGCCTCGGCCGAAGCGGACAAAGTGCCCGCCCCGGTTCCGCCATGCGCCATGGCCAGGGTTTTGGGCAACTCGGTGGGCGATATGCACTTGCTGCGGGGGGAGATGGCCTCCTGCAACCCGGTCCCTGCTTCTCCTGCTTCTCCTACGGACTGTTGTGCATTGCTGCAGGCAGCACCTTGGTTAGTCTGTGGAGGAAAGCCAAGGCAATCATCTGTTAGGTGGTTTACGAGTTACTGTACGAAGTACGAGTATGTACTAGGTAGTAGTAGAACCTCGCCGCCGTCCGGTTTTCTGCGGGCAAACAAGGTGCTACTCCGCCGGGCTCACCCCCTCTCCAACTTGCCGAGCGACCCCCCCCCCCCCCCCCTACCTTATCGCTATCGCTCCCACTAACCGCAGCCGGCTTCCATCGTTGTTCCTCGCAGCAGAATTCTAGGTATTCACGGTTGCATTGTCACGAGAGAAGGCGGGAATAAAGCAAACCCGCGCCTCGTCGCTGGCACTTTGTGCTCCGTGGCACGCCCCGACTACCGAGTAGCAGTGTCCAAAGAGGTATATACTGTGCCCGAGAACTCGGAACCCGTGCCTTGGTGAGCTGCACACTTTGCCTTGGTAATGAGTGAGAGGCCGAGGTCGTCGACATACGAAGTACATGTACGAATACATACATGTACATGCATGCAGCGAGGCAATCGAGCCGCCGACCGACAGCATGCCTTGCCTTGCCTTGCCTTGGCACAAAAGCACAGCTCTCTCCTGGACTTGTTCCTCGGCTCCTGGTTCGCTCCGTGGCCCGCCGCCTGTCGGCCAGCACCCGTCATGTCAGGCCGCGGCCGTAACTCTGCCAGTCCTCCGGCTTCAAACCGGCCTCTCCCAGGCCTATATTCGTAAGTGAAGAGCGAGCATCTACGAGTTAGGCACCACGAGTTACAGATCCTGAAAGCAACGTAGGTCCTCAAAGGTATTTCCCAAGTACCCCGTCGCCTCTCTCGGCTGCCACCGTCGACACCCCTGTGTCGACAAGGGCCTGGCTCCCACGGCACGTTGCACACACGCTTCTGCACGCTTCTGGGTTACCTACCCCAGGGTCCTGTCAAGCGCGTCGTCGGGCAGACTTAGACTGCAGCCACGTACCCAAAAAAAATAGCACGGCAACAATCAATCCGCCGCAATTATTCGTTACTAGGGTCCGTGTCCTTCGCACTCATTCGTCCTTGGCACTCATCCTGTCAGCAGAACTTTTTTGCTGACAAGAGGTGGTGTCTGTCAAGTAAAAGCACCCTGTAACTACATGCTCGGCTCGCGTGCCAGAATCTCAGTCAGCAGACTGCCCTGTTTGGCACGGCACCTCGTCTGTACTCTGTATGTACTGTAGCATTCAACTTTGACATGCGCATTTAGTGACAGCTTGCCCCACCCTCTCGAAATCCTCACGAGCGACAGGGCTGGAAAAACGACGCGGGAAGCCCTTTGCTGCGCTTGATGTGGCCTGCACGGCATTTACCTACCTAGGTACTTACTACAGCCATGCGTGTCGAGTCCTTCTGCCGGGCCTGTGGAGCGTTGAGCTTCGACTGAGCGCGGGCTTATTAGGTGCCCCCGGTCGGTGTATGTACCTACACAGTAGCCCGTTGGTACCTCTACTACTTGGATGATGGCCTGTGGGGTGCCCTGCGGGGGAAGACGGATCGGACAGCTCTCACACTCCCGCACTGGCTCGCAGGGGGGGGGGGGGGGGGGGGGGGCGTGTCGCCGTCGTTCACTCGGGTCTTCCTAATACAGTTATTTAGGCGCAATGCATAAAGTCTTGTGTCTTAGAGTATGTGTATTCCTCTGTCTAATCTAATCTAGGGACCGATAGGGGTCTAGGTATTTATAGGTACCTTAACCTCCTTAGCCTAATAGCTTTGCATATATTTTTGGTGGGTAGTCGTTTAGGGTTACCGTAAAAGAGACCTGCACTAGCCTTTTGCCCTATCTAGACTACGTTTTCCTTCGTTGCACTAACGCCGCCCCGTACGCACTAAAGCCGTTATGCATTCCTGCGTGTAATACACCCCTTTAGGTCTCGAGATTACATAAGGCCTGCTAAAATAAACGGGATAACGGGTAAATGCGAGGGTTATTAGTGTTCTAATAAGAAGGGAAAAACGAAAGGAAAAAGGGGGGTTTGCTTAATCTAGCCTAACTAAGACGAAGAAAACGAATAACAAACAATAAGTAAGGCTATTGTTAGAATAGCCTTGTGATAAGTGGTATTAAGACTATAAAATAAAGCAAAATAAAGGAACGATCGCAAAGGGGATCGTTTAAGAAAGGGGTATCTTAACGAGTCCGATTTAACGCTAGAACTCGGCGAATTTCTATCCCTAAAGAGGCTTCGTAAGACTATTAGCGGCTATTTAAGCTATCGGTATCTAGGTTACGTCGAGGTTCCTAGTCTAAACCTATTCCCGAAGCTAATAGTAATATATATTAACGTGCTAAAGCTTTATGATAAGGGTAACAATTTCCTTCGTTAAGAGGCGAATAGTCTGCTAGTTATCGCACTAAATTATTTAATCCGTCCCTTCTAGCTTTAGCGATATCTCTTCGTAGAGCCTATAAAAGGCTATTAGTTCTTTTAAAGCCTGCGATAGAGCTAGCAACTTAGCCTCTATAGACGAGGTTATTATAGTCTTCTATTTCCCGGACTTCTATACAATAGGGCCACCGAATAGCTTAATCGCATATCCTTAGGTACTCTTACGGTTAACCTAATTGTTAGCAAAAGATATATCGGATATAGCCTCGCAAAGGGCGGAGCTATTCTTATTAAACTTAATAATATAGTTAATATCCCTATGTAGGAATTCGATAGCCTCTTTCGCCCGCTTAATATACTCCGGGCTTAGGTTCGTTAGGAATTAGGAGAATTTCCTAGCCGCGTACGCTCTATTAACTCTTATAATAACTATAGCATAGAGAAGCGAGCTAATTAGAGCTTAGAATAGGGAGACGTCGTTGCTTAAAGCAGTCCCTTTAAACGGCTTAAAGGGCTTTAGACCGAGGGGCTGCTTTCGCTTAGTTAATAAAGATAGGTAGTTAAACCGTTATATAATCTTCTTAATATACGATTCTTACAATAGCTAAAGCTTCCTATTTAAGCGGTCCTAAATAACCTTAATGCCGATAAACTACTTTAAGTCGCTAAGGACTTTAACGTTATACCCTTTAATAAAGGCATCGTAGAACGTCTAATAACTAGCTTCCTATCCGTTCTAAAAGAGGGCGATAAAGTCGTGAATATAAAAGAAGACGATAATATTGCCGTTATATATTACGTAGGGGTCCTCTATTACGACGATAAAGCCCTAGGCCCTAAGAAAAGTAGCGAGCTCTTTATACTATAATAAGGGAGAACGCCGAAGACTATAAAAAGCCTTTAGGAGCAGCTAAAGCTTCCCCTTCTGCTTAAAGCCTTCTAATAGCCTATAATATACCACCTCGTCTAGAATTGCGTTATAAAAGGCACGAATAAAATCGTATTGCTTTGTATTAAGATCGTAGTAGTATATAACGGCTATTAATAGTCGAAAGGTCCGGGCCGCTAGCGTATAAGCCTTGATTATAAGCTCGTTCTTCGGTTATTAATCGCCTTAGACGACGAGGCGAGCTTTATATTTAATTATAAAGCCTTAAGCATCGAATTTATATACGTATACCTATATTAACGGAATCGTGCTATATTCTCTAAAGTCGACGGTGTTTTCGTCTACGATCCTATAGACCCCTTCCTCTTTAAGGCCTATAATCTCGTTTCCTATCCCTATAATCTATCGAGGGCTATTAGGTCTTAATATAGCTTCTTTAAAGCTCGTAGGAACTAGCAGAATATAGTCTTAATATAGGCGTGCTTATAAGTCCGAAGTAGCGAAAACTATGCTATCTTCCGGGCTAAGGTCTTCCGGGTTGAGGATATTAGCGAGGTCTATTTAATTAGGCGGTTTAAGGGTCTATTCTAGGGTTAATAGTTAACTTACCCTTTAATCTTCCTACGAGTCCTTTTTAAGCGCTAATTCGGGTGTAGCGGTAGGCTCCTTAAGGTCTAGAATAGCCTCTTCTTCGTCCTTAGGTTCGCGAATTAGCTTATCTATAAAGTTAGGGAGGTCTTCTAATAGGTCGATCTATATAATCTACTCCTACTATTGCCTTTCTACCCCTTTACGCTAGTCCCGGCCGAAGAAGACCTTCTCGTTAAAAATAACGTGCGAAGTATTAAAAAAGGCGTTTCTCTATAGACTAAGCACCTAAATAAGGTACTAAGTGCTAGAGATATAGCCTGTAAGGTAGCCGATATACCCTCTTAAATTAAGCTTAGTAAAGGTCTTATTAAGTCTCTAACGGGTTATAGGGAACGCCTTATAGCCGAAACACCGGATATACGATTTTCGGGGTTTAACCCTAATATATGCCTATTCGTCGCGGTTATCTTAGAGCCACTCGTTAAGGCGCTATAGCGGCGGCTTCTACCCCTTAGACTTAACGGGTGTTTAATTAAGTAGGTAGATAGCTGCCTCTATCGCTAATAGCTATATCGTATGCGGGAAGCCGGACTAGGCTAGTAAGGTTATTATTAATTAAACCACTATGCCCTTAGACCTCTCGGTATAACTATTCTAATGCGGGTGTAATAGCGATAATTCCTAGACCTCTATTCCTACTTCGTGTATATCCTTAACGTATTCCTCGGTTAAGAAGGCCGTCTCGCCGTCTAATATTAGGATCGTAATCTTAATCCCGAATTTAGCGTTAATAGTCTCCTTAAGGCCTCGGAAGATGCCCTAAAGCTCGGTCTTTTTACCTACCTTAAAATAATGCCTTATTCCTATATTAAAATAGGTAAATATAGCTATATTATTAATTCCGTAATACGCTATTCCTAGGTAAAATAGGTCTAAAGAGACTGCGCTATACGGCTTCTTTAGGTATAAGGGGTCTTAATATACCTACGAAATCTGCCTTTTATTTTTCGTTGTATAATAGACCTTATAGTCTAGAAGGTTAATGCCTTTAAGCTTAATAATATTATCGTCTTAACCGCTAAAAAGATGCCTTATCGCACCTTTTCCCGGGTGGCTTATTCGTGCGTGCTATAAGGCGTCTACGGTCCTAGTTAAGGTCTTTAAGAAACGCGGAAAAGCCTTTAAGAGCCCCTTAGAATAATATATCGGGAAAGCCCCGTCTAGGGCTACTTAAAGCGGGATCTACGACTATTCGTATAACCGGAATATCGTAAATACGCATTTTCCAGCCGGGTTAAAGAGCTCGCCCGTAAGGTTATTCTAAAGGTAGCCCTTAGCGGTGAATTTATCTATAGAGACTATATTCGTATAAAAACCGGGAATATAGCGGGCGTTCTTAAAAGTTAAGACGAAGCCTATATCTACGATAACCCGGGCTATTCTAATAGCTTTAGCACCGACGGTCTAAGTGCCTAAGAGAAGCCTCGAGCTCTTCGAATAGTTAAGATCGATAAACTAAGCTAGGTCGTTGAAAATATGCTTAGACGCCCTTATATCCTAAAGAGCCTAATCCTTAATATCACTCTTAGGGCTATTGCTTCCGAAATCCCCTACTAGAAAAGCAGCTTCCTTATCGGTCGTTGCGAACACTCCTCCCTTAAAGGCTAACTCTACGGACTTCTTAGGGTTCTTAGCCTTCTAGGCGTTAATCTTAGCTTTAAGGCCTATCTCCTTATCGATCTTAGCCTTAACCTTCTTTAAAAGCTCTATATCTAAAGGTCGATTCTAGAATTACGGCTTCTAATTAAAGGCATAGAAATAGCTCTACTAATAAGGTTAATCCTTATATTTCACGAGATTTACGTAAGACCTATTATACTATTTGCATTTAGTATATTCGGACTATAGAACCCGCTATCCCTAACCTCCTAATGGCTTTATGCTACTACCGCTATTACCGCTACCGCTATTGCCGTTACTTACCTCCTTTTTATCCTTATCCCGGCCTTAATAGGTCGCTAGGAATACTAAATCTTATCAGGTTAAATTAGCGGCAACCTAAATGCGGAAATTAGAGGTAATCTCCTTAAATATAGGGATTTCTTTCCCTTCTTTCTTAGCCCGTTAATAGGTTACCGTCTATAGGTTCGACTAAGCCTAATATTAAGTAGCGATAGCGTTAAGGAATAATTTAATAATTTCCGACTCTTCGCTTAAAATAGACCCTATATCCCTATAGAGGTTAAAGCTATCTACGATATAATTAGTCTAGGCCGTTAAATTAATCTTTCGAAGGTCTATTGCGAGGAGCTTCCGTAGGAATCTCTCGGCATACTTCTTCTTATCCTTAGCCCTTAGATAGACTTAGATAAAGAGTTCCTAAAGCTTTCCTTAGGCCGCGGTAATATAGGTAATAAAGTTATAGTAGTCTTAAGAGATACTAGCTAAGATATATAGACTAATATCTTTAAGCGTAGTTATCTTCTTCTTATAGACTTTAATTGCCTGTTTGTATTATAGGACGATAACTCTCTCGAAGTTATATATAGCTTAGCCTAAAGCACTAGATTTAGTCGCCTTAAGTGCTATAGCCGAGAGAAAATTAGATACCTAAAGCCTTAATTCCTCTTAGTCTTCCTAAGGGACCGGGAGTCTAAGTTCTTAAGGTCTTAGCTAGGTTAACCTCTCCCGAGGTTGTAATACTGCCCTTATAGCACCTCCTTTAGTAGTAGGGCTTTCTAACGCTGCCTTAATCTCTTTTTTATTAAAGGAGGGCACTTTAGGCATTTTAGGGACGATGTTTAAATAAGGGTCGACGTACTACTAAACCCGACGTAGCTCGGCTATAGTTTTAACCTAGCTATACCACCTAGTCTAGTCCTTAGGCTTCTTAAGGGTATACTTAAGGGTTATAAACGTAGACCTTAATAATAAGTCTATAATAATTAAATAGTTATTATAGTTATTTATTAGAAAAAGGGGTTAGTATTAAAGTAGTAATAGCTTTAAAACCCGTAATAAAAACAAAGGGATAAGACTTTAAATTAAAGCAGTTAGCGGCTTTTAACGAAAGGAGGATTTAATCTTTAAAAAAGCGTCTATTACGAAGCTACGGACCTTATCCCGGGCTTATAACTAATATAGTTATTTAGGCGCAATATATAAAGTCTTATATATCTTAGAGTGTGTATATTCCTCTATCTAATTTAATCTAAGGACCGATAGGGGTCTAGGTATTTATAGGTACCTTAACCTCCTTAGCCTAATAGCTTTGCATACATTTTTAGTAGGTAGTCGTTTAGGGTCACCGTAAAAGAGACCTACACTAGCCTCTTGCCCTATCTAGACTACGTTTTCCTTCGTTGCACCAACGCCGCCCTATACGCACTAAAGCCGTCATGCATTCCTGCGTGCAACACTTCCCCCTCTTGGCCGGCTCGCGCCATCTCTCAGCAGCCAACGGCGAGCCGTCGTCATTATCCTCGTGCCTCGCCATGGTCGGCGCCATAAACGTCTTTTGGCCTCTTTGACCTTTCGCCCCATCATGCCATGGATGAGGCGCCAAGGCCCATACGAGCACAAGCGCCAGGAAAAGCACCAGCATTAACCTTTCGGTTCCGACCCAGCCGTTTCGACGTCCGTTTCTTCTGTTCCATCCCTCCCCTCCATCCCTCCCTCCTTCCCTTCTCCCTCTCTCCCTCTTCGTGCCACGCACCTCTCCAGCTTCCCCACCATTCCCTCCACTGGCAGTCGCCTGTTTGTTATTGATAAACCTGAACCACCATAGGCCGTGCGCGCTGCCGCCGTGCCTCTCTCTCTTTGGACTCGTCGTTTCGGCCACGCCACGAGCGGCGGCTTGCATTTTGGTTCGCCTGCGGAACGCCTGCGCAGCGTCCCTCGCGGCCGCGCCAGGGGGGGCCGTGTCGTTTTGCACTTTGTCTGGGGCAAAGGTAGAGGAACCTTGGGCACACGCCTCCACGCCTCCACGCCTCCACACCCCCGGTACGTGCGAGTAGGTACATAATTCGCGCGACGTGCGCCTACCCCACCCACCCCTTTTCTACCTGCGGCCTATCCCACCTGCTGCCTGCTCACCAGCAGCAGCAGGAGCACCAAGCCAGCAGAGCAAGCAGGCGCTACGGAGTACATACCTACCGAGTACATGCACTGATTGCCTTGGCTTCTTCGCGCAGCATCCGCAGCATCCCAATCCATCCGCCCATCCGTCCCTCCCTCTCCTTCCTTTCCTTCCTCCCTCCCTCCTCCCCTCCCTCCATCAACCTCCCACCTCCCCCTCCCCCCCCTCCCTTCGTCCTCCCTCCACCGCCTGCCTGCCTTGCCTTTTACACCTTCCCATGCCTACCCATCCATCTACCTTGCCTTGCACCCTCCGCCTCCACCACCCTCCATCTTCAACACCACCACCACCAATACCACCACCACCACCCGCCGCCGCCGCCGCCACCCTACTCTTGTGCGCGCCCACCTCCAGCCAAGGCCCCCAGTCCGACAGTCGTTGAGTCAAATCAATCTATCCAGTCGTCGCGCGCCTTCCCTCTCTTATTCTTTGGCATCTCGCCCGCACCACTCGTTGCGGATCGCATTCGTACCGCACCTCACCGCACCTCACCGTACCGCGCACCGCACTGCGACCGGCTCCACCCCCGTCTGCCAGCCTCTCTGCATCGCGCGTCCACCTAGACCGTCAACGTAACCGCGTCCTTTTTCGTCGCCACTGCGCGCGTCTCAGGCCAGAGCCGTCGCTTGTCCGTCGTCGTCGTCGCTGGTCGCCGTCGCCGGCTGCCTGTGTCTCGCTGCTCCTGAGCTGCGATCGCCGCCGTCGACGCACCCGCAAGCGCCGTCCGCGCCCGCGCCTCTCTCTTTTACAACCGGTAAGTTGAGCTTCGCTTTTTGACGCCTCCCCTCTCTCTGCTCTCTCTATTCGCCCCTCCTCTCTCGCTCTCTCGTTTGGTTAGTATCCTCTCTCTCTGTCATGCGCTCCATCTTTCTCCCGCTCGCCTCCCCCCCTCTCTTGAGCCGCGCCAGACCACCGTCGCCCGCCCACCGCTTGACCGTTTGGACCTGGCGGTGCGCCTCGGCCGGCTCTGGCTGGGCCTTTTGCGTGGTCGGGGTCCTATGGCCCGCTTCGGTTCAGCCGTTGCGCCTCTCGCACACACCCTTCCACGCCCCCTTCGGAAGCCAACCACATGCACGATCAAGCCTGCTGCGCACCCTCCTCCAACCTTGAGCTTGTCAGTCCAACTATTTCACGACACGTCGCCTTCCTTTCGTCGTCGCCGCCGCCGCCGTCATGTACGCCGCACAGCCAGGCGGTGCCGATAGCGCGACAATTAATCCTGCTGCCCTCAACTCTCCCGGTGAGTAGCCCTTGCTTGCTCTCGTTGAAAGGGAGGCCTCGTCGCCTGGCCGCCGCTCTCCACCCCACCCCGCTTCCCCTCCATCCAACATCTCATACGGATTCGGCGCACCACCGCATCCCATCGCGACCACCACGCAGCCGCTGTCTGGGACGTCCCGGGACTACGGCGCGCGCAACTGTCCCGTCGCCTCAGCCATGGTCGCCGGGCTGTGTCCTGCTCCATACTTCGCGATGCTGACTGTCTGACGCTGACAGGCCTTCCCCACGCGCCCCCCCACGGCCACAAGCGGAGCCGGTCGTCGGATCCCCGCGACGCGCCGCTGCCCACTGGCGATGACGGTATGTCGTGGTCGGCTCTGTGTAGTTACGCCTTTCGCAGCCCGGCTGGCCCATCGACGAACCCCTCAGCCCACGGTTACACTTCTGCGCCACGCTCCGAGCTGCGCGACGTTGCACTCACTCCAAACCAGAGACGGGCGAGAGAGACGCCAACGGAGGGCGAGATACACATGCACTTCACACACACACACCCAGATGAAGAAATAGAGCGAGCGAGAGAGAGAGCTGCGATGACACATGTCAATCTCGGAGTACGCGTGCTAACTGCGGCTTGTCCCGCGCATAGCTCGTTTCTCGTCGGAACGCAAACGTGCAAGACCAATGAAGCCATCCGACGCTCCAGGCCAGGCGCCCGGCCCCGCGGGCCCTTCAGCGGCCCATCCGCCACACACGCCCCAGTCCCAGAGCACGTCTTTGCCCAGCCAGGCGACGTCTGCTTACGCGCCTGCGGCCGCGCCGCCCCCCAAGACCACGCCGACCAAGTCGACGCTCAAGGCCCTGCCGACCGTCCGCGACCACACGACCGATCAGCTTAACCCCAGCGGCGATGAGTACCTCCCGCGCGAGATGGACGAGTTTGGAGAGAAGAAAGTGATGGCAAACGGACAACTTCTCGGCAACCGCACGTACCGATGTCGCACCTTTCTGGTCCCGAACAGAAGTGACAAGCTCTTCATGCTCGCAACCGAATGTGCCAGGGTTCTCGGCTACCGCGATTCGTACCTCCTGTTCAATAAGAATCGTTCGCTGTACAAGATCATCGCTAGCCAAGCTGAAAAGGACGACCTCGTGCAGCAGGAGATTTTGCCATTTTCGTACCGTTCAAGGCAGATTGCCATTGTCACTGCGCGCTCCATGTTCCGGCAGTTTGGCAGCCGCGTCATCGAGAACGGGCGCAGGGTTCGCGACGATTACTGGGAAACCAAGGCCCGCAAACAGGGCTTCACGGAGGCGGATCCTGCCGGCGAGAAGAGGCCGGGAGCAGCAAAGGCTCGCGAGGCGGCCGAGGCGGCTCAGAACAATGTCCTCATGAGCGGGCCTCACACGGAAATTGTATACAACAACAATCCCGGCCCCTATCCCGGCGCGCCGCAGCCTCACCTCGTCCAAGCAGGTATGATGGGAGCAACACCATCTGGAAGCGCCGCGAGGATGCCTGGGTTAACAGTCGGGGCAGAGTTCAACGACACTCGCCCGAGGGACTTTAGCGGCATCATCAAGGGCGGACCTCGTCAGGAAATCACGGGCCCAGCCTACCAGGACCAGACTCGTCCGTCGCCCCTCACGGAGCTCAACACCCAGGCCCACCACGCCGCCGACTTCAACAGATCTGTCAATCAGCAGCGCGACATGCGGAGCGAGTACATTCAAGGCATCTGGCGCCGACCCCACGAGCAGCCGCCCTCATCCAGCATGAGCCAGCAACCCGTGAGCTCCAGCGACAACAGCAACAACAATAGCAGCAATGCCAACGTCCCAACCAGCCGGCCCTCAAGCTCGCCGCACACGACGGCCTCGGGCGTGGCTCAGCAACCCGTCGTCACGTCGCAGAGTCCCCAGATGATGATGACGGCGGCGCCCTACTCGCAGTCGATGCACGTGCCAAACACTCTTGGCCAGGCTCCTATGCGAAGTATGCTTCCCCACCCCCTCCGCTCCCCGTGCCATCCTTGCCCTCCGGAAGGATCCACGACGGCTTCCGAACCACGCTTGTTCATCTCTAACCGCCAACAACGTCTAGGCTCCTCGGGCAGCATAAGCCAGGGAACGCCGGGCTACAACTACCAGTCCAACCAGGCCATGTGGTCTCAGAGTCCCCAGCCTGCGCATCACAACTATGCCAGCTACACGACGCAGTCACAATCGCCGCATCCATCTCAGTCGCCCGCGCCTCATCTTCGCCAGCCGAGCACGGGTCAGATGCAACCAAACATGCCCTTTCCCGGCATGAGCGGAATGCAGTACGGCGCCGGACAAGGCATCTACCCGGCGGAGCAGACGCCGCGGCAGTACCTGCCTCAGAACGCGCCTGGCGGGC
The DNA here is from genome assembly GCA_012934285.1 of Ophiocordyceps sinensis. Classification (NCBI taxonomy): domain Eukaryota; kingdom Fungi; phylum Ascomycota; class Sordariomycetes; order Hypocreales; family Ophiocordycipitaceae; genus Ophiocordyceps; species Ophiocordyceps sinensis. Next base: position 14,698,002 of record JAAVMX010000003.1, read on the forward strand.
CGACGGTATCACAGTCGTGGTCTGGACAGCAGCACTCGCCACCTCCGCAGTGGTGGGCTCCCCCGCAGCAGCCGCAATGATGGCTGAGTCGACGTCGCGGCGTCAGCTGTCCTGCTGAAGCGACTGTCTGAGATATTTTTCCTTTTCCTTGATTGGCTTGAGCTCCCACGACATTCCTGGATACCCAAACACGCCGGTTGGTTGGGGAGGCTATTTGCTTTTGGGCGGGGGGCCCGTTGAAATTGTGTACAGCATCTGGCCGGGATGGGATAGAGGAGTCGGAGGGCTGGATCACGTCTCCTTGTCTCTTATGTTGCCCTTACTACCAACCTGATGACGCAAAGTTGTTGCGTGGGGACACAGCCTGATTGATGACTTTTTGCTTTCGGAGGCGGATTGTTTTTCTCCGGCCACGGCCGGCCCAGCGACGACGCGGGCGCGTCTCGTTTGCGCTTTGATCTGTGACGAATACGGGCTGGCGGATTGGACCGCCACGGCTGGTCTTGCACCAGCATAAGAGGGGCATGACATGGAATATTTATTGTTGAGCTTGCAATGACGAGCATGGACTTGGGGGCTTTTTCAGGACTTCTATTTCAGGACTTGATATCACTCCACTCGACTTTGGGCGGGTTTTGGCCGGGATACGAAGAAGCCACGCGTCCCTTGTTGCAACATTTCCGGATTACTTTGTTATTCTGACAGAATCACACAAATCTTTGTCGAGCCAACATGTCCCTTGGATGCAGGAGAAGTACGCATCCTTGAGTGTAGCGCTGCCGAGAAGCCGGCGAGGCTGGAGAGGGATGATGAATAGGGAGATTGAGGGGCCTCTTCCATCAACGAGTGAATGTCTCTGCTCCCTCGCATGGCGTGCGGCCGGGGGGGCTGCGCAGAGGCACTGCACAAGGAGGAGAGCAGAGCCAGCCATCACCAGTTTTGGTCGCATTAGGCCTGTGCCGCCGCTGCTGGGGCCCGCTGCGAGATGCTGCGCTCGGCGGCGAGGAGCAGGCGGTGGTGGGTGGTCGGTACAGCATCCGTACTCGGTATGTACATGGATATATATGTTTGTGCTCCGTACTCCGTACCCAACCGCACATGCAGTGATGTTTGGTGGCTTCTTCGTCGCACGGCAGGCGGGCGGGTTGAAGGAGGGAGGGAGGGACGCGCAGCGGCACATGTCACGGGCCGGGAGGCGGCCGACGGCATGCGATGCGATGATGCGTGCACGGCACGGCGTGGTGCAGGCGGAGCGCGGGCCGGGCGGGCGGGCGAGCGAGGCATCCTGGCTTGTCCCCCCAATCTTGTTTCACGCTTGCAGTCTTGATGCTTGCAGTCGACCTTGGCCGCAGCTTGCAATTGTCCAGTGGCAGCAGTGGCAGCGGCGAGGGAAAAGGGGTGGCGGCGGCGGCGCCCTGGACACATACATGTTCCAATCCTTCCTCAGTCGCTCTCGTCTCCGTCCAAGGCCTCGTCGGCCTCGTCGGCCCCGTCGGCCTCTCCGGCCTCTCCGGCCCGCGACTCGAGCGCATCCTGCGTCTCGTCCCCGCTGCGCCCCTCGTCGTCTTCTGCCTCGTCATCTTCATCCTCCGTCACGGCCGCCGCCGCCGCCGCCACCTCGTCCTCGTTGTCCATGCTCGCCTCGTCGTCGTCGTCGTCGGCGTCGGGCTCCTCGTTGTCCGTCTCGGCGTTGTCGTGCGACGCTAGGCGTGGCCGCTTGGCGAGCGGGCCACCTGACGGGTCCGATGCCGTCGTCGTGTCGGCCATGTCGGTGTCGTCCCCCTTGGAGGGCCCGTCCTTGGCGGCCCTGACCTTTTGCCGGTACGAGGACCGCTTCTCCGTCTGCACGGCGTTGTATTCTGAGGGGGGGGGGGGGAGGGGGCAGGTCAGTGCTTCTCTCTCCTTGGGCATGGCAGCCGACAGGACGACGTACTCGCAAACTCGGCCTCGAGTGGCGCGCGGAAAAAGGCAAACCCGGTGTCGTCGAGGGCCTTGAAGACATCGGCTGGGGAAATCGTCTTCTTGTTGGCATTAGTGGTGTGCTCGTTGGCGCTGCGTGGTCGGCTCGTCAGTCCTTGATGCTCGCTCTCCTTGTCGCGGTTCATGGAGGAGAGGGGACATGGAAACGTACTGTGATGCTAGGTAGCTGATGAAGAGGGTGGCGCCCTTGCTCATGGCCAGGATGGCGTTGGCCTGGATCTGCGTGTTTGGCGGCAAGACGCCCTTTGCCAGCCGCGTGATGATTGATTTGGGCAGCGTCAGGTCCTTTGCAGGCCGTGGTCAGCGCGGCGGCCCTTGTACACGCGGAACGCAGACGGCGGGGACTGCCAACCTCGATGGCCACGGCGTCCTTGTCCTTTGGGTCCTTGTCCTTTGGGTCCTTGTCCTTTGGGTCCTTGTCCTTTGGGTCCTTGTCCTTTGGGTCCTTGTCTCTCTTATCCGGCGAGGGCGCGGCCGGCTGCTGGGCGTGGCCGTTGCCCGGCGTCAGGGGCGTGCCCGAGTCGTCGTCGTCGTCGCCGGCGGACGGCGGCGGGGCCGGAGCCGGAGCCGAGGCTGATGCCGATGCGGAAGCCGGTGGCGATGCCGAGGCTGGCCGAGGTGCTGCGACGACGACCGACGCGTCGCTCCTTCGCGCGTCCGACTTGCGCGGCACCATGGCTGCCGTGACTGGGGCGTGGAAGCTGGGGTTGGAGTCTGTCCTGATTCAGTGCGACTGTGCGGCGCTGGGACGTGGGCGGGCGGAGCAGCGTGGCCAGTGCCTCGCCGAGGAGCCGGGGACGAGGCGGGCAGCGTCTCGCGCGCCGTCGCCAGCTCTCCTGGACCGGAGGCGGCGGAGCGAGCGCGGCGCGTCGTGGCTTTCGGGAAGAGGCGGCAAGGCTTCTACTTCTCGTGTGCGTGTCTAGCTCAGGGTAAGCCCTGTCCGGTTTTATTTGGTGGTGTCCGGCTCAGGATACGCCCTTTGGTGGAAGTGGAAGTGGAAGCGGGAGGCGAGGCCGGTTCGTGTCAAAAACTATGTCTGTCTGGTGGTCGATGAATTGGAGAAGCAGCGGGTCATTAATTGAACTCGGCAGGGGTCCGTCCCTTGCTTACGTACTCGTCCCACCTCGCACGTGCGCTGCCTCCGCTGACTGACCACGTCCTTGAACCTCGTCCCAACAGCATCGCCGCCAACGACACGTCTCACGGGAGAAAAGAGTGCGCAACAACGTCCGCCTGGGAGCTGCATTCTGAGAGGCGAGTATCGTGTCATTATTCGTGCTCTAGGTACTACGTGCCTTGCGCGTGGCCTCATCCCGCCCGTCTCTCCCATGTACAAAACAAGGGTGCTTCATCTGGGCCTTTGTCGCGACGGTTTCTCTGTACCGTCGTTGTGTGGCCCCTTGGGTATATCCATCGTTGACAAAGAAAAGGAAGGTGTTAAAGGATCATGGCAGGCTTCCTTCTCCTTCAGAGCTCATGTTGCGTCTCTTCCGCCACCGTCGCCCTTTTCGACGACACGGACAAGCAATTGCCGTCTCGCCGAGGCCCCAACGACCCGCAAGACGGTCGGGGCGGGCGAGCCAAAGACAAGGGAAAATGCCAGGGATTGGCACTGCATCGGCCAGCCTCTGGCTTTGCTGTTTCGCTCGCAAACAAAAGAGCGCATGCGGGTTGGTGTGCTCCATGCGGGCCGCACGGGTCTCCTCACGGCTCCTCATCCGATGGCCCGCCCAATCTCGGAATTCCGTATCAGGGGCCGCGGGGAGAGGCCGACCAGCGAGATTTCCTCGTCAAACCATGTCCGCATGGGCGTCGAGCGTGACGTGTGGACGTGGGTCAAGTCTGGTCTGTAGGTTGTTGGGGAGGGCAGGATGTGGTCGGCAGACCTCCGAGGCAGTCGGTGGTATTCAAACTGCTGACCGTACCACGTGTCGTGGGAGCCCGTGGTGCCCGACATTGTGGCCCGCGAGCTCTTGCTGCGGTTGTGCCGCGAGCCTCTGGGCGGCGGCTTGGCCAGCCGGCACGGGTGACGCCTGGCCAGCGAGACAAAGGCGTCCTCGCCCTGGACCGCCTCGTCGGTCAGGCCGGGTCTCGCATTGGGGGCTCGGGCGAGGACCGGCGTCGGCAGCACGTCGAAGCTCATGGTTCCGTGCGCCGGGGAGCAGGACAGGTCATCGGAGAGCCCGACGCCGTACTGGGACGACGGGCTCTGGTAGACGATGACGCTGGCGGGCTTGCGGGTCGACGCAACCGAGTTGGTGGCGCGGTAGCTCGAGGGTAGGCTGTCGCGCCACGGGCTCGGCGGCGACCCACAGTCCTTCTCGGCCGGCGTGCCCGACTTCCAGGACTCAATCTCCTCATCGTCGATGGGGGTGATGCCCCGGTGGAAGAGACGCGACCTTCGTCCAAGGAGGCGCCAGCAAAGCATAGCGACGGCGGCAACGACGATGACGGAGGGGATGATGGTGGCGAGGGCAATGGTGACGGTGCAACCCGGCGCCTGGCACGCCATACCGAGTGCGTCTTGGCTACCTAGGGGTGGTAGCGACGGGTCGGGCACGGTGGGATGTCTTTGGCGGCAAGACGGCCATGCGGACGGATGTAATCAGTCGTCGCGCCGGGAGATGGAGGATGGAGCTGGCCTTGGAGGAAGCGAGAAGAGGGGCAAGCGGGAAGAGGGCGAGCGAGAGCTATGGTCGATGACCAAGAAGTCAAGGACCGACAAGTCAAGGACCGACAGGTCAAGGACCAAGGACCAAGAGGAGGGGACCGAGTACTTTTAATAGGCACGGGCGGAACAAGGGTTGAGGCTGGAGGCGGTAACGGGCAACAGAGAGAGCAGGACCGCCTCGGGCAAGTGTCGAGTCAGTTGAAGTGAGCGTAGGGCGTGGTCGAGTTTATGTCATGGGTCCGACAAAGGACGGGGTGCCGAGGCGCATCAGAGGTGGGCAAGGCTTGGGAGTGAGGGGACAAGAGAGATGCAAAGACCGAAGAGCGAATGCGGAGACGAGGAAGCGGGCTTGGCGTGGGATCCCAAGGCTGGAGAGGTCGGCGTTTGACCCAGCGGCAGCAGCAAGTCGGAAGCTTGGCGACGAGGCATAAAGACGGAGCTGCACAAGAGTGGAAGAGAGAGGGGGGGGGCCAGGCCGGGCTCATGGGCGGGTCGGGACGGCGGGGAGGAGGGGGGAGGGGCTTGGGGGGGAGACGGTGATGCTATATACAGGTACGGGGCAGGGCAGACCATGCACACGCAACGGAACGGGTAGCGGACGTGCGCACCTAGAATGCGAATACGGTCCGAGGCAAACGACGGTGCACGGTATCGACATGGTCAAGTGATGGCCAAGTGCGGTCTATGAAGAAAGCGCGAGAGCGTGTGAGGGAGAGTGAGTGGTGAGTGAGGAGAGGGCGTGTGAGCGATGCATGCATGCAGTGAGCGTGCGTGTATTGACAAGCGACGGAGTGAGAAGAGGTTGGATGGAGAAGTTGAGAGGTTGAGAGAGAGAGAGAGAGAGAGAGAGGGGGGGGGGTGGAGAGGCGAAAGAGGGGAGAAGTAAAGTGGAGCAACGAAGGAGTCATCCAAAGAGGAGTCATCCAAAGAAGGCCTTCCTTGTCGATGAACCACTTTGCTCAGCTGCCCAGTCAGGACGCTGCCCTGGGGCTGCAGGTCCAGCCAGCTCAGGTCCAGCCAGCTGCTGTGTGTGCGTCTTAGTTTTTCAGCACCTTGTTCTAGCCGTCTCCGTAACGCCATGTCTCTGCTGCTGAGCTGTCTCTTCCTCTGCTTGTTCCCGGTACGGAGTAACTCGGTACGGACAGACCAAGGGAACATGGGGAAGCTTCGTCCCCAGCAAACGTCCCCAGCAAAGGTCCCGCGTCCACGGGCCATGTGGCAGCCGACGCCTCTCCCACCCCCAGCCACTGTGCACGGGGTGTGTCTTGACAGTGACAGCGTGTCTTGTCCTGACGGAAAGGTTCAAAGGCATTCGAAAAGAACAAGAAGAAAAAAGCATGGGCATCATGGGGCACTGGCCATGAGGCATGAGGGATGAGGGACCAAAGCAGCCAACTGCCGCACACATGCGTGTCTACAACTCCCTCACAAAGGGCATAATACGACGAGGGTTGCAGTGAGCCTGAGTCAGTTGGTGATGCTGCACGTGGGAAAGACGACGGTCGAGGACAAGCGGTGAGTGAGCGGTAAGAAAGAAAACATGTCCTCAATGTCTCTTCTTCCTTTTCTTTCCCGCCGGCATTCCAAATACTACACCTTTGTCAAATCTCCGAGCTCGTCATGTCCGCGGGACGGTTACAATGATGATGATGATGATGATGACAGTGACGCGGGGGAGTGTGTGCAAGCAAAAGGGAGTCGGCGCTGCAACACCCACCAAGGCATGAGCGAACGACAGGCGTGAGTGAGCGTGAGCGAGTGGGCGAGACGTGAACGAGACGTGAATTCGGCGGTCCCGGGTCACGCACTGTCCTAGGGGGGGAGGGGGGGTGCTCAAAGGGAAAAGGCACGGAAGAAAAAGGCAAAGGATGCTGATGGGGGAAAGGAAGCAGCAAAAGGCTTCTTCTTCCAACACTTGGTTCCAACACTTGGGCAATGATACCACGCCCGAGCTGAGATCTAGCTTGAAAGCGTGTCGGTAACTGCCACGCCAAGGCAGCCAATAGTTGGTCGGCTCGCCAGCTGACCATGAGCAAGGCATTCGAGTCTACTTGAAAGGGCCCTCACAATTCGGCCGCTCACTTTGGGGTCCTGCTACATGCTTCGCCGTGAGCAGCCTTGATCCAAGGCAGGAACACTGCCCTCATTACCGGCATCGAGTCCTGGCCCCATGGTCGATTGGTTGGCTGTCGCCGGCCGCCTCTGCGGCCAACGACGTGTCCGGCGCCGCTCCCCGTTCATCTCTCTCTCTCTCTCGGGACGGTTGCACCACACGGCCATGGGCATTGATTGCAATGGTAGATTGCAATGGGCGTGTTTGCTGCCCTTTGCTGAGCCTAGTCCTGGCTCACAGTACAATCTGTACCCGCACTCCATCCCGCACAATGGCGCCGGAAACAACCGCGACAGCCACGAGGAAAAGGGAGCCAAATTCACAGGAGAGAGACCAAGACTTGCCAACAATTGGTAGAGAGACATGGAGGGCCACACGTGTTCGGGGTCCGTCCGTGTCCCTTCTTGCCCCGGAAATAGGGGGGGGGCTAAGGGAAAAGAAAGCAAAGAGACTTGTGTGTGTATGAGAGAGATAAGAGAAAGAAAGAGTTGCACACGTCTATCCTCTCGGCGCACAGACACGAAGCATTGTCCAATCACGTCGTGGAGCGTGCATGGCAACCAGCAAACATCATCAACGAGAGCTTGGCTGCACAAGGTTGCGGCAGGCATCCAAGGTTGCGGCGGGCATCCAAGGTTGCGGCAGGCAGATACCAGTCAGCCTCGTCGTGAACGGGGCTTTCTCGACGCTCTGGGGAGGATTGCCTTGTCTCTGGCCTGCGTCTTGCTTTCCTTTTCTCGACGCTGTTGGGCCGGCATTTTCATGTCGTGCGCTTGCATGCGAAACGCTCGACGGCTCCTCCCACTGCAGGGGCAAAAGGCCGAACCCTTGCATCGGCGACACCCGCGCCAAACCCCCCGAGCTGTCTGTTGTCTCTGTCTCTGGGGGAGCTGACGAGACGGCAGAGGCTGCGGGTAGAATCATGTCGCGTCGGGAGCGACGGCGAGGGGGGCGAAGGCGAGAGAAAAAGAAACGGTGAGAGACTGTCTGTATCTATCGATAACGAGAAGGGTTCGAGAAGGGAGCTTCACCTTTGACATGACATCATCATCAGCACTTACTTGGCCGAAGGCAGAGGGGGGGGGGTGTAAATTCAAGGCCAGAGACGAAAGGATAAGAAAAGAAGCCAAGACATGTGGCCCGAATGGGAAAAGGACACTCTGTGTTCGTGCATACATAATATGTACATACATAGGTACTTCGTATGTACTCGGGACTGTCCGAAAGTTGAGTTTTGCTGCGCAGCTCACCATCCGTAGTTCTCAGTGCGAGGTTTCATGCAATGTGAATGCACGTGAATGCGTAAATGCACGTGAATGCGTGAATGCGTGAATGCGTAAAGTGAATGCGTGAATGCGTCAATGCATGCACGTCGGTTCTCTGTTAGGTACCTCGGTGTGTCGGCGTGTCGAGGACAGAACTTGGTCGGAGCTGTGTTGATGGTTGATAGGGTTGATGGCTGCCAGCAACTTCTTGACAAGCGGTCAACTCTTCCAACGTAGCATCGGGTAAATTAAAGGCATAGTGCATGCATGCAATTATCGAAACGGCTGCGAGATTGCGTCCAAGCCATTTCCGTTGCATCGCTGCCGCTCTCTCTTGTGCTGCATCACGTGCATGGCTTGCTCATGTGTGCAGCACCTTCCCTCGAGGCTCATCTCATTTGCGCCTTGCACTCAATTCACGCCTCCTTCCACTCAAGGCTCACTCATGCCTCCTTCGTGCATACCTACCTAGGTAACTCGTACCCAGCCCAGGCAAGCCAAGCCAAGCCAAGCAGGCAGTAATAACCTTGCCGTCTCTGCTTAGCATCACCGTATCCTCGTCCCCACGCAACATCAGCTCGTGACCTCTCCCGGCCCGCCTTTGGCCTTTCACCGCCTCTTGCTCTGACGGCGAGGCTACTGCAAGGAACCAGGAACCGCACGCATGACCTTTGTCTGAATGATGATGCGCACGGTCCCCCGGTGCCGCCAAGCCCCGTTGAGGATGCATCATGGCTTCATCATGACGCCCTTTTCGAGTTGATTCAAAGTTGCGCGACCCCGTGCTGACGAAAACCCAGTGGCACCCACATGTACATATGTAGGCATACGAAGCAAACACATGGTTTGCTACGTCGTCGCCGAACAATGGCGGGAAGCAAAGAGCCCTGCGGCCACTTCTGCCGATACTCTTTCGGCTTAAGCATGTCTGACGGCCCGACGAGACAGGCCACGAGAAGAGAAGAGAAAAGTGCTTGCATCTCAGGTCGCCGGTGCCGCAGCTGGCACGGCAGCCAGCCAGCCTATCGACACGCCCAACAGCGCGATGCGACGCGGGAGATGCGACGCGGGAGATGCGACGCGGGAGATGCGACGCGGGGGAGGGAGATGATCGTACGGAGTGCAGGGGATGGATTGGGTGCCTCGAGGCAAGTCATCATGGTCCCAGTCTGGAGATGAACAGGGCCTTGGATCGCAATTGGATCGCATCTCAACAAGCTGCGAGATGCCCGCCCCTCCCGTGAGGTGACGATGGCCTCGATACAACCTAGGAGTACAACCTAGGAGGGTCCTCGATACAAGCTAGGAGAGTCCTCGATACAACCTAGGAGGGTAACATTTTCCGACTCTCGACGGGCCAGCCAGACCAACAACGAGCCTCCAAGTGCCGTCCATTATTTCTCCGTCCAAGTCGCCCGCCGTTCTCTTTCTCTCCTTATCTCTCTCACGCATGCGCGTCGCCCAATGCGCAAACTCAGCTGCCACGCTGCCGTCGTTGGGCCGTTGCAAAGACCCTGGCCTCCTGCAAGGGAGAAGACGAGACGAGAGGCTGAGAGAGCAGCACCAACGAGCAACAAGTCCAGCCCCCCCCCCCCCCCCCCCTGTTGTTTGCGGGGGGGCGAGAACGGCGAGGTGACTTGTTCCGATCCCTGGCAGATGCGGGCGATCGATTGGCATGGCCAAGGGCAGGGAAGGGGGGTGCGTTGAACCTGACTTGCAGGACGGAGTATCCGTACTAGCATCGAGCACCCCAAAGGGGAAAAAGAAAACAAACTGGTCCGCGGGGGCGGAGAGCGAGGCTATCGCGGGTTGCACGGCTGCCGTGGCACTGCCGGCTTGACATGAACTGCGCTGGCCATCAGTACCCACTGGGAACAAGAGCGGGAAGAAGGAAAGAAGAGAAAACGGGCCTCGGGAGAAACATGCTCGCCTCGTGCATGTCCTCTATATCCTCCCGTGCCTTTCCCACTCTGGGCCTCTCTGCCTCTGCCTCACCTGCTTCACATCTCCACGCTACTTCACCCCCCTACCCGTGCTTGTCCCTGAGTGGAACGGCCACCCAGCGGTCCCCCCCCGTGTCCCGTGTCCGAGGGCAGCAACTCAACCCCGAGGCTCCCCCAATCCATTCGTTTCAGCCCTCTACCGAAACCGCCGTTCCATCCATCCCATCCATCCACGGCCCAACCCAGCGTCGCCCTTGGATTGGGTCGCCTGCCCGCGCCCAAGCGACGGGGAGCGGCCCAAGATATCATGGATGCCCGACCAACCGCCCTCGTTCCCTCTGCGCCGGGCCAAGCAGCCCTGACCAGCCTCTCCCCCAGAATCGACAGTAGTGCTTACTGGCCTCGGACCCCTTCTGCCCTGGTCGCGTGGCGCCCACTTACACGCTGCATCCATGTGTGTATGTACCTCGCCGCTCAAATACGTTGCTCGCAAGGGGGCTTCTCGAGAAAAAGCTAGAAACTCTCTCGACCCCTCCTCCCAGCCGACCTTGAACTCATTCGGGTCTTCGTCGTCGCGGGTCTTGTAGTGCGGTTGACGCTAATGAGTCTGCCGCCTATCTCCTCGCCACCCAGGTTGTCGTCGTATAACTCGTATTCGTACCCGGCTTACCAAACTGGGAAAGTATGGTTATGACGTCGCCCTTGGGGAGCTTACATATGTACGAAGTACAGCCCGCCAAAGTAGACAAATGCCGTGTCAGTGTGCCAGGAAGCGCCGGTCGAGATTCCTTGCTCACTGATCAATATATTTCGGGCTTGACTAACGGGCATAGCCCTCTAACTATCGGGCATAGTTTTTTTTTAGGGAAGTGTGGCTGGTTAAGGCGTAGTGCCGATACCGCAAATTTGGGTGTGCACATTCCCCGCACCTACGCCGTAGCCTCGTAGCATCGTAGAATTTGCTAATTCGACTTAAAGCTATTCGCATCGCACCTTTAAAGCTATTTGTATTATACCTTTAAAGCTATTCGCATTATACCTTTAAAGCTATTCGCATTATATATTTCGCTTAAAGCCGCTTACGCAATAGAGTCTATAGCAGCTCCTATTGCTAACGAATTCGTCCCGGGAATACCCTCGCATTAGCTCCTACAGCAGCTCCTACAGCAGCTCCTACAGCAGCTCCTATAGCTAACGAATTCGTCCCGGAAATACCCTCGCAGTAGCTCCTACAGCTGACGAATTCGTCCCGGGAATACCCTCGCAGCAGCTCCTATAGTAGCTCCTATAGCAGCTCCTATAGCAGCTCCTACAGCAGCTCCTACAGCTAACGAATTCGTCCCGGGACCCTCGCAGCAGCTCCTATAGCAGCTTCTATAGCTAACGAATTCGTCCCGGGAATACCCTCGTAGCAGCTCCTATAGTAGCTCCTACAGCAGCTCCTATAGCTAACGAATTCGTCCCGGGAATACCCTCGCAGCAGCTCCTATAGAAGCTCCCACAGCAGCTCCTACAGCTAACGAATTCGTCCCGGGAATACCCTCGCAGTAGCTCCTACAGCAGCTCCTATAGCTAACGAATTCGTCCTAAGACCCTCGCAGTAGCTCCTATAGCGGCTCCTATAGCGGCTCCCGCCGCCGCTCCTACTCTCGCAAAAGCTCTCGCAAGATGTAGAGCATAAGTCGATTCCTTAGGCCGAGTGGGACATCTTAGAGGCATATATAATAGAAGAAGGCGGAGGTCATAGAGATAGACTAAGAAACCTCCTTATTGCTTAGCACGAAGTACGAATACGGGCGGCGGCTTTAGTACGAGGCTACGGCGTAGGTGCGGGGAATATGCGCACCTAAATTTGCGGTATCGGCACTACGCCTTAACCAGCCACACTTCCCCAAAAAAAACTATGCCCGATAGTCAGAGGGCTATGCCCGTTAGTCAAGCCCTATATTTCTTGTTGAGCCCTTGAGCGTTTGAATGAATGGCGCGTATCTTGACCATGGCCTTCGATCCCGTATATCCTGAATATGGACGTCGCACGCAAGGCCACTCTCGAGAAGGTGACTCTCTCTCGTGCATAAAAAACCTAGAAATTCTCTCGACCGACCAACCGGTGTCCGGAGCTCTGTCCGGAGTGCGTTATGCACCATGAATAAGCGAGGTACCCCACTCCTGGCGCACACGATCCCCCCCCACCATCACCGCTCCACCACGAACCAACACGACGGACGACGTATTCGGCAATTCAAGACGGAGCAGCAAGCGTCAACACGAGGGTGTGTGTGTGCGTGCGTGTGTGTTTGTGTGTGTCGCCGATTGTGTGTGTCGACGATTCCGCTTCCCCTCTGACCAACCCCTCAAAGCCGCGCGCGCGCACACACACACACACACACACACACAAACACACGACGGGCGCAGAACCGCGGCCGGTGACGACGACCTCACCAACCACCCCCTTCTCCCGCGCCACCTTCCAAGGCACAGACCCGTCGATTGTATCCCATCTCGAACAAAGAGGCCCCGAGCCGGCCGCGTGGCCACCACGACGAACCCGTGGCCATGCCATGGGCCGAGGCAACACCATACACACTAGGCCGTTGCCCACCCGAGACCACCACTTCAGCAAAGAGAACAAGGCAGGCAGCCCACGACCGTCGACGTAATTGACAAGCACGGAGCTCGTATCGCCCGGACGCGCTCCCGACCCTTCACTTTCATCCTCTCCGCCTCTCCGCCGGCCGGACCACATCTTCATCGCCGTCCCGTGTGCCGACGTGCCGGCGTGCCGAACCTTGTCTTGCTCCATGCCTGGCACGCCGTCGAGCCAGATTGGGGAAAAGGAGAAGAGTCGCCCTGCACCAAGTGAAATAATTGCAACCCCTCGTCGCATCTGCTTCTCATACTCCGCCCATGGTCCTCCTGCTTGTCCGACGTCTTCGCACTCAAACATGGACAAGGCAATCACGTCAAACCCCCCCATGCACTCAATCAGCTCCTCCGACATGGCACACCACGCCAGCATGGCCATGCTCGGCCGACCCAAAGACACATCAAATCGTTGCCACAACAAAGTCATTCCATTGTCTCGCGACTATCTTTGCCTGCTACTCCTTTTCGCCTTTTGCTATGATAAGAATAGGATTATTAACGCAACAAGCCAGCATCCACCGACAAAGCTCCATGTCGATTCCGCCCGCGCCCCCATATTCCTCTCCATTAGTCGGGGCTGCGTACGTAATGCCAAGGCCCAAGCACCGTGATAAACAGGCCATCCTCATCCCTACGTCTCGTCGAGTAACAGTCATTCCGTCTTGTTGCTCATGAGGTGGGAGTGCGAGTTGTGCGAGAGGCCGTGAGAGAAGAAGTACTCGGTAAGATGGTGGGTACAGAGAAACGAAGAAGAGGTGGTCCGGTGAACCTCCCTGACCAAGGGCATCGGCGCCGTCTCAAACAGCATCGAGCCATGACAGCCTAGACAAGGTAGGCGAGCAGACCAAGGGCCGCAAATGCAGCCGCTCCGTTGCCAGCCGGGGCCATGGTAGGGGCAGCAAGACCGCCAGACGTGGACGAGGAAACGGGCCCGCTCGTCTTCTGAGGAGTGGGCGAGGCGCTCGTGGTCGACTCGGAGCTGTCGCCGCTGTCACTGCTGCTAATGGGTCCCTTGGGGGGGGGAGTTGTGCCGCACAGCGCCCGGATATTGGTGTCGCAGCCCTTCTGCTCATCAGCCTGGCCGGCAAATTTGACCTTGCACTCCTTGTAGAGCTCGTCGCAGATGAAGGTGGGCACGGTCTGTATGTAGAATTGCAGGCCGGGCATCGACTTGTTGGAGGCGCACGTGCACTCAAAATTGAGGGTATCCTACAAGGTGGAGAGAGGCACCTGGTCAGCACAAGAGTCGGCGCCAACCGGACAGAGCAACTTACCGGAGTGCAGCTGTTCTTGTCGGTGTTTTTGCCGCAAAGAAGCCCACAAGTGTCGGTCTGAGCGCGGCACCAGACAGCTGTTGTCGTGTCAGTCACCAGCGGGCACTCGCGAGGTTGCTTGAGCCGAGGCCAGGGGTACGTACCTCGAGTCTCAATGGGGACGTCGTTGGTGTTGATCCTCATGTCCAGCTCGCTCGTGTAGTTTTGAGTCGACTGGGCCGAAGCGCCGACGGCCGACAGAAGGGCGAGAGCGGTAGAGGCACGCATTTTTGCTGAACAAGGTGGCCGAGGTTTTGGTCTTGGGGCTGCAACGACGCGGGAAGCCGACTTGTGGCACCGAGGGCCAGAGAGGTGCTGGCTGAGCGGACGGGACGCAGAGCCGAGGTCCAAGAGCCGAGGGAGGTCCAAGAGTTCCAAGAAGAAACGACTTGTCGGGGATGGAAAATCGACGTAAGCTTATGCAGTGGTGATGGGGAATGATTTGTTGATTTTTGTTGGATGGGAAGACGTGGGAGTTTTGGGGGGAGGAAGAGAGAAGAGAGAAAAGAGAGAGAAGCGGACGGAAGAAGAGAGAAAAGAGGCTGGCAGTGAACAGGCGAATTGGGAAAGCGGGAGGGTCCCCGGTCTTTGTTGTGGAGTGCAACCCGGCCAGGTGCAACTGTTACTCACTTGCACCTAACTCGTGCGAGTGACAGGTATGTACGAAGTACCTTTAAAAATCCCCCTAGCGGGCTGGGGGGGAGTTGGCGATACATGGCCGGCGGGGCAGAAGTACCCGCCTTATCGCGCATGGGCAGGCACATTGACTCGTGCTATGTTTGCCGGCGCATGTACAGGATCTACGGATACTACGGGTGCGAATAGGTACAGAGTGTCCTTACGGGTATAGATAGTACTCTGGTACTATGCAAGCGGAAGGAGACGAGGGGACTGTCAATTTTGCCTCAATTCGCAGTCGGCCGTTCCCCCTCTGATACAGTGTGTCTGCAGCGACGGGTTAACGTGGTCACGGACGGACAGACTTCCACGTTGCAGTCACAACCACCGCGGGGCAATATACTTCGCACCTGCCCGGAAAAGTTACCAGGTATAGCGAGCCTCCACCGGAAACCACTAAGCCAGATGCGACGCTGACCAACACAAGACTTTTCTGCATCAAGCTCACGATGGCCTCGCAGGCTGCCTCCATTGTAGGTGGCGTGCTGGGGGATGCTGGGGGATGGCAGACAGACAGACATCTGACATTATTTTCTGCTTCTTATTCCCTTCTTCAACTCCAACGACGCATCATGCGATTGATTTCCTCCCGCCTGCAACCTGGTGCGAGGCGACCTTCATTCTTGGCGTCCTTTGCCTCGCCCAGCAATGCGGTCCACGTTGCCGAGGCATCCGCCCAGTCTGACCGCCGGTTGCCATGTTGCTGAAAACGGGGCACCTGTGGCCATCGGAATGGTCGGGAGGAGTCAATCGAGATGCGCTAGGAGGCTCTCCCGCACAGGGGACGACCCTGCCCGGTCAAAGAGTCGACTGAGGCTTCGAGACATTGTTTTTGGGGGAGCAAAGCCAAACGTGTCTCGTTTCACTAACCGCAGTCTCTTGTATCCGTGCTCACCCCACTCGACATGCGCCGTTTCGACGTCTTCCCGTGCTTGTCCGCGGGATCAATTGGGAGAACAATAGGGTACGTACCTTGGACACCTCAGACATGCACAACCTCGGAGACAAGTAGCCGGGCCGGAATGTGCCAATGCGGGATGCCGTCCCGGTCAGATATGTACGCACGAGCTGTGGTACTTTGAAACTCGTACTCCGCGACGGCAAACTTATTACACGGCCCAAAAGCCGCGTCTAAAGCAACCACCCAGCTTCAGCTTCATGAATCATCACTTTCGTCCAGTCCCTTCCGAGAGAGCACCGGACAGAATAAATAGCTGCGCTCCTGGCCGCATACCCGGCCGGGTAATCGAGCCTCGTCAAGCAATGCCAGACCCATGACTCGAGTCGACGCGAGATGAAGCACTCGCCTCTCTGCTGCTCAACTCCTCAACTCCTTTTCCCGCCTCGGTTACAAGACACGGGACCTCGATAATTGCAAGGGGCACGGTGGCGAAGGGCCCTGGAGCAGCTTGGGCTCGCTTCAGTGCGACGGGAGGGATCATCTGCCGGCCAGATGGTCGAAAGCTGCCGCGGCTATCCGTGCTCCGTACAGAACATTCGACCGTGCCACCAAGTGACGAGGGCTCTTTTCCAGGTTCTGCCGGGAGCTGTCGCTAGGTACTGTACATATGTTTGAAAGCCCAACAAACAGATCGGGCCCAAGACCAACGTGCCTCCAGTCGGATTAGTACTGGGTGACTGCGTACGCTACAACTCAAGGCGCAAGACGATTCTGTTGTCAACATTGGCAATGGCTGCCGATAAAGGTGGCGAGACAAGGACGGATCGGGGCCGAGCGGCGCTTGCACGACCGGACTTTGAGGCTTGGCCGGCAGGGAGGCCGTCGGACGGGGGCCATGGCGGAGGGGCCGAAAAGCGGAGCCTGCCGCGAACTCCCGGCCCGGGCTTTGGTGAGGGACAGCACGGCACGGATGATGCCAGAGTTGCTGGAAACGATGTGTCTTTTGATGCCTACCGTTATTCGTACATAGTACCCGTCCACCGTTACCTTGAAGCGCAGCCACCTTGAGCCCGAAAGTGACGCATCGCATTCACGTATACTCTGTACGAAGTACATATACTTCGTATTCGTAGAGAGGGTGCATTCAGGCTATAGGGTAGGCCGCCCCACCGTCCGGTAGAGGGTGGATCCCTAACGCATTTTTGCCATCAAACGAGGCTCCACCGCATCATCACCAAACGACGCTCCGTCTCCAGCAGCCATGGATCGACTGCCGAGGGAGCTCGTCGACCTGATCCTCCAGCAGTGCGTCGCCCATGGCGCAAAGGGCCATGTTCTCGAGCTCCGCCTCGTCTGCAGGGCCTTTGACCGCACCCTCAAGCCCTACGCCTGCCGCACCCTCGGCCTCGACTTTTCGCGCCTCAGTCGCCTCAGCGGCTTTCGCCGGCCCCAGATGGACGCGCTGCAGACGGTTGGCTATCACTGCCAGAGCCTCTATGTCGACCTCATGGTCCTGCGCGACGAGTGTAAGCCTTGGTCCCTGCCGGGGCGTGACGTGACGACGACTGACGACAAGACTGCAGTGGAGGTGGAGTTCCTCGAGACCGTCTTTGCTCGCGTCCCCTCCATGAGCGAATTCTGCCAGACAATGCACATGAAATACTGCCTCGGCAAGGAGTCCTTTTCCGAAGTCGAGTACCTCAACACGCTCGAGGGCATGCTCTTCAACTGCCGCGGCGTCGAGCGCCTGCGCCTCAACCTGCCCTTCCAGCTCGTCGGCCGCCACGTCACCGCCGCCACCATGATACTGGCCAACACCCTCAAGGCCTTTGCCAACCGGCCCGAGGAGGACTCGGCCGACCTCGAGGCCCTCGTCATCGAAAACGTCACCGACATTGCCATCTGCCACCTGTGGATGAACCCCAGCGACGTCATGAACATCATGGCCGTCGTCGCCGCCCTCAAGCACCTCGTCCTGACGCTGCGCCGCCACGAGAGCGAGTCCGCCCGCGTCGGCTGGTTCGGCTCGTGCCTGTGGAACCTGATTGAGAACGCCGAGCTGCTGCAGTCGCTGTGCCTCATCGGCATGGACCACGACGACCGCCCCCCGCGCGGCCTTAAGCAGACGCGCGCCTGGCAGATCCCCCTCGAAGAGTGGCGCGCCCGCTCCCTGCCCGTGCCGCGCGTCTACCTGACCAACCTGACGTGTCTTGAGCTCAAGCGCATCGAGATTCTGCCCGACGTCTTCCTCAAGCTGGTCGAGGACCTGGGCGACTCGCTCGAGGAGCTCTACCTCAACGAAATCTACCTCAAGACGGAGCAGTCGCGCGACTGGAACGAAGACTCGAAAAAGGTGCTGTGGCTCGGCATCCACAACCAGCGGCCCGCCGACGGCTGCTCCTGGATCGCCATGACGCTGCGCTGCGCCGCCCGCCGCCTGCGCGTCTGCCGCGCCTCGTTCCTCGCCTACGACCACTACCTGCGCGAGGACATGCCGGGCGAGCCCGAGTTCGACCTCTCGGACCCCTGCGACATAGGGCGCACCATCTCTCAGCGCTTCGTCGAGGTGGTCACCGGCATCAGCCAGCCCAACACCCCCGCGGGCGACGCCGTCGAGTACCTGCCGCGCGACCCCAGGGACGACCACCTCGTGAGCCGCCTGCCCCAGCCTGCCCGCATCCTCGACATGGTAGAGTACGACTCCAACGCCTACCAGCTGGCCGTGGCGAACCCGACGTCGCAGTGGCAGAAGAGCATCGACGGCGTCTTCAACAACTGCAACTCAAACACGCTCGACGAGCTGCACTACATTGCCGAGACGGCCTGCCAGGGCATGAACGAGATCCACCGCCGGCGGAGCGACAGCATGGCCAACGAGTATGCCGACAACCTGCTGAATATCTCAAACGTTGACGACGCCCCATGAAGGGATTCGAGGCCTTTTACTCTGTCGGGTCTGAAGAGAAATGCCCAAGCGCCGCCTGGTGTGGCAGCCCCGACGCCACTGCTTTGAATTTGTATATAAAAGAACAGAGGGAGCCCACACGGCGCCTCTCCCCCTCATGCGCTACATGCGCCCAGACAAATGCCGCAATAATATCCAATGAGATTGAGTACGACGAGAAAAAAAAGGGGGGCCAAACTCTTGCCCGCCGGTGAGCCCACTCGGCGCGAAAGCTGGCGCATGAAATCCGTCATCTAAATATCTATTTCGTGGCATGCAATGGCAAAGGTCGTGGCTAAGGGCGAAGGAGAAGCAGGTGAGCCCAAGGAAAAGGGAGGTGAATCGCGAAAAAGATGGGGGTGAGAAACATCATTTGCCCTTGACGCCATTGGCGACTCCGTTTGCAGCCGAATCCTTGATTGCAATTTCGAGGGCCTGGAGGACATCGTCTTTGAGGTCCTTGGCATCTTCGATGCCGCAGCTCAGGCGCACGAGGTCGTCAAAAACACCGACGGCCTCGCGCTGGTCGCGAGGGATGCCGGCGTGCGTCATTACGCTGGGTAGTTCGACGAGGGACTCGACGCCGCCCAGGCTCTCGGCGAGGGTGAAGATTTTGGTGACCTGGCAGAAGCGCTCGGCAGCGGCGTGGCCGCCACGGATGCGAAAGGAGACCATGCCGCCGCCCATGGCGTCGCGGTGCTGCTTCCTGGCAATGTGGCGATGGGGGTGGGAGTCGAGGCCCGGGTAGTTGACCGAGATGACGTGTCGGGAGGCCTCGAGGGCGTGCGCGACGGCGTCTGCGTTGCGCGAGGCCTCGCGAGCGCGGAGGTGGAGGGTCTTGAGGCCGCGGTGGGCGAGCCACGCGTCAAAGGCCGAGGGGATGGCGCCGATTGCGTTTTGGAGGAAGGAGAGGCGGCCCCTGATCTCGTCGCTGTTGAAGGCGGCGACGCCCATGACGACGTCACTGTGGCCGTTGATGTACTTTGTGACGCTGTGGACGACAATGTCGGCGCCAAAGTCGAGCGGGTTCTGAACGTAGGGGGAGAGGAAGGTGTTGTCGACAACGACAAGGATGCCGTGGCGGTGGGCAACGTCGACGACGGCGCGGATGTCGACGAGACGGAGCGTCGGGTTGGAAGGGCTCTCGATCCAGATGAGACGCGTCTGGTCGGTGATGTGCTCGCTAACGTCGACCTCGATCTCGGGAGTAAAGGTGACCTTTACGCCGTGGGCCTTGGCCACCTGGGTAAAGTAGCGATGGGTGCCGCCGTAGACATCGGAGACGGAGATGACGTGGCTACCGGCAGCAAGGCTCTGGAGAATGACGGCCGTGGTAGCACTGCCGCTGGAAAAGGCGAGGGCATAGCGGGCGTGCTCGAGGGCGGCGACGGCGTTTTCAAAGTTTGTGCGGTTGGGGTTGGAGGAGCGCGAGTATTCGTACTCGCCAACGGGCTTGCCGGCGGCCGACTGGGCAAAGGTGGTGGAAAGGGAGATGGGCTCGATGACGGCGCCCGTCGACGGGTCGTGGGGCGAGCCGGCGTGGATGGCGAGGGTGCCGAAGCCGTGGACGGGCGTCGGGGGCCGGGGGGGCGTCGAGACGGGATCCGAGGTGACGGGCGGAGACATGGCTGGATCAATTGGGGGACAAGAGGCCCCGGGACGCTGATGAAGAGGGTCTGTTTGTTGGTGAGGGATGATGTGCTTGTCGAATTCCGTCGATGAAGGGGGGTTTGTCGGTTGCGGAGGGTTTGAGCTGGCGATTGTAGAGACTGTAGGGCACAGAGAGAGAGACCGCGAACTGCGCAAGGGAGGATCGGAGGAGAGGGGGAACAAACGAGGTTATGAGGCGCAAATCGGGGCAAGGTGGAAACGGATATGGGAGGGCGAGATTTTCGGCGACAAAGGAGGAAGAGGTCTCTGTGGTGGGGCAGGGAGTAGTAGCGGATCGTGGGTTACTTATATGCGCTGAGATATACGTATGTACTAGGTGCCGGTAGGGTAGGTTAGGTAGGTAGGTAGTACAACCTGGTAAGCACTGGTAGTACTAGTGGGGAGTACTTGCGCTCTCGTCAGGGAGATGAGAAATGGTGTCATTCAGGCGGTGGGGAACAGGCACGACAAATACACCGAGGCAACCTCGTCGTCGCTCGCTACAATCATGACGCGATGGGCTAGGTGCGGGCACGGATGACCAATGCCCGTTGGAGATGCAACCTCTTGGACCAACGGCTGACGAATCACGGATGGCATCGATTCCCGCGACGGCACTTTTACCAAGAAAAGAAGCAAGTGAAGACCGGGCCGCGCATGGAGCCGGCACGGCACGGCACGGCCCAGCAAACAACTGGGCAGTAAACTAGTATAACAGTTACTGGTTCTGCATGCGACAACCACGCATGCGGGCGTGTCCGACATACAGAGCATTGACGACTGACCACTTGCAGTCCAACCAGGTCACGTTGGACTCCGAGATATACCATCAGATGGAGAAAAGTCGGTCCGATCACCAGGGTCCAACTCCGCATCGTCAGCACGTGCCCCCCCCCCCCCCCTGCCCTGGACGACGCGTGGACCAAGCTGCTTATGTACTCACGCGAGAAGCCGTCAATGTCTCCCTCCTCCTCGCCACTTCATGACTCCTCTGCCGTTCTCGTCAGGCCAGCAAAGACGATGCCCTGACGACGACGCTGCACCGAGGAACCCGCCGTCTCTGTTCCCCGTGAGCAGCGCGGGCCCAGACATCCCGTATCGGGCCTTGCCCATGAGCCCCCCTCTTCCTCTCCCCTCGTCGGTCCAATCAGCTCCCGGGGTTTCTTCACTACTATTGCAAACTGCATTGCCTGCATTACCATTACCTGCATTGCCTGCATTGCCTGCATTGCCTTCCTTCCACCCACCATCGCCACACAAAAAAAAGACCTCTTACGACCTCGCTCTCCACAAGCCCCAACGGTCTGTTGTCGAATCCCCATGATACCATAGCAAGGCTCCGCCTGCCGCCCCACGTCCTACAGTGCTTGCCCTGTCGCACCAGCCGTCCGTCGTCGACCCCTGTGTGCCCCCCCCCTCCTTCGGCCGTCCTCTCTGTGCGCCGAGTGTCCGCGCACGCGTCAGTCGGCAGCCTCCAGTGGCCATGCCGCCAGCCTCGCCTGCAGCCAGGATCCGTGCTGTCAATCCTCGGGTTGCCAGCTGGCGACGCGCCTATTCGTGATGCCGCCGCGGCGCTCCCACAAAAAGTCTCGCGCTGGATGCCGCCGCTGCAAAGGCAGGAAGATCAAGGTGAGCCCGGGCCTGGGTGCCCGCAACCGCCTTGGCGGCCAAGCTGACGCTGCTGGCAGTGCGACGAGATGCACCCGCGGTGCGGCAACTGCGTCAAGCACGGCGTCTCGTGCGACTTTGACGGCCCCAACGCCCCGGACGAGCCCGTCCCGGACACGCCGACCGCCGTGACGCCTGCTGCCGTGACGCCCGCCGTGACCCTCGCCGTCTCCGACGCTCCTTCGCCCCAGCAGCCGTCTCCTCCCCTCCATGTGGCCCCGGTCCCGCCGGTTCTTCCTGCCACGTCCTCGGCCCCCGTCTCGCCGCCACAGATCGACAGGTTCATGGAGCTCCGCCTCCTACACCACTTCACCACCAGCACCTCAAAGACTCTCTTCACCCGGCCCCCTTCGACCGAGGATGTCTGGCAGCGCGCCGTCCCGCAGATGGCCTTTGAGGGCAGGCCCTATCTGTTGGATGCCATTCTCTCCGTCGCCGCCCTGCACCTTCGCTTCCAGCACCCGCACGACATGGCCCTCGCCCAGGCCTCGCATGCCTACACGGCCTCTGCCCTGGCCGAGTATTGTGCATCCCTCGAGCGCGGCATCACCGCCCTCAATGCCGAGGCCCTCTTTCTCACGGCCTCCCTCATCGCCTTTCAGTCGACGGCCTCGCGTATCTTTGCCAAGGACGACGCCGAGTCCGATGCCGGCAGCACGCACTCGACCAGTCGCTACGTCTTGCCAATGCCCTGGTTCCATGCCTTTCAGGGCGTCAAGACGGTCGTCGCCACCTCTTGGCAGTGGATCCGTCACAGCGACATTGTCAAGGCCGTCATTGACTCTCAGCCCAGCTTCCAGCTCGATCTCAACCCTCTCGGGCCCCAGTCCTTCTTTGGTCATCTGCTCGACGACCTGGAAGAGGAGCTCGCAAACGAGCCCCCGCAGCGCGTCTCGGCCACCAGCCAAGGCTACTCGCACGCCGTCAGCGTCCTCAATTGGGCGCACAAAAACTCGCACGCCCCCGCCGCCTTGGCCTTTCCCGCCAGCGTCTCGCGCCGCTTCCTCGAGGTGGTCGAGGAGAAGCGCCCGCGCGCACTCGCCATCCTCGCCTGCTTCTTCGCCCTGCTCAAGCGCATGGACAATGTGTGGTGGCTCGACAAGGTGGCCCGCCGCGAGGTCACGGGCATCGTCAGCATGCTTGAGCCGGGCTCCCCGTGGTGGCGCCACCTTGAGTGGCCGGTCCGCATCTCGGTCTGGGACGGCAACGAGATTCCGTCGGACGTGTGGGGCGCCGAATGCGAGAGCCAGTCCCAGGGGGACAGGGGCCTCGCCGAGACCATGATGAGCCACATTGAGTTGCTGACGAGCCAGACCCGACCCCCCAGAAGCCCCTCCCTGCCCGGCGGCGGAGAGTATGGCTTGGCCGTGGCGCCTCTCGATTGACGAGTCTCAGTAAGGTCTTTTCGTCGGGAAGCGTCGTTGAACTCGCGGGGACGAGTGCCATGGATGCAAAAAGTGAGGCGGTTTTGGTCCGACGTGCATGGAAGCAGTCATTTGACGTACGCGTCATCATCATGGAACTACGAAGTACGAGGCCACGAGAAGCCCAACTTGCGCCACCTCGGGAGACAGCTGTCGTTTATTTGCAGTGACAAAATAATTCAATGCAAATCAAGTTGTCGACTCGAATGCTGATTCATGAGCCGCCGAGCATGGCCGGGCCCCCGATGTAGTCCTTTCAACATTGTTTTCGATAAAGATTTAGGCCCTGCAAGTGCAAGTGTGTAGTGTCTTGAGAAAGAAGTGCCCAACCGAGGCGCCGCAACTCCAATAGCTTCCCATGATGCCCCCCCCCTCAGTGCTTTATCCTCTTGGCATCGTCCTTGGGGCCACGGGCGGCGCCCTCGGTCGCCTGCACGGCAGCGGCGTCGTCGTCGTGCCTTGACCTCTTGAGGCCCTTCATCTTGCGCAGCTGGAGCTCGCTCAGGTCCTGCCTGCCGAGGTGGACGCGGCCGAGCTTGTCGCCCATGGAGTCGGTCGTGACGTTCTTCTTGGGGCGCTCCTCGCCGCCGCGGGGCTTGCGCATGGCCTCCTTGAGCATGGCGTCGTCGGCCTCGCGCAGGCGGCCGACGCGAAAGTCCATGCGCGGGCCCATCTCCTCGACCTCGACGCGCGGCAGCTTGTGGCCGCTGCGCTTGGTGCGGATGAGGTAGACGCGCAGGCGGACGACGGGCTTGGCGTCGGCGTCGGCGGCGGCGGAGACGAGGTCCTCGGCGGTGACGGAGACGATGTACTGCAGGCCCTCGACGTCGATCTTGTCGGCGGGCTCGCCCCGGAAGAAGTCGAGCAGCAAGCTCTTGACGAGGGTGAACTCGTTGGCGACGGGGCTCTCAAAGGCGGCGCCGGCGAAGAGCACCATGGGCCGCAGGCCGACGGCGCACTTGCGGGTCTTGAACTGCTCGATGCGGCGGAACGTGTCCGGGTCGAGGTGCAGCTCGAGCATGTCGAGCACCTTGAAGCCGAACATGCGGACGAGCGTCAGGGCGTGCGGGCGCTTCTTCTGGCTGCTGCCGAAGACGAGCAGGCTGGCGTCGTTCTTGTCCGAGAAGAACTCGAGCGAGGCCGGGTCCTCAAAGGGCCGGATGGCGTTCTTCTTGGTGAACTTCTTGGCCAGCGGCTGGCGCAGGGCGTACAGGTCGTTGAGCGCGTCTTGCACCACCTGCGAGCAGCTGGTCCCGCGGAGGAAGAGGCACGTCTTTGGGTTCTCGACGGGCTTGGCCTCGCGCTTCTCGAGCGCCCGCTTGGAGCGCGCGTTGCGGGGTTTCCTGCCGTCGTCAGTCTCTTTTTCTCCATCGAGGTGGTCGCGCGGTGCCTACACTTGGCGAAGCATGGCGCAGGCAGGCTGGAGACTCCGGGGACTGGGATATCTGCGGACAAGTTTCTCGTCCGACGGACCAGCTGATTGACTGGGGCGAAAAAAATAGAACCCATTATCGATAAGGGCGAAAACCGTTGCAAACGACAGTCACGTGTCGGCACACGGAACGGAACGGGAAAGCGATGCCTCGGCACTTTCCCAACCGGGACGCCAGGTGACGTGACGGACGTTCCTGACAAACCAAAACCACGACTCCAGCCACGACGACAATCACAGTCACAACTGCCACTCTGCTTTTTGCCTCGTCCCGCCTGCCGCTCGACGGTCACTTCTCCCCCCCCTCGGCTCGTCTCTTTTGTCAGCACACTCGACGCCGCGCATGTTACGCACGCACACACACAAACAACCGTTGATGCCGGCCTGACTGCGTCTCACAAACGCCTCTCGACATCCTCCAAGCCCCCCTTCGCCATGTCCTTCATGGGCGGGGCCGAGTGCTCCTCGGCCGGAAACCCGCTGAGCCAGTTCCAGAAGCACGTCCAGGATGACAAGACGCTGCAGCGCGACCGCCTCGCCGCAAGGGAGCCTCCCGGTGCCCAGCTCGGCGCCTTTCGGAGCCAGGCCGCCAACGCGCCGCAGGACGAGGCATGACTGCTCCGTGAACGGGGGAGAGGGCTCGGCCATGCCGCTTGCTAATGCTCTTTCCCGCAGATGCTCGACGGCTTCCTCAACGGCGCCCCCAGTCTCCCGCAAGTGTTCACCATGCACGCCGGCCCCGCGCCTCTCAACCCGGCCCAGCAGGCGACGATGCGCGCCAGTTCGGCGTCCCCCGCGTGGGCGCGCGACTTCAACGGCCAATCGGGCATGGAGGCTTCGTCGTCGGCCTTTAAGCCGCCTCCCGGCACCCACTTCAGCGCCGACGAGTTTGCCCGCTTCAACCACATGAACGCGCAGGCCTCGTCGTCGCGGTCCAGCCCCATGCAGAGCAACCTGTCGGGCCATGCCCCCCATCAGCGACCCATGCTCGGCGTCGGCATGATGAACATGGGCATGGGGTACGGCACGGCGGGCCAGCCCATGTTCCAGCCCAGGTACCAGAACCACCACCAGCAGCCCCCGCAACAGCAACCACAGCAGCAGCAAGCCGACGCCAAGGGCAAGGGTAAGCTGGTGGAGCTCGACGACAGCAGGTGGGAGGAGCAGTTTGCGCAGCTCGAGCTGCACGACGACGGGTCTGCGCAGAGGCAGGGCGAGGCCGAGGCGGCGGAGCGCGAGCTCGACGACATGGACAAGGCGATGCAGTCGGAGACGAATGAGTTTGGTGACTTTGAATCCATATGGAATGGAATCCGGGCTGAGACAGCTGCTGCTAGGTCCATGGTCGACCAAGACGAATTCTCGGACCAGGGGTGGAACAGCGACGTGATGCACGACTTCCAGGGCATGGGCGACTGGGGCCGCTTCAGCGACCCCTTTATCGACAAGTACATGTTTGAGCGGGAAAACATGTTTGGCGACCAGAAGAACGCGTTTGAGCAGGGCGTGCGCGTCATGCACGAGGGCGGCAACCTGTCGCTGGCGGCGCTGGCCTTTGAGGCGGCCGTCCAGCACGACCCGGCGCACGTCGAGGCGTGGGTCTGCCTCGGGCAGGCGCAGGCGCAGAACGAAAAGGAGACGGCGGCGATCCGGGCCATGGAGGAGGCGCTCAAGCTGGACCCCAACAACCTGGGCGCCCTCATGGGCCTGGCCGTGTCGTACACAAACGAGGGCTACGACAGCACCGCCTACCGCACCCTCGAGCGCTGGCTCTCGGTCAAGTACCCGGCCATCCTCGACCCCAAGGACGTGCACCCGCCCGCCGACATGGGCTTCACCGACCGCCAGCTGCTGCACGACAAGGTGACGGGCCTCTTCATCAAGGCCGCCCAGCTGAGCCCCGACGGCGAGCACATGGACCCGGACGTGCAGGTGGGCCTGGGCGTCCTCTTCTACGGCGCCGAGGAGTACGACAAGGCCGTCGACTGCTTCCAGTCGGCCCTGCACTCGTCGGAGCTGGGCACCTCGAACCAGCAGGAGCAGGTGCACCTGCTCTGGAACCGCCTGGGCGCCACCCTCGCAAACAGCGGCCGCTCCGAGGCGGCCATTGCCGCCTACGAGCAGGCCCTCTTGCTGTCGCCCAACTTTGTGCGCGCCCGCTACAACCTGGGCGTCAGCTGCATCAACATCAACTGCCACCAGGAGGCCGCCTGCCACTTCCTCGCCGCCCTGGCCATGCACAAGTCGATTGAGACGTCGGGCCGCGCCAAGGCCTACGAGATTCTCGGCGACGACGCCGCCCCGCTCGTCGACGACGCCCTCGACCGCATGTCGGCCCAGAACCGCAGCAGCACCCTCTACGACACCCTGCGCCGCGTCTTTACCCAGATGGGCCGCCGGGACTTGGCCGAGAAGACGGTCCCGGGCGTCGACCCGGACGTCTTTCGCCCCGAGTTTGACTTTTGACCTCTTCTTTTCTCTCAGGTTTATGCCCAGTCTAGAGGAGCCATGGCGTGGCGAGATCCGGCGTCCGGGAAAGCGGGTTTCTATTCCCCGTGTACACATGTGCCATTGATATCTTGACGGTTGAACGAGGGGCCCGAGAAAGGGGGGAAATCATGGCACCTAATATTTTCCTCATGTCCATGGTGGAGGGAACTCTTGGCGTCGGGAAAAGGCCGGCATCGCCAGAGACTGTATTCGTAGGAGCCGCACATGGGCGGCGCAGGCAAATAGTACTAGCACGTACTCGCTGCTGCAAACGCGGCGGCAGGACAACTCGGTCGGCCGGGAGCCGCCTTGCCCTCGAGATCTGCAGAGCCCCCCAATGCTTGATTGACATGGTGGAGCCGCCTGGGCAATGGTCCAGCCCGGACGCCGCCCGTACAGAGTGTTGGCCTCGGCGCAGCGACGTAAAAGGGGGGGGGGGGGGGTGTTGTTCCAGGAGCTCCGTGCCCTGGCTGGCTCAGCATCCGCACGCTGCTGTTGTCCCGAGGGCGTCCCTTGTTGTCCCAGGGCGTCTCTCGTTGTCCAGGGGTCTTCGACAGTGGCCGGCTCGTGATTCAATCCACGCGTTCCGGAGCGGGCATTTCGGCCGACGGCATGGCATGTGTGGAATCGTGGACGCCAGGTGGCAGGTGGCAGCTAGTCTGTATGGTGCCGCTCCTCCACACGAGGAGAGTGGCAAAAGACTGGATGCAGAGCGGCAACTCGCAACGCTACGCTCGTACGGTACTCGGTGCCGCGCATCCCAGAGTTCCAGATCTTCGAGTCGGCTCTTTCTTTACCTTTGAGACAGGTCGCCGCCAGGGCCGGGGTTCGACTCCGGGCCTATCGATGGCCCACAACAATGTCACTCGCAGCCTGCCGCGTGCGTGTTTCCCGCGAATATTCGTACCTTGTGCAAGACTCAGAAGTCAGTGGTCTGTCTGGCCAGTCGGTGGTTATCCGCAGTCATCATGTGCGAATACCATGGCTTTCTCGCTGACCCGTCTCACAGCCGGCGAGGTGACACGACGTCTTCGCCCTGCCCTTCCAGCCAGCTTTGTCCTCAGCCGCCCTCCCACTCTGGCAGCTGCGTGTGCATGTGCACAAGACTTCGAGTCAGCCTTTTCCACGGGTTGCTAGCGCCCGATATACATACTTCGTACATCTTGTCTTATACCCAATATCCCCACCCCCTGGGCGGCCTCAACTGCCAAGTTGCCGTGGGCCCGGCTAGTGGACAGTCTGCAGCTTCCACTTTGAGATACTACCGATCACCCCAGATCCGATGGTGCCACGGAATGACGGTGGCGAGAGGGCTGTGACCCGGGCTTTCGGTGCCAAGTCTGGACGTGCCAACGTCACGCAGGAACCACGGAACCCCAGACGGCAACCAGGCACGGCAAGAGACTGGAGGAGACGGCACCCTTGCTAGCATCGGCTCAGCCCGTCGGTTGACAGCCCCTTTAGGAGGAGGCTCGGATATGACGGCGGTCCCCGTTCGCTCGGCCCCTATTGACCCGGCGCCCGGGCTCAACCATGCGAGGTGGAGGCCATTCGCCAATGTAAAGTATCTAGGCGTGGGAGCCGGACCCGATCTGCCGCCGAGTTATCGCACGATTCCAAGCGGCCTCTCGCGCCGCCCATCATCAACATCTCAGCACATCAGCCATTCATGGCGTCCAGGGCAGTCAGTCTCCATTTGGGCCCGTTGTTGGTCGTCGCCTTGACATGCCGTCGACAAGGCTATTGTGCGTGCCGCATGGGGGCAATGGACAGATGGCCAGAGTACCGAAGCCACGTTGATCCAAACGCATCATTTCCCTTCATCCGCCGAGAGCATTGCAAATACTATGCCCTTGAGGAGCCCTAGTGTTGTTTCCGGAGAAACATACATGAACGGCCCGTCGTGGGCCAGCGTAAATCGTGAGAAGAAACATTACGGGGACAACCGTCTTGCGTCATTCATCAAGGATGAGGCTCGGAGAAGCGGCGGAAAGGAAAAGCAACTCCAGATAGGCATGGAAAAAGCAGAGGCGGAGTGTATGTATCCGTACTTCGTACTTCGTGTACCGTAGTAATTCAACAAATCGAGCCGGAATTTTCGTCTAGGGAAGTAGGGGCCCTACGGGTTCTTTCGTCACCTAATTTATATACGAGAAGTACCGGGCCACACCCGACCTAGCTAAATCTCGCTTATTTCCTACTTTTTAAGCCTATTTTATATTTTAAACCTATCGCCTTATATAAGCCGCTTTTAAGACTATCGTCTAGCCGTTATAGCTATACCGCTATTAGTAAAGCTAAATCCTAATATTAAGCCCGGCTTAAAGAAGAAGGCGTTTAGCAAGCGGGTCTTTAAGTCTAACCGTATAATTCGACGCGTTAAGAGAAGCTATTTAGACCGTAAGCGGGAAGAGATTATAATCTTCCTCGTCTACCACTAAGTTTTCGATCTAGACTTAAAAAGGTTAGACGAGTAAAGTTATCGTAAGCTATATTATAGTAAGGTTACCCTTTACTTTAAGATTCTAAAGGCAATAATTAGCCGCTAGGCACGTATAATAGAGCTATCCGACGAGGCTAAAACGAAGGTATTTAACCCGTAGTAGCCCGCCTTAGAAGAAGAGCTAATCCGGCTTTTTAAAGCCGCCCGCGATATTAACTTAATTATTACCGTTGCTTAGTTTAAGCGATA
The DNA here is from genome assembly GCA_012934285.1 of Ophiocordyceps sinensis. Lineage (NCBI taxonomy): Eukaryota > Fungi > Ascomycota > Sordariomycetes > Hypocreales > Ophiocordycipitaceae > Ophiocordyceps > Ophiocordyceps sinensis. The sequence goes on from JAAVMX010000003.1 coordinate 14,727,812, forward strand.
TACCTAACGGATCTTTAAAGAGTAAAACCCTAGCCTTAGGAAGCTTTTTACGTTCTTAAATAGCTAATAGCGCTTCTTCCGCCGGCGATATAATATCGTACGTCGCTAAATAACTAAATAAGCAACCCGCCGCCTTAAGGAATATATAGGCATCGTTAATAACTTCCTTCGTTATATACGCCGCGTTAGTTATCGCTACGAGCCTTAAGTAATTAACGCTATTCTTAACTCGCTAATACGCTACTTTAAGAAAAGCCGTATCTTAAACCTTAATAAAACGCCTATCCTATTCGAATACCTTAACGGGTATATATATAAATAGCGTAAGAGTCGTACTATTGCTAGTAAAAGTAATCGCAGTAGGTAGAATAAAAGGTAGGCGACCTTAATACTATATATTTTTACCGACGGAGTCTAGCGGTTAAAGCCGAAGATAATCTTCTATAGGGCGCCGCCGCCTTATAGGAGAATTCTATAGGATAAAGGCTATCTCTATTTACTAAAGGTTACTATTAAATTTAACGAAATAGTATATAACAATAAGGAGCTTTTTATACGCTAGATTAATAAGGAATTTACTAATTTAGCTAATAAGCGGGATAAACTTCTTCTCGTAATAGATATAGCTTTTTTTTATAAGACTAGCGATATCCTACTTTAATTACGCTAATAGAAGATTATTACCGCCTTAATCCCGCCTAGCTATATAAGCCTACTTTAACCTCTCGATACTATAGTTAATAGACTATTTAAAGACTAGCTTCGTAATGCTACTAACGAATATACCTTAGAACGCGAGGCTTATAGTTTAACGACGTAGTTAATAAGCGATAAGCGTATTATAATAACCTTCGTTATTACCGACGCGATACGTAGGCTTAAAGCCTAAGCTAAGCTTATATAGAAGTTATTTATCGACTACGGTATTAGCATTAGGCCTAACGGTACGTAAGATACCTAAATCTATATTAAGGATATCCTAGCTAAAGCGATCGACTTTATAAACTAAGAAGCCGCTTAAGATATCGTCGCTAAGAATAAGGAAATCGTCTCTAGGCTTTATAATAACGATTAAATCGTTTATTAAGCCGATAAAGTTATAGAACGAGTAGATCGCGAGATCGGTATATTAGTGCTTCGCTATATAGAGTTAAAAGCGTTGCTTAAAGAGCGCGGCCTTATAGTATTAAGGAATAAAGCTATATTAATTTCTCGGCTTTTAAACGCCGATTCTATAGAATAGGTATAATTTCCTATTAAAATATAGTATTATTATTCCTTAGGCTAAAAGAACGCTTCCCTTTCCTACTACTCGCGATATATACTAAGCCGATTATTAAAGTTGCTTTAACGCTTCCCTAAGCGCTTAATACGGCACTAATATATCTTCCCTTACTATATAGCGGCCTTTATATAATTACGACTACGCTCTTTTACCTAGCCGTAGTAGGTAGTGCCTTCTTTCGTAAGGGAAATACCCGTTATAACACCTAGGCTTAAGGGATCGCGGTGCTAAAGTCGGTATTCCTGCCTAACCTTAAAGCAAGCGGCGTTATTAAAGTCATCTATAACGTTTAATTAGCTAGTTAGCTATCTAATAAACTTAGGCGCCTTTAATACCTATAAATAACGTTGATAAAGCCGGGAATAGGCATTTTTTACACGTGTAATAGCTTTAAAAATTAAGTATACGAACGTTTTATGCGAGATAGCGGGGTCGGGTGTGGCCCGGTACTTCTCGTATATAAATCAGGTGACGAAAGAACCCGTAGGGCCCCTACTTCCCTAGACGAAAATTCCGGCTCGATTTGTTAAATTACTACGGTAGTACTTCGTACAGCTGGCCAAGCCATTTCCGCATGCCAGTGCGGTAGCAGGGCGCTTGTCTTAGATCCAGGGACGCCTGTGATGGGCTGATAAACGGGCGAAGAGGAAAGAGGCAACTTGTCGATAAATCCCCCAGACGCCACTCGTCTGAGCAAAGACAGGTTAGAGACACCGTTACTACTACTCGTGGGGTTGAACCATTCTCGGGCCAGAATCCGTGCCACTAGTATTCGGGTCCGCGAGATTACCTTTAGGCTCCAGTCGGGCTCGGATCGGTGAACCGAAGGAGGCTGTTCTCCGAAAGCGATTTCACAAGGATGGCGGTCAAGGATGGCGGTCAAGGGATCCCACCCGTTGATCTCCCATGTCCCCTGGCTTCGTAGACCGTGCAGCATCAGTCTGTCTGATCATGTCCGGCTGCCGGACCAAGTTTGGCCCGATACAGAATCGCGGACCCGGACCATGTTTCGTGGACGACATCGGGGTCAAGCCATCAAGCCGACAACGTCCTCGCCCTTCTGCGTGGGACCGCTTCGACGAGCTGGTGGCCTCCCCTTAGCTTTATAGCTTTAACCAGGTGCTCGTCACGCCCAAGTTGCAGGCCGCCAAATAGAACGCGCAGATGCCGTGTCCACGGTGGCTGCACACGCATCGCTGAGCCGAGCCATGGCGCGGAAGGAAATGAGATCGTCACCGGCTCCAAGGAATCGGAGAGGGGGCGGCATCGGCATTCACCAGGCAGGCAGCACGCCTCTCAACAAGTACTTCGTAAGCCGAGTGTTGGGCCACCCCCGCCGTGGTTGGTGCACTTTGCACTTGCTTGCAACAACACGGACTCGTCTGACATTTATTAAAGCCTGGCAGTTGAGTTGGACGCCCTTGTGCTCAAGTGTTATTCAGAGCCACTACGGATACTCCGTACTTGCCTGAACCCAAATGTCTGCACGGAGAGACGAGGATGATCGGTATGTACTTGGACATGTCTGCTGTCTCAAAAGCCGCACGGCGTCCTTCGAGGGGGGAGACCACGTGGGTGGAACTGGTCATTCAAGCACTGCGCGGAAGGCTCATGCTTGGTCCTCCCGCTCCTTGGTAACCGCACACAGGCGGCCAGTGCAGCAGGCAGGTGTCTTGTACGTATCGTGTTGCAGGCGTGTTCTGTACTCCGTACTTCGTAGGAAAGGCTGTCTTGCGTTGTTGGTGGCCTTGTCCCCTCCCGCAGCCCGGCCGAGTAGCACAGCGTCGATGCTCGAACCTATCGCGCCGCCAGGTACCTCGGATTTGCTGTTCTTTTCCCCTTCGGACAGGGAGGAGGAAACAAGGCTGTCTGCTGTCATGGGAGTCGTGTCGACCACGCCGTTGTCCTAAGAACCTTGAGCGGCGCAACGGCTGACACTATTGGCCACCAGTCCTTGCGGTCGGATGCTCGCGTGGCCGCATGTCCAGGGAGAGGAAAAGCAAGTCATCGGTCGCTCGAGGCTCGTGGGGGAAAACTTGAAGGGGAAAAGAAAAGAGGGGAAAGGAAAAGGCGTTGTCCTCGAGGTTGGTTCCTTTCTTTTCGACGATTTGCTGCATCTGGCTCGGATCCGTCGCCTCTCGATCGACGAGATGCTTTCCAGAGGCAGGCACCTGGTGATGCTTGTTGGTCTCCAGCACGCCCGAGAAGTTTGACGATGTCTATCACGGCCGGGGTTCTCAGTGAGTCAGTTAGGGACTGGAGGGACCTTGGCTCGATCCGCGACCAGGAAGCGCTACTGGTGGATCAGGTAATGTGTCTTGGTTCGTACAGTGCATGTGAAAATATGAACTGTACCCCGCATGACGGTACATGTGTACATGCACAAATCCTTGTGGCTTTCCTCGCGAAAATCATGCCCCAACGTGACACATCATCTTTCGCTTCCACCCACGCTTCCCAACGGCCGGCCTACTGGTGCTAACGACCATACATATGGAGTCTTGATGCGCAAACACGAGACGGACGACAGCTCTGCTCTGCGCCTTGGGCTTGTCATTCATGGATCCCGCCAAAGCGTCCGTGCTCGGAAAGTAGGTTCGCCTGCCTGCTCGCGGCGTTGGCGCGGTCGATGGCGGCAGGCCAGCTTCTCCAACCATCTTCCCGCCGAGACCGTTACAGGCACGTCACCACGTTGCGCCAGGCGCACCAAAGGCGCTATTGATGACGGTGGTACATATTGCTCTGGTCCGGGACCCCGCCTCGGCAGCGCGACGCACATGGCGGCCCAGACGGCTAAAGAAGACTACGACTTTTGGGTCGTATGCCTCGAGTCTTGGAGCTAGCCGGCGCCTTTGCCGCAACAAGTTGCGAATCAACACTGTACGGATCCATTCTCAATTCTCAACAGCGGGACAAGGCATTCCCGTGCCGCCCGACGACATGATGCGGGGCCGTTTCGGCGACGGCATCAATGACGGCGACACAAAAGCAAAATTGCGTCGCCGAGCAGGGTTCCCAAGATTGCATGTCTTGGCCGTCGGTCCCCTCGATATGAGAGGTGAGAGGTCAACATATCCCCTCGATCCCCTTGATCAAAGCAATCTGCTTGCCCAGGCAAGCTCGGCAGACGTACGGAGTACATACTGTATATACAGTAGGAGCGCCTCTCCGACCTACCTTACTAAAGGGAGCTTGTTTGATGGTGGAGGCGCGCATCGTCACGAACCCGTTCAAGAACGGCCAGGTCTCGCGTCAGCCACCGGTGGGCGCAGATCAGAGACGCTGCCCTGGCTGCTGCCTTGGCCTTTTCAATGGCGTCGCGCGGCTTCGGCCCATGGCCACTGGGCAGGGCATGAGGCCAAGGAGGAAACCTCGCGTGGCCAGCAGGCGATTGCGCATTCCACAAGCAGCGCACCAGAGGCTTTCGGGAAATGCACGGGCCGCCTGCCGTGTCCATCGTAGCGTATCTGATCCATCCCTGTCCCGGCAGACGGCACGAGGGTCCCCGGTTCGCCAAGCAAGCCAGCCCCCAGCCCAGAGTGAGGTCCGACCAGGATAGGGCGTATGACTAGAAGTGGATGGGGATGCGAACGGGCCACGCCCAACGTTGAACGCCCCCCATTTGCAAGCCGCCGCCATGTGCTGATAAAAGGGCTGATGACGAACTATTGTATGGTCCAATCGCGATGCCTCTTCCGAACGAGCGGCACTGCCGGGGCGAGAAGAAAATACAATCTGAGGCATCTGAGCAAGCCGCCGCCGGTTGGAAATGTCGGTACCCTTTCCAAGTCGTGGCGAACTGCCCAGCAAGAGGAGACCGTACGAAGTATGTAGTAGTACATACATGCGAGGCTGTTCCTCCTTATCACCATTCTCGTCAGGTCGTGACAAGATCTAACTATAGGTATTTACTGTATGTACGAATACGAAGTACTTCGTATGCATGTGACGGAATGGCGTCCCGGGGGGGGCGAAAAGGGAAAAGGGGTGTGGCGAGCTGCTGCCACAAGGCTGCCATAGGCCGAGGAGAACGGCGACCATCCATTAGGTATGTACACGTTTCTGGCGCCCTCTCTCAACTCTGGTGCACGCGCTCCTGCAAGCCCACTTGCAGTGCAGGACTGCACGTTGCTGACAGAGTTGGTGACGGGTACACGGACTCGGCCCTCGAGTACTTCGTGCCTGCCGTGGGTAAGGTACCTACGAGTTACACCCTACGACTAAGGATCGTTTGTTTTACGTATCTTTCTTTATGTATCTTTAGGGCATGCCTACTTTCTCCTCGTGCCTGCCTTCTTTACACGTACGAAGTACTACTAGATATACAGGTACCTAGATACGAGTACGACGACAATTATAGGGGCCCCATAAAGGAACCTGCGGCGCTTGATCAATGTTAACCTCGGCGCTTGATTAATGCTGACCTTGACTCTTGACTGCTGCTTGTGGTCGGGGGCTCTTTTGGCGCTGCGTAAGCCTTATCTCATCCGTGCATCGGCAGCCTGCTCGGAGGAATTACGTGGGGGCTTGGTTAGGTATTGTATGTACATAGTGGGTGTAGTACTACCATTATAGACACCTCGACAAATCGTCGTGTCTCATACACGCACGCACGTACTCCATGCGGAGTATATAGTAACTCGTAACTCGTACTTCGTACGAAGTATCCATAGAGCAAATCAATGCAAGGCTCCATGCCGTGGACCGACAGACAGATTGATACCTAGGTAGTCGGTAGTCGGGCTCCAACTCCCACACAGTTTAGCTCCCGACGTGCTAGCCGGGGTCTGGAGAGAAAGACGTCCCCGTACCCGTGCGCAGGCAACCTTGCCGAGGCTGGCTGTCTGTCTGTCTGTTTTGTCTCGTCCGAGCGCTGCCTCGCGCCCGGCTGGACAGGACAAGTATATATGTAGGTAGTACCTAGGTAATGTATGTTGTTCCGTACATACAACCCCTAGTCCGCTTCGGGAAGCATGTACTATGTACACAGTACATACCTTCTGACAGGCGTCCGACCCGCGTGTGCCGAAGGGTGCCATGCCACGCACGTTTTAGTTTATTTTAGGGGTCAATAGGTTGTAGGTATTCGTGCCGATGTATAGTACGGATGAAGTATTCGTATGTACTTCGTACGGAGTACAGGAATCGCCACAGTTCTTACGGGCTGCCTTGGGAGGCAGCCAGCTCGGGGGGAAGCCCTTTGCTGCAGACCTACACCACACCGCAGCCACATGCAGAACAGCACTCGGAAATGTTCCGAGGAATTGGTTGCCGGGCGCCTCTTCTCCCCCCTCTTGTGCGAGGCTAGGTATCCGTAGGTGGGTAATGTGCTCCTTGCATGCATGGCTCCGCGTGTTTTGGGGACACCCACTGTACGGAGTACCTCGACACATGGCCCTTGTCGTCAGGACTGGCGGGGGTAGCGGTAGTACCCGTCGCGCGCGAGTTTTCTGTCACCACGAGCCTTCTTACTATTACGGGACGTCTACTTCGTACGAAGTACGGAGTAGTAAATGTTCCTACATACCCTTTATTACATTAGGAAAACCGTGAAAGTAACCCCCTTTGGTGCCCTAGTGAGGTAGATACCTACCCCCTCAGATGATAACGGGATCTTGGCTGCCGACTTGCCGGTCCACCTTGGCCCTTTTTCCCCGAACGGCAGGGGGGAATCCAATAGACATACGGGTACCCGTGTGCCTATTGGAGCGGTCTTTTAGGACATTCTTGTCTCCATTTCACAAACCCCAGGGCCGTATTTAGTCTAGCGCGCCGCTCCACCCGCAACGACGCGCCAAGTACGGAGTACGGATGACTACCTAGGTACATACCTATCCGCGCCTCTTCAAGCGCGGCTGCTTCGTATCTCTCGTTCTAGGTTAGCAAGCTTTTGTTTGCCGCACGCCTTGGAAATACCCCGTATCCGTACGGATACGAAGTAGAGCGAAACGAAATGATAGGGGGGAAAGCACTTTGTTCGTCCTTTGACACGGGCATCCATGGCCTCCACTCCTCCCCTGCCTACTCGCTCGTGTCTAGGCGCGGGGACGCAATCGGATAGGCGGCCCCTGCTACCTGGTATGTAGCTCATAGACTTGCCCGCACATCTGCACGTGCAAGGTACTACAGGCTCGCGTGTCTCAAAAGGAGGCTGCAGGTACATACCTCGGGCTAAAGGTGCTCTTAGTAAGGCACCGGGCCAGGATGCCAACTTGAAAGGATCACGGTGCGCTGTTGCACAGCAGCCCATCTTGGCTCGCATGGCCATGGAGCGCACGGGGAGGCAGGCTGACTGGCAGGACCCGCGACGCATGCACAGTGCCGCACGTGGATCTTTTACCCGTGGTCGTGTGTATAGGTATATGTAGCACTCGCTCGTGGTAGGGTACCTAGGTATTTGCTTTGGCCCCACTTCACACCCCCTCTTCTCATCTTCTCCCCGCGAGATCCGTAAAGGTATCTGTAGTACGAGTTACACTGCGAAGTATGTGTGTAGGCACTTTTCATGCGTGCACGGCAATGGTGTACTGCTAGTTGTATTCTCACGCATGTTCGGAAGGTTGGTCCATTAGTGCAACAGACCAGTGACAACGCCCCCCTCACCACGGCCACGTTCCCTGGCGCCCACGCCCCCCCCCGAAGTCTGTCGGTGTTAGCCCTGGCGCAGACTGGCTACGGCCGCACGGGGGGAGGGGATCCTCCCAGGTAACTCCTCGGCCAGTAAGGTGGATGGATGCTTACTGGGCAGTACCTCTTGCGGACAACACTGTGCACCCGTGACCCAAGTACTACTTCGTACCACTGCCGATACCTCCCCGGCAGAGGGAGGACCTCTGAGATTGTCCACCTGGGCGGGCAGTGGGTGCGGGCTCATGCCTCATGCTCAATTCTTCGTCTTTCCCTCAAATCTTCTTCCTCTTTCCCACCACGCATTTTTCCGTCTTGCGCACTCTTCCCCTCCCCCCCTCTCGGATCCCCACCGGCTCGATCAGCATCAATCAGGAGGGGCCGAGCAAAAACCGCATCACGCAAACAAACGCCGCCCCCTGGTCATGCACCACGTTTATCGCGCCAACCCGACCAACCCGACCAACCCGACCAGCTCGACCTTGCAGACTCGAGTCTTGATGGTGCCATCGTGGGCCTCTTGTTGACGCTTCCCTGCCGCCTACCTTCCTACCCGCGTCCCCTCCAAGGGTGCCCAGCTTTCTTGTTCTGTTTCTCGTCTCTCCCTATCGCTGGCTCGTCGTTGTCGGCCGCGCCACCAGCCTCCAAAAGCCAATTGCCCGTCTCGCGGCGCGCTCCGCCTGTTTGCTCGACATCCGCGCCTCGTTGTTGTCCCAACGATTTTTGTGTCTCCTCTCGTGCTAGACAACCATCGGGACGCCGCCGACAAACACTCCCTTGGACGACATTTCGGCGACCACGGGCCGTTTCATCTTTTCGCCTTTGTATTTTTCTTTTTCATCTCTTCTCGCGTCTCAAACACCCCCATCCACCCCGCTCCCCCTGATTCCTCGGCTTCCCAACTCGCCGCACCCCAGAAAAACTCAACCCTTCATATCGTCTCTTTTGTTTTGGCTTGCCTGCGGCCATGGAGATGCACGGCCAGCATCAGCGGCCGCAGCCGACCAAGGCGGCAGGCCTGACAAACATTCTCAACCAAGACGACCTGCCGCCCTCGCGCAATGCCCCTTTGCCTCAGCTGCGCGACTCTGGCTTCTATTCGACGGCCGAGGCGTCGAGCAAGCGTATGTCGCCGGCTGTTCCCCCTCCTTGAACCTGCTCCCCAAGCTTTACTCACGCCCGACTGTGCAGATACCTCGGCTGCCTCGTTTAGCGTCCACGGGCTCAGCCCAACCGCTTCTGGCTATCAGTCGTCGTCTGCGGACAAGACGCCCTCGCCCGTCGCCGCCAACATGGTGCCGCAAGCCCTCGTCTCTCCCACTGCCAGCAACATGAGTGTCGCTTCCATGGTTTCGCCCACGAGCCCCGGTGCCATCGATCCGCGTCGATTCGACCGACCGACGTCTCTCGAGTCGCAGAGTCAGGGTGGGGCCTTGTTGGGGGACAACCTCATGGCTGGGGTCGCCGTGGCAAGGCGCGAGAGCGTGGACAGCAGAATCAATCAAGGTTTCAGCGATATGCGCCTGGGCGGCTCGCCATACGCGAGCAACAATCAATCCACGACCTCGATCCAAAACACTCTTCACTCCCAACGGAACCCCCGCCCCGGGCTCGAGGCATTGTCGGTGCACAGGATTTCAAACGGCTACCAGCCGAGCGCGGACAGAAATCCGGAACCCAAGACGGTCAAGACGGCGCCAGCCATCACAGGCCCTGCCACCGGTCACATTGCACGGGCCGCGGAGCCGACTAAGGGTCAAGCATGGGCGTTCCCCGAGGAGGAGATTCAAAGAGTCGGGCCGCCGAGCCTGTACGACGACTCGAGGCGGAGCAGCATCACCGAGTCGATTGCGAGCAGCCAGTTCACCACGGAGTCGCGCCTGCCGCCCGGTCAGCGCAGACTCGACGACGGCTCGGAGCACCGCCGCCTGTCCCACCCCACGACCGACTTCCCACCCGTTCATCACCACAGCATGCAGCATAAACAGCTCAGCGACCTGCAGGCGGAGGAATTGAATAGTCCCACCGGCTCCCAGCCCTACAGCCGGACACCTGAGCTGAGAGTCAGCCACAAGCTCGCCGAGAGGAAGCGACGGACCGAAATGAAGGAGCTGTTTGACCAGTTGCGGGATCTTATGCCCCAGGAGCGCGGATCAAAGGCCTCCAAGTGGGAAATCCTGACCAAAGGTAAACCAACGGAGAGGCTCGTGAACCGCGGCATCGTCCCCCGTGCTGACACCCTCTGGTAGCCATCGCGGAGCACCAGCGGCAGAGCGAGCACCTCCGAGTGCTGCAATCTCACTACAACACCGCGGTGGCCGATAACGAGATGCTTCGTCGCGAGCTGCACGGCATGCGAAATGATGGCGCACACTCGAGCAGCCATGCTCCGCAAGGGCCGCCGCCGCCGCCGCCTTCGCAACATCAGCAACATCAGTCCCAACAGCAACAGGGCTCGCAGCCCGGGCCATATCCGGCGGACCCATACGCCGGTGCAAGCCGGACAGAGCTGCCGCCGCTCCGGTCCATCAGCAACAGCATACCCAACGGACCAGACTCTATGACGGGTGTTCAGTACGAGCCACCTCGCATCAATGGATACCGACACGAGAGGTACTGAGGCCCGCGCTGCCTGCCGCCGCTCTTGTATCACGCAATTTCTGACGACGCTCGCGGTTTTCTTATGTGCAACGAGCAGAGGTACGACTGAACGACAGGCACTCAGCCATGAAGTTGAACGGCACCCTCGGCAGGTGGGAGTCGCAGGCTTGAAGTCTTGGACGCAGCCTCGTGATCAACTACGAGACGTTTGAATCCTCGATGCTTGGCTGTGTTGGCAGGTCGCTTTTCATTTCGATTTTACCCTTTCCGTCGATCGGTTCTCTGGACCGCCAGGACGGCGGCCGCTGTACAATTGTCGGCAACATGGGCCGACGCACCACGCGACGGTGGTGACCCGATTTTCGTTGACTCATTTTTCTTTGCGGGTCGTGTCCCGCTCGACACACAATGCAACGACAACGACGAGAGGGGCGTCTTGCTTCATTTTCTTGTCTAGTGTACCAGATAAAAGACTTGGTAATTTTCACGCGACCTGGGAAGAGCCGTTTGCATGGCCGGAAAGGGACCGTTGGCGGCCCCGAGTACAGGCATGCTTGGAACGGCTCGAGGACCGGAAGCGATATTGGAGTGGGCACGGGAGGCGGAGCCGGGCGTAGATACCCATTTGCTGAGAGGAATTGGAAAGCCAAAAAGGGGAGAGGCCGGGTGGACGCCGTAGGGAAGCGAAGGGCGTACATACCATGATGTACTGACTAGCCGTCGGGGATTCCGGTAATTGACGTCCGCACGCACGACGTCTACTGGCACTGGGAAGAGGATGCGCGTCGAGGGCAGGCTATCCTGTCGTGATTGCGCTCTGGAGACTGAGCATTTGATGTTGGAGCGGCGAGAGGGAGACGTGACGGCGGTTGCTGGTTGCGTCATGACGGGCCTTGTGTGTATGAGTAGGTCTATGTATGCGCGTTTTTCACGGGGTGGATGGCACCCGGTGGATGGAAGTGAGTGGATGATTAATTCACTCCAACTTTGGTCGCTTCGACGAGCCCATATCACTCTCATATGGATGTCCACTTCAGTCGGCGCCGGCGCGCGTGAAGATGTCGGAGTGGCGGAGCCGCCGTTGCGTAATAAAGCCTGCTGCGGTGCTTAATAAAGCCTGCTGCGGGCGGTGGAGTTTCCCCGTCGGCCCGTCGGCGCCGAGGAACCACATACGGGTACGTATCTGGGCGACGTCGTCAGCATCACCGACGTCGATGAATGCCATCGCCCTCGGTGAAGCAAATCTTGAAGCAAATTGCCGACCGTGGCATCGATACACTTGTTCGCCCATCAAGTCCGTCCAAGGACGGACCACTTGACGAGTTTGATCTTTGCCCACATTTCGTTGCACCTCGGCGGCGGCACTCCCAGCCTCCCACGACCCGTCTCTGAGAGGCAGGGGGCGGGAGAGACTCGAAGATTCAATGGACTCCCTGGAGAGCGGCTTTCTTGCAGAGGCCGGCCAGGAGCGAGCCGCCCCGACGCGGCAAAAGAGCTGCAATGCCTGCGTCCGGGGCAAGCGCCGTTGCGACAAGCGCACGCCCCGGTGCTCGCGGTGCGCGGCAAAGGGTCTCGACTGCGTCTACCAGAGGATGCCGCCCCATGACCACTCTCGTCGGCCGGCGGGCGAGAATGCCGCCGCCAGGGCTGCTCCCGCATCATCCGACGGCGGCACCCCCGGCGTCGCGGCCGAGGTGCCCGAGTTCGACATGGCCTTTGACATGGCCGACGCCCTCGGCTCCGACACCAGCCCGGATAGCCTGCGGACTGACGCGAGCCTGCTCGATGCCAAGACGGGGCCTCTCGAACCTTCCCTTTTCGACCTGCTCACGCCCCCGATGTCGGGGGGCAGCGACGACTGGAACCTTCTAGGCTACCATTCCGACATGGACAAGATGTACCCCCCGTATTTGCCATTTGACCCATCAGCCGCAGAAGCATATCCCGTGTCTTTTCAGAATCAGCAGCCACCGCAGCAACAGCAGCAACATCAGCAACATCAGCAACAGCCACGGCAGCAGCAACAGCAGCTTCCCGTGCGCGACCTCTCGCTCCTCAAGGCCCACAAGGCAACCTGCCTCGAGGTCGACCCTCTGCACGTCCACGACCCCCGAACTCGCCTCGGCTTCATCGTCGCCTTCCTCTCCTCCATGCCCGACACCCTAGCGAGCACACGCACTCTGCCCTGTATGCACCCGCGCCTGTGGGCCGGTCAGCTGCCCAAGCCCATCCTGTCGGCCTTTTCGGCCGCCACAGCCTACAGAGCCCGCTCGCCACAGACCCGTGCCTGGACAGTCAAGCTTGTCGCCGACGCCAGCCGCGACATCCAGCGCGAGGGCGAGCGCGCCGCAACATCGGCCGTCGACAAGCTCGCCCGCGTGCAGGCGCTGTTTGTTGTCAACTTGATGAGGTTCTTTGACGGCGACATTGGCTTGCGCGCCGCTGCGGAGCGCGAGGCCCCAGTCCTGCTGGCCTGGACAAAGGATCTCATCGGTCTCAGGGAAGAGCTCGAGGAAGAGGCCATGACGCAGAAGGGACCGTCGAGGGACATGCCGCCCAAGAGCTGGGATGTATGTTGGGCCAAATGCTCCCCCCCCCTTTTTTCGGTTGGCAGTCGACTCTATTGAGACAAGTCTCGCTGACTCCTTTATGCTATAGAGCTGGATCTTTCTCGAGAGCGTGCGGCGGAGCATCATGTCTTCTTATGCATTTATGTGTATATTCTGCCTACTGAGATCGGAAGAACGTGGGCTTCCCCTATATCCTTTCACGACATTCAACATCTCTACAGCGGGAAACGCGCAGAAGCTGACGCGTCTGCTCTAGCCGACTGCGAGATGTGGACCAAGCCGCCGGGTTTCACGGCCTCGAAGCACCTCTGGGACGCGGCCAGCTCGGTCGAGTTCTACCGTGCGTGGCGCGAGAAGCCGCAGTACTGGATCGAGAACCTGGGCTTCAAGGACTTTTGGATGTACGGCAGAGCGGCCGACCTGGACGACTTTACGCGGCTCATACTGACCTCGTACGCTGCCCCCTCTTTGCCAGCCCCCTCTGGTGCATGCTGGGTGTCCTCGTCGTGTGTTGAAAGGCACTCGCTAACGGTTGTGTTGCAGGCACGTTGGGGTGGATGCCATGGACCATTTCATGGAGGGAGATGTGGCAATTCCGGTTTGAGCACCTGATGATGCCATGGGCCCTGGGGCTTGGTTTGCCAGGTTCTGGAGAGGAGCAGAACATAGAGGCCGGCTGCAGAACATAGAGGCCGGCTGCAGAACATAGAGGCCGGCTGCAGAACATAAAGGCCGGCTGCAGAACATAAACCGGCTGGCTCGGGCCGCGGATTGTACACTGCATGCAAAACACGCATGACGAGACGGGGCCGGAGTCTTCATAGCGCAAGCAAGGCCGGTCCGGCCGGCCAGCGCTTCGAGGTGCGCACGGGGCAAGGCGGGCGTTTTGGGTTTTGGGTTTGCATGCGCGCAGAATAAAATGGGGCCGGGCCGCTCCGAGGCGTTGGCGGGCCGGGGCCGAGTCGCCGGGGGGGGGGGGGGTACACATGGATGGAAACACCGACGAGGGGTTTTCTTCTACCTCGGCTTGACAGTGTCGTCGTATATTTTGTACAGCAGAGCAGCTGGTAGAAACAAGCATCGGCGTAACAGCAGGCCACCAAAGCCGACGCGCCGCTCCACTCCCGCGCACCGTCGCGAGCCGGCGCGCAAGCGCAAGTCGGCGCGGCCCTCGTGGTCAGATCTTGACGGGCACCGAGAGCGAGCCGGCCATGAGGGCGGCGTCGACGGCATAGCAGTCGAGGGCGCGCTTGCCGTCCTTGGCGTCCTGCCTGGTGGTGGGCGGGGCGCCGAGGTCCGAGACGACGTCGCGGGCCTTTTGGCGCAGGCCCCGGCGCGGCGGCGGGTCCTTGCTGTAGGAGCAGGCGGTTGAGCCCGAGTAGATGGACGGCGTAGACGGCGATGTCGGGCGGTGGGGCGTCATGGTGGATCGAGGGGCGCTTGTCGGGTTTGATGAAGTGGTGGAGATGGAGGGGGATGATGATGATGATGATGATGACGAGGAGGTTGATGATGATGACGGGGTGCTGAAGCGACCAAGTATACTTCGTATATCAGCGTTAGAGAGGGCGCGTCCAATGACAGCCCGGCGGAGAGTTGCGCCTTGCTTTTGGTCCAACGATGGCATCGACAAAGAAACCTTGCTGTTCTATACGGAGTATTCGTACGAAGTACGAAGTACTTCATAGGTACATACGAAGTATTCGTATTCGTACATGCTGACAAAAGCCTGTCAACCGTGCCTGCCGCGCCCATGCCCTGCATCACGTGCCCTCTGCCCACTGTCGTCCAAGAAATGCCAAGTTGAATGCTCTGCCACGTGGGTCTCGTGCCGCCGTCCCTCGTCCCTTCCGTCATCTCGAAAGGTGAGCGAGGCTGCCAGGCTAAGAAGATGGAATCGATTATATATATATGTGTGTATACGTGCGCCGGGCATGGCTCGTCCATGCCTAGTAGAGGACGCCCCTTTTTCGGCAGCTATTCCAACTTTCAATCAGCGACTCAATCCTCGACTGCGGTATCGTGATCCCGTTCATACCGTCAATAGCCCTTTGCGGCGCAACTCCCTATGCCAAACGCTTCACCCGCCTCAGCTCGCCATCCGAGCAAAGCTGAGCGGGTGAGGCCGAAGACCCTCTGCCTGCCCAACTCCAGATTTGCAGGGCCGGGCCTGGGAAGTGGGCCCATGCCCAACAGCGACTTGCCCGCGACCTACCCGGCCACGAGGGCGCCACACAAGAGAAACGCCCGCCGCCCCAAGGGCCACTTGGCCACGGGCCCCTCCCCTAGGCCTTGAGGCGTTCGCTCACCTCGACGCGCTTGTTGCCCAGGTCGACGAGCTTGCCGGCCAGCTTGCCGGCGCTGTCGAGCTCGGCAATGTCGTCGCTGCCGCCGATGCTGACGCCGTTGACCATGATGTTTGGCACGGTGCGGCGGTGCGTCTTTGCGAGGAGCTGGTCCTGCAGCAGGCTGCCCAGCGGATGCTCGTCGAGCTCGACGACGTAGGGCGCGGGCTTGATGATGTATGTTTCCAGGAGGATGCTCTTGGCGCGCTTGGAAAAGCGGCAGTACGACTTGGAGAAGATGATGACTGGGGGCGTAAAGTGGTCAGCTTGGCTTCTTTTCTCTCTCTACACGAATATCTGCATGGCTTGGCAAGGGATATGGGTCTTGAGTGGGCTGGCTGAATAACAGACCACCCTTGTTGGAGCAGAGTGTGGGGGCCACAAGAACGACATACCAGGAGCCTTCTTCAGGATGCTATTCATTTCCATTTCGGCCGCGTGCTCTTCCATAGTCTCCCCCGAGGACGCATCGTCATTGGCCTTTGAAGGCCTTGGCTTCTTGGCCTGGCCCTCGGCCGAGTTGCCGACGCCGATGATCTGGCTGGGGGGGTCTGGGCGCAGGGCCTGTGTGTTTGCCTTTGCCTTTGCCTTTTGCTCGGCGGCCTTGAGCCTATCCTTGGTGTCGGCGGCAAATTCCCTGCCCGCGCCGCCGCCGTCCTTGTCGGGGACCCTGTCGAGGACGGCCTGGCCGGGGGGGTTGTTGCCCTTGCTCATGCCGTCCATGGTCTTGTGGTAAAAGTCCTTGATGGTGCGCTTGTCGCTGGCGGCGGCCTTGTCGGGGCTCGAGAGGTACATGAGGGTGAGGACGACGGCGACGAGCGTGGCCAGCATGAGCAGGCGCAGGCGGCGGGGGGATGGCATGGTTGCTGGTGCCCAGGCGCGCTCCGGTCGAGGGAGGCGGTATCTGTGTCAAGATGCGGAGGGACCGTGGCTTTCCTTTTCCTTTGCCTCACGGGTCCGAGGCTGCATTCGTCGCGCACACGCAGGGCGGGATGTCGTCGAGGGCGTCAATCGGGTCGTCGACGACGAGGGAGATTAGGAGGGACGAGGGCGGACGAGGGCGGACGAGGGCGGACGACGGGCTCCTTTTCAGGACATTGGTGCCGTGGGCTGCTGGTGCTCGCGCGCGTCGTGTGTCCCTGAGGGAGCGAGACGAGCTTGGGCTGCAATCGGATACGGATACGGCGACGGTGGGCCGCGCGCGAAGGGACTGGCGGTTGGTGGAGGAACAACAAGGGAGCTGCAGCTGATGGGGGCTGCAAACTGTAGAACCAAGTCGTGACACTGGGGCAAGTACTCGCGCACGCGCGCGCGGCGGCGGGATACTTTGGAGACGCATCTCTTTTTAGAGTACGGAGTACCGTCAATCATTACCTAAGCATATAAAAGCCCGAAACAGACGTGTCATGGAAAGCACGTCTTTATATTCATGACCCAGCGAGTGAGTGCGCTACCCAGGTCGCTAGCTATGGTAGAAGGCTACGAGGAATAAGGTGAAAGAGAGTGATGGAAGAGAATGTCTTTTCAGGGGAGCGACGCGAGTTGCAGCTGTGAAAAGAGCGTTCTTAGACGCAAAGAGGGTATACTGTAGAGATGTTGAGTGAATGATGAGTGCATGATCGAGTGGAGTGGGTGAATGCGAGTAAGTGGGGATGAGTGAGCCAATGTAAATCAGTCGATGGATAAACGGTGAGTAAAGGGTGAAAGAAAAATGGTGACGTAAAAGCCGAGTGAATGATGGTGAATAAAAGGTAAACGAATGAACGATGAACGATGAACGTTGGTCGTCAGGCGTCCTGCGCTGCGTCGTGATAATGTCTTGGCCGTCGCCTCGTGTCTGCTCCAGCAGCCATGTCGAATGGCCGCAAAATTATAATCATGTTTTCGTCTTATTCTTCGCGTCCAGGGAGTGCGACGACATTCATCCAGTATTCCTCATCAAACGTGAACCCGAGATGTGGGGTGGCGCCGAGGTCCGGCCCCTCAGCGGCCCCTCAGCGGCCCGTCGCCGGCTCGCCCGCCAGTCGAGCCGCCCGCATGTTGGCGTGCAGGTGGCTGTGGTGGCTGTGCATTGCCGGCAGGGCGTGGAGGCCCGTTGCCAGCGCCAGCAGAGCGACGGAGAGAAGACGCATCTGAAAAGGGAGCGAGGCTAAAGGTTGATGGAATAAGAACAGCTGGCTTGATTGTCTTGCTGCTGAATGATGGACGATGCTGGATGCTCTTCTCTCCATCTTGACCACGGCCTCGAGCCCCCTTTAATACTCGAACTGGGCAGCCTCACCAGCCTCGTTGCCAGATGGCATGGCGGAGGACCGACCGATAATCCCATGCACAAGCATTGTCAGCCGATTATTGTTGGCATCGGAATGAAGGCTGGCCATGTATTTTCAATGGGTCTTGGTGAGGCGCGCCCTTTGTTGGGTTGCTGTCCAGCCACATCGACACATGAGTTCGACAAATGCGTCGCGGCTAATGTCAATGTCGAGAAGGAAGGGGCTGCATGTATATTGAGCTTGAGAGGGGGGTCGATAGACAAATCAGCCACCTCTGAATCAGCCACCTCTGAGAATCTTGTCTAGGGAAGAAGACAGTGCCGAGTCAGGCCCGCCGACGCAATCAGGGTCCCTTTAGAGGCTGGAGGCGTGTCCACATTCCATGGAGTGAGTGTAGTGACGCGGTGCGATGTGGCATGAGGCAATGACTAAGCGCAAGCTGGCCTCGCCGGCCAATGAGAAGCTGCCAAGTTCCAGCAACTCCCAGTTGCCACGATAGTCCTTTTCGACGCTTCGACTCACCTTCTTCTGCTGTCTTCTTCAAACCTCGTCCCCTACTATTCGAGGGAGGC
The DNA here is from genome assembly GCA_012934285.1 of Ophiocordyceps sinensis. Lineage (NCBI taxonomy): Eukaryota > Fungi > Ascomycota > Sordariomycetes > Hypocreales > Ophiocordycipitaceae > Ophiocordyceps > Ophiocordyceps sinensis. Next base: position 14,746,085 of record JAAVMX010000003.1, read on the forward strand.
AAGAGTCTGGCTCCGCGATCCTCCCTCTACTCTAGGTTTGCCAAGTCACCGCCGCCCTTTGTTCTCATCCCTCTTGCTCCTCCTCCTCCTCCAACTCAGTCCTGGAGTGTGCGCCTCGCCAACGACATACGTCGTCTGATTCTCTCACATCAATCATGGCCCCGGCACACCCCAGGACGAGCCCCCTGCGTACCGCCCTCTTGGGCATCGTGCTCTCCGTCTCCCTCAGCTCGGCCTCGGCCGCCCCGGCCCAGAACCCGCCCCCGGCCCTCATCTGCCACACGGCCAACCAAGACGACTGTTACCCGCGCCACTTCCAGGCCAAGGACGAGTTCCAGATTGTCCACGATGACCAGGACCTGCCTCCTGGCCTGCACGTGCGCATCAACATGCAGACGGGCAAGAAGGAGGCCAAGATCAACGTCCCCGGCGACGTGGACCCGGCCCTGGACGGCTTGCCCGTCGACGATGCTTCCATTGTCGTCGTTCCCCATCAAGACCAGGACGAGCATCCTCTGCGCTTGCCCAAGGGTGCCCCTTCCTACGACCCCGTGGGCAAGGTCAAGGAGCCCGAGCAAGAGGCCGAGTCCTTTGTCACGGCCATGAATATGCTCAGGCGGGGCAAGGTGCGCCACGGCCACACCTTTGCCGAGCATCTCGAGGACCTAGAGGAGCTCTCGCACGACATTTACTACGGCATGAAGATTGCCGAGGACATTGACGTCGTCAAGGCCCTCTTCTGCCTCATGGTCAGCGCCCCCAAGGGCCCGCCGCCCACCATCGACGCCAGCCCCGCCTCGCGCGACCAGCAGGCGGCCTCGGTTCTGGCCGGCGCCCTGCAAAACAACCCGTCGGCTTTGGAAAAGGTGGCCGGCGCCTGGCCCGAGCTCATGGACGGCAATTGCCCCGACACGGGCGCCGCCACCATCGGCGACGCCCTATACTCGAGCCTAGCCCCCTCACACAACGTCGACGCTGCGGGAGACTCCAAGCAGTCGGCGTCTCGCGTCAAGGCAAAGGTCTCGGTCATCAACGGCCTGCTGAAAAATGGCACCATCAGGGGCGAGTTCCTTAGCCGTGGCGGCATGGACCACCTGCTCGAGGTGCTCGTCTCCGAGGGCCGCGACTGGGCCGCCGCCCAGCGCAAGGCCGGCCAGCTCGTCCTCGACAACTTCCTCGACGGCGACATGGGCGCCACGCTGGGGCTGTGGCCACGCGTGCCGCGCCTGAGCGACGAGCAGTGCCGGTCCGAGACCTACAAGGCGGCCGAGGGCTGCTGGGATTACCATGTCGCCCGCATCATGGGGGAGAACAGGGCTGAACAGGGACACTGGAGCATGGACCTGGACGCCAAGCTGGTGGTGGCGCGCGGGGGTGATCCGGCCGCGCAGGCCGACGGCTCGCGACGCGCGGAGCTGTAACGTGATGGAGAGAGAGAGTGTGTATGATGATGCAGCGGCAATTTTTCAGGTGTTATTTGCTTGTTTACATGTACCTGCCTTGAGGAGTTATTCCAGCCTCGACATGAGAGGCCGCGAGGGTTGTCTGATATCGCTGGCGTCTATGACTGGAATCAACGAATAGCTTTGATGTGCTGTGGACTCATGGTTGGCAGTGAGAGACGAGAGGACGAGAGTCGAGGCGGAAAAGGAGAGCTGACGATGCGCCAATATTTGGAGAATAGGAAGAAATGTTGGATGCCCAGCCGAGCCGTGGAGATTCTGCTTGTCGCCCAGCCAGGCAGGCGGTGGAGCTCGAAATTATCCTGCCTCTTTTCTCCCTCCCGCAATTCACCCCAGCCCACGCCTCGGGGTTTGACCACCCGACATTTCATCCTCGGTCCGATACAACAGCCAGAAGGGCCAGGGAATCGACGGGCGTCTCATCGCCCCTCGCAATCAACACCTTCCGAGTACCCGCCACAGCGCAGCGAGTCGAGGGGCTGCCCCCCCATCACTCGCCCTCATCGCCATGGCCACGCCCACGGTCCCGGCCAGCCTCCAGGTCCGCAGCAGCGATAGCGCCAAGGGCCGCAGCCTGCACGCCACCCGGGCCTTCAGCCCCGGCCAGACCGTGCACGCCTTTGCCGCCCCGAGCCTCGCCCTCGCCTCGACGACGCACCTCGCCCGCGTCTGCAGCCACTGCCTCCGGCCCTGCGACGCGCGCGCCTGCTCGCGCTGCCGCGCCGCCTTCTACTGCGGCCCGGACTGCCAGCGCGCCGCCTGGGCCGCCGTCCACGCCCGCGAGTGCAAGGCCCTGCGCCGCCCGAGGGGGGCCGACGCGCCCTCCCCTCCCGCTGCCGCCGCCCGCCTGCCCACCCCCGTGCGTGCCCTCGTCCAGGCCCTGCTGGTCGACGGCGTCGAGCGGGCCCTCGGCTCGCTCGAGGGCCATGTGCCGCGTCGTCGCCGCGGGCCCGGGCCGGACGGCGCTGACGCGTGGCGGGATCTGCGCATCATGGCCACGGCTGGCTGTGCGTTCGCCGGCAAGGAGGGGACAGAGAACGACATCGACAAGGCGGTTGAGCTGCTTTGCAAGGTACGCAGCCACACACACCCTCTCTTCCATGCTTCGGTTCGGAAAACGCAAGAGACAAGCCGCGCCAGGAAGCCGACGCGAATGGCCAGCTTACGACAGTCGACTGGCACGTTGTAGATTCAGACGAATGCATTTCATAGATATGACGCGGACCTGGGCCAGGTCGGCATCTTCCTCGAGCCCACACTGGCCATGGCCAACCACTCGTGCGTCCCCAACGCCATCGTCCAGTTCATCGGGCGCAAGGCCATCTTGACGGCCGAGCGGCCCATCAAGGCCGGCGACGAGATCGAAATCTCCTACACGGGTCCGTCGCAGATGCCCCGTCGTTTGTTCGACGCCCTCCTCTGGCCAGCGGCATCCCAAAAATGGCGACTAATCGTTTAGACTACACTTATCCCCTCGTCAAGAGACAGCAAGCTCTTGCGCCCTACTGTTTCGAATGCAGCTGTCCCCGCTGCAAAGACGACCTCAACGTCTATCAGGTCTGCGCCGCCAGCCCTCGCAGCCTCGTCCCCCATGACCTCAGCCTTGTCCCTGATGCATACACGCGGCTGTCCAGCCATCCGGCCGTCAACGATGCCGCCACGCAGGCTCTGGCCAAGGCCCTTGGCGAGTCGGCCACCACGTCGACGGAAACCCGGACCCTGACTTCACACGACTCGCTTCGCGAGCGCCATGAGATGCTGCTTGCCCAGTATCGCGACTGTGCAGGCCTCGTAGCGGCGGACCTGTGGGCCGTGACCCCCGTGCCCCAGCTGCTAACGGAGATTTCCATCTACTACGCCGAGCAAGGCGAGTTTGCTTTTGCGCTGGCAGTTGCATGCTTCATCGCAACGGCATGTGATGCACATCGATACGCGGCATACTTCCACCCAGTGAGGGCCAAGAACGTGCTCATAATCGCCAAGCTCCTCGCCCACACGGCCGAGGGAACGGCAGCGCCCAGCCGGGCCGTCGACTCCATCAACACCCGCGCCGGCCCGGACCAAAGGATTCGGGAGACGCTCCGCGACATCGACCAGGTCTCGCTGTGCCAAATGCTGCTGACCATGGTCTTGCGCTCGGCCCCGGCCGGCCATGCCCATGAGTGGGACGTCGCCGCGCCTGCGCGAGAGATGCTGCAGGACATTGGGCAGCTGCCAGGCCGAGAAAAGGAGCTTTCCCTCATCATGGCCTGGATGCAGGACCCGGCGGGCGAAGAATGCCGGGCCTTCTTCGACTACGCTGTGGTTCAACAGGTGGACGCCCTGGCCGGCCTAGGGCGCGATGTGCTTCAGACCAACTTTGGCACGGGGGCCTGAGGACCGTTGAGGTGGAGCTCACGGCTTTACTTGATGCTCAATGGATGCCTCAGCCTCTCGCTGCCCGACGTTGCCGTGCCGTATTCACCACGCCTGCTCGGGTTCGCTGCTCGGGTTCGTCGGGGCCCGGCGTGTGGAGCCGTGCCAGATGTAGATGGACATATACCTATACCGTGTGCGCCTCACCTAACCCACACAGTAGCTATATCGGGACAAGACAACGCCGGTTTATCTTATCTTATCATGTCTTGTCCAACGGCAGGCCTCAATTTGCCTCAATTTGCCTCGTTTTTCCCTACTCGTTCGTCTCTTCAACCTCCTCGTCCACCCTCGCCGTCGCTCCTTGGCGCGTCCGCATTGGCCTGGTGGTGAGTCTATCCGCGCGGCTCGTCTTGGTCATGGTGTCGAGACTCAAACAGAAACTGCAGCGCGCAAAGCAGCTCGCCTGCAACTTTCTGGGCCTCTCCTCGACCGTCGACGACACAGACGACGGCGCGCGAGCATACGAGGCCTCCGTCAATGTCATGGAGCAACCGGCACCGCCAGACGCCGACATGCAATCCCCTGTGAGCCAAGCCAGCCTCAAGCGGACGAGCCCCCACGATGAAGACGACGGCGGCGGACAGTGGCAAACCGTCAGTCGCTCCAACAAAAGGGCCAAAAAGGCCAAAAAGGCTCCCCGTCCCGGCAAGGGCTATCCTGCTCTCACCTTTTCCTCCAACGCTCGCCTCCACTCCAAGGTCAACCTCAACCAGCTGCGCGACCTGGTCCTTTACATCTTTGCCGACGGCAGCGGGCCTCATTGGATCGGTGTCTCGCACCGCCCTCAGTTTAGGAAAATGGTCGTCATCATGATCCCGGGACTCGAGGAAGCCATGTTCAAGGACAGCGTCGATTTCGCCACCTACAGCAACAACAACAATGCCCAACCAGACGCCGAGCCGAGCCTGCTCACCTCCCCAGACGACTACTACCCGCGCGTCCTCGACAAGGAGCAGCTGCCCCCGGCCCTACAGCCTTTGGCAGACATGTTTCCTCATCTTTGGCCCGTCAGAACACCCGGCGACGACAAGTACGCAAAGATGCATTCCCCGGTGGCGGCAATGCTCACCGCGCCCGTGGAAAAGACTTCCAAGCACGCCGGCGTCAAGCCCGCCATCGAGCCGCACGGCTGGAGAAACGAAAGGACGCGAATCACAGAGTTCCTCGCCTCTGCCGATGAACTGGAAGACAATGGCTTTCTCCTCCATCCAGCCCTGCTTCCAGAGGGCGACCGTCGGGAAAAGTTTGTCGCCCCCGACGGCTGGGCCATGACAAAGGTTGACAGGCTCGAGGACGGCCACGTGCCCGAGGCTGAGATTGAGAGCGGCAGTGTGACGGCGGGCCGAGAGGTCTTGGCCTTGGACTGCGAGATGTGCATGACTGGCGAGAACGAATTTTCCCTGACGCGCATCAGCATCGTCGACTGGGACGGCGAGGTGGTCATGGACGAGCTCGTCAAGCCCGACAAGCCCATTGTCGACTACGTCACCCGGTTCTCGGGCATCACAGAGGAGATGCTCGCTCCCGTCACCACGACGCTCCGCGACATCCAGGCCAGACTGGTCGAGATGCTGCACCCGCGCACCATCCTCGTTGGCCACTCCCTCGAGTCCGACACCAAGGCCATCCAGCTATCGCACCCCTTCATCGTCGACACGTCCATCCTGTACCCCCACCCGCGCGGCCCGCCGCTCAAGTCGTCGCTCAAGTGGCTCGCCTCAAAGTACCTGTCGCGCGAGATTCAAAAGGGCGGCGCCCACGGCCACAACAGCATCGAGGACGCCAAGACGTGCCTCGACCTCGTCAAGCAAAAGTGCGAAAAGGGGAAGCTGTGGGGCGCCTCGGACTCGCAGGGGGAGAACCTTTTCCGTCGCCTCGCCAGGGCGGGCACCACGTACAAGGCACAGGGTGGTGACGCGGCCCTGGGCGGTGTCGAGTCGGGCAAGACGAGCGCCGCCATCGACTGGGGGGACCCGTCCAAGGGACCGGGCGCCGGGGCGACCTTTCGGCTTGGCTGCCGGTCCGACGACGAGGTCGTGGCCAATGTCATCCGTGCCGTGCAGGGCGACCCGGACGGCAAGGAGATCCGGGCCGGCGGCGTCGACTTTGTCTGGGCGCGGATGCGCGAGCTCGAGGCTCTCCAGGGGTGGTGGAACAGGAACCGCGCCGACAACGCCAATGCCGACGGCGGCCCTCCCGGCGACGAGCTCCCCGAAGACGCCGATGAGACGGCCGCCGCCGCCGCCCCCTCGCCCCTCGAACGGGCCCTCGCCCAGCTGGCGGCGCGCCTCGCCCGCATCCACGAGGCCCTGCCCCCCTGCACGGGCCTCATCGTCTACAGCGGCTCGGGCGACCCGCGCGACATGGCGCGGCTGCAGCAGATGCAGGCCCGCTGGCGCAAGGAGTACAACACGCCCGGCTCAAAGTGGGACGAGCTGAGCGTACAGTGGACCGACGCGGAGGACCAGCAGCTGCGCCGGGCCGTGCAAAAGGCCCGCTCCGGCATCGCCTTCATCAACGTCAAGTGACTTGTGCCGGGCCCGGTGGGGAGGCTCTGCAAAAGGGCAGGGCGAGAAATGGGGTAGGACGCGTCTCCATTGTCCAAGAGGCCGGGAAACAGGGTCGGGAAACGGGGCCCGACAGTATACAAGGAATTCCACGACGAGAAGCAAGGTAAAACATGGCTCAGACACTGAGCGCCGAGACATGTCAAGAACAATCATGTTTCACTATCTTTATAGCATACTACTACGAAGTACCAGTACGAGTTACCGATTGTCACAATCTATTCGTAGCCAGCAACCGGCGGCGAGGACGTGGTTTTTCGCGCCTGACATGGGCCGCCACGAGCCCAGCCAAACCGGACCCGACCCGGTGACCATGTGAGCTTCTCGCGTCGATGATTCATTCATTCGATTCTTCTTCCCAGGCCACCCTGTCCGGCCAACCGCCCAGTCCAACAAGCGTACACATGCGCTACGCAGCATGTATTCGTACATCGCTCAAGTTCCCATGCTAGTTGCTGGATCCAAGGCTCATGAACCATCCGCATTGGTTCTTCAGCCACCAGCTGCCAAGCCAAGAAACAGCTTGCATCACTTTTTGCACGCCCGCCTGATTATGAAATCAGTCTGAACAGGGAGAGAGACGAGTCATTTCTCCCCTGGCACCCCCCAAAAAGTAGACGGCCGCTCGGTCAACAGTAGAAAGACGGCACGAGAGCAAACCATCTCGACACTCAAATAGGCCATGTCGCCTCTGCAGAGTGCACGACTGGCGACGACGGCATAGCAAGTGCAATGCGACGACTCACGCGCGCAAACCCCGTGGAATTTAGTCGAGTTTTGAGTCTCCCGGATGAATGAAATGCCGTAATTCATCATCTTGGTACAGGAACGCGTTGAGAAAAGCATCCAGGGCGCCGAGGTGTGCGACGTCAGGAGCATCATGAGTCAAGATGCGTCGCGTACGAGCCGCACAGGGCATCTATGGTCCCTGTCGCGCTCACGATCACTTGCCAACGAATCCGTCAGTCACCAGTTCCGCCGAGCTCTCTAGCAAATCGGTAGGCGGGAGACCAGGATCGACCTGGCTGATTCCGTGTTGCGGAACCGTGCCGAAGCTGGCGGGCCGCTCGCCGGGTTTCTCCTGGAGCTCAGCTTCCGTGAGCCGTGGAGACTCGATGGATGACTTGTACGACATGCGGTGCGAGGAGCCCGAACGCTCGAATGGCAGAGGCGACGAGACGCCCAAATTCGATCCGTGCCCCCGTGTGGACCCGTCGTCCAAGGTGCCCAGATCCGACGGCGCACCCGACAGGGATTCTAAGAGGCTGAGTGACGACAGCGGCCGGAGATCGATTGAGCCCGCGGCAGAGTTTCTCTTGGAGCTCTTCCGCGGTATGGCCGGCAGGCCAAGGTCGGCGGCGAGGGAGCCAATCTCTGCCACACCTGCCGCAGGCCTGTTCGGCTCCTGACCCGGTTGACCATCCACGGGGCTGGCCGGCTCTGAACCGGACATTTGGGGATCTCCCGCGTCCGTCAGCAGATCGCCGGGCCGACGCTTGACGGAGCGCTTCGCCCGAGGCTTGTCGTCGTCGTCATCGTCGGAATCAATCGGCCCGTTACGCAGAACGCCCATAGCGACTGGGATGCCCTCTGGTGGCGTCTCGTCGCCAAAGCCTCCATTCCGCACCATGGCCGGAGGCATTCTCGAGCTCCTCACGACCTCGAAGCCCTTGCCCTTTTCCTTTGTCTTGTTCTTGAACATGTTCCGGAACCAGCCCGACGCCGTCGCCACGGGTCCCGTGGGATCGGCCGGCCCCGTGCCCAGCTTCCGGCCTGGTCCCTCCGAGTTGAGGGCAGGTCCCCGGACGCCGTAGTAGAAGTCGACCTCTCGCGTGGCATAATCGGGCCGGTTAGGCGGGAGATTCGTGGTCGCCATGGGTGGTGCGGGAGTGCCCCCCCGAGCCATCTCCTCGCCCGCCTCTGCCGCTTCCTTGGCGGGGCCGCTGGCTTGGGCCGCCTGCTTCGGATCGACGGCGCCCCGGGGCAAGTCCGTGGCGGACAGCTCCCTAGACTCGGTTCGCCGACGGGGGGGGCGGTAGTAGGGGTCAGACGCCTCCATGGCAACGGGGACAGCGTGCCGTGGCATGGTGGAGGATCCCAGGAACGAAAAGGCCGTCGTCTCGCCCGGCGTCCCTGGCACATATGAGCTCGTGGAGGTCTCCCTGTTGCGGTGGCCGCCCGAGTACATGTCGATGCTGTCGAGTGCCGAGCTGCTCCTGTGGCGGTGGTGCGCGGCGAGGCCCCTGAGGCTCGCATTCGAGCCCGAGCGAATCCTACCGCCGGGCATCACGTATCCCGCCCTGCTCCCGTCCTCCATGTCCAGCATGGCTGTCTGCGACAACTGACTAGCCCGCGAAGGCCCCGCACGGTGTGTCTCGCGCCGAGACAGCTGCCGCATTCCAAAGATCTTGGCAAGGCCACCTCGCCTCAGGCCCGTCACGCCATCTCCGCCGGCTCCGAGCATCCGCGCAATCACCTCGACCATGGTCTGCAGCGCGCTCAGGAAGAAGCCGAGAATCAGCACAGAGCCGTGAATGAGGAAGATGGCGTAGCCGATCCATCCCTTGGGCCCCTCGGTGACGCCGAGGTTCGGGACAAAGGCGACCATGAGCAGGATGGTGATGGCCCGCAGGAAGGAGAAGAGCGTGTGGTAGGCGTTCATCGAGGTCGAGGGATGAAATGGGCGGAAGGCGTGCAGTGTGAAGATCTGGATGACCTCGCAGATGGCGAGCAGCACCACCTGAGCGACGCCGCTTGACTGAACGGCCCCGATGGCGATGCCGCGGATAAAGTTGAGAAATACGGGTATCAGGGCAAACGCGGCCACCTCGTCCGAGTATGTGTTGTAAAGGGGGCCGAATCGGAGGACGGTAGGCAAGTCGTCAAAGAGGACCGACTTGGGCCGAGTCTTGATGACGATGACAAGGATCCAGGTGGCGGCGACCATGAGCAGCACCAGAGTCAGGACGGCCAGGGCAACGGTGTACGGGGGCGAGTGGCGGGCAACGACGAGATGAAACGTCGACAGCGCCACTATGGGCGTGAGCATGTAGTTGAAGACGATGCGGACAATGTTGCCGACGCTAAAGGGAATGTTCTTGGCGCGTAGGTCCTCCTCGGAGATGTTGTTGATCTTGCGCCACAGCCACTGGACGAGGAAGCAGCCCTGGACGAGGAAAAGGGTGCACACGACGATGACGCAGAGCCAGACCATCATGCCGGGCCAGATGTCGGTGCTCTGGGCCATGCCCACGAGCTGGCCGAGCTGGTGCAGGCCGTAGCCCTCGGTGCTGTTGGTCACGTAGATGCCGTCGACGACGCTGTGCCAGGCGGGGGCGTTTGTGACGAGGCTCTGGTTGAACATGAGCGTGGACCATCCGGCCTGGCTCACGACGGGCTGGTAGAAGCCGGGATAGCTGAGGGACAGTCCGCCGGTGAGGACGACGAACTGGATGTACTGCAAGCAGTCCCCGAAGCCGGGAGTGACGAGTCGCAGGAGGTCCGTGTCTCGGCCATAGTTGGAGGTCCAGTGGAAGATGTTTGTGGTGCCCCAGGGGCTGAAGACGCCGGCGAAGACGACGGCGAAGCCCAGGAAGAGTAGCACGGTGAGCGGCAAGAACTGTGGCACCCAGGCGGTGCCGCCTAGGTCCGGGGTGATGGTGGCCGACATGCAGCCAATATTGGTCGCCTTTTCGTCGCCGTAGATGATGAGCATGGTGGCGGCAAACGAGGAAAGAGAGTACGACGAGAAGAAGTCGTGGCTCAGGTTCACCGAGGGCAGGCCGTCGGGGAGAAAGCTTGTCATGACGGACTGCGGTCAGCATGCCCGTGGCCATGCAGAGCCCGCCCGGCAGAGGGAGGAAAGGGGCGTGACTTACTCGTCGTCCACGTCGAAGACGGGAACCAGGGGACATGAACCGTTGACGAGGCCATTCTTGCAAAAGTTGACGGGCTCGTGCCAGGGCTCGTACGTCAGAACATTGACTCTCCGGAAAAGGGTCGTGGCCTTTTTCTTCTCGGCGTCGGGGTCCGACGTCTCGATTATTTTGCCGTTTGTCTGCTTCGGATCCGTCCAGTACGGGGCCTTGGGGGGCGGGAGGGTGTCCCGATTCTGCGAGCCCGTGACATTGCCCCAAACAATCAGCTGAAGGTTGTGGCTGTCGTTCTTGGTGTCGAATTTCGCCTCGGCGTGCAAAGGCTGCCATTGCAGCAGGGCCCGCGTATTAGACTGGTACGAGTCAGACAGGCAGTTTGTGACGGGGACGCGGACGGCGGCGGCAGGAGAAGCGGCGAGGACGACGATGAGAGCGACGACGAGGGTCATGGAGGCTGGCAGGCGGACCACGGGCAGCAAGCCCTTCCATGTCGGTTGTCGCCGAGTCCGTGCCGCGACCGCCGTCTGGAGCCGGCCCGGGACAGAAGAGGGCTGTGAGGAGGCGGCGGCGGCGGCGAGGGGCGATGAGGGCGCGACCCCAGCGCTCAGCTGCTGGCCGTTCGGGCTCGCCATGGACGCATGGCACTGTATTTGGCCAAGGGGCTCGCCAGCCTGGCGAAGACGCATCATGGGCCCTCGTCGCCGTCAGAAGCGGCGCATCTTTGCAGGGTTTGCAAGCTCGGGCGATGCGTCGCGTAAAGCTGCAAAGGGGCCGTTCGTACGGCCAGACGCGTGCGTGTTTCCCCGGTGGGAAGAAGAGTTGGCTCGACGGGATGACGATGGCGAAGGCTGGGGGGGGGTTCCAGTTGCACGAGGCCAGAGGAACAAGGCAGCTGGGAAGTAGTAGAAGGCTTGGATGAAGAGAGGGAGGGAAAAAAGAGCGAGACGAGGCCGGCAGAGAGAGACGGGGGGAAGAGACTGACTTCTCTGGCTGGGTTCTTCATTGCATGAGGCGGTAAAAAGTACTAGGAAAGTACTATTCGTACAACGTACCTGTACCAGTGGGTTTTCGGGGCTGGGGCGACAAGCAAGCCTGGAGATACAATTTACTACGGATACATGCATACGAACGAGGTGGCCCTCTTTTTTTACCTTTTTTTCTGCCTTTCCCCTTGCGTGTGCGTGTTCTGTTTCTATTCTTACTTCTTCACCTATCCGGCACTCCGGATTCTACGCCGTCTTCTTCTTCCACAGCTTCCCGGTCTGACGGCGGATTCCTGCTTGGCGGATGAAAGTGCCCGGGGCCCATTGAGGGAGGTACAGATATGTATGTACCTGTTGCAACCATCCGCGCTGGGACAAAAGTCTACGAAGTACGAATACATACAGCGGCACAGGGTTGGACCTTATTACTCCGTACCTACGACGTACAACAGCGGCACTCCCGCAGGCGGTACAATCAGGCAATCGGTCCTGAATAAAGGTGCAAGTACGGTCGGTACTCTGTACAGAGTCGGTACCTATAACGCGGCGCGACTAGGCCCGCTGCTGCAGAGGCGGTGCAGTGCGCCAAGCGTGAGCGCGACTCCGCCCAGCAGACGAGAAGTACGGATACGTACGAAGTACGAGTTACAAGTATGTACATACTACCGCCAAAAAGAAGCAGCATCATCACCACAAGGGCAGCCATGTGCTCCCTCGCTCAACAAGAACAGTTCTACAGCTCTCCAGCACCGAGGAAACACAGGCGCACAAGACATGCAGCCACGCTCTCGTGGCCCTCGTTCTTCCTCCTTCTGTGAGCATGTCCGAGGCCGTACATACATACGTACGTATGTATGTATGTACGACATGCCGGAGTACGAATACGGATACACAGATCAGAACATGCATGTATGGCTCTTCTGCGTCATGGCGCCCGCCCCCGTCGCACATGGGAACCCCGAGGCTTTCCCCGTCCGTACCACACAGGCCAGCTGCTGACGGCCTTTTCACCCTCGTTGCCGGTGGGTGCCCTTTATGCCTGCCTAGATGCACTTTGTTCCGTCATGCTTCCGTAACTCGTACTACCTGGTAATACATACATCATGGCATGCATGATGGGCAAGTCAAGGCACTCTGCGTTTGCTTTGTGCTACCTAACTTACTAACTACCATGCCGGCCCTTGTCTCCCTTCCAAGGCGCGAGGAGTCGGGCTAGCTTTCGAAGCATTAGAAAGAGAGAAGCTGCGTGGTATCCGTATATCCGTATAGGTACATACATCTGCATTCGCGATTCCAAATCCGTCAACAGCAGCCGCCAGTTCACGCCGCCTCCGTTTCGCGCGACGACTTCCGCCTACGAATATGCTTTTACTCTATGCTTTTACCTCCCCCCCCTTGCGCACCCAACAACAGGCGCCTCAGGTCCCCCGAAAAGCTACGCGCCTCCCGCCTCTCCACGCGCTACCGTAACCGTGGGTAAGAGGTAAGCTGAGACGGTGCCTCTAGCGTCGCCTTGCTTCAAGAATAGCATCAAGTTGTGTTGCTGTTGATGCTTTCCGGCAGGGATTGGGCCGTGCCAACAACGGCTTCGCATATTACCTACATACATACATATGTATGTACGGTCTTTACCAAGTTCGTCACTAGCTTCAACTCTCCTCACAACAACACAACATCTTTCCGCGACCGACCGGCAGATACGAATGCCCAATCCCACTAGGCACCCTAGTACCTATTCGTATTCTGTCCTTGTTTTGTCCCATCTTCGTCGGCCTATCCTCCACCTCCAACCCTTGTTATATATTCGGGCCATTGCTCCTCCTATCTTCTGGCGTCATCAGTCAGGCCACCCCGGCCTTATGCTGTGGGTCCCGCCGCTTAAGTAGTGCATGTACGGATACTACATACATGCATATGTATCCGTACCCACATGAAATATGCATATAATAGGTAGCCACATATATCCGTACTATCTGCCAAGGTTAGCGAGTGCCGACGCTCCGCTTCCAGTGACTCTTCAAGCAACGCTCCAGCAAATCTCCACGGCTTCCACTTTTCCACTTGCTCGCCCCAACTTTTAATCGCTGCGCTTGCGCTTGCCCTTTGCCTCGGAAAGTAGATTGTAGTCCACCTCAGCCTCCATCCCCTCCCTGGCCCTCCACGCCTCGACTTGCTGCCGCAAGCAGCCTTCAACCAGACGCGCTTCCGCCATGTCCCTCAGTGGCAGCGCCGTCGCCAATTGACCGCAGAGCACGTAGGAATCGAAGCCGCCAACATGCTGCATGCGCCGTTGAATCCCATCGCATGAAACCTGCATCGAGCCCAACGTCCCATGCGTCTCGCCGCCCGCGGGGATTGCTTCCAAAGGCAGCCTCTTCAACGACAGCCTCCTCGGATGCCTTCCCGGGTTCCTGTCCTGCCGGCCTTGGATGAGATACCGGCGAGGGTCGATACTTGGCCCGATGCTTCGTGCGCGTTCGCCCGAAAACGTCCTCATTGGAGTTTGTGCTCTCTGCCCGTGCAAGTCAGCTGCAAGCCCGTCTTCCTTCGTTGGCCTCCCGGATCCAGGCTCGCTCGTCGGGGATGGACTTCTCAGAAGCAGAGTTTGCATCATGTGAGAATACTGCTTGTTTGGGTGCGACAATCTCGGCCCGTCTGGAACATGCGCCTGGCCCCCAAATCGAATCGCCGCCTGTGAGCTGCAGTGACGCTGTCCGCCTTCGCCGTCCTGCTGCCGAAGATCCTAGCCTCGGACAGGAACGGATAGAGGACTGCCCATGTTGCTCACGGAATTAAAAAGATTCCATCCCTCTTCTCTCCCAGCTGGCAAGAGGCCACTGAAATTGAAGTCAAAGGCCCTTGCACCGGGGCTCTCTGTTGTGGAGCTGATGGCTGAGTGAGACGGCCCATCGCGTGCTTGGTTGCGCCGAGCCAGTGTCTGTCTCGGCTGGCGCCCGCCATTGGCTCTCAACGCAACACCTAGTCTTTCACCACGTGGGGGACCCGAGGATGGCGGCGTTGGAAAGGGGTTAGGCCTATTAGTCCTTGGTGAAGAGGGAAGATGTCTTGGAACCAGGCTTCGAGCGCTGGGAATGGCCCGGGGCGACAAAGCAGAGCGACGGTCCCTTTCGCCTTGCTCGTCGACGGCAACGACACTTTGGCCTCTCTGGGAAAAGAGTGCGTCGAGATCCCCACCAGGCGGGTGATGCGGCCGTAATACTTCTACTTCGTCGGCCGACGATTGTGAGCCTGCCGCTTCCAGTTCTCCCTGCATGCGGTTCAGCGCCGACTCGCTGAGGGGCTCCAACGGCCGTCGGAAATTGGGACTTGGGCGCTCAGCCTGTAACGCGTCTTGGACTGAGCCTCGCTCACCGACGGTCGCCGTATCGTCACAAGCGATCTGAAAATCTTGGTTCCGCGTTGATTGAAAGTACCGTTGAATGTCTGGACCCTTCCGTAGCTTCAATTTCGACCGCTCGGGAGACGGCTCGGCTTTTGGAGGTCGGGGGGGTATCAAGATATCAACCGTCTCGTCCATGCCAAATTCATCGGTATTGTCGCTGTCTTTGCGAGCCATGTTGACTCTGCTCACAGTCTTCATACTCGCTCGGACTGGTCCAGCGGCTGGCGCTTCTCGGCCTGGAGGCAGCCGAGGCAAGCAGGCGACCGTGGAATCCGGTCCTTTCACGCTGCTACTTTTGGACCGTGATGCTTGAGGCGTCTCACATTGTCTCTCGGGTACTGAGTCGACGGCTGTTCCGCGCATACCGGCGCTTGGTGAGGAATCATCCAGAGGGAGCTCATTCATCATATCGATGATTTCTGGGTCATCCCAAGGGGAAGCGCCTGCAACTTTGCAGATGTGATCGCTACTGTCAAGGCTTGTTCGATACCAACTCAGCTTGCTGGGCCTTGCCACTCGTTCGTGGGATAGATTCGACTCACGATGGCGGCGACATCCCCCTTTGGCATGGCTTCTCCGACAAGCCACCTACAAGCCGACTCATGCCTTTGTCTAGGCCAGCGTACAGCTCTCGACACAACCCCTCAAAACACTCGATAAGACCCTTCTCGTCGGCAAACAAGACCTCGTCTTTCAAGGGCGACACGTTGGGGTCGTAGCTGCGCGGAGGACACCGGATGTCCAACTGCACAAAGGGACTCGCATGCGACTTTGCGGGTCCCCTTTTCGCCATGTGCTCCGAGAAATGGGATTTGAGGATGCTGATGATCCTTTTCGGTAGCCCCCTCGTTGGCGAAACAGGCCTCTGATCGACTGAAATGAAGGAACCCTTCCCAGCGACAGCCTTGACGTCGCAATCTGGCTTTGGAAGAAAGGCTTCCAGCACGAAGCCCGTTGGCTGCTGATCGTGTAGAGAGACGCCGCGGTCATTCTCCCTAGCGGTTACTTGGACGCAATTGGTGGTCAAGCCTCCGCCAAAGATCTGGAGGGTTGCCTCCCCCACTGTCCAAGACGCATTGGGGGAATACGACCAAGACTGAGTGCCGTCGTCGGTGACTTTGAAGGATAGCTTGAGATGCGGCCGCGCCAGGGCGTAGCTCTTGAGAAGGCCCTTGATCCTCGTGACGGACTTGTGTCTCTCTTTGATGAGGTACTGTCTCCTTGCAGGCATGTTCTTGAAGAGCTGGGAGGCTTGGACGGTGGTGCCCACGGGTGCGGACACCGGCCGTCTTTGCTCGACTCCGCCTACAGCAAAGCGAAGCTGCAGTCTCGAAGCAACTGGATCACCAGACACCCTTGTAGTGATGACAACGGAAGAAACCGCGTTGGCACTGGCCAAGGCCTCCCCGCGGAAGCCCAGCGTCTTGCCGCCCTTGGCTTGCAGCTCATCAAAGCTCCTCAGCTTGCTGGTGTGTGCCCGGCGGCCCAGCGACTCAAAGTCTTGCACCGCGATGCCGTGGCCATTGTCTCGAACGAGCACCTGGTCCAGGGTGTCTGCGGAGATGCCAATCTCGACTGTGGTTGCTTGGGCGTCAATGGCGTTGTCCAGAAGCTCCTTGACGAGATCATACGGAGAGGCGAGGCTCGTCGAGGCGCCGAGCAGACGAACAGTGGCCTGAGGGAGTGCTGATATGATCATCTTCGTTGACACACGCAACGCGTAGATCGCTTGATTGGGGGCTGACAGATATAAGAGGCTTTAGATGGTCAGTATATCAGGGTCTGTGCCGTCTGCAGCCCATGGCCTCGGGCTCGGCGAATAAATCGTGGCATAGCCGTAGAAGCCGTGGAAGCAGAAAGTGACGGAGGACATGGCGGTGAGGTCCGTGAGAGAAAAGTGACTCATCGTCAAGACTTTTCCAAGGCAGGATGGTGTTTCTGCTTGATCGAGGAAGGAGCCGGGGAATGAATGGAATGTGGTGCAGCCGCCCCGCCCAGTGTGTATCAAAGACAAGGTACTTTCTGCAAGACACGTGGCGGCACGGCGGAGCACATGGGGTGGGTCCGGGCATGGGGTGGGTCCGGGCTCGCTGCCCTTTTTCAGGGCGGCCGGCTACGAGCTGCCCCGCCGCCGCCGCACGAGGGGGCCCCCTCACGCCCTCTCGCCCCTTTGACAACGATCGCCGCGTCGACGACGCTGCCACCTCGACCCGAACCCGAAAACCCCCTCGCCACCGAATCCTGTCCCCATCGCAATGTCTCTCAAGGGCCCCTCCACCGCCCAGCAGCACCACGATGGCTCCGCCCTGCGCATCGCCATCGTCCACGCCTGCTGGAACATGGACATCATCAAGCCCCTCGTCGCCGGCGCACGGGAAAGGCTCATCTCCCACGGCGTCAAGGAGTCCAACGTGGTCGTCCAGACCTGCCCCGGCTCCTGGGAGCTTCCCCTGGCTGTCCAGCGGTGAGTCGCCGCCATCTTGGGCCCGTGCACAGTTCGGCTGCTGATACGAGCGTGGGGCGAAAGCGTCTTCTCCGCCTCGCAGATCCAGTCCACCTCGAGCGCCGGGCCCTCGGCCACCGACCTCCTCGCCTCCTCCACCACCGACCTGACCGCCCTCGCCGCCGGGGGCGCCGTCGCGTCCGGTCCCTTTGACGCCATCATCGCCATCGGGGTGCTTATCAAGGGCGAGACGATGCACTTTGAGTACATTTCCGACGCCGTCTCCCACGGCCTCATGCGCGTCCAGCTCGACACGGGCGTCCCCGTCATATTCGGCCTCTTGACCGTCCTCGACGACGACCAGGCCAAGGCTCGCGCCGGCGTCGACGGCAAGGGCCACAACCACGGCGAGAACTGGGCGTCGGCCGCTGTCGAGATGGGCGCCAAGCGGAAGCTGTGGGCTGCCGGCAAGATCGAGGGTTGAGAGGGTCGGGCAGGCAAACGGACAGACAGGGGTCAGTGGGCGGGAAGAGGGGAAGGGGACGCGGCGAGAGGCCGCCTCGCCTCCTCTGCGGAACCAACGTGAGAGGCGACGAGGCCCTTGCCGATCAGGACGATGAAGGCCGGTATATCTACGGGTGCGAACCAGCTCCCGCCTGGGTTGTTGAGCGGTTCTTGTATACGTTGAATATACGAATACACCCACCCACACGAGTGATTCATTGTGCCCATCCAAAGTCACATTGACGGCCGACCGGCTCCCTGACCTACGGCAGCCCTGGCGCGCTTGCCAAGCAATTGGACATATGCAGCTCGTCGTCCGATTAGTCAATTAGCACGCATAGTCATGTCTATCGTACCCGAGGCGAGTCGACCTTGAAGAGTTCGCACCTAACCCATCGCATTGTGCCTGCTGACGCCCAAGCCAAAAAGTCTCTAGAGTTAGGGGCTTTCGGGCCTCAGCAAGAATAATGTTCCCCAAGATCCAAGACAAGGAGCGCCATTTGCAAAAAAAAAGACGAGACAAATACAGTCGGGAAGGAGGGGGGGGGGGGGAATAGATGCGAAAGAGATGTCATAGATTCGCCACCATGCAACAAAAATGTACGTGGAATCGTCCCAAATCACAGCGCCAACTCGCTGCCAAAGCTTTTCCTGCCCTTCCAAGTAGATTTCTTCTTTTCTCTCTTGGCCTTCATGGCCGCCCAACCTTGCTCGTCGTCGTCGTCGGAGCCTTCGCCGGCCCTGTCCACAAGTTTGATGGTGGACTTGCTTTTGTCGTCGCTCCAATTGGAGAGACCTCCCGACATGGTGCTCGCGCGGTTGTGGCCGAACGCGGGCGACGGGGCTTGAGACACAGGTCTGTAGCGCCCTGGCAGACCGATATTGCTTCGCTCAGATGGCGCCATGGACGGCGCGTACCCTGCAGCGGAGCCTGGGATGGATGGAGTTATCAGATGGGGCAGCTGCATAAAAGATGACGAATTGGGTTGGACCATGCTCATGGTTCGCCCTTCCATCCGGAGAGGCTCCGCCATCGGCTCGCCCGTCATGGAGTGCCGGCATGACAGGTCGGCCATGGAAAGATTGCCGGGAACGGCGCCGTAAGGTGGCTGCATCGGTGGCTGCATCGGATGCCCTCCGCCGCCCTGGGTGCTAGCCATCATTTGCATGAATTGCATTTGCATTTGCATAAACTGCTGCATTTGCTGCGTCATCTGAATCTGTGCCTGATCACCAGGCGTGAGCATTGGTTGCGCCATGGCCATAGGGTGCATCATGGGCATGCCACCCGGCCCGTACATCATGTTGTGAGGCATGCCGCCGATGGGGTCGAAGCCTGGGCCCTGCGGCCCACCGTTCATGCCCAGCGCGGGAGACATCTTGTGGTCAACGCTCGGGCTTCCACGACGCATGGCACGCGATCGCTCCTCGCTTGCAATGACGCCCACCAGGCCGCCCGGCGGAAGGAGACCCTGCGGCGGCGGAAGGAGACCCTGCTGCGGCTGAGAGAGCTGACCCGCGTCACCGAACGAGAGGGACTCCCTCAGAGCCGGTCTGGCGAGGCTGGCCCCGAGGAACGGGTCCTGGGGCAGATGTCTCGCGAACGCTGGCAGCGTCGAGGGACGTTTGGCAGCGTTGGAAACAGACTCGCCGGTGACGGAAGAAGGTCGGCCTGGCTGGGGCCCCAGCGCTGGGGCTCGCAGGTTCGAGATGGAGCCCGCGTGGCTCAGTCTGGTGGGCGGCCTGTTCCTGGCGGGAAATCCGTGAGCCTGCAGGATACCCAGCGGCACGTCTTCGTCCTCATCCTCGTCATCCACTCCGGCGGCAGGATCGGGCGAGGGCGACTTCATCTGGCTGAGCTGGGGTGCGCTCGACGACGGGGGCAGTGCGGAACGGGCGGGGCGGGCGACGGGC
Source organism: Ophiocordyceps sinensis (assembly GCA_012934285.1). Classification (NCBI taxonomy): domain Eukaryota; kingdom Fungi; phylum Ascomycota; class Sordariomycetes; order Hypocreales; family Ophiocordycipitaceae; genus Ophiocordyceps; species Ophiocordyceps sinensis. The sequence goes on from JAAVMX010000003.1 coordinate 14,765,655, forward strand.
GGGCTCGCGGGTTCCCCCGTGACCTTCATCATTTGCTGCCTGTACACCGTCATGTGAGCCTCTTGCTTCCTTCGCTGCTTCGCCTGTTGCTTCGACTTTTCCTGCTCGTCCTCATCGTCGTCATAATTGATGTCGTCGTCGTCGTCGCAAGCAGCCACCTGCGCCGCCGTCTCCGTCGCGTCTTGGCGTTCCTTGTCCTGTCGATACCTTTCGAACTCTGCGGGAGTCATGATCTTGTTCTGCTGGGACGGTGTCGAGGATCGCGGCAGGTATCGATGCGAGGCTCGTGGTAACCGGGGCAGGCTGCCCTCAAACATGTTGTCCTCCTTGGCAAAGTTGGAGGCAATCGACTTGTTAGGCGCCGCAGCGAAGCTATCTTCGTCTCGTCGGTATCGATGAACTTGGGACCGGTTCGACACGGGACCGGGCTCTGACAAGATCCTCATGGCGGAGTAGGACTCTTGTAGGAGCTTTGCGTCTTCGTCCTCCGCAATGTCCGACGGGCGCTCCGAGTATTTGAAGGAACCGAGCGCCTGGTGGCGAGGCACGGGAGGTGGCACGTCGTAAGCGGCCAGCGACATGTCTTCCTCCCGGGGCGGGCTGCTGCGCCGGCCCAGGAGAGGCTCAGCCGGGGTCTCGAAGTCTGGACTCAGCGGAGCCGAGTGCACGTGCCGGATCCCCGTCAGAGATCTCGGCTCCGCGGCGGCGTCATTCTTGAGCGTTGCCACGCTCGCTCTCTTGTCAAAGCTTCTAAACATGGATCCGAAATCCCCGCCCAAGTCCAAATTCGCCTCTTCGGCGTTGGTAGGGGTGGCCGTGCTGGCAGTCGAAGACGTCAGGCCGCGCGATCTGCTCTCGACGATCTTGTTATTGGTGTTGTTGCTGTTGTTGTTATTGCTTTGAAGACTCAAGATCGGAGGAAGATCTGGGACGCGATTGTCCTTGGGCGGTGGGATAGAGTGCTTCTTCTGCCCGCCAAACGAAAACGTGCGGGTCGCTCGGTCCAGGAAGCTGGACTTTGCCGAGCCTCCTCGACTTGGGGACTCGTGGAATGATGGGGTCGCCGGTTGCGGGGCATCGTCGTGCCCAGCGCCGCCACCCGTATCGGTCGAGGAGGGGGCGGTGGAGGCGTTGCTGTGCCGGGACGAGTTGTCCGTCGACGTGGCGTTTGTAGTGTTGGAAACGCCACTCCCACTAGCTTCGTCGTTAGCAAGCCATGACAATGAGTCTCATCATCTGCGTGCAAAGCAGTCCGAAGCCGGGCAGGTCGCGTCTTGTCGTCGGGAGTCGACTTTATTCTTGGTATCATAGACCAGGGCATTCGACGAGGGGGAACGGAGAAAGGCTCACCGATTGGCCTTGAGGTCGGCAAACATGTTTTCCTCGACGTCGAGGTCCGTTAGATGGGGCTGGGGAGCGATGACGCGGGAGGCCCTCGCCATGCGCGCGCCGCCGTCAAAGGATTTCCCGCTGGAGACGTCATGCCTCTCAATGACGCGAAAGGACGGCTGTTCCGTCGGGGCAGCGGTCGAGGGCGTCAGTTCGTCGGCGGCCGACTTCCGCTTTGAGAAGGCGACGGAGAATCTAGGCATGTAGAACGACGGTCGCAGTAGCAGCGCTGATGGCCGTGGTGCAAGAGGCGAGGCTGCGATTTGAAGACGAGAGTCGTCGTGTTCCTCGGCCTCGGTCCGTGTTACGCGTGGCGAATTCCACAAGACAGGCGATACGAGGCGATGCGGTCGTGCAAGGAGGAACAGCGCCGTTGTCGTGGGTCTCGAATCGGGGAGCGAACTTGGCGGGCGACACGCTAGCGGACAACTGCATGAAGAGAAGACGCCCAGGTTAACAGTGAGCCTTGTCCATGGAATCGGTCAGGGGATGGATGAGATGCAGCACGCGGCGACGGCATCAAATGACGGAGCCAAGTTGCTTTTATTGGCAAACCTGGCGCCGCTCTGCTCTGAGACCTGACACCAGGGCAAGCCGGTTGGCCGGGCGTGGGCAGGCATGCTGTCGCCGTGGGGGACGGAACAGGCAAGTAAGACTCACATTAATCTCCTCCAGAAGAAGCAATGGTGCTAGGTGAGGAAGCGACCGACGCACAATTCGCTGCCAGAGCAAAGCCAGGCCAGAGACAGCGCTTGGGGACTGAGACGGCCAAAATCGCAAAATCGCGGGTGCCAATCTTTGAACGACGGTGCCACGGCCAAAGGCGGACGAAGCCTTGTCGGGCCGGGGATGACGGCGGTGGGGTTGGAATTGATGGGGCACGACACGCGTAACAAAAAATAGAGAGTAATAAGAGGGGGGGGAGAGAGAGAGGTGGGAGGGGAGGAGCGCGAGCGCGCGGATGAAACCGAGGCAAAAGTATTACAGATCCCGGTCGTGGTCAACACACAATAACCAAGTACATACAGCTGCCTCAAGGATCTGTCTGTACTCCGTACATGCGCTCCAAATGCAATCCGAGTCTCAACCGGGCGTGCTTGGGTCGGGGAGAAGAGGGGAAAGAGGACGAGGGAGAGGTGATTGGGAGAGGGAGGAAAGGAACAGGCGAAGCGCTGCCGGGGAGGGTTGAGTAAAGCGAGACTGTCAGTCGGGCATTTGGATTGCTGGTTTCGTCGCGGAGCCAGAGTTACGGCGGCCAGAGCAGGAACGGTTGAAAGGGGAAAGGGGAAGAGAGGAGAGGAAGAGAGAAGCGAAACCCACCAGCCAGCCGGCCAAACTCCAGAGAAGGGTGGCCGGAAGGGTGGCCGGCAAGGAAAGGGGGGGGGGGGGAGACTGAACGAACACGACGTTTTTTCCCTGGCTGCCGACCCCGGTTTAGCCTGTGGTACATACAGATACATACTACATACGAATACAGGTAGGTTTTAGCGGATGTTCCCTGCTAGGCCGATCTGGGCCCACAGAGGGGAAGGGGACCCAGCAGGTCAACGAGGCGTCGCCATCAACTCGGCTCCCCCTGTCGTTGCCCCAGATTGATTGACGAGAGAAATGTATGACGGCTTCTCGGGGACCAAGGACGGGGCGGGTGAGAAGGCAGTGATGATGCCCATCGATGGTGGCAGATATTCGAGCATGACGGCCATCGTAAGGGAGAAATAGGTACCGGGGAGGGGGGTGGTGAACAGCGCCGCACAGTGCAGTGCAGTCAGTACCTTTGGCACACAGATGTGTACTTGTGTGCGTGCATGACATCTCGCTGCGAGTATGTACCCACAAGTATGGATAGGAGGACAGCCTGACAGGACAGAGACAGACAGTGTGGCATGGTCGGTCTCAGCGGGTCGGTTCGTGCTGTGCTGGCGCGCGCGCCACCCAGGCCGAACGAGCCGTCGGCCTGGCACTGGTTCGCCAGTAGCACCGCAGCTGAAGGGAAGCATGTCGGTAGACCCGGGGTCCTGTGCAAGCTGAGGATGCGAGGCCGCGGACGAGACGGCCACCTGTCAGAACGAGTCTTCTTCTCGTTGCCTTGCAAGGCCCTCGTACGAATAGTGACTGACTCTCCATTCTTGCCAACACGCAGCAAGGCGAGGAGAGCCTTACATATACAGTGGCCGTGGCTGCCCAGCGGCAAGCACAGTAAATGTTCCCGGGAGCTTCAAGGCCGCTTACAGAGGTACATACAGATACCCATCTTCCACCATCTGACACGGCCGCTTGCGTACCCATGTGTGTATGTATGTACATACATATGTATATACCAAGAATTCCGTGGCCGGCCTCGACTGGCAAAGTAATAGGTAAGTCTTCAAGGACGGAACGGAACGTCTACTTGGCGAGGGGAAGACAGTATGTACATACATACTACCCGGTGAGAGCTCGTGGCCCAATGTGGAGGAATAATAATCCAGTCTCACCGTATCTCGCATGTCCCATGGCTGTAACTCGTACTTCGTATTCGTACCCGGCAGGTAGTACAGGGGAGTCTGACTGACTGTGTTTGGTTTACTAGAGGCACGGTCGGAAAAGTCGCAAGCGTCTAGACGTCTTTGCTTCACATGCCCACTACCGACGCGCGGTTGGCTCGCTCTCGGCTTGGTTGGGTGGGCGGGAGATGAGAGTATCCGCACAGATCCAGGAACACGCTGCTAATGAGCAAGTCCTGGCGATAAGAGGCCGACGGGCGCCAAACAAGCAACGCTGGCCACATCCGCATGGCAACTAACACAAGCAATCCCTTTGCTTGCAGCCCTAGATTCACTGGCGACGGAGAAGACCGGATGACGACGGCGGGAAAATGACGAGACAAGCTGCCGTCGGTGAGATGCGGAGAAGAAGCAGAAGAAAAGGTCTGGCCGGGCACAGACAGACCCGCCGGCGCGGTCCCTTGAGGCGGTTGTTGTTGTTGTTGTTGTTGTCCAGACCTTCTTGGCTTTGCTGTAAGGAGTATTCGTACAGTACGAATACAGAGTACCGACTGGCTAGTGCGACGTGAGGAAAGGGGCCGAACGCCCGCAACGGCGCAGGGCATTACTTGGCGAAGACGATGACGACGATGTGCGGGCGCCGCCTCGTCTCCCTCTCTCTCTTTTCCTCTTCCGGGTAACGGTACATGTGCGGGCGATGAGTCGTCAGTGGCAGCAGCAGCAGTACGAGACAAACAACAAGACAAGACAAGACACTGACCTTGCTTGGCTAGAGTATTCGTACTTGGTACGAATACCGATACAGACGTCCAACAAGGGCACTTGAGGGCCGTCGACGGGGAGTCGCCTGTCGGAAATCCAAAGGCCCGTGGGATGAGTGTCTGGTGTCTGGGGGTCGCACAAGCCGCCGCCAGACAGGCCTGCAACTGGCCTTTGTGATGAGGTTGACAAGCTTTCTCGCGCGCTCCCCACAATCCCACAATTCAACGCTCCCTTCATGTGTGTGCCGAGTATGTATGTAAGCAGTCATCTGAGAGGGCGGGTCCGCGCTCTGCACATAAGCGACGGTGCATTGCCCTGCTGCGCCTCGGCCCAGGCTCTCTATCTACGCCAATGGAGCACGGCGTGTGCCGCCCCCAATGTATCGTGGCCAATAAGTTATGTGTGTACATGGTCATTGGGCACGGGAAAGCGGCCTCATGTTGCCGCCGACTCCGGAGACATTGGCCGCGCGGATGGGGCCGGCACAAGAGGGGCCAGCGTTGAGACCGTGGTTTTGATGTGCTTGTGCAGCAGAGACTGATGCATGTGCGGGGCGGGGCCGTACATGCTCATTAGGCGTACGGATAAGGCGTACGGATATCCAAAGTCTGGCGGCCAAAGCATTCCGCTGATTTCATACGTGCATGCATGTACATATGTATGTATGTATGTATGTACATATGTAAACGATTGGCTCGTTCTGTCCAAACATTCCCCAATGATGGTGTAGTTTTCGTATGGGTCCTTGTTGGCAAGGCTGCTAATATAAGGACACGGTGAGCACCGGCTGAGGCAGTGGCCCAACGACTATTCGTACTTGGTACTGCTACGACCAAAACCGAGCACACATGTTTCTGCCATTGCTATTTTTGCCAGGAGCGGCGGGCGTGTTTCTCCACGTTGCCGAGGATGAAGACACAAACATGCGTGACTCACTCTCTCGAGGGGCAATGGGCAAAAGGGCAAAAGGGCAAAAGTGCAAAAGGGCAAAACGAAGGTACTGTACCAATACTGTGCCGACTGTAGAGAGCCTCTCACTGACTGTCACAGCACATGCAAGGCGGTGCAAATACGACAGGCAGTACCGAGGAACCGGGCAGGTCTCGAGGTACTTTTTCTTTCGCTTGCTTTCAGCCATCATCACGAGCCCAATTTCCACTGCAGCTCTCGCTGCAAGAGAGCTGCAAGACACACTCTCCCTTGCAACAATTACTGCTCCACTCCAGCTCCCGGCTTGTCATGCCCGTTTCTCATCTTTTTTTTTTCGCCTTCCCCTGTCTCAGACGAAGCTCGCTCGCGTTTGCCTCGGTCCTCTCCAACACAACAGGCACAGCAACAAAACTGACCTTGGTTTGCAGCATCGCTCAAGGCGAATATTCATTGCCATGGTCCGTCTGTCTGTATCATGCGACTCTCCTCGGCTGGTGCATCATGGGAATCTTCTCGGCCAGAGTGTCCTCGGCCAGCCCGGATGAGCACCCGTGTCGGCGCTTGTCCGTGGCAAACATGTAACAGCCGCCAAAACTCGAGCTTGGAGCGGTCCGACGACCAAGGGAAGGGCAAGGGGGCCTCGGGCCCGCACAGGCCTCGGACATGATCGTTGCAGCCGTGCTGGATGGAGGATGGATTGCCGTTCTACTGCTAGCCGCAGTGGGAAAGTTTGTTTGCGCCATGCGGCTCCACCCTCGGCCGAGTGCAACACCGCCACAGCTTGAAACTTGAAACCGCCCAGGGGACAGCCTTGCGACGACGACGACACAACTCGTCGCCCTCCTGGAGCTCCATCCCGCCCCAGCCAGCCATCGTCGCCATCGTCGCCATCGTCGCCATCCCTCGCCTGCTTCTTTGCCGTTTGTCTGTCGCCGTCGCCGTCGTCGTCCCGCACCCCAAGCATATCCCCGTCCTCGTCGTCACCATGGCGCCCCCGAGCCCGAGAGGCCGGCCCATCCGGAAATCGTCCATGCTCTCCCTCGACGATGCCCATCACCGCAATCACCTGACCACCCGAACCGGCGCCTTGGCTTCGCTCTTCCGGAGCCGCTCCCAGCAAAGCCTCACCGGCTCCTGGCCCCCCTCCTCCCATCGCCATGTCCCCGACGACGACGAGTCGGCCATCTGGATGCGCCATGACGACGAAGACATTGAGAGGCTGCTGCGAGACGAGACGCGCATGAGCCAGATCCTCAAGGGGCCCCAGGTGCGAAGCATGAACCTCATCGGCAAGAGCAACCCTCGCTATCGGTGGGAGCGATACTGGAAAAACGAGGACGACCTCAAGGCCATGAAGAAGCCCATGTGAGACGACACCCTCTGCGCCGGCACCAGGCCCCCGCTGACGTCCGCTGCCTCGCAAAGCCGCGAGTACTACGTTCGCACAAACGAGCTCATCCAGCAATACATGTACATTGACATTCTCCTCGACTCGTCCATTCCTCACGACTTGCTCAACGAGTACTCGGCCGAGCTCGAGGCCTCGGCCTTCCGGCCCATTGACGTTCCCGCCACCATCAGCGAAGAGCCAAACCTGTCTCAATCACACTCGACCGCTTCGCTCGACCGCCAAGGTCCCGGATCCTTCGGCTCCATCACTCCTGCCCCCAATGACAATGGCCAGAACGGCGTCAAGCCGCCTCTGCCCCAGAAGCGAACCCCCAAGGATATCTTTCGCTCCTCGGAGAGCATGCCGCTGCTCCGGCACGCAGATGAAGAGCCCCCTTCCACGTCGCCCGTGCCGATGATGGGGGACGCGGGCCCCAAGCCCATCCTGTCGTGGCTCGAGGACGGCGAGGTGGACAGCGACGACCGCGTTGTCACCGTGGCCATCTGGGTGAACTTTGCCGCCAACTTTTTCCTTCTCTTGGGAAAAATCGTAGTCATCTTCTCGGTCCCGTCCATGTCCGTCCTGGCCAGTCTGGTCGATGCCACGCTCGACTTTCTCAGTACCGCCATCGTCTGGACCACGACTCGGCTCATCTCGTCCGGCCACAAAGACCAGCATCGCTATCCTGTCGGACGCCGTCGGTAAGTGGCAATGGCCCCCTTTCAGCGCGTGCCACACTTGTGGCTGCATGCTGATCATTATGCCCGCCAGCTTGGAGCCTGTGGGAGTCTTGGTCTTCTCCGTCATCATGGTGACGTCGTTTGTCCAGGTCGGATTGCAGTGCATAGAGCGCCTGGCAGGCACCGAGCACGAAATCATATACCTTGGCCTCCCGGCCATTCTCATCATGGTCACCACCATTCTCATCAAGGGGGGGTGCTGGGTGTGGTGCCGCCTGGTCAAGAACTCGAGCGTCCGAGCCTTGTAAGTTGCCTGCCGTGCTGCCCTATACGCACCGGCGGTGTCTGACGAGTCTGCCTTTTTAGAGCCGACGACGCCAAGACGGACGTCATATTCAACATCGGCTCAATTCTCTTCCCCATCAGTGAGTCTAGTCTAGTCCCAGGCAGGGCCTTTACGTGCATGGCGGCGGTCGCTGACACGCCGCAGTCGGCTTCTACGGTAGGATTTGGTGGCTTGACGCCTTGGGCGGCCTGCTCCTCTCCCTCGTCGTCATCTTCACCTGGAGCCAGACGTCTGCCCACCACGTGCGCAACCTGACGGGCTTCTCGGCGCAGCCCGACGAGCGCAACCTGCTGCTCTACCTCACCATGCGCTTCGCCACCGCCATCCGTCGCATCCAGAACCTGCGTGCCTACCACGCCGGCGACAAGCTCTTTGTCGAGGTGGACATTGTGCTGTCGGCAATCACGCCGCTCAAGGACAGCCACGACCTGAGCGAGGTTCTCACCTACTTCCTCGAGTCGGTGCCCATTGTCGACAGGGCCTTTGTCCACGTCGACTATGCGAGCTACAACGCGCCCACGCACATGCTGAAGCAGTCGTCCTCGTAGGCTCCGTGCTGCTGGTTGAGTCGGTGCGATGGAGCTGCGTCGTGTGAAGCAAGCATTGGCCATGGGCGTTATCGGCATCTCACATGACCTTTATTACGGCAGAGCAAGGCGTCGTCTCGTGTAGGAGGAACAGCATGTGGTTTTCTCCTTGAAGCTCTACTCTGGGTCGGAAAAGTGAATTGGGTCAACGGGACAAAAAGTGTACAGTCCCAAGACGGTGGCAGAAAGACTATGTGTAGAAAAGAATGGGGGAGCGCCCTCTCGCCTCGCCCCTCTGGTCAGTACGGGATGCCGTTTGTCAGGAGCTGGAACTGGTCGTAGATGCCCGTGCTGTAGCTCGAGAAGCTCTTCTTGATGAGGTCCTTCATAAAGTCGGCGGCCTCGCGCTCGGACCTGTCGAGGACGAAGCGCTCGCGAAAGTGCTTGACGCTCTCGGGCTTGAAGCACGGCAGGCCGCTGTCCATCATGAGCAGCACAATCTGGCTGAGCTTGTCGCAGTACTGCCTGCTGGCGAGAAAGGCCTTTACGCAGAGCTCCTCGAACCACTTGAAGCTCTGGTGGTCCGTCGAGCCGCCCATGACGGCCACCATTTCGCTCGTCAGCTTAAAGGGCGCGCGCTCAAACTTGATGCCGCCGGGCGCAATGTCGAAGCAGAAGCCAAAGTCAATGTGCAGGATGTGGCCGGCGTCGTCGACCATGATGTTGCCGTTGTGCCGGTCCTTGAACTGCAGCAAGAAGGATATGACCGAGTAGGCCGCCATCGACTTGACGAAGCTGTTGCGCGCCTGCTGGAACCGCAGCGAGTCCTCGTTGCCGTACCTGGACACGAAGTAGTCGTACAGCCCGTTGACCGCCTCGCGGCCCAGCATGTCGCGCGAGATGGAGTTGGGCAGCACGTCGATGACGCCGCACCCGGGCGCCGTCGCCGTCACGCGGTACGGGAACACGTACACCTCGAGCCCCACGCTGTGGAAGATGCCGCGGAACGCCGCAATCATCTGCAGCGCCAGCACGTCCTGCCTGCAGTCGTCGCCCACCTTGAAGATGGCCGACTGCCAGGCCTCGACCGTGTCCTCCTGGGCGTCTTGGCCCTGCTTGCTGGCCTCGTCGGGCAAGTCGCCGGCGTCCGGGCCGCTCGTGCGCTTCTTCTTGATGCGAAACGTCGCCATGTAGGGAGCCTTGGCGTGGCTCTGCAGAGGCTTGCCCGACTTGCGGTCGATGCCGATGACGACGCCGTCGGGGTTGCTGGGCAGGTAGACGCCGACCTCGACCTTGATCTTGCGCAGCTCCTCTTCGATCTTCTGCTTCTTCTCGGGCTTCGAGCGCTTGATGAGGGGCTTCAGCTTTCCGGATATCCCCGTCACCTCGTCGAAAAAGGCAAACTCCCGCTCGTAGAAATCCTTGTCCTCGGCGGCGAAGCCGTCCACCATCTTGTTCATGACGCTGTCGAGCGTTGGTTTGATCTCGTCTGGCACCTGGGCGTCATCGTCCTTGAACGAGTTGGCCTTCATGTTCCATATGATTTGGTGGGCAAATAATTGGGAAAACTGCGCCGTCTGGAGAATGAAGCGCTCGACGTATCCCAGGGTATCGTATCGCAGCGTCTGGACAATTTGCGGCACGTAGAAGAACGTGACATCGACGGAATGGCTCTCGAGCGCCCGCATCGCGTACTGAATGAGAAACGGGTGGTCCTTGTACGTCGGCAAGAACATGCTCACGGCAGTGAGCGGATTCACGGGTTGCCAGTATAGGAGATGCTTCTCGACGGTTAGCTAGCGCTAGACGAGGCCCAGATCAGCAGTTACTGACCTTGAGTTGCAAATTGACGTCGTCGGGGAGATGCCCGCCAAACATGAGTACCAAAGCTTCCGGCTCCGACACAGCCCTCTCGGGCTGGCTCAGGAGCAGCTGTCGTATCTCCCGGTGGAGGCGAGGAAAGTGGAATCTCGTCGCCAGCTCAATGGCAATGGCAGGGTCCTGCTCCCATGCGGTACCGGTCAGGGACAACAGTGACGTCTCCGCACTCGCCTTTGTTGAGTTGAGGAGCGAGAAGTGGCTGCTGTGCTGGTTCAACGGGTTGATCCACACGTTCAGTCGCGCCTGTTCGTTTTCGAGCAGGAGCTGAAGCAGCTGCTCTTTCGACTGCAGAGACTTGACGTTGCCAATGGCGTGGGCCCCGATGAAAGACACGGCCTTGAGGGCGGCGAGGACGTCGGAAATCAGGCGGACCTCGGTTTTCAGCTGCAGCACGTTGCTGCCAAACGACCATCTGGGCGAGTTCCTGAACCAGCTGAGGCCTGCCGACAAAATCTTTTCCTTTAGTCTCCACTGGGCAGTTGCCCCTATTGTGGTATTGGTGCGAAGCACTTTCAAGCCGAACAAGACGACCTGAAAGTGCAGCTCCCTCGCCATGGGGTGCGAGGTGGAGTCCTTGATGGCATTCACTGTGAGATCCAGCATGCGAAGAAAGACTCTCTGGGTGTCGCCACTGCCCAGCCGCGTCGCGTTCAAGTGGCTGCTGAAGAATTGCAGAAGGCGCGTGTGTGGAGAAAGCATGTCGTGGACCGACTGTCTTCGCTTCGCCAACGTCTCGAGCTCGCTCGGCGCAAACTCCTCCCTCTGGAAGAAGGGATCCGGGTGTGTCAGCGTCGGGTCAAACAAGCCGACCTTTCGAGCAATCGTAAACTCCCACTGCTGTGCAATGCTGTTCAATAGTTTGGGCTCCAGCCTCGGGTTTTCGTTCATAACGCCCAACCAGAGGGAGACGCCGAGCTTGATGGACTGCTTGGTGAAGAGGGAAAACGGTATGCTGACGAGATGGCGAGCGACTGCAGACTCGTCTCTCGAGCTGCGGCAGAGCAAGGCCGCGGCTCTTCGCAGGATGTCTCGCACTTCGTTCAAGGACGGGGCCTTCTTGCTGAGGATCCTAGCCTCAACATGGGCCAACGCGGTAGACGCATTTGCGCTGTCCGTCACCGACGATTGAGCCAACGACGGCCCGAGCTTCAAACTCGTAAAGGCCATCAGCTCGCTGCCGACATCGGGGAGCGTTTCCCCGTAGCGGTACTCTTGACGTGTCGTGTACTGTGCAATCAGGTCCGACGCCGTGTTGATGTCGCAATCCCCGACCCGACCCAGAGACTGCAGTCGGGCGTCGGTCGATGGGATGACGGATCCAAGCTCGAGCGCAAAGGACCTTCCGAGCGAAATATGGCCGTACGCGCCTTCGTCGTCAAACTCGGACAGGTACGTCTGCAGCAGGCCTTTGATGTCCAAGGGCGCGAGGCCGATGGCGGCGCTCACCCAAACCTTTGCCTTTCGGTTCACTATGTCCAGCGTCCAGCGTCGATAGTCGTAGTCGTCCGAGAGCTCCACGGTAACTTTGCCCAGCTCAGAACAGAATGTCGACATGGGCGTGTACAGGTCGGTTTCGGCTTCCAAGCAGCTGGACCACATGAGAGAAAGAAGCTCCAGCAGCGCAAAGAGGGACGATCGGTAGCACAAGGCCGAGGGGACGTCCCTGATGATTCTGTCGGCGCACTGCAACGCGGCCTGCTGCACTCGCTCGATGCGATGGCAGCACTTGCAAAAGACGGCGGCAAGCTGGGTCGCCGCATACTGCGCCGAGAAGGGGGGATCGGCGCCACCCAGCGTCTTCTTCAGATATCTGTCCACAACAGCGAAGGCGATGCCCTCCATGGTGCTGCTGACTTCGCCTTTGCGCATGCTGGGCTCCAGGAAATACGACAAGACCTTGGTGCAGTCGCCAGAGTCGGCACGGAGGCTCTCGACGAGGTACGCCGCTTGGAGGAAGATGACCTTTCGGTAGCTCAAATTCTTGATATCGGCCGCCTTTGTTGGAATGAGCTCGCTGAGGAGCTTCTTCTGCGTAGCCTCCCTCTCATTGGTGTTTCCTCGCCGCAGCACAGTGTTGAGCTCGATGTCGCTTTCGACTTGCTCGGTTCTTTCACCCGTGATCAAGGGCGGCGAGTGGACTGCAATGGTGCGGAGCTCGTTCCAGTACTTCTTGCCGCGGTCAGTGGTGGTCGTGAGGCCGTGCACGACAATGTTGAACCAAGCATCGCGGAGAAGGGAGCAGGCTTCGTCGTCCTCGATTGGTCTCGAGGCGAGGTCGTTGCTGGCCATGAATACGGCCAGAGGGCGCAACAGTTCTCCAATCTCCTGGGCGACGAGCTTCACATCCGACTCTCTGGTATGGCTCGAGGATTCCACATCGCCGAGAGAAATAACGCTGTCTAGCAGATGCTCCCAATAGATGTCAAACAGCGGCGAGTCGCGTCTCAAGTTGGCCGACACATGCGTCCTCGCTTTCATCACCTGCATCTTGTGTCAGCAGACATGAAATGGCTGTTCAGAGACGGATACTCACGGCCGCCAGCAGAAAGTCCTTGTTCTCAACGATTCCAATGTGGCAGATCCTGCTGTACATCTTGAGTAAAGCACGAAACTCCAACTGCCCGCCCATGAGAGCCAGAGTCGCTGCGCCAGATATAACGTGGGCATCCACGTCAGCATTGACCTTGTCGACTTTTTGCAGCAGCATGGACTGCGCCAAAGCCGTAATCTTCTCGTCCTGACATGCTGTTGCGATGCCGCATATGGCCTGTACCACATTTCCATATACAACCGCCGCCTCCTCATCATTATTCATCTGCAGCGAGATGGAGCTTCCCGTGGAGTGTCGGCCGGCGTATATGGGACCTGACATGCCTTCGCCCCCAGCATTGCCATTAGTTTGGCCATTGGCGACTATGGTGTCCGACACAGGGCTGAGCACGTTCCCGAGCGTGTAAAGGGTGCTGATGACGGTGTCTTCCGAGAGCGTCTTGAGAACAAAGGCCAGACTCTTCGACGCCACGCCAACGGTGTCACCCCGAGGCGCTGATTGGACGAGGAACCGAGGGAGAACGCGGATGACTGTTGAAGAAAAGGCCGGGGCAATGCGGCATATCAGAGCGAGGCATTGTAAAACGACCGATGCCAGACCATTGTCCGCCATCTGCGTCGGATCCTCGAGGGTCTCTTGCAGCCAGCCCATGAGCACGTCCACCTCGGCGACTTGGTCATTGAGCAGTGCACAGGTCAGGAACGTAATCATGACAGCCGACTTGACGGCAAATGCCAGCTTTTGTTGACTGGGCGACCCAAGACGAACAAAGTCAGCGTCGGCCTCAATGTAGTTCATCTGTTCGACGGCAAGACTAGTGTACGTCTCGATTGCTCTCGAGTCACTGTCGAGGAAGCGATCCGGTTCTGACTGGCCGTGTCCACCTTCGGACATGAGCAGGTCTAGCACGTGGTTCGCGCGGAGGGTCGGTCCATCCGCAACCAGCATGGCCGTGCTGGAGAGCACCAACCACATGAAGCTGCGCTGGAGAAGCATGGCCCCGAGCGGGCGTCCAGATGATGCGTAGTGGCGGAGAAGTCGCTTCCATTCTTTTGCCTCTCGATCCTGGCTGTGGGAGTTTCGAATCGTGGATAGAGACGTCTCGACCGCGACCAGGAACGGCTCCGAGAGGAGCTGCTTGAGCTTCTCAGTCAACCCAAGGCGGCTGCCGGTTTTCCAGAAGTCGGCCCGTGCAGAGGCCGCGTCCAAGAAGCCAAGCAGAGCGAGGGCAATCGTTGCCGTGCGAACAGCATCTTCCATGGTTGGGTTTTCGGGGTCACCGACCTGCGAGACAACGGTCTCGATGACCTTGCCGCATGATATGGTGAAAGCCCAAACACCGTCCGCAACCGTGTCTTTGAGGTCCACAAAGTTGATTCCGAGTGCCAACAAGGCTCCAGCGACGTGAGAGGCGAGTGATTCGGTCGGAGAGGGCTCGATCCCATGGAAGAAGGGCGACGGGACAAAGGCTTGGGAATGCGCCTCGAGCATGTAGGGGATAAGCTGATAGGAGAGCCTCTGGGCGCTCTGGCTAGACTGAATGCTCGGCGCTGACTTGCACAAGGCCAGTAGAACCTCGAACTCGCGAATCGACTGCCCCAAATCAACCTCTGCTCATAGGTTCGCCGTCGACGGGGAGGAGTCACTAACCATGGGGACTCGACCCAGTGAGCCCGCCTGCTTCGCACCGGGACCGCCATGGGCAAATTCCCTGCCCCGGGCTCCGGAATTGCATGCCCTGCAGAGCTTGTCGAGATCGGAGCGGTCGAGCGCGGTGGTCGAGCCAGCCGCGGACAGCGAAGCTATCTTCTCGAGCGCCTTGGCGCGGACGTCACGCATCATGGTATGATTCTGCCGCATCGGTAATGAAGGCACATGAGCGGACAAGAGATGCAGAAGCTCGGGAAAAGTCTCGCGACGATGCTGCTTGGCCGAAATGCTGAGCGAGCCCTGGCCCTTTGATATGGCGACAGGAGTTGACAGTTGACGTGTTAGGGGCCAAATGTATCCACTCATTATCATTGGCCGACCCCCCCTTTGGCGACCGCACTGGCTTAGTCATTCAAGCTACCCCTGCTGCTACTGGACAAGGCTCCAGACCGACGCGCGCCAGCCGACGACTTCAACAGCTTCGACAATCCACGAATCCCTTGTCCGTCTCGCCTCCACAGCCGCCATCACCGGAGCCATCAATCTCGGCAGCCACCTTGCGCAGCCTAACGCAGCTCTACCCAATCGCCAATATGGCCGCCATGTTCAGCCAGAACCCAACAACGGAGGGTCCCGGCTACTCCTTCTCCGATGCCCCCAAGGCCAGCGGCGAGCTGAGAGAGCACCGCTTCTATCCGTGAGTACTTGTCGATCAGCTTCTCCGTCGTGGCAGCGCTCACGCGCCCCCAGCTACACCGACAACGGCGGCTCCACGCTCGGCATTGCGGGCGCCGACTTCGCCATCATGGCCGGCGACACACGCCACACGAGCGGGTACAGCATCAACTCTCGCATGGCTCCCAAGGTCTTCAGGGTCGGCGGGACCACGTCCTCGCAAGAGGATGCCACGATAGTCCTGTCGGTGTGCGGCTTCGCTGCTGACGGCGCAGCCCTGCGTGACCGGCTCGACACGGTCTGCAAGATCTACCGCTACCGCCAGGGCAAGCCCATGACGCTAAACGCCTGCGCCAAGCGCCTGTCCACGATTCTCTACTCGAAGCGCTTCTTCCCCTACTACGCCACCGCGATGCTGTGCGGGCTCGATGAGGATGGTAAGGGAGCTGTCTACTCGTACGACCCGGTCGGCAGCTACGAGCGCGAGCAATGCCGAGCTGGCGGGGCGGCAGCCAGCTTGATCATGCCGTTCCTAGACAACCAGGTCAACTTCAAGAACCAGTACATTCCGGGGAGCGGGACGGGCCACGACCTGAAGGAGCGAGAGCGCCACCCCCTGTCGCGGTCAACCGTGGAGACGCTGGTCAAGGATGCCTTTGACGGTGCCGCTGAGAGACACATTGAAGTTGGCGACGCCCTCCAGATGATGGTCATCACCAAGAACGGAATCGAGGAAACTGTCTTGCAGATGAAGAAGGACTGAGCGGTGAGCGGCTTTTGTGAGGTAGCTTGCGTGTGTGATACATGCCCTCTGGACTGGGTTGAGGAAATTTCGTGCCCGTCTAAATTACTTGGCGTCAGTGACTCGCCACGGGCATGCCACGACTGATTGCACAGCTGATTGCACAATATAGCCACGGCGATTTTCATTTGAGACCGGAGATGGGAAAGATGGCGGCCTTTGAACTGCGTCAAATCAGGGGAGTGGGGGCGCACCGTTGAAGCTTGGCTACGGGCAGCAGGTCTTGTCCAAGCAAGGGGGTGGTCCCAACTCTGGCGCCGTTTGCTCTGGCGCCGTTTGAGTGGCGTCCGCAATACAACTTGAGGCTAGTAATGGTTTCCGCACCGACGCAACGGCGGTGGCTACAGGGGGGGGCAGCAAGGGTCAAAGCCTCAAGCGGAGCCGGTGCTTCCCGTCAACTTTCATCATGTGAGAGATCACGTCGTTTTCTGACATGCCGGGGTAGCGGCGTGACGGTCCGTCAGGTGCCGGGCCGCTGGGCGCCGGGGATGTCGTGCATACAACGTGGTTGATTGCTGCGATTGGCGAAAGTGCTCCAGGGTAGGCGGACAGAGTTGGGCGAACGTCTTGCCTCGGTGAGATGTCACTCACCGAGAAGCAAGCGGGAGACTGAGCGAGACAAATTTGCCACACTCATGATGCATGGCCGTCGGGTGCCTTTCCCGTGCTACCCGGCCTTGGCTGCGATTTATCCGTGCCTCTTTTCTAGACATACCTCGGCCGTGGGCCTTGTAGCATCGACTTGCCACCAGCATGCGTTCTTGGGCAGCATCACGACTCGGCCTGAAAACCCAATTGCTCATAACGTATCGGACGCTGAACAGGCCAGCTACGTCATCGCCGTCATGGCCACGGCCTAAACGAGCCTCGGCCAGAAATTCCCGGGACGGAAGTCGGTCGCGCCCCGTCATCGTGGACACGCAGCCAAGCAGATGGGGGCGCTGACGTCGCGGGTACGTAGCTGTTCGACAATGACGACATTGCTTGGGCCTGGAGCCTGGAACCTTGGGTTGAAACAGGATGGGTTTGCCAAAAACCCGTCCTCAGGTTTGGCAGAGAGATGGACATTTCTCCATGACCACGACGACGTCATCCCGCTCATCCCGCTCAGGTGGGGTCCCCTCTGTGCGTGAGGGGGGGCGGCAGGATCAACGCATCAACAAGTATAGGTACATACATAGAGGTGCGAATTCGTACTGTACATGCCGTTTGGCGTGTGTGGCGAAACGGCTTCCATGAGAAAAAGAAAAGAATGGCCGGCTTGTTAGAGTCCAAGACATGTTGCACCAAGTGGGCTGGATATTGCAGTTGGAGGAAGTTTTCCGAGTGGTTTTTATCCCCGGAAACTTTCCGGACAGCGCGGTGCTACTTGCTTATCTGCTTGGGCAGGAGATACAATGTCTCTAAACTCTACTTGGTAGATCTATGCCGGTTGATTCCTTGCATGATTGGAAAATTTGTACGAAGTAAACACGGATACCGTTGAGCATTGTGAGGTGCTGATGCGCGCAACTCGGAATGCACATATCCATCCAGAGACATGCAGGCAAATGTCACGGCAACTGTCTCGCGCACGGGAAGGCGCCGAGGAGGAGGGAAACCCCCAATGTCCATGTTCGTGCAACATGGCAATTCCAAATTCCCATCCAAGACGCTGGCCTGCTGATCCGCGCATAGTGCTTACATAACGATTCGTTGTGCCTCATGTTTCATACAATGTGCTATTGTGCATGTACGTATTACAAGATAACCGACAATTGTCGGCATAATACATACCTACGCGCACACACGTCCAGACCGAGTTGAAACACCACATATTCGTACGGCTTCCGCACAAGCCTCCCTCTCCTCGGGGCCCCGCCCCTGGTGCCCAATCAGACAGGGCGGAGACGCGGGTGGCAAAAAAGAAAAAAGGGCGTCGGGTCCGAGCAACAAGCACGGCCTGGCGAACGACAACGACTGCAACCGCGATGGCCTTGACTTGGGGCGAGCAGCAAATCGAATCGTGACGTCTACGGGCTTTTCGGGGACATGGCCGACTCGAGCATCAGTGGCCACAGGAGCAGCAGACTCGCCCCAGGCCGCCATGGATATTTGCATCGCCAAGAGGCGGTGGGCCAGCCTAGCCTCTGGTATTCCGCCGGCACCGCTGTGCTTCACATGCACGGGATAAGCTCCGTCGCTATTTCAATAACAAATAACACGTTGCTTGTCTGTATATCCGCAACATGGTGGAAAACGGATTTAGAGGCCAGGCACCCAAGTTATAGTGCCTACCTACCTATTCGTACCCACGAACACGTGCAGTACCTACCCGTCGAGCTACATCTCCGACGGTGGCAGACGAGTTCTCGGTGCAGGTCCCGAAGGGAGCTAGCTGGCCGAGACTTGACAAGGTCGCCACCCAGGGGTCCCATGTCCATATCCCAGCCCAAAGGTCCAGTCGGGTGCGACAAACTCAATTGTGTCGGGATATGGATTAGCCGTCAACGGGGCCCGTTGCTGGCGTTGCTGGGGTTGATTGGCCTGGGGTGCCCGGCCCCGTAAAGCCCATCGATGGCATCGCGATGTGATTGCGGCTGGCTGGACCCTGGCGCCAAGGTGAGTGAGTGGTGGGTGCCAAGTTGAGTGGCTAGATGTACGGACACGGAGTACTCCGTATGTAAATCACGGCCCAGTGCCAGATGGACGAACGGCGTTGCCTCTGCAGTCGGCAACCTTGGATCCCCCCCCCCCATCAAAGTGGCAAATGTCGTTCGTTTCTTTGTGTATGTACACGTATGTATGTACACACAGTAGTATGTACCTTGTTGGGCCTCGTTTGGCTTCTCCTCGCCTTCCCACCACTTACATATACCCACACACCTCTCCTCAGCTGAGGGCTACATTGACCCTCTCTGGCCCGAGATGCAGGTCCAGAACCTCTTCAGACATGCTCGAGTTGCAGCAGCGCATCAGAGGCAGGCAAGAATGGCAGCGGGCCACAATCACCACGACTTGGATTCGACTCCCGGCCGTGTGTGGGACAGACGGGACAGACAGGAGCAGCCACGTCTGTACTCACTCGACGCCACTCCAAGCCCACTCTCTGCCTTCGACGCTCTTCTCTGTCGATCCATCAGTCGGAAGTAGCGCCGAGCCCTGTCTCCGGTCCTGCCTCCTGTCCTGCCTCTGTCCTGCCTCGCCATCCCCCCCCTCTCTCTGTCTTTGCCTCCTCTCCAGCGGGCACTACAACTACTACTAGTACCAGGTACCAACTCGCCCACATCCCTCCTGGTTACAGGCGGCGAGGTACTGGTACATTCCTCCCCGTGGCCCGCCGCTCGTGGAGGCTAGTGTGTTTCCCCGGTTTTCCCCCCTTCAACGGAGCCCTATTCGTAGAGCCCGGTCAGGTAGGTGCTAAGCTTTGCTTCCAAACCCACACGCCTCCTCCAGCCCTACTGTGCCTTATTAACCCTCGCCTGGCCCATGTACTGTTCCAAGTACCCTAACTTGCCTTGAACACCGTCCCTGTTCGTGCGACTCTGCCCGCAATCGTCGCCTCGAGTCCCGTCTCCTTCTTTCCTGCATGCATAATCTTTACATGCCGTTTATCCTCTCAGTCGCCCGAGCCCCTTGACAGATGCGTGTTCTGCCAGATTTCTTCCTGGTCCAGCCACTCGCAGCCTCTTCAGTCCCAGCCACCCGCCCTACCGTGTACGCCCCTTCTTCGTCCTCACAAGCTTCACCAAAACTGGCTTTCACCTTTGTTCCCCCGGATTTAGGGCCAGGGTCTCGACACTAGTTGTGTGCCACCGGACTTTGCTGCGCCCAACGTCGTTGGAGCAGCTGTGGCGTCGTTCTTGTGAGTCGCGTGCCGTGTCGATGCCCCCCCCCTTTTATGGGCCACGATTCTACGGAACTCTAACACATCGCCTAAGCAAACAACTCCTATGAGTGTTTGGCAAGCCTTATCCTGAGCTTCCCCCTTGTGGCATTCGAAATCAGCATCCATAGGCTTTGATTTCGGCACTAGGGAGACCCCTTCTTGCAAGTCAAGGTAACGTTTACATTGCTCATCGACGCGTCTTTGCGCAGCAGTCACGCCGCTATCTCGAGCTCCTGTGCCAACTCGCGGCCTTGCTATCATAGTCACTGGCTTTCTCAGCTTGCCTCGCCTGTTCATCCATTTCCAATGGGAGAGCTGTCGTCCTCTCATCCGTTGAGGACGGGAGAAGCCGAACTCTCGTCCCACAACCATAACCCTAACCATAAAGCACAAGTGGTTGGCGGTGAGATCAAGCAGGCAATCATTGCACAGGCAGCTGTTGCTGGACCGCCGCAACCCCCGACGATGGCGAACCATGCCTTTGCCTCCCAGCTCGACATACCGTCGCCGCAAACCCCATATCGTCAGCAGGGGCCATATGACATGGCTCCCATCGCCAACTCTCTGCCCGCGGTCGGCTACCGGCCCAGTCAGTTTGCGCAAGAAGACCAACGGTACATTCCGACGACATCGCCCCAGATGGTTCAACAGATGCCGCAAATGCCTCCTCCCTTCGGAGGACCACCGCCAATGCCGATGAGTCAAGGCTTCTATGTCCACCAGACACATATGCCCCAATACTACGCCGCCGGCCATATGCCCCCCTGTCAAGGACCACCACCGATGCCCTCGAGACAGAATGTTGCCTACTATCCGAATCGAATGATGGCGAACCACCCGCATTCGGCTTTCTACTACGGGCAGGCGAACCCCTACCCTGGCCAACCGCAGAGCATGCCGGTCAACATGGTACCGGGACAATACGTGACGACCAACCCTCCGACTCCCAATGTTCGCAAGCCTCGTTCAACGGTAGACGGCCCGGTGATGCCGGTACAGGCTTTCAGGCAAGGTCAAGGTAAGAGCGAAACAAGCATGCGGAGGCACGGCAGCTAAGTTGATGACAGATGAATGTGAAAGCCGACAAAGCGCTGTTAGGGGGCCACCTAGGAAGCCCCGGCAGAGCGGTGAGGCACCTCAAGCCCGTGCCATGTGTCTACGAAAGGCTAATAATGCCTGCCAGGGCACGCCATCTGGATCGGGAATCTTCCTCCGCAGACCGATTTGATGATCCTTGTCCATCACGCTTGCAAGGAGACGGAGGGACTCGAGTCTCTTTTCCTCATATCGAAAAGTAACTGCGCGTTTGCGAATTTCAAAGACCAAGGCACTTGCCTGGCCGCTCAGAAGAAGCTACACGACTCCAAGTTTCAATCCGTACGTCTCGTCAGTCGGCTGCGGAAGAACTCTGTCGAAGGGGCTACAGGGCTCACTGCCCCCACCGGACCCGCGGCCAGTACGGCGGGCGTCCCGGCGCAGGGTGATTCGGCTCAGGATGGCTCGCTCTCGGACTCCCGGAGTCAGAGTCCGGCTGTCGGACAGCCGCCAAAGGCCAGGACAAACTCGTCGAGCGAGGCCAATCTTGAGCAGGATAAGTTTTTTATTCTCAAAAGTCTCACCTTGGAAGACCTCGAGCTCAGCGTGCGGACTGGCATCTGGGCGACCCAATCTCACAACGAAGAGTCGCTCAACACTGCCTTCAAGGTGAGTCTCAAGTACAACGGGAGCCTTGCTGGAGAGATGTAGCATGGAGTTGGGGCTGACTGGGAGCAGAGTTTTGGCAAGGTCTACTTGATCTTCTCAGCCAACAAGTCGGGCGAATATTTCGGCTACGCGCGAATGGCGTCCGAGATCAACCAAGACCCCGAAGCAGCAATCGAGTTCGCGCCAAAGGCCCAGGCCACAGGCAGTCTGGACTTTCCAAAGGCGATTGCTACCGATGCGACCGAGTACGCGCCCAGGGGCAGAATCATCGACGACTCGGCTAGGGGTACAATTTTCTGGGAAGCGGAAAGAGAGGATTCGGAGAGCGGGTCCGACAGCGTGAGCGAGGTTTCCAGCAACCGGAGCGTCGAAACGGACGAGGAGACCAAAACACGGGGGAAGCCGTTCAAGCTCGAGTGGTTGTCCATCAGTCGACTACCGTTTTATCGAACACGAGGCTTGCGGAATCCGTGGAACTCGAATAGGGAGGTCAAGATTGCAAGAGATGGTACTGAGCTAGAGCCATCTGTCGGCCGCAGGCTCATCGGGCTCTTCAACCGCGTGCAGAGTCCGGGACCAATGCCGGTAGCGATGCGTCCCGTTGCCATGGCCATGGTACAGGGAGTCCCGCCCATGCGAGCTCACGGTCAATGAGATTTTGGCAGGCAGCCCCGGGAGATGTTGTGGAATTGTTGTTTCCATGTTACCTTTTGGAAATGTTGCGTCTTCTTTTGTTTAGCCAGGTGATGGGAGAGGTGTCGATGATTGTTTGGAGGACAAATTGCACGATATTCTGCCGGACAAAGATGGTGATGCCACGGAAATTTGGCCAATCTGGCTAGTAATTGACGACGCCTGCTTGGCCAATGGTAAGCTCTGCCGAGGGGACTTGGCCGAGGGGCTCGATGATGACGTCACTCGTCACTCTAGCACCAGCAGCCACTAGGTAGAAGCTTCCACGAGGGCTCGATGATGACGTCACTCGTCACTCCAGCACCAAGGGCCGGTTTGCTCCAGCACCAAGGGCTCCAGCTGCCGCTAGAAGCTTCCACGACCAACCAGCCGCTTCTGGACTTGGAACAGCCGCTGGCAAGGCTCAAATGTAAGCATCGCATTGTAAGCATCGCATCACGAAGACGCAATCGTTTGCTTTCTATGCATGTCCTCCCGCTGCCTGAATATTCATCATGTTTCTAGAAGCACCTAGAAGCTGGCGCATGGAGCCTTCCCAAGTTGAGAAAAGGCAGTCGTCTCCCAAGTATAAAAGACCGGCAACGTGCTGTCAATCTCGGCCTGATCTTTTCCACACAACAACCAAACACACACATTCTCACACACATTCACACACCACCAAGCCCTCTGATAAATACCTTGATGCACGCTTGCCGATCCGCTCTTCCTCGAAACCTCTCGCGCAACGTCAAGCGAACTTGTCTAAAGCCAACCACGACGACTCAATCACGCACAATGGCCTTTTTCCCGCGAAGCTTTTACAACTCTGAATCCTCCTTCACTCCCCTCTTCCGTCTTCTCGACGACTTTGACCACTACAACCGTCAGGGCGGCACCGGTCAGGAGCAAGGCCGGCGCTCGGGTCTGCCCTCGTGGCAGCCCAAGTTTGACATTCGCGAGACGGGCGACAACTATGAACTCCACGGCGAGCTCCCGGGCATGAGCAAGGACAACGTCCAAATCGAGTTCACCGACCCGCAGACCATGCTCGTTCGTGGCAGGGTTGAACGGACCTACTCGGCTGGGACTCCGCCCACTGGCCACATCGAGGGAGCTCCCGCCCGCGGTGCCATCACCGAGGGGGGTGAGGAGTCCAAGGCTTCGCATGAGTCCAAGCCTTATCGGGCCACCGTCGAGGAAGGCGACGGTGATGCAGCCGGAGCCCATACGCCCGCCTCCGACAGCCACAACAACGGCAACGACGCTGTTGCCGAGCACAAGCCCGAGCACAAGAAGCCCGCCGACAAGGCCAAGTACTGGCTCACCGAGCGCAGCATCGGCGAGTTCTCGCGCAGCTTCAACTTCCCCGCCCACATCAACCAGGACGGCGTCAGCGCCAACTTCAAGGACGGCATCCTCTCCATCACGGTGCCCAAGGCCAAGAAGCACGAGTCTCGCCGCATCGCAATCAACTAGGGCGCTTTGAGACACCATGGCCTGGCGAGAGAGAATGACTACAAAGTTTGTGACGACACGTCGGGCGCTTGGCTTTTCTTCCATCCATGGTCGCAGTTACGCGCGGCGTTGGCATGGGGGGACATGAGATGATGGGACATGAGATGATGAGATTGATCAATGGGTTACGGAACGTGCTGTTTGCTTTGGGGCGTGCGCCTCTCCTTTAGTTTGGGTGTTTCGTAGCTCAATAATTCCAGACACATTTGATTCTGCAAAGAAAATGCGTGGATGTGAGGGCCCATGATTCGCGTCTCCGAGGACAACGTGAGCAAGAAGAAAAAAGATGACTTTAAAGTCTCTGACATGTATCCCGGTCTCATTTTAGTATGAAGGTCCCCGCTAGGCAATACCGGTTAGTACATGGCCCCTACCTTTTGCTTTCAAAGTGTTGAGATCTGAACACAAAGTGGCCACAGACAGGGTCACATGACCTGGCGTTGGACTAGTGGCGCTGCTTGCCTCACCCCACGCGCTGCACCGCGCTTTCTCCATCAAAACCTTCAACCCTTCTTTGGAACAGACACATCGTCCCGTGCCACCGCCACGCCACCGGCTCGCCACCATATCGGCCGCTTCTCGTCACTGTTCTTCGCACAGCACCGCTTTCTCGATCCCATTTCCAGGCACCCAGGCACCATGAGCGAGGATTACGAGGAGGCCCCAGTGGCCGAGGAGAGCGGCGTGACCGGTCCTGGAGCTCCGACGCCTCTCTCAGCGCTCGAGGTACGGGGGCGCGGCCGACTTCTCGGCGGCCTTTTGCTGACGACCATCGCTTCAAGGGCGTTGCGGGCTTGACGAAGCGCGACATTCAGCTGGTGGTCGACGGCGGATTCAACACGGTGGAGTCGGTTGCCTACACCCCGCGGAGGATGTTGGAGCAGATCAAGGGCATTTCAGAGCAAAAGGCGATAAAGATATTATGCGAAGGTACGGCCATCAACGCCTGTCTCTCTCCGGCGCTAACCCAGTCGCGCAGCTTCAAAGCTTGTCCCGATGGGCTTCACGACAGCGACCGAGATGCATCAACGGCGAAGCGAGCTCATTTCCATTTCCACTGGATCGAAGAACCTGGACACACTTCTGGCCGGCGGCGTCGAAACGGGGTCCGTGACTGAACTTTTCGGCGAGTTCAGGACGGGCAAAAGCCAAATCTGTCACACGCTCGCCGTGACTTGCCAACTGCCGTTTGACATGGGTGGCGGAGAAGGCAAGTGTCTCTACATCGATACCGAGGGTACCTTTCGCCCCGTGCGGCTTTTGGCCGTTGCCAATCGGTTCGGTCTCTCGGGAGAAGAAGTTCTGGACAATGTGGCGTACGCCCGCGCATACAACTCGGACCATCAGCTTCAACTCCTCAACCAAGCAGCGGCAATGATGTGCGAGACGCGATTCTCCCTCATAATCGTCGACAGCGCCACTGCTCTGTACCGGACAGACTTTTGCGGCCGTGGGGAGCTCTCAAACAGGCAGACACACTTGGCAAAGTTTATGAGGACACTCCAACGGCTAGCGGATGAGTTTGGCATCGCCGTCGTCATTACCAACCAGGTCGTTGCCCAAGTCGATGGCGGGCCAAGCGCAATGTTCAATCCAGATCCGAAGAAACCCATCGGCGGCAACATCATGGCCCACGCCAGTACAACGCGGGTCAGTTTGAAAAAGGGGCGTGGCGAGACGCGAATCGCCAAGATCTACGACAGCCCGTGCCTGCCCGAGAGCGACACGCTATTTGCCATTACCGAGAGTGGCATCGGTGATCCAGCACCGAAGGACATGGAGAAGGACTAGGGTTACGCTGCCGGTGAGGGGATGCAGGCGACGATAGCTAGTGGCTGCCTTTTTGTTTTGCGCATTGCTTATGATGGGTGCCTGGCGTTTACACACGAGCTCCATGTAATTTCTCTGTTGAATCATGAAACTTATGAAAAGGGAGCGTGGAGGACTGTTGAGGCTTTTCATGTTGCGCCTTGTCCAGCGCTGTCCCTTGATCTTGTGTGGAAAGCAACTGAAAACGTCCTACGCAAGCACAGCCCGGTGTACGGGTATAGGTGTAGTATGTAAGAATGAAATAGTCGTCCCCGGTAGTAGTGGCAAGACGGTAGTTGCAAGAGCGAGCGGCACTCAGGAGTCAACCTTGAGCGTTACGTTGGGAGGCCAAGCCACTTTCCGTATCGGGCTAGCGTGGGCGCCGCGTCGGGCTCTAGGTATTTCTGCGCTGCGACGCGCCACTCGCAAATCGTCGACGACAAACCACCAGCGCCAGACAAACGACGTGCCACCGCTGGCCCTCCCGACCGCGCCTCGAGCAGTGTTCGCTTTATGGGGGCGACATGGACCCAGGCGATACCCAGTATCTCTTCAAAGAGACCCGCTTGAACCTCGAGCCTCCCTCGCCCGCGTCCCTGGTCGGCATTCGAGTCCCCTCCAAGGCGGCCGGCTTCAGAGACCAGCAGAGACTGCTCGCAAACGACTCGCCTGCCGAAGACGAGACGACATTTCGCCTCAGGCACCTTGCTACCGCTTCCTCCGTCTACCACCGCAGATGGAACGACACCCCGCGCAGCTTCCTGTGGCGGGTCCTCGACGACGGCCGGCTGCTGAGCATCCGCGCCGTCGATATTTGCAAAAAGGACAAGGCGCCTGATGCGCCGCTGGTGCTCAACTTCATCTTTGCCGTCCCCATCCAGCCTGGGTGCGTGGCGTTTGCGGACCCAGAGGAGCACGATGCGCTATGCGTCTTTGTCCTGGACCAGGCCTCGCAGCTCTACTCCTTTACCCTGCGGCCGGATCTGTTCAGGAAGAGGACGGCCGTGGACGCCAGCCTCTCGGAGCTCGGAAAGGTGCAGTCGCCGGCGGGCTTGGGCTTCAAGAGCCCGCACAGACTGCTGGCCGTGGATGTGAATATACTTCTGGCGACGGTCAACGACGGTGGCATCATCCGCTTCGACAGGATCAAGACCAATGACTGTGAGTCTAGTTCGCCGTCGACCCGTGACATGCATCGGCGTCATGACTGACGGATTGGACCAGCGTCGGGCGTGGTATGGAAGGAATCCTTCTTCAATGTCCAAGGCTGGACCCAGAACCTCCGAAGCCTGCTGCCGTTTCAAGGCAAGCACACAATCAAGCACGGCAAGGCCAGCATGGAATACAGCGCCGCAACCTCCATTCAAGTGTCGTCTTTTGACCTCGAAAACTGCTTGTTGGCCATCACCGTCTGTGTCGACCACCGCATGCGCATCTGGAACGTCGACGACGGGCAGATTCTCCACACGGCAGACATACTCGACGTGAACAGGCCGCCGCAAGAGGTGGGTAAATGGACCATAGATCCGTCGCAGTCGAACCTGGTCCAGCTTGTCGGGAGGACCCGAGGGCAGCGGATCTGTGCGACATATTCACCCATCGGGCCGGGTGAGTTCAAGTTCTGGAAGATTATTGTCAAGGACTCCCACACGGTCATCGTCGAAGACCTTTTCCCCAAGAGCACCCTACTGCCGCCAGCTCCCTCGTCGTCGGACATTTGGACCATGACCGACTACGTCTTGTCCTCGCCTGCAGAGGGCTCCATCAACCTTTGTACCCTCTGGAAGAACAACATGACGTACAGAGTGCAGCACCTAGAGCTTGACAGGAAAAACATGGAGCAAACATGGGAGGAGGGCTGGGAGGGAGTCTTTCCCGACGGGGGAGCTGTTGCGGTCCAGGCCTCTGGGCCTTGCGATCCGACCGACGTGACTGAAAAGTGGCTCCAGTCTCTTCTCCAACCCGGCAGATTCACAAGGGCAACCTTGGAAACGGCCCTCGCCATATACGAGCGCGGGCTCGGAACGACCAGGGACAGCAGCAGGGGGCGGGGCTTGGCCGAGAGCATCTGCTCCGTCCTGGGCTCCACGGCCTCCCTGGAGCGAGGTTCGTCTGGGGCCATGGATTATGAACAGTTTCGCGCCTCCAACGAAGCCCAATGGCGGAGATTTCATCGCCTTCTCGTCGAACTGGATCGACAGCGGGGCGAGGCTCTCGGCCTCGCTCTCGACCCCGAGTCCGACATGATCTGGGTTGTCTGTACCGACCTCCTCTCGGCAATCACCGAGTGCAGCAGCCTCGAGCGGCTTTGCCACAACTTGTCCTCGCCGGAAGAGGATCAGGTGACGCTGGCTGCTCTGGTCAGCTCTGCGTTTTCCTTTGTCGATGGATTCTCGGACAGCTACATCCAGCTGTGCAATGCCGCCCTAAGACCGGAAATCTTCGAAGACTCTCCGAAGACGGACCTCGAGCGCATCCAGTACTTGTCGGACAAGGCTGGCTTCTGGCGCGGCATCACCGACGACGACTGCGCGCAGGTTGTCGACGCCCTCGGCGCAAACTTTGGTGCCGTGACTGATGGGCTTTACAAGACTCTGTTGGACCTGGTAGCCGCCCCGCTCGAGGCGAAGCGCCGGCAGCTTCGACACCCTTTGACCGAGTTTGGCAAGAGGCTCATCATGAAGGGCGTCCAGGACTGTATCGAGTTGCAATGGAGATTCTGCTTCTCCCAGCTTATCCTGCTTGTTCATATGGAGTTTGAGTTTGATACCGAGGAAGAAGCCCTCCACCACCGAGTCGACGTTGGGCTCGTCTTTCGTGAGCTCGTCCACGCCCTGAGGAGGCTGGAGCTGCTGAAGTGGCTCGCGCGAACAGAGCTGTCGGTGCCCCTGTTCAGGTCGGAAAAGGGAACGCCCTCGACGTGGTCCAAGAAGAGCGGCGAAGAGACGCAGGTTGTCACTGCACTGGAAGCAAATGTCGGCCATCTCCTGGGCGTTGGCAGCGCCAGGAACGAGCCGCTCTCCCTCACCCTCACCGAACTCGTCGCCAACCTCTGCGCGCCCGACAGCGACATCGAGGTGTCGCCCACGCTGATCCAGTGTTCGCTGGTCCGACGAGAGAGGGCAGACCTCGCCCTGGACCTAGCTCCGTTTTGCGACCAGAACCCCTTCTCAGTCTACATTCAGGGGCGGGTGCTTCTGGTGCTCAAAGACTTTGAGGCGGCGTCGACCAACTTTAGAAGGGCGGCCATCGGGATGGGTAAGGCATCTCCCAAGCGTATGTGTTTCGGAGCAAGGGCGATGCTAACGTGCAGCCAGGCACCGAAAGCGTCGAGTCGGACCGACACAGTTGTGGCTTGCTCGACGACACGGAGTGGAATCTGCTCAACAGCGGGCAGGCAAGATACTACTCGCACATTGCCGCGCTGTACGAAGAGCACAGGGCATACTCGTACGTCCTGTGCTTTGCCCGGCTAGCAGTCCAGTTCATGGGCCCGGCCAAGGACAACCTGGAAGACATCAAGACGGACATGCTGAGCCGGCTCTTCCACGCGGCCTTGGCCACGACGCAGTTTGCGTTGGCCCACACGAGCCTCCTCTCCATCAAGGACGGCGCCCTGAGGCAATCCAGTCTGCGGATGCTCGTCGACAAAATGTGCGAGACGTACCACAGCATGGAGCTGGTGGCTCTGCCCTTTCCCGGCATGCAGCAGGAGGTGGACACGATCCTGGCGCAGCGGTGCAAACGCACCGTGGACGTGATGAGGGGGTTCCCGTACCACCAGGTGCTCTACTCGTGGAGGATCAAGCGCAGCAATTACCGGGGAGCGGCCTCGGTCCTTCTGGACCGCATACAGAAGCTGAGGCACGCAGGAGAGGGGGACAGGGCCACGGGCGAGGACGTGCTCGACACGCCCGTGACGCGGCAGTACCTGATGCTCATCAACGCGCTGAGCTGCGTGGACCCCAAGCAGGCGTGGGTGTTTGACGAGGGCATCCCCGGGGTCCACGACAAGGGCAGCGCGGCCAGCAAACGCAAGGTGGTGTCACTGGCGGACGTGAGGAAGCAGTACCAGGATGAGCTGGACAGGATCACTGCAATCCAGAACAACCAGTTTGGATTCGAGGCCGACGATGCCATGGACATTGTGTGAGGCGGGCGCGCACCATTTGCATGTACATGTGCCGAGCTGGCCCCCTGTTGCCGCCGAGGGTTGCGGTCAAGATACCTTGGAAAGGGCATTACAGGATGGCGAGGGTAATCTGATGATGACATTTTTCTCTTTTTTGCCTTTGCCCTTGGTTCCTTTCGCCCTCACTCCCGGGCAGGTACATACGTAGGCTAGTGGACCGATGGGCACGGTCTTTCAAACCCGAAACGCCAAACCCTATGCTAAAAGACGAGGACACGGCTTGCTCTTGGACAGGGCAAAGCTTGGAGGTGATGGCGTTGATGGCGTTGATGGCGGCGATGGCGGTGATGGCGGTGATGGCGGTGATGGCGGTGATGGCGGTGATGGCGGTGATGACGAGGGGGATGAAGAGCAGTGGTACGGGAAACAGCGGCGCGAGTTCAGGCCCGGGCCGCGGCCAGCTTGGACTCGTTGGGGGCTGGCAGGGACTGGATGCCGGGCTCAGAGGTGGGCAGGGCGTCAGGGGTTTGGCGGTAGAGGATGATTTCGGATTGTTTAAAGTAGCGGCGGGCATCTGGGGCGGTCAGGATCAGCCACGGCTGCGAGAGTGAGAGGAGAGGACTGACCTTCGTCAATGAGGACGAGGCTGAGGTAGTATCTGGTTGAAAACTTCTTGTTGACGTCGCGAAGAGTGGGCGTCAGGTCGAAGCCACCGAGGAAGAGGCGGATGGGAATCGTCTCGCCACGCGAGGGCGAGCCGTCCATGATCTCGAAGCGCACAAGCGTCTCGCTCTCGTTGTACTGGTTGGGGGCGGCGCCCGTGGTCTCGCGGCGGATGATGGACAGCTCCATGTGCTTGATCTTGAGGCGGACGAGGAGAAAGTAGATGCGGCCGACGATGACGTCCTTGAGGTGGTACCTGCTCTTGCTGTACTCAAACTCGATGTGCAGGCAGTCCTCGATGCCGACGTCCATCTTGATGCTGCTGTTGACCTCTGGGGGGATGCGGTAGCTGTAGACCCAAATGTCCTTTTCGCGAATGACGTCGGCCATGCGGCGCGAGACGGTGACGCGGACAAAGTAGCGCAGCTTGACGTTGATGCCGTTGTACGACTCGTACTGCTTCTCGACGTTTTTGAAGTTGAAGTCGAACGTCTGCGGGTGCTGCAGCTCGCCGGGGGCGGCGAGCTCCTGGACGAGGGAGAGGAACTCGTAGTGGTTGCCGCGGTCGAAGAACATCTCGATGGTGCCGATGAACTGCACCTTGATGCCCGTGTGCTCGAGGCGCTTGCCGTCCTTGGGCCGCACCGTGATGGCGCCCTTGACCGACTCGCCGTCCATGTAGAGGGGGGCCTTTTCGCGCCGGTTCTTGTCGAGCTTGACGTCCACCATGGAGCGCTCGTCTGCGTTTTCGAGCACGATGTCGATGTCGACGGGCGTGGAGAAGAAGTAGGACATGGTGGGCGGCTGTGTGTTGGTGCCCGGTGTCTGGTCGCTTGTCGTCGGCGTCGCCGCCGCTGTCGTCGAGGCAAAGTGGCGATAAGATAGCCAGTACGGGGCGCCTTCTCCTAATCGTACATAGTACCACCAGTAAACCGCGGCTCAACTTCGGCGACATGCCCGCCCCGCCAAGGCTAGCCCTCACGTGCGACGAGCCCTAGAACTTTTCCCGCCCACAGCATTTCGCCAAACCACCCCCCGTCGAGCCCGCCGACGACCCCAAGACAGCCTCACCCTTCGTCACGCCCAGCACAACACCGGCAGGATGAAGTACATTCATTCTCAGGAGCTCCTCGACATCCCCGACGGTGGTACGTTGCAGCCCTCCCCCCCCTTTCCCCAATCGCGCCCGCGCCCGGACACCAAGCCTCGAATTTTTTTCTGGCCGCCGGCAGAGTCACGAGCGACGGGGGCGGATCCCAGGGCATGGCCTTTCCCTCAACTTGGGGGCAAGGCCGGAATTTTTCGATGCTGCAGGTGCGCATTGGGGAAATGCCGGTTTGCTGACCGGCTTGTTCGCACAGTCAAGCTCGCCATCAAGTCGCGCGTCGTCACCGTCGAGGGTCCGCGAGGTACGAACCGGCCAACACCCGCTCCCTCCCTGGACGTGCTCTAACCGAGGAACAACTGCAGGCAAGCTGGTCAAGGACCTGAGTCACCTGTCGGTCAACTTTGCCCACCCCAAGAAGAACACAATCTCGATTGAGATCCACCACGGCGCGCGCAAGGATGTCGCCACGCTGCGGACGGTGCGGTCCATCATCAACAACATGATTATTGGCGTCACCAAGGGATTCAAGTACAAGATGCGCTACGTCTACGCCCATTTCCCCATCAACGTCAACCTCGAGAAGAACCAGGAGCTGGACATCTGGGAGGTCGAGATCCGCAACTTCATCGGCGAGAAGATTGTCCGACGGGTGAAGATGCTGGAGGGCGTCGACGTCGAGATCTCAAAGAACCAAAAGGACGAGCTCGTCCTGTTTGGCAACTCGCTCGAGAACGTTTCCCAAAGTGCCGCCGACATCCAGCAAATCTGCAAGGTCCGCAACAAGGATATCCGAAAGGTTCGACTTGTCCTGCTGCGCGCCGTCGCGTCGGAGGCTGACGTTTGCTGACGGTGCCCCTAGTTCCTGGACGGTCTGTACGTTTCCGAAAAGGGCAACGTTGTCGAGGAGTAGACGCGGACACGGCGCTTGTTTATTTTGCGTTTCTGGGTCTCGGGAGTGGCGACGGTTGAACCATTTGCATGTCATGTAGCAAAGGGCTACAGCGAAACTAAACAAAAGTGAAATGACTTGAGCGTGCAGCCGTCGCCCTCGTGCCGTAGCGCGACCGCAGGGCCTGGCTGGGAACGGGGGAACGTGGCAGAGAGCAGCTGCGCAAGGCAGGCGTATTGGGCGAATAGCCATGTTGATTACTTGGGATGAGGCTAGCTACATAGCTATATGCTCGAGATGAGCCTGGTCATCCAGTCTATGGTGGAGAGAAATCAAGGAAATGCCGGCTCCCGTCAGCGAGGCCAAACCCCGATGGCACGCGCCCATGCGACTTGTTGCTGTCCTGATGTCGGTCATTATTCATGTCGCACGTTCCGTAGTCTTTTCGTCGTCAACGCATTCCCACTCCCTCCCAACATGGACCACAATTGGAAAGCAAAAACAGAACTGTCCGCCTGAAGGGGCTGGCTCCGGGATGAAGTGGTCAAAACAAAGGGCGGGGTCCGTGAGCCCCCTTCTGTATGCATCCGTAAAACGCCTCGAAGGCCCGCATGGCTTCGCATGTGCAGAGGACCGGAAAACAGGTCGAGAGGCGGCACGGGCGGCGCAGCTCAGGCTCCGACGGCGACGGCGACGCCCGAGTGCACGACCCGGCGGCGAAGCAGAGGCGACACGTACAGGACTCGGGTCTCGGCCGAGCAGCACTTCTAGGGCCGCTTCGATGTCCGAGAGTACTGAGAGCGCGGGCCGCGGCTGTCGGCGGTGCGGCGCGTGTAGGCGGTGCGACGACCGGAGCTGGAGCTACCTGGCGAGGCCGTCAGCTTTGCATTTCCGCCGGGACGAGGCCGCTTCGGGGGGGCTCGGGACGTACTGGGGCTCGTGGTGACGTCCGAGTAGGTGTAGTACGAGTCGGTGTAGCGCGACGTGACGGCCTTGCGAGGCGGCGCTCGCTTGTCCTTTTTGAGGTTGAGGAGGGTGAGCAGCGTGGTGGCGCCGGCGGCAATGGCGAGCCACACGCCGCCGCTCGACTTCTTCTTCTCGCGGCGGTCCGAGGCAGGGCGCGGACGGCTGCCGCCGAACCAGCCGGCGTGGCGGTCCTTGGGCGGGGGGCCCGAGGGGGCGCGGCTGGCGCGGCGCGAGTAGGATCGCTCGGTGACATGGACGCGCTCCTCCCGCTCGCGGCCCTTGCCCTTGCCGCGGCCGAAGATGGCGGCCCACAGGCCGCGGGCGATGCAGCAGAAGCACAGCAGCAGCAGCAGGGCGACGGCGGCGAGGGTGCCGATGACGATGCCGGCGATGGCTCCTGCGCTGAGGCCGCCGCCCGCGGTGCCGGCGTCCGCGCCAATGGCCTGGGTGGCGTCGCCGGTGCGGGTGGCGCGGGCGGGCGAGTCGGTGCCGAGGCCGCTCGAGGTGATGGTGACGGTGCCGGTGACGCGGAAGGGGGCCGAGTAGCGCGTGGTGACCTTGCCGTCCGAGGTGACGACGACGGTCGAGGGCTCGGCGTAGCCCGGCTTGATGGAGCACTGGCCATGGAAGGCGCACGTCTGCCAGCCGGCGCAGCAGATGGGCCCGCAGGCCTGCTGCTCGGCGCTGGGGGGCACGCAGTCGACGCCGGCCGTGGGCTCGGGCGCGGGCATCCAGTGCGTCATGATGGTGCTTGTGTAGGTGCGCGTCTCGGTCCAAGTGGTCGTGTACAGGCCGTAGGTGCCGGCGACGCACGTGGCCACGTTGCCCGGCAGCGTCGCGCAGGACTGGCCGGCGCCGCAGCAGAGCTGGTCCGCGGCGCCGCAGGGATGGCCGCCGTTGCAGTCGGCGCGCGGGGCGAGGCCATGGCGCGACGACGCCTTGGGGAAGGGCGTGGCCGAGACGAGCGAGGCGGCGAGGGCGAGGAGCGCGAGGTGAAGCTTGCTCGTCGTTGCTCTTGTCGACGACGACGACGACGACGATGACGCCATGCTCCTCTTCTCTTCCTCCTTTATCCCTCGTTTATTAATCCCGTCCTGTCCCCACGAATCCACCACGGCTGTCTCGGTTTGGTCCTTGTGTCGCCCGTCTGTTGTCTTGGCCCAACTGGAATGGCCCGACTGGAATGCGGGAAGCCGTCGAGACGCTGGCTGACCCGCTGGCGGACGGGATGGACGAACAAAAGTCTCTCAGGGTTCCTCCCGCAAGGAAAAGTTGGACAGGCGAGCCCTTTTTTTGAGGCGGGTTGTGTGTGCGCGAGGGGAGAAGAGAATGAGTCGTTCTCTCTCTCTCTTGTGTGCTGGCTCCATCCCCAACCTCCTCCTTCCGTCCGTCGTCTTCCCTCCTTCCCTCCCGTTTTCGCAGCGCACACCCACACCCACTCCCACACCCATCGCGATTCGTCGTCCAACCAACCAACCCCAGCCCCCCCCAACTTCATCAAGTCACAGCCACAGAAAACAGGCAACAGGCAGAAAAGGGTCCGTTTCCTTTGTTTATCCTTTCACTCAATTGCTGCCAACTCGTACTTGCTAGGTACTGGGGTATGTACATACATCTAGTACTACCTGTCAGGTAAGGTGCTCTCTAGCTTGCTCCCCAGGGGTGGGTGGGGAAAAGTCAAAGCTTAGCCCTGTTTTTAGGGCCTTGTTTTTTGGGGGGGCTGCTGGCGGGATCCACCACCACACAACGCACAACGCACACAACGGTGCTGCTGGTATTCGTATGTACGTTGCTGCAACGGCGCCTAATGCCAGCTCAGCCCGTCAGACAAGCCAATGTGGTGGCCAGAGTGACCAAGACCCGGGGCGGTAACGGAAAACCCCAAGTCCTACTTCGTGCGGAAAATGCACTAGAAGCTGGCCTGCATGTGTGTGGCCAAGTTGTAGGGCAAGCAAGGTGACCTGCCATGGCGGCCCGGGCTGCGGGTATGTACAGGTACATTGGGTACTCCATCCTTATCTGCCTCGACCGATTCATCACGTCTGCTGGAACCGGCGTTGAGGTTTCTTGCCGTAGAGTCCGACGAGGGACCTGCATTAGCACCCCCAACGGCTCAGACAATCAGGCACCCGCAACCTCTTTGTGTTGCTTCATCCAAGTCCGCCGAGTTACCAATGGCCTGTGCGAGAGTTAGTGTCCAGGCGACGGTACTTCGCTGACCGCCGGCCTCCACCGCTCCACCCCCCGAGGCCGGGCCGCCCCGGGCCGCCCAAGTGCTCCGGTCCGGGCCAGCGCTCTCGAGGCAGATAGGACCTCTTTCTTGTGTTTGCTTGCTTGCACAAAAAAACCACGACAAGTTCGTCGCAAGGCAAGCACCATCACGGTCTCTATGCGAGCATTGATTCATTCATGGAAATCAGTTCGGAGACGCCCTTCTTTCTCACCTTGGCCCTTTATCTTTTGTGGCTTCCTGGGAACTTTTAGGGAAGGGAAGGGGCTCTACGAGGCGCCGGCTCATGTACGGATAAACTTCGGATCTCCCCCCCCCCCCCGCATCGGCATGCCCCCCGTGTGGCGGCGCACCTGTGGCGCTAAGGCCTTTCAAAGGTCGGATTAGGTGCACACAACAGAGAGTCTCGGGGCTTCCTGCTAGGAAGCTTCGTTAAGACTATGTTCTATGTGTGGTTGATTGACTAGCTAAGGTTGTAGGCGCTTAGGGCTTTAGGGAAAACCCTACAGCGGGGCGCTGACTAATGCGCCTACCTAATAGGATCCTTAATACCCCTTTGCTTAAACAAGCAGTCCCCTACTTGCTAAAGCAATTAATAGAACCTAAATAGGAAATAGTGCATCGGCATATACGATATAAAATAATAACAATAATAAAAATACCCTTAATCCTCCTTTATATAGTAGTAGCGGCTCTTAGGCGCTTGCGATCCTTCTTAGTGTAAGAAAGGGATGCACTAAGCAAAGGGTGTATATAAAAGAAGAAGGATAATGATTTTAAGGTAGCCTAGCCTGCCCTACGGGAAGTAGGCTAGCCGGAGCCCGGACTAATGCTAGCCCGTAGGCACTTATTAAAGGTACCTACCTAATGCGTATTATAATAAGGGCTTAAAAAGGAAAACCCTACTATCCTTAGTAGCATAAAAAACTAACGTATAATAATAGCGTAATTAATCCTTTAATTCGCGTTTATTCGCATCTATGCCTATAAGTTATATATTCTAATCTTAACTATGCTTCCTAGATGAATTCCTTCGGAGGGCCGCGTTAAGGGGCATTCGCGGCTAAGCGCGTAACGCGCTTAGTAGAGAAAGCATCGATAGCTTCCTATAAGACTAAACCGGCGGGCACCTACTAGTCGTAGGCTATACCCTAGCCTTTCTACCGCACTTAATATTCGGTTACTAAATTCTTAAAGCGGCTTATAAAGCGTTACCGTATTTTTATAATTCGTTTAACCTTATAGTACTAATCGCCCTCCCGTAGGGCATCGGCAAGATCCTAGGCTACTTCGACTACGCCTAGCTTATCTTCCTTAAAACAGCCGTCGTAGGCTAGTCGGAGATACTTAACGGAGATTATAGGATAGACTTTAATCTACGGTAGGAGCTTAAGTTCCGCGGCGAGGTCGTTTACTATTTAGATAACCCGAAAGGGTCTTTTACGCTACTAAGACTATTTTTTCGAGGGTTTAGTCGGCTCGTAATATCTATAGTATAGCTTTAAATACACCTTATTACCGGCTGAAAAAACGACTTAGTAATATTTACTATCGTATCGGCGTTTAGCACGTATTACTATAAGGTCTATCGCTAGACTAGCCTATCGTCGCACTGTTTTACGAAAGTACGGGATATTATCGGCAGCGGCTAGGTTATTAGCCTAGCCTTAAGCGGAGATCGGAGGCCGTAGCTATAAAGATAGTTATAGGCTAATATCCGGGTTTCTACGTTAAATACCGAGTTAAGGTTTTATTAAAGACTAAGAAGCAATAGCTTTTAATCGAGATTAAGATCCTCGATATAAGCTATATAAATAGCAATCTCGACCGTTTAGTTACGTCGTTCCGTAAGGCCGTCCGCTTAAGGGTAATAGACGGTCGTTATTGCGATTTTT
This sequence comes from Ophiocordyceps sinensis, assembly GCA_012934285.1. Taxonomy (NCBI): domain Eukaryota; kingdom Fungi; phylum Ascomycota; class Sordariomycetes; order Hypocreales; family Ophiocordycipitaceae; genus Ophiocordyceps; species Ophiocordyceps sinensis. The sequence continues at coordinate 14,803,172 of JAAVMX010000003.1, forward strand.
ATTATAAATGCCTTTTAAAGGGATCGCTAAATTTCGCCGTTAAAACGACGATCCTGATTACTAATAATAGTAGACGGTATCCCTTAATCCGCTAGGAGGAGGAGCCTAGAAAAGGATACGCTTTAATCCGCAGCGGTATATTTAGCGTTCCTAGGAATTAAAAGGCAACGTTTACTAGATAAATACGTTATAGTAAGTAATTAATTAAAACTATCGAAACTATAAATAGCCTAAGGAGAGGAGGCTAAAGGCGTAATAGGCATATCCGTAATAAAGTCTATCCTAATTAAACGTATAGGTTAAGCCGGAGCTTAAATAGGCTTATAAGCTCCTACCGGCTGCTAACGATTAGTCTAGCCTAGGCAATAAGCCTTATAACCCGCGATATGCTTCTTAACTTTAGCGGTTAGGTTTTAAATCGAATAACGCTTAAGATCCTATAATATCCGTGTAGTCTTAAAGTAGTTTTTCGCATCGTAGGCTACTACTAACAAAGGCGGGACTATATTAGAAGGGACGTAGAGACGAAGATAACTATTACGTCCCTTATAATAAAGCAATTAGTCTTATAGAAGAAAAGGAACGCCGCGCTTTTTAAGGCGTAGTAAGGCTACCTTACGTTCCTCTTAGGTCGGGGCAATATTAGCAGTAGGCGTAAGAGCGACGGGAGAGGCACTAGCCGTGCCGAGGTTAAAGGCTATAACTATAGAAGGGTCGTCTAAGAGTATATTAATAATCTTCGCAAAATGCGAATCCGCGGTATAGCCGGCTATAAATTAAGCCTTTATCTTAAGGTCTATAACTGCTTCGGAAACGAGTAGGATATCGTCTAACGTAGTATAGTCGGGGCGCTATCGTTCGGTAATTATATTAGTCTTAAAGGCCGCGAGCCTACTAAGGGCATCTAGAACTAGATTATCCTTTCCGGGTAGGTAGTAGATCTTAAGGCGAAATTAAGAGAGGTAGATAGACGCGATGACTAAGCGCCTATTTATACGGTCTATACTTAAGGTATCGAGAGTTCTTTTCTTATAGATTTACTTTATAGCCGAGTAGTCGGTAAGGACTACTAAGGGCAGCGTAGAGGACTAAATAACTATCCGTATCTTTTTAATAGCTTAAACAAGGTAGGCTACTTTTAGCTCTAAGGGGCCGTAACTACGCTTAGCCTAGGTAAGAGTACAGGATAAGAAATAAATCGGCATTATTATCTTTACTAAGATAGGTTAACCTAGCTTTTAGGCCGTATCGTCTAAGATATAATAGAAAATGACTTTAAATCCTCTTTTAAAAGAGGCATCGGTCTAGTAGAATAGCTTCTTCCGAGGGTTTATATAATAGAGCATACGACCGGAGGCGATCTCGGCTTAGAGCGCTAAAAAGGCTAAACGTTCCGCTTGCGTTAGGATATACGAAGAGGAGCGGGCGAAAGCTTTCCTTCGGTTTAGATTCCTAGGCGTAACCTTACCGACTTATCGACTAGCAGCGAGGAGGGCAGTTTTCTATGCTTAAAGAGGCTCTATTAGTTAACCGTAGTATAGAATCTTTAACCGTAGGTAGCTAGCTATACTAAAGTAGTGTTTTAAACTCTATAAGGAGTTAAGGAAGTCGAGCTTCGTAAAGGCGGTAATACGATCCTTAGAGGTACTAAGGCTAAAAGCGTTAATACGATAACCTAATAGATATACCAAAGGATATCCTATCTAGCTCTTAGTAAGCGATATCGTAAGGTTAAGCTTTATAAAAAGCTAAAAGATAGTACGGAGATGCTTAAGATACGCTACTTTAGACTTAGAGTAGATAATAATATCGTTAATAAACGCGTGAGAAAAGTCCCGATATAGACGTAGAACGCGGTCTATAAAACGTTAGGCGTAGGCGGGGCTATTGCGGAAGCCGATAGGCGCTACGGTAAGGTTTTTAAGGCTACGGTAATTAGTAACTATAAACCTATTCTAATGTATGCGTTAAATTCTAAACTAATAGAAGAAAGAAGCCGTATCGACGACCGTAATATAGGTTACGCTAAGGAGTTTTACGATAATATCTTCTTAAAGAGGGAGCGGGTAAGCATCGGGGACTATAACCCTATTAATACTATATATATTAATTACTACGCGTCCTTTAGTAACTCTATAGGAGGTACGCTAAACTATAAAAACTAAGGCGGCGAAAGGCGTCGGCTAAGTAGTCTACTCTATACGTTTCTATTAATAAAGCTTATCGAAGGTTTTATTAATAATCGCTCGATCCTAAAGGCCTTACGGATACGGTCGCTACGAGATCTTCTAATTCTACTAACCTTAAACAAGCGGGACTAATAATTCTTAGCTAGGTTCTACTATAGCTATGCCTATATCTTTTTAAAGAGATAAGTAGCGTGCTAATAGCTTTATTACCTTAGAGATAAAAGCAGGGTCCTTAGCGTAAATATAAATGCCTTCCTTAGTAATACGCTCCGGCAATAACCTAGGCTTTTATACTTACGGTTGAAAGGGAACCGCATTTAGCTTAAGGAAAGGAGCAGAAGTAGGGAAGCAGACTATAGGACGGAGGCAGCTTTAGCAAGCGTAAGGGCGATGGCTAGGGCCTAACCGTTAGCTTTAGAGGAGAATATAGCTATAGGAGAAACGTTAAAGATACTACCGACGGCGGGAGCAATTAATTTATTAACGGGCGGCCCTAAAGGGAGCATACTCGCTATAGCCGCGGAGGCTACTATTAGAGTTTTAAAGGCCGATTGCTAAGAAGGAGCGACGAAGAAACCGGAATTATAATATTCTAAAATCTAGCCGAAGCGCTATTTACGAGAGATAATAAGGTCTTAATCCGAGCTATTAATAACGGTAACGCTAGGGAAAGTCTTATTATCTACGATAGTATAAGCGGCGAAGTCGGAGGCTAAGTAAAAGGCAAAAGCTCTCCTTTTAAAGACTTCCTTTTAAGAAGCGGGGATGATTATTGTCTAGCTAGTAGGAACTACGGTCTTTTAAACGGCTTAGACTCTTCGTACTATATCGCGCCCCGGGCGGTATAGGTTAAAAGGAACCTTAAAGTCTATAAGGGTTCTAAAGCGAATAACGTCTTTTCTAAAGTCTATATTTCCTTAGTAAGGTTTAAGGAAAGCATTCTTAAGAAAGGCACCGGCTTCTACCTTAGTGACCTAAGCGGAGTAAATAAACTCTATAAGACTAGCTTCTATTCTATCCGCGCGGAAACCTCGAATAAAGAAGGAAAAGGTTGCTTATTTATCTATAACGATATTTCCTACGACTCCTTTAATAATAATAGGAGGCTGCTTCTCGAAAGAGTAAGGGAGCTTCTATAGTAGGTCTAGGTCGATTAAGGGTCGACTATATCTAGTATTAGGGCAGATCTTAACTTCTTGCCCGTCCGGGGAGCCTATAATTTTAATCCTTATAAAAGAGAAAGGGATAAGCATACCGTCTTAGCCTTAAGCGACTAAAAGAGGAACTAGCTTAAGGATAGATAGGGAGTCGAGAAGCGAAGTATTTACCGAAAGCTATAGAGTAGGAGGCGCTAAGGTAATAAAGTGCACTATATTAGTAGAGATATCCTTAGCCGGAGGGGGCGGAGTAGCTATTTCGCTAATAGGTATAATAGGCACGGTTATAAGAGCAATAGTTACTTACTTAGCTACCTATTTTCTTACCTAGGTGTAACTATCACCCGCTAGATGCCGGAAGAGGAGGTTACGCGAAGGAAAGGCCGTCTAATATCTATAGCACTTTATAGGCTTTAGAGTAGTAGCTTTACGGACGAGCTACTACGTAGTAACGTAGTACTTAGCGCGGATATACTCCTTTAATATAAAGGCTAATAGAAAATATCTATTATAGATGCCGTATTTAAAAACCCTTTTAGATAGGAGATTAGACGTAATTATATAACCTATAAAGTTAACCTTAGAAGGGCATAAGTCCTCCGATACTATGCTTTATTTAAAGTCGGAAGCTTTATTACTAGCTTTACTATTACTTAAGGCGGGTGCCTCGCTTATTTAGTATTTCTCCTTAAAGCGTACTTTTTTCTTGCCTTTCTCTTTATCCTCTCCGTATATATCGCTTTAGGGAGCGGGGCGACGATTACTTTAGTCGCGACGGCGATTATTTAGCCGGTCTTAGCGATCGCGATTTCGAGTATTATTACGTCGGTTACGATCTTAGTCGTCGTTACGGCGATAGTCGCCTTAATCCCGATCTTAGTTACGGTTACGTCGGTCGTTAGCGTGCTTATTACAGCGGTCTAAGCCTTAATATCTACCGGTGCTATAGTCGTCTACGATAAATTAAAGGAGGGTAGCTATAATTAAAGGGCGACGCTGCTTAATTTCGTAGATCTATTTATTAATAATAGTGCGTTTAGTAAGGAGAGAAAGAAAAGTCGAGATCCTAACTATAATAAGTAGGTAAAAAGCCTAAATAACCTAAGAGTCCTTAGTAATTCCTAGCTGCTAGGCTAAGGATACTTTTCTTTAGATCTACTAGGCTAGGGAAATTTCCCCTACGTTCTATATTAAGATAGTATACTCTATGCTATAAAGCTCTTTCGAAATCTCTACGTTTAGTCGGCTAAATCTACGCGTAATCTTTTTTATAAACGTACTAAGTAAGGAGTAACTAAGCTAGTAACGTTATTCGTCTATTAGCTCGCTTATATACTAATTAAGCGAACTCTTAGCTAAAAACGATATATAGAAGGAGTAGAAGGCGTAGGGATCTTTATCCTAATAGAGCTTAAAGCGCTTATAAAAAAGATAGACGTTTGTATAGATATTCTTCCCGTCCGCCTAGGTAATTAGACTAAGATTCTTAGGGTCCCTTTTATTAAGGTTAAAAGCCCTAACGTTATCTCTTTTAAGACGTTTCCCTATAGCTTTATTAGCAGCCGATATATCCGATGTTATAACTAAGGCTTAAGTAGTATAAAAGTTATAAGTACCTTCGTAATAAATCCGACGGTTTTAATAGAAACTAGCGCCGTTAAGACTACTATCGACGCTAGAGTCGGAAGGATAGCTACCGTCTAAGTCGTCTAAGTCCGGATGCTAAAGAATATGCTTTTAAGTCCTTTATATAAGAGTAATAGCAGCTTATTAAGCAAAAGGGCGCTCCGTAGAGTGTATAATCGCTAGGTGAAAGGAGCGAGCCTAAGGTATAACTATATTTTCGCTACCGGAATAAACGGCTAGTATATCGTAGTCCGCGGAGACTAAGGAAGGAGACCGACGTAGAGATATAGGACGGCGAGTCTTAATTAAGAGAGTCTCTTCCTTAGGGAAATTGTCTAGCTTATCTAGGATATTGCGAAGGATTATTCGCTATTTATCGTATATCTTTAGATAGGCCTCTTAAGTAGCCTTAGGATTATAAAGCGGACGAAAAGCGGTATTACTAATCGCGAGATAATAGACTAGGCGGGAAGCGTCTTTAAGATATAAGAGGTCGCCGTCGGTAAAGGTACGGAGAACTGCTTTAGTCGGGTTGCCTATAACTAACTTATAGAATCGCAAGCTTTAGCCTACGACCTTAAAGTATAAGTTATTTCCGAGAATAGCGTCGACTATTGCGTTTATAAGGTCTTCTTAATTAAAGGAGTGCCGATTTAGTTAGCGTCGCCTAGTATATAAGCGAGGAGGAAAAGAGTCTACCTCTCTACTAGGAAGATAAGATAGGAGCTTAGGATATTAATTTTCTAAAGAGGACTCCCTTTCGCGGCTTACGCAATCGCGGTCGTAATTATCTAAGTCTTAAGCTATAATAAAAGGGTTTACGAGAGATAAGACGAGAAGAAGGTAAAGAGGGTAGAGGAAGATAATAGCGAAAAGTAAGGGCGAGGGTAAGGCACGTATAGTATACGCGAAAAAATTCTCTACTACCTAAGTTTACTATAGGAAAATTCTGCTAAATATAGAAGAGAGAAAAGGAAGATATAGCTTATTAGCCTTCTAGCGGTGCTAGGAGGAAAAGGACGAGAGTATCGTAAACCGCTAAGACCGCTAAGATAATATTAGTTAATAGTAATTAGGCCTACTATCTACGGATAGACGTAGGTCTTACTAAAAATAGCGGGGTAACTGTCTATAACTAGACGAAGGTTTTATAGGGAGCTAAAACGCTTTAAAGCGACGTAGGATGCGCTACTAGTACGACTTGTAAAGCGCTTAATTAAGGGCTTATTAGGGCCCTTAAAAAAACTTACGAAGGCAAGGTATTACTACTAAATCTAGTATAAGAAAGGGATGCACTAGGCAAAGGGTGTATATAAAAGAAGAAGGATAATGATTTTAAGGTAGCTTAGCCTGCCCTACGGGAAGTAGGCTAGCCGGAGCCCGGACTAATGCTAGCCCGTAGGCACTTATTAGAGGTGCCTACCTAATGCGTATTACTTCTCTAGCATCGTGCGGCTCGCGTACTATAAGCTACGGACCGGGTGTCCGTCGCGACTATACGCGGGGAATAGATTTATTCTATTATACCTACTAGGAAGGCCGAATCCTCCTAAGGACGCGAGAGAGTAAGCATTGCCCGGATAGGCGGCCGTAATAGCCTAAGGACCGTCGTAGTAGGGTTTATGCTTTTAGGTGCGCTAACGCACTCGTAAGACTTAATCTCCCGGCGCGTATACGCGAATTAGTCCTTTATATTCCTATAAGTAAGCTCGTATATAGGCGCGAGCGGCTTTAAGGCTAGTAATATATCTACGTATAATAGGAGCAAGATGCTATTGCATAAGTTCTTAGGCCTACGCGATATCTTCCTCTACTATAGGATCGCGGGTATAGGCTACGTACGTAGCTTTATAGTGCTGCTCTAAAGGCTAGGTTCCGTATAATAAGAAGAATAGGCTATACCTATACGGGCTAGGTTAGCGGTTATATAGGTAAACTACGCGTATTAAGCGCTATACTAACGGTATAAAAGGATTATCGAGATATAGGCGGTAGATAATAGCTTTAAGCACGCCGTTTGCTTATTCGACCTTTCCGTTCCCGCGTAGTCTAGCGGGTATAACGGGCTTAACGGTTATGCTAAAACGCTTATAATAGTCTTAGGCTTATTGCTTAGTAAAGCAACCTATATTATCGCTAATAATCTCGTATAGTAGGCCGAATCGCGTGCTAATAGTCTATAGGACTAAGATAGTTCCCTTAAAGTCTATAGACTACGTAATAGTATAGATAAGCCATCCGGTTATATACTCTACGGCGTTAAGCAGCTATTGCCCTTTACACCCGGTATAGTCGATAGCCTACCTTATTAAGGGCCGTATAAGTGCTAAAGGCATTAGGTTAAGGAGCGTAGGATCTAGCGGCTTTATAAGTTAATAGGACTAGCAACGGCGAATAGCTTCGTAAGCTACGAGCGGAAGCTTAAGGTACTAGTATCTTATAGCTAGATAACGTATAATATAGCCGATAGAACTATGCCTAGAGGCCTTATATACCTGCCTAGCTATATCGATAAGAGCTTTATACTCTAGTACTAGTAGTAGTGCAATCGCTTTAGTAAGGCTTAGAGGTTCGCCGGGCGGGAGGTGCTTGGTCTAATAGATACGGTATAAAGCGCCTTTTAGCTCGCAAAAGTACGTACGAGCCTAGCTTATCGTAATGTTTAGCGGCAGAGCTTCTCTAGACGTAAGGAATTCGAAGATAGCCTAAAGATTAATTCGTGCTAACTATTCTAGTCGAGTGACGAGCTTTATAGCATTAGGAGCGGCGTTATCGGCTTTAGGCGTAGGTTTAAGCGCTATATCGTTATTATACGCGGGATCGTCTTCTAGGATCGTTATAAGCTCGTCGTTATCGTTAATCGCAGCTATCCTCTCTTCGTCGGCGTTATAAGCAGTATCCTTATCGTATAGCGGGCGAGAGAGATAATTGGCAAGCATATTCGCTTTACCGCTACGATATACGATCTTAATATTATAGTATTCGATAACGTTAAAGAACCGAATAATTCACATAGGTTAGTCTATCTTAGTGCGAAGAGTCTTAAGGGATTCGTAATCTATAATAATAGTAATATCCGCGCCTTTAACCTAATGCTTTTAATATTATATAGCTATTATAATTCCTAAAAGCTCTCGTTCTTATATAGAATAACGCTATTACGTCTTAGTAAGCTTCTTAGAAAAGTAGGCTATTAGGTAAAGGTAGGAACGCTCCTTACTACCTATTAGGTATATATACGGCTATAGAAGGGCTACGCCTATATATTTCCTAGACGCGTCGCTTTTAATAATTACGGGAAGCATCTAGCTAAACTTAACGAAGACTAGTATTATTATAATAGTATTATAGATCCGTTCTTAAGCAGCTTTAGCTTCCGTAGTTAAGGTAATAGGGACGTTCTTACTACTAAAGGACTATTTGATTAATAGGATAGATAGGTCTAAAAAGTTCGGGATTAGCATACGTAGGTATCTAGCCGCGTAAATAAAAGCACGGATTTCTATAGTAGTCGTAAGCATCGGGCGGTCGCGAATAGCAGCAATCTTAAGAGGATCTGCCCGAATGCCTCTAAAATAGACGATAAAGCCTAAGAATATACCTATATCGACGAAGAGCTTCGTCTTCTTAGTATTTAAAAGCAGGCTATACTCGACGGCGCGGGCGAAGAAGGTAAGCAGGCGTTTGTAAAGCTGCTCGACTATATCGGCCTAAAGGCATATATCGTTAAGGAGACTAACGGCAAACTTACGTAGAGGCTATAAAACTTCCTCTATAAAAGCTTAGAAAGTAGCCGGAGCGTTCGTAAGGCCTATAAGCATAACTTCCTATTCGTATAGGCCGAAAGGCGTAACGAAAGCAGTCTTCTCGTAGTCTTTTAAGGCGATGCGGATATGCTAAAACCCGTCTTATAGGTCGATAAAAGCGTAGTAATAATAGCCGGCTACGCGCTAGATTTTATCTATAGTATTTAAGAGAAAGTGCGTATACTTCTTTATTAAGGTATTAAGTATATAGTAGTCGGCGTAAATACGCTAAATTACTTACCTACGGGTATTATACTATAGGCCTATAGGTGCCTTCTTTAGCGTTAATAGTAGAGGAGACGACTACGGGCTAACGGACTTTTAAATAATACTCCCCTTATATTTCTTAATAAAGTCCTTAATAGCTTATACCTACGAGGGACTATAGCGTTAGGGAGCCTATCGTATAGGTATACTATTACCTATATTAATTCGATAGACTATCTATACTAATTTTTCTATACGTCGTAGCGATATATTAAAGAGCTTTAGGAATTTTACGAAGTAGACGTTTATAAAGCATTTCGCCTATTCCGGTGTATCGGCGTAAAAGCAGATAGCACGCGTAGGAGTAGGTTAGACGTCGGTCGAATTAGCGAAAATAGCTATAGAGAAAACGTTCGACGGCTACGGCTATAATAGCGGCTTACCTTTAAGATTACGTAGTTATATAGCGCTATTGCTTTTATAAGCGACTCTAAGAGCGTAAAAGATAGACCGTCTAAGGGTTAAGTCACTAAGGAAAGTCCTATTAAGAACGATACCGTAAGAGAGGGCAACTAAACCGGTCTAATCGTCGTTGCCTTACTATTATATAGCGATAACAATATTATCTTAAATACTTAGTCCGGGATCCTTCCTATCCCCTTTATAGTAGAGGCGACTTAGGACGGGTATAGGGCTAGCTTAAGTACGAGTAAAGAAGAAACGTAATAAGATATAAAACTATAGTCGAAAAAAGAAGAAAGAGTAAAAGATAGGGAAGTCGTTAGTCGGTAAAGGAAAATACTATAATAATCGCTAAAGCCCTTATAGAAAGGCTTTTAGCTAGTATTAATACCGCTATCTATAATTATAAAGTAAATAGCATTGCCTTTTTATTAGAAATACGCTAAGTCTATTCCCTCTTATATAGCTATAAGGATAGCTTCTATTTCCGCGTTATCTTCCTTAAGTTAGTACGTCGGATCTTAGTCTTCGTCGGTATTATCTATAACCTTATCGTCGAAGTATACGTATAGGCGGTTAGCGTAGTTACGATAATTTCCTCGTATACCCCTACGTATACTCTTGCCTTAGTTATCTCTACCGTAATTACTACCGCAGCCGCGGCTACTCCCTTTAAAGCGCTAGCGGGAACCGAATGCCTTAGCAGCTTTATATATCTTCCCTTTTATCGTAACGTCTTAAGGCGGGCTAGATAGTAAGGATAATATAGTAGTAAGTGCTAGCGAAGATAATAGACGGTAGTCTTAAGCCTAATATCTAGCCTTACTATAGTTAAAGTAGGTATTTACCTTAGATAAGGCTGTAAAAGTTAAAGCGGCGATAGCTTTATCGTCGGCGGCGTAGACGAGAGTATTAGTCGTACGTAAATCGGCTATAATAATGCCTAAAGGGCCTAAATAAAAGGAGGCGGATAATAAGCTAAGAGTAGCCTTAACGACTTTTATTATCGCCGATTTATTACTAATAACCTTATTTATCTTCTATATTTAGTATAGTTAGCCCTCTTATATATAAATAGAAGTAGCTAGCTTACTATAGATATCTTTTATAAGCTAACGCGTTTGCTTGCTAGCTAATAGCATAAGACGCTAAATAAGGGCTATACTATATAGCGTAGTAATATTAGAACTAATCTATAACGAAATACATAAGAGGTTATTCTAAATATATTAAAGGGTAATAGTAGGGACACTAAGGCTATGTTTCTTAATATCGGGAAGGTTTAAGAACGCGTTATAAATGCGCTAAGCAAAGTTAACGAAGGCCTCGTCCTTAACTAGCGCTAGTTAGGCGTAAATAGCTAACGGCGCGTCTAAAACACCGTAGTCCTTTAGGACTATAAAAATGCCCTTAAAGAGCAATATCTAGTCTAGGTGCTTAACGTTAACCTAATATACAATAGGGCCGAAGTCCTTAGACAACTCGTTGGCTATTTAAGTAGGCTAAAGGTTATATAGTATCTATCCGATAAGAAACGCGGATTATATCTATTAAAGCTTTTAAAGGATAGTATAGTCCGCCTAATATAACTTCTATTTAAGCTTTATAGTAATCTTATTTTAGTTATTAGTTACCGTATTATTAACGTCTTTAATAGCTTTCGCTTAAGGCTAGATGCTTTTTATAAGAGTCTTAGTAGCTCGATCGTAAGTAGCATTATATAAAACGTATATAGGATAGTCGAAGTTTAAACGTAGGTTAAGACCTTATTCTATAAATACGTACTAATTAATAGCTTTATTATCGTAGTATAGGAAAGGCTTTACCGGCAGCTAGTGCTATTATAGTAAAACCGGTTGCTAAACGGGTTGCCTATACTACGGCTAAGCTACCTACCCTTACTACTGCTAATTCGAATAAATAAATCGCTGCTCGCTTATAAGGTTAGTAGTAGGCGTTGCTATAGCACTTTAGTTAGGTAGGTCTATAAGAGGAGTAAAAGGCGATAAGTAGTCTAGTATAAAAGGTATAGGAGGAATAAGAATAAGCACTAAAGCTAAGGAGCTAGCAGTAGGTAGTAGTAGAAGAGGAGGTACTTATACTTAAAAGAGATTAGTTAAGCGCTCTTCTATACGCTCTATCTAAGCAGCTTAACGCTTTAGCTAGGTAGCTTAACGCTCCTTAAGACGCTTTATCTAAGTGATTTAGTTATCTTCTAGCTATTTAAGCTAGTTAGCTTACTATCGAGATTGCTAACGTATTTTACCGCGAAGTTTTTTACGTAAGTCGTTAAGGTAAGTGTTAAAGACTTTGTTTTAGTAGGTTATCTTCTAGTCTACCTATCTTCCTAAGCTAGCGACTAAACTCGTCTTATTCGGCTTAGGGCCGATAGTAGAGCTTACTATAAAGCCCCGGCGAGAGCCTTAGTCTACTCTAAGCTCGTCCTTAGACGGCGAATTCGGCGGCAACGCTACCGATATATTATATAACGTTAGGCTTATACGACGTTAGACGAAAGAAAAATAGGGGAGAACGTATGTTTAGGGTAATACGATAGATCTACGTAGCGTAAACGCTAGGATACGTAATTCGTCCGATTTTTAAAGAGGCTGAGTTTTGCTCTCTAAAAATACGTATTTTTAAGGCCTTTTAAAGGTCGGATTAGGTGCACACAATAGAGAGTCTCGGGGCTTCCTGCTGGGAAGCTTCGTTGAGACTATGTTCTGTGTGTGGTTGATTGACTAGCTAAGGTTGTGGGCGCTTAGGGCTTTGGGGAAAACCCTGCAGCGGGGCGCTGACTAATGCGCCCACCCAATGGGATCCTCAGCGCCGTCATCTGTTGGCGACACCTCGTCTGTCGCCCCTCATCGTCGCATCTCGTCGGGCTTCCTCTTTTTTTCCTTCTTCTTTTTCTTCTCACTCCCCCCTCCGCCTCCGCTTCAATCCCTCTTTCGACCTCGTCGGCGCTCGCTGCTGCGACACCGCCGCCATGTCGCTCGACCCCCCGACCTACCTGGCCTCGTTGCAGAGCAACACTCGCCAGCGGCCGATTCCCTGGGACGGAGCCGTGAGGGCGGGCACCCTGACCGAGGAACAGTACTCCAGGATTCGCGCCGTCGACAAGGCCAAGAAGCCCGAGCAGAGGAGGGAGATTGTCGAGGCCGACATGGACGCTTACCGGCTTCTGTTTGTCGGCGGCGAGGGCAAGGCCAGCGTCTTGGATACGGCGGGAAAGCACGCCAATGTCATACAGTACATCCTGGTGCTGCTGGCCGACCTTTTCGACGGTAAGTCCCCGGCCTGGCCCCGGCCCCCTGTCGCGTCGGGAAAGTCGAGCTTCGTCTGCTGCTGGCGCGTGCATTTGGCCGTCGCTTCTTGTCCTGCATCCATGGCATCCCAACGTCTGACTCTACCTCCTGTTCTATGCCAACTCTAATCTTCTTCCGTCGATACTCAGCCGTCCCAACCCTTGCCAAGGCGCTCCTCAGCAATCCCGACCCGTACCGGCATTTCTTACCGATGCTCCGCTCCAACACCGCCCAGGACCCCATTCCGTTGCTCACATCCCATGCCCTAACCAATCTCATGGCTCTCGCACGAGACGACTCGGCAGCGACTCGCCAAGCCCTTCCCGTCATGCTCACATACTTGGCCGCCCTGGCGAAGAGCTCCGATGCCGGCCTGCAGGATATTGCCGTCCAAGAGTACTCGGCCTTGCTCTTCAGCCATGTTTCGCGGGACCAGTTCTGGAAGCAGAGAAGCGAGACGGTAGCGCCTCTCATTACCATTCTCCAGACGGCTGCCGGCATCGAGAACGGGGGGGAATCGTCGGCTAGCCTCTGGAGCGGCAACGCCAGTGTCCGCACCACTGGCTTCGAGGGCTTCCTCGGCGGAGGTGTCGGCTTGCAGCTGCTCTACCACGTGCTGCTGGTCGTCTGGCAAATGAGCTTCGAGGCGGAAGAGATTGGGGATGACCTAAACGAGTGAGTTCACTCGAGTGCGTGGCCGACTTCTGACTGACTGGCCCGTCTTGACAGCGAATACGACATTGTGCTGCTTTACACCCATCTCCTGCGCCTGTCGCCCAAGGAAAAGACAACCCGGCTGATTCTGTCGACGCTGTATAATCTGCTGGAGAAGAACCAAAAGACGCTCCTCCCCACGGCCGTCCTGGCACGGCTCCCCGCGCTGCTGGAAAACCTCGCCAGCCGCCATCTCACAGACCCCGACATGCTGGGGGACCTCGAGAGCCTCAAGGAGCTGTTGGCCGAGTACACCAAGACCAAGACGACGTTTGACGAGTACGTGGCCGAGGTGCAGTCTGGCCACCTGCGCTGGTCGCCGCCCCACCGCAGCCAGGTGTTTTGGGCGGAGAATGCGCGCAGGATTCTCGAGTTTGAGAATGGCGAGATTCCGAGGAAGCTGGCCGAGATCATGCAGAAGCCCTGGGACAACGACAAGCAGGTGCTGGCGATTGCGTGCAACGACATTGGGTGCCTGGTCAAGGAGGTGCCGGAGAAGCGCCACCAGCTGGAGAAGGTGGGCCTCAAGAGGAGGGTCATGGAGCTGATGCAGTCGGACGACGAGAATGTGCGGTGGGAGAGTCTGCGGGCCCTCGGAGGATGGCTCAAGTACAGCTTTGAGCAAAGCTAAGACCTGGCTACTCGGCATGGGAGCGGGATCCAAGTCGTGGACGAGAGTGTGGATGAGCAGAGGAAAGGCTTGCTTGGTGTTGACGCTGTTAGCCACACCCGTATTCGTACATAGAGTGTAAATGCCCATCTAGAGCCTACCCTAGACTGTCTTGATTTTTCAAGCTTCTACCTAGTATTCGTACGGGTATCTGCATCGGTACCCCTCAGCAGTCTCGGCTCATTATTAGGTTCCGTAATTACTCCGTACTCCTCCACACTCCGAGGTCGCAGTCCTTTTCCCCTCTCCCAACACATCTACACCATTGACCAAGCCGATCGACCAAGCCGAGATGAGATGTTTCGCATCCGCCGTCCGGACGGCGCCCCGAGTGTTGGCTCGTGGCCGCCGCGTCGGGCCCCCGGCCGGGCAGCAGGCCCGGTGCGCCTCCGACATGGCCGGCTCCGACGAGCTGGACCAGGTCGAGCCGGACAAGCTCAAGAGGACACCACTGTACGACATGCACGTGGCCCACGGCGCAAAGATGGTGCCCTTTGCCGGCTACATGATGCCCCTGCAGTACGAGGGCCACTCCCTCAGCGACTCGCATCACTTTACGCGCCAGCACGCTTCGCTCTTCGACGTCAGCCACATGGTGCAGCACCTGTTCCGGGGCCCCGCGGCCGCCGCCTTTCTCGAGAGGGTGACGCCCTCGGCATGGGCCAGCATGGGCCACATGCAGAGCAGGCTGACGACGTTTCTGTGGCCCGGCAGCGGCGGCATCGTCGACGACTCGGTCATCACCAGGATCGGCGAGAATGAGTACTACGTCGTCACAAACGGCGCCTGCCTCGACAAGGACTCCGAGTACTTGGACCGTGAGCTGGGCAGCTTCGGCGGCGACGTCGAGTGGGCCAGGCTGGACGGGTCGGGCCTCGTGGCGCTGCAGGGCCCCAAGGCCGCCGAGCTGCTCAAGCAAGTCTTGGCCACCGACGTCGACCTCGGCGCACTCTACTTTGGCAACGCCGTCTGGGCCAAGCTGAAGCTCGTCGACGGGAGCCAGTCACACCCAGTCCTCGTTAGCCGCGGCGGCTACACGGGCGAGGACGGCTTCGAGATATCCCTCAACGGCAAGCTGTACCCAGCGCTCGAGACAACGAGCCAAGTCGTCGCCGCGCTCCTCAAGGTCGCTGGCCCCGACTCCCTGCGCCTCGCCGGGCTGGGCGCGCGCGACTCGCTGCGCCTCGAGGCCGGCATGTGTCTGTACGGGCAAGACCTCGACGACAGCACCACGCCCGTCGAGGCCGGCCTCAGCTGGATCATCCCACCCGCGCGCCGCCAGACGGGCGGGTTTCACGGGGCCGAAGTCATCCTGCCGCAGCTCACGAGGAACAAGGAGGGAGGCCCAGGCATCCAGCGGCGGCGCGTGGGCTTCGTCGTCGAGGGCGCGCCGGCCCGCGAAGGCGCCGATGTGCAGAACAGTGACGGGCAGAGCGTGGGCCTCATCACGAGCGGGGTGCCGAGCCCGACGCTGGGCAAGAACATTGCCATGGGCTACATCAAGAGCACCTTGCCCACGGGCGCCGAACTCGACATCATCGTCCGGGGCCGCAAGAGAAGGGCTGTCGTGACCAAGATGCCGTTTGTGCCGACGCGCTACGTCAAGGCCGCTAGCGGAAGGGGGAGAAAGAGGTAGCAGGATAGGGTTCTTCTTCGAGTCTCCCCCCGTGTGCCATGTCTCGGCGGGTTGGTTGCTGGAAAGCAGGAAAATGTATTTGTGCCAGGTCGGGAATGTCTCAGCAGTTGTCAGTTGAGCTGGGTCTCGTTTTTTGAACTAGAGGAGCTATACCGAGTACAAGTTTTACGAGTTACACCGCATAAGGAGCTCTGGGGCGGAAAAGCGTTGGTCAGTCGTTGCAGTCAGACCCGTGCTGTTTGCCGCTCTCCCGTCTCAATGAGTCTCAATTAGCTTAATGAGAGTCTCAATGAGCTTAATGAGAGTCTCAATGAGCTCAATGAGAGTCTCAATGAGCTCAATGAGAGAGTCTCCGAGATGCAGGACTATTGGAGGAGCGAAGTCGTACCTCGTACCCGTTCTGGACCCACGCTGGTTCCTTCCAAGCTTCCAAGGTTGACCCGGGAAGGAGAAGGAGAGGAGAAGCGGGGGCGAGGGCGGTTCTTCCCACGAAAATATCAAGCAGCAGCTGGTTGTGGCCTGTTTCTCCCTCAGTCTCAGTCTTCATCAGCATCTCTTTTGGAGACGACATCATCATCATCAGCAGCAGCAGCAGCTTTCTCGGCCATCGTCACCCTTGTACAAAATAGTGCCTGGAATCAAGCACCCCGAAACTGCCCTGCATCACATGCACACTGGAAGCTCCCAGATCGTGGCCGGCTAGCCCCAGCAATGCAATTGCTGGGGCGGGTGGTTGTCTGCGGCCGCGACCTCCGTCTGACAGCCACCACCCGCTGCATTCCATTGGCCTCAGAACGCGGAGAGCGCAATGTAGATGGATTACTTATTTCGGTACGTTGGCTGCCTCGTTACGACGAGCCCGAGGCCTCTTGTTCTGGTACAGCCAGACACTTTGCTAGCCATGCTTTACCGTTCAGACTCTGACATGAGAGCCTAGACATCTACTGGAAGACGAGCCAACCTGCACGACTGAATGGACAGAATGGAGTTTCCGTACAGGCAACTGCAGCCCGGACTCCTCGTTGGGGTTGACGTCACCGATCAGAACGAGGCGCCGCTACCGCTCCGAAAGGCGAGGACAGAGTGAGGAGGGGGGGGACTAGCATGTTCAAATGTTGCCGCCAAAACCATGGGAGACAGACAGTTACGCTCGAAAGCAAGGAGACGGTCTCCCTCAAACAGGCGGCGGGGGGTTTCGTCTGGCAACGAGTACTCTGATGAAGGCGACTCTCTACTGAGGAAAAGGAGAGGGCCTGAAAAGGAGAGGATGTTGCGTTGAAGATGAGGAAAAACTGGACGAGGGAAAAATGAGGGAAGTATCAATCGCGGGTAAACTCCGACCCGAACTCCGGACGGGGACATGTGTAATCTCTATAAAAATACGTACCAACGCCAGCCTGAGGTCGAACAGCGTGGCCTCGAAGGCGATGGATTGCATAAAGTCGGTCAGGATCTCGTCGAGCACGCGCACCGTCTCTGGCAGAGGGCTCTTCACGTCGCCGTACGCAAAGAGGAGCTGCGCCAGCTCGTTGTGAGAAATGTTCATCTTGCCGACATTGTTGCCGGCTCTTGCTCGCGGCTCCATCTTGGGCGCACGCGGTCGGTGGTATTATATGGGCTCTTGGTAGAGACTTGATTGATTGATCTCTGGCTTGCCCCCGACTTCCTGGAGTATAATAGATGCTGACCAGAGGTGCCGTAGGCGTCTAAGAAGGAGGGCTAGCCCCTCGGGGTGCCCTCAACCTCTTTGCCAGCCAATCCTGGAAGCCCTTTTCAGCCTCGTCGCTCTGAGCTAGGATCTCGCCAGCCTTGATTCCCTCATGCTTGCTGAGCTCTCTTTTCTCGGCCCTCTCAGCCCTGCTGAGCCTCTGCTGGCCCTCGTTCTGATCGTCGCGAATTGCCGCTTTCACGTCGTCCCAGCAGGCCGGGTCCATCAACCCGGGGGATTGGAGGGAAACGAACGAGTTCGTCGGCTCGTGGTATCGCACGTGCGAAGAAACGACGATTTCTTCGCGAAGCGCTCCCCGCAGGCCCCATGTCATCTTCGTGCCTGCTTCGCCGAGCCCTGCGGATTGGCAACATGCTTAGTTTGCTTCCAGATGATTCGCGTGCAGTGAGACGTCTTGTACGCGTTGCACGCCTCCCTCAAAGACTCCCTCGTGGAGCCCAAGGCTCGTCTTCGGTTTCTGAGCCATCTCCGTCACCGGTGCAGCGCGAGGAAGCTGTGCTGGTGAGGCGGGAACGGCCTCGGTGCGTGCTGTCCCAGAGCGGAGTCTCATCCGAGCGGAACGGAGTCTCGAGAGTTGTTTTTTGTGTCCCGAGGGGGGAGGAGCGTGTGTATGGAATGCACACAAGAGGGTGGGCCGCGCTTGGAGAAGAGTTTCTTGCTGGCTCTGTTGCCCAACGAGTTGACGGGTATTCGTATACCGGACATTTATTAACTCTCCTGACCCCCTCCCATTATACAGGAACCCGTTGGGACCTAAGTGTCTTCGTCACTCCGTTGTGAACTTAGAGAGCAATAAGTCACGACGGCGCGACGTTCTTTGCCATTGCATCCGGGTCAATCGGGCACACCCTAGGCAACTACATGTACGCGTGCAGACAGAACCGACAGTCTTCATATTCCCCAAGCCAATCTAAGCAGGGCGCACGACGACCGTGGCCACCCGCCTGGAGTTCCAGAGAAACTTGTGCGCCTGATATAGCATGCCGGCCGACATGTAGGACCGTTTCCCGTCATCGCCGACAACCTGCAGCTTGAGCGCCTTGTCCTTGCCACCGGGAGCGACCGCCGTCACGCTGCCCGCGGCGTTGATGTCGCCGACCAGCAGTAGGCCGGACCGCTGGCGGCTTAGCACGACGTTTAGGCGCTGCTCGTCGGTAGTAAAGCCCGGCCCGGACTTTACCGTCGTGCCGAACACGACGATGACGACGTCCCCCTCCTAGCCCTAGAAGGAGTCGACCGTCATAGCGGCGGGCATGGCGGCTAGGTGGGCGTACTCGGCCTTACGCCGCTGGTCGTCGATATGCCGGACGTTGGCCTTATACGGGCAGATGACGACCAGCTTACGGGCGTCGACGCCCTCGGCGACGACGAAGTCCCGCAGTAGGTCGAGGGCCACCTTGACCTAGTCGGGGCTCCTCCTCGACATAGAGTCGGCGTCCCGAGCCGCCACCGACCCATGGCAGTGGATGAAGGCCGCCGAGAGGGTGTTGGCGCGGGGCGCGGCTAGGCACGGGAAGCGGCGGCGGAGGAAGACCTCGAAGCGGCGGCCGACCTCGTGGGTCGAGAGGGCGATGTTACTGCCGGTCCCGTACTCGACGGGCAGGAGGTCGGCATTTACGAGGCTCTGCGGCAGGTCGAAGAGGCCGCGGGCCATGCGCAGCTGGACGCGCAGGCGGTACACCGGCCAGCCGTGGCCCTTGAACAGGAGCAAGGGCGACATCTTGCCGTCGCCCGCATGCCGGTTCCGCATATGGCCGTCGGCGTCCTTCTCGTTGACCGTCATGACGGTCGGCGCTAGCTGCGTCTCGTCGCCGCCGAGGAAGCAAGGGAGGCAGGTGTTACCCCATACCGCGTAGAGGTCGGACCGGCTTATATTGGCGGCCTCGTCGACGGCGACGGCCTTGGCCCTGCCGTCGCGGAACCAGACGTAAGGCGGCACGGCCGAGAGCGCGGGCGTCGTCAAGACGACGTCGGCCCTCGAGACGACCAGGCGCATAATTAGCAGCATATCGCGCTCGCCGAGGGCGTCGAACTCGGCCCAGGAAATGCGGCCCTGGGCGACGTCGCGTAACTCTTGGATGGCGGGCGCGGCCTCGACCTCAGCGCGGAGGTCGACGATGGCGTCGGGGAGGGTCGGGCACATGCCCTTAACGGCGACGGCGTCGAGTGCCACGAGGAGCCAGAACGTCACCGAAAGGGGCAGCCGCCAGTGGCGGGAGACCCCCAGCGGGTCGGCCGGGAGCGCGGTCCTGGCCCGCGCGGGAGCCTCGAGGATAGACTCCAAGGCGTAGATCTCGATGTCCATTCTGTAGCCGCGTATGACGAGGGGGCGGCGGCATTGGGCGATACGGGCCCGGCCCTTATTGGCCCGATCTACGACGCGATGGGCCACGAGGTTCAGGCGGTCGGCGAAGTTGTCCACGGCGACGTGCGTCGGGGCGCTGCCGTACATGGGGCCGAGGCTGGTGACGGCGGCGACGGCGGCGGCGGCTAGGGCGGTTGTCTTGCCGAACCCGGGGCCCTGTGATGAGTCGCGTTAGCGTGGCTTCCCGAGAGGAGAGCCCGAGAGGAGAGGGATGGACTTACCGCCGTGATAAGGCCGAGCCCTAACGGTCTCTGGGCGAGGTACTCGCGGAATCGGGTCCGGTCCTGGGGCAGAGCCTCCTCGAGGATGGCCTCTACAAGAGCCGCGTCGGCGGGCAGGAAGCTCGTGACGGGCAGGCCGAGGAGAGGAGGGAGGGGAGCCTCGAGAGGTTCCGGGGCAAGGGCCGCCTGGCGGCGCCGGAGGGTGTCGTAGAACCCGAGACCTCTAACGAGGTCTCGGTGGAGCGCCATATGGAAGCCGACGTCGGTGGTGACGTTGGCGGCGTCTTGCTGCATGAGGCGGCTGGCGTCCGGGCCGGCATGCAGGTTGTAGCCCCTGGCCTTGGGGTTCGTGGGCCTGGCGCCCGGCTGGAAGAGGCAGGCGGCCTCGACCTTTCGCCCAAGCTCGGCGAGCTGGGTGTCGACGTCTATGACGACTGTGTTCCAGCGGTCGCAGGCGGCGTTGGCCTCGTTGCGCGTGGCAAAGGTCACGACGGGAAAGTCGGGCAGGCGGGCCTCCTCCTTGGGACGGCTGACGAGGAGCACCATCTCGCCGGGGGCCAAGGGGTGGCCCTGGAGGATGGAGAAGGTCTCGGGGTGCTCTAGGAGACGACAGTCCCAGTCGGCCGACTCTTCGTGGTCGCCGTCGCGGAACCGCAGCCTCAACGCCGTGTCGGCGAACAACCTCTGCCAGGCGTATTCAAAGGGAGCCCTGAACACGGGGGTCAAGGCGAGGATGGCAGCGAAGAGGGGGGGGCGCGGGGTGTCGCTAAGGGGCACGAAGTAGGCCCGCGTCGGGCTCTTCCGCAGGAGGGCGGCGGCTTCCTCGACCCAGATGACGTCCTGCGCCTGGGAGTGGCAGACGGCGGCCAGGTGGGCGCCGTCGGTCTCGAAGGTCCAGGCCACCTAGAAGGCGGGACCTCTATTCGCGCGCACGACCTCGCGGTACCGGCCGAGCTCCCACCAGTGGTCCCCGCCGTACGGGTATGAGAAGGCGGGGGCGAGCAGCGACTCGTCCATAAACGGCAGGATGCTCTTGGCGGCGCTCGGGACGAGGAGGACGAACCTCCGCTGCTCGAGGACGTCGCGCAGCGTCACGCCCGGCACGATGGGGGCGCCCTCGATAAGAAACCCGTGGGCAGGGTGCCCGGGGTTGCGGAAGGGCATCCCGAACCCCTGGACGCCGATGGCGGCCCCGTCCCGGAGGGTGATCTCCATCACGCCCAAGGGCCTGCCGGTGGTCCCGTGGTAGCGGACCCTCATCTCCTAGGGTGCCTCCCGGAACGTGAAGCCCCACTGGCCACGGGGAAGGACGAGGCGAATGTTGTACGCATCGCCGGCCACCGGCGTGCCGACGGTGCATATCTTGCGGTCCACTAAACCCGTTAGCCGGCGTCGAGTCATCGTCAAGAGGTGCTTACCAGTATAGAACGCGCCAAAGCCCGCGTCCTCGTTGCCTAGGGCAAGAGGAAACGCGAGGGAAATGCCTAGGACCGGGTTAGTGTCGGGCGAGCAGCCCCGGTAGATCATTACGGCGATCCCAGGCGGGCCACCGAATTGGTCGCCGCCAGCGACGACGGGGCCGTCCAGTCCGCCGTGGAGGAGGGCGCAGTACCGGCGTTCGGTCCTGACTGTATACGTCTTGCGGGACATCTTGCGGGACATCTTGCGGGTGGGTGTAGGGAGTGGAGGTGATGCAGAGCCTCGGAGTCGTGGGACTCGGGCTATATATGGTCGCTGGGGAGTGCCTTGAGAGGTGGCCGAGGGTAAGGCGAGAAGGCGGTGAGCGTCTTAAAGAGACCCTCGAAAGGGCTGGCACGCCGTCAGAGAAGAAACGACAGGCGAGATCAAAGCACTTACAGAGGAGGCGTGCGGCGGCTGGAGTTGGTTGCGAAAGGAGAAGAGGCCACGGGGCGGGGCGGTGAGCGTCTTAAAGAGACCCTCGAAAGGCCTGGCACGCCGTCAGAGAAGAAACAATGGGCAAGATCAAACCACTTACCGGGTCGGGGCGAAGAAGGGCGAAGAAGGGCGAAGAAGGCGGGCAGTTACGCGACGCGGCGGTGAGGGCCTCGGGGAGTACCCTCAAAGGAGGTGCTGGTCTGATGCTATTAGAGATGATGCCTTCAGAGAAGAAACAACAGGCGAGATCAAAGCACTTACCGGTTCGGGGCGAAGATGGGCGGCGGGCGAAGAAGGCGGGCGAAGAACGTTATGTATGAGGAGAAAGGAAGAGAAAGGGAAAAGGGCACGGCGTTGTGCGAGATAGAAATAAGGGCACTGGGGAATTTTTTTCTTGCATGCGGCCACGTGCTGGGCACCTGCCGACTGTCGGTTTGAGTCGCCAGGAGATAGCTGGGAGATAGCTGTGCGTCATGGAGAGCTGGGAGATGGCTGTGCGTCATGGAGGGAGTCACCGACGTCGTGATATTCTGCCGGGCGGGTACCCAACGCAAACGGGACCGCAAACGGGACCGCATCAACGACCATGGAACGAGTGAATTGGGTGCATCACGGTCAACCCTTGATGTTTCTTGCAAACCGGTTACTGTTATGCATCAACGTGCTTGGTGGGAGAGCTGCCCGCGTGGCCGATGGTGACGATTACTTCGACTCTTGGCCTCCTTATCTTGCCAAGTGATACAAGCCAGCCGACGGTTCGACGCTGGTAAATAGCAGAGGACAGGACGAGAACAGGCGGCCGCCTAGTTCTCAAGGTCGAGCAGCTCGTGACCGACGCGACGTTGGGCACGTCCTGTGATTATGTCTATGAAACACCAAACAACCTACCAAGTAGACGCCACGAAGTAGACCGCGGATTGTTTTCCCGAATTCCTTGTACGGGACTGGTGCGTTTGCAGGCCGCGAGTCGCGAGAGACAGCCACGCGGTCCTGCCAAGAAAGGCCATGCAGTCTCTCTGAGGCATGGCCGCAAACGAGTTGGGACTCCAAGAGAGATGATGTGTGAAAACCACCAGGGTTGAAACGAACGGCGGCAAGGCAACGTGGCCAAGCGCTCTACCTAGATGACTGGAGGTGAAAGAGGGTTGCGGTTGCTTGGCGGTCCCTTGACAGGACGTTGTCGACTTCGTGGAGAGGTACCTAGGTACTTTAGAACCACTTCTCACCGCCAAAGCACATCAACAGGCCCACCCTCCTTGACTCTCCTTGACTCCCCTATCCGCCCCGAACCCGACGACGGCCTGCTTCTCTACTGATCCGCCGCCGCCATGAGGCTCCGCGCGTGCCGGCGGCTCACGCTCTTGTTTCTCGCCCTCGCATCGTCGTCCGTCGCCAGCCAGTCGCAGTCGCAGTCGCGGCTGCAGCCCACGTTGCATGGTCGCTTCCTGCACATTACCGGTATGTACTCCGTACTCGGTACATACATACGCATGCACGAATATGTATGTACGCAACTGCGCCTTATCGCTATCAGCATCTACAACTCCTTTCTCCTTTCTCCTCCATTCCAGCATCGTCATTGTCATCATCGTCATACCTGGCCAGAATAATCACTCATCAATTTGTTACCTTCAGACTTCCACCCCGATGAATTTTACAAGGTCCACTCCTCCTCGGCCGCCGGCGTCGCCTGCCACCGCGGCAAGGGCATGGCCGGCACCTACGGCGCTGAAAAGACCGACTGCGACTCGCCCTTTGCCCTCGTCGACGCCACCCTCGACTGGGTCGCAGAGAACATAAAGGACGACATCGACTTTGTCGTCTGGACCGGCGACTCGGCCCGCCACGACAGCGACGAGAGGCACCCCCGCAATGAAAAGGCGGTCCTCGACTCGAACCGCGCCGTCACCGCCAAAATCGTCGACACGTTTGCCTCGTCTCGCGACGGCAGGCTCTCGGTGCCCGTCATCCCCACCTTGGGAAACAACGACTTTTTGCCGCACAACATCATGAGCCCCGGGCCCAACAGATGGCTGCGGGCCTACGGCGACATCTGGAGGCGCTTCATCCCCGAGGACCAGCGCCACTCGTTCCAGTACGGCGGCTGGTTCTACGTCGAGGTCATCCCCGACAAGCTCGCCGTCTTCAGCCACAACACCATGTTCTTCTTCGAGCGCAACGCCGCCGTCGACGGCTGCGCAGACGCCTCGGAGCCGGGCTACAAGCACATGGAGTGGCTGCGGGTCCAGCTGCAGCGCATGCGCCAGCGCGGCCTCAAGGCCATCCTCATGGGCCACGTGCCCCCGGCCAGGACCCAAGGCAAGCAGAACTGGGACGAGACGTGCTGGCAGAGGTACACGCTGTGGTTGCGCCAGTACCGCGACGTCGTCACCGCCTCCGTCTTTGGCCACATGAACATTGACCACTTTCTGCTCCAGGATACCGAGCAGTTGGACCTGGTCGGGGGTGTGCACAAGGTGGCTGATGACGAAGACGGGGACGAGGGTGAGGAAGACGACGACGGCGACAAGGTGAAGACGGAGACTCACGGCGATGACGTGTCCGCCCAGTCCCAAGGCGACTATCTTCAGGAACTGCGCGACGAGTGGTCCGATCTACCCGACTCGATTGTAGCTATGCTCGAAGAGGGCGATGACGGTGACGGCGATGGTGGTTCGGACAAGAAGACCAACAAGCACAACAAGCACAAGCACAAGAAGCACAAGCACAAAAAGCACAAGCACAAAAAGCACAAGTACAGAAACATTGGCGGAAAGCACGCGGAGCGCTACCACTTGTCCTTTGTCAGCCCTAGCGTTGTGCCAAATTACCTCCCGACGCTGCGCGTCTTCGAGTACAACATTACCGGTCTTGAGCACGCATCTCTCTGGCAGGATACCTTTGACGGCCAAGAGCCTCTGCCTCCGGCCGCGCCGCAGTCACGCGAGGACGGGGAGCAAGTTCACCAGGAGCTCAAGCGACAGGTGGCGGCGGAGAAGCGAGGCCGCAAAAGAAAGCGCGGCCACAAAAAGAAGCACGGCAACAAGGGCAGGGATAGCGACAACCTCATCGTCCCCGAGGCCCCGGCAAAGGAGTCTCTCCCTGGACCAGCGCACCATGCCCAGCCTCTGACGCTGACGGGCTACGTTCAGTACTACGCCAACCTGACGTACATCAACAACGACGTGCGCGAGTCCAGGTGGCGCGACGGAAACCCAGACAACACGAGCCCCAAGCACAAGCCTCAAACCCGCGGCTTCGAGTACCAGGTCGAGTACCGCACGGCCGACGACAGGTTCTACAAGCTGCGGGACCTCACGGTCAAGCGATACCTGCACCTCGCGTACCGCATGCGGCAGGTGAAGCAAGAGTGCGCGGACGATGCCGGCGCGCCGAGCGACGCCGGCTACGAGGCGAGGCGCGACGACGAGGACATGGGAGACGACGTCGAGACCGAGGCAGACGACGTCGAGACCGAGGCAGACGACGTTGACGACCTTGATGTCGATGCCGGAAAGAAGAAGAACAAGAAGAGGCGCGAGAAGAACGAGACTTGGCTTCACTTTCTCGGGCACGCCTTCGTCAACACGGTGTCCAAGGAGCACCTGGAGAGGATGTGAGCGACGGGAACGACTGCGGAAACAGCATGCACGCGAGGCGCACGGCGCGTTGGGCCGCGGGCACCGACGGGCAACGGGCACGTCGGCGGCGGCGGCAACTCTTGTATTCTGGGCCACTCATAGCTGCGTTCTTATAGATCTTGCACGAGACTTGTTTCTCACGATCCTGGTTGCTTGACAAGGAAACAGATGTTTTGATTGCGATTCATGCCCAAGAGAAACAGTATTGCGTACACGAAGCTACGAACAACATATCCAACATAATGTATGACAAGAAAAAGGGTATCGACCGAGGCTCGCCGGCCTCGAGATTAGACCGGGACGACGACGCATGCATGGTGGCCATGACGTCCTCGACTCTTGCGGTGCCTCTGAATCGGGGGGCAGGCGGAACCGCCGTCCCGCTCCATCATCAGCGCCGCAATGCGAAGTCGCCAGCGGATATTAATAAGGATGATTCGCACGCGCGCAAGTTGACAAGACAAGTATGAAAATAAGGATGAGCAGGCCGACTCGACGCCGTCCGTATGCCATGGTAACCGTGCAGCATAAAGCATTTATATCTCTCTCTTCTCGTATTTCCTTGTTTTCTCCTTCGATTTCCATAAATGGAGGTGGTGGGGATGCCCCGGCCGCCCAGCAGCCGGGGAGGAGGGCCCGTGAGACGGCGGCGCATGAAATCCCACGCTACGAATGCGCGTTTTTTTTAAAGTTCGTGGGGTGGGTTCGAGAGGTTGTTTGCCATTGGGCCGGCTTGTGATGCGCCGCGGCGCTCACTCAGGGTCCCCGTCATGACATGGTCCGAACGCTGCCAACAGGGCATTGGCGGCGGAACGATGACGGCAGCAGGCCCTCGACTCGCAGTCTTGGCCTGTCCCTCTCAGGCGGTGGCTTGCGGGCACGGCTGAGGGGCGGCTGCGGCGGACAAGAGGTGCCTGTGACCGAGGATGACGACGGGAGAGGGAGGGGCGCAATGGGGGTCGTCGAGGCCGAGCTCCTTGAAGACCGAGGTGCGGTCCTTGCGGATGTTGCTGCGGTCGGTACGAAAGGCTGGGGGCAGGTATAGGCCAGCGCCCTCGCGCAGGCGGTCCGAGGTGAGGTGAGAATTGAACTTGGGGCGGACGGGGACGGCCGACGACGAGGATGTCGGGACGGCAGCGACGCCGGGGACCTGGAGATGGGCGGGCGACGAGGCGGGGACGGCGGGGGACAGCGAGGCCATTGTCGGGTGCGGGTGGTGAAGGAGTATTATTGCATGCAACGAAGAGGGAAGGGACGGCGGACGGGTGACGGACCGACGACGGACCGACGGCGATGGGCCGGCGAGATGTTGGGGGCGAGACCGGCCCGGACTAGGGGACCGGAGAGAAGAGGAAAAGAAAGGAAAAAGGAGAATTGAGCATCGACGGGTGAGATTGCTGGGAAAGAACCGGAGATGGGGGAAAAGATAGAGAAGGAGAGGGCAAAGCGGAGCGAAGGAGGGGAGAAAAGGGGAAGAAGAGAGGGGAGCAGCTGCGGCGGTGGAGATGGAGCAGGAGGAAAGAGGAGGAAAATGGGTTGTTCCGCCTTCGCACATACGAGTTACAGAGAAGGAGATGGGGATTGGCGGTCGGGTCGCGGCCACCTTATCGCTTTTGGGGCCGAAGAAAAAGAGTGGGGACGATATGGGCCGATGGACGGATTGCCTCTTCCCCCCCCTTTTCCCGTAACGCAGACCAGCAAGCAACGAAGCTGAAGAGATTTTTTAAACGACGGGCCGGACGAGAGCGGACCAGGCGAAGCGAGGCGCGCCGGATCCGAAGCATGGGGCCAGCTTGTTGAATCGTGCGCGCTTACCTTGCCCACCACGACAAGCTGCTGAAGAGCTGACCGCGCCGAGCTAAAGAGCCCGCCCTCTCGTGTGCCCCGGCCCGCTTCCTTGGTGGTGGGGAGGGAGGAAGCCCTGCTCGTTACACACGGCAAAGGCAGTCGAGCCAATGGGCGTCGCCAATGGAGTGGGAAGGAAGAGGGAGCAGCCCGCCCAGGCGCCAGATCGTGACTTGTCCCCTGTGACGTCAGCCAGGGCCTTGGCACGGAAAGTCCCTTAACAGCTTAACAGGGCTATAGATATGCATGTATCCGTCAACTCGTGTGTATATGTACATATACCGTCCATCAGCCGAGCGTCGCACGTGGATGGTTGCACAGCCAAGATCCGGCTGGTCCCGCTCTTACATACCCTCCTGGCTCGGATCCCTTTTCCCTTCTCCCGGGCCTCCAGCCCGACCGACGACAGCTTGCCCTGTTTTGCGCCCTCACCCTAAGACACCAAGACGAAGACCCCTTCTAGAATACGACGTTGCTTTCCGTCGGTAGCTCCTCATCAGCCTCGACTTCGTCCACTCCGCATCTTACGGATCTTACGGATCCTGTCCCCCCTGAAAAGCCCGCCGAAATACTTGGCAGCAAAGTTGGTGCCCATCACAGCCTAGCCACGTCGAGCGTACTTCGTATGTAGGTCACGATCCACATCCGCTCGCTTGCCCCATTCGGCCATGTCCTCGTCTCTCAATGGTCAGTCTCGCCCCGCTTTTCCCGGCCCGGCGCCAACAGTCCTGAACTTGGAACACCACTACCTAACCTATTCCCCTCCGCCTCTACTTCGTACCCATCGTCACCTCAACTCGGGCACTTGAATCTGTGACAGCGTCATGTCCGTCCGTGGTATTGATCCTACGCGCATGCAATTTCCCCCACGTACACCAGCCAAAATCCCCCTCGGGAGCAAAGGGCTCTCTTGATCAGATCCGCTCCTCCCCCCACGCTCCAATGATATCAAAACTCCCACCCCCAGCACCGCATTATAATTATCCAGCCAGTGTCATCCGACAAACGCCATTTCGAGCCCCAATGGCCCGTCGGCCGGTGAATTCAAGCTACCAGCCATGATTCCAACTCCCTGAAGCAGGCGTCCCCGTCCCTTGTCCAAAGGAGTCGGAGCGTCAGGTTCAGATGCAAACACACTTTTTTTTCCTCTTGTCATCCTTGCAGCACGACAAACGAAAAATGAGAGCGTGGGAAAGCCGAGAGACGAGGCGGGCCTCCTGCGGTCCTCTCAGCATCGCCCGAGTGACCGCTAGCCACCAATCTTGCGAAAGCCTTCCACGCCGAGTCCGGGCACCTCCACCTCGCCCAGCCGTGCGACCCCTTCTTCTCGTCGGCGCTCCACGAAGCTGTTGTACTCCGCTACCACGTGCGCCCACTCGGCCAAGGCCCGGCCCGAGTAGACCGAGTTCTTGCCAAACATCCCTTCCGGCTTCACCGCCTTGACCAACGTCTCCCGAGCGCTTTCAGCGTGATCTTGCGCTGGTGACCTCGGCCCGGTGCCAGGGTTGGCATACCTCTCGCCCACGGCTGCGTTGCTCATGTTCCAGTTTTCATTGCCCAATGCGATGGTTGCAATCGACGTGTCCCTGAGCCACTCCTCCACAGAGGCGTTCACCGAGCTTCGCTTTCCCGTCTTGCTCGGTCCGTTTGGTCGTGCCACTTGGCCACGTCGCGCCATCGGCCGATGAACAGGCGGCGTCGACGTCGCGGGCCCGTCTCGAGCTCTGGCGGCAACTTGAGACTGCGCCGGAGCCGGGAGCTTGGGGCGCGTGAGGTCACGCCCTATCGTCGGCGCGGGCTGCTGCACCCAGCCCAGTATAAACCTAAACGTGTATTTCTGTTCGTCGTAAATTGGGCATGGACCAAGAGACTCCGGGTCCATCGCCGACTTCAAGGTGGGCTTGCCTGCATTGGAAAGCATGGGCGGAGAACGCGCCGTGAGCTCCATTGCGCCCCGGCGAGTTGCAGACGGGTCGCTTTCCAGGCTTCTGGCTGGTCCCTCCGACGCCGCTGGCTGGCCGGCGCTGTTGCCGGAAGTCATGGAGAGAACCTTGCCAAGCAAGGACCACCGCCTCTTCGGGTCACCCTTGGCCAGCAGCTGCGTTTCGGGGTAGCAGCTCGCCGGCAGGGCGTCGTTGGCACTGGTACGGGCAAACGTGTCAAATCCCATAAGGAGGCCTGCTTGAGGCACGCTGGCCTCCTGCCGGACAATCATCAACTTCTTGCCCAGAGCAGGGCTCGCAGGCAGTGTCGAGGGAAGGGCGCGCCTGGATGCCTCCGCACTTCTCTTCAAGTACAGATAGTGAGACCATGCAGTCTTGAGCCTCATCGACGTCACGAGCATGATGTTGCTAGAAATCGACCGTCAGTTCCGGCCATTACCTCATTGGCTCGAGGGTTGCAACTTACAGATCCACCCCATTGGGATTGCCGTCGTCGCGGCAGATTCTCCAGCACAAGAGACGCTGGTAGTAGGCCCGGACCATGGGGCACCAGTTGTTGAAGAAGGAGTTGAACGTTTGCTCCGTTAGGAGCCACTTCAGGCAGAACGTTGCCTTGCGTCGGGGCTCCTTGGCCACCGCGTCCCAGATTGTGTATAGAAACGAGAGCATGCGCACCTCCGACATGGTGTTGAGGGAGCTCATGATGCGCTTGCAGACTTCAAGCCAGAAATCCCAGTCAATGTAGCTCGAGCGCGCGTCCCGTGACTCGAAATCGTGATAGATGACAATCACCTCCTCGAGGAAGTCGCACAGCGTGAAGCAGGCCGCGTTGTTGAACTGAGATGTCTTGCACGTCGCGCCCTTGATCAGGCACGCAAAGGCCTCGGCGAACGTGTGGCGAGCGCTCAACATTTGAGGGTCGTCGTCGGCGAGAAAGTCTCGGAGCAGGATTACCAAGCCATTCTCGGACATGTTCCTCAGCAAGTTCGTCGGAGGCAGCGGGACGGTCATGGCCGACGCATCGGCTCCGTTGGCCGAGTCCATCAGCGGGGGACCATACGCGTGTTCAAGGGCCATTTGCCGGTGTATGGTGGTGTCGAGAATGGAGAGGAGCTGGGCGTGGATCAGGACAAAGGCTGGGGATCTGGCCTTTTCGGTCACGGGCAGACCGGGCGGGATGAATTGGTCCAAGAGGACGTGGAAGTATTTGCAAAAGATAAAGAAGAGATCGGTGTCGCGGCCTTTCCAGCGCGACACCCAGGGCCCCGTCCAGCCGATCCTGGCGACGAGGAGCGACATCTTTGGGATCTGCTTCAGCATGTCCCACATGGCTCTTGCCGACGTCCAGCCCAGGGGGCCCAACTTTGGGGGGAAGAGGGCCACGATGTCGTCGCTTTCCCCGCCATCTTTCCGAGGCAGGTTGAGCATGTCTGACGTGCGGCGGATCAGCTCCGGAGTCAGGCCCCATAGCCGAGCGAGAATGTCCGCCACGCCCGGGGCGAAAAAGAAGGCATAGGCACACGTCTTGCCGGCAAAGTTGACCAAGCTCAGCGGAGCGTGGCGCACCGACATCTTGTCCACCACATAGCCCATTTGCCTCACGAGGTTCGTCACGAACATGGTTCTGACATTGTGCTCGGCCGATTCCATCAGTCGCGCCGACTCCTGGGAGCCGTCGGTCGACTGCGAGGCGTTGGTCCATGATCTCGATCGGACGCGCTCCGCCGGGGAGCGGTCGGCGAGTGGCTGGAAGTAGGTAGTGGCCTGCCGCCATTCAGGGCGCATCATGAGCAGGGTCGCCGCCTCGAGCAGAATGGGGCGGTCGACGCCCGGGACAGGATGCTGGGCTCGGTCGTACAGCATGTCGAGTATGACGACCCACCACTTGTTTAGGACCGTGGCCCTCCGGTCGACATCTTCGA
The DNA here is from genome assembly GCA_012934285.1 of Ophiocordyceps sinensis. Taxonomy (NCBI): domain Eukaryota; kingdom Fungi; phylum Ascomycota; class Sordariomycetes; order Hypocreales; family Ophiocordycipitaceae; genus Ophiocordyceps; species Ophiocordyceps sinensis. Next base: position 14,834,509 of record JAAVMX010000003.1, read on the forward strand.
GTTTCAACCTCTTGACCGATTTGTGGTCCATGGAACTCCTCAGGAAGGACGCAAGGCAATTTTTGATTTGGCTCACACGCTGCGCCGTGGGCTTTATCGAAAAGCCCTTCAAGTCCGCATCGAGGGATTTGAAAGAAGGCCACAGGGGGTCGTGCTGAGAGAATGTCGTCTCCGTCGACAAGTCCGTCACCGGTGTGTCGGTGTTACCGTCGCTGCACGTCGACTGCGACGCGCTCGTCTTGTCGCTATTGGAGGCCTTCCCGACACTCGTTGACGACGAGGCGCAGCTGTTGTCCGAGTCGGGACCATCATGTATGCGGACGGCGAGAGTCGGCGTCTTGTGCTTCATCTTGGCAAAGTAAGCGCCCGAGCGATTAACCGGCTTAGCCGGCTTGGAGGGGTCGGCGAAATTGGCTCGTTTCGTTTGCCTCGAGTCGGCGTCCGTGCTGGCGTCCGTGATGAGCTGCAGACGTTCCGGAGGCGTCTTGGCGTGCTTGGCCGGCGCCTTGGCAGGTGCGGCGGGTTCAGGCACAGTCTTGGGCGACGGCGAGCGAGACGTAGCCGTCCACGACCACCTGGCAAAGTTGGCAAAGGTGGCCGGGGTTGGCGGGTTTCTGTCCGATGGCTTGGACTCGGGCGGCTCGAAAGGCGCGACGGGCACGCTGTCGGCCGCCGACGACAAAGGGGACCTGCTCCGCCACTCGTCGTTTGCAGCATCTTTGGTCTTCGACGTGGTTGAGAGCCATGAGCGAGGTCGGTTGATCAGGGAGACGGTCCTCGAGCGCACAACGGAGCTCTTTCGGGACAGCCTGTCTGGGACCTCGAGCTCCTGTGGGGGCGGCTCGGGTTTGGGACATGGCGAGGGGCTTCTGCCATTGGCGAAGACGGAAGTGTCGAGCTCGAAGTCGGAGTTGAAAGAGGGAACCTCGAAGGCTGGCCTGTCGGCCCAGCTCTTCCAGTCGAGTACTTGGTGATGGAGAGAGGCGGTAGGGCTGGCCGTGGGCTTCTCGAACGACGATAGCGAGAAGATGTCGGGGCTGGACTGTGAACGGGACAAGAGTGGCGGAGACGGTTCCACAGCCGAGGTCATGGTGGCAGCAGAGGGGGTTGAACGCCGCACAAAATATGCAGGGTGCCTGCCGTCCGTCGGCGAGCGGTTCGCGCAAAGCAGGCGTCCCGGGAGAGGGCGAGATAAAGGTAATCAACCCAACATCACTCTACGCCTTTGAGACGAGGGCACGAGGCTAGGACAGGCGACGGCGTGCCGGATAAAAAGAGACGGCACGCGGCAAACAGAAGGCTGGCGAGGGAGACGGGATAGAAGAGTAGAGGGAGAGAGAAAAGAAACAAGGGAAGGGCGGAGTTGATTGTCAAAGAGGCTCCAGGCGGTTAGTGGTAGAAGTAGTGCGTCGTCGTGGTATTCGCAAGCTCCGCATGGAGAAGGCTGCTGCTAATCCCGCGGGAGATGGGCGACTGGATGAGTGATGCCGGGTCGGGCGGAAGCACAGGCTCTTGACATCAGTGGTCGATGAGGTCGGTCTGGGCGGGCGAGCCCCGATCGGAGGCGCGAGACGGGAAGCAGAGGCACAAGAGTTGGTCGACGGAGAGAAGAGGCGACCCAGACGACGAGGGTTGGCAATCGAGGGGGGGAGGGTGAGAGGGAGGGTGACGGTTCGACTTGGGGTTAGACGGCAGGGCAGAGAAGGAGACGGAAGAGAGGAAAAGATAATAAGTAGGTATGGAGGAGGGGGGGGGGATGGGATCAGAAAGTCTCTGAAGAGGGGATATCACATCCGAAAGAACAAGACGGACGGGCAAAGCAATGTACCCCCTATAGAGGCCTAGCGGGTGCGGATACAGGTACTTCGTACTAGTAGTACTACTACCACAGCGCAAAGCAAACCACGATCAAGGCGGGCGGGAGCACTGCTCCGTCTGCTAGTGCCCAAGTAGGCACTGCTAGGTACTGCTAGAGGTAGGTAGATGCTAGTACCCGTCTAAGCCGCCCTGCCTCGGCTTGGGCCTTGGGCAGAGAGGCCGTACTGCCGCTGCTACCTGTGCTGAGCGTGCCCCATGCGCGGGTTGACGAGATCGGCCGGGGCAGGTGGGTATTTTTGGGCGATCCACCCGTACAGTCAGTACGACCTTTTCATGGAAATCCGTTTGGTTGTGTCATGTGCGAGCATGGGTCATGGGTGCCGCTGTACTTTGTAAGTAGGCACAGATTGGCGAGAGCAACGCCCACATGGGTTCCTGTTGAGTACGAGTCGTATGTAGTATTTCGTATGTACATACAAACTGAAGGGCACACCAAAGAGGAAGCCTAGCTTCCCCTCCACAATCCACCTTGATGCCTCTCTTTGCCTCAATAGCTCCGTCGCTAGGCCCTAGTATTTGATGGGCTGAAAAAGATACATACATGGGGGCGGCGTTTCGGAGGTGTGGGCAAAGACCCTTTTCCAATTCTCATTCGCAGTGCCGGGGCCGGGCCAAGCAGGGGGCTCACGTCATGCCACCCGCACAGCGCATCAACTGGGGAATGTGAGCCATGGGTACAGAGTACTCGCAAGGTGCAAGCTCCGGTCTCTGACGCATGCACCACGGGCGCAGCTGTATGTATCAGTTACATACAGAAGACGGGCAGGTACCTACAAGCGCCCCGCACGCACCCCGGGAACCTGGAAGGCACCTACGAAGTGTACAGATCACAGATCAGATGCCTAGGACTGTACTCACCTGCTACCTGCCTCACACGAGGTCCAAGGTGAGTGGTGAGGTAGGCGTGTGTACCTATGTACCTGATGCCAATGCGCGAATGAGGTCTGATTTCCCGGGTTCCTCGGCTGAGCCCAGCCTGAGCCTCTTTCTCTCCCCCGCTCATGCCGTCAGTGGGAGAAGAGCTCGGCCAAGGCCCTCGGTCGTCCGAGTCATCATGACCCATGGAGCAACTAGGGCGTGGCAACATGCCTCGACGTTGCAGACATGTCGCTCCCCTTTTGCTCCTGGTGGTGACGGCCGTTCATTCCTTGAGACGATGGCCACTCCGTGGTTGGTGCAAGTCACACACATGCCTCTTCTCTCGACTTGCCTCGGACGCGGGGGTTCTGTAGAGACTACCAGTGGAGACCGGCAGCCTCTTGGTGGTTAGGTTAGGTGTACAATCGCAAATCATGACGGCTTGAAACCACGGCGCACAGTACATGCACTCATGCACACACCCGTGTACTCGGTATAGTGTAGTATCCGTACGAAGTAGAGGCGCACATAAACTTTCAACGGCCAACGGCCACCCGGGCCCAGGCCGGCGCGTTCCACCAAAGTCGGCCCTTGAGCCCCTGTTCCTGGCGCCTGGGAGCTTACTGCAACCGGTGTCCGCTGAGCAAGCCGCTCTCGACCGCTCTCGTCCTACTCGGTGGCTCTCCGGGCCCCTCATCGTCGCCTTCATGCAATGTAAACCGTCGGGGTTTGCTACACCCTCCGGCCAACGCCGAGCGCAAGGCCCTCTGCGAACCCGTGCGTCCACCTCCCACGGGCTGGGCTGGGCTGAATCGAGAGTGAGTGCCAGGCACCCTAGTTGGACGGCCTGTCGGTATTTGCTGGGAGTGCCCCAGACCCCCTCGAGGCAAAAGAAAAGTGCTGCACAACGGACAGACGAGAGACGGTGAAGGGTTCTCTTGTTTACTCGTCGGGCAGTTGCACAGCCCTTTTTTTTTTCTTCCCAAGTCGTCACGAGCCGTTTGGCGAACCGGGTCTCGCCGTTATTAATGAGAGCCAAGAGAGAGCTGGCGGGCGGGGTTAGGAGCCTTCGTCTTCATCTATCAAGCGGGCGATTGGGAGGCTCGTCTTCGTATTGCCTGCGCGCGTCCTATGCTTCGGTACCTTGCCGGCATCCAATCACGGCCTCGGCTTGGCCCGTCAGGCAGGCCACGAGCATGGCATTGCATGCATGTTGCGAAACACAGCGAGCGGCGCGGGAATGTCGCGCAGGGCGGTGGCTTTATTTGTCGCTGCTGAAGCCACCGGGGGATGTTCCATCCACGCTGCACCCTCCTCGGCACACCTTCCCTTCCATCCATCCGGGAGAGCTGGGGTGGTTGCTGCTGAGGCCGAAGGATGGACGGGACGCCGTCACAAACGACTCATCCGCCGCGTCCTTGTTCGTGTGGGCGTTTGCGACCCGTTGCCTGCCGGCCGCCTCGGTCTGTTGCATCCATTGTCATCCCATATGCATGTGTGTGCTGCCGAGGAAGCCAGTGTCTTGAATCGGCGGTCCCTGGGCCTGCAATAAACAAGTCGCCCTTGTTGACGATCCTCCCCACCCACCCGCCCTCCTTGGCCCCGATTTACCCAGCTCGGAAGACGGCCGTCCGGTTTGTTAGGGGTCCAGAAGGAAGGACGAGGGAAAAAGAAAAAGAAAAGTCCAATACGAAGTAGGTGGGACCGGAGTACTTCGTACTGGGTATGTAGGTACCTAAACGAACAATTGAAAAAGCTTGACCTTGTCTCTCCACGTTGTACGAATACGACATGCATCTCTATCTACGCCCTGTGCGAGGTCGCAGGTCCACGGCACGGCAGCCCCGGTGGGTGTGAGCAACGAGGCGTCTTGCCTGTTCCAGATTGGACGCCGCGTCGTCATGTACGTAGATATGTATGTGAATACAGCTGTCATGAGCTGCATGCAGTCAACCCTCAATCAGCAACTCTCCCCCCAGAAACGCCATACAAGCTCTCGACGACGACGACGACGACGACCAGACTCGGACATCGCAGCGTGCGAGCAGAGCAGGTCACCGCGGCATGCTAGGTACATGGTGTGTTGGTGGTGTGTAAAGGCTGTGTCTGCTTTGCTTGCAATCACGACAATGGCCGTCCCACACACATCATCATCGTCCACCCGCGCGGCACCTCAGCTTCTGCTAGACGCGCAATCGATTGGAAACACGCGCCCGGCGAATGCCGACGAGGCACGTTGCACAAGTCGCCCGCCTCAACTTCAGCCTTGCGTCCTGCTCCCAACAGCCCACCCCCGAGGCTTGCGAGCAATGAATGACCCGCCGATGCGCATCGCGTGGGCAAATCTCCCCCTTTTCAGTGTCCACCTCGCAAGATTACCCATCCATGCGAAGATGCTTTTTACGTGCTATTCTGGGGGACTTCGGTGGAGGTACGGAGTATGCATGTAACTCGTACCAGGGAGGGAGATGGGACTGACAACCACTATACCTCGGTGTTTGGCCCAGACTACTTGAACTCTGGGGCGATGCAGGGCCAACAGACAGGTCCAACACCGAGAGCCCCCAAGTATCCATTCCTGGAGACGTGCGGCCTTGGTAGACAGCCCTTGGTAGACAGCCCTTGATAGACAGCCCTTGGTAGACAGCCCTTGGTTGGCTGGATTTCGTGGCCTTGGCAGCCCCTGATGCCCTTATAATTAGTGCCTCCGGTCAGACCTCCTCCTCCCGGCCCCCCCCAGGTGAGAGAACACTATCAGGGCGAATACTAGGTAGAAGACCGGGAGAAAAAGTAAACAAGCGGGCAAACCCTCGGGTTGGCATCTCAACAAGGTGCCCGCCCTGCTGAGTCGCTGCTTCGGGAGACCGGGTTCAAGGTCGGCGTAGCTGTCAAGACCGTCAAGACCGGCATAATCCACCGTCTCGTCTGTCGCCACTCATCCATTTCCTCGTCTGCCAACAACGAACTCAGCCCCCCCCCCATCTCTTATCCCTCCGCGGTTGTCGTTAACATTGAGAGTCGACGATGCACGCTGCGTGGGCACGCGCGCCGATCACGACTGGGACGCATGTCTCCTCATCTTCATGCACCCGAGCTTGTAGAGCAGCAAGAGCAAAGGTGTTTGGTAATGATGAGGATGTTTTGGTCTTGGCACGTTGGATATTCCTTCAGCAGGTGAGCACGGTAAAAGAGCCCACCGCTGTACACACATATGCCGTTGCGGATACTTTTGCGTCACAGCCTGTCTCGCGGGCGCGCGCCTACGCATCTCACCAAAACCGCTGGGGGCTGCAGGATCCCGCCACTGTCGAGACCCCTAGACACCGAAGCGCTGCCACCTCTTGACCGCCAGTCATCTCCGGCCTCATTGGAGCGGACAAGATATCCTATTGCAGCGGCCAGCTTCAGAGTCGGAGTGGGCTTCGTCCCCGAGACGTGCCGATTGTGGCTGCTGGATTGCAGCACTGGTCAGGCAGGAACTCGGGATAGCGTAGGCGGCGGGAGCGCCGGCCCGGGATAGAAGCTACTGCTTGAGCCAGGTCACGTCTGGCTGACGGTGGAGAGGTGTCGAGCCCGCGCATGACGGCACCGCCACGTCGGCGTTTCGTCGTGGTCGCGATCCATGGGATGCAGAAGATGATGAAGTGTCAAGGGGAAAAGAACTGAGGTTGGCAGGAAATTTTCGTGTGGCCACTGAGAATTTTTTCGCGCAGCCGCTGAATGGGTGGGTATGTCAGCACGATTAGCTAATCCCCCTCCTTGACCCGGCGCGCGGGTCCGCCAAGCGCCGGCCAAGACAATCTCCCGCCATCACATGCCCTCCTTTCCTTGTCGTGGCTCCAAAGTGTGTCTCGCGACGACGGAATGCCGCATTCCCGACCCGCCTCTCTGCCAGAAACGGCGGGGAAAGCGATCGAGATTGGTCAAGTGTGGATTTGGCAATCCGAAATGGCACTCTTATTATTAGCCGAGCTTGACTCCTCGCCCGTTGGCGACCTACCTACCTCGCATATGGGACACCCCCTCCCATCAGTTGGGTAGTACTATATCGTGAATATGGCTTAGGCATACGAGTAATGGGCGTTGCTGGCATCGTTCCGAGGAGATGCCTACCTGCCTCTCGCATGTCTTCTCGGGAGGATTTTCACCGGTCCAGACCTTTGCGCCACGACGTGCGCCTCCTCGGTTGAACGCGACGTGGCTGCACCAGCACTGGGCTTGACGAGCGGGCGTCGATGGCGATCCAATACTTGTTGTCGCCCTGCCGGGTCGCCGCCTTATTTGTCGGTCAAGTAAACTTTAATTGAACAGCGATGGCGACGATGAGGAAGAGCAAGGGAAGCCCCCATGGCCGCTTCGCCTTGGCCGTTGTTGGACAGAGTTTTTATATGGCTTAGCCGGGCACGTGAGCCGGTGCAGCGTGCCACTCTGCACACGAGAAGGCGAGGAAACCGTCACGGGAGGATAGGCGACGTCGAGGTAGGTAGTCTTTGGCGAAGCACGTCTCCTGGGTTGAAACTGTCCGACACGACGATAATGTAGGTACTGGATACTCGTGGGGTTGCTGTACAGCTGCTACCTTTAAATGTACGAGTTACATGGTATGTGCTCGATGATGCGGGGAGGGAACTGCAATTTTTGTTCCGCATCCTCTTCATTACCAACGCTTATCATCCGCCAACCTCGGTGCCATGGCCATTGGCCGTCGGGAGGCAGAGATGGCTACCCCTGTCAGCTGGGAGCTCGTCATTCCCGCCTCCAGCGAGATCTTCCCGCAGCACCACCACTCCCACAAGCGCTGGTCAATCTCGCCGCCCCCCTTATCCCGAGCCGCTCAGTATCGGGCTTGTCTTGGAATCCAAGCTGCTAGTCACCCCTGGCGTCAGGGCTGAGTGTGAATTCTCACCCCGGCTCGGCTCAGAGTCGCCCCTCGGACTCCGGCCTCGGTGACGCGTCTCTTCGCCCGCTCACCGTTCAAGACTCGTCGGATCGCGCGCCGACTTTTGCCGTGGCTCTCCTCTGTAACCCGAACGGCTGTCCGGACGCGCCCGAGCCTCCAGCATGGCGTCCCAAGGCGACGGCGACGGCGACGGCAGTGGCCACCTGCGACCCGAGGTTGAGCGCAATCCTCACTCGAACCCTCACTCGAACCCTCACTCGAACCCTCACTCGTCGGCGAGCCGGTGGCGCCACCAAGAGTCTTCGGCCTTTCACCGATATGTCGCCCTAGAGCACGGCCAGGCTCGCGAGCCCGTCACCAATGGCACGACGGGCCCCCTTGCCAGCTTCCTCAATTCGGACCGCGTCGAAGCTGATGGCGACAACGCCACCGCTGGCGGCCGGCACCAGCCCATCAGCGTTGCCGCGGAGCCGGGCCAGCTGGACCATGGGCGTGGCGAGGTCGTTGGGCCGGATGGCAGGGAGATTGTCTGCGGCCCGCTGCTCAACTATCGCCGCATGGACGAGGGCCAATGGCACGGAAGCGTCCTCATCGTCGTCAAGGGCGGCGGCCACCAGGTCCTCTACCAACCCTCCCTGAGCTTGCAAAGGGTCGGCTGCGCAGGACAGCTCGCCTCTGCGCCCGCCAACGGTGCCAACGGTGCCAACGGTGCCAACGGTGCCAACGGTGCCAACGGTGCCAACGGTGCCAACGGTGCCAACGGTGCCAACGGTGCCAACGGTGCCAACGGTGCCAACGGTGCCAACGGTGCCAACGGTGCCAACGGTGCCAACGGTGCCAACGGTGCCAACGGCCATGACGGCCTCCAAGCCGACCAAGGCACCCAGGTCGAGTCGCGGCGCCTCTACTCGGACCGGCGCGTCACCTTTTGGGCTTTCGACATTGCAGTTCCGCTCGAGCCAGACGAGATCAAGTACCAGTATTCGGTCCCCGACATGCGCATGCCCAGCGAGCACAAGCCCCATGTCAACGCCTTCTTCGTCCCTGCCGCCGACGAGTCCATGCGCATCATGTTTCACTCGTGCAACGGCTTCAGCGTAGGCACCGACGAGGATGCCTACAGCGGCGCTCCGCTCTGGAACGACGTCCTGAGGAAACATGGGCGCGCGCCCTTCCACGTCATGATTGGCGGCGGCGACCAGATTTACAACGACGGCATCAGGGTCGACGGCCCGCTGCGCGCGTGGACCGCCATGGGCAACCCCAAGAAGCGGAGGGAGTACCCGTTCCCGGAGACGCTGCGCGCCGAGTGCGACGACTACTACCTGCAGAACTACATCCGATGGTATGACTCGAAGCCATTCGCCATTGCCAACGGCCAGATTCCCCAGCTCAATATTTGGGACGATCACGACGTGAGTCTGCAAGCCGGGCGTGAAAGACGTCTTCCTGGGCGACTGACCTGCTTGGCAGATTATCGACGGCTTCGGATCGTACGTCGACCACTTCATGCGCTGTGATGTCTTCCGCGGAATCGGGGGTACCGCGCACAAGTACTACATGCTCTTCCAGCAGCACATGGCGCCGCCGCCGTCGACATACACGTCTGGTGAGCGTCATGGCCGCCCTGAAAGAACGTGTGAGACCCGTGCTGACCCGCCAAGACCACATCGACTCGGATGGCGAGGCCCCAGGGCCGGATCCGCACCAGCTCGTCGACACGTTTGTGGCCGAGCCGAGACCGGATCAGCAGTACGTGGTTGGGACAGAACCGGGGCCGTACGTTGCCGAGCACTCGTACAACATCTACTCGCGACTCGGCGCTCGTGTCGCCCTCGTTGGCATCGACGCGCGAACCGAGGTGGGCAGCCCGGAAACCGACCCTTGACCTGCTTGGCTAAGATGGAAGACAGCGCACGCGACACCAAGTCAACTACCCCGAGACGTACGACCTCATCTTCAAGAGAGTGCGCAGTGAGCTGGGTGCGGCTGCAAACTCTCGGCAGCCCATCAAGCATCTGATACTACTCCTCGGCATCCCCATCGCTTACCCAGTATGGTCCCCCTTGGCTGAGCCGACATTGACGTCCGCTAACAAGGTGGCGTAGCGCCTGACCTGGCTCGAGAATGTGCTGCGAAGCCCCATGATCGGGCCGGTCAAGTTCCTGCATCGTCGCTTCGGCCTGGGCGGCGGGCTCTTCAATCACTTCGACGGCAGCGTCGACCTCCTCGATGATCTCGACGATCACTACACGGCACGGACCCACAAGTCGGAGCGGGCAGAGCTCATGCTGCAGCTGCAGGATATCGCCGCCGAGTTCTCCGTCCGCGTCACGATTCTGGGGGGCGACGTACACCTGGCTGCCCTGGGCCGCTTCTACTCGAATCCCAAGCTCAAGGTGCCGGTCGAGGAGGACAACCGGTACATGGCCAACATTATATCATCGGCCATTGTCAACAAACCCCCTCCCCAGGCGGTTGCCAATCTCCTTGCGAGGAGGAACAAGATCCACCATCTGAACCACGACACGGACGAGACGCTCCTCGACTTCTTCGACAAGGACCCGGGCGACGCCAACAAGACGGCCAACCACAACAAGTGCACCATGCCAAGCCGCAACTTTGCCACGCTGACGGAGAACTCGCCAACCGGGCAGACCAATGGTGCCGCTCCGGCAGCCAACCAAGACGGCGCACCCGAGTCGTTTATGGGACGGAATGGCCATTCTCAGCTACACAAGGGCGAGGTCGGTGCCGGCACCAAGCACAAGGCGGCGTCGAGCGAGACCCACGGCCGAGGGAACGACGGGGGCCTCGACATTTGCATCAACGTCGAGATCAACCAGCATGATCCCGAGGGCAAGACGCAGGGGTACGGATTCACGATTCCAGCGCTGCGGTGCCAGAGCCGGGCTTCATCGGCCACATCGGACGCGTCTCGCTAGGCGCAGCCTGTCGCCCCTTTTCGAGAGAGCACTCATGGGGCTTGGGATACTCTGGCTCTCGCGCCGAGACGAATGACGGGCGCCGTCCAGGAAGTGACGACGCGACTGAATATGAGGGAATTCTATGACGAAGGCATCCGACTGTAGATATACGGCCCTGGCTCATGTTGGTGCCACAGAACCGAGCCGTTCGGCTTGGGCGACGATAGACGACGAGAGGGAAGAGGGCTTCAGGGGTGATGATACCAGATGGCATTCTTGGTCTTGTTTGTCGGCTGGACAATGGGCCCATTTTCGTCAGAGATGACAAGTGCACTTTTTCATGATTTGTACCGTGGAAGCACCTGGAGCTCTTCTCAGGTGACAATGTCAGGTCGGACAATAGTGAAGCCCGTCGCTTCTTGTCGGCTCGGCGGTGGGCGGGGGCCGAAGTCGGCATAGACGACGGGATGGACGCAGCCTATCAGGGAATTGAGAGAGAAGAGGGGCCCACTAATAGAAGGGTCGTCTCCACACTCGTTGTGATTGTTGAACCGTCGAAAGCCGAAGCCCTGTGGGGCCCCAAACTCTCTCGTCAACGTCAGCGTTGCGCGGCGTCAACTCCCCTCTGCAAAGGGCCCTTTACCGCGCTACCAAGCTCTCACGACGGCGGCAGAGACACGAAAGCAACGCCAACGAGTCTTTTCCGGGCACTCGAAAAACCTTTTCCGGGCGCTCGAAAAAGCTGCCGCCGCTCCGTCTTCAACCGAGAGCAGCCATGCAGTCGGCCGTCTTCAACAGAACCGGCCTCCGCTGTGCCAGCCAAGCCTCCCAGCGCATGGGCATGGGCACGCTCGCCACGTTCAGGACGCCCAAGGTGGCCAACGAGCCCAACGTGAGTCGGCCCTGACCCGACCAAACGTCTCTCAATGAGGCCTTGGACTGACACGGGGACCGTCCACGATAGCATCACTATGCCAAGGGCAGCGCCCAGCGGCAGGGCCTGACGGCGGCCATCGAAAAGTTTCAGCAGAGGCTGCCTCTCGAGGTGCCCGTCGTGGTCGGCGGCACCGAGGTGCGTCTCGACGCGCCGTCTCTCTCAACCTTGTACAAACTGACCCCGTGCCCAGGTCAGGACATCCTCCCTGTCGCACCAGCTCAACCCCTCGGACCACGCCGCCAAGGTCGCCTCGTACTACACGGCGACGCCCGGCGACGTGACGCGGGCCATCGAGGCGGCGCTCGCGGCCAAGCCGGCGTGGGAGTCGCTTCCCTTTGCCGACCGGGCCGCCGTCTTCCTCAAGGCGGCCGACCTCATCTCGGGCAAGTATCGCTACGACATCATGGCCGCCACGATGCTGGGCCAGGGCAAGAACGCGTGGCAGGCCGAGATTGACGCCGCCGCCGAGCTGGCCGACTTTTTCCGCTTCAACGTCCACTACGCCGAGGAGCTCATGGGCCAGCAGCCCGAGCACAACGCCCCGGGCGTCTGGAACCGTCTCGAGTACCGTCCGCTCGAGGGCTTCGTCTACGCCGTGAGCCCCTTCAACTTCACCGCCATCGCCGGCAACCTGCCCGGCGCCCCGGCCCTCATGGGCAACGTGGTGGTCTGGAAGCCTAGCGACTTTGCCATTGCCTCCAACTGGCTCGTCTACAACATCCTGCTCGAGGCGGGCCTGCCCCGAGACGTCATCCAGTTCGTGCCAGGCAACCCCGAGGAGATCACAAAGGTGGCTCTCGGGCACCGCGACTTTGCTGCCCTGCACTACACGGGCAGCACGGCCGTCTTCCGCAAGCTGTATGGCGCCATCGGCCAGGGCGTCGCCGAGGGCCGGTACAGGTCGTATCCGCGCATCGTGGGCGAGACGGGCGGCAAGAACTTTCACCTGATCCACCCGTCGGCCGACATGGACAACGCGGCAATCCACACGGTCCGCGGGGCGTTTGAGTTCCAGGGCCAGAAGTGCAGCGCGACGTCGCGCATCTACGCGCCCAAGTCGGCGTGGCCCGCGTTCAAGGAGAAGCTGGTGGCCGAGACCAGGAAGCTGACGGTGGGCCGGCCGTGGGACCACTCGCACTTTATGGGCCCCGTCATCCACGCCGCCTCGTTCAAGAAGCTGTCGGGGGCCATTGACGAGGCCAAGGGCGACAAGGAGATGGAGCTGCTGACGGGGGGGACGTACGACTCGTCGCGGGGCTACTTTGTGCAGCCGACGATTTACCAGACGAGCAACCCGGCGCACAGGTTCCTCTCGACCGAGTTCTTTGGGCCGATCCTGACCGTCTACGTGTACGACGACGCGGGGCCCGAGGGCTTCGCCAAGGCGTGCGAGCTGGTGGACGGCACGTCCGAGTACGGGCTGACGGGGGCCGTGTTCGCGACGGACCGGCAGGCGATCCGGTTCGCCGAGGACCGGCTGCGCAACGCGGCGGGCAACTTCTACATCAACTGCAAGAGCACGGGGGCCGTGGTCGGGCAGCAGGCGTTTGGCGGGGCGAGGGCCAGCGGCACCGACGACAAGGCCGGCAGCGCCAACCTGCTGACGCGCTTTGTGAATATGCGGGCCGTCAAGGAGGAGTTTAACGTGACGACGCAGGTTGCGTATCCGAGCAACGAGGTGTAGCCTCGACGCGGAGGGGAGGAATGACGACGAGTCTGGATGGGTCGAGTAAGCCGCTGGTCGTGGACGTCTGGTGCCATGTTGGATCCTCTGTCGACGACTAGAGAAGAGGTGAAGAAGAGAGGAGAATGTTGAGCAGAGGCGCGTCCCTTGTGTCACACACGAATACGATGCGATGCTACCCCAACCTTTTTTTTTCCTTTTTTCTCCTCTTCACCCTGTTTGCGATTTCCGGATAGATACATGTGTCATGTCCTCGGAGGATGCCCACATGGGCAGACGTGGCCTCGTGATTCGCCGGGCCATTGTCAAGTCGCGCGAGCACGCGACCTTTTTTCCCTTGCCCCTTCTCTCCACACAATATAGGCGTCAAATCCCCAACCATTGGCCGGTAGGGGAGCGGGGAGGGAAGCACATGCCGAACAAGAAGCTTTCTTCGTCTCCCCGAGCACTCCTCATGTTGATTTAAGATCCTTGCACCATGCCATGGGATTGGCTTCGTCTTATTCTCCGCCTTGGCTTGTGGCTTGTCTGCCATGGAAAGGTCGGGACGGCAACCATGAAAACTTAAATATGCAAATGCATGTCTCGCCTCCCCCCCCTCTTCAGTCGTGCCTACCTCGTCTTCGCCGCCTGCCTTGGGTAACGTGCTCCAGGGTCGTGTCGTGACTGCCTTATTCCTGTAGTACTTTGTACCTTGTAGGTAACTCGTAACTTGTACTTCGTATCGTACGGTGACTCGTATATCCCTCGCCTGCTCCACGTCTGCTCCACGCCTCCTCCTCGTCACCTCGGTCACTTTCGATTTCGGGCACCAACAAGTCGACGCCCTCGTGAGCCAATCCGTCATCCCACCTCAGGCATCTTTAAGCCCGCCGGTGCCGATGCCCCCTCCCCCTCCCCCGCAGAGCGCACGCGATAGGAACACGCATGCTCCCGTTGCGACATTGCCCGCATCCATCCCGCTCTCGAGGACGAGGACTCGGCATCGCTTAAGCGCAATTTCCAAGAACGGAGACGTCGAGCCGCCCCAATCATTCCAACGAAATCGAGGCCAAGAAAACCGCTCAACTCCACCGCACTACGCCCCGGCCAGCCTCAAGCTTTCGGCCAGCCGCGCCGAGACTGTCGGCGGCTCGGCCCCCTGACTCTGGCCCATTTCATCATCTTGGCCCACGATACGGAGTCGAGCGAGACTCGCTCTCGCGACCCTGCGGCCCACCCAACCTCGCGCCCCCAAAGCGGCACCAAGTCGTCCAGCACCGGCCCGGGGCCTGACCCGACTTCATCCTTTAACTACAAAACACCACCGGCATACCAGAAACCGGCCGCCGTTTGGGCGTCCTCGTCAACCACGTCGGGGCTTGCCCCTTGTTGCTCGGACCAGACACACCCTCCCCGTCATGCCGCGCCCGGTCTACCCTCCGACCCCGGGCTCCTCGACCGACATCAGGGGCAAGAACGGAATTCACCAGGCTCCGCCCCTCCATCTCCCCTTTGAACTGCCGCCACCCGCGATACATGATTTGCACCGCTTCTCCCTGAACGCAAACGGCTCGTCAGCCAGTCGCCCGACTGGCCGCTTCCCCTTTCTGAACGTCTCGAACCCCACGCCGCCCGTCGCAGCTGTCAGGCCGCGCCGGCGATCATCGGCTGCCAGGGAGCAGCATAGAGACGCTTCGTTTGCGCTCCCGCCCCCTCCCACCAGGTCGAGGAAGATCATCCAAATGAACCCTCAGCAGCAAGCAGAGGGAAACATTGGTTCCCCCAAAAAGAGGCCCGACATGCCGGTAATGCCTACCGGCAGAGGGGCCCCGGCGACAGGCAACAAGGCCGCTAGCGCCGGGGGGACCGACGCCGCCGGTCGCAAGCTTGCCAGGAAGACGGCCCATAGCTTGATTGAGAGGAGGAGGCGCAGTAAGATGAACGAGGAATTTGCCGTCCTCAAAGCCATGATTCCGGCCTGCACGGGAGAGATGCACAAGCTGGCCATTCTGCAGGTTCTACACCCCTTGGTTCTACACCCCTTGCCCTCGGCTGTTTCGGGCGAAGCAAGCCTCGCTCTCTCCAATCGAGGCTGACATTGGGTTGGCAGGCCTCTATTGAATATGTGCGCTACCTCCAGGATTGCGTAGCCAAGCTCAAGGCCAAGCACGACGACGACCACGGCCGCGGAAATGCTACTCATGACCCGCCTCTGGGCGACTTTCACCCTACCTTGCGCGAGGACCCAGCGGCCGGTGAAGCTGAAATGACGGACTCAGACATGGCATCGCCAAACCAGGCTGACAATGTTGACACTCACCGCCTGCCCTCCATCTCGCCGGCTCTGTGGGCGCAGGACCACCATTCCCATCGAAGGCACTCGTACCTTCGGAATTCGAGGGACCACGGACAACACGGTTATAGCATGTCGGCATGCACTTCACCGGCGTTTGGACCGCAGCGATCCATTCATCATGTTCCGGGCAGGGCTTCGGCTTCAGCATCGACACTCACGAGCCCCATGTTGCTTCAGAGCGATTTCGCCCCTGAAGCCTCGTCGGCGTCTGGACCGCGGCGATCCATTCATCATGTTCCGGGCAGGGCTTCGGCTTCAGCATCGACACTCACGAGCCCCATGTTGCTTCAGTGCGATTTCGCCCCTGAAACGTCTGGACCGCGGCGATCCATTCATCATGTTCCGGGCAGGGCTTCGGCTTCAGCATCGACACTCACGAGCCCCATGTTGCTTCAGTGCGATTTCGTCCCTAAAGCCTCGCCGGCGTTTGGACCGCAGCGATCCATTCATCATGTTCCGGGTCGAGCTTCGGCTTCAGAATCGAGACCCACAAGCCCCATGTTGCATCAGTGCGATTTCGTCCATGAAGCCTCGTCGGCGCTGTTGATGCTCAATAACGATGGGCGGGACTCACACGCCCGCGGACGGGGCCTGTCGGTGCGCGATCTGCTGAGTGCTGATGTGTGACGGGGCACGACGCGGATAATCTTGATTTCAACCCAAGAGCGCGAAAGCACGTTGCCCGACCCCAACGACCCTGGGCGGCCTCGGCGACGTTGGGCGCACGGTGTCGTCCCTGCCGACAATGGGGCCACGGGCGCCACGGGTCGTGATCCGTGATGGACACGACGCTCCCCCAACAGAAGTCGGCCGCGACGCGGCAGAGAGTACGGGGAGGAGGGGAGGTGTAGGAAGGCCCAAGACCGGTCAAGGTTGGTCGCTTGTCCCTGTCGCCCTGATTCATCACGGGGCGAGCTACTGAGGGGTCTCATATGTTGGCGGCCAATTCTTTCCTGTGGTGGGAGAGGCGTCGAGTGGAGTGATACCCTGGGACGTGTTGCCGTTGTCTTATACAGACACAGACGGAGGTGAGGTTGCAAGAGACCAGCCGTTGTTCACATGACACGTGCATGTACTGGATGTAGTCATTCATTGAAATGCATTACAGTCAAGGGGCACCGGGGGTCCGGGCGATTTATGCCTTTAGCCGTTCCGTTCCGGCCATGTCTGCTCGGGAGTCCTTGACGAGGAAGCTGCGTCGACATCAGCACACGATTCTCCACGACAGACCCCCTGCCGTGTCCCGCCAAGCGAGGACGCAGGAGGAGACTCACTTGTACCACAGAATGGTGGGCCCAACGGTCAAGAGGTGCCACAGGCTGTGGGCGTCGATGCAGCCGAGCCAGGGGGGAAAGTCAAAGAGCTCCATGCTCATGGCAAATGTGACCCAGGCGACGACGAGGCCAGGCCAGATGGCCCAGGAGCGCCTCGACTTGCGGTAGCGGTGGTAGCTGAAGCAGGTCCAGAGCATGTTTTGGACGATGCCGGCGGCCACGTTGGCGGCCATGTTGTAGGTGTAGTCCCAGCGGACGCCCTTGAGGTAGGCGACGTGGGCGAGGTAGAGGAGGGCGCAGAGGAGGGACCAGAGGCGCAGGAGGGAGCGGCGGCGGGGGCTGGGGCGGTCGAGGCGGAAGATGCGGATGGGGGAGTAGTACATGCCGTAGAGGACGCTGGCTCCGGCGGCGAAGTAGTCGAGCTGCTCGGTGAGGGGGAAGTCGCGCGAGTGGAAGATGGCGCTGAAGAGCCACGAGGCGATGCCGATGCGCGCCAGCCACTCGTACCAGGGGCGGAGCGGGTAGCCGGCGGGAACGGAGGCGCGAAGCTTGCGCAGGCCGTCCCAGTGCGCCCAGAGGTTGCCGAGGGAGAAGAGGACAGAAAAGGGCTCCTGCATGCCGAGGAAGCGATGAAAGGGCCACTTGCCGTGGAACTGGACAACGGGGCTGCCATGGGCGACACGCGCGGCCGTGACGATGTGCTGGCAGGTGTAGTCGCATTCGGACGCGCAGTCCCAGAGGAGCAGGCGGCGGCGGAGGGCTGTTGATGGACCGACGTCAGTCAGAGAGAGGAGCGAGACACGTTTGCCGTTGGGTCCCCTGCTGGGCGACGGAGGAGGAGGCGGAGGAGGGTTTCGAACGTACGGATGGGCGTGTGTTCCTTGCCGGGGCCACAGTTTTCGGCCCGGCAGACCTAGACGGGGTCAGCGCTCGTCGCCGCGAGGCGGGTTCAAGGGGAGAACGCACCTCTAGGCACTGCTTGAACTCGGGCAAGCGGTCGCCGATGGAGGCGCTCGCGACGCTGCAGAGGGCCAGGACGAGGAGCGTCAGGGCGAGGACGCGGGCCCGGGGCGAGGGAGGCATTGCGGCGGCATCGACTGCTATGGTGATTCGGACGAGGGAGAGATGACGAGGATGACGAGAAGATGATGAGAGGCGGCGGTTGAGATGCCAATGTCACCTAAAAAGATGCGCGTTGGCGCGCCGCCCCTATCTTTGTGCTTCGTACGGAGTAGGTATGTATGTATGTATGTATGAGGCCAAGCTCGACGAATGGAGCGAGGTGGAGTTTGGTGGGTACGAGTATACATATGTACGGTTGCGAATACGAAGTACTACCGGTTTCCGTACCACCGGTTTCCGTACCACCGCCGTTGCCAGGACAACACGGCGCGCTCTGATTGACCCGCTAGGCCGATGCATCCGTTGCCAAAATAACCCGCTTCTCTCCCTCGACAATGGCAAATCCCTGACAACCCCTGAACGCGGGCTCAGCCAAGCCGACCGCTCGACATCTCGACGCCTCCCGGACCATGGCCGCATGCGCATTCGACGCGTAACCAAAGCTTCATTCTCTTTGCACCCTCTCGCAGCACATCCGCCCCTCCAGCGAGACACAGGCAGCAACACCCGACGCGTCACCTCCCATGGCCGCTGTCTCGCCCACGCCAATGGCCACGGGCGACGTCCAAAGGGCCTCGCGGCGACATCCGACCTTGAGGCGCCTGCCGTCGCGAACGAGGCTCGCCACGAACGACAAGCAGCTGCCCTCGGCCGCCGGAACCAACAGCAGCAGCAACGGCAGCGGCCGGGCCCAACCACAGCAGCAATACCGCCACGACAGCTCCGAGGATGAGATTCCCGTGCCCGTGAAGCTCAGCGCCCTCACAAAGGCCCTGCTCGACGATGGTGCGCCCGCCGCCGTCGAGAGGGCGCCCGAGCGGAGACGACGACGCACCAGCCAGCTGAGCGCGTCGTCGCACGACCAGCGACCCTCGAGGGCGCCCGCCGCCCAGGCCGTCGACGCAGGCAGGCCCGCCAGGCCCCCGAGCGGCGAAACCAGCCCCGTCCGGAAGCGCGTCGTGCGGCTCAGCAGCACGCCCCAGAGCCTGGGCCAGATACGGCCCTCGCAGAGGCGCTCGACGTCGGCGTCCCGCGCCAGTGGTGCCCAGCGTCCGGCGAGTCGCACGGGTGCTTGGGACAAGTCGGCCGACGAGAGGCCCGAGTCGCGGCAGGGCCGGCGGCCAGACGTCAACACGCCTGCCCGTGTCGAGCGCGTCGTGCGCATCGTCTCGGGGTCCTCTGCCAACCGCGGCCGGGTCGCCTCGGCCGCGCCGTCGTCTGGGCGATCGAACCGGGACCGCTCAGCCGTCGACGGGTCTGCAATTGGGTCTGCAACGTCTGCAATCGGGTCTGCCGCGTCTGCAATCGGGTCTGCAAACGAGGCGGACCCGGAGCAGCCCGAGCCTCCCGAGACGGTCGCCCGCAGCTCTGCCAACGGCAGTTACGGCAGCGTCTCCTGCCATCCGTCGACGAGAAGCCGCAGCGATGACAACGCCAACCTGCAGAGCTCGATGCGCGTCAAGCGCGTCGGCAATATCCCCGGCAGCTTCCTCAACGGCCCCGCGCGACGGGCACGAAGACGGCAGAGCGAGGAGGATGCCGAGGACATTGGCGAGGGCGACCGCATGTTGCCGGGCCAGGACGCCGAGGTCCGGCTCGCCGACCACGCCCCCGACGCGTCCTACTTTGCCGACGGCATCCGCAGCTTCAACTCTGGCAGCCCCGTTAGTGGCAACGCCGCTTCCAGAGCCATCCAGCGGAGGTATGCCTCGGACGCCGACCTGCACGCGTCAGCGTCTGCCCGACCGCCGTCCCGCAGCACTCGGACCGAGGCGAGGAACGCCGACGAGATGCGCCACGGGCAACCCCCCCCGCGAGTCGACATGCCGGCCGCCCTCGACCAGGAGAATCTCCCTGCCAACTACAAGCGGCAAAAGTCCGACGCCGAGCACGTCGTGGATAAGGTTCCTTGGCGACCCCTGAGCGTCGAAGTTCCTTGGCGACCCCTGAGCGTCGAAGTGGGCGTCGCCAAAGCCGCCGAGCCAGAGAGGAAACCGCTCGCCCCCCTCGCCACCCTCGCGCACAACACGCCGCGCAGACCGGCTCCGCCACCGCCACCGCCCAAGATGTCGGTCTTCGAGGCGGCCATGTCGACGGCGGGGGCGGCGGCGGCCAAGACGACTCAAGCCAAGCAGAGACGCAACGTGCTCCGGGTCAACGGCAAGTGTTACACCAGGCTCGACTGCCTCGGCCGCGGCGGCAGCGCCAAAGTGTACCGCGTCACGGCGGAGAACGGCAACATGTTTGCGCTCAAGCGCGTGTCTCTGGAGAACGCCGACGAGACGACCGTCAGGGGCTACAAGGGCGAGATTGACCTCTTGAGGCGGCTGTCGGGCGTCGATCGCGTCATCAAGCTGTTTGACCACGAGATGAACTCGGAAAAGCAGGTGCTTACCTTGGTGAGTCGCGCGTGCAAGGGGGCGTGCAAGCACGTCGTTGCCATGCCCACGTCGCTAACACGTCGCCTCGCCAGCTTATGGAGATGGGGGAGCTCGACCTCAACAAGCTCCTGACGTCGCGGCAGAACCCGGAGCAGGCCAAGCTCGACGCCGTGTTTGTGCGCTTCTACTGGAAGGAGATGCTCGAGTGCCTGCAGTCGGTGCACCGGTACGACATTGTCCACTCGGACCTGAAGCCGGCCAACTTTGTGCTGGTCAGGGGCCGCCTCAAGCTCATCGACTTTGGCATCGCCAACGCCATCCAGACGGACGAGACGGTCAACGTCCACCGCGAGACGCAGATCGGCACGCCCAACTACATGTCGCCCGAGTCGCTCATGGACGCCAACAACCCGCGCGGCGGACGCGTGCCGGGCCGGCCCAAGCTTATGAAGCTCGGCAAGCCCAGCGACGTGTGGTCGCTGGGCTGCATCCTGTACCAGATGGTGTACGGCCTGCCGCCCTTTGGCCACATCGCCAACCAGATGGCGCGGTGCCAGGCCATCATCAACTGGGACCACGACGTCGAGTTCCCCTCGCGCGCCATGGGCGGCGTGCCCGTGCCGCCGTCGCTGCTGCGCACCATGCGGCGGTGCCTCGACCGCGAGCAGCACATGCGGCCCACGTGCGAGGAGCTCCTGCACGAGACGGACCCCTTTCTCTACCCCGTCGAGCTGGGCGACACGGCGCTGTCCATTGACGAGGAGCTGCTCGCCAGGGTCATCCAGAGCGTCGTCGCCAGGTGTCGCGAGCGCATGCCCACCGAGGCCGAGAGCATGACCCTCTTGCCCAAGGCCTACTGGTCTAGCATCAGGAAGGCCACGGCCGGCGACGTGTGACGTTTGAACCCCGGGACATGAGAGGGGATAAACGCAAAGACGACGTTACGTTTGATCCCCGGGACATGAGAGGGGGCAAACACTAAGACGACTATAAAAGGAGGCAACGGGCCGTCTCTTGGCTTGAGAGGCATGGAGACAGGGGCTCGCTGTTACGCCGTGGCGCTTTCTGTTATTTTATCACCACGCCTTGAAATCGGCGAGCGAGCATTCGCCTTCTTTGGCTAGGCGCCTACGAAGTAGGCGGTAGGCGCTGGGGAGTTGGATTCTTTGTCCTTCCAAGGCATGTATATCCCACTTGGATGTTTTGTGTATTACTGCGCGGGGACCTCGTCGAGCCCGACGGCCTGGACGGGAGGTAGCAAGCATAGCCTGCCTGGCATTCCAGGTGCGAGTCTCTCGCCACTGTGCGATTCTCGGCGTTTCCTTACCCGCGATGGGTGCCAGTTTCGACCACGGTCTTGTTTGGATTTATTTGTACCGCCGGCTCCGTGCTGGGGGAACCAATGCCACCTCCCGCCTAGAAACATGCTTATCCTAATTCCCCCCTTGGGTAGCTGGTATCTGAGGAGCCGTCTTGGCCTTTGCCGCACTTTCAATGTGTTGTCTCGCGGCTGGCCCCTTTTTGCCGGCATTGATGACGAGCTCCGATATGCGCAGGATCGTGTAGCGGTGCTTGCTCTTGACCCTCTTCTGCTTGCGTTGCCTCCGCTTCGTCTTGATCTTGATGCGCAATGGCTCCGACTCGACGCCCAGCACCGTGGCGCGGCACTGGAACAGGGCCGGGTCGATGTGCGGCGCGCCCTTCATGGTGTAGTCGCGGCTGCCGATGACGCTGGCGCGGTCGAGGCGCAGGACGTCGCCGGGGAGGACGCCGGGGATGCGGAAGGGGAGGCGGACCCGGTCGCCCTCCTGGACGAGGTAGGGGAAGCCGTGGATGTGCACCGTCACGTAGTGGCCCGGCTGGGCGGCGAGCAAGGGGAGGAGCCTCTCGACCGAGTTCTCGACGGGCGTGGGCGGCCGGGCGGGATGGCTGACCTTGAAGGCGAGGGGCCTGACCTGGCCGTCTGTCGGGTTGGCGGCGTTCTTCTCGTGCTTTTGCTTGGGCTGCCCGAGGCCGGCCGTCGGCGGCGCGGCGGCCCTTTTCTTGGGCTTCTTCTGCTTCGGCTTCGGCACGGGCTCGGCCGTGGGCGCCGAGGCGCGCGGCTGGACGGCCAGGGCCGAGGCGAGGCGCGCGGCGGCGGGTGCCCTGAGCCGCGGCAGGGAGCGGAGAAGCGCGCTGCTCATGTTGGACCGCGGTGCCCGGGCGAGGTTGCAGGTTGCGATGGCAAGACCATGGGACTGCGTCTTTGGCGGTGCAAAAAGTCGGCGCGAGGCCAATTGGAATTGGGAGATGGAGTCGCGTTCGGATTAGCGTGACGCCGTGCCCCGACATGCCGAGCCATGCATATATGCATATAAACTGTATATATTCGTGCTCCGTACGTAACTCCTTTACCCCGCCCGAAGAGCATCGGCCATTCCTCTTCTTTACTTCGTACAGTTTGCAGCATATCCACCAAAATGCCTCAAACACGAAGCTAAGCTAGGAAAGCTGTCTAGCGACCCCATACATTCTAATGCCACCGCCCGAGCCGGCCCGGCTGCCAACGCCGTTACAAATAAAGACGGTGCCCGTGCCCGCCCAGCTGCCAACGCCGACCTCTGCTTCTAGTTATGCCGCCTCTTTCCGGCAGATAACTTCGAAGCTAGAGTGGGATAACGACGCTATGATAGCTGTCTTTTACGAGGGACTAAAAGACGACGTAAAGGACGAAATTTCCAAGCAGGATCGTCCGGATACCCTCGCCGAATTCATAGCACAAGCGGTGCGAATCGACGACAGGCTTTTCGAACGTCGTCAGCAGAAGAAGGACCCCAAAGGGGGTCGTCTCAGACGAAGACGGTGCCTCTACCCGCCCGGCTGCCAACGCCCAAACAATAATAACAGCACGTTCAATTGCTCTCGAGCTTTGGTCACAAGGCAGGCCGATCAATAAGATTCTAAAGAGGGCTGGGATTAGGGGATGGGATGCAAGGTAATAGCACCCACACCACTCCCGAGGCTTCAAAAAACCGGATAAAGAAGGCAGGCGGCAACGGCTATAAAGAGGGCACAGCCCCACCGATGCTCTCTGACAAAGACCAAGAGGCTCTTTATGACGAGATTGAGGCATATTTAGCAGGGCCAACGGACTGTTTAAATGACCCAGGTTGGGAGGAATTAGACGACGAAGCATAGCTTCACTTTCCTAATTAGGGACGCTGCTTACACGGTGGATCGACCCCCGACTTACACGACTTACACGACTTACACGACTTACACGACTTACACGGTGACAGGGGGCCCTTATGACCTCGAGAAGTCTCCTTGCTTTAAGGCGCATATACAAAACAATTAAAATCTACTCTTTCATTGACTCAACGGAGTGTCATCTCTGTGTGTGCGTTCATGGGCCCCCTGCGCACGTAACGAATTACGTTCTGACACCACTCGAGCCATCGGCTATGATGAGCGCCGACACACTATTCATGCCTTTGCACATACTACAAGTCCTCCTAGAACTCTTCACCATGTTATCCCTAACGCCCAGCTCGGTTAATAGTGGACGGATTTTTCACGAGAGTACAAACGTACTATAGTTCCCTCGGGCAGACACGTGTTGGGGGGCTGAGGGTGCATGGGAAAAGACGTGACGCAGTCGAGTCCTTTGCAGCATTCTTTGGCCGTTTTACATGTCGCGTCCAGTGGCTTGCATTGTTTGATGTAATCACGGCCCCCCATGACACTTGCGGTGACGAGTCCCGCGAGGGCTGTCGCAACGGCAATCGAAAGCTTCATGTTGGAGGATAAGAAGCGATTTTTTCGGAGTAGAGTGGCTTGAAAATGTAGGCAAGTGAAGACGCCGAAAAGCATGGGGCTTAGGCAGGTTATAAATGTTCTAACACTCGAAAAGGTAACGCCAGGGCAAATTAAGTATCTTATTGGTTGAAATGCGATTCGTTAAATTGTTGTTTGATTGCGGCTGAGGGATACAAGACAGCAAGAGTTCCAAAATGGCTGGCATTCTACCATTACCGTTTAGATCAGGTCGCATTTCCGATTGCTGCTTTTAACCTACGAAGTACTTCGTAGACAGCAGTAAAAGACAGATCATTCCACGGTTTCCCAGAGGAGCGGAGTAAAGCTTCCGGCTACCGGCTACCGCAAGTGCGGGGTCGGCTCGGGTTGGAGGGCGGCTAGTAGCGGATATCAGCGCACCATAAGGTCACACCGCTGCGACTGTTGTCCGTGTCTAGACCTAATTGGGTTAGGCAGGCCGAGACCCGTCGCCCTCATTCACAACAAGCATCACAACCAACAAGGTCACAACCGACAAGCGTCACAACAAGCATCACACAACAAGCATCACAACGAGCACCTCACGTGGAAGAGTCACTCCGTGGCGTGGCATGATGGTAGAGGTCATGCAACAGCAGCTCCAACAGTAGCTTGCGGGCTTCCAATTGCCAGTGCTGCCGGCGTCCAGCGATTGCAGCACAGTCGCAGCAGTGTGACCGACCCACCAAGGTCCCAAACCCTTGGCTGCTACGCAGTCAGTGAGTGACTCATGCTTTACCAACTGCGTTTTACCAACTGCGTACGAAGTACTTCGTACGAATACTTCGTACAACCACCCGCCTCAGAGATTCTGCCATGTCTCACATAACGCACGTCGAGATTCGTCAGTATCTACCTCGAGAGGTCAAGCGCATCATTGCGCACGGCGGCGGTTGCTGGATTGGCCAAGTCGACGAAACGACGGTGCTCAAGTATCCACACACTCCCGAGGAGATGAAATGGGTCCGGATCGAAGCCAAGATTCTCAGCGTCCTCGGACACCATCCTCGCATCGTCCAATCCAAGGGCCTAGTCGACGACGGCCTTCTCCTGGAATTCGCACCAAACGGCAATCTCCACGACTACCTCGTCGCTCATCCCGAGGCATCTCTAGAGCGACGTCTGGCCTGGTGCGTGCAAGCCACCGAAGCAGTGGCACATGTCCACTCGAAACGCATCCTCCACTGCGATATCCGTCACGACAATCTTCTCCTCGACGCCAATCTCGATCTCAAGCTCGCAGACTTCCAGGGTCAGCACTTCTCCGCAAATGGCGACATCCTCCTGGACGCGCTCTCTGTCGAATCTACCAAGTCATATCTGCCCCGAAAACCGGCAGACCATGCGAGCACAAGGACGGATTTGTTCGCTCTCGGAAGTGCCATCTACTTCATCATGATGGGCCATGAGGTCTTCCCGCATCTAGACCGGTGTCACGATGAAGACGAAATCGGGTGTCGATTTCGCGGCGGAGAGTTCCCCACCGATGCGCACGTATGCGCTGCCATCACCGCAAAGTGTTGGAAACAGCTCTACTCTTCAGCACGACAAGCTCTGGGCGATTTAGAGCAAGTGCGGGCCGCCATCGCTCGCGGCGAGACGCCGGACTTTGTCGCCAGAAATGCCGTCGACGTTCCGGGTGGGGACGCTCCGCCACAGGCGACATGGTGGTTGAGCGGCCTCTGCGACGATGCCCAGGGGCGGTTCCTTCCGCCGCTGTATCGCCAGCTTGTGGGCTTTGATTGAAGCGCTCACCGACCTGCGCTAGTACTGAAGCAATTCGCATTATGCACTACGAATACATCCTTGTAGTAAATCAGCCTTGCAGTCATTAACAACGTTAAGCAGAGAGCCCGGCGAGGCCAGAAGAGCCCCCATTCCTTGGGGGCGGCATCCCTGGCATGTTATATGTAAGCGCGTCGCCACCGCCGTGGATGCCTCGTAGAGACGATGGAGACGGTCAAAGGCCCGCATTTACGACCAAGCGTCAAACACTCAAACACTCGGTTCGAATACTTCTCGAGGGATTTTCAGCCAAGACAGACAACGGTCCACACCAAGGCCACAGCGTCTTTAGTTTCACCGTTGACGCTGCACCAGACCAAAGTGAGATCATCCTGACCGCTGTCATGATGCATGTACATATCATCGATTCATTGTCCAACACTCACCCATCGCTCAACCTAGCAGGAGGATGTTACAACTAGGGTGTTACAACTAGGAAACTAGGTCACATATCTGCATGGAGTCCTTGTATGCCCCAACTCTATTACTGGGGCTTTTATGCGTGCATGGATCAGAGCCCTTGGTCTGCTCCCTCTCACAGTAGATAAATAGGGCAGCCTGGGCCGGGACAGCGTAGTAAATGACCTGTTGGATAGCCTGTCAATAAACGCGCTGGTTATTGCAAAAATGAAAGCCTTATTCATCATCATCGCTGTTTTTGCTAGCCTAAGCATACAGGCACCCCTACAAGCCGAGTTTGACTTGAGGGCAAGCGGAGAACGAAAGACCTCAAGACCGAAACCAAACTTACAACAACCACAAGCCGAGGTTGACTCAAGGACAAAGAGCCGAGAACGAACAGACCCAAGACGGAATTCAAACTCACCAAAAAGACAATTTGGGACAAAGGGACAAAACCCAAGAAACCCAACAACGAAAACCAGGAAACTGACACCGAAAACGAGAAAATCGACAAGAAAATCGACGAAACCAACAAAAGACCCGTTTGTCTTTACGCCAGAGGGACAAGAACGAGAAGACGACATATCGAACCCAAACTCAAACGATGTGTTTGACCTCTCGGACCCGCCGAAAACTTCGGACACGAGATCAAGATATGGAGGAGACGAGGGCGGGGGGATTGGAATCGACCCGGATTCGGAATTGTTAGGAAACGGAGACGCAAAATTTGGAAACGGACAAGAGCGAGTGCCTTCACCCTATGACCCTTAACTGCCATCTTTCATCCTAGCGGTCTACTGTTAGTATACATGCTCAACCGAGAAGCTTAGTCGTTGCATGGAGTTCTCTATAGGAGTTTAAGCTCGGCCGACTATTAGCGGGTTCCTGTCGTTACTTTACTATTTAAAGGCAGTATGCGTGCGGCTCCCTTCCGAGGCGAACCAGCAACTTCAAGAATCAGGTGGCCAAGGCGTCATCACGGGTCCCATTCGAGACGTCTTCCTTGAGCACAGCGTCCAAGACGCGTACGGCGTTGCCCTGCTACACAAGCACGTTCCGATTCGGCCAACAGACCGTCATGGTCGTGCCAACCGCCGCCCTCCTAGCCAGCTGCCACAAGCTGCCCCGTTGATTTGTTGATAAACTGGCGCAGAATCAGCCTCTGCGGCCCCATCAGCTTGGCCCGAACAATCTGGCACTCCCGCCTGGCCTCGATCTCAAACGAAAAGTTTGGTCGAGGCCGCCTCAGATCATCGAGGCTGTTGGCGATCTTGGCCACGGTGAACTGCTCCGCGCAGCCGCGGTGCAGGCGTCCAATGTGCGGGAGGAGGTCGTCGTTGGCGTCGAAAACGGGATCGTGCTCACCCCTTTCGGCTGCGTCGTCGGGGTGGTCGGAATAGAAGCCGTAGATGACCCAGACGGCCCCGAATGCGCCATCGGGCCTGACCTCGACGACGGCGCCAAACTCGGTTAGATCCCACGAGTGGCCGATGATCCTGTCGGGGCTCATGTTCTTTGCCCGCTCCCAGTCGTCGGCGAAGACGCAGAGGTTTCCGATCTGGGCAAAGGTGAAGCCCTGCGCGTGCCCGACGTCGTCCGGCTCGGCGCTCTCGACCGAGTCCTCGCCGGAGCTGAGAGGTTCTCTGATGCCGCTGCTGGGTCGGAATTCGACTTCCACGTTGAGGTTGATGCCGAGGACGCTTCTGTCTAGCATGTCGGGATCCTCGGGCGCGCCATCCAGGTTGGGCCAGAGAAAGTACGCCCCCGTTCTGATCCCGTAGCCGATGGACTTGCCACCGCACGCGCTGTCGCCAAGGAAGATAAAGGGCGAGTTCGTCATCTCCGTGTTCCAGAGAAACTTGCCAGCCGATTTGGCGTTGTTGAAGCGTGTTTCCTGAATGAGGTCGAAGAATTTGCCCGTGGGCATCCGGTATGCCATGCGTTTTGCAACTCGCCCGTACCACTTGTCCGCAAAGGCCCAATACTCCTCGCATTGCTCTCTAGTCGGGAACCTTCTATCTAGCATGGCGAGAAATACCCGATCGTCGAGAAGAGACACGCGTAGCTCTCTCGTCGCTTCGAGCCAGCGGTAAATCTCCATTTCCTTGGGAGTGAAGCTAGCTATGAGCTCGGCATCGCTAAGAGGGGGGTCCATGGGCGATGGATTCAGAAGCTGATCTGTCAAAGCCCGTGTTGCGAGAGGAGCGACTAGAAGAAGTGCGACTTTATGTAGAGAGAGGCGCCCGCGTCCGTTGGCCGTGAAAAGGGCACAGAGTAGAGACTGATGAAAAGGCAAGGAAGGATTGACTTGGTATTTGTGTTGGGGAACGAGGAAAGTTCTTGAGGTCCGCAATATAGCCTCAGTTTGGTCCGTTCCACCAGGCGGGCGCCGCCATCCACAGCTGCTACAACGCTATTTGCATCTCAATTGATCCTCTATTTTCTGCTCATTAGGCCAGGGCCACAGAACCTCTGTTCCGCAGAGGGCGAACTGCTGCGACAAGGCGTCAAAACTACCGGAAATGGTACCAATTCCGGCTGTCGTGGCATCGCTCCGGCGTCCATCATTTCACTGACACCTATCCAGGCCACCTCTGCGCACGAGGCAGGGTATTTCTTCCTGCCCCTCATGTCAAATCTGGCAAGCGTCCCGTCCAGGTCATTCCGGTCCGTGCAGAGCTCGCAGAACTTCAGCGTGAACTTGCACATATAACAGCACGGAATGGGACGCAGCCGCCCATCCGCCTCGGCGAGGAAAGCTTGGCCGGCATGGCACCTAAAGTCGTGTAATGGCGGAATGAGACGTGTCGGAATGGGAATGGTCGGTCCTATCATTTCCTCTCCTATCATTTCCTTTCTCTTGCTCACGAGCCTTTTGCCGTCCAAGCCTTTCTCGGCTTCCTCCGTCGTGCGAAAGGCAGCCCTCCAGGCGGAATGGACGCGTGCAGGGATGGAGGCGTCGCGTCCCTTTCGCCGGAGTCCTTGCAGCTGAGGCCAGGACTTCAGGCGCTCCTGAGTCGCCCCGACATGGCTGCAATTGTGCTGCTGCCCGGCATGGCCAAAGCCGGTGCACACGAAAACCACTAGAGGCGTGAACTTGTCGGTGAAGTGGACCGACTTGTTCGCCGCACTCTGCACCATGAAATGAGGCACATGAATTGGCGAGGCGGGCACTAGACGGTCGGGCAAGGTTTGGCCTGGTGCGACATGTTAGCAAGCTCGTCTCCGTTCAGAGAAACGACGGCAGTGTAGCGTTACCAATGAACCGTGCTAGTTCTCTATGGTTCCTAGAATTGCCGGCCATCTCTTCGCGCACAGTTTGACTGTCCATGGCACACCACAGTAGGATTTCTCGCGGAGAAACGGCTGGGATCTTCGTGCGCTGAAGTCGAAGGTCGAAGCTGAAGGCAATCCGTACGCCTTCGAGGGTCGAGGTAATCACCTGCAGGCGTTGAAGCTCCGCCTGAAGATGGCCTTGGGAGACTTCGACGAGCCGCAAAAACGACATCATGGTCTGCTTATCGCCATCGATTGTCATGGTCGATGGTAGCTGCTCCAATCCGCTCGCTTGAAGCCTTTGCTTCAGGTCCAGGACAGTTCTCCGAAAAACTGCCTCGTACCATCTGCAGATGACGGCGAGATCCGCAACGACATATCCACCATGAGACGAGAGGTTTTTTCTTCCACAGCATCCCGTTCTGCATGGACATGTCGTTACTCCTGGCCGCCAGGCCATGGCACATGGTCGCACATGCGCCCGGCATCCACTGCCCAGCCTTCTTGTTTGAGCTGGCCGGTGACAAGAGTAAACGTCGGCTCGGCCGGAGGCAGCGACTGGATGTGATATCGGGTTGCCGGCATGGTGAGAGTGAGAGATGATGGGTGGGCCGTGGAAAGAAATCGGCAGAGATATCTGTGTGGTGTGTGGGTGTGTGTGTGTGTGTGGGCGGATTACGGATGGGCTGCTCGCCCTAGGGCCCAATTTATAGTAGCTCCTCTACCCTTATCGCACGTGACCCCTTCACCCGTTATCATGGCCAAGCTCCTAGCCGAGACTTCCCCATTCATGCCCATCCGAATTGCGTTTCGATAACAGGACCTTGTACATCGTACCTGGTTCCTCAAGGCATATCCCGAGGACGGCGCGTCTACTAGGACAAAAAGTGCTCCCAATTGAAGTGTAGAAGTGTAAGCTATAAGAAGCCGGTTGCTGTCCAACCATGAAGCTACTATGGACAAAGACTAGACCTCCGCAGGGACTTCCTCCTCGCCATGACCTTCCTCACTGTAGATATCGTCATCGACGCCCGCGTCCTGGTACTGCTGGTACTCTGCCACCAGGTCATTCATGTTAGACTCGGCTTCGGTAAACTCCATCTCGTCCATGCCTTCTCCAGTATACCAGTGCAAGAAGGCCTTGCGACGGAACATGGCGGTGAACTGCTCGCCGACGCGCTTGAAAATCTCCTGGATGGCGGTCGAGTTACCGACAAAGGTGGACGACATCTTTAGCCCCTGCGGCGGGACAGAGCACAGCGCCGTCTGTACGTTGTTGGGAATCCACTCGACAAAGTAGGCCGAGTTCTTCTGCTGCAGCTTGCGCATCTGGTCCTCCACCTCCTTCATGGACACCTTTCCGCGAAAGATGGCCGAGCACGTCAGGAAGCGACCGTTTCGGAAATCGGAGCCGGCCATGATATTCTTGGGGTCAAACAACTGCTGGGTGAGCTCGGGGACAGAGACGGCGCGGAACGAGTGCGAGCCACGGCTAGTGAGGGGCGCGAAGCCGACCATGAAGAAGTGCAGGCGGGGGAAGGGCACCTGGATGAGGAGACGCGAAACGCTTAGCAATAACATTCTTCGACGACGGTGGAAGGAGTCAGCCTTACCATGTTGACGGCCATCTTGCGAAGGTCGGAGTTTAGTTGTCCGGGGAAGCGCAGCGAAGTTGACACTCCGGACATGACGGTTGACACGAGGTGGTTAAGGTCGCCATACGTAGGAACCGATAGCTTCAAGGTACGCTTGCAAATATCGTACAGAGCCTCGTTGTCGATACAGAAAGTCGCATCCGAGTTCTCAACGAGCTGGTGGACCGAGAGTGTAGCATTATACGGCTCCACGACGGTATCGGACACCTTGGGAGACGGCACTACGCTGAAGGTAGCCATCATGCGATCCGGGAACTCTAGAGAGATGGTCAACCACGTGAGTAACAGTGCATCGACATGTCCATGACAAGATGGATGTCCTACCTTCACGAATCTTGGAAATCAGCAGCGTGCCCATGCCGGAGCCCGTACCGCCGCCGAGCGAGTGCGTGATCTGGAAGCCCTGGAGGGAGTCGCAGCCTTCGGCCTCGCGGCGGACAACGTCCAGCACTTGGTCAACCAACTCGGCGCCCTCGGTGTAGTGGCCCTTGGCCCAATTATTGCCGGCGCTCGAGTGTCCGAAGACAAAGTTGTCGGGACGGAAAAGCTGGCCAAACGGACCGGAGCGCACCGCGTCCATGGTGCCGGGTTCCAGGTCGACCAGCACGGCGCGCGGCACATACTTGTTGCTAGACGTCTATGCGAGCTCGATCAGAGACCGAGTGTTTTGGGGTGGTTCACGGAAGCAAAATGGCGCACTTCGTTGAAACAGACGTTCATCCGCGCGAGCTGGAGGTCGGAGGTTCCGTTGTACCTAGATTGATGCGTGAGAAGGAGGGATATTCGGCGGCGGTTGGAGTGGCTCGCCTACATTCCACTGCTATCCAGGCCATGTTCGCCCGAGATGGTCTGCCAGAATGCAGAACCGACTTGGTTGCCCTATTACGTCGTTGAGATGATGAACTTGTGACAAGGGCGGGATACTCACGCATTGGCCGACTTGGAGATGCACCTGCCAGAGAAATGGGAACTCGAGTCAGCATGCTGAGCTTGGTCACCAAGGCGGCATTGGAGGCGGACTCACAATCTCACGCATGGTGAGAGGGATTCGGCAGGTCGTGGGTATTTGGCACGGATGGATAAGTCTGGTCGAATTTTGCAAAGACGAGGTTAAGCGGTGCGAGGTTGGGGGAAAATAATGACGCGACGGCGGGTACGTACCCGTGCCACGCCCACTTTATTTGCCGACTCGCAGCGTTGGCCGACGAACCAGGTCAAGATAACAACAACGCCCCTGACCTGTGGGCTGCCGCCGCAGCGTTTCCCCCTCTACGAAACGGCGCCTCTACAGGACCTCCGCACGCGAGCTCATCCAGCGGGGGGCCGATAATGACGTAGTGTCCCCTAGTGCAGCCGAATTAGGCGGTGTTGTGGCCGCGCGCGCGTAGCGCTCGCCTAAAAAATTGGCGTCTTTAGTCATTGAGCGCAGCGTTCCAGGGGTTTGCTCCAGTGTGTAATAAAAGTCTCATCGTTTCTTAACCAACTCGTGAATCCTCGGACATTTTGCCGCCCTCCGCAATTCGACTTGGTGCAGCCAACCAGCATCAAGTCTAGACTCGCCTGTCTGGCATTTGCACACGAGGTCCACCTATTGCACGAAGTAAGAGAGTCCGCAAGCTACCCGATAGTTATTGTTCTTTAGATCATTCTCAGATAGCTCTCATCAGTCCTCTTCGTGTTGCACTCTTCTTAATCGTTGTGCGAACCTCGTGACGCCAATTACGTGACAGTTGCGATGGAACCTGGGCGATTGATTCAGGCTATAGGCACCAACCATCGTTTGGTCGCAGCCGCCGTTCCGCATCAGCATCTAACAGCCCCGACCAGTGTTCCACGAATGATCGCCACAGCCTCCAAAATTGCCGCCTTTCTGACAAATGACTTGTCCTCCATTCGAGGAGCAGCTAAAGTTCTTTTGCCTGAGGGCACCTCCAAACTCGGCAGCGTTCTGCTGAGCTGATCTCACCTGATCGGCGTGGCAGTCATAAGTGCATTGGTTTCCACCGCTCTGCGCTTGGTTCACGGCACAACGTTGTTCGCACGCATTGGCTGCGGCGAGCAGGGCCAACGCAACCGCAAAAACTGCTTTGACCATCGTGACTAGAAAGATGGTTAGTCCTGTCGTGCACAAAGTCTATGGAGTAACTTGCATGTAATGATTCAGGAATATACAAGCTGTCGGGAGATGATGACCGATTGTGGCAGGTATGATAATAGGAATTCCTTCATGTAACGGTGAATAAGCTGCTAAGCGACTATAAGAGGGGGGGGTTTAGTATTCTTATACTGTACGAAGTAAACACTTCCCATGTACTTCGTATTTCTTTCACCAAAAAGTGACCGTTGCCTTATTGCCCCGGCTTACCCCCTAAAGCCCCTCCGCCTAAAGCCCCCCCCGTCTTTCACCGACTTTTCAGCCCCCCTTACCCGTTGGGCCTTTTTAGTTCCCAACGGGTATTTCTTTTTCTCTTGGCTTTGGGCATGAAATGATCTATCATTTACATGGCCGCCAAGGTCTTGGGCCGGCGCCTCGATGTCGATGTCCCTGCATTGCCCGTTGGCCTCTCGGGTAGTGGCTCTCTGTTGCCGGCGGCTTGGCGAAGATGGTTGGCACTTGAAAAGTGGCTCTCTATTGCCGGCGGCTTGGCGAACAAGTGGTTGGCACTTGAACCTGTTTGGTGTTTCCGGCTCAGGGACTGCATCTCTCTTCTCCCGCGTCCTGGTGGTTCAAATATGGCAACATGCGGAGGATTTCATGTCTTGATTTCATATCTTGATCGTCTGGTGCTGGGCAAGTGAGACTTTGATGGCCGCTTCTCGAGGCATGGTCAGTTGCGCACGCTCGACATGGATGGGACAATAAGGGAGGAGGCTCGTCTGAGAGACAGCGATGTGAGACATTTGGAAAGGCCCGATAACAATTTATCCCAAGGTGTCACAACAGAGGCCGTGGCCGAATAGTAAGCCAAAGAGGGGTAAAAATGCACTCAAAGAGGGGTGTGTGAAAGGGGCCCTCCCACATATAAAGGGGCCCCCTTTTATGTAAATGGGACCACGTATTCAGCCGCCGCCGCCCACCGGAAAAACTTGGAGTGGGGGGGGCAATAGCGGGTAATGACGGGATCTTTTACCGGAAGAGAAGAAATTTTGTGAGCCAATCGTTTTGGGGGGAGAGCTTTGGCGTTTCCCCGCGCGCTAATGAAGGACTTTCGTTCCTCGAGGCATAGGTACCTAGGTACCTAATGAACTGAATTGCTCTCATCGACTTCTTCGACGTCATTACTATCATCTCTAATCTGCTATTTCCGACAGGCGGCGGTGGTTTCCGCTGCTGGGGCAAGCGGCCAAGGTAAGAGCAAGTACTGGTCGGGAAAAAGGTGGCTGGAAGACGCGGGATCAGGCGACGCAAGATGGTAAACAAAGGGGCTCACGAGTTACAGCAGGCAGAAGGGGAGACAGACGCACTCAACCAATACAACCCGGATTCCCCTTAATGTTCGATTGCAGGCTCTCTTGATGAGAGCGTCGGAGCTGGTACCTGAGGATATATTCCCGTTGTTTTCCGAATCTTGACAGGTTCGGCAGGTGGCACGGCCGACGGGTAGCCTCTTTCTACTACTACCGTAGTAATTCAACAAATCGAGCCGGAATTTTCGTCTGGGGAAGTGGGGCCCCCACACGTTTCAGCGCCACCAAATTTGTACACGGAAAGTCCTAGGTTCCACCCACCGCCTCGCGATTTCGAAATTATCGTAGCAGGGGCGGGTGAGCTTGGTACCTTCCGCATACAAACTTGGTGGTGCTGAAACATGCGGGGGCCCCACTTCCCCAGACGAAAATTCCGGCTCGATTTGTTGAATTACTACTTCGTACGGTACGCCCGGAGAACGAACCTAGTCCCTCGGCATATAGAACATGACTTGGGGCGACATGCTGGGCTTCCAGACTGCCCCGAGCGATACCCGGTCCGGCACCTCGAGAAGCTGCTCGGGAGCATGAGCCAGACGCCCTTTACTTTGCCCCAGTTGAGGAACATGTCTCACCTCGAGGCAACTTGGGAAAGGGCACGGTCAAGATGCCATGTACCAAGAGAGGCTGTTGATGTATACGTTTCCGTCAGCAGATCCGCCATGAGTTGCCTATACAAAATTGTGTGGCTCGTCAGCAAATCCATCATAAAACTGCGGCGCTACCAGCCACGTTCTTTCAGGTATGAGGTATGTGCCGGCTAGCCAGAGCCATTGGTTGAGATGCGTGGCGTGGCGCCTCATGGTCTTTCCAGACTCGTCATTTGCTGCCTTGATCTGCATGGGAACTTGATGAATTCGCATTATTGTTCTCGCTCATCGCCCCGCACGAGAGCATCAACCCAACGCTCACTCGACTCTTGATTTCAACGGAAGCAAATGGGAACCAAGTCCAGTGCCTCTGCTTGTTGGACGTGAAGTGACCAACAAGTCGACGAGAAATATTCAATCAGTTTATCCTAGGTGCTCTCCCAAGGTGCCATCATGTCCGACCCTAACAATTACACCATCGGATGGATCAGCGCCATCGAACTCGAGTATGCCGCTGCTCAAGAGTTCCTCGACGACACGCACCAAGGGCCACGATGGGTCCACAAGAACGACGGTAACCACTACACCCTAGGTAGGATTGGGAAGCATAACGTGGTCATGGCAGTTCTGCCCATGGGAGAGAATGGCGTGGCGGCCGCGACAATGGCGGCCAAGGATATGACGCATACTTTCCCCAACGTGAGGGCGTGTCTAATGGTCGGTATTGGTGGCGGCGCACCCAGCGAGAGACACGACATACGCCTAGGAGACGTCATTGTCAGTATACCTTCGTTTAACCAAAAGAGCGGCAACCACGGCGGAGTAGTTCAGTATGACTATGGGGGGACTATTCGGGAGAAATGCTTCCAGAGCGCACGATACTTGAACCAGCCGCCTAGAGCCCTCCTCACCGCGGTGGCCGGACTCCGTGCCAGGTATAGGAGGAGAGGGAACGACATTGACGCAACCATCAACAGAATCCTCCAACAAAGCCCAAGACTACGGAAAGAATATGGTCGGCCAGATCCATGCACCGACAGGCTCTATTCGGGTGGCGTCGTTGGAGACTTGCATCACACAGTCAAGCGTCCGGATGAAGGCGCGAACCTCGGGCCAAAACTGACGCAACGACGCCAGCGGACGGAAGAGGAAGATGACCCAACAGTCCACTATGGCCTCATTGCTTCGGCGGATACCTTTATGGACGATGCCGAGATTCGAGACATACTTGCCGAGGAACTAGACGTCATGTGCTTTGAGATGGAAGCAGCAGGCCTGATGAACAACTTTCCGTGTTTGGTTATTCGTGGCATTTGCGACTACTCGGATGCGCATTGGGCCAAGGACTGGCGAGGCTACGCAGCCATAGCGGCCGCTGCGTATGCGAGAGATGTTTTGCACGAGGTCATGGGACATCAGCTAGAGGCTGAGAAGGGCATTGGGCAGCTGCTCGAGCAAAGTGAGTTTTGCCTCTATACCCCAAGTTGAGTTGTATTGTTAATAGACTTAGTTGGTCAAGACCTCAAGGACATTCAGACGGCGACAATGAGCACCAAGGAAGAGGTGCAGAATCTACGGTAAGACCAGACGTTGAGCATGGACTCGGATGTCTGACAACTTTTGATCAGCACGGTTCTCGACTCCAACAAGACGACGGTTCTGCATCGCCAGTGCCTGAGGGACCTATACGTGACGGACCCACGCGACGACAAGAAACGGATTCAGGACACCAAGGGTGGCCTTGTCAAGGATTCGTACCGCTGGATCCTCGCCCATGGCGATTTCCAACGATGGCGTTGCGACGAGCAGAGCCGCCTTTTCTGGGTCAAGGGCGATCCGGGCAAGGGAAAGACGATGCTGCTCTGCGGCATCATCGAGGAATTGAGCTCGAGGAAACCCAAGGACCGGGAGGCCACGCCGTTGCTCGCCTACTTCTTCTGCCAGGCAGCCGACTCGCGCATCAACAGCGCCATGGCAGTTGTGCGCGGCTTGATCTACATGCTTGTCCTCCAACAGCCGTCACTGGTCTCGCACGTGCAGAACGAGTACGACCACAAAGGCAAGGCGCTCTTCGAGGATGTCAATGCCTGGGCAACCCTATCCAACATATTGACCAACATGCTGCAAGACCAGCGAGCACAGGGCGGCTACGTGCTTATCGACGCGCTCGACGAATGCATCGTGGACTTGCAGCGCCTTTTAAATCTCATCGTCGACAAGTCGTCGACGTCGCGCTTCAAGTGGCTTGTCTCTAGCCGCAACTGGCCCAACGTCGAGGAGCACCTGGACATGACGACACGCAAAGTAAGGCTATGTCTCGAGCTTAACGAAGAGTCTATTTCCACGGCCGTTAGCATATACATTGACCACGAGGTGGATCGATTGGCGCGACTCAAAAAGTACGACGACGCAACGCGGGATGCTGTCCGGAGCAGCCTTTGCTCCGGCGCGAACAACACGTTCCTCTGGGTGTCCTTGGTCTGCCGGGAGCTCGCGGATCTCAAGGTCAAGCGATGGCATACGCTGAAGAAGTTGCACGAGTTTCCGCCCGGCCTCGATTCTCTGTACGAGCGAATGCTGGGTCAGATTTCCGGCTTGGACGACGTCGACGTCTGCAAGCAGATATTGGCCGTCGTTTCGGCCGTCTACCGACCCCTCACCCTGCAGGAGCTAACTTCTTTGGTCGACATGCCCGACGGCATCTCTGACTATGAGTCATTGGCCGAGATGACAAGGCTCTGTGGCTCCTTCCTCACCCTCCGAGAACGCACCGTCTACTTCGTCCATCAATCTGCCCAGGAATTCCTGCTCCACAAGTCACGTGCCGACGTGTTTCCTTGCGGGATAAAACACACACACTCGGCCATCTTCTCGCGGTCGCTGGACGTCTTGTCCGACGCTCTGCACACCGACTTGTACGGTCTGCGCGCCCCCGGATTCCCCATCGACGACGTCAAACAACCGGA
Source organism: Ophiocordyceps sinensis (assembly GCA_012934285.1). Taxonomy (NCBI): domain Eukaryota; kingdom Fungi; phylum Ascomycota; class Sordariomycetes; order Hypocreales; family Ophiocordycipitaceae; genus Ophiocordyceps; species Ophiocordyceps sinensis. The sequence goes on from JAAVMX010000003.1 coordinate 14,872,766, forward strand.
GCCGGATCCACTGGCTGCCGCGCAATACTCGTGTGTCTACTGGGTGAAGCATCTGTGCCAAGGCGACAGTCGCGAGGTCCAAGTTTCGGTCTGCCACCGCGCCAAAATACTCGCCTTTCTGCGGACGCACTTGCTGCACTGGCTCGAAGCCCTGAGTCTGACGAGGGGTATTTCTCATGGAGCCCTTGCGATATCGTCTCTCGAGTCCGAGTTCGAGGTGAGTGTCGACGCTCCATGCTACATATACCCATGTAACCGTGAATCTAGGCCGATACCAGTGACGAACTCGGCGCATTCATCCATGACGCAAAGCGATTCATCCTCCTCAACCGATCCGTCATCGAAAAAGCGCCACTACAGTTATATAGCTCGGCGCTTATATTCACGCCAGGAGATAGCATCGTTCGCAGACAGTTCGAGAAGCAAGTGCCCGGCTGGATCTACAGACTGCCGATGGTTTCGAAGCAGTGGAGCTCGTTGCTGCAGACTTTCGAGGACCATGCGGACAGGATCTACGAACTGGTCTTCTCTCCCGATGGCAAGCTGCTGGCGTCGGCCGACGGGAGGGTCATTAGAGTCTGGGATACAGAGACTGGCGCCGCAGTGCAGACTTTTACTTGCGGTGCAACTTCGCTGGCTTTCACTTCCGACGGCCAACTGCTCTCGCTCGAGAACCGTGTGTGCGCTTCTGTCCAAATCTGGGATCTAGCAACAGGCAAAAGCAAGTCGTGCTGGGAGAGGGACGATATCGTGCTCCCCGTCATGTCGCCCGACGGCAGGCTGCTGGCGGACAGAGGCGGAACCCCGGAACACAACACAGTCGGACTGTGGGATATCAAGACGAGAGCCGTCGTCAAGACTCTTGTGGGACATTCCTCGCGTATCGACAGGCTTGACTTTTCACCAGACAGCAAACGGGTGGTGTCGACGTCGCACAAGGACGGCACCACTAGGCTCTGGGACGCGGTGACGGGCGCCACCTTGCAGACTGTCAACACCGGATATACAGAAGCCCTAGGCGTCTCACGAAATGGTCTACTGATGGCCTGGGTATACTGGGACGATGCCATCAAGGTCTGGGACACAGCAACAACCACCGGCCCGCGGAGGCTCCTTCATGGGCAACAAGGTGGTGGTGGATCGGGCCCTTGCCTGGCCATGTCGCCCAACGGCAAGCTGTTGGCGGTGACGTTGCACCAAGACAACTTGCGCACCATCAGGGTTTTGGATGCAGCGATAGGCACCGTCCAGCAGACTCTCAAGGGTCATCTGACCATGATCGACTCCTTGGCCTTCTCCCCCGATGGCAAGCTTGTGGCATCTGGCTCGGCCGATGGCATTGTCAGGCTCTGGAACGCGGTGAGGAGTCGTGTCCAAGAGACGCCCGGGGACGATTCAAGCTCTACGCGCATTTTCCACATGGCCCTCTCGCCCGACGGGAGAACCGTGGCGCTAGATCGGGAGGCCAACACCATGAGGATACTGACGGCGGCCGCCACGACCATCGAGCTCTGGGACATGTCAAAAGGAGTCTTGCTGCAGACCCTCGAGGGCCATTCCAAGACCATCCAGGCCGTCGTCTTCCCACCCGAGACCGGACGGCTGCTATCGACATCAGAGGATGCCACCAGGCTCTGGGATTTAACAACGGGCACTTACCTGGAGACGCTTGATCCCAACTTGGTCTGTTGTAAAACAGTCGCTTTCTCGCTGGACGGCAAGCTAGCAGCATCGAGACTGGGGCTCCCGAGCAGGACCTCCAGGCTCTGGGACAGAGCCACGGGCACTGCCCTACCAAGCAGTGTATACCAGATCAACGCTGCCGCCTTCTCTCCTGATGGCAAGCTGGTGGCGCTGGCATCGTACGATAATAGCATCGGGCTTTGGGACGCCGCGGCCACCACCATTCTACGGGTGCTCAATGGGCACTCCACCCTGTCGGGGACTTTGGAGTTCTCACCCAACAGCCAGCTTTTAGCATCGGCACCGAGTCGAGAGTCAGGGGGCACCATTAAGCTTTGGGACCCGGCGATGGGCACTGCCCTGCAGGCGCTCAAGGGCCACTCCAAGCTCATTCACCACATGGTCTTCTCCCCAGATAGCAAAACGCTAGCTTCAGCATCAGAAGATCGGACCGTCAGGCTCTGGGATACGGCCACAGGTGCTGCCCTGCGAGTTCTCCAACACTCAAAGCCCGTCCAGGCCGTGGCCTTTTCACCCGATGGCACATTGATAGCATCGGAAGAATCGAATGTACGCCACGTACTCTGGAATGTGGCCAATGGTACAAGATTGCAGGCGCCAGGTGGCCATGATATCGAGACCGTGGCATTCTCACCCGACGGCAAGCTAGTGGCATCATTTTCAAAAGGTGCCAATGCCATCTGGAGCATCGAAACCGGAGTTGCTAAACAGGCTCTTACGCCTCATGGCAAGAACGACATGTTATCCATCTTTTCTCCCAACGGCAAGCAGCTCGCGTCGGGGTCAGATAATCACGCCGTCGGGCTCTGGGATACTTCGACGGGTGCCATGACGCATGCTCTTGAGGGCCATACAGACTCCATTATTTCTCTAGCATTCTCTCCTGACGGCAAACTGATAGCTTCATCATCTCTAGAACAGACAATACGGCTCTGGGATACAACGACGGGTGCCGCCGTGCACGTTCTTGCGGGCCATTCAGGTTATATTGCAACCGTAGTCTTCTCCCCTGACGGGAAGGTCATCGCATCATCATCAGAAGACCGCACACTCGTGCTCTGGGACACGGAAACGGGCGCCACCCTTCAAGTTCTCAACAATCCGCTCTCGTCGGGCACGGTTACCTTTTCCCCAGACGGCAAGTTGGTGCTGAAGTCGAACCCTGCAAGCACGATATGGCTTTGGGACACAGAGACAGGCGCTACATTGAAGGCATTCAACGACGTGTCCCGCTTATCCTCGAACCAAAGCTCCGACGCTTTGGCTGTTCCGTCCTATCGAGATGGCCAGCTGGTGGCGTCGGGAAGAGGCTATTTGATATATGTCTGGAACGGAATGCAGGGTACTGTGGGGGTACTCGAGGGCCACTCCGATAACATCCATGCTCTAGCCTTCTCACCTGATGACAGAGTCTTGATGTCGGCATCTCATGACAGTATCAGACTCTGGGATGTAGCAACCGACTCTGCCCTGCTTGTTCTGGAGGGTCATTCAGCTCCCGTTTGCACTGCTGCCTTCTCGCAGGATAGCAAGCTGATAGCATCGTCATCCGCGGATGGCACCGTGACAGTCTGGAACGCGGCGACGGGGGCGGCCATGGAGACCAGCCATGTCGACTCAAGCATGAGGGAACTTGCCTTTTCCCAGACAAGCTCTTACTTGAAGACTGAAAAGGGGGTGCTGGCCGTCAGAGGCATCACCGCCTGTGGCTCAGCGGATCGACAACATGTGAGCAACTTGTTCATCAGAGGCAACTGGGTCACCTGGGCCATGGAAAACTACCTTTGGCTTCCCGCAGAGTATCGAGAGGTCCGTGTAAGCTCCGTGAGCAACACCATCGTCTTCAAGCATATATCTGGCCGAGTCACTTTTATGGAGCTCGGCCCGAGAGACCAAGGGAAATCTGATTCTTTACCCTGAGTAGGTTTCTATTTTAGAGGTTTGCTATAGAGGTCTGCCGTATCAATCCAGTCCAGCCAAATCCACCCTTTCTATCGGTAAATCTACTCTAATGCAAGCGCAGTCTAACGATGTTACATGTCTGCCCCTAGCACCCAATTTCGGCCTCTCGTATTTTAGCGACATCATAAGATCAAGCTCTCAAATCGCCATCCAGGCGGCAAGGGCAGCGAAGATGGGTGTGCTGCTCCAGATGGAGAAGACGGCTCCTCCAGAGACGGTAATATTAGGCTCCGAGTCTTTGCCGTGGTTGCCGGGGACGGTGTATCCGCCGAGGCCAGTGTTTCCGCCGGGGCCACCAGGGCCACCGGGGCCAGCGTTTCCGCCGGGGCCGCCGGGGCCGCCGGGGCCACCAGTGTTTCCGCCGGGGCCACCGGGGACGGTGTATCCGCCGAGGCCAGCGTTTCCGCCAGCGCCACCGGGGCCAGCGTTTCCGCCGGGGCCACCGGGAGCAGTGTTTCCGCCGAGGTCAGCGTTTCCGCCAGCGCCACCGGGGCCAGCGTTTCCGCCGGGGCCACCGGGAGCAGTGTTTCCGCCGGCGACCGGGGTTTCGCCAGTACTCACAGGCCGGCCGGTAACGGGCTCAATAGGCTCTTTGCCATATGCTAGGGTGGTGTTCGCCTTGGAACTGAAGGAATTCGGCTAAATAAATGTTATTTTCTGGGTCTTGAAGCCGGGATGTTGTTCAACCAACCTGTTCCTTGCCTCCCTGTGAGTGCGGTAGACCGCCCTCGGGAGTGACGCCATCGCCATGCTTGGAGGAGTCGGACGAGTTGTTGCTCGAGTCGGTGCCGTCGTTGCACTCCTGGGAGTCGTCCCGCTGGTTCGCGCCACGTCTCCTTTCTTCCTCAACCCTATCCAGGGCCTCGAAGATGGACGGCTTGTTGAACCCAGCCCTCCTGACAAGCCCCTTTACGATCTCGTTGAATTGAGGGGTGTCGCCAACAAATGATTGAATGATATCCTAATCTTGTTAGAGCGGGCTTACCAAACGAGGAGGAGATATGACTTACCACTCGGGTGGCCACTCTTCCGTTGCTTGTGCACCGCAAGATCTTATCGACCTGCTGAGTTTCGAGTGCGACATCCAACATTTCCTCGATGGGTCCCGCAAATGGCGTCGGTTTCCAGCCAAGGTTCCGTGGGAGCCTCTCGTGTTCGAACATGGACCTAAGGAACTCCAGGTTTGCGCCCTGCCTGTTGCCCATGGCGAGCATCATCCTGGCGGCCTCTACGGCACCATGGCCGGCAGCTGAGACATCGTACTTGATCTCCGGGTTGTGCACGTTTCCGTCTCTCACGCGCGCGGCTCTCGCTTTTCCGAAGCACGTGGCGTTGATGTTCTCCCCACACTCTTTCATGACGTGGAGCGCGACTTGCCACGGTCGGTCGTGGAAGCGCGAAGTCTCGGCCGGTGGTAGATCGGGGCCACTTTTGGGAATGTCCTCACGCGACAGGCTCCGCGAGTGCTGGATGTCCCATGACCTTCTGTCGGTATCGTGCAAGGTGAAGATGTCGGTGAGCGGGAGTTTGGCTGAAAGCAAGCCCTTTAAGACAATGATGGCGGGTATTTCGGGCGACATGCCGAGGCCCTCAAAGGTTCCGCGCACGATGGACAGGGCGTTGACCCCTCGTCCATTGCGCGGCAGAAAGCCGTGGTTGGCGAGCGAGTTTAGTCCCGGGCACGCGCTGCGAACTGCGTGTGGAAGTTAGTTGGGATTCACTAGTAGGTGATGGAGAATCTTTACCATCGCCTTCCCCGGGAGGTCTCCAATCGTTGAACCGTGGGTCTTCAGGGTTGAGAGTCGGTTCGTCAAGTTTGAAAGTCGGTTCTTGAGCCGCGACAAAGGATGGTCTCAAGGCGGAGAGCGGGAGTAAAACCGCAAGCGGGTTTGAATACTTCATTTCGAAGTGGACAGTGAGAAGTAATGACTGTAGGTAGTACTGAGATGGGGAATAGTGAGAGGACTGAAGGTAGTACTAAGATGGCGGAATAGTGAGAGAGTAATGACAGTAGGCAATACTGGACTGTATTGCTGGGTCGATGGTTCTGGAGACAAAGGCCGGGCAGCTCAGCTGATATTTATCGGGAAAATACGTCGTATCATGCTGTTCTTAGCAACAGCACGAGTCTGTTACAATCAACAATGCTACGAATACCTAGCAAGCGCGTTACGGCTTGCACCATGTTCCACGCCCTGAAAGGGGGCATTCTATCGTTGAACGAATTGTTTGCCCGCATTTCAGGAGCCAAGACACTGCTAGCAGTAGTGCCCGTCTTGGTCTCAAATCCGTCGCCGGTCCATCGCGTGAGAGACAGCCCATTCATTGCGCGATAGACAGACCGCTGGACATTCCATATATGTATATATTCTTCCCACTTGGTCGGTAGGCACTGGATTAGGACCGTGGACGGCATGCTCATGGACGCGCTATTCTGAATCATCTCATGGCCATTGTCGTTGCACTTGGCAATGCAATCGACGGCTGCTGCCATGGTGCAATGGTAAACATGCCAACGATTGTCATGAGCTACTGAGTTGATCGCTATACGCGCCCCTATAGCGTCAACCGACGTAGCCGCCAAGATCAAAGCAACAAGTCCTCGCACATATAACACGTCTGTCCTGGTCTGCTTCATGATGAAGCTCGGGATTGGCCAGTCACAAGTTATACGGACTGCTCCATGGTACCACCTTCATCTCTTTGTGTCGGGCGTCTTGTGTAACGGGCCGAAAGACAACGGTCGGAACGGCCCGACTCGTCACCAAGGCGACCACTGGTTGTCTTTCGCCAAAAATTGCTGCACGCTCAGGAGAGTACTGTAACACTGCTTCCTCCCTACAACTTTGGTTCGGCCTTGCAAGAAACCGTCCGCGTAACAGTCTTGACATCCGTCTTGATCCGGCAATAGCAGACCAGGGGATCGGGAGTGCGGTTCGCCGACGAGACTGAACATTCTTCCACCCGTGACTTGCTGCAGAACTGCTCATGGCATCGGTTTCGTAGGGCTTGGTCGAATCCTGGCTTCGGAATACCCGGGCGCGCATTCGGATTGCGGTATTTATTCCACATGGCATGTATTCGTCGCATCTGACCGGGCGTGAACTCGCTCATGCATGCACTTTGACGCGTTAGTTATTGCAATATCTTGGCACCTTGTAAACGTACTCGTCTGAATAATCCATGTAGTTATGAATAGGATCAAGACCAGGCTGGTCCGGGCAAGAATCCCGGCTAGTAGGGCATCCATTGGTAGCGTTTGCCGATACAGGAGTATCGGCAACCAGGTCCCCAAAGCTGGTGCAGCTGCCTCCAAATGTATGCAAGAGACCAAACCAATGGCCGACCTCGTGAACGGCCGTCATGCCGATGAAGTTTTCGCGCCTGTTACTGCCGGGAACTGAATAATGAGTAGCGAGGACGTAATTATCGTCCCCAGAACCCATACGCCAAGGGTATACAGTAACACCGAGCAAGGTCTCCCCAATCGTGGATTCGACTTCTTCGTCCAGGGGATCCTGCTCGTCATCCGCGGGTATTACTGTTTCCACCGCCTTATCGTAAATGGCCTCGAGGAAATATAGATTTAGGGTGCTGGCATTACCCTTACCCAGGGCTTGCTGCATTTCAACAAAGGTTGAACGTTCCTTGGCGACAGCCCATGTAGTGTTGACTGTCCAGTCTATATCCCGGAGCGTAAACGAGATCTTGACTGGTTCAAAGGCTTTGGTGAGTACATCCAGCTGCTTATTTAGCCTATCGCGCTTCGATAACGTTAGCTAAATTGGTTCCTAGATATAAAAATATAAAAAATAGCCAGGACACTTTACACTAGGAGAACCAGTCGAATTCTCCGAGGATGCTAGAACATGCATGTATAGGTCGACATTAATGAGCGGGAGATCATTCACGGAAGGCGGAGCGGTGTCGTTTGCTTCCATGGCTGCAAATTCTGAGAGAGCTCGCCGAGCAAGTAGCTCGTTGGGCTGTTGCATGCCACAGCGGGCCAATCTCTCGCAGTTCGCCAGGGGGGCAACCATGGCGACGGTCGCCAAAACGAGAGTGAGACAGGCTACCATGGTTGCCAGCAAAAACGAATGACTTAAAGGTAGGCGATGTATCTGCAGCTTGCTGGTTACTGGAAAGAACGATGCTGTGCGGGAGAGATAGTATTATACATACTTTTAGTAAAATGTTTTTCCTCTAAAGGGGCAGTCCGAGGGGGCCATTTATACAAGAGGTCTTGGCGACTTCCAGGGACCTCCTGAGTAAGGGGCTCTACCCACGCATAAAGGGGTAGCCTTCCTTACTCAGGAAGTCCTCATGCCCTCCTGCTAGTTTATAGAGTAGCTTTCCTGACTCAGGAAGTCCTCATGCGTTCCTGCTAGTTTATAGGCTAGGAATCCCAAAGGTAGGGCCATGGTCGGCTTAACGGGGGGGCTAAGCTATACGAATAAGCCGAGACGCTGAATCGAGCATTAGCGGCAGGCCCGTCGAGTGATTCAGTACCTTCAGGCGCCGGGGGGCCATTTTCAAGCCTGGCATTTACTGAGTCACGAAGTTTGTGATGGCAGGACAGATGACTCATCCCCTCGGTCTCACCGGGCGGGCTTGTCGCTTATCGTAGACCAATGAGAGCACGGGGAGCCGCCCGCATTTTCCTCCCGATTATCTAATCGAGTACTTTTTTCCTCACTTCGTCCTTCACCAGCCGCCAGGTAAAAGAGGTCGACGGACGAAATTTCAACCACGACCACTGAAAACCGGCCACACAGAATCAACAAGAGCCCGCCGGGAATATACCTTCAACATGGTGAGCGTGCATACGTTCCGTGCCGCGCTGGCGATTGGACGCTGACGGACTTTTGGTGCAGCCTCAGAATGAGTACATGGAGAGGTGGCGCAAGCAGCATGGGCGCCGCCTCGACCACGAGGAACGGGCGCGGAAGCGCGAGGCGCGAGAGGGCCACAAGGCGTCCAAGAACGCACAGAACCTGCGAGGCCTGCGGGCCAAGCTGTACCAGAAGAAGCGGCACAATGAAAAGATCCAGATGAAGAAGACCATCAAGGCGCACGAGGAGCGCAACGTCAAGACGGCCGACGAAAAGGAGCCCACGACGCCCATGCCGTCGTACCTGCTGGACCGGACGAAGCCGTCGACGGCAAAGGCCCTGAGCAGCGCCATCAAGAACAAGCGCGCCGAAAAGGCGGCGCGGTTCAGCGTGCCGCTGCCCAAGGTGCGGGGCATCAGCGAGGAGGAGATGTTCAAGGTGGTCAAGACGGGCAGGAAGACCCAGAAGAAGGCCTGGAAGCGCATGGTGACCAAGCCGACGTTTGTCGGCCAGGACTTTACGCGGCGCAACCCAAAGTACGAGCGCTTCATCCGGCCCATGGGGCTGCGGTACAAAAAGGCAAACGTGACACACCCGGAGCTGGGGGTGACGGTGCAGCTGCCAATCATCAGCGTCAAGAAGAACCCGCAGAACCCGCTGTACACGCAGCTCGGCGTCCTGACAAAGGGCACCGTCATCGAGGTCAACGTCAGCGAGCTGGGGCTGGTGACGGCGGGCGGCAAGGTCGTCTGGGGCCGCTACGCGCAGGTGACCAACAGCCCGGAGAACGAGGGCTGCATCAACAGCGTGCTGCTGGTGTGAGGGCGCCGGCATTGGCGTCATTTTGTTTGTTTGTTCTGCGCGGAAGAGACGGATGCTCGTCGCTCCTTGCATGTACCGGCGTTGGAGGCGTTGGGGATTCAAAGGGACAGACACGAGACGAGCACTCGCTTGGGGAGCGCTCGGGTTCGGTGTTTGGGAAAAGGGGGCTTGGGTGGAACAGAGCAACGGCCGAGACGTTGACGGTTGCTGATGAAGAGATATATCGATGCGAGCGAGCGACTGACTGAGACCCCTTTTGAATTGCCCTCGCAGTGTTTGAATCGGAACCATCCATCTTGATGAGGACTCTCACCGGCAGTGCCATCCGCTGCCGAGACTTTTCTTGGCTCGTCTATCGGGCTATAACGATGAGATTTTTCACCACTACCTACCCTATACGTACATCTCTCTCTCTTCTCATCCTTATAACATCATCATATATATTATATCGCTACGGGAATACTCGACAAGGGAAAATAACGTCAAGACATGCTTTAATAGCTATAAACACATTGACATGCTACTCTCCATGCGCCGTCGTGAGCGTGCAGCTAGTCTCATCGCGGGACGCGCTGTTATATAGGGTAAAGCGTGTCATGTATATTCACATTGTAAATTGCATGGAGAGATACCTACTTCGTACCTACCAGTGGACCGCACTCGCACCTGCTTTGGGGCAGGGCGGTGACGTGGATGCCGCAGTTTTCTGCCCGACAAAAATCCAGTGCCTCTTGTCCCGCCGTCGCCGGACTGACCGTTGGACATTCCTCCCGACTTTTTCCCACTTCCAAATCGTGTCTCGGTTTGCCGCTCACCTTTTTCTCCTGGCGATAGTCACCTTGCTTGATCATTCTTCTTGGGACTTCTTGTTCGTCTGCATCCACCACCCCTCCCACCGACGAGGCGCTTTCACCGTCGATTAACATTTGCTCCCCGGCCGAGCATGAGCGGCGACAAGATGGAGGTTGAGATGGCCGAACAGAAGTTGAAGGCTCTCGAGCACAGCGAGCAGCACTACTTCAAGAGGTACGGCGTTCCCCTCATGCGCTGCGCTGCCAGGCGATGACGACGATGATGTTGAGACTGACCGGTTCGGCGGGAAACAGCTACGATCACCATGGTAATCAGCAACCCACTCGCCCCCCCGAAACAACAACGTTCCCATCTGAATCGCTGCTAACCACCGTCTGTCTGTCTTTGCGACTCAAAGGCATCCATGAGGAAATGCTGGTAAGCTTGAAAGTCCCGCCCCCGCCTAGAGAACGAACCCTCCTTCACATCTCAGACACCTCTTTGTGTCGCAAACACGCGCGCGCTTTGCGCAACCTTTGCGACAAGGCGGGACTCGTCTCCTCCTGCGCGCGACTGTTGCTGACACGTCTTGGCTTCGCAGAAAGATGAGGTGCGCACGAGGTCGTATATGAATGCCATTGTGCAGAACAAGCACCTCTTCAAGGACAAGGTCGTCCTCGACGTCGGATGCGGCACCGCCATCCTCTCCATGTAAGTCCCCGGCCCTCCTCATCAAGATGCGAACTTTCGCTGACGGCGCCGTCGCAGGTTCGCCGTCAAGGCTGGTGCCAAGCACGTCATCGGCGTCGACATGTCGTCCATCATCTTCAAGGCCCGCGAGATCGTCAAGGTCAACGGCATGGCCGACAAGATCACCCTGATCCAGGGCAAGATGGAGGAGGTGCAGCTGCCCTTCCCCAAGGTCGACATCATCATCTCGGAGTGGATGGGGTATTTTTTGCTCTACGAGTCCATGCTCGACACGGTCCTGTACGCCCGTGACAGGTATCTCGAAAAGGACGGCCTGATATTCCCCGACAAGGCCACCGTCTTCTTCGCTGGCATCGAGGATGGTGACTACAAGGAGGAGAAGATTGGATGTGAGGAGACTCCGTCCCTGTTTCGCTTGAGCCGTGGGAGCCTCGACTGACACGATTGCTCCTCACATAGTCTGGGACAACGTCTACGGCTTTGACTACACGCCCCTCAAGGACACTGCCCTCTCAGAGCCGCTCGTCGACACCGTCGATATTAAGACGGTCGTCACTGACCCCACGCCCGTCCTCACCCTCGACCTCTACACGTGCACCACGGAAGACCTGGCCTTTACCGAGGCCTTCAAGCTCACCGCCAAGCGCGACGACTTCATCCACGCCCTCGTGTCATGGTTCGACATTGAATTCACCGCCTGCCACAAGCCCATCCGCTTCTCGACGGGCCCCCACACCAAGTACACGCACTGGAAACAGACGGTCCTCTACTTCAAGGACGTGCTCACCGTCCAGGAGGGCGAGGAGGTTCAGTGCACCCTGCGCGTCAAGCCCAACGCCAAGAACCGCCGCGATCTCGACATTGAGCTCGAGTATGAGCTCGAGACGGGCGACGTGACGCGCACCGCCTCGGGCATGTGCGCCTTCCGCATGTGCTGAACGAAAAACGGCGGACAGCCCTGTCTGCAACGAAAGGTCTGCCACGGGGGCTGGCGAGGGTCGGCGAGGGTAGGCAAGGGAGGGTATGATTAGATTACGCCCGGGAGGGTGGCTGTGAGCCGCGCGCTCCATGGCGCCTCGATAGATGAAAGGCTCGACAAGCGTGATGCGCGGCTGATGCACACACTTGAATCGAGGGACGCAAAGCAGGAGAGACTCGAGGTGCGGGAATCATCATGGCATTGGCATTGGCATGGCGTGGGTGATGCTCAACATTTGTTCATCTTTTTTTTACCGTGTGTGTGTTGACAAGGGGCACAAATACCGAAGATTCAGTCGATAGACAGGCCATCAATGACTGCGTGACCAATACGAACCCCCCCTCTCGATCCTCTGGGGTTCTGTGCGGGAAATGGAAAATCACCAAGCGCCATCCACGCGACTCCAGCCAAGGCAAAGCGCCCGAGAGAGACGAAGCTGGCGGCGCAGGACGTTTGCATCTAGCGAAGAGGTCCGCCACCGTCCCTCTCCATCGGAATGTGTTTTCTGTCCAGACACGCAACTTTCGTGCAACACCTGATTCTTTTTCCAGGCCCTTCATCCATCGCCGGGAATGGCGATACTACCCATCGATTTTCGCCGTTTTCTTCTTCATCCGAAAGGCCGTTGTCGGATGCTAGAGCTCATCGTGGCCCCCGGCTTGGCACTTGCACACCCCATTCTCCCCCCCCAGCCTGGACGCCTCATCCTTTTCCACTCGTACTTTTTCTTCCGGGGGGGGGGGCGTCCACGAAGCCAAGCCCCCTTGAGTCCTCCTCCCAGCGGCCCAAGCGTGGCAGCCATCAGCAGTTCTAGTCGTCCTACGACCCGAACTGCTTGACAAGCTGAGCCACCTTGTTGGCCAGCTCGTCCGCCTCGGAGCGCGTCGCCGCTTCGGCGTACACGCGGCAGGCATTCTCGGTGCCGCTGGCGCGGGCAAAGGAGCGGGCCGTCGTGTACTTGCGCACGACCTGGTCGATCTCGTCCTGCGCCCCGGGCGGGTGGCTGAGGCGGCGCTCGGCGTCGGTGGCCTTGAAGAGGTCCTTGTTGCAGACCTCGACGCGGACGAGGCGGTTGGGCAGGTCCGTGTACGTCATGGCCCAGTCCATGAGAGTCCAGCCCTTGTGGGCGAGAATCACCTCGACCATCAGCATGTCGGTGATGGCGTCGCCGACGGTCTGGTTGAAGAGGTCGCCGACGGCCGTTAGGGTCTGGAGCGCGTCATTCTGGGCGGGCGACTGCGGCTTCTTTTCCCGTAAGATGTGCACCGCCTCCTCGGAGAAGACGACGGTGCCGTGGCCGTTGGCCTCGAAGTAGATGCCAATGTCGAACTGGCAAGCCGCGTGGTGCAGGTGCTTGACGCCCGTGGGGGTGCAGACGACGGGGAGCTGCAGGTGCTTCTCAATGTAGTTTGTGCTTGCGCCGTTGGCATAGGCCGTTTGGACCACGCCGATGCGAAGGTCGTCCTCCAGGCCGGCCGAGCGGACGAGATCGCTGATGAAGGAGGCGCTGAGAGACGAGATGCGGTCGCCGTCGAGCATGAAGAAGCCCTTCTCCGGGTCGATGGAATAGTAGATGAGACGATCCGCGTCCCCGTCAAAGGAGCAGCACCGGGCGCCCGGGACCGGCTTAGGGTTCTGTGGCGCTCGCTGCTTGGTCTTGACGTGGTCGGCTCCGCACTGCCATTGCCGCCCTCAGCGTGCCGTTTCCACGCGGGACATGGACACGGAACTCACCTCAAGGTTGAGGAGCTCTGGCCGGAGGACGTCGTCGTTGACCACCTTGACGTCGAAGCCCGTGACAGGCTTGGGAATCTCCTTGAGCAGCTCCGACAGCTTCGGCCCACCCACGCCGTTGGCGCAATCGACGGTCAGCTGTCCCTGAATCTTCCTGCCCCGCAGAGCCCGGACAAAAGCATCGGAAAACTTTTGGTAGTAGCCAGCCTCGCTGGGCCAGCCGTATATCTTGGGGGTGCCCGCGGTGTTTACGCAGCGGGTCAGGTAGTGTAGCTGGGGCGTCGTCAGGATCTTGTAGTCGGTGTGGTCGGTGTTTGTGGCGTCGAGGGCATCGGCCAGAGCGGCGATGAGGCCGTGGCCCGAGGGGCGAGTGTCGCGGCCATAGATGACGTGAGCGGGAGCGGCGGTGTCGATCTTGAGCTGGGCGGCCAGGGCCTTGTAAGTTTCGAGCAGGGCCTGGTCGGAGGGACAGTTGACGAGGTGAGTGGCATAGGCCTCCCACTCCTCCTCGAGCATCTCGCCCATGGGATCGACAATCTTGACGCCGTTGTCGGCGGCCGGGTTGTGGCTGGCGGTGACCATGACCCCGATGGCCTGGCCGCCGAGCTTGCGGCTGCGAAGGCCGGCGAGGAGGCCGACGCGAAAGGAGACGCCGGGCAGCAGGTCGGCCTTCATGCGGAAGCCGGCGGTGCCGTAGCTGTACGTGTGGCCGGGGGCGATGGGGTGCTTGGCCGAAGCCGCAACGATTTTGTCGTCCATGGCTGCTGGGGTGAGGCTGCTGGCTGTGGGACTCGAGAAGCTGGGGAACTTGCAATTGGTACAGTCCCTCCGGAGAGAGGAGGAGAGCCGCGAGGTGGGAAGCAGGGAGAGGAGGGCTCTTTTTTTATTGGCTCGAATCAGCTCAGCTCCGCTCAGGTCAACGCAGCTCAGCTCAGCTCAGCTCGGGCCAGCTTGGGTTGGGCTCGGCTCGAATCGGCTCAACTCGGCGCGGGGTCTTTGTATGTACCGGAAGGGCACACGAGTCGGAAGGGAGACAAGGAGAGCACGTAGTCGATGATGCCCCAAAAGGATGACAGCGAGGTTTTGCGGAAAAGGAGACGAGAAGGATAGAGAGAGAGAAAGAAGGGAGAGAGGAGGGTCTGGTAATAAACAGTGGGAAAAAAGACAATCAAAACACTCTCCAAGCTGGCTCACCGTGGAAACATGATGCCAGACTTGGACGGGTAAAAGTACATACGGATAACGAAGTACCTAGTACCTATCCGCACGGCGAATCACGGAGTTGTGCCACGTGCATCCCTCATCCCTCTCCCCCAGCACCGCCTTTGACTGCTGCTTTTCACATCTCGGCCACCTATTTGCCCCTCACCCCCAGGGCCGTCTTCATCGCGCAACATCTGCGGACCAGAAGCTTCATGCTCTACTTCGCTTATCGAGACCTGACAGGGACCTCCGGGCGAAGTCCCGGCCCATGTGGACCCGGCAGAGTCCGAGTCTATGTACGAGTTAACTACTATGTACTTGTACACGTTAGTCAGCCTTCGCCCACACCTCGGCTCTCGTTGGCTCTCGTCGCGCTCCTCTCCTCCATAGACAACCCATCGGCTTTTCCAGCGACATGGCCCCCGATGCCGAAACCGAGTGTGCGAACCCCCAACTGCTGGCCTGGGTCAAGGAGTGGCTCGACGTTGCCAGGGAACGCAATTCCCAGGGAATCACCACCTACAAGCACGCCTACGAGTCCCTCAAAGCCTGTCCCTTGGTATTCCAACATCCCGCCCAGCTCCGGCAGCTCAAGGGCTTCGGCCCCAAGCTGTGCGAGCGTCTGACGGAAAACCTCAAGCGACACTGCCTGCAAAATGGCCTCCCCATGCCCGAGCATCCCCAAGCGCCCAGCGCCGCCGCAGACCCCCGTCTTGACCCCCAAGACGGGGCAGGGGGCCAAGCTTCCAAGAAGAGGAAGAAGACGCAGCCGAAGCCCTACGTCCCTACCTTTCGCTCGGGCGCCTATGCCCTCGTCATTGGACTCTCAACCCTGCCCGAGGACGCGCCCAGGGGCATGACCAAGCCGGACCTGATCCAGGTTTCCCAGCCGCACTGCGACGCCTCGTTGACGGCGCCCAGCGACCCCACAAAGTTCTACACGGCCTGGAACTCGATGAAGACGCTCATCCAAAAGGAGCTCGTCTACGAGAGCGGCAGGCCACTTCGCCGATACGCTCTCTCTGACGACGGGCGGGACGTGGCAAGACGCATCAAGGAGACGCGCCAGTGGCAGTTGGACAAGGAGCAGAATGAAGCTGGCCACGACGCACCCCCGCGAATGCCAGCCAACCCTGGACCCGCCCCGACCCTCCCGCGTCGCTCCCTTTCCCCCGACCGTCTGGCGCCACAGCGACCCGCCTCGCCCGGCCTCAATCATGTCGCACAAGGGCCGGTGGTCTCGGGGAGTGACTCTTTGCCCGATTTCAGTCCCATAAGGCTACCTCCCGGGTCCTTTTCGGTCCATCTCGTGCTCGACGTCCGCGAGGTCAGAGCCAAGACGGACCGCGACTACATGCAGCAAGAGCTGGCCAAACAAGACGTCAGGCCCATCATGAGGAGCCTTGAAGTCGGGGATGCGCAGTGGATCGCCAAGTGTCACGATGCGCATGTCTTGTCGAGGCATGGAGCCGAAGGCGATGAGGTTGCCCTCGATTGGATCGTGGAAAGAAAACGGCTGGATGACTTGATTGGTAGCATCAAGGACGGGCGGTTTCACGAACAAAAGTTTCGCCTCAACCGCTCTGGCGTTGGCAAGGTGGTTTACATCATTGAGGAAATCTCAATGGACATGGCCGCGTACCAGAGATACGAAGAGGCGGTTCAATCTGCCATTGCTTCAACCCAAGTTGTCAATGGCTACTTTGTCAAGAGGACAGCCAAGATCGATGAGACCATCAAGTACTTGGCCAGGTTGACTCGCATGCTGAAGCGCGACTACGAGAGCCGTACCCTCAACGTCATCCCGACCAATGTCCTGACCGCCCAGAACTACCTTCCGCTCCTCAACCACGTACGTGAAAAGGACGCTTCGGCGGGCTACTACATTAGCTACTCCGCCTTTGCGTCGCTGGCATCCAAGTCGGAGATGATGACGCTGCGAGACGTCTTCCTCAAGATGCTCATGACGACGCGGGGAGTCACGGGGGAGCGGGCGCTGGAGATTCAGAAGCGGTGGAAGACGCCGTACGACCTTGTCAAGGCGTTTGAAGCCTGCGGACCCGGGGAGCCCGGCAGGAAGCGCAAGCGAGAGATGGTGGCCGCCGAGCTGAACCATCTGGTCGGGAGAAAGCAGATCAACAAGGCCCTGAGCCAGAAAATCGCAGAGGTCTGGGGGGACGCCTGAGGTTTCCCCAGCGGCCGAGAGCGACGTGGCGGTTTGAATATCCAAGGATGCGCATGTATAACTACCTAGACGACGGAAATGAGACCAGACATGCTCAAGGCTTGCCTCCCAGTCCTTGGGCAACGATTCGCTCCACCGTCTTCTCGAGCAGGGGAATCGAGGCCGAACCGCTCGCCTCGCCGAGGATTCCCGCCAGCGACTTTTCGGCGTACTTGGCCATCATGTCGACCTCGACGTTTACCGTGTCCCCCTTGCCCTTTTGCGCCAGGACAACTCGCTCTTGCGAGTAGGCGATGAGCATAATCTCCCACCAGCCGTCCATGTCGTCAACCCTGGTAACGGTCAAGCTGGTGCCGTCAATGGAGATGTAGCCCTTGTACACAATGTACCGCAGCATGTCGCGGTTCTTTGGCTGGAAGCGAAACGTCACGGCGTTGCCGTCCTTGGTGGCGGACAGGATCTCGGCCGTGGTGTCGACATGGCCCTGGACAAAGTGGCCGCCCATGCGCGTGTCGGCGCGGACGGCGCGCTCCAGGTTGACCCTGCTCGACGGCTGGAGCGCACCGAGGTTGGTGACGCGCAGCGTCTCCGGGGCTATGCCCACCTTGAAGCGGTTGGGGGTGAAGGAGGTGACGGTGAGGCAGCAGCCGTTGACGGCGATGGAGTCGCCCTCATGGCAGTCCCTGAGGAGCTCGGAGCCCGAGGGGACGGTGAAGGTGACGGTGGTGCCGCCGGTCGAGTCGTTGGTGTCGATGTGAGAGGCGACTGCAACTGGTTGGGCTCTGACGACAGCGAGGCCTGGGCGACGACTTACCTCCAATCTCCTCGACGATGCCCGTGAACATGACGGGCGAGCTGATGCTGTGGTCAGGACGAGCTGATGCTGTGGTCAGGACGAGCTGATGCCGACTGTGGTCAAGGGCCTGGAAGCTGAGGCGAGCACGTGAGATGCAGAAACTGTGGCTCAGGACTTGTGGTACGCTTCGCTTGCTGACGTCTAGCCGTGAGAAAGATGAGTCGTGTCGAGTCCACTTCCCTCATGCCTGCGCCTAGTCAGTCACGGCCCAAAGAGGCCATCGGAGTTTGAAGCTTGCATGTCAAACCCGTCCGGCATCCGAACAAGGTTGGCCCCGCCCCGCCCCCCACCTTTTTGGCCGATTTGGGCTTGCTTTCTTATCGATAGCAGCGCCGCCCAAAATTTTCCAGCAGACGCAGCCCCTGGGCAGCGCCATAGATGCTGGAGCATGACTTTACGGGCACAGCATTGACCGGTGAGACTCTTTCCATAAACAACTGCGTCATCACGGCTGGGGCTCAGCATGACACGACTGCCCTAAACCGCTCTCGTCCGCTCCCCAAACGACCCCCACGCACCTCGATCCTCTCTCTCCCCCGTCATGGCGCCTGTCCGGCCCCGCCACACAAAGGAGCCAGGCCCCGGTTCAACCCTTGCCGATTCCGAGACGCAGCTCGCGGCCGGAAACCTCGACGAGGCCATCATACTTGCGACGAGAGCCCTCGACGCCACGGGCCCCGGCGGCGCCTTTGAGCTGAGGGCCCTCAACCTGCTCGGCGTGCTGCACGTCGAGACGGGCGACATCGAGGAGGCGCGCGGCTTCTTCGAGCGCGCCGTGAAGCTGGACGAGCATGGGCTGGTCGACGAAAAGGTCGGCGGCGGCCCGGAAAAGTTTCTCTTCCTGGCCCAGCTGAGCGAAGAGGGCGGCCAGGACAGCGTGGCGTGGTTTGAGCGCGGCGCCGCCGCCTTGAGGAGGCAGGCCCAGGCTCTGTCCGACGTGGCCAATAGAAGGCCCGAGCAGCAGTCGGACCTCGACGAGAAGCGGCAGAAGCTCGGGGGTGTCCTCTGCGCCGTGGCGGAGGTGTACATGACGGACCTGTCGTGGGAGGACGACGCCGAGCAGCGCTGCGAGGCCCTCGTCACCGAGGCCATGATGATTGCGCCAAACTCGGCCGAGACCTGGCAGACGGTCGGCAACGTGCGCATCTCGCAGGAGCGCGTCCCGGAAGCCAAGGCCGCCCTCGCCAGGAGTCTGGAGCTGTGGCGAGACCTGCCCCCCGAACACGCCGCCATGCCCGAGTTCCCCACCCGCATCGCCCTGGCGCGCCTCCTGCTCGAGACCGAGATGGAGGAAGAGGCCCTGGTGGTGCTCGAGCGCCTCGTCACCGACGATGACCAGAGCGTCGAGGCGTGGTATCTCGGCGGCTGGTGCCTCTACATTGACGGCGAGAAGCGGCGCCAGGCGCAGCCGCGAGAGCAGGGCGCCGCCGCCCGAGAGGAGTGGAAGTCGACGTGGTCGACGGCGCGCAAGTGGCTGGCGCGGTGCCTGAAGCTGTACGCCATGCTCGAGTACGAGGACGAGCGGCTCGGCGAGCACGCCGTCGAGCTGTTCCAGAGCATCAACAAGGAGCTCGGCGAGATGCCAGAGGGCGACGAGGAGGATTGGGACGACAGCGGCGACGAGGACGAGGACGAGGACGAGGAGATGCCCCTGGTTGAGGGAGCCAAACCGTCCGACGACATATAGACGGCGTGAGGCCATGATGGAAACTATGACATGTCGGCGATTTGCTTGGATGGGATGACGACTGTCGTCAGTCGGGGACGAGTCGGGGATGGACGCCCCTTTGTTTGATTAGGCGTGCGCCGCCGAGAGGACGACCTTCGGCCCCGTGCAAAGAGCAAGCTTGTCGCTCCTGGATTCCATCCAACACCACGTGTAACGTAGAGTGCCGACGTCACGACGCCTCGACCTGTAGCTTCTCCAAGCCCTCGGTCGGCACGCCGTCGTCGTCGTCTCCCTCGTCCCCCTTGCCGGCCAGGCCGCGCTCCCAGAGCTGTCTGCCCGACAGCTTGACAGGCTCCTTGACGCGAGCCCTCTTGAGCTCGGCCAGCCTGTCCTCCTCGTCCCTCCGCTCCCTGTCCTCCATGTCCCTCAGGAAGCCGTCGCGCCACTTGAGAAACGTCTCGGGCGTGACGGGCGTGCCGTGAAACTTCTTGTTCTCCTCGCGCTCTGCGGCCAGGAGGGCCTCCTCCTGCACCTGGGCGGCGGCGTCTCTCCGGTCCTGGACGAGCTGCTCGGCCGACTCCTTGAGCGCCGAGACGAGCGTGAAGACCATGGCCATGCCGAGGCTCTCCTGCACCGTCTCCGCCAGGCTCGCCAGGAGCCCGGCGCGGTCGTCGGCGACGCTGAAGTAGGGGTGCGGCGGCGCGTTGGGGGGCGCCATGATGTCGACGTGGGGCGCCGCGTCGGGGTAGTCTTGCGGGTAGCGGACCTGGAGGAGGAACTGGGGCGCTTCTTCGTCTTGTCGCTCGGGCACGTCCAGGGTGACGGATATTCTGAACTCGGTCTCGGATATGTCTGCCTTCTTGTCAATGGGCGACGTCTCTGGCAAAGCTGCCGCGCTCATGTGCCGCACCCGTGATTTCCTCTGGGAAGATGGACTCGAGGACCTCGCGCTCCTCCATCTGCTCCTCGCGACCCATCCTTGCGGCTTGCACGGTCGAATGCCTCGGAAGTCCAACTTTTTGCACCGATTTTTCTATGCGCTGGTGCTTGTCGTGTTACAATGGATATCCGCTCCGGTCACCGACGCACAGAGACGCGCTGACCCAGAGGTGGGGGTCCTTGATAGCGATAACGGGGTTCGTACTTCGTAGTGCTGTAGGTAGTGCAAGAGCGCTCACCGCCCGGCAGTATTCCATAAAAAAAAACATATCGGCCGGTCGCCAAGCGGGCAGAATTTGTAACTTGACTCATTGGCCGCCTCGCTCCGTCGTCTCGGCTCGCAGAACCTCCGACACAATGGCCGCAAAGGACACAATGGCCGCAAAGGAAGCCAAGGTCGGGCAGAAGAGAAAAGTCGCTGCCAAGGGCAAACCCGACGCCAAGGTTAAGAAGGCTCGGCTCGGCGACTTCAAGCCCGCAAAGATGGCGCCCAAGGATGCGTCCCGCGACGTCGACGACCTTTCCGACTCGGACTCGGACGACGAGGGTGGCGTGAAGCTCGACGAGAGCTCTGCGGGAAAGGCCCCCAAGCAGACAGATGGAGCTGCCGACTCGGCAGTCTTTGACCGCGGTGCGTTGGATCAGGGGATCTTGCTTGACCCCGTCGCCCACTAACATGGTGCAGGCGGCCTCACATCCCGTGAATCGCATGCAAAGCAGAAACAGCTGGCCCAAGAACGAAAGGCGGCAAAGCCACTGGCAGACGAGGTCCAGCGGACCAAGAAGATCTGGGAGAGGCTGCGGAAAAAGTCGCACGTGCCCAAAGACGAGCGGCAAACGCTGGTCAAGGAGCTGTTTGGCATCATCACCGGCCGCTGCAAGGACTTTGTCCTCAAGCACGACGCTGTCCGAGCCGTGCAGACGGCCATCAAGTATTCGACGCCCGAGCAGCGCAAGCAGATTGCCCACGAGCTCGAGGGGAGCTACGCGCAGCTGGCCGAGAGCCGGTACGCAAAGTTTCTCATTGGGAAGCTGCTGGTGCACAGCGACGACGAGATTCGGGACCTGATTGTGCCAAACTTTTACGGCAAGGTGCGCAAACTCATCAACCACTCCGAGGCCTCGTGGATCCTCGACGACATATACCGCACCGTGGCGACCAAGGAGCAAAAGGCCACGCTGCTGCGCGAGTGGTACGGGCCCGAGTTCAGCCTTCGAGAGATGATCAGGGACACCAAGACCACGGCGGACCTGAAGCAGATACTCGAGAGTGAGCCCAGCAAGCGCGGTCCCGTCATGAAAAGCCTCGCCGACATGATCAACTCGCTCGTCCAAAAGAAAATGTCTGGCTTCACCATGCTGCACGACGCCATGCTTCAGTACTTTGTCAACACCCAGGTCGGCACGGAAGAGTTTACCGAGCTCATGGAGATGGTCAAGGGAGACGAAAGCGGCGACCTGTTGAAGAACATGGCCTTTACCAAGTCGGGTGCCCGGCTGACCTGCCTGCTCTTCGCACACGGCACGTCAAAGGACCGCAAGCATCTGATCAAGTCGTACAAGGACACCGTGGTTCTCATGTCTGGAGACTCGTACGCCCATGTCGTCATCCTCACGGCGTACGACGTCATTGACGACACCAAGCTGGTAGCCAAGGCCGTGTTCCCAGAGCTACTCGGCGACAAGGCGGAGGAGACGGTGCAAAACGTCGTTGGGGCCGTCCACAACCCGAACGCGAGGACGACGCTACTGTACCTGTTTGAGGGCTTGTCCAGCTCTCTGTTTCCCGCCAGCCACGCTTTCGACGTGGAAACACTAAAGGAAGTCCACGAGATTCGCAAGACGACGAGTAAGAAGGACAACGACCTTCGCCGCAAGGAGCTGCTCGCTGTCCTGGCGCCGCAGCTACTATCGGTCATTGCAGCCGCGCCCGGGGAGCTGACGTCGACGACATTTGGCTGTCAGTTTATCACCCATGTGCTCATGTTCGAGACGGCCGACAAGAAGAGTGCGCTCCAGGCCATTGCGCAGTCTGCCGCTGGCGATCCACGGGACGAGCCGGCCGAAGATGGCCTGTCGCCTCGACCGCACATTTCCAAAACTCCCTTTGGCGGCCGCATGCTTAAGTCTCTGATCCAGGGTGGCAGGTTCGACAAGGCCGCGGGCAAGGTGGTTCCAGTCCAGCCGCCGCTGGGCTTCGCCAACGTGCTCTACCCCGTCATCAAGGACTACGTTATGGACTGGGCCACTGGCCCCAGCTCGTTTGTGGTGGTGGCTCTCTTGGAGGCGAGCGACTTTGACAAGGTGGACTCGTTGAAGAAGGTTCTAGGGAAGAACAGGGAGCAACTGGAGAAGGCGGCAACGGAAATGACGGCGGAGCAAAGGGCGGCCAAGGAGGCAAACGAGGCCAAGGCGGCGGAAAAGGGCGACAAGCAGAAGAAGAAGAAGAAGAAGACGACGGAGGCGGCGGTGGGGAATATGGGCAGTAGATTGCTGTTGGAGAAGCTGTGATGCCGACGGTAGCGTACATGGCCATGCTTGTGATTCATGAATGAGGGATCCTTTGACCTTTGACAGTCTACGGGCGTTTTGTCGATACTTGGCACTGATACATGTCTGCCTTGGGGAAGCGGTCTCTAAAGAAGGTATCTAGAGAAGAGATCTCAAGAAGGTATCTGGAGAAGAGCATCGAGTTAGCCCAACAGATTTGGCCGCGCAACTGGAGACGTTGATGGGGGCATGTTGGCGCTCGCAAGTGATATTGGCCAAGACAGACAAGGAGGCGCAACGTCTCGCAACACAGCTTTGTTTGCTGTCTTTGCCGTGGGCGACTGCAGGGTGCCGAGGGCGCTTCGGTCGCGTGTCGTGCCTGGCGAGGGTCGTGTCCA
Source organism: Ophiocordyceps sinensis (assembly GCA_012934285.1). NCBI lineage: Eukaryota > Fungi > Ascomycota > Sordariomycetes > Hypocreales > Ophiocordycipitaceae > Ophiocordyceps > Ophiocordyceps sinensis. The sequence goes on from JAAVMX010000003.1 coordinate 14,896,042, forward strand.
AGCGAGCTCTCGGCTTCTTTGGTGTGACGGGTCTCTGTGACGGGTCTCTGTGACGAGTCTCTGTGAAGAGTCTCTGTGACGGCGGTGCATGGCGAGGACGGGGAGCCAAGTGCCGAGGGATTCCGGGTGAGGCCAAGAGAAGTCAGTTCTCGGCGGCTCGATGGCCTGTCGGAGCTCCAGCGAATAACAGGACGGGGAGAGAGACGGACGGCCGCTCTAGTTTGTCCAGGTGTCCTAGGTCAGGCGTCCAAGGTCAGGCGTCCAAGGCCAGGGCAGGGCAGTTTCAGCAGCTCCCCGTGTGTCGCGCGCTCAACTCACACAAAGCAGCCGCTGCTCATCTCCAACAGACGGTGAGAGGCCGCCTGCACAAGTGACAGCACACGAGCCTCCGTAGAGAGCGCCGCGTCGTCTATGCTCTTTTTCGCGAGACCTCTCCAGAGGCGGAGTGAACAAAGGGGACGAGGCGTGGTTGACTATGGGTAGGTGGCGATGCGAGAGGGATGGAGAGGGAGAGAAAAATCAGTCTCGACAAGGCGGCGGGATTCACAGTCCCCAAGACGACGGCCTCGGAAAAAAGGGGGCTCCCGAGCTCCGGCGTAAGTTGCTCACCGCCAGCTGTTCACGCCGCCTCGCACACGTGCCGCCTGCAAACCCTTCATCTCAGCTTCGTTTCGGCCCTGGCCCAATTCACTCGACACTTTTTTCTTCCTTTCTCTCCTCACCCCCCCCCCCCCCCCCCCTGATCGGAGAGGACTCTGCGTAATCGGAGAACACTCTGCACGCCTGCAGCCAGCAAGGAGGAGCAGTGAAGAGAGGAGAGGCCAGAAGAAGGGCACGAGGGGGGAAGCCATGGACGCAATGCTCGCCGCCTCACTGGCCCCGCGCGGCGACAGCGCCGCGTGTCCTCGCCCCAAGACCTTTTACTCGTGCGTCGGCAACCGCTTCAGCGGCTGCTGCTCCGTGGACCCGTGCGACTTGCTGGGCTGTCCCGACGACGAGGGCAGCAGCAGCGGCGCCAGCAGCAACAAGCTCGGGGACCGCGACCCGGGCAGCGGCGACGAGGACAACGGCAGCGGCAACAACAACAGGGGCGGTGACGGTGACGAGCGTCGTCTTGTCAGTGAAAGGAGCACCGCCGCCTCCTCGTCGACCAGGACCGACTCGGGCATCACCCACACCATCCCCAACCACAATGTCATCACCGTCACCCGCCACACCGTCGTCTTCTCCGAGGCCCCGTCGTCGACCGTCTTCTCAACGACGCTGTCCTCGACGCCCCTCCCCTCGGACCTCGCCTCCACAAGCACGACCGTGGCTCCCGCCCCCCCGGCCACCTCGTCGGCACGTGTCGATGCGGGCGCGGGCCGTCCCAGCGAGGACGTCGAGGCAGCTGGCCTTTCCTTGGGGGCAATCGTCGGCACCGTCGCCGGCGGCATCGTCTTTGGCGTCATCCTTGTCGTCCTCGTCGTCGCGTGGTGTCGTCGCAAGCGTAGCCAAGCTGCCGACGCCGACTCTGCCGCTGCCTTCCAAGACGCCCTGGGAGGCTCCAACGATGCAGAGAAGTTGCACCACCAGCCCATGTCGGCCCACACAACCGGTAGCAGCGATCCCTTTGCCCCCTTTGGAGGTGAATCGCCACCACCCCGCGGGCAGGCGGCGGCAGCAGCAGCATGCCCCCGACCCCCGGCGTCCCCTGTTAACATGCCCTCCAGGCCGCGCCGACGTGCCGCCAGACCCGTACCGCCCGGCGAGCGGCACTTTCGAGATGGACGGCGCCGGCATGGCCCCCGTGGAGCTACCCGCCGAGTCTGCCGCGCCCTCGCACGCCCCCGGCCCCCAAGCCGCGCAGCAGACGTACCAACCCTACGGCCCAGCTGGCGGCCCTGCGGCGGACCCGCGGGCCAACCTCAACGCCCTCAAGACCGACAGCGGGCACGCCACGTACGTCAATCACTGGAATCAGTGGAAGGCTCTCGGCACTGGAGCAGACAAGTCGTGACGAGGAACAGAACGTTGGGGCGAGCATGTACACGAGAGGGCGAGGCCGGGACGGATTTGAAAGCGCCATTTCGCCTTTCGCCGGCTCAAGTACGCCCAGTTGCCTGGAGGGACTGTTCAAATGTGCATTGGCGGCGCCTTGTATATCCATGGCAACCTTGATGATGCGTTGAATCGGCGGGCAACCTTGATGATGCGTTGCATAGACGGGGCGAGCTGCAGACTTGGTGGGAGACGTGCGGATGCGAGACTTCACCTCCTATTTCCGTAAGCTCATGACATAATTCAAAGCCTCACTTTCAATTTTCATGGGGTCATCTTGATTCTCACGTACTACTGCAATTGATGCCCCTTGAACAAGGGTGAGTGACTGATAATGAGAAAACGACGCCCTCTTCTGTTGCCCTGCGCCAGAAATGCAATTGTGCAAACGCCTCAAAAGCCGTCTGATTCATGACGATTCCGGTCCAATGATTTTCCCATCCTGCGTCCGACATGAGAAAAGTAAGAAAAGTGAAGAAGCAAAGAAGTGATTCAATGCGACTCGAGCGGCGTAAACCGAAAACAAAATGAGGCTGAGATGCTTGGGGGGGGCAGAGAGGTGGCAGAGGGTCGATGATGCGAGTCGTCATCGGTTCTGGAGCTTGGAGATTTCGTCGAGGAGCTCTTGCAGGTCCTCGTCCTTGATTTTTTCGGCCAAGGACGGGATCAGCGTCTTTGCCTCGTCGGCGTTTTCGCAGCAGAGGGAACCTGTGAGAGGCAGTGCGTCGTTAGTTGGCTGCGGCCGTAGCAAGAGGCGTGGGGGAACGGGGGAAAAATTGCGTACCGAGTTGTGCTCGCTCAAATTTTGCGAGGTCCTTGTGCGAGCTCAGTAGTCGCTCGACGGCCTCGACATTCTCCTTTTGCGTAAAGCGCGCGAAGTGATCCAGGTAGTTGAGAGTCTGGTTCAACATTCTACACAAGGGCAGGTTAGCCGGGCTGGACTTTTCGTCCCCGTGGCCGAGGGTGTGGGTCTCGAGCTCCTCGCTCTCCTCGCCAGTCCCCGAGGCGCTTCCGTACTTCATTCTCCGGGGTGGGCGCATACTCAGTCTCATTGACGTTTTTGCGATCATTGCGGCGCTTGGAGACGAGCGCGTTGAGGACGAGCGACGCCTCGGAAAAGGTCAGGGTGTCGACGTTCTGGAACTCGCCGAGGTTGAGCGTCGCCGATGCCTCCTCGGTGCCGGGCGGAGGCGGCTTCGGGCGCGACATTCTGTTCGACATTGTGGTTCTGCGGCGCGGCGCGAGCCGAGGCACCGACCTCCACGGGGGCCCTCTTGCTGCTTGCAGGTGCCGGGCCGGTTCGCGGGGCCGAGACGAGGGGCGTTGTGCGAGCGGGTTGCTGTTGCTGCGTGCCTGGCGGGAAGCTGAGATTGTGAAGGAAGAAAGAGAAGGGAGGTGGACGAGGCTGAAGCTGCACCCTCCCTTACCCTGCAATATAGTGGAGCAATTCAACACCTGGTGTTCGAGCCTGCCTTTCCCGGGACTTGGCATAGGTACGTACCTTTGTTGTTGCCTCCAGCGGGCGGATTGATCTCGTCATGAGCATCACGTCGCGAACTTCAAAGACACAAAACCACACGAATAGCTCGACAGCGTCCTTCCGCTTGGACTCATCCAGCTCAAAGAGCACAGGCGAGACACCGAAGCTCCTGCCCTGCCGGGTCCCCAATCGCTCCTCAGCCGCCGCAGCCTTGTCTCTCACCCCAATGGGCCGCTGAGGGCAAGAAACACAGGCGCTCCTGCCGAAGCCGACGCTGCCAACGTCGCTCGGGCGGCGCAAGCAGGAAGGGCAGGCCCACTCTCTCCAAGTCGCAATGTATGCCGATTCCTCGCCTTGTTGACAATGGCCTGAGACGATGGACGGCAGCTCATCAACCCGCAGGACTGTCTTCGCCCTCATCATCATCAACAAGGCCGGCGGCTTGATCTACAACAAAAACTTCCACGAGGGCGCCCTCAACCAGCTCAGCACAAATGACTACCTTGTCCTCGCCGGCACCTTTCACGGGTACTCAAGCCCCCCCCCCCCCCTTCCTTTCCCCGTTTCTTGTTGAAGCTCACAAAACACCCTGTGCCTCGTCAGCGTCCACGCCATCACCGCCCGCCTCAACCCCGTCAAGCCCGCGGCGCCCGCAAATCCCCTCGGGTCCGGCACTATCCCCAACAGGCCTGAGCCCCTCTCGGGCCTCGAGGTGCTCGAGACGGAAAACTTTCGCATGCAGTGCTTCAACACCATGACGGGCACAAAGTTCTTGGTCTTCACCGACACGACCCAGGTCAACGTCGACCTGACCCTGCGGAGGATATACGACCTCTACGCCGACTATGTCATGAAGAACCCCTTTTACTCCCTCGACATGCCGATTCGCTGTGAAATCTTCGAGCGCAAGCTGTTGTCATACATTAGAGAGATTAACAATCGATAAATGCACCCTGTGCGCCTTGCGCCCCTCTGGCTGCCCATCCAGACTCGAATGACAGGAATGTTTACAGGTGTAGTATTTCGTCGTCTAAGCCCTCGGGATTGTCTATCATATAGCTCTGCACCGGGCCCAATCTCGCGCTCAAGTCGATGGCCTAGGACGTGTCCATCTTATCGCCGCCGTCCTTCTTGCCTCCTTGCTGCGCATCCCTCTCCCCACTCCCGCCCGCCTCGTTTTCCTCCTTGACGTCCTCTAGGGAAGCCTTCTTGGCATCCTCCTCATCCTCTCGCGCCCGCTTCTCTTGCCTGGCCTTTTCCTCCTCCATGCTCATGCGTAGGGCGAGGGCGAGCTCCGGCTCCATGGCCGGGTCAAACCCAAACTCAAACTCCTCGTTGCCGCCTTCCATGCCGCCGGGGCCGCTGGGATCGGGAGCATCCTCGCCGTGCAGAATGGGCGTGGCCAGGAGCTGGTCGCTCAGGAGATTGCTGCTAGGTGGGATCACCACCAGGTGCGAGCCCTCGCTGCCCTTGACGGCCTCGTTGAATGCCTGCAGCTTCTTCTGCGTGTCGTCGTCGTCGAGGTCGCCAAACAGGATAAAGTCGACGGAAATGTTGCCCTTCTTCATCTTCTTGGCTAGCTGCGTGAGTTCCTTGGCGTCCTCTTCGACGGGCGAGCAGATAAAGACTATTATCCGCTGTCGTTGGGATCGATTCTGTCGGTGCTTAAGGGCGAGCTGCCGGCCCAGTCAGTCAGCTTCGCCATCGAGGTTTGCCAGTCGGCGGGATAGAGCCTTACCGTTGCGACCTGAATGCCAGTCTTTAGGTGCGATGACCCGCCAATCATCTTCTTCGTCCTGTGCAGGCCCTCGAGGATCTTCCCTTGGTCCGTGGTCAGAGTGACGAGTACCTCGGGTCCCTTGCCTCCTCCCATGCTCATCAGGCCGACGGACGATTCCGGGTTGCCTTGGGTGATTCTCTGGAAGACGACGGTGACGGCATCTACCTGTGAATCGAAACGAGTCGGTTGGTAGTCTCCATTTCGGCTGCTCTCGCTGTTGTCCACGACAATCATGACCGCCTCGAGAACCATGACGACGGTCCCTTTCCGTGTCTTGGGGAGGATCCTGACGGTGCAGACGTTTCGCTATTCAACCGACTCTCTCCAGAACGGACTCGTTGTTTTGGGTAGACGCAGTGTCGGAGAAGGAACAATTGGCGGTTTCGGGGCTGGGCGGTGGTGCTGGTGGTGCTGGATGAAGGTGAGCAGAGAGAGGCGTCAGCCAGTTCGGCCCATGCTGCTTCCCGGCGGTACGTATGTACGTGCCTCGGGCCCATCTCGGGTCTGGGGTTGGGCGCGTTCGAAGTAGCTCTACTTTGGAGAGCTCCCGACAGCGCAGTTGAAAGTAGCTCTGCTTATATAAGCCCGGAGCCTCCCTTTTCTTAACAGTTTGTTTACTTTGACGATGGCTGCGGCCAGCTATCGCCCACCGCCCTTGCCCATTGCACTTGCACGTAAACAAGTCCCTACGAATCTTCCTGGTCGACAAACTCATCCATCACCGTCGCGCTCAGTCGAAAATCACACGCAACAATCATGGCTCCCACGCGGCAGAGGAGTCGGCACTCGGATCACGACGCGACCGGGGGCAGCAAGGTTCCTCTCAAGGGCAGCCCGTCGACGCCACGCCGCAGAAGCCCCGTCAGGAAGCCCAGAAGGGGCATCAGTTTGTTGCAGAAGCAGGCCCTGATAGACAACCTGCAACTAGAAAGTCCGTCTCGCCCCTTTCCCGCGCCCCTCGTCCCGCCGCCGCCGACGGCGCATGCTGACCCTCGACGCAGTCACGGAGCGCGCTCGGAGGCTCCGGGCGCAATACCACCTCCAGACCCAGGGCCTGCGATCGCGAATCGAAATACGGGTCAATCGAATCCCCACGTCACTGCGCAAAGTCAAGATGGGCGACTTGCTCCTCAAGTGCTTGGAGCAGGAGCGAAACCGGTCGGCAGACGGCCGACCACCACCGTTGCCGGCCAAGGAAGCTCCTCGCCTGGCTCCCCCAAAATTTGCCTACGGTGCCACCCGCTCACAAGCACCGGAGCGTACCTATCGCACCGCGCGGTAAGTGTCGAGGCGTATTTCTTCTGCGAGACGACGCGGGCTAACGGCTTAACTAGCGGTGAGGTCAGGGGAGACAAGGAAAACGAAGTGGAAACCCTCAAGGGCGAGCGCAAGGTCCGAGGACATCAAGTGGCAGACGCCGGATTTACTCGCCCTGTTCAGGTCCTCTCGCCCACCTCGTCAAACTCTCGGCTCGCGGCCCACGATCGTCCCACGTCGCCGACTAAATCGCACATTGCCCGGCCGGGCTCGCCGTTGAAGTCGCACGGGGTGAGCCGATCCGCCGCCGTCACAAGCGTTCTCTCCAGCATGGTCGAGAGGGCAAAGGCCACGCGCCACGGCGGCACACGAAAGGTCACTGCGACGTCTGAAACGAGCTCGAGCGGTGCGACAGCGGCAACGAGGGGCCGGCGGCCCGCAACCACAGCTGCATCCAAAGCCGCCCCTCCCTCGACAAGGCCAGTGACCCGCGCCGGCCACCGTGTTAGTGCCACGAGTGAGACCAGCGAGGGTAGCACTGGCACTGTCGTCAGGAAGCCAATCGCCGCGGCGGCGGCGGCGGCTGCGGCTGCGGCTGCGACCAAGAAGACGACCATGGGGGCCATCCGCAAGGGCGTCGCCGGAGGAGGGGCCAAAAGGGCAGCGGCGAAACCTGACGCGGCCCCAAAAGCACCTAGAACTGGGGGGCGCGTCCTGCGGAAGCGAGGCTAAGGTTTTCCCAAGATGGGCAACGAAGACCTGATGATGATGATGCCCTTCTTTCTGTTGGTTTCACGATGCGGCGTTTCTTGGAGTACTGTGACATGGGCTTGCCGCGTGGGGATCCTGCACGGACAAATTGTCATGACGCACATGTTGATCGGGCGAGGCGTACTGGTGCTGGGGGCATAGCTAATCGAGCCACGGCGTATTTCTTTCTGTTCTACCCGGCCGCCGCTGCCGCCTTTTTCTTCTTCTTGTCGTCGACAAACTCAATGTTATCTTCGGGTATCTCCTTGTACTTTTGCAAGAGGAACTCCTCCACCTCGTCGCTCACGTCTCCCTGAATGACAATCTCCTCGCCGCCGCTGGGGGCCTTGGTCACGGACGATCCCGTCGCAAACTTCTTTCCCAGATCTTTTGCGACCTTTTCTCTCCATCAGCGCTGGTTGTCTGGGGGGTGGGTTTGAGGGGGATTTACCTTTTTCAGCTCCAGGCCAAAGGCCTCGAGCCCTATCACGGCTGTGACAAACTTCTTCTTGTTGCGCTCGATGCGTTTGATGGTCACGACACTCTTGGCGAGCTTGTCGGCATGCTTCTGCTCGGCAGCCTCGGCTTTGGCGGCCTTTTTCTGGGCGTCCTTGGCGGCCCTCTTCTGGGCCTCGACGGACAGCGAGGCGGTGGCGGCCTCGAGCGCCTCTGTATAGCGGAAGGTCAGTCGCAGGGTCGGGCGGTGACGGTGCGGTTGGTCTGGGGCAACGGACCTGCGGACCAGATGCGGTCGTACATGTCCTCGTGGCTCTTTTCGAGCCACTCCTGGCACTTCTTCACGGTGCCGCCATACTCGCAGTACTGATTCGGCAGGTTAGCAATGCTGGGGAGGCTCTCGTGCCGAGAATCAAAGATCAAAGGGCTCGTGACGCACCTCGGGTGGCAGCGTACAGACTGAAGCAAAGGCAAAGAGAAGTCAGCAGGGCGTGGAGCTGTGCGGGCGGTCAATGCTCAGGACGTACCGCCGCAGTAGACGACGTGCCTGCTCTGGGGCTCGGCCGGGGCCTCTGCCTGTTCTGTGTCTGCCATTGGGGGAGCAGGCGGGAGGGCAAAGATGAGGAAGGCGAAACTCGCAACAAGACGCTCATGATGGCGGGGTAGATAATCACACGGAGGGGTTTGTCGTCGGTGCCAATGTCCCGCATTATGTAATCCCTCCTCGCTTGTGGTTGCGGTTATTCGTAGTTCCGACCATCGATCCACACACTTTGCTCTGTTGCTTTGCTCCGTCGGAATTTCTAGGCACTGCGATATTGACTGCCTGCCATGCATGATGCCATCAACGCATAGACCGTTGGGGCAAAGGGTCAAGCTATGCAGCTGCAGATCGCAGGGCTCTGTGCAATTACGCAACCTTGAGAAATCAGAAACCGGACCCAATGGCGTCTCCCGAATATCTTTGACAGTCGGTGAGCTCCAGAATTTCGATACATTTACGTAAAGAGAGCTGACGTATTCCTACCGGGCATTGAGCACTGCTGCGTCAGCTTCATTTGGGAAAGAGGGCGCGAGATTCGTGCAAGCCTAGCCTTGACAGACTCATACGGGCATGACAAAGGAGGTCCTGGTTGCCCCCTGTGTCTCTCTGCTACCCCTTGTTGAATCTGCAACTTGCAGTGCAACGGGGTGGCCAGCAAGTCGGCTTCATCTCGCTAGCCAATATAACGACATTATGCTTCAGGCTTTGGTACTCGATTATACTATGTATAAGATGCCCATCTTGGACTTTGAATCTATTCCTTCACACACACGCTCTTTCCTTGACAATATTCGTCTACATCACTCTCGCTTCAACATCACTCTCGCTTCAACATCACTCTCGCTTCAACATCACTCTCGCTTCAACATCACTCTCGCTTCAACATCACTCTCGCTTCAACATCACTCTCGCTTCAACATCACTCTCGCTTCAACATCACTCTCGCTTCAACATCACTCTCGCTTCAACATTTCCACTCGTTTTTCCCAACTCGCGCCAATGCTTGCCAATATCCATTTCGTCGCCGCCAGCTTCATGGCAGCGGCCACATGCACCAGAGCTCTCGTAAACCATGAGAGCACTCCTTTCCGTGGCACTGAAGAGCGTGGCGACGAGTACTGGGCACGCACAAAGGCACTTTTACCTTCAGAGTCCAACATCACCAGGCGTCAGGCGCGCCAGACCATTGTCGTGCCAACATACATCAACGTTTTAGCCAACGACGAGACCCCATCCGGGGGCAATGTTCCGGTACAGTCGGCGTTTATCCTCACGGTAAACGACAATGGTTGCTAAGGAACTTTTTAGGACAACATTATATTTGATGCAATGGATCAAGTAAACAAATATTTCAAACCAGGATTTTCCTTCAACTATTCGGTCGATGCTGTCCACCGATATATTACTCCCGAGCTTTTCCTTTCGGGAGGACTAGTTCAAGGCGACAATCGAAGGCACGACATTATGCAGGGCAAACACCGGGGGTCTGACTACGCCTCTTTGAACATCTTCATCGTCTGGCGATATGAAGAGTTTGTCTCGGTGTCTGAGCCTGGAAATTACCATGGTACTTTGGCGTCGACGCACCGCCCACTCGACGCCCTATGGGAAGGGTCCAACGCGGAGGACATTGCGACAAAGAACGACGTTCTCATATCCTCAGTCCTCTTTGCAGGGGCCCTTACTCCGGCCTCCAAGGGCAAACCTGTTTCCCTTGCTCACGAATGTGGGCATTGGCTCGGGCTCCGACACACAGATTCCGAGGATTGCGACAAGGATAACGACGGCATTGATGATACTCCTGCCCACACCCTAGAGCATCGCGAGTGGACCGGTTGTCCAAAGGGCACCATAGTGACTTGCCCAAATATCAGTCCCGAACCCGACTTGATCAATAATGTGATGACCAGTCGTATCATGTAAGTATTTGCGCAGGCCAAAGCAAACAGGACCATGTTAACATGTTGGTTAAGCCATTGCGACGACCATAGCTTTACGGAGGGCCAGAGGAGAAAAATGCTGCAAGAATGGGACACAAATCGCCAACCGTACAAGCAACACATGCAGCAGCGGTCAGACCGAGAGAGGCAGAATCAGGAGGCCAGGAAGGCACGTGAGCAACAGTATCAAGAGATGAGGCAGAAACAGCAAGGGCAGCAGCAAGGAGAGAAGAAGCAGAAGCCGCAAAAGGAGCAAAAGAAGCAGGAGCCGCAGGAGCAGTCGCGGCAGCGCGGTCAAGGAAATCAAGAGCAGGAGCCGCAAAAGGAGCAAGAAAAGAAGAAGCCGGAGCCGCAGCAGCAAGGACAAGGAAATCAAGAGCAGAAGCCGCAAAAGGAGCAAAAGAAGCAGGAGCCGCAGCCGCAGCCGCGGCAGCGCGGTCAAGGAAATCAAGCGCAGGAGCCGCAAAAGGAGCAAGAAAAGAAGAAGCCGGAGCCGCAGCCGCAGCAGCAAGGACAAGGAAATCAAGAGCAGGAGCCGCAGCAAGAGCAAGAAAAGAAGAAGCCGCAGCCGCAACCGCAGCAGCAAGGACAAGGAAATCAAGAGCAGGAGCCGCAGCAGGAGCAGCCGCAGGGAGAGGAGCAGGGTCCCGACTGCAGCGACAACGGCATCGACGACGGCGACGGCGACAGCGAAGACGACAGAGACGACGACGGCGACGGCGACGGCAACGGTGACGGTGACGGCAACGGCGACAGTGACCGCAGCGGCGGGCGAGAGGAAGATTCGGCGCAGCGGCAGCACAGAGGAAATGGCCGAGGGCTACAGAGGTTTCGCGAGAATTGTCTGAGAGACGCCGATTGCCGGACGAATTGCTGTCATGAGTCCTATGGAACTTGCTCGCATTCGAATTGTGGGTTTGGCAAATGGTCTGTAGAATACTCCCTATAGGTTCCTGGTTGAACACGGATAGTAGTAAATAGTCGCATCATCGACGGAGGGAAACTTACATTTTTATTATTCGCTTGAATAGTCGTGTCCCCCACGGCTGGTTACACAATGGTGTTATCTTCGAAACTACCTAGGCAATAAACTCACGGCACGTGGAGGCGACTCATGACCAGTCACCAAGGAGAGGCGGAAGCCAGGTGGTCCAAACAAACAGAGCGCGAGATGGGGATTGGGATTGAGCATTGTCTGCTGTGTCTGTGTAGAAACTTGCGTGGGGCTTCGATAAGACGTGTCTCTGTTGCGCGTACTTCGTAGACGAAGAAGTTTGATGTTGCTGGAAGGACTCAGGCTGAGCGAAGTGGTGGTCAGCGAGGCTGACTAAACATGAGGGCTAGGGCTACCCACCCGAGAGGGTGCACCCAAAAGTCCACGGCAATCTTCACGCGCTGGCTCGACGTCGAATCGTTGGCTGCCCAACGCCCGTTGTCCTCGTTCATTTTGCCCCAGCCGCCGTTGCGCCTCTTATCTTGCTCGAGATGAGCATTTGCACCTCGAAAGCCTCTCCAAGACGACGCCGTCCATGCTAGCCGGCCCTCAATCTCGCGGCAACGCGGTTCTCAGCGTCTGCTTTGGAGCTGCTGCTGCTGGCTAGCCGTTGCACGTCTATATGTGCAGCAAGCACACGGGCTTGCTTGCAGCCGATGGCCGGCCGAAATCTGCATCCGGGCGCACTCTCATCACCATGGCATGGGCTTCCGCCTCCAATCGCCGGGCCAAGAGAGGCACCTAGCCGCCCGACGGTCGCCCAGCGTCAGCCTCATTGGCCGGTGCCGCTGCTGCGAGCGACTCCGACGAGCGTCCCAGCCAGTAGGTAGCAGACTGACCCTGCCGTCCAAATTTAGACGGCGGCTCTGGTGCTCTTGATTGGACCATCTAGTCGCTCGACCCCCTTCCGCCGCAGCCTCAGCAGCCCGCCTCGCTCTCTTCAACACCCGTCGACGCACCGGTGCCGCCATACTGCCCCCCTCATCCGCATTGCCTCATCCGGTATTCGTACCTTGAGCCAGCATGTCTCGCCCGCCTCGTGTAGCCGCTCACGCAGCTTGAATGCCACATCAGTCATCACCCAAGGGCCCCCATATGTACGCCCTGGCTCGTCGTCTGATCCCGTCCCTTTTCTCGTCATTCACTTCTTCCGACTCCCCGTTTCTCTCACGCTTGATGCTGTAATGGACGCTTCGTTGACCGAAGCAGCCTGTCTTTAATCCTACCTTCATTTCCCTCGACGCTGGTCGTCGGCCCCCAAATTTTAATTTGACCATCGTCTGCATCGCAACGAGCCTCGTCTGGACACGAGGCATTGCTACTCTGACAAGATGGCCGAGCTGCTTCGTTCATCGCACGACAGATACCAGTCTCCAGACTCTTCGCTGGCTCCAAGACAAAGGAAACTTCTTAATCCCATAATAGAAGAGGGCAGCGACCATGGCCAGGTCCCGCAGGCCGTGACAGGCGCGCGATGCGGCGACGCTTCGCATCTGACAATCGAGGCCTGGTTGTCGCCCGTCAGCGATCACTTCCCGACCCCGAGAGGAATGCACTATCTCGCCGCCCCCATCCTGCCGTCGTCGCCATCCACCGTGTCGGGAGCCGACAGCTCGCCCACCAACTCGTCCAACCCGTGGAGCCGGGGCAGTCTGGCCACCGACAACACCGAGTTCGAGGACCTCTACGACGTGTCCGAGGAAGACGACGACAAGGACCTGACGTGCCCGTTGCGCCGCTCGTCCTCCGTCCACAGGATGCACTCACGCACCGACCATGGCTTGTCGTCCAAGCAACCGACTCGCCTCACAATCCCGACGGGTCCCCTGAGCGCCGTCGACGCCTGGTCTGCTGTCGACCATATTCGGAAAATCGCCTCGCCTGTGCCGCCAACCCCTTCCGTCAAGTTGCACATGTCGCCGGCCCAGGTCGACTTCATGGGCAAGCAGCAGGCTCTCCAAGTACCGACAATCTCGGCGCCTCCGTCTCTTGATGGCAGCTTCTCCTCCGAGCAACTTGCGGCCATGAGCGCGCCTGCCACGCCCGTCATCGGCAACGACGAAACCGCGACAGACGAGGCTTGGACCGGCGTGCATCTGCAGCCAGGCGCGCTCGCCACTCTTCAGGCCCTATCCTGTGGCGAGGACGAATTTCACGAGCAACCGTCCCAACTTCTCGAGATTCCTCATGCACCGCCCCATCAAGGCCCCGAGATGCGCGAGCAACCCCTGCGAATAGTGACCAGTTTCTCGTCTCGGCCCGCTCAGGAAAGGCGTGTTTCTCCACATTCGAACCGGCACTCCCTCGCCGAGCTGACAAGGCTGGAAATCCCCTCGCCGGGTGGTTTCTTCTCCGGGCTTTCCCCTAGAACCCGCAGCACTTGGCACGTGCTGGCAAAGTCCCCCGAGGGCGTGCATCCTCCCACCTCGACGACTGCCGAGCAATTCTACCGGTGTCCTTGGAACGCGGAGATCTCTGGTCAACCAGCATGCAGGCGTCCGGATCCCGCTGAAGACTTCTACAGAACCTTCGTCTTGCCCTTGGCCCCTGTTGAGCGTGTCGTCGAGGTGCGAGACGATGACATTTCTGACGGGATTCCCACTGCCAGGCCTGTCATTCAGCACAAGGATTCAAACTCCTCCGAGGAAATTGTCCAGTCACCGTCTTCTCGGGTGCGAGAAGCCCCAACCGAGATCATTGTCGATTACGATCCCGATTATGCCCGGAAGCAACAGAAAGTCGCCCTTTCAAACCTCGACCGCACTGAGCTGTGGCTACTGGCGCAGCGAGCTTACTTGAAGGGCATCCGCAACATTGCCATAGACAGTGTTGCTGATGAGACGGCAGGCGATGTCTCGGGAGGGGAGGACGTCGTAGGCCTTCAGCCGGAGTCGGGACGGGACCCGTCATCTCAGAAAAAGGTGGTGCGCTTCTCAATCGCCAACTCGCCTGCTGCCCAGGCCAAGAATCTTCCGCCCAAGCTGCTGCAACGAGAGTCGGCGTACTATCGCGCATTCCAGGACTACGTCGTCCGAAGTCAACAGCACGACGTCTTCATCCACCAGCTCGCCCGCTTCGAGGCTCTTCAGGCTCAGCGAGTGGCGCTTCGCAAGATGCACCGCAACCAGCTTCTTGGAAAACACCAGCTCAGCGTCGTTCCCCAATCCGCCAAGAAGCGTCTCAGCGCAAATGTGGCTCGTGGGGACCTCGACCTGACCGACGACCCCGAGAGGCTGCGCAAGGAAAAGGAGTTTGAGGCGGCGAGCCAGTTGGCAATGCCGACTTGGCACGTGGCCGCCATCAGGTTCCTCAACGGCGGTCGCCTCATCACGGCCCCGGTCACTAAGCAGCTTGCCCGGCCGGAAAGGCCCGGCTCCGCCCGGCATCGTGCCAGGGTTCTCGATCTTGGCGGGCAGTCCACTTGCGATTGGGGGTGGCACTGCGCACTGCAATATCCCAACGCCAAGGTGTACACGGTCACTACCAAGGCGATTCGACAGCTTTCCAACTCAAACATTCGCGGCCCGCCGAATCACCGTCATGTGGCGGTGGAGCGACTCGCGCGGCTTCCCTTTGCCGATGATCTATTCGACCTCATCTCGGCCCGTGAGCTTCACAGCATTCTCAAGCTCTTTGGTGAGAATGGCGAGGACGAGTGGGAAACTTGCCTGCAGGAGTGCATGCGGGTGCTCAAGCCTGGTGGCTATCTTGAGTTTTCGATTCTCGACTCGGACATGATGAATGCCGGGCCGCTGGGTCTCGCCAAGAGCGTCGAATTTGGCTTCTCTCTCAAGACGCTCGGCTATGATCCCAGTCCGTCCACGATGTGGCTAGGGCGCCTCGCCCGAGCCGGCTTCAAGGATGTTCGCCGCATGTGGACGTGTCTCCCACTCGGGGCCAGAAGAAAAATGCAAGAAACCCCGATGCCACCGATCAGGGGGGGAGCGGAGGCCGACGGAGGGCCGACGGTTCACCAGATGGAAGCCATGGTGATGGGCAGCAGTGACGACATTGCGAGTGTGTGCAGTATTGTCGGAGGATGGAGCTGGGAGCGTTGGCTTCTCCGGTGCGAGATGGAAAAGGTTGCGGGAGAGCTGCGACTGGCGGATACCGTGACGACGGGGGCGGCAGTGCGGGGGGCGGGCAAGTGCCTCGAGGGGGTTCACGCCGTGATGGAGGAGGGCAGAGGCTGCATGGCGGGCTTCCGGATGCTCAATGGATATGCCAGGAAGCCCCGAGCCAGCAATAGCGAGGTGATTAGGATCGCACTGGCTGATTGAGGACAAGTTGTCGAAATAGACGGGGGGGGGTCTCTGGGTGAAGGGGGGTGTAGTTTGAGTGTTGGATTTAGGTGTCAGCGTCATGAAGACCTTGCTGGTTGTGAGTGGCCTGGGTAGACGACGGATGAAATAGGTAGGTAGATGTGCCCGGAGGGCTTGCAAAAAGCCTGATGTTGTTCTGGCGTGTGATGACGCATTTTCTCCAATCTTGAGATGCGAGGGAGAGGTCTAGGGTAGCGAGGATTGGAGCGGAGGCTGGTGGTCACGGGATAGGTACTAACCCCTACGAAGTGGTACGGTCAGCTCGGAGAGGAAGCCGTGGCCGAAATTTTGGATCGGTCAGCAGCGAGGTGTGCAGCTTCTTCCGGCCCACACCAAAGAAGCTCTTCCCCCATCCCACCACACCCGTGCAAGCAACAGCAGCACTTGAGATACTGCGTCAGCGTCCAGCAAAGGACGTGCGAGCCCCATTCAACGCACAATGTCGGACTGGGCGGACCAGACGCTGCGGCGTCTACGCCAGTTGCAGTCGCAGACGCAAGGCAGTGGACCAGGTGGCGGTCCCAAGATGCCAAAGGCAGCCGGAGGCATGGTCTTGGGCGGCATGCTCCTCGCCGGGGGCGCCATGGTAGTGTACAACTCCTTGTTCAACGTTGACGGTGGACAACGGGCGATCAAATACAAGAGGTTGAGCGGCGTGAGCAAGGAGATTTACAACGAAGGTAAGTATGGCTATCGTGAGATGGGGGACCGAGAGGTGCGACGTGTGCTGACGGCAGCTTGTCTGACAGGAACACACATCAACATTCCCTGGTTCGAGACGCCAATCATTTACGACGTGAGGGCGAAGCCGCGCAATGTGGCTTCCTTGACGGGCACCAAGGACCTGCAGATGGTCAACATCACTTGCCGTGTGCTGTCCCGACCGCAGATTGAGGCGCTGCCACAGATTTACCGAACCCTCGGCGCCGACTATGACGAGCGCGTGCTGCCATCCATTGTGAACGAAGTATTGAAGAGCGTCGTCGCCCAGTTCAACGCCAGCCAGCTCATCACGCAGCGTGAAATGGTGGCCAAGCTTGTGCGCGAGAACTTGTCTCGCCGCGCGGCGCGGTTCAACATTCTCCTCGACGATGTGTCCCTTACAGTACGTGAAATCCACAAAGACAATCGATAGATAGCCTTGCTCGCACGGGGAACAAGATGGCAGGATAGCCGCTGACCACGTCATGTAGCATCTCGCCTTTTCACCCGAGTTCACCGCCGCGGTCGAGTCCAAGCAGGTTGCCCAGCAGGAAGCGCAGCGGGCCGCCTTCATTGTTGACAAGGCACGGCAGGAGAAGCAGGCCATGGTGGTCAAGGCGCAGGGTGAAGCCCGGTCGGCGCAGCTGATTGGCGATGCCATCAAGAACAACAAGGCCTACGTGGAGCTCAAGAAGATTGAGAACGCGCGCCTGATTGCGCAGCAGATGCAGGAGTCGGGAGCTAAGAACCGGCTGATGCTGGATGCCGAGGGCCTGGGGCTCAATGTCTTTGCGGGTCCGGATCAGAAATAGGGGATTCATGGCAGAGGGAGTTGCGGCGAGCCGGTACTATGACAGATGGAATGCCCATTGCCTGGTCTCGCCGGAGAGGAACTCGACAGGGACTTGCTGTATCATAGCTGTTACTTGACGCTCGCGGAGAGCAGACTCCCCCACTAGTACTGGCGTAGCAAATCACCAGAGCATCTCACTTTCCACAGCGATGCCTGATGCTCTCGTGCACAAGTAAAATACTTCGATGCCGCGGGCATAACTATAAGCAAGGCTTTGCTGTAGCCAGGGCGCCTGAATTTAAGGAGGGGAGCCGTGATGAGGGCGCGTGTTTTTTCGTGATGCGAGCTGCTTGTCGGGAAATGCGGTTGATCCCCGGGAGGAGATATAGCCAATGGCTACCTATACAGAAATTTTCTGACCGCTCATCGGCCAGCCAATAGCCGTATGGGATCTTATTAGTCATTAGTCAACATTTCCGTTTGAACCCCACTGAACACGTAGCCAATAGCCGGACTGGATTTTCTGGCCGGTTCAATCCCGGGCGAAATATAGCCAATTCGCGCACCGGATTTTTAGACTCTGGCCAATCATAGCGTGTTATTTCTTTTTAGCCAGTCGCCGCACTTCGTTTTCATGCAGGCTCATACAGGCCAAACGACCAAAATAAGCAAAGCAGGCTTGCCGCACTTGTACCCATTCTGCGTCCTTCGTAGCGTAAAGCAAGCTTTGCTTTGGGTACAAGTGCGGCAAGCCTGCTTTGCTTAATTCTGTGTCCTTCGTACTTCGTAGCGCACAAAGCAAGCTTTGCTTAATGAGAAGGGCTGGTTATGCTTTGTGGTTGGCGCCTCGTTTGAAGACGGAGACATTACCTAAGCAGCAGGCTGTGAGCGGTCCATATCATGGCCGGCATTCATGCATCAGCCTCGCCGCCCTGCCTCAGTCACTGACAGTCAAACTCCACTCCACCGCCCATCCCACTCCAACCCGCGGTCGTCAGACATCGAGCACCTGCCGCGGCTCACCAGTCACAACCGTCGTCCACGTTGGCGGGCGGCTCTCCAAGCACATTCACGACGCACACAGGGCAGCCGCTCCCTCGAGCACCAGCCTCGCACCGTCACCATGTTGATCAAGTGCGTTTGCCCACGACGACCCCATCCGCCCCTGACCTGCTCCCCTGTGTTGCCCGAACCCGGGCACTTCCCGGTGTTGCCCGAACCCCGGTACTTGGCAGAAGACGAGTTAGAGCTGATGGCGGGCTGCTTCTAGGGTGCGAACCCTGACGGGCAAGGAGATTGAGCTCGACATCGAGTTGGACTACAAGGTGCCTTTGCCTCGGGTCACCGGGGTGCGATGCGCGTGCTGACGGACAGATTGCAGGTATCACAAATCAAGGAAAAGGTGGAGGAGAAGGAGGGCATCCCGCCGGTGCAGCAGCGTCTCATCCACGGCGGCAAACAAATGTGCGACCCCTCCCATCTCCCCTGACTGAGGCTCTCCTCATGGCCTGTCCGACAACCCGGGACTGACCCTCGGCAGGACCGACGACAAGACGGCGGCCGAGTACAACCTCGTTGCTGGCGACACGCTGCATCTGGTCCTCGCCCTCAGGGGAGGCCGCACCGTCTGCTGAGCGACCCTGCGGCCGCCCCGAACCCGAATGCCAGCTGCAACCCCGACCCTCAGACCGAATCCGCCTCCACCTCCCTGGGGGGTCGCGCGGAAGGAGACGGTGCATGGGCACCGGCGGTTCAACGCCCGCGTCGTGTGTGTGTGGGCGGGGTCAGACTGGGGAATCTAGTTTTTCTTCTTTTGCTTTTTGACAGTGGCGTCCATCGTGGAAGCACCATGACGGTCCGCACGGGGCCAGATACAAGCTAGCATCCGAGCAACGATGAATATGACCGAAGTCAAGGGCAAGACGACCCCCGCAAGACAACCCACAGCCTCATCCCTGTGACGGAACTGTCACGGGCTTGTCAGAGTAGGAATGCACGAGCTCGGCTACGCGGCCTTGGGACTCTAGGGGACTCTAGGGTGGACAGCAAGGGCTCTATTGTGGGTATACGCTATCTATCTTGGGAAAATCCATCCCAAGCTGAGAATCATGATCCGTAAGATTAAAATGCCACATCCTGAATTCGACCATTGGGAATGAGCCCTTCCCAGGCTCCGAGTGCGCCCTGTCCTGTGTAAAACCTCGCTCCCGCCCCGTATTCGGGTTCATAAAACGCTATGCCTCATGAGAAACGTTCAGTCCAAAGGAAAAAGCAAATAAGACGGATGAAAAGCAGAGCCGATGCGACCGCGGGATGCGTCTAAACCACTCTCTTCTTGCGTTGCATGAAGATGTTGACCGCCTTGCGTTTCCGCTGAATGGGATGGGGAGAAGCCTCCGCAGATGGCGCGGCGGCAGTGTCCTTGGGCGACCCAGCCGAGACGTCCCGATCAGGGCTTGATCCGGAGGCGGCGGGGCGACTATCCGCCTCGGTGGCCTCGTCGGCCGGCAGTGTGGTGGGAGGCGACGAGGCCTCATCTGCCGATGGAACGGAAACGGCTCGCGGCTTGACGGGCGGTCTCCAGAATTTGTTGGCGATGGTCGCGGCTCCTCTGTTGACGGGCTTGACAGCAGCCCCAGAGCCCTCGTGCTTCTGCGAGGTGGAGCCGAGCTGCGTCTTGCTGGGCGGCTGAGCACGAAGGGCTGCCGGCTTCTTCTTGAGGAGCGAGACCTTGGCAGTCTCGGAGACGACATTTTTGACAGGCGATGGGCCCATCTGTGCCGTAGCCTTCCTTTCAGCGTCACCGAAGAAGTCGTCGTAGTCGTCCTCTTCCTCCGAGTCGGAGATGACGGTGGCTCGCTGCTCGTACTGCTCCACGGCCGTCATGGGCTCGGGGGCCCTGGCGGGTCCTCTAAACTGAGGCTGGGCGGCTCTCTGATGGTCGCTCACCATGGCCGTGGGTGCCTTCTTGAGCTGGCCCGAGCGAGTCGGCCCGCGGATCACCTTGGAAAGCGAGCCGTGGATGTTGGCAATCTCCTTGACCTCGCGACGGACCTTGCGCATGACGCTGGCCCCGTTGTGCGTCTTGGTGCGGCTGCCAGAGTTGAAGGTGAGGGTTCCCGAGGTGTGATCGCGCTGGCCAAAGCCGCGCTTCGGACCGACTCTGCCGGCGCGAGGCAAGTACTTGCGCTCGATGATCTTGCTCGTGTTCTTCTCCTTGTTCTCCTTGAGTCCAGCGAGGGCGTTCATAAGCTTCATCTCGCTCTCCTCGATGGCGGCCACGTGCTCCTTCTTGTACTTTTCCCAGACGCGATGCCACTTGTCGGGGGATGACGGCTTGTAGGCGTTGGCCTTGTACTCGAGGGGGAAATCCTTCTCTATGAGCCTGATCCAAAGCTCGCTCGTCTCGCCCTGGATTTGAGGCGAATTGATTTCGATCTCACGCAGCTGGTATGCGTTGTCAATCTTGAGGAGGATGTGGCGCATCGACTTATAGGGCAGGAAGTCGCCGACGCTCTCGAGAGCCTTGATGTTCTTGATGCAGGCCATGGTAGCGAGTTCCAAGAGGGATTTGACGGTCATGATGGGCGAAAAGTGAGGGGGTGGGGGGGTTTTATAGAGCTGGCGGACGTGGTGGCGAGAATAGGCACAACAATGGCTGAAATGGCTGGAAGTTTCATTGTTTAGGGGCTTGAATGAGGCTTGGCCAGGAGAGAAAAGCTTTCTTTGGCGAGTCAACGAAGCATGCTGAACGTGGTGTTAATGGAAGGGCAACAGTGGTGAGAGCAACACAATTTACAGTGGACGTGATATGTAGTAGCGTGTATTTCGAGTTATTGAGACTCTAACATGTAAGAGTCGAGTCACGAGCCCGAGCAAGGGGCGGGACGAGAATTGGAGAAGCAGTTGACGAGGGTGGTTCAAGGTTCGAGGTGCGAGGTGCCTGTCTTTATAGGTGGCTGGCTGCAGTTAGCGAGGTGGCCTCCAGTGGGGAGACGCAGGTCCGTGCACGGGCGCGCCCCACTCACCAATCACAAAGGAGCAATGCTGACTGACACCTCTCGCTGTTACGGAGTACGAATGCCTATGTAGATACCTAGATTTACGTCACACCGGCGCCTTTGGCTCGCTCCATCATCACTCCTTGTGCTCTGCGAGCTCGCCTGTTCCTTTCAAAAAGCACTTGAGCACCACCGTATCCCCCCCAGAGACTGCCTGACCCCTCGCAGGCTCTCTCTCCACCTACTCTCGCAGACCACGCAGCGCCGTAGCAATGGCAGACCCTGCCTTTATCAAGCCCGAGCCCCAGGAGGAGACGCCTGGCGTGCCCATGGGGGAGGATGACCTGGACGAGGACGCCGGCGACCTCGAGTTTTACGACAAGAGCGGCGCCGGCCACCAGTTTGAGACGCTCTATCTCGCGCGTATCCCCCGGTACATGTGGGACGCCTGGCTCAAGCTGGTCGACGGGCTCGGGGACGACGACGAGATCCAGCTCGGCACCCTGCGCACCTGGAACGAGCCGACGCCCGACGCCTCGGTCGAAGGCGGCATGCGCGACGTGACGAAGCTGCGCATGCTTCTCGATCCCGGCCGTCCCGAGCACCAGCTCATTCCCCGCGAGTACGACCTCGACATCTTCGACCGCGACGTGCATAATCACTTCATCTTCAGCGAGGAGGACCTGCCGAGCTACAAGGAGAAGAACAAGGCCCGCAACGAGGCCATAGGCTCTGGCATCCCCGCCCATCTGCTGAGGCAAAGGGCCCAGGCCCAGGCCCAGGCCCAGGCCCAGGCCCAGGCCCAGGCCCAGGCCAACGGCCAGGGGCCTGGCCCGCAGAGGAACTCGTTTGCCGGGAAGAACCGATACCAGCCCTACTATCGCAAGGCCATTCCGAGTTTGTCACCCGCCCCCCAGAGGCCTCTGGTGCCCTGTTGCTCGCTCGCATGCTGACATTTGCGTTGCAGAAAAGACCAAGATATTCGGCAAAATCCACTATGATGTCCGCGTCGAGCCCAGAAGCCACCAGGAAGAGGAGAAGCTGCTGGCCAAGCGGCTGTACGACGCCGAAAACTCCAAGTCGAAGCTAAAGATTATCAGCCGCAACAGCGCGTCCTCCATCATCAACCCCGGCTCTGCCGCGGCGTCCCAGTGGGGTGGAAGCTTCATCGTCAGTCCCCCGCGGACCCCAAGCCTGCCTCTCGTCTTGTCGTGCTAACTCGGCCTCGTACAGAAAAACGCCGCGCAGCTGACCAAGCCCAAGAAGGGCGAGAACTTCAAGGCGACGCGTATTCCCAAGAACCAGCTCCTCGATCTCATCTTCGACTGCTTCCGTCAGTATCAGTACTGGTCCATGAAGGCGCTTCGCCAAAAGCTGCAGCAACCCGACTCGTATTTGCGCCAGGTGCTGGAAGAGGTTGCGGTGCTGCATAAGAGCGGCCGCTTCGCCAATCACTACGGGCTGAGCGATGCGTACAAGGACAAGGCCGGGAGCGACGCCAAGGAGGAGGCGGCAGAGGCGGTGGAAGAGGGCGAGGGCGACGATGACGAGGACGATGAGCTGGAGGATGTTTTGGCGGCGCAGTGAAGAGAAGCATGGCGAAGATGGACCAAGCACTTGGCTATGGACAAGGGAAAGGACAACAAGGTGGCTGGCGTTTGGGCACCGGAGCTCTCGCAAGGACGAGATCGGGATTTAGAGCATGATACCCTCGATAGATGCGAATGCGAGAAGGTCTAGACCAGACCATGCCTGTATTTAGGTGGCACGTGTGGGCAGCGGGCAGCAAACACGGATGGCCAGAGGGCATCACCAGCTGGGCGGGCGACTTTGGCGTCCTCGACTGAGGGTCCGACAGACTCGCATGAACCGTTGAAACCTAGACAGGGTCAGGACTGCAGGGTCAGGACTGGCACGCAACACCCAAGTCAGCCCTGACCCTGTCTAGGTTTCAACGGTTCATGCGAGTGCCCGAGCAACCAGCCAGCCAAGTGAGTGGACTCGGCTCCTCCATGTCGACAACGGAAGAGGAGAGAGAGGAAAACAATGAAACAAGGTTCCTAGACTGTTTCCTAGACTGTTTCCTGTTTGTTGTCGCGCGAAAGACGAAGCCAAGACTTTTGGCTCCCCCGCAACCAACGCGTTCCAGTCCCGAGCCCGTCTAGCCAACCTTATATTAGGTTGCTATCAAGGCGGAACAAAATGGACGAGTGACCCGACAATTTCCTTGCCAGAGAAGAAGACGAAGCAAACAAGAGAGAGAGAGAGAGAGAGAGAGAGGGAACAGCAAGAAAACAAGCATTTCCTTCCTTGACCGACAAGGGGCGCCTCCCATCCGACCCGCCCGCCGCGACAAATGTGCACCTATGCGCGGACCGTCTTCGAGTGCAAGCACCAGGCCTGGGGCCGACGCCTCAAGCTGTGCGCCATCGCCGAGAACCACCGGGCCGGCGAGCTCGCCAGCGACTGCGCCCTGCGCAAGCCGCACGGGCTACACTCGCGCAGGATCGCCGGGCAGTGCGACAAGTGCAGCGAGCTGGACCGCAAGCGCAGCCTGCTGAGGGCCAAGCTCAACCAGTGCCGCGAGATGCTCCGCCGGCAGTACCCCGAGTACGGGCTCGGGCTCGGCGTCGGGGCCGGCCGGGAGTCGGGGCAGGCCGGTGACGATGGGCCGAGCTGCGGCGACGACGACGGGGCGGACGACGGGGCGGACGACGGGGCGGACGACGGGGCGGACGACGGGGCGGACGACGGACGGGTCGGCTTGGAGGCGGTGGCTGGCGGCGGACCCGTCGTTGTCGGTATATGATCGGCCCAGGAATCGAGGCAAGGCGTTGGGAGTCAGGGCCACGGGGGCCGCGACGGATCGGGGGTGTTGCACTCTAGGGAGTGGTCATGGTCGGTTCTGGTTCCTGCCGTGGAAAGGCTGGACGGGTATTCGCGCTCTATACCCTTTTTCCCTTTCCTCTATTCAAACGACTCGCCGTGTCCGATCATCTCTCTCTGGCGGGAACAAGATATTCGCCGTGTTGGAAACTCTGGCAGCGACTACATGTGCAACAAGTACGGACACGAGTACTTTTTTTGTATGTAAGACGTTGAAAGTCCTGTCAGCGACCCTGCAGCAGGGTTGTGTGTGGCTGTGCATCATGGTCGGCGATGACGATGCTCGCTTCGTCACTCGCTTGACAAATTGGCTTTGGACAGCCTAGGCACACGCATACACGTCGTCTTCCTTGTTCTTCAGCAAGGCGTCATCTGTGCGCCGCCAACGGCCGGCGGCCCCGTGACGACGGGCGATGCCTTTGGTCGTACAAATACTTTGTATTCGTACTTTGCACACGCTTATTCCAAGCAAATGCAGGCTGGATGCTCTGCATAGCTCTCTGCGTGTGCATCTCAGTGCATGTACTATGTACTACTCCGTGCCCGAGACAGGTTCTAGACAGGCATCGAGACAACAAGGGCCAAGCCCTGCAGGGCAAGCCCGACACACTCGCACACTCGCACACTCGCACAGAGTCATGCGGGAGGAAACAAGGGTGGCGGATCGACCGTGGCAACCGGGCGGGCCGTTTCCGAGCTGTGCTGTGACCATTACGTAGTTTATTACTATGCGCCTTGGTGTTCAGGCGCCCAAGTCACAAGACGCATCTCGACTTTGTGGGAGGAAAAAGAAAGAAAAAACTGACCGATTTCTCGTCTGTCTGCGCCGCCAAAGTTGCCACCTGAGACAGGCAATTTACTACAACTTGGTACCGTAGTATCCGTAACGCTACCGAGTAAGCTTTGGCGAGGCAGTTCCCCCACGAGTCACCAGCACTAAACTTGAAGCCTGCCGACCTTTCATCAGGTGACTCGTACCGAGGATGCCTGATTTGTCTGATCGCAGTGTCTGCTCTCACAAACACGCACACATCGATGCCTCATCTCGCAGCACGCCAGTCGCAAAAGGGGCGGTGACTAGGTAGCCCGACCAAGAGAGGACAAGAGACCGATCGAGACCGATCCCAGAGCTTCCAGACAAGGCACCGAATCGTCCAAAGAGGAAACGACACGGGGCCCCGCCCTGGGCGGCAACGAGGCACACGCGATGCAACACTGTTGCGTTGCGATGGATAAACCCTACCCACGCAAACCCCAAAAGTCTGAGAGCATGGCGAAGCTAGCGCCGCATGTCCTGTGTGCCGTCATCGACGGTGCAACGCGAGTGTGCTGGCCGGCGTCAAGGGCTGCTGGTATCAGGCTGGCAAGAAAAGATGGAGACGGAGGGAAATACTGCTGCCAACGAGCCTTTATAAGGATGTGAGCGACGATTCGAGGCTCGTCGCGCCGTCGCCGTCGAGACTGGCTTTTCTCGACCGCCTTGTTGCGGTTGTTGCCAGGCGCTGGGACAATGAAAAATTGTCGCACACAAAACATGCATGGCAGAACATGCATGGGAGGATACCCTGCATCTCAATGAGGCAGTCCTTGTTGGACCTCGGCAAGGAAAGAGTTCGCAGGTCGGATGGAGAGTAGAGTGCTCATCTGTCCATGCGGCCAGCCGTCATCGAGGCGGGACAGCGGAAGGCATCCGCGTCGTCCAAGGAGCGGCGGCCCACCGTTAGTCCAGCCCAACGATACTAGTGACCTCCAACAGTCGTGGCCACGAGAGGCTCTGATTCGCCCGTGTCCGGTGGTCTCGAACGTCATGCGGCGTCTGTCCAGCAACACCAGCCTCACAGGGTCCCCCGATAGAACGGGGCGGACGGGATCTCACACTTCATCACACCACCCCCTCCTCGCCGTTCGGCGCACGGTCTGCGGAGACGAGAGGCGCCATTGGAAAAGGGGCCGGGTAAACGCCAGCTTCATTAGCCCTTCCCACATTTTATGCATTGCCAAGTGCTCAGGATCGCACAGTACCGATGCACCCCAAGTGCGTGCTCCAAGGCGAGCAGCTGCTCCAGGGGCCAACACTGCGGGCGCCGCCTCGCCTCATTAGACACTGTACGAGTTATGTACCTTGAGAACAGAGCAGTAGGGGGTAGGGTTTGCAGAGGCGCTCATGCATTGAGCACTGCTCCCGTCACCATCAGAGGCATGCGCCGACGCGATTGAGCATCTTTAAACACCTATAAGTTAGCCATGCTACAGGTAGTTGCACAGCTTGGCAGTTCGCTGTCCCGAGGTGCTTAGGTAGGTACCTACCTAGGTACCGGTTACGGAGCATCCACGTGGTACGTACCGTGCAGGCGTCGGACACGCAACCCGACATTGCGGTACAAGCACACAGTGCAAACCGCGTCTCCGAGGCAGTCGCTGTGCGCAGGCTGAATGCAAATCACAAATGCACCCTGAAATGTGAGTAACCCACACTGTGCACCATGTTCCCCGGTACATACATGCGCGCAGACACCCAGCAAGCACACGCCCGTCCCCACCTGCACCCCCTTCTTCTCGCACGGTCAACTGAGCGCCCTGTTGGCTCCTCGCCAGCTTGCCTGCCCAACTGCACATGTCCAGCCAGTCCCATCCGATTCTTCTACTTATGAAACCCCCGTGATGCCCTCCTCGTCCGCTTCCCCTCCTCCTCTCACTTCGCGCTCCGGTCCTGCTCGTCGACCCACATCGCTCGCCCAATTCCCCGCTGTCGCCGACGACCCCAGCCGTGCCTCGTCGCGATCCCTCGCCTCGACTTCCGCCGCTGCCCCCTCGACCCGTCAGGCCGGTCCTGTCGGCGACGACATTGAGATGGTGCCCGTCGTGGGCCACCGCCGCCGGAAGAGCAGCCTAATAAACCCCGTCGCCACCTGCCCGCCCGCCCACGCCCACCGCGGTCGCCTCTCCATAACCATCCCCCACGAGTCTCGGAAAGACGCCGCCGAGGGCGAATCGGCAAAGGACCAGTCGCCCCAGGACGGCTTCAGCGACGACGATCTCCACGATGACGAGGAAATGGGGCTGTCGACCAAGGACCGCAGTCGCAGGCGGAAGAAGCGTCGGAGGAATAGGCAGCTGGACAACCGCATTGCTCCAGAAAAGGACATTTCTCCCGACGAGTTGCAAGAGGCCGACAAGGACGTTGTGAGGAGGCTGATGGTCAACATCGTCTTCATCCTATTGTGGTACATGTTTTCATTATCCATATCTCTGGTGAGTCCCTCTCCCCCTCCCCGCCCGGCCATTCTGACACAACAACAGTACAACAAGTGGATGTTTGACAAGAACCGCCTCAACTTTGCCTTCCCGCTCTTCACCACGTCGACGCACATGCTTGTGCAGTTTGCCCTCGCCGGTCTTGTTCTCTACTTGGTGCCCTCCCTGAGGCCGCAGCAGGCTCACAACTCGGACGGCGGCAGGTCCAGGCACGAAACGGAACCCAACAGCTCCGGCATGTCCAAAATGTTCTACCTCACACGCATTGGGCCCTGTGGTGCCGCGACTGGTCTCGACATCGGGCTCGGTAACGCGTCCCTCAAATTCATCAGCCTTACCTTCTACAGTAAGCTTGACCACGCTCCTTCCTACGCCTTCGTTCCACTGACAGCTGCCGTCTAGCCATGTGCAAGTCGTCGTCCTTGGCCTTTGTCCTGCTCTTTGCATTCATGTTCCGGCTCGAAACCCCAACCTGGCGTCTCGTGGCTATCATCGGAACCATGACCATGGGCGTCATCCTCATGGTCTTTGGCGAAGTCGAGTTCAAGATTGGCGGATTCGTCCTCGTCATCTCGGCTGCCTTTTTTTCGGGCTTCCGCTGGGGCCTCACTCAAATCTTACTTCTCCGCAACCCCTCAACCTCCAACCCCTTTTCCAGCATCTTCTTCCTTTCCCCCGTCATGTTCATCACCTTGCTGTCCCTCGCCATCCCTGTCGAAGGCTTCGGCCCCCTGTGGGAAGGATTGAAGACGCTGAGCAGCGAGTGGGGCGTGGTCACGACGCCTCTGTTTCTGCTCTTCCCAGGGTGCATTGCCTTTTTGATGACGGCGTGCGAGTTCGCTCTGCTGCAGCGTACTTCGGTCGTCACCTTGTCGATTGCTGGCATCTTCAAGGAAGTCGTCACCATTTCGGCTGCCTCGTTCGTCTTTGAAGATAGGCTCACCTTTATCAACATCATCGGGCTTCTCACCACCATGGTTGCCATTGTTGCCTACAACTACATCAAGATCACAAAGATGCGTCAGGATGCGCAGGCCGATGCTCAGGGACGCCACACCGAGCCTGTCCCGCTTTCCCCATCGAGCAGTAGCGGTAGCGGTAGCGATTTGGACGACGATGCCGAGGAGACGGCCGGGTTGCTGCATCAGCAGCCGACCATGGGGCAGGCGCTCGTCACCTCGGACGGCGATATCCAGCCCAATCTGCCACCCGCGGTCTCGCCACCTACAAAGGATCACGGCGAGAACAAGGCGGGACGTCAAGAGTGAAGACGACGGCGGGCGAATCTACAAACGAAAAAAACTTGAAGAGCACGTCATCAGTCGTTTCAGCGTCTCTTCCGTTGGACTAATTATATAATGGCACTCGTTCGCTTCCTGTGTACCACCCGACGGGAGGATGAACGCCGGTAACGTTGGCCTCGCCATCGGGGAAGCAACTGAGACGTCGGGAGGCTGGGACGGATCTATGGATCTTGAGCAATACTGAGCAAGAGCAATCCGAGTAGGCAGCCGACTGCTCGCAACACGAACCCCAATCACCATCGAGGCTTTTGATGGAGTTGAGCGCTGGTTCTAGCGCTGGTTCTGGTCAGACGAGAGGAGACTAGGAGCGGGGGGGATTAAAGGGCATGCGCACCCACACGTGTGGAGTTGACATGAGATAGAGATACCCCCAAGAGACAACGAAGGTGCCGAGCTGAAATGGACACACGCCAGGTGAACTCGTATGGAGTCTGGAATGGACTCGAGTAAAGCTGAATTGCAATATATCCAAAACGTCAACATAAGTGACAAACTTGAGGCGTAAATGATGCACCGCCGGTCGGTTCCTCCCGCCGCGGGATACGCCCAGGGAAGCGCCAACGCCAATATGGGCAGGGCCACCGAAAATCAAGAAGGGACATACCGAATTCCCGCCAGGGCGTGCTAGCCGAGCAGCCGCAGACCGTTCTTGGTCTTTTGGCCGGGCTTGGTGACGCCTCCACCGCCGGCGGGCCCCAGGCTGGGCTCGAACGCGGCGCCGGACTTGGCGCCGTTCTTGCCCTTGTTGTTCTTGGCGATGTGCTTGCCGCCCTTGGCCCGGTCCTTGGCGTTGGTTATCTTGATTTCCGTGTTCGCCTTGCGGATGACGACGGGGTGGCTTTGGATGTATTTGCCGTTCATTTCCTTGGCGGCCTGGAAGAAGTCGTCGGCGTCGCTGAAGCTGACGAAGCCGTAGCCCTTGGACTTTGTGGTGCGCTTGTCGCGGATGACGCGTGCCTTTTGCACCGACTTCCAGCGCGCAAAGGCCTTGAGGAGGGATTCGTCGGTCGTCTCGCCGGCGAGGTTGCCCACGAAGAGGCGCAGGTGGGAGGGGTCCCACTCGACGAGGGTGTCGTCGGTCCATTTCTTGCCACCGCCCTGGCGCGCCACCGTCTTCTTCTTGTCGGGGTTGGCGGCATCGGCCGGCGTCTCGAATTTGGGGGCCTCGGCCACGGCTCCAACGGGCTTGCCAGCCTGAGGCAGGCCGTTGTAGGCGCTCTGCCACTCGGCAATCTGCGCAGCCTCGCTGGGGTCATAGCCGCTCGGCCCAGCCCCAGGCACGGGGAAGGGGTTATGGATCTGCGGTGCAGCATAGCCCGAGTTGCCGTAGCCGTGTTGCTGCTGTGACTGCTGGTGCGAGTATCCATTCGCGGACGAGTTCAGGCCAGGGGCAGCGCCGGGGTAGCCGGGATAGGCGGGCGGAGCGTACTGGCCGGCAGAGGCGTACTGGTTCGAGGGGGTGGCGCCATACTGGGTGCGAGACGCGTAGGAGCTCGGGGCCGCGTACTGGCCTGCTGCCGCGGAGCCGGCGTCGGCAAAGGGTGTGATTTCCTGAGGGTGGTAACGCGGCGCCGACGACGAGTATGGCTGGGCGGCGGCAGAGGAGGCAAAGGCGGGCTTGAAGCCGGAAGATGTGTGGACGGCGCCGTGGGAGGAGGCAGGGGGTCTCGCGGGGAGCGAGTTGCTGGCCGCGGTGCCTGGAGGCGGCGCGTATGCCATGATGAACAACAAGCGGCTTTGCGCAACAGCTTTCTCTTGTGTGTAGGTAGGCACGTACCTCGAGCTGTTTTTGGCTCAAAGCTGACCTCTCTGTTATACACTGCACAGGTTTTCTTCCCGAGAGAGGCGTTGTGTGCAGGGGAAAAGCAGGTGGGGTGTTTTGGGGTGTTTTGGTGTCGAGGATCGAGGATGATGAGTTGGATGAGTTGACGATGAGCCCCCACTGGCCAGATTGAGGTGTGAAATTTGAGCGCGTTGCAGACTGTCACGTGAGTGGCCGGCCACTGATGTACTACGAGGTGTCTCCACTTTTGGTTGGGAAGAGGTACGAATACAGGGTGACTGGTACAACTGACTGCCCTGGATCGATGAGTGTACAGCTCTGCTGGAGCGATTGCTCTCGGTGACCGGGTGCCGTCAAAGCAAGTCGCCTCTGACGGGCGCAAAGTCCAACGCGCGCCCGATTCCGGTGACGGGGGCTTTTTAGCTTTCCTCTAAGGATGAGGAAAAGCGATGCGGACGGACGTGGGCATCCGGCGATCCCGCGGTTAAAGCAGATGCCCTGCGACAGCTGCAGCTTCACGATGAGACGGGCGTCGACTCGGCATGCCTTGCTCATGTACAACATACAAGACATACAAGACATCTCTTGACGGTGTTTGCTGCCAAAACGGCCAAGGGGTCAGTTCAGGCCCGTCAGGGACCCGGGCGTGTCAAGAGAGCATGATAGACGAGCCATCGTCGACCGAGGGGGGAGCGACTGCCAATCAGTGCGAGCTACTCGGTTCGAGCGAGCTACGAGTACCCGCTTTTCGGGGGGCTAGGCAGGAACAAGCAAAGCTTCCCCCATTGCCTTTCCATGTTTAATAAGAACTTCCTCTTCTTCCGTCTTCCGCCTTCCTCCTCCATTTCTCCCCCTTCCACTGCCAAAGGTGCTTCGTCATCCCGACTCTCCCGCACTTGTGCCCGCCCCAGACACGACAAACGCCTTCTTCATCCCGCCAGCTGCAACCCATCGCCATCATGTCTGGCCCCGTGTAAGTTTTCCAATCCTGTTGTTGATTCACCCATCATTACCCCTCCATCTCCATGATCCATCCGTCAGTGCCACCCCGCCATCACCCCGCCTCCCCCGACGACTCAACGGCCTCAATTCGCGCACCCCGACTGCTGCCGTCGTGGTTTTCCGCCATGGTCTGTCAGAGGCGCCAGTGTGCGTTCGCTTCCGTCTCGGCGTGGGCCGGGCACTCTTGCCAGAGAATCCTGCTCATGGTCTCGAGGCAGCGCTCGCCTCACAAACATCAGCCTTGGCGGCGCCCGACAAGACCGCTCTTTGCCCACTGCTGCACCCGGCTCTTCCTCCGTCCAAGACTCGAGCAATGCTGACAATGCGGCCAGCGCTGATCTGGGCCTCATCGGCCTCGCTGTCATGTAAGTCTCCCCTCTCCCGTGCCAAGCTTGGCGGCATCTCCGGGAGGCGCTGACGACTAATGGCGCACAGGGGACAGAACCTCATTATGAACATGGCCGACCACGGCTTTACTATCTGCGCCTTTAACCGAACCGTCTCAAAGGTCGACCGCTTCTTAGAAAACGAGGCCAAGGGGAAGTCCATTGTGGGCGCCCAGACCATTGGCGAGTTCGTCAGCAAGCTCAAGTCGCCTCGCCGCGTCATGCTCCTCGTCCAGGCCGGCAGTGCCGTCGACGAGTGGATCGCCAAGCTCCTGCCCCTCCTCAGCGCCGGGGACATCATCATCGATGGCGGCAACTCGCATTATCCCGACTCCAACCGCCGCACCAAGGAGCTCAAGACCAAGGGCATCCGCTTCGTCGGCTCCGGCGTTTCCGGTGGTGAGGAGGGTGCCAGATACGGCCCCAGCCTGATGCCCGGTGGCAATGAGGAGGCCTGGCCGCACATCAAGGACATTTTCCAGAGCATCGCCGCCAAGAGCGACGGCGAGGCTTGCTGTGACTGGGTCGGTGACGAGGGTGCTGGCCACTATGTCAAGATGGTCCATAACGGCATCGAATACGGCGACATGCAGCTCATCTGCGAGGTAGGCCGAGGCCCTATCGGCTGTCATGGCTTGGCTTGAGGCTGACATGCTCCTCCTCTTCTCAGGCCTACGACATCATGAAGCGCGGCCTGGGCCTGTCCAGCAAGGAGATTGGTGACGCCCTTGCCAAGTGGAACAAGGGAGTTCTGGACTCTTTCCTCATCGAAATCACCCGCGACATCATGTACTTCAACGACGACGACGGCAAGCCCCTCGTAGACAAGATCCTCGACAAGGCCGGTCAGAAGGGAACCGGCAAGTGGACCGCCGTCAACGCCCTCGACCTCGGCATGCCTGTCACTCTCATCGCCGAAGCCGTCCTGGCGCGCTGCTTGTCCGGCATCAAGGACGAGCGTGTCCAGGCTTCGTCCAGGCTCAAGTACGTTAGCCGCGGCAGTGGCAAGTTTGAGGGCGACAAGGCACAGTTCCTCGAGGATCTCGAGCAGGCGCTGTACGCCTCCAAGATCATTTCCTACGCTCAGGGCTTTATGCTAATGCAAGAGGTAAGTGCCGCGACCGTCATCTCCCATTTTCTTCTTTTGCTAACGACACATGCGTAGGCGGCTCGGGAATACAACTGGAAGCTCAACAAGCCTTCGATTGCCCTTATGTGGCGCGGCGGCTGCATCATCCGCTCCGTCTTCCTCAAGGACATCACCGAGGCGTACCGCAATGATCCCAATCTGCTAAACCTGCTGTTCGACAAGTTCTTCAACAATGCCATCCACAAGGCTCAGCCCGGGTGGAGAGACGTGGTTGCCAAGGCCGCCCAGCTCGGCATCCCGACGCCTGCCTTCTCGACGGCCCTGTCGTGGTTCGACGGCTACCGTACCAAGGACCTGCCGGCCAACCTGCTCCAGGCCCAGCGCGACTACTTTGGCGCTCACACGTTCCGCATCAAGCCCGAGTGCGCCAACAGCAAGTACCCCGAGGGTCAGGACATTCACGTCAACTGGACCGGCCGCGGCGGCAATGTGTCGGCCTCTACATACCAGGCATGAGCCGCTGCGACTGCGCGCGACGGATGAACAAGGGGAAAAGATGGAGGCGTGTCCTGCAGAAAAGAAACTTCGGCAGTCTATGGACTTGCGGGCATTGAATACCTACGCTGTAATATACTGACTGGTTGGCGCAGGCCGCAGATGCCAGACTCTCAAACGCGTAGGGAATCTAGTGGGAAGAGGAGCTCCTGGCGGCGCAACAGTAGACCCAAGAGAGGGGGGGGGGTGTTGGTTCGAAAGAGGAATAGTATAACAACAATTGACTGATTGGTGAAACTGTTTTGGCGGTTCGATGCTGTTTATAAGAGTATGTACGAAGGCAGAGCCCAAAAGAAAGTGAAGTCCTTAAGGTCACGAGGGCCCCCTGTCACCGTGTAAGTCGGAGGTTCTTTGACTTTCGTACTGTTTTCCTTTACCCCGCCAAAAGAGCATTAGGTAATCTGCTTACGAAGTACACGGTGCCCGGGTCGCCTATCAATTCGCCATGCATAGCGCCCGGGTCCGCCATGCTCGCCTGTCAATCCGCCATGCACGTCCCCGCATAGCGCCCGAGTCGCCTATTAATCGACCATACACAGTAGCTCAACCACTAGATTTACACGGTGACAGGGAGCCCTCGTGACCTCGAGGACTTCACTTTCTTTTGGGCTCTGCCTTCGTATGTACATACCTACTACGGACCGGACACGTGTGAGCGCTTGGGACCCGCTTTTATGTCCCCTCTTTCGATGCGGTGATTGGCCAGCCGTTCAGCAGTCTCGTCGCGATGATTTCTGGCGCAGCAACCCGTTCCACCCATCACCAACTTATTACTCACAAACTACTAACTACATACCCACAAGCTGCAACGGGCTCGATCTTTGCAGGTGCGTCGTCCAATCAACCGTCATCGACAACCTCCCACGCGGCCGATCGGGGCCGATCGGAGCATCTTGGTCTCGACGACGACGACGACGACGACGACGACGACGTCAGTTTCATCCGCGCATCCCTCGCCCGGCGGCGAAAAGGCGCGAGCGTGACTGCGTCCACCTCGACCACCTCGACGGCCCAAGATGGCGCAGCCAGACCCCAGCCACAGCGTGCCCCAGGACCTCGTGCGTTGACTCGTCGCTCGCCCCCCGAGGGCGCGTTGCTGATGCGGCCCGCAGATGTCCCATGTCCACCTCATCTCCTCGTTCCGATACCCGACGATGCCGCGACTCGACCTCGGCGAGGTGACCAAGTGGCTCATGAGCGCGCCGCAGGTCGCCAGAGACAGGGCCCCCTTCTTCTGGACATATCTCGACAAGCCCGCCGACGGCACCATTCTCTTGACCTGGCAGCCCCTGCAGAGACTGGGCACAAACTTCGCCACCGACGGCTTCGTCTGGGCACCGCCCGAGCAGGTGTACAAGCAGGACCTGGGTAATGGGCTGGTAAGTAAGCTTGGAGGCGGGTCGCTCTTGGAAGCACTCTGACCTGGTGGCTAGATGCTCGAGATCTACTACCTCAAGGCCGGATACATACCCGGGGAGCAGTTCGCGCTGCACGCACGGCGGCGCTTTCGATTAGTGCCCGTTCCCGGTCATCCCAACCCTCCCCAGCCAGACATGAGCCTCTTCATCGTCCACTACGGCCCGTCCGAGCCCAACGACCGAATCCCTGCCGCCATGGTCCCCTACGACGAGCGCGTCAACGCCATCATGCAGCAGCGCCACTATCTGCTCCGCGCGGGCCAGATCCGCCGCAAGGAGTTTATGCTCTCGGACCGCGTCAACTGGCCGTCGCTGCCCGAGTTGACTCGACAGCAGATGGGGCCCCAGATGGTCCCACGAGGCGTTCCGCAGCAAATGGCCTATCCGCCTCAGCCTGGCCCCGGCCCCCCCGCTAAACGCGCGCGTCACGGTCCCAACCATGGGAGTCAACAGGGCATGATGGCTGGGATGCAAGCAATAGACTCGACGTTTGACGACGACGAAGACATTACGAGGGGCGACATGTTCGATCACCTGACCCAGCGGGAGATCTCCATGAGCCGGTACCAGCAGAACCACGAGTGGATGGAGGAGATTTTGTCCTCGGCCTATAGGATCAACCAGATCACCCCGGCCGATCTCAACCTCGGCCTCAAGGGTGAGCTGGCGGCGCTAACCGAGGGCATCTTCACCGCACAGGGGGCAGAGGTCTTCTCCGAGGCCCCCGACAGGCCCTACATCGGACGGCTCGACCCAGGGCTAGCCGATGAGTTTCGCAAGCGGGTCAGCGAGCACACGGCATCGACCCTGGCCGAGATTGAGAGGATTCAGGCCGCCCACGACGAAGCCATGGCCAAGTTCAAGGAAAGCTCCCTCTTCGCCGCCAAGGAGGCGGAACTGAGGGCCGTTGCCAGGGAGCCGACGCCGGACTCGCCCGCGGTCGAGGGCCAGGCGGAGTCTCCTGACGAGGAGAGCAAGGTCCCGACAAAGACGGAGGAAGAGGTGGTCAAGGAGGTGGAGGAGGCCGTTGGGCGCAACATCGAAAGCCAGCCCCTCGTCAAGCGCATCCAGCAGGGCGGTTATCAGGCGCCGGCCTCGGCCGCCTTGGCGCAAATGTCTCGGCAGCCCTCGCGAGCGGCATCACAAACCAGTGGCCTCATGATGGGCGAGTCCGACATTGACATGGGCGGAACCGCGGCCGGCTTGTTGGATCAGATGCACATGGGCTTCTCGTCCATGTCGA
Organism: Ophiocordyceps sinensis; assembly: GCA_012934285.1. NCBI lineage: Eukaryota > Fungi > Ascomycota > Sordariomycetes > Hypocreales > Ophiocordycipitaceae > Ophiocordyceps > Ophiocordyceps sinensis. Next base: position 14,932,023 of record JAAVMX010000003.1, read on the forward strand.
CGCCCGTCAACAACTTTGCCACGCCGCAGGCTCACCTATCAGCGGCGCAGTCCAACGCCGCCACGCCGTCCAACGCGTACAACGCGCACAACGCGCACCACGCGAAATCGCCGCCGCCCACAACGGCCCCAGGCCCCGCGACCGTTCTGGCTCCGGCTCCGGCTTCAGGCCCGGCCCCGGCGCCAACGCCAGCGGGCCTCGCCGCACAGCAGCCCGGGGCCGATTTCTCCATGGGCGGCACCGAGACGCCCGCCAATAACCAGGGCCAGAAGGGCACGACGCCAGACCAGGGCACCGGCAGCGGCGACTGGGTGGTGGTTCCCAAGGGCGGAGAGGCTCCAGATGCCTCTGCGGGTCAAGCCCACCCAGCCGCGCCAGGAGGGGCAGCCGCGGGAGACACGCCGAAGCCGCAAGACGCAGCGGCAGGCAGGCCCCCGTCGGCGGCGGCGACGCCGGCGGCGACAGACGGGGGTTCGGCGACGTTTGACCAGAACGACTTTAGCTCCCTCGGCGATCTGGACACGGCGGGCGATGCCCTCGCCGGCTTCGACGCGCCGGACCTGGACGGAGCGGCGGGGGAGCTGGGCGACGGGCTGGATCTGCAGATGGACATGGATGACTCTGCGTTTGGCGACGCCTTTCACGGCGTCGACTCGTCGGGGACGCCGGGCGAGGGCCAGAATCAGGACATGTAGGGAGTGCCTTTTGGCCCCGACGGCGTCCCCTCTACCACCCGTCTGCACATGGGCCGCTGGACTGGATGAATTGATTATTTGACAACCCCTCGAGCCTGAGAGGAGTGCGCGACAAGACTGGGTGGCATGCCTTTGAGATGCATGTTGGTAGCTCGAGGTGTTTGGTGTCATGAGCATCATGCTGGACGGTGCGTTGCAATCAAGAGGACTTGCCCCTTTCCGCACGGCAGGCAATCACCCCCGCGAATGGACAACCACAGACACGTCCATGCGTAAATCAAATTAAAAAAGCTTCATTCAAGTCAAATTGACATCTTCATCTTGATACAGCCCACCACATCGTTTCTCACAAGTCACCAAAGTATCCGAGACTTTTCTGCAGCAACAAACAGTATGTCCCAGGTATTATTCAACATGACCCAGTCCTCGCTCTCTGCAATTTGCTACCTTCCATCCGCTTCATGCTGGCTCATGGCGAGGCCGGCGTGCGAGGCGGGTCCACCGTCATCGCCAGGGCTGCTCGGGACACTGTCCTGACAATGTCCCTTCTGTTATTGATTTGCTGTTCTCCTTGCCTCGCGACGAGAATCTCGACCCGCGAGAACCTCGACCCGCGAGACCTCGACCCGCAAGACCTCGACCCGCGAGACCCTCTTCTTTCAAGGTGAGCGGCCGTAATTTTGTGTTGCGTGAGCAGTGACAAAGGGAACAAAACAACGACGAGGCCATCATTCTTCAGGCATGCAGTGCTTGATATTGTCGTACGGACTGTCTGGGTATTGGAGCATGTTCTCGGTGTCGTCCAGCCGGCCCAAGGAAGCCGCCATGGTGCCGACCAGACTGTCGTCGCCGGATCTATCTCCAGCGGCTTGCCAGAAGAAGGCGCCGCCAAGGTGCTGATCCAGGATATAGCGGGCCTTTTCCCGGGTGCTTCGGACAGTGTCGTAAGTAACGAGCTCCTGGTCCTCGCCGTAGCTCCAGCTAGCGACAAGTTTCTCGCTGTACTCAACCTTGGCATTGGGCCGCGGCAGCTCGCGGTAGAACCACGTGCCCTCGCGACTTGGATGGCCGCCAACGCCCGTGTAGGAAGCGCCGAGGCCTCTGGTTTTGGCAAAGGCCCGGCCGTAAAGTGGGAGGCCGAGGTTGATTTTTCTCGCAGGGACGCCGGCGGCGATATAGCCGTGGATAGATTGGTCCGTGCTGGCCTTGGTGCTCGCCGGGTTGTCGCGGTCCATGAAGATATTGGCCTGGTGGCCCGTCGTCGAGTCCCATCCGCCGGCAAAGTCATAGGTCATGAGATTCCAATAGTCGAGGTATTCGTCCATGCCGGCGAGATCCATCTGGCCGTAATTTTGCTCTCCAGCCGGCGTTGCCGCCGTCAGCAGGTAGTGATAGTGCTGGCCCTGGGCCGCCGCATAGGCGTCCAGCGCCTCGCGGCATTCCTGGAGGAGCAGCACATGGTTCTTCGCCTCGTCCGGGCTCTGCGGGGATTCCCAGTCGATGTCGAGCCCGTCCATGCCCCAGTCAGTCGCCAGCTTGACGGCGCTCTTGGCGAAGACCTTGCGGCCCTTTTCCGTCGCAGCCATGGAGAACTTGCCCTGCTTGGAGGCGAGATCGCCGCCGACGGAGAGAAGTGTCTTGAGATTGCGGTTCTGCTTCTTGAGAATGAATAGGCGCTTGACGCAGCCATAGGCGTTTGTGCCCGGCTCTTTGGTGTCACTACTCCACCTGTTCTGCACATCGTTGAGGTGCGACGATGATATGCTACAGAGCCATGTCCATCATCCAAGTTAGTCCATCTGCTCCCGTCCACCATACCGACTCCACCTGGGCATGGATTGAGAGACGCTTACACAGTTCCGTCGTCAGCTATGCTTGCAAAGGCATATATGGCGTGCGTGATGCCCTTGGCCGCGACGACTTTTGGATCAAAGTATGTTTCATTGACGTTCCTGGTAGGGGTGCTGGTGATTAGCCATCTCATCCTCATCCTCACTTTACGTAGTCAAGTGTACGCGAGAAGGGCAAGAGAGGGTCGACATACCAGTTGGCAAAGTAGAGCATGTTCATGAGGCCTCGAGTCCCGTTCCGAGGAGGGGCCGTAGAGGGCTGCGCAGGGGCATTGCCACGTGACGGAGATGCTGGGATACCTTTATGCGGAGGAGCCGCAGAGGGTCTGGCCAGGGCAATCTTGCGCAAAAGGGAAGACGGCCGTGCCTTGACCGAAGGCTTGCCGGCTGCCGCCGCCGCCGCAGAGGTGGGTGTGTGTTTGGGTTTGTGGGCGTTATGGCTGCCCTGGCCAGCGATGGTTTTGCCGCCGCCAGTCCAAGTCGGATGGGCCACGTACTTGGCCTTGTCGTGGATGTGAGCCTGATCATGAGCCTGGACATGGGCCTCGGCATGAGCGTGAACAAGAACGGGCGTTTGGGGCTGAGCATGAATTTGGGCTTGATTTTCGACGTGAGGCCTGGCGTGTCCCTGATTGTTGGCAGGGACATTGACATTGACCTTGACGCGCTCGACATTGTCTTGGACATGGATTTCGCTGACAGGGCTGCTCAGGTCCAGGTCGTCGATGCAATCTAGGTCCTCCTCTGGTTGGAATTGCGCAGCAGAGCCAACCGTGGCCTGGGCCAGCAGGGGCAGGGTGGAGAAAAGAGACGTGAGCAACATTGTGCCAGTTTCTCCCCTTCCCTTGGAAATGTAGAGCCTTTGATAACAGAGAGAGGAAAGGGGGGAAGAAAGGCAGGAGGATGGAAAACAAAGGGGGGGGGGGGGAGAGGAACAAGAAGGAGACGAAGACGAGGAAGGAGAAGCAGAAGGAGACGAAGCCAGCCAAGAAGAGTCACAAGCCAGGGATTCTGCCAATATCACGAAGCTAGGGAAAGGGCGGGCTTCTCTCCGTCTTTATACCGGCGTCGAAAAGGGGGCCCCATCCCTCGCTCGGCAGGCCGGCCCTCGCCCATCGATAACGGCTTGAGAACATGCCGATGCCCATGGAAACCAAGGACAAGGGACAAGGCGCACTATGCAAGTCATTGCAGTTTGTGGAATTGCCGGCAATCAACGTTGGGGCCATTGTTTGTCCATTTGTGAGGTGTGGGGGGGGGGGGGGGGGGGTGAATGTCTTGCGGCTTCGGGATCCGAAATGGAGGAAAACGAAGGCTCAAATCGATGATGCAAGCGGGGCAGCACGGCAGCAGCATCGGTCATGGCAGCCCCGGCATGGGGATCCCCGGCACCAGGACGGACGGCGGATGAAGGCGTGGTGGGCTGTCGTCGATCAGCTCTCCAGCCACGCGCCGACGTCGACGAGGCGGAGCCCCCTCTGGGCAAGCAGACGGAGACATCTTGGGACTACCAGACGAGCCGCAGCCGGTGGCGCGATCCGCAGGGCCCGGCATTGAGTTTCTGCAGTGCGTCGGGGGAGGTGGGAGGCGGACGAGGAGACGGGAGACGAGACGAGGAGACGAGGAGACGAGGAGACGAGGAGACGAGGAGACGAGGAGACGAGAGAAGCCACGGTGCAGTTATCTTGGTGCACGTGACGTGACTGCTCCAGGCATTACAGCGGGCGGCTGGAACCCTTGGTCCCCTGTAGCCGAATGGGGCTTCGTGCAGTACAGTGGGGTTGCCTTCCATCCACGCAGAGGCATGAGGGAACTGCGGGTTTCACGTTGTGCCGAAGCCAAGGGACAGCCCGCTTATGACCAACGTCTGTTGGGTTTTGCTCTCTGAAAGCCAGTATTTTCTCTCTCTTCCTTGTGATTGCACGGGGGCGAGCATCGTCGTCTTCTGCTTACTCACGAGGTAACACATTACAAGGTACGAATACCTACTAACCTACTCGAGTATCGACAGTATCCTACTCGACCGACGCCTTCACCTTGTCAACTTCAGCCTATTCATATTGCATTCTCCCCCAATGACCCGAGGCCATCCGCTATTTTCTCTATCCGCACATGATCGTCCAGTCGTCCCCTGGAATGCGCCCGCCCCGCCTCCTCTTCCTCGCTGCGCTGCGCTGCCCTGCCCTGCATGGGAAAGCTGCAGATTTTAGCTTCCATGTTTGATGGTTTGTTCCATGGTTTTGAAACGCAATGACGGCTCTAATCAAGAGAGCCCCACATGATACTAGTACCAAAGTGCCTCGTTTCAAGGGATTTCCGCGTCTCTTGGACAATGCGTCGATTCGGGGTCCTTCGAGTCGGGGCCCAGGGACAAAATCCTTGGCGGTGCCCCAAGGCGACCCCTAGGCGATCTTGTAATCATGATTTGAGCATGGATCCAGCTCAACCTCCACCAATATTCGTATGTACATACCTACATGTGCTCAGTTGACGCCCAGAAAGCTTTAACCCCTGGCGGAGCCGCCAAGGCCTGCCATGATTCTTGCCCCTTGGCCAGTGTAGGTCGCCCTCGCACGTGAAGCCACCGGACCAATAAACTCCAAACTCAAGCCTTGCTCAACGATGCGGGCTTTCTGCATCCCCATTCTCAACGACGAGAAAGGGCAGGCACCAATATTCGCCCACCTCCCTGCGCCAAGGGCCTCAAGGTGGAGACAAGCCTTGATGCGGAGCAGACTGGGAACGCACTGCTTCGGCGCCGTCATCTGGTTTCTTGATACATACATGCAAATGCAGGGCATCGGACACGCGGGATTCTTGCCCAGGCAAGCCGATTCCATCTCTCTCCACTCCATGACTCCGCGACAGGACAAGAGAGTCACTCACATTGTCCGTCGTAGACAAGGACCAAATCTCCAACCTCAATCGTCGGCGGGGGACTCGACGGACAATGCCACCCATTTCCCGGTTCGTGACGCATGTGCGAACCAAAATATACCTTGCTGTCGAATCGTCTCGTCTTGGCCAATGTCGTGAGCGGCTCTTGCCCCCTCTCGGCCGTGACCTGGTCGACGCACACCATCTGGCATCGCCGGCAAGCTCCCAGCATCTTGAAATCCACGTCCCCGATCCGGATTCGAGTCCACGTATCCTCCGAGTACGCCGGCTCTCCAGGTCCCCGTGCAAGACTTTCCACAACCATGTTCGCCCGAAACGTGGATTCCGCGACTGCGTCCCCGCTCCTGCTACTAATTTCGTAGTTCAACGCATCCACGCTGGAGCTGTGAATCAGCAGAATCGGGCTCTCGTTTGAGAGCAGGATCTTGGTGTGCTGTTGCTCTGAATCCGAGTCTGGCGGGGAGGGCACGTCAGGAAACGAGCCGGGAATATTTTGCAACATGGCAACTCGCTGGTGCTTTTGCAGTCGAGCCTTGCAAGTCCGGCTGCCAAGCCCATGGCCGCCGGGTGGGAATCTCGCCAGCACACACGGCACCCCAAGGACATTGGTGAAAAAGTCGTTCAACTCGGACGAGGCATAAACCTGTGCGTAAACCTGCTCTCCGCAGACGCGCGACGGCAATTGGTGAGACCCATCACGGAACACATCTGGATTGGCCGACAGCGGTATTTCCACGTATGGGTGCCAAGATTCTTGGGAGGGTCCGTGGAACACCACTCGCATAATCCCGCATTCGAGATTCAGGACCGGCCGCAAGAGTGCCATGTTGGGGTAGCGCTTCTGACTGAGAGCTTGGCCGGAACCTCGATGGACCAGGCACCACTCACGGTCCCAGGCCAGACCCTCGGCCCTGACTCCCCAGCAGATTCCTGGCGGGATGGCAAAGCCTCCACAGCTTTTGATGGGGTAGACAGTAATCGTTTTGACCCTGAGAGTGCATGAATTTCGGGCTCTCGTGCTCGTGGCCAAGTTGACGTCCGCCGCCGTCGGCTTGTCCTCGACGAAGAACTCTCTGACAAAATCCGCAAAGCTGTCGACGTCTGACGCGATGCTCATGGCGCCGAGGCTGGCTCTGATGACGCCATGCGGTTTCCCCGTCGCAATATCGCTCTCCATTCCGCATCGATACCCGGCCGAGAGGTTCCCCTTTAGTTCCCATGGTTCCAGCCCAAGTGTCGATGCTATCCCTCCGGGACAACACAGCCCTCCTGTCCGGACGTGCATTCTTCTTAGAATCGCCAGCTTTTCGAACTCGGCAAGGCTGACCCAACCACCTGCGGCATTGACAATATTGAAGGACACGACCGGGCCGCTGCCCTGCCCTGCCCTGCCTTTTGTCGCATCGGCGTACATGACGCACACCGGCCGCCCATTCCCGTGTCGCAAGGAGCCGAGGCGGTCACGCAGTTTGATGGCCAGGTAGCTCGTGTGTGCAGCAACGTTGTTCATGGATCCGAATAGCGTTTTGTGCACCCTCAACGCTACATCGACGGCCATGATGTTTTGGAAGGGTAGAGTGCCGTCCTCCAGGCGCTCATGGAGAGATTGCGTCTTTCGAGCGTGCCAGCGCTCCTTTCCGCAAGTCACCATGTCGACAGTTCCTCCCCCAAAATATCTCCGGTTATCAAAGACGGGCTCGGCAGATCGGCGTATCATCAAGACACCGAGCTCGGGATATCCAAAAATCTTGTACAGGCTGAGAACAACAAAATCGGCGGCGAAATCGGGCGACCCGAGGTCCAGCTGCGAGGTCGCACCCAGTGAAGCGGCATCAAGGAGAGTATACAAGCGCGGTGAATCTGTTTTGGCCCTGTCCTGCAGATCTTTGGGCCACGACAGCGGATATCTCTGTCCGTCCATGTGAGATTGGGCAGAGAAGGAGAACAGCCTAGCGGACGGGGCTTGTGGCGCTGTGCCAAACGGATCCGCACCGTTGAGCCACGACTGCACGCCGTTGTCATCAAGACATGTGCTGAAGTGCGCATCTTCCCTGGCTCCGACCAAGCTCGTGTGGCATGCCTGATGGTAGGCATAGACGTAGCCCTGGGGCAGCGACCTCATGGCTTCGACGATGAGCTTCACGCCAGCCGTGGCGTTGGCCACGAAGACGAGGTCATACTCGGCGGGATTGGCCTTGACGAAGCTTAGCAGGCTCAGCCGAACGTCGTCGATGCGCGCGGCCGAGAGTTGCGAGGGCCACGAGGCCGAGTGCGGATTCCCGTACAGCGTCGAGGTCATCTCGGCGGCAAAAGCGTCCATGAGGGACTTGGAGCACGGCGTGGATGCCGCATGATCCAGATAGACACCATCTGAAGAGCCGTTCAATACAAGTGCCGGCAACGCGAGCCATGCGCGCAGGCTTACCCTTGAGCATGGGATATTCTAGGTCCCGCAAGTCCTCGACACCCGCATGATAGGCAGCTTCGACGTGGCTTGCCATGCCGCACGGCACCGTCCGTTGTAGCTTCTGGGCTGAAACTCTGTCGGTTCCGAGTGGGCAGGACGGATTGGTCTTGTAGATGGCGCTCGACTCGTTCCTGAGCTCCAACGAATATTACTTGAGGCTCATCCTGGTGACTGTTGGATGTGCCGGTGGAGTGGCGATGATGGCCGCCGCTGCGCACCATTTCACGGCATGTTGGAAAAGACGCCGTCTTGTTTGTTGAAGGTCGGTCGGTCGTCGCCGAACGAGGGGGGCGTTTCGGCTTATCGATTTGCGTGCCGGTTGGTTCGATACGTACTGTGTATACACTGTGCCGTCTACACAGTGTCCGAGTCAAGGTTCCAGTGACTTTCACCCTCCAGAACTGTACAGCTGGTTAATGGCCTGGACCCACCCAAGTTGCTACGCGGCGGCGGCAGCAGCTGAGCGGCTCCACCATCACCTGTCGATTCGAACTTCCAACCTCGTCTGCTCATCTCCGCATGATCTTGTCAAACGGCGCGCCACAGCACGCAGCCGGGCTTCTTTGCTGCCTTGATCGGCGCCCTCATTGACCTAGTTCGTCATCCTTTTCTTCATCTACGCGCATTCTGCTCCTTTTACCTCTTGCTCGTCCTATTCCTCTCCCTCTTCTCACCGTCTCGTCAAATCGTCAACCCCATTCGCCGCTTCGTCATGCATTCATATCTTTGCCCGTGCTGCCTCTCTTCTGGCCGTCTGGCCAATGGCTGCATCTACTCCTCGCTTCTCCCTTGGCCAGCCTGCTGGTCCACGCTTCGAGGCTCATCTTCGTTTTCCCCTCGGCCTCGTCATCGCCTCTCCTTCTCTTGATTGACTGCTACCTCTACTTTGCCCATCGTTTCTCTGCTCAGAATGACATCTCTAACAAGCCTCTGCGCCGCTTGCCTATAGGTACAAATCTCTGTCGTCTCGAAAGTTTCGCGGTACCGGCTGTGCCGAGCGGACCGTACTCGGGCTTTGCATTCACGCTGATCAACCAGGCCGCCCTCGAACTACGCGTAATCGGTAGTCGCACAACGCCATCGACGCATCCAAGATGGATTCATATACCTCGTTCCGTGATTCGTCGGCCAGGTCTCCCTCGGAGCGCACCTGGGCCCGGGACGATCGGGACGACCGACCCGACAACTTTTACCGAGGGAGATCGCCGGGTGTGTACAGCCAATCCCATCCGCCTGCCATGGAATCATCATCAGACCGAGTGGTCAGATGCTGGAGTCGGTGTCAGTGATAAGGCTAACAGATTTGCCCCAAGGAAACGACAGAAGAGATCGTCGGCGGTCGCGCTCCCCAGCTGCCGTCGATCGGTACGAGCCGCGAACTCGTCGAGATGACCGTGACAGGGACAGTCGTCGGCGAATTACCTCACCTCCGGCGAACATCGATCGCTACGTTCCCGGCCAGGACACGGCAGTCCCCGGCGCTGTGGTCAATCCCTTGGCCGATCCGTCCAAACTCCCATATCAAGTAGGATTCTCCTACTTCGGGGAGTGGTGGAGGTTGAACGAAAAAGTCAAGGATGACAGGGACCGAACCCACGGAGGACGCAGACGTGAGCCTGAGAGGAATCGGGGCCCCGAGGATCGCGAGAAGGAAAAGGCAAGGATCCAAACAGCCTACGACCAGTACAAGGAGGAGCTACAGGCCAAGATGGCTCGCAACTTCGTGTCGGAGCACAAGAAAGAACAGTGGTTCAGGGAGAGATACGTTCCCGAGGTGAGAGACGAGGTCAGAGCCAAACTCAACGACATCCGGCGCGGCGCCTACAGCCAGTGGGAGCAGGATCTGGAATCCGGCACCTTTGATCAGTTTTCGCTCGAGGGAATCCCAAAAAGCGAAAGCAACGGTGCAGGCGGTGTCATCGAGAAGGAGGAAGGCGAGGCCACGGCGAGCAACGAGATCCTAGGCGTTGGCGATCTCATCCCCGCCAATGGGGCGGATATTCGCGACGAGAATCAGCTCCAGCCCACGTTGCTCATCAAGACCATTGCGCCGCACGTCAGTCGTCAGAATCTGGAGGCATTCTGTAAAGAAAACTTGGGCGAAGAGGAAGGCGGCTTCAGATGGCTGTCGCTATCCGACCCCAACCCTAGCAAGCGCTACCATCGCATCGGTTGGGTCATGCTTCATCCCTCGTCCGAAGTCCCGATGCCTGTCGATCGAGTCGACCCCAAAGACGAGGACGGAGACGAAGATGTCAAATCCCCACAGCTCGTTTCCACCGCGGAAAAGGCCCTCGATACGGTCAACGGAAAGACGGTCAAGGATGAGGTTCGGGGAGACTTTGTCTGCCACGTTGGCGTCCACAACCCACCGACGAACCCAAGAAAGAAGGCCTTGTGGGACCTGTTTTCAGCACCAGAGCGGGTTGAAAAGGACTTGATCCTTGTCCAGCGACTGGTCAACAAGTTCGAGGAGGACTTTGGAGCCGATTTCCAGGCGGTCCTGAAGGTTGAGGAAAAGGTATACGACCTTCGAGTTGCCGGCTTGCTCCAGCCTGCGGTCCCGTCCGCGACCGCCAAGAAGACCAAGAAGGAGCGAGAGGTGGCCATGGACGAGGCCATGGACGACGAGGACGGTATGGTCGAAGATGATGAGGAAGAAGAAGACGGCATCGTCGACGATGACGAATCGGACGACGAGTACCTGCTTATTAAGAAGAAGCAACTGGATCTTTTGATCGAGTATTTGCGTCGAGTCTTTAACTTTTGCTTCTTCTGCGTCTTTGAGAGCGATTCCATCCACGAACTCACGCGCAAGTGCCCTTGTGGCCACCTTCGTCGACCCCGCAGCACGCTCTCCTCTTCGGCCAGAGCTGTTGCGCGGGCCAGTGCGAATGGCGAGCCGTTTCCGTTTCCGGGCAAGAAGCGAGGAGACGGCGGCGAAGATGGCGAGGCAGAGCATCCAGAGGCGGAGAAGAAGTTCCGAAACACTTCCACGAAGACGGAACAGCAACTTCTTCGAGCCTACAACTGGGTCAAGACGTTTGAAGACAAGTTGACGCAGATCCTGGACCCGCACACCGTCAATCTTCGCAAACTGGGGGGACGGCCCGTGGAGGACGCTGTGGACGACGAGCTCATGGCGTTCGTCAAGCAGGAAGATGAGCACAAGTGGCGTTGCAGGGTACCCGAGTGCACCAAGCTTTTCAAGGAGCAGCACTTTTGGAAGAAGCATGTCGAGAAGCGGCACACCGAGTGGCTGGAAAGCTTCAAGCAAGAGGTCAGTGGCTAACCCTTGTGTATTTTGTTTCCGCCTTGTTGGATGTTCACAATCTAATAGGAGACGCCGCAGTTCGAACTCATCAACGCCTATGTCATGGACCCTGCCCACATAGCTCCCTCGCGAACCGACGCCAACTCCAACGGTCACTTTCCGCCGGCCAGCGGCCAGTCGGCAACGGGCACTCCGCGGGGATTCAACATGCAGAACTTCTCCATGAACAGTATGATGGGGATGCCGGGCTTTCCCATGCCCCCTAGTGGCTTCCCACCCATGTTTCCCGGCATGCCGGCACCCGGCTGGAACCCAATGGGAGACGACCGCGCCGGCGGGGCCATTCGACGAGGGGGGATGGGCGGCGGCCGAGGACAGCATCGCCCGGGGCCGTATGACCGCCGTGGGGGGTATCGTTGGGATGGCGGTGGCGGGCGAAACCGCATGGGCGGGTCCCGATGGGGAGATGGAGCGGGCGGAGCAGCAGGGGGCCCTCGAGAGGCTGTCCAGGGTAGAAGCTTGAAAAGCTACGAGGATCTCGACCAAGTCTCCGGCAGCGGCGGGGGGGAGCAGCTCAACTACTAAGGAACGTCTGCCCCGACCAGTCCAAAGGGGCCTAAAGGGAGAGAGTGGGCGTCACGGCCAAGATGGCTTCGAAATTTCACTGCAGGAGCAGGCGGATTGTGGGTATGTAAGAATTACCTACGAGTTATTTGTAGTCAGGTATGAATATTTCAAGGCATGACACGGCTACGTGCACGGCGGTGGTCCATGTGCAAGGGAATGACTGACTCTCTGTGCGAGAGGTCGCAGAAGGAGCGGCCGAATTGTGTGTGGGGTAGTATCCGTAGTTTCGGTCAAGGTCGGTGAGGGTGGGGGTGGGTCTTTGCCGGTTTGGCTCGAACCAATGACGGAGTGCCATTGGAACCCATTTGGGTGGGTGGTTTTTTTTCTTGCTACCTACTGCGCACGTGCGAGCTCGCTCAATCCCTCCCGCAACAAATCGCCTGCGCGACCGCATCCCACAACCGTCTCCATGGGTCTTCTGGCCGAGTCCAAGAGGTAGATTTGCCCGGAAATGTATGGTCCAGGCATGAGCTGACTGGAGACTCTGTCTCTTTAGCCGGAGGAAATTCTCCAAAGACCCGAACAACACGAAATGGGCGCGAGACACGTCGACCTTTGGCCAGAAGATCCTGCGCGCTCAAGGATGGGAGCCGGGCCAGTTTCTCGGGGCCACGGACGCAGGGCATTCCAAACTGCACACGGCCGCCAATGCCTCCCACATTCGGGTCTCGATCAAGGATGGCGTGAAGGGCCTCGGATTCAACAAGACAAAGGCGGACGAGGTGACGGGGCTCCATGTCTTTTCCGACCTGCTAAGCCGGCTGAACGGGAAGTCGGAAGAGGACGTCGAGGGTGACAGGCGAGCCAGGCTGGCCATGGAGACGAAGGTTTACGTGGATCAGAGATGGGGTGTCATTCGGTTCGTCAGTGGGGGGCTGCTGGTAGGCGACACTCTGAAGGAGGAATCGGTCTTTAATGAATCCTCGGTGGCGCCTGAAACAGACGAAAAGCGTGGGGACAAGGACGAACTGTCGAAGAAGGAGAGGAAGAGCAAGAAGCGGAAACTAGCCAATGCTGAGGAACAAGTTGCCGAAGCCGACTCCAAGAAGCAGAGAAAACGCCGGAAAGAGGAACGAAGGGCTCGGAAGGTCTGTACGGAATCTGCGCGGGACAGCACCGAGGATACCAACCAAGGCGGCGACACCAAAGCAAAGCAGAAATCGAAGAAGAGCAAGTCATCTTCTGGCGGCGACTTGGACGCCGGACAGGTGCAGCCTGGTTCCGCAGACGAGGGCTCGCGAAAAAAGGCGCGCAAGTCGAAATCAAAGGACAAGAAGCCGGATGTGGCGGTCGACGAGGATGCCGTGGAGGCAGGGAAACGGTCCAAGAAGGACAAGAGGAAGAAAGTGGAGGCCGAGGCTACCGAATCCAAGGTGTCTCGGTCAACAGAAGACGAGGACGCCGCCGGCTCTGCGACGGCCACAGGGGCCTCGACGCCCACGGGATCCGGCACTGGCACGTCGACGCCCAAGGGCGGGCGCAACTTTGCCAGGTCGCGGTTTATTGCAGCGAAAAGGCAAGCCATGCTGGACGCCAATTCGCTGAAGCAGGTTTGTGCCCTTTCTGCAGTGGTTTACCGAGAGGGGGAAACTAATGCCGTCGCAGATATTCATGATCAACGCATGACGACTTTGTCCGAATGTGTCGGATGGAGTGTAAACATTGAACTCCTCACCCAAGGTACTAGGCACATTGATGTGAAAAATAAACAACTTAATCCGCCCCCATACATAAAACCAAGGCTTCGCTCAGCAAACTCCGATAGCGCCAGCCCTCTGATAATGCCTTGATCCAAACACGGTCTGCAGTGTTGCAAAAATACACGGATATGTTGCGTGGTACTTGCGAAACAAGTTGTCGTCACGGTGTTGTTGCAACTACTTGGCGTTGCGGCCAATGTTGCTGCACGTGGAGTCAGCCTTGCGCCTGTAGCGATGCTGATGAAGGGTCAGGGAGACGGGGAAGCACACTTGTGGAAGAGCTGATGGAAGATGCCGCCCTTGGCCAGCTGGTCCGACAGGCTTTGGCGGCGGGTAGCGTCGGGGCCGCCTCGCTTTTGCTGCTGGAGACTGTGAAAGGCGGGCATGAGGCCGGAGCTCTGGAGTTTGGGGCGTTAGCATGGACGTTGCCCGATGCTGATGGACCGATGGAGGGGAGGGAGGCGTACGCTGCGGCGGGGGGTGGTGGTGATGATCTGGTTCTGGTTTGACTCGCTCATGATGGCGGTTTTAGGATGATGCGACGTTAAAGGCTTGGTGTTGAGCAGTGGTGTCGAGCAGCAATGACTGCGGAACAGCCATCGGCAGGAGGGACCGTCTTATAAGTCGGAGCAAGCAGGAGGGGCTTCACCCAAGTTGCGGTGCAGCGCAGCAGGAGGTACTCGTCGGCGGGCCGACGCCCGAGTGCGGCGCCAAGTACCGCTGATAGTGGCGCCTGCGTATGTCGTGTCTCTCTCTCTCCGCCGTTGGGCACGACCAAAAAGCTTCTCTCTCCAACTCGACACCACAGTGCCGATGCACCAAGCCATCGAATGACGCTCTTCCCTCTCGTCCACACCATCACCCGAGACACGCCCCCCCCCCCCTTTTCGCGGTGCTTTCCCCGCGTCCGTCGCGGGCACTACTACTACCACCCGAGGCACCCTCCGCAATGGGACACACCGAGAGCCCTTGTTGACCAACGTCTCTGCGTCGTCGTCGTCGACGACATATCATGCTTCGCTGCGCAGCATTGGGCCAAGCGTCAGACATCCAGCTGCGAATACAGGACTACTACGAAGTACTTACATGGTATACGGATTGCACCCCCCCCTTTCTCGGGGAAACTTAGAGGGAACAGGAAACGAGACGCCGACAATAGGATGAATCATGACCTAAACACGCCCGTCGAGTGTGTGAGCACAGACCCCGATAAGCCGCGCCGGGTTGACGGCCCCGATCAATCGAGCTCGTCTGTCGGTCGAGGCCGACTAGCCTCCTGGGACGGGCTGCGAGACACACACGCGCCGTTGGCCAACGGGTCCCGCCGCTCCATTCCCGCTCCATTCGGCCCAAACCGTCCTCGTGGGCGTCATAGCCGGTCGCGACGTTGGGCCCGCCGCCCGATCCATGGCGTCGTCCTGGCGTCGTCCCACCGCTTGTGCATCCCGAGTCCCGCGGGCTGGCCTCCGGATTGGACCCTGCCGGCAATCATGACCGAATCCGAATACCGCATTTGTCCTGTCTCAGTCCAAGTCACTCAATGGTTGGCTCACACCTCCCCGCTATCGCCGTGTCCTATACTAACACTAACAGTCCAAGGGCCGTCTCGACTCACAGTTATGCTGTGAGCTGTGCACACCTGGCTTGGTTGTGGCCGTCCTCTTCCTAACATCATAAATCCATGGCTAATATCGAACCCGGCCTATTCTCTCTCCAACCTCACCGCGGCGTTCCTCTCAATGAAACCCAAGTCCACCTTGTGGCCCAGCAGCTCCCGAATGTTGGAGATCTTGTACTTGATCATGGTCGGCCGCTCCAGACTCAGGCCCCAGCCAAACACGCGCATATCCTTGGGCAGGCCCATGGCCTCGAGCATCTCCGGCCGGAACATGCCGCTGTTGCCAATCTCCACCAGCTTGTTCAGGCCCTTGTGGTAGCTAAAGATTTCCATGCTGGGCTCCGTGTACGGGTTGTACGCCGGCTTGAACTTGAGGTCCGTGATGCCCATCTTGCCAAAGAAAATCTCCATAAACTCCATCAGCCCGCCAAGAGACAGCCCGTAGTCGGCGATTACGCCCTCCACCTGGTGGAACTCGGCGAGATGTGTCGCGTCGACCGTCTCGTTGCGGAACACGCGGTCAATGGAAAAGTACCGCGCCGGCTTCGGCCGCCCGTCGGGGCCCTTGGTCATGGCCAGCCTGTGCAGCATGGCCGCCGATATCGAAGTCGTGTGCGTCCGCAGCACCAGCTTGAGCGACTCGTCTGCCGACCAGGGATAGCGGTAGCCAATCGAGCCGTACTTGCCGTCCTGGTGCACCTCCTTGACGTTGTTCCAGTACGCCTCGGTGTCCTGGCCCGGCTCCTGCGGCCGTGGCTTCTCAGCGACCTTGGGGTCCGAGATGTAAAATGTGTCTTGCACGTCACGCGCAGGATGCTGCTGCGGCACAAAGAGGGCGTCAAAGTTCCAAAACCCCGTCTCGACAAACTTGTTGGTCGGCATCTCCTCGAAGCCCATTTCAAAGAAGATTTGCCGAAACTCGTGCCGCACCTTGTTGAGCGGATGCAAGGCGCCGGCGTTTTGATCCGACCCCAGCGCCCTGAAGTTGTACGGCTTAAATGTGGCCGTCTTCCAAGCGCCAGAGGCAATCATGTCGGCCGTCAGGTCCGTCTCCTCCTTTTGGATTTCGAGGGCAAACTTGGGCCCCTTGGCCATCTTGAAGGTAATGATCTTTTGCATGCGGATGAGCTTGCGCTTCCTCAGGTCGTTGAGGGCCTTTGCGTCGCCGGTTCGTGATTCCTTGATCTGCTGCAGCTGCGCGCGCGTCACGTCTTGAATAGAATCAGCCTATCTGTTGGTCAGCCTCGGCCGTGCAATGAGAGACAAGGCACGCACGGTAGCAACGAGCTTGCCGTCCTTGCCCTTGGAAATCCACTTCTCCCTAAAGGCCTTCCCCTGGCCCAGCTTGGTCACGTTCTTGTCGCCAATGGCCTTTTCGAGCTCCTGAACAGTCAAGCCCTCCATGGCCTGCTTCAGGGCATCAAAGACTCGGGCCTCGTGGGAGCCATGGGCTGCAATCTGCTCGGCTTCGGGCTCCAAGATGGCCTCTTCGCGCTCAATCGTCTCGTAGGTGATCATGGACCGCGAGCCCAGCCGGTCGAGAGCGGCCTTGAGCTCCTGGAAAGGGACGTCGGGGAAGGCATCGACGGACTGGATGGGGGTCTGGCCGGCCAGAGCCTGCAAGACGCGGGCGACGAGATCGCCCGCAGGCGCAGAGCTCGCGGCTGTCATTGTGCTGTCGCGCCCTGCCCTCGAAGCATGTGAGGGGAAGCGGAGGAGAGAAATCAAGATGTCGTCGAGGAGGGTTGCTTGCAGTGCGGTTTGAGTCACCACCTTTTTTTCCACCGGTTTCGCAGCCCAAGCCCATCTTGTAGCGGTACACACCCTATGTAGCTTGTACATACGAAGTACTCAAACGCGGATTGACCCCGCCGCATCGGAAATACGATTGATCCTTGCAGCGGGACCCGCTGTACGAAGTACCACTGGCCGGTTGCCGGAGCTCCAGCAGCAGCAGCAGCAGCGGCATAGCCGGCATCCATCAACTTAAAAAGCCAGTCACATTTTCTCAGGACTGCGCATGCACCCAAACGCCGGACCCTCAGCACCGTCAAACAGATGACAAGCACCGGTTGAGCTCGGGCTGCTTCGATGCAGGCAAGGCGGCTCGCCCAGCGCAGATGACGAGAGCCAACCATGAGCCATGATGCTTCGCCCAGCCGGACGGCGCGAAACCACGACGCTGCCAGAGACGACGACGACGACGACGACGACACGATCCTCGCCGACCAGGCTCTCCCCAACCACAATGCCAACTCTCCCGCCCGCTCCCGCTCCGCATCGCGCCAGCGCCGCAAGAAGAAGAGCAAGAAGAAGCGCAACCCGGGCTTGGCCAAAAAGCTCGGCTTCATCACCCATCTGCTCAAGACGCTCGACCTGGTCGTCTTTGCCGAGCTGAGCGCCTTGTACTACATGGAGTATGTTCACCTCCGTCTCCATGGTTCTCTAGCTCTAGGGATCCCCTCTGACCTGTCGACTCCAGATGCTCCCTGTTTCGATTCGTGTTGCGCTCGGCCGGCCAGTACATGTACCTGACCCCCAAGGACGAATCGTTCCCCTTCCTCATGCCCGCCACTCGAGTACATGTTCTGCTAGTCCTCATTCCAAACATGGTTTGCATCGCTTCGCATCTGTTTGGCTCCCTCCCCGTCGGTCCCGACTTCCATCGAGGGTACCAGCATGGGGGGCTCGTCATCGACTTCGTCGGGCAGAGACCTCCCTCCTGGAAGCTCTACTACTTCCTCGCCGACGTCATCATCCTGGTCGTGCAGTGCTTCATGTTGACGGTGCACACGGAGCGAGAGCACCTGCGTGCTGCGCTCAAGACCTTTCGCCCTGTTTTCCCCGTCGTCGAGGACACGACGACGCGCTCGACCGAGGACTTGGATGCCGAGGAGCGCGGCGTCCTGAGAAACGGCTCGGAAGTGGTTCATGACGAGACGGACGGCATCCATCTACATCCCCTGGGCCAGCCCCGCGACGGAGCTGAGGGCAGCGGTGAACGGGCAGCCGACTTGGCGCCCCCGCTGCGGGACGCCTCGAGTGGCGTCGCGCCTGGGACACCTCTCTCCGACATCATCATCTCGGGCAACGCCATCTTGGGCGAGTATCACGTCCTCCACTCGATGCTATCGGCGACAATGGGCTTCGAGCGGACCGCTGCACACTCGCTCCAGACTATTAGTTACGGGGCCGCCATGGCGGCAATTCAGGCCCGGCGCCAAGGTGCCTCTGTATGAGGCCCGTCAGAGGGCCATGGCAATTTGAGCAAACAAACCACCGGACTGTCTCCGTCTGGTGAACCCTTGAGTGTTTTGCTGCGCTCATGCTATCTTCCTGCCCACGTTGCCGACGCCAGTGCCCTTGACAGAAATGACAAGATCCCCCGTGTCGTCATCCTCCACGTCTCTCAGTCCCCAGCTGCTGGCGCCAAAGGTCCTCAGGTCCCTCGCCAGCCCGACCAAGTCTTCAGTTCCAATAATCTCCCTGCCTATCCTTAATCGTCCGACGTCTTCCGATCCCATGGCCATGAGCATCAGCATGGCGCTGGCGGACACCTGGCTCGCACAGCCGCCCTGCGCAATCGACTCTAGCAGCTGACACGCACATCTCTTGCCAATCTCCTCGGGAACGACGCCACCGGACGGGGGAACCACGACGTCTGCCGAGTACAGTACGCCGACGGAGCTGGACTCTGCCACCAGGCTCAATCCGAAGCCGATGCCCAGCCGCCGCTTGCTCCCGGCCTTGTCCGTGGGCACCAGAGGGGCCTGGTCGTATTGCGCGGCGACGTGGATGTCGGCGCTAAAGGGGCTCAGAATTTGGCGGGCAGAATGGATCATGCGAGCGTTATTTGATGCAGAGACGCCAGTGCAATATGCGACGCCTCGTATTCTCTTTATGCGGCCGGGGCTGCGGTTGAGATGCAGTGTCTTGGGGAGGCGTACTTGGCTGGCGAATCGCAGTTCGACACAGCCGCCACCGCCTCGGCCGCCGGGGCCAGCGCATGATCTTGACAGGACCCTGAGCTCGATTCTCGCTGGCGGGATGCCGAAGAGGCCGAAGAGGGGGAGGACGGCGGTTCGGAACGTGTCGACGGAGACGTCGCCTGTCTCGGTGGACGAGGTGATGACCCCCGGCCCAGAGAAGCGGACGTTCATGTGCGCCTTTGAAAAGGGCGCCAGCAGGCATAGCGGTAGCAGGAAGTACGTGACGCCTCTCGTGCAGGTATCCGGGATGCTGTGGATGATGATGTCGCCCTCGGTCGCGCCTTGACCGGCAATGGTGCCGGAAATCAAGCCCGGGTGGTATGTGATGGTCGTGCCCGTGTACGAGATCTGCATGGAGCTCCCGTTGGTCACGGCCTCGAGCAGTCGCAAAAAGGAGACCTCATGGGGGGCAAGTCCGGGGTTCGTGGGCGACGCGCTCCGGATCTTGGAGATGTGGACGGGCCGGCCGGTAAGCGTGGAGATGGTGAGGCGCCGGCTGAGATTCCGGTGGCCTGTGAAGCGCAAGAACTCCGGGCTTTGACCAGACATTGTCGCAGGTTGTGTCGGCCCCACGATGGGATCGGGGAGGGGGCGGTTAAACTTGGGCTGGTTGCGAATCGTTGTGCGAATCGTGAGTTGCGATTTCGAGAAAAATGACTTTCTGCCAGAGGCTGGGCCGCCTAGCCAGTGTAAGTGGTAGGCGGTGAGGGCCAGGCCAAAAATTCGGGGCCGCTCATCTTATCGATAACAGATAACAGCCCGGGTGCTTGGAAAATCAGCTTCGGCCGGCCGACTTTGTCAAACCATGGACTCGTGGAGCCTCTGATTTCCCTCTCTCCTGGCAGAGTTGCGCCAAAGTATGCCTTGCAGACCGCTGCTCTTTGATCTGCGAACTCAGAACCGCTCCATCTGCCAATCATGCATTCGACGGCAAGCCGCCCAGCCCTGGACTGCGGCCTACGGCACCTCCTCTCGCGCGCCCGTGGAGGCGAGGCCGAAACCGAGGCCGAAACCTCGCGCGCAGCTCGCCGACTCTGTTGCGCGCCAGCCGAGTAGATTGGAGATGAAACACTACCTCGATCGCCTTCAGCAGCTCCAGAGGACGGCGGCGGCGGCGCCCGATGACTCGAAAGGCTACTCTGTCCGCTTTTTTGAGCAAAACGGGCAAGAGCGCACCGAGCTGCCTGAGGAGCAAGGCTTCGGGGACTCGCCGATCAGCTTCGATGGTTCCGAGCTCAAACAAACCCTCTACGGCCTCAAAGACGTTCTGGAAACGCAGGCGGAGAGGGATGCCTTCCAGACCGTCATGCGCGAGATGGGGGGCGGCTTCGACAAGCAGATCACGGCCGACGACCTGGAAAAGATGATGGGCGGCATGAAGGCCTACACGGACTCCATCGACGCCGAGTTGGAGGAGGTCGCCGCCGACATGCCCCCAGAACTGATGGGCGAGCTGCGGAAAACCATGGCCGAGCTCGAGTCGGTGGCGGAGGGCGGTCCACCGGCAAGGACAGGCCCGCAGATTGACGAGAAGCACTGGACTATCAACGCGCACAAGAAGGTCGTCAGGCTGAACATTGTGCTAAAACGCGTTTCCCACGATGTATACAGCAAGCGGGGCATCACAAACAAGAGCGTCTCGACGCTGTACAAGGCATATCATGCTGCCAGACACCACCTGGCCCGCAACTGGAGCCAAGTGCCTGTCGATGTATGGGACCTGCTCTGGGCCGTCTTCTCGGCGGACGAGTCCATCAACATTCACCGGCTGGCTCACGTCTCCCTGCTCGCAAGAGACATGAGCGAGGCAAACGTGACGCTGAGTCCCCCGCAGCAGCTCCTCACCATCGAGGCCATGTTCGTCGAAGGGTGGGAGTCCAAGGCCATCGACTCCTGGAAACGCTGCGTGAGCTCGCTGGGCGGCGACAGGTCCGAGGTGTTTCAAGACTTTTGGGAGCTCGGGGTGCGAATGCACTGCCGCGCCGGGGACATGGACCAGGCGGAGCGGGCCGTCAACAAGCTCCTCGACAAGCGGCTGGACGCGCGCATCATGATGCCGCTCATCCGCACGTTTTCGGAAAAGGACAGCCCGGAGTGCCGAGAGAAGGCCTGGGCGGCGTACCGGCGGATGAGAGAGCATCTCGGCAGGGGCATGAAGCTCTCCGACTACGACCAGGTCGTCTCGTACTTTCTGACGACGAACCAGATCGAGAACGCCCTCTACGCATTCGTCGACATGATGACGGACGGCAGAGTCGACCTGAAGTGGCAAAAGTACCTGCCGTCGGTCGTGGCCAACAAGTTCTTCCTGGGCAAGTGGCTGAAGAGGCTGATCGGCGCGTTCGACCTGGACGGCGCCTACAGCGTCATCGACTTTATGCGGAAAAAGGGCGTCGAGGCGTCGCCCATGCATCTCAACGGCCTCATCGGCGCCTGGCAACGGTCAAGGACGGCTGCCAACGTGGAAAAGGCGGACAAGTTGGCGTGGAACATGATTGAGGAGCGGATCCGGTTCGTGCTGGCCAGAGAGTCGGACGGGGGCGGCGGCGAGGCCGAGGCGGTACCTTCGGACGCCCCGTGGCCGAGGGCGACGGTACCATCGGACGCCCCGTGGCCAAGGGCGACGCTCGAGACGTTTTCGCTCATGGCCGAAAACTACCGCTCACGCGACCTCCCCGGTGCCATGGAGGCTCTGTGGGATGCCTTCCGGGACGCCGAGATCAGCCCCGACGCATGCATGATGAACCAGCTGCTCGAGTCCCACATCCAGGCAGGGCGCGGCAAGGAGGTGCCCGCGCTGTACCAGTCCATGGTGACGGAGCAAGGCGTCGTCCCAGACGCCCACACGTTTAGCGCGCTGTGGAAAACCCTGGCCACCAGCCGCGTCGTCAAGGTGGCGCCCGAGGCGCGCGAGGACGCCGTGATTGAGACGCGCCGGCTGTTTGAGGAAATGGTCAAGTTCAGGCACGTCTTCGAGCCCGAGGGCATGGACGGGCAGCTCGCGCGCAAGATCCTGCACTCGTTTCGCCGGCTGGACGACAACGACGGCTTCGTCGTCGCCCTCGCCGCCCTCCGCGGCCTCTTCCGGTTCCTGCCGCCCGAGCTGCTGGGGCTGGAGCTGCTGATGGGCGTCTCCAGGCTCGCGTGGGACACGCCGACGCATCGCCGGCGCCTCATGCAGGCCAAGCGCTCCCTGGACCGCGAGCTCCTGGCGTGGACGGGCGGCGACGAGAGCCGGCTCGAGAGCGGGCCGCTGCGCGCAGAGGCCCTTTACGACTACCTGCTCAAGAGGCTCGGCCGCGTCAAGGGGCGCCCGCCGCTCGACGAGGCGAGGGACGTGGGCGCGGCGGCGAGGCAGATGGGCGTCTACGAGCTGCTGTCGTCGCCGCCGACACAGTAGGGGTTGAGACGGGCAGGTCACAGGGGGCCGACGGGGGGGGGGGGGGCAGTTAGACAAACTGTCTGTACGTTAGACGAGACGGCAATGTTATCATTACCCGCTCCTCATCGCGAGGCTCTCAGTCCTCTGCAACTTCAGCCTTCAGCCAGAGCGTTGCCGTAAAAGACTTGTTCGCATCCAAAATCCAAAATGCACATGCCGAGCGAGGCCATCAACCCCCCCGATGCAAGATGCTGATAAGAATGCCCAGGCAGCCCCGTCAAGGACCGAAAGCACAGAGGCGCACCACCCACCGCAACGGCCCAGATGCTCCGCCGCCGATACCCACGACGCCTCGGCCTCCCCCGAAACTCCAGCGCTATGCATTGTCGAGAAGCAGACGAACAAAGGGAACAACGTCACCGCCACGCAAGCACCATCACATCACGCCAGGTCCATTTTCGAGTCGTCGTCGCCCAGGTCCATTTTCGAGTCGTCGTCGCCCAGGTCCATTTTTGAGTCGTCGTCGCCCACGTCGAGGCGGTCGCCCACGGAGCTGAGGCCCGAGCTGGCGGGCGACGGCGACGGGTGGCCGTTTGTCTGCGCCTCGCCGGGCGGCGGCGCGGGCTCGGCGGCGCTGCCGCGGCGCGTGATCCACTCGTCGATGCTGGTCATGGGCCCGCCCTCGACCTGTACGTCGCCCACGGCGTCGACGGGCCGGCCGATGAGGGTGTCGTGGTACTTTGTGTCCTCGCCCGTCTTGCTGTGCTTCTTCTTCAACGCTGCCCCCGCCCGCAAGAGTCAGCGCGCCGTATCGCCTCCGCACGCGGAGAGACCAAGGCTCACCGCTCAGGTAGTCGGTCGCGTCAATCTCCCCGTCGCCCCGTCCCATGTCCATGAGCTCCTTCATGCGCGGGCCCGAGAACCACTTGAGAAAGTCGTCGATGCCGCCCATGTCCTCGTCGCCCCGCCACGCCTGCTCCGTCGTCACTCTCTCGGGGAGCAGCGCGCCGGCGTCCTGGAGCGCGAGCCGGATGTCGACGACGCCGTAGTCGCTCGCGTCGCCGTGGTTGTGAATGGCGTGCGCCGCCGTCCGCTCGCACAGCATCGACAGGTAGCGCGCCGCCAGGTCGGTGAGCGAGTCGAGCACGGCGCCCTTTGTCGAGTGGTAGCCCGTCGCCCGCAGCATCTGCAGTATCGACGGCCGCAGCAGCGCGTGGAAGATGGCGGGCTGGCCAGCCATGCTGGGAACCGGCGATGCACGTGCCGAGTTTGCGTGATGATGATGTGCTGGGTTGGTCCGATGGCGCTACTTCAGACCGGGTCCGGCGCAGGCTTCGGCTTCATTGGAGAGCTCGCATGTTGTGCATGTTGACTGACGTGAGTTTGTGCAGAGGGTTGACGCTTCAACCTGGTGGCTGCTTTTTGTGTGGGACAGGCCGCAGGTTAACCGTCTGCACGGTACAGCGAAAATGTCCCCGTACAGTGCGATGGAGTTCTTGGGTTGACTTCTTCCTCGTACGAATACGAATACGAATACAAACACACAAAACGCCACTGGTCCACCCTGACTTCTGTACGAATAGCTCTCCTCCATCCCCCAGCACCTCCAGAATGTCTCACGCGCTCTGCTCGTCGGCAACGCCGCTGTACTTGTTGATCCAGCCGAGAACCTCTCTGTGCCATACCAACGAGTTCTCGGGCTTGGTCACCCACTAGCATCATGTCAGCGCTGTACTTCGTACACTCGCGTCGGAGAGCCCGCCCTGGCTTACATGGTTCTCGTCCGGAAAGACGACCAACTTGCTGGGCACATGCCGCACCTGCAAGACATTGAACATGGCCAAGCCTTCGGATATGGGCAGGCGGTAGTCCAGTTCGTTGTGGATCAGCTGCAGAGTTCATCAGCTTCACCCTGACACCAGCCCGGCAAGCCGCCCACTCACCAGCTGTGGCGTCTTCCAGTTGTGCAGGTGCAACGATGGATCCCATTTGGCATACTTCTCCCGGCTCTCCCAGAGCGTACCGCCGAAATCATGCATCGGGAAGAACAGTTCTTCAGTTGACCACTGGTTTTGCGTGGAAAAGACGCCGTCGTGACAGACCAGGGCCCGGAACTTTCGCCCCAAGTCATGGCCTTGGATCCAGTCTGCAGAGTCATTAGCCATGCCTTGTCGACTCCCTCCCTTCAAAGGCGAACCAAAAATGTGGTAGCTAGGGGGTAGGCAGTTCAATGGAGCCCGACTCACTGATCATGTAGCCGCCGTACGAGGCTCCCAGGGCAACGGCACGCGACGTGTCGACGTAGTCAAGCTCCTTTTCCAGGTACTCAAAGCACTTGACGAGGTCCTCGTATGGGCTGCCGCCCCAGTTGCACGCGATGGCATCGACGTGCTGCTGACCGTAGCCCGTGCTGCCCGTCGGGTTGGGGCATACGACTACGTAGCCTTGTTCGGCAAAGACGGCCGGATTCCAGCGGGTACTCCAATCATCTGTCCAGGCCGACTGCGGACCGCCGTGGATCAAAAAGGCAAGGGGATACTTCTTCGAGGCATCAAAGCTTGAAGGCTTGACGACGAGCGCGTGGTTGTCGTAACCGGCCGAGCCTGGATACCATATTTCGTCGCACTGCGACCTGCACAGACCGTACGACTTGCCGTGTTTGGAGATGGACGAGACCTCCTTCACTGTTTTTGTGTAGGGATCGAGGATCGAGTAGTTTGAGCTCTCAACCAGAGACCTGGTGGTGATGAAGATGGATGGGCCGTCCCCGAGCATCTTGGCAAGCGTGACGGAGCCCTCTTCGTGGATTGCCTCGGGCGCGAGCATGATAAAGGGAGACGATGGCAGCTTCCAGAGCTTGGCCCGGCCATGCATTTCCGCCCCGACAAACAGGTCCAGGCCGTCGTGGCTCCACGTGATCCACTCCGGGTTGCGATCCCAGCCGCCGTTGCCGTCGTCGGTTTGGTAGAATTCCAGCACGTTGACCAGGTCGTTGACGTTGGGGATGAGCAGGAGCCTCGCCTTGTCGGACTCGTACCGATGGTTCCTCATCCTGGCAAAGGCGATCTGCTTGCCATCCCTGGAGAAGGCTGGGGCCATGGAGTATCCGCGGAGCCTGCCCGTCTTGACCATCTGCGGGGGGCCGGCGGGCACGCGGGCAAAGGACTTGATGGGGACATAGTAGAGGTCCGTCTTGGTGTGGGTGGCGGGATCCAGCTCCGGATCCTTGGCGACGAAGCAAATGGCGTCGCTGGCAATGTCAAAGTCGCCAGTGCCGCCGAAGGGGGGCACGGGGGAGACCAAGGAGGTGCCGGCGAGCAGATTGGTGAGACCGGGGCCCTCGAGCGTCCACTTGTCGCCCACCTTGGCGAGCTGACCGTACCAAAGGGAGCTCTTGTTCTGCGTATCCCACGAGTCCCATTGGCGGACGAAGAGCGACGTGTAGATATGGGCAGTCGAGAGAGACTTGGGCTCTGCCGGGGGCCAGTACATTTCTCCCTTGGGCGTCGTCTGGGCGGCGCAACAAATGGCAGCCTTGCCATCTGACAGCTGCTTCACCTTGGGGCTGGCGATGGTTCCCGTGACGCAGTGCACCAGGCGAGGTCTTTTCTCTCGCACAAGTCAGAATGGGAGGACGAGGAAATGTGTGTGAATAGCGGCTAGAGGGGAGCGGGAAGAAACGCACTCGGAAGCATCGGCGACATGCTGGGACCAGAGGTTGGTGCATCCCTTGTCGCCGGCCTTGAAGTACAAGACGTCCTTTTCGGCGATCCAGACGGGGTCGCTGGCAGCCGGATCCTCGGATATGATATGGGATGAGCCGTCGGCGATATTCAAGACTCGGACCGAGGACGATCTGGAGTGCGTCTCGAACGAGTATGACGACACCTAGACGTTGTCGACGTCGTGTTCAATTTAGCCATGATTCATCTTTGAGAGGCTCGTAGAGCTGCAAGGATCTCTTTGCCCCGACCAATTCTGGGAGAGTCTGTCTCTTGGGGGGTCCGTCTCTTGGGGAGAGAGTGCTTCTGTCAAACGTACAGTGTAGAGCACCAGCTCGCCCGTGGAATTGGGCACTCCGGCGGATCGTCGCGGGGCCGAGAGGAGCACCTCGGGGGTAAAGTGCGCGGCCTGGATCGTCATGGCGGCAAGATGTCTGGTTTGGACCGTGAACAGCGGAGAGAGATGGATGATGCGTCTCCTCGCCTTCTCCTCAATGCGATGCTACTTCTACCCTGTCGGATACCTCGAGGATCATGCTTCTACCTGCCGTTGCCCCTTTGACCCCGCCGAGAGGTACCGGTGACAAGGAAGGGGTCCCCCGCAACCTGGGGAAGCTCGACCGACCTAGCGTTGGGCTGCACATGCACATGCATCTCCAGCTCGTATGCACACTGTGCATCTCCCGGGCGATGGGCCTGGAAAGTAGCTCACGTGTTGTTCGCTGTGCTTGTCTCTAACGTGCTCTACAATATTGGCAACCCACGAGTAAACGCTCATGGATCGCGTTCCATTTGGCCCCAGTCATAAACCCGTCCTTGCAAACCCTGAAAAGCACAGCCGTGCCTCGGTGGCCCCCAAGTAAAACGCCAGCCCGTAAACGCCTTGTCTCAAGCACTCTTTGGAATCATGCGAAAAGAAATGCACCCGGATCGCGGAACAAGAAGGGTAAGGATGCAAGGCACCATGCCCTCAAGACGGATGGAGCATTGCTTGGTTGCGCGGCCTGGTCGAAACATCTTACTTGCGCGACGCCCCAAAGTTGGTCCGCTTCTTGTTGGACTGTGAGTCTCCCTCGCTCTCGTCGGGATCCTTCTTCTTCGGCTTGTTGGCGCTCTTGTTGCCCGTTGCCGGTGTCGGCGTCGGATGCGCCATGGAGCCGCTGTCGCGGAAGGAAGCGGAGAGGGGCGTTGGCGTGTGCGACATGGGCGTTGATGCTCCGGGCGTCGACGAGTCCTGGTGGGTGGGCCAGCCGAGTCAGCCTGTCCACGTCTTGCCATCAGAGAGAGGGAAGCTCACCGCATTGTTGGGCCTGTAGGAGATGGAGGAGCGTGAAAAGACGCGATTCTGATCCACGGAGCCCGCTTTGCGCCTCTGTGCAGAACCGCCGCTGGTGCCCTTCATGTAGTTGTCGAAGCCTGTGATGATGTTTCCGGCCGGGTTGCTGTCCAGATACGCCGACTCCTTGTGAGCGATGCTGTCTTCCATTTGCGCCTGCGCCAGCATCCGTCGCGTCAGCATCCATGACGCGCTGCGTGCCTTGTTCCCCATGTCCAAGTCACACCCTCACGGGGAACGACTCACGAGCCGCCTCTCCTGCGTACGACGCCGTTCAACCAGCTCGCGCACCCGCGCCTGTGCCTTCTTGTACTCGGCCATGGCCGGCGGCGCGCCGGCGGCATTGCCCTGCTTGCCGTCTGCCATGTGCATATGCACCGTCTGACGTCTCCTGGGGCTCGTGTTTGCGGCGGTGCGCGCTCGGGGACTTGTAGCTGTTTGATGTTTCGTCGATGAGGTCCATGAGGCCATTGTGGCCGAGGCTGAAAATGGTCCGACTTTGGCCCGGTGCTGCTGACCAATCAGAGACCTCACCTCGACCTACAGCGCGCTGAGCTAACTCGTACTTCGTATTCGTACAACCCTCGCTGATACCGGAAACCTCTCATGCCGCTGCTGCCTCAACACTCAATACTTGGCGAGGGAAGCTCTCTTTAGCAGCAATGCAAAGGCTATCCAAAGACCTAGTGTCAGTCCCTCGGCGTACCTTGCAAGCCATGGAGGCTTCAGCCAATTATCCTAGCGACCACTACGGATAGAGAGCCAATATCTAACATGTCTTGATTCATTCCATCAATACAGAGGACAAACGCCTCGAACCTTTGCCCAGAATTCGACTAGGCAATGCGCACCATGCACCCATGAGACGTAGGTGTGCCTTGGATGTAGAGTCCGAGTCCGCGATATCCCTCGTGGCAGCCTGCACGATCCTTGCGTAGCCCGCTCTGCTCCTCGCCTCGCGAGGTATCATGTCCCTCCAAACTGCTGATGCCCTGGTATTATCGAGACCACCCAGAACGGAGACGCTCAAAGTCCAGCTCCAACGTCACACTGGTGCATTGTAGACTCACAGTTGTGCTCTCTGAAATCCTCTCTAGCTAGTTCTCCTTGAGCAACTTTTCGTCTTGTTGGGGCCTTCTTCTGCGCCTCCTCAGTCGGTCGGTCAGTGACGAAAGCAGAAAAAGTCATCTCATGCCTTCGTAGCTCACGAGGCACGCACCTCTTCGTCGTTTCTCTCAATGGACATGATCGGCTTCGGAGAAGTGGCACGAGGTTCATCTTCCAAAACATCAGCGGTTTGGCCATGACTGGGTGAAAGTGAAATTTCGGATGAACTGTTACGCCTCCGGCCAGCAGAGTCTCCTTTGCTGCCTCGAAATCCGCCGTCTCTGCGGCGTCGACTCCTTTCACGTCCTCGTCCGCGTTGAGAGTCCGAGTCACCTCGAGAAGAGCTGCTGTAACGTCTCTCTCGACGTCTCTGCACCGTCGGCTCTCCCCGGCGGTTGCGAGTCGAGTGTCGGCTGGAGCTGCGGTTACGGCTACGGCTGCGACTGCGACTGAGGCTGCGGCTGAGGCTGCGGCTGCGGCTACGACTGAGGCTGCGGCTGCGACTGAGGCTGCGGCTGCGGCTGCGGCTGCGACTGGGACTGCGGCTGCGGCTGCGACTGAGGCTGCGGCTGCTGCGGCTGCGGCTGCGGCTGCGACTGAGGCTGCGACTGAGGCTGCGGCTACGACTGCGAACACGATGGTCTCTCCGGCCATGCGTGGTGCGAATCGGCGTGGAAGAGTGTCGTCGACGTCGTTCCACTGACGAGCTTCGCGAGCGAGACCGACGTCTTCGCTTCGCAGGTGGCGAGGCAACGGGAGAGCCGGAGCGCGAATTTCCACGCACATAGCGCCGGTCGCCGGTATTGTAGCCACGTCGCTGGTGCTGAGCGTCGGGATGGGGAGACCTGCTTCTCTTTCGGGAATATTGGGGTCGAGTTGGTGAGGTCCTGCGTCTCGGGGGAGTTGGCGGACGCGGACTGCCGCTAGACATGCTCCGGCTACGTGAGCGGGACCGAGACGGAGAATAAGGTATGGATCGATCGCGGCGGCGTCGCAACATTTGATCGCGTCCCCGGCTTGGCTGGGGAACCCAACTGTCGCGGCCGTACGAGTCGCGCGCTCCACGTCCTCGAGGCGTGGGAGAAGGCGACCGCTGTCCCGCTCGGCCAAAGCCACCTCTGTTGCGATTGCCAAAGGCGCGGTCTCCTCGCCGTCCCTGTGCGTGCCAGGAATCTCCAACTTGTCTCGGGTTGCGAGTATCTCCTTCTTTCGAGTCTTGATGTTCACGGCCGCGACGCGCGTTCTCTCGATCGGCCTCCATCTAAAAATGGGTGTAAGCAGAGTCCGTAAGTTGGAGTCGGACAGCAATATACCTTTCCTTGCATGAGCTCAAGCTTCTTGGCCTCAAGCAGTTCCTTTGGCACGCCTTGAGGACTACTCTGGCCACTCAGCAGCAAGTTCCAGAGTTCTTTGCAGAACGGGGCGGTGTCTTTGTCGAGGAATCCAGTGATCTGAATTTGCATTGACTTAATATCGGGCTGGAAATGATGGGTCAGTGGTGCTCAGCCTCGGGCAGTAGGTGCGAGGGAAACAAACATATCGTGAACCTTCAATGAGGTTGCAGCACATTTCAATCAACACATCGTCCTCGCTTCCAAGAACCTCGCAAAGTCTTTTCGCAATCCATCTGCAAGTAACATGTGTTAGCGGGCGGTCAAGGCAGTGGCGGTCGCGTCAGCGGGGAGAACGAACTTTTTCATGACGGGCATGTTGACCTTTTCCGTGTCCACCTTTTGGTTGAACTCTGGGGGAAACTTGGTCGCCTTCACGAGCCGAGCATCCACCTTTGACGCCATGGTGGAAGCCGGCTACCTAACTTATTTATAAGTGTGTTGCGCACGAGGTGAGAGGTGGGAGTTGGAAAGGAGAAAACAACGAGGGGATGAAAGACGAGGGTCGGCCGGCAGCTGCTGTTCAGAACGAAAAGCAGCGCACGGACCAGTTCGGACTTTGCAGCTTGCACGGTACATAAAAGTCCGTATCTGGTACGAGTTGGTACTTCGTACCTAGCTCGGAGCCAGTAACACCTGAGGTAGGTATCTCAATGGCCTATAACCCGCCGTTTCGCTGGGCAAATGACGCAAGACTACGAGTTACATGTCGTCCATCTCGAATAACCTCAAGAGTACCCGAGGTCGAGGTGGCGGGACCTCGTCCCAGATATGTGAGATGTACCTAGGTACCCATGACGTGCCTGAGGTGCCTCGTGTGGGGGCAGAAGCGAGTCACTTATCTTCTTCGTACAAATAGAGTTCTCTTATCTAGAGTGCCATCCATCCTTCGTGCTTTGGTGGCTTTGGTGAGGCAACAAGACCGACCCCTACACAACGCTGTTTCGTAGCATGGGGCTGCCGCTCAGGATGAACAACATGCATGCTCCGACAGTGCCTTCTGGGCCAGCAAGCACGGCGGCCACGACAAACGGACATGCGGGGCGCTCGAGCTTCGCAGAGCTGCAGCAAAGGAAAGACGACTTGGAGGCGGAGCTCAAAGCGCTTGGGGGCGTCCTTGACTCGGTGAATATCAAAACAAGCCGGAAGTCATGTTCGCGTCTGCTCACTTGCCTGCATGCAGCATGGAGTGGGCATGGATACACCTCTGGTGACCGGAGACGGTTTTCCGCGAGCCGACCTCGACGTTGCGCAGAGTACGGCACCAATGAGTGGCTCGCTGAGCGGTTCGCGGCGCGGCGTGTTGACAGGGTTACAGTTCGGACTACCAGAGCGCGAATCATAAGGCTACGTAATGATCACAAATCCCTGATGGTGGCCATCGAGAGGTTTCTTCACCAACATTTCGCGAGCCTCGACGACGCCGCTATCATGTCAGCCCCCGGCTCTAGCTCCCGGCCGGTGCCAGACGCGCTGCCGGATGCCTCCGATCAGGCATTTGCCAAGGTCAACACCGTAGCTCCCAATGGCCCGGCCGAGCGTGCTGGCTTGAAGGCAGGAGACGAGATTCGCGTCTTTGGATACGTCAATAGGTCCAACCACGACGGTCTCAAGAAGGTAACTGAGTGTGTCCAAGGCAACGAAGGGGTAAGTCGGCGCTGTTCTTTACAGTCAAGCAGCCGGCAGCTGACACGGCTTAGCGGAACATCTTCGTCCGCATATCGCGGCCAACAGGCGTGGCTGAGAAGCAAGAACTGCGGTTGACCTTGACGCCGGCTCGAGACTGGGGTGGCGGTCGGGGAATGTTGGGGTGCCATATCCTTCCCTTGTAGCAAGCACACATCATGACGACACTGTAGGTATCTCGCCCGCGCTGCTTGATGGCCTACGGCACGTGTCGCGCCTGGGGTCTTCCAGATGGAATGAATGGCCAAGAATACGGGAGCGGGGACAGCACAGAATGCGAGGGATTTCGTCCGGCAAGGGCTGTCGTCAGCGTGAAGGATTGGGCTTTTGGGTCGCAAGGCAACAAACAAGATGGCAAGGAAAGCATGTGCCATCAGACCAAGCAGAAGGGTGAGATGAGGGGCTTCAGGAATTGATTGGGCATCAGTGGTTAGATGAACAGCCTGCGCATAATCGAGGCAGCATGACAAGGCTGCAAGTTCTATCGACTCTGGACCTGGATGTCGACTCTGGACCTACGTAGGCAGGCAACCGACAGCTGGGAGGACGCACTTAGCACGGGGTTCCGTCTTGCAGTAAACAGCAACCGCCCTCTCCATGGACGCCTGGGCTTTTACAGTCATAGCGGCAAGAAGAAGGGCGGACGATAGGACGCGGCGTGGCCCAGAAGACTGCCAAGGCGAAATCAAGGCTCGGCCTGAATGATGCCGGAGGGCCGGTGACATCGACCCTGATTGGGCTGCCGTCTGGCCCGTGTACTTTGTATGTACCGTACATATGTACTTTCTTGACGTCACGTGCACCATCGGGATGAATTTTTCGCTTGAGGGTTTGCCCGGAGCCAGGTTCCCCGCCGCCTCTCAAAACATCTGGGCAGTCCCGAGCCTTGTGCAAGTTTGTCCTTCACCCAGCACAACCCAACTAAGCAAACAACACCTTACCTCACCTCCTCAAGGTACTGCCGCCAACCCGTCACTTTTCCCCTCGTACGCCGCTCCATTCTCCAGTCCCGCAGCATCCCACGAGCTGGTTCCCCCTCTCGCGATACGGCTCCATCCATCATCCCCTCATCGACGCCGCGGCCTTGGCTTGGCTAACCGCTGCGACT
The DNA here is from genome assembly GCA_012934285.1 of Ophiocordyceps sinensis. Classification (NCBI taxonomy): domain Eukaryota; kingdom Fungi; phylum Ascomycota; class Sordariomycetes; order Hypocreales; family Ophiocordycipitaceae; genus Ophiocordyceps; species Ophiocordyceps sinensis. Next base: position 14,964,873 of record JAAVMX010000003.1, read on the forward strand.
CTAGCACCCCACCTGTTTGCATCACTCGACTCTCGTCGCCACGCCATCCATCTTCCGTCATGGCGCAGCAGCAGACGCCCACTTTCAAGCTTGTGCTTGTCGGCGACGGCGGCACCGGCAAGGTATGTCATGACGCCGTCCACCAGGCCGGCCGCGTTGCGCCCTCATCGCCGGGACGGGCCGCCCTCCCAGGATGGAAGGGCCTCGATGATGAAGCCTCTTGCTGACGAGTGTGTCCGCACCAGACCACCTTTGTCAAGCGCCACTTGACGGGCGAGTTTGAGAAGAAGTACATGGCCACCCTCGGCGTCGAGGTTCACCCTCTCGGCTTCACCACCGTAAGCCCTCCCGAAGCTTCCATCGACGGTCGAGGGTGAAGACGCTTACTGCTCGCAGAACTTTGGTCAGATCCAGTTCGACGTCTGGGATACCGCCGGCCAGGAGAAGTTTGGCGGTCTGCGTGATGGCTACTACATCAACGGCCAGTGCGGCATCATCATGTTCGACGTCACCTCTCGCATCACCTACAAGAATGTCCCCAACTGGCACCGTACGTTTCAACCCCTTGTCGAAGCCGCTGAGCTGCTGCGTCTAACGATTCTTGGCTTGCAGGTGACCTCGTCCGCGTCTGCGAGAACATCCCCATCGTTCTCTGCGGCAACAAGGTCGATGTCAAGGAGCGGAAAGTCAAGGCCAAGACCATCACCTTCCACCGCAAGAAGAACCTGCAGTACTACGACATCTCGGCCAAGTCCAACTACAACTTTGAGAAGCCTTTCCTGTGGCTGGCTCGCAAGCTGGTCGGCAACCCTCAGTTGGTTTGTGCCCCATCTTGGCCGCGTGTTGAGGCCATGTGCTGACCAGAGCAATGCAGGACTTTGTCGCCGCCCCTGCCCTGGCTCCTCCCACCGCTCAGGTCGACGAGGCGCTCCTCAAGCAATACGAGGACGAGATGAAGAACGCCGCTTCCATGCCTCTGCCCGCAGAGGAAGAGGACGATGATCTGTGAAGGAAGTCGATGGAGCAATGGAAAGGACAAGTGGAAACGTGAGCTGCCGCGATAGACTGGACGAGGTCTTCTGCAGTCTCGAGGACAGTACATGAGCGGGCCTGCGCGGCAATTTACGAAACGGAATGGGAATTCTTCAGCTTTACGAGAGCGTCGGGGAGCGTCAGACATTTAAATGCCCATTAAACTCCGGTCGGGGTAGATATTGCGGCATCGCTGCACGGGGGCAGCATCCAAGTAGTTAGACTATAAAGCACTGAAAAGGTGATGCTTGGCGGCATGATGCACCGGCCGGGGCCCGGGCCGATGTTGACGAGTGAGTGTATTCCCTTTTAGCCCACTCGGAAACAGTAGTTGGTGGGTACCTACATACTTCGTATGTATGTACGAATACCCATCTGGTGAAGCGACACCACGTTTATCAGGATACGAAATTTTTGACACACCAAGGAATTGGAGTACAAAAAACCTGACCATGCAATGTTAGGGTCCAAGTTGGAATGGTGCAATTATTTGATCCGTCGAGCAAGAAGATAAACAAGACCGTACTCTGCAAACAGGGAGATGTGTACATACGTATGTATGTACATACATATGTATGTCTTCATGTCCCGTTGCATGTTGTTGTTTAAGTTGTTGTCGGTTGCTAGGGCCCCGTCGCACGCTCATCACGGAGTAAATACGGGTTTATTACTAACAAGAAAAGCTCACCGAGAGACTCTGTTCGCAGTTTACGCGTCGGAGGCATCAAATACAGTACATACAACATGTGCATGCCCGAGAGTTGTGCGCTCGAGGTTGATACTATCGCCAGGTTTTAGCTGGGAGGAGGAGTAGTAACAGGCATCCGTACTTCGTATTCGTACTTCGTATTCGTAGATGTGATGGCATTAACTCGCATGCAATTGTGCATGCGAGACACGAGACACACGAAGCACGAACAAGGGCGGTATTGTGATGGATTGTTAATAAGACGCCTGGTGCTTGTGCCCTACAGAGTATAATAAAAAAGGCGTACCTCGCAGGTACTCCTGACCTAGGGTACATGCAGCCACGGCACGGGGCACGCGCTGGCCCGGGCCAAAGACGCCTCTTGGTGGAGGTACCACCTTGCACGGGCGACGCGTGTTGACATGTTTCCTGTTTGGGTCGAGGTACAGATGTACATACGTCTGTGGCGCGCGACGTGATTTGCCGCACTCGAAGAGAGAACGCGGAGCCATCTTTCTCGTGAAGTCGAGGGGCGGCTCGACGTGCAACGGTCTGCATCTATCCCGACAGTCCCGACATTCTCCCCCTCTCTCTCCATTGGGCACGTTCTCCCCTCGCTTGGACTCTCGGCCCGGCTTGGCTTGTCGTCTTGCTCGCTTGTCTGCCCCCCCCATCGCCGAGAGCTTCGTGCTCGACTCCAGTCTTTCCCACCCTCGTCGGCCCCGTCCAGTAATGCATAGCTTCCTGGCCTTCGACCTCGTCTGCTACTCTCCCCGCCATGTCCAACGACGCCCCGCAACCGCCTCACTCCGCCGCCCCGGAGCACCACGCCCTCGGCTCGTCTCCGGATCATCGTCATGTCTCTGCGTGCTCGCCACAGAGCCTGCTGCACCTCTCCGATGAAACGTCGCCTGCCGGTCGAGCCCCTGACGAGGGAAAGCACCCAAAGGGCAAGAGGAAGCGCACCGCGTATGTCCTCTTCCCCCCTCCTAGGAACCTCAGCTGATCTCGAGACCAATTGCAATGACAGGGCCAAGGACAAGATGATACTCGAGGAAGCGTACAAGAACAACCCCAAGCCCGACAAGCAAGCACGTCTGGAGATTGTTGACCGCGTCTCGCTCAGCGAGAAAGAAGTGCAGGTGGGTCGGTCGATGCAGCAAGACGAAGACGGCATCCTGCGCTGGACGGGCCCGAACGCGTCTCGCCCCCCTACAATCCACCGCGATGCCATGCTGACCCAGTGGACGAGCAGATATGGTTCCAGAATCGACGACAAAACGACCGCCGGAAGTCGCGTCCCCTGTCGCCCGAGGAGCTTGCCGCTCTTCGGTACGGCGGCCTCCCTGGCGTCTCTTCCGACTCCACCTCCGGAGGCGCCGTCGAGTCTGAGAGACCTTACCCGGCCTCGGACCCCGCTGCCGCATGGACAACCGACCGTGTTTCCGTGTCTCCCACGTTCAAACACAATAGTCCTGATGGCTCTCAGTCGTTTGCCGATGCATCCACACCGAGACAAGGAAGCCAGGAGAGCATCATATCGGCCCAGCCCAGCAAGACGCCATTCCAAGGGGACAACGCCCCATCTTCGCAGACGGCTGAACCGTCCGAGACAATGGTCCACTCCTTCTCGGGTTCCGTGGGATATCTTGCCAACAGGTGGAACCTTGGCAGTTCCTTCTCCACACCTCCCACATTCAGAGAGGGTGGAGAAGAGTCCGTCACGTACGTTGCCCTGTTCCAACTCTGGATGGTGCTCGAGGCTAACAGTTGCCCCAAGGCGTGAATCGTGCCCCCCGTCGTCGTGCTCGTCAGACACGGGCGGTAACGCAAACAGGTATCAGTCTCACGTGAGGCTCTCGCTTTCGTTGGAGGGCAAGGCCGAAATCGTTTCCAAGCAGCATTCTCCTGCGCGTGCTGCTGCTCCACCTCGGCCGTCCTCGGCGCTGTCCGGGCACCCGCAAGCCCGTCGTGCGGGTCTTCAGCGCAGCCAGAGCGCTCTGCCATCCATCACGCTGCCTCCCATCTCAGCACTTACGAGCTATCTTCCCCCACGGCTTGGTCGAGGTCGGTCTCGCGATGTTCACGCTTGGGAATCGTGTGCCGACTCCGAGAGGCGAGACGAACTAATCACCCAGGCTGAGCACGAGTCAAAAGGCTCGGCCATTGCGGCCATTAGCTTGCTACGATCTTCCTGTGGAATCTTGCAACCCAGCTCAACCAAGCGAAACGCGTCGGTCTCACGACCTCCCCAGGCTCGCCAGGACAAGAGGACCAAGCTTGGCCGAACCAGCTCCACGTACGCTCGCCTGGAGAATGTCGGGATCGAGCTCGACAAGCCTCGCGAGAGCCTCAACGGAAAGGTCAAGGTTGCGATGCTCGTCTCTCCAAACGACTCTGACAAGGAGAACTTGAGCCCCGACGACGACGCAAGTTCCCACGACCGTCAGCGTCGACGACCCCTGCCCGCAGACCCACCGTCCAAACCTCAGCATGCCCGGCGACAGGCTCGCGCTCTCCTGGATCAGAAGCGCCCGGGCTTGCTGAACAGCCGTGCCAACACGGCTCCTTTGGGCCTCAGCGGGTCGGCCAAGGGTGCTGTTGCGATCTATGAAGATCCAGTCAGGCGATCGCGAGAGGATGAGGTGGCCCGTTTCATGCGGGGCGAAGTCAGCCCCGGCAAGAAGGGAGACATGGACTGCGTTGCGGGACTCTTGTCCCTCAGCCAAGGAGCCTGGAGATGAATCTGGTAGTCGACATCGTGGACAGGCGGATCGTCTCCTTGTCCCCCTTTCATGTCCCTGTTCTTGGTTCACGGAGTACCTTTATTGGTGGCGAGGCATCCCGTCTCCCAGCGACAGGCATATTACCCTTGCGGTGGGCCATGTCCAGCATCAGGCGTTGTCGACTCTGATTTTTGCCCATCAGCTCTGGCTTTGATCTTCCCCCATCATGGCGATCAATGGTGTACCGTTTTGTGTGCGGTTGATAGGTGTTGGGCATAAAGACAAGGCGGTTTTCCTTGTTCCTCATCTTCCTTCTTCTTTTTCTGGTAATGGAGAATCTTGGGGGGATGAAGGATGAATGATGAGATGCGATGAAGAGGTACGCATTAAAGGGCTTGCTTGTGGTGGTGAGCCGGTGGGTAGGGTAGAAGCAACCGACGAGGAGACAAGGGGCGCTCATCTAATATACCAAGTCGTCATTGTTGAACCCGACTTGGAGAACCGGACGTATGTCTTATACGCCCGGTCCCGTGGTCGCGGGCGAAACACGGCCCTCTCGGCAACTCACGATGCAAGTTCGAGCCAAACAAGTCTCCCTCTCGTCTCTCCACGTGTATTGCGCGCCCCGAGTCTCCCCAGGAGGCTCGCCATCTCTCCGAGATGGACAGCTGTATCCGTACAGACCTCTGCATCAACGGTAATAAAATCAGCCAGGGCGTCTCGTGTATTTTCTACTCTGTACAGGATGAATGTATGCTGCCACTGCTCGTCTTCAAACACGCCGGGTGAGATGCATGAGCCTGGACTGAAGAGAAAATGTCGTCGCTCCCAATATGCCACGCCTGGTAAACGCCGAAACCGCCCGGTCTTCCGAGGCGTGAATGCAAAGAAGTGAGCACGAAAGTGCAACGGAATGTTCAGGGACGGATTAAGACAATTTTTCCTTGACGTTGCCGTGTGTCGTCTCATAAGCCCATCATGCTCATCTGCCGCCGGACGGGACTCGCGCTCACGCTGCCCTCCTCGCTGGGGTAGTAGGCGCTGTCCTGGTCAATGTCCCAGCAGTTGCCGTCTCCTTCCGGCGGCGGCGCGGCGTCGGCCCCCGAGACGGCGTCAAAGGGCTTCTGCGCGGCGGCGCGGACGTTCCAGCGGAGGGTGCGGCTGACGCTGTCGAACCACTCCGTGTCTGTGCGGGTCACGGTGGGAAAGGGGTACTGGGAGGCGGTGATGGTGACGTGATCGCCTTGGCGGAGCTCGATCCGGCCCTTGCCGTCAAAGGCGCAGTAGGCCGTGGCTCGCGAGTTGCGCGGCACGGCGACGCGAAGCGCCATGCTGTCCGAGAGAACCATGGGGCGGAAGGACAGGGTGTGCGGGCAGATGGGCGTCAGGAGGATGGCGGGAATATCTGGGTGGACGAGAGAGCCGCCGGCAGAGAGCGAGTAGGCCGTCGAGCCCGTGGGCGTGGAGAAGATGCAGCCGTCGGCCTGGACGACTGTGAGGAGCTCCTCATCCCCGTACAGCTCCAAATTGGACACGTAGGGAGACGGCCCACGGTCAATGACGAGTTCGTTGAGCACCTCAAACTGCTCGCCCTCGCCCATCTGCTGGCCGCGAGAGTCGTGCCGCCACACCGTGCAGGTGAAGCGCATGCGCAGGTTGATCTTCATGCCTTCTCCGCCCATGACCCGGTCCAGATGCTCCTTGTACTTGTCAAAGTCGAAAGTGGTCATGAAGCCGAGGCTGCCGAGGCTAAAGGACAGAACGGGCGGGACCACGCGCTGGAAGAGCCAGGACGTGAAGAGCACCGTCCCGTCACCGCCCAGGGTGAGGACCAGGTCGAACGTCTCGGGCAGGGTCCAGCAGAGGTCGGGCGTCCAGTACTTGAGCATGTTCTCGTAGCGTGCGTCTTGTGCGAGTATGCCCGGGGCGTCGAAGCGCTTGGAATCGCGAAGCTTGGCGTCGACGTAGACGTTGACGCCCGTGTCGGATCCGTAGCGTGGAGTGTGCAGGAGCCAGAGGGCCAGTTCGCGCGTCAGGTGGACGAGCTGGTTATCGCGAGCCTTTGTGACAATCATGACGTTGGCGACGGCGCGCTTGATGGGCCGGCGCTGCAACTGCTTGGAGACCTCGCGGACGCCGGTTGCGGTCTGGACGAGGCGCGAGTGGGACATGGACTCGTCGTTCTTGATGTCTTCCAGGACCTTTTGGATGTCGACGGCGTCGTCGAAGCGCTGGTGGTAGAAGCAGGGCGAGTGCAGAGCGGTCAAGGCGGTCGAGGGCGTGGACTGCCTCTTGGCCAGGTCGTGGAGGGCGTCGGCCAGGCGCAGCGGGGAAGCGGCTGACCCGGGCGGGCCGGGGCGGAGGCCATGCTGTGACATGAAAATGGCGTCGAGGGGGAGGGCCTCGGGCTTGTTCTTGCGCGAGACGGAGGCGAGGGCGTAGACGATGGTCCGGCGGGCGGCGTGGGCGACGGCAATGGGGCCAGACGACGTCGAGGCCTCGGACGACGAGGGACGGCTTCCACCTATGGCCGGAGTTGCAGTCGAGGGAGTGGGCGAGTCATGGGCGCGGCGAGTGGCCTTGGACGTGTCCTCGGACGTGTCCTTGGAAGTGTCCGTGGACGTGGTGACGGCCAAGGGAGTCAAGGTTCGAGGCCCGTCGACGCCTTTGTCATCCGCGGCTTCCGCGGCAGTGAGAAGCGGGTCGAGGCCAGTGAATGTCATGGCGCACTGGAACGTGGCGGCGAGCCAGGTTGCCGAATAAGTGGAGATGGTTCAGCACCAATGGGGGGGCCGCCGAGGGGCCGAGAGGCGAACAGGCCTCGCTACCTCGATGCGACGCCTCGCTACCGCTATTATGATGATGCAAACAGCGTCCAAGTTTCAGTACCGGGGCCCGAGCGTTTCAACTGGAGCCGTTGTCATTGTCAGTTGCCCGATCAATCAGCGGCGTCGTGACAACTCACCCCCTTCCTTTTTCTGCTCCAGTGGCTTACCTGCACCTCGTTTCTCCAGCCTTCCTCCCCATGCACGTCGTCGGCCCGTCTGCAGCGGCAGAATCCACCGGTGAAGTGGCGGCGGGCGACTGACGAATTGGCCCGCAAGATTGTCTTGTCCGTCCGGGATCGAGACAAGCTGCGTCAGATGACGGCGACTAGCAGCTGGCGTCAGGCAACGGACGGCATGGAGGAATCGAAGCCCGAGGAACCAGCCAAGACCGACGCCCGTGCGGAGGCTCAACCTCGAAGAAAATGAACAATGGAAACCGAATAATTTAGATCATCAGCGACGCCAGCGACGTCATCACGCAACGAGACGAAGAATGCTGGATGGATGCAAAACGCAGTGAACAGAGAAAAGAAGAGAAGAGAACGGAACCCCCCAATCAAGCAGCAGCCACCGAGTACAGACGGCAAAAAAGTCGATAAAAAGGTAGTGTAAAGGAAAAAAAAATGTACGAGAACGAGGCAGCGGACAAGACGCAATTGTGCCCCCATGCGACAACGTCGGCAACGACAAAGAATTAATAACTACAAAGCAGAGGCCGACAGGGATAGATGCAGCATCCACAAGGCCCCCTTTCACCCCTTTCTTTCGTTTCCTGGCCCTGGCACTCTGTAGCAGGGGGATTGAGCGTCTGTGGCGAGGTTCAAACAGCCAGGCCGACAGCGACAGGGGGCCGATACGTGTGCCTTGCGAGGGAGTTTGGCCTTTTGACTAATACCGTAGAAAGGCACTACCAGGCACTCGTCTGTTGCGCGCCAAGCCAAGCGAGCGGCGCCGGCCGAGCTTGGGACCTGAGACGCCCCCTCATGACCCGGACTGTCGGGACCGACGTCGTCATCTCGACTTCCGAGCCGCCTGCCTCTGACATGCCCAGGCCAGGCCCAATGTCAAGATGAAACACCGCCCTAAACTACCTACCTGTACGGAGGTGGGCGCGTTCGATATGCTTCTCATTGCGGTTTCGCATCATTTCCAGTATAGCCCTGCCGAAACCTGGGCTTCCATGGCCGATCGGATAAATGCCTTGATGCTCGGCGACTCCAACCCACCGGTGGACATGGCAGCGTCGGCGTCCAGGTCAGGGCCCTGGCAGCATACGGAACGCCCGGCCTCGAGAATCTTGTCCCACTCCTCGACCGTGAATGAGCCGGAGCACTCCGCCAAGAGAAGCTCTTCGTCCGAGGTGAAACCAAGCACATGAATGGACCGGGCCTTGTCTGCCTCGGCCAAGCCCGGGTCCACGACGATCATGTCTTTGCCGTCTACCCCCAGGGCAAGCGTCGTGGCCGTGGCAAGCGTCTTGAGCGGCACGGCCGCACTCAAGAGGCCCAGAATTGAAGCATGCAGCAAAGCCGGGATGATGGGCAGGTTCTGCCGCCATCGTGAGCCGAGACAGGACAAAAACAGAACGACGACGAGTGCTTGCGACCCACCAGTTGCGCCTGAAGCAGCTTCGTGTTTACGTAGGCACTCTCTGGCATCTCCATGACTTGAAGCGTGACCTGGATCATGCATCTGGGAAAGTTGCGGACGGGGATGAGCTGTCGAAGGGCCGGTTGTATTATGGACTCGAGCTGCCTCTCGGCCGTCCCTGGTTGAGGGGGGTCAGGAAACGGCCGACAACGTTGATGCAGGGATTTCATTGACGCATACCTCCGACGCCCGCCGCAGGCCGTATCGCGACATCGACCAGAGCCTCGAAAGCGTTCTCGTCGCGCCGCGGCGCCTCGATGGGCCCGTTGACGGCAGCGGTGACGGTGAAGCCGCCATGGGAAAAGGTCGCAGAGCCATCAGCCTTGGACAGGTGAGACAGCTCGGCCGCCGGCTCAGCTGAAGGAGCCATTCGGAGCCGTCTCGCTCGCTTCGCGCTGGTGGAGGGAAATTTTGCTTCGGCGACGGCGAAATGGATGGCGGATGGAGGGTGGAAATCGAAATCCGGTTCAGGTACCTTGGACCCCCGCGGTGGACAGCGGCGGCCCGAGACAAGTGTCCGCTATCTGCATTAGCAGTGTGCTTGGCCATGATGGAGATAGCGAGTACCTCGTACCAGTCACGAGCTTGATGGCGCGAGCGTCAAGCCCCTTCTCAATCATCACCATCACTCACCACCCATCACCACCATCACTACCATCTTGCCCCGAAGCTCGATCGAGCTCACCTCATGGCTTCCAACGCTGCCTCACCACCTCAGCTGCACGACCCGAGCTCCGCGATCCCCAACCTCAAGGACCGGATCCCCAAGCTCGAGCCTCGCGAGCGTCGAGCCGAGCCCTCGAATCCGACTCCAGTCCCCGAGACTCCTGCCCTGCCCTCGCCACCCGACACATCGCGCTGGTCGTTCAAGGTCCCGACGAGGCGAATTCTCTCCCCCGAACACCACGGTGCCTTTCTCTCCTCCCCAGCCAGCGACCTCATCAAAGCTTGGATCTTCGGGCTGTCAGAAGCCGTCGTCGACACTCCCTGTTCTGCCGTCAAGGACGACGGCCTCAGCGCGACGGTCCATGCCATCTTGAAGATACTGGATGAGGCCCGCGAGCTCATCGCCAAATCGCCTCCAGACGAACAGGGGGGTTCGCGATTTGGGAACAAGGCTTTTCGGGGCTTTCTGGACCTTGCCACGGGCGAGTCTACGAAGTGGCACAACGCCCTGGGTCTCGTCAATGATGATGCCATCGCCGAGGCGTCAACCTACCTGAACCAATCCTTTGGCAACCGTAACCGCATCGACTATGGCTCGGGCCATGAGCTCAACTTTATGATGTGGCTCCTTTGTCTCTACCAGCTCGGCCTGCTGCAGACGACAGACTTCAAACCCGTCATTCTCCGGGTATTCGAGAGTTACCTGGCCCTCATGCGCTCTGTCCAGATGACCTACTACCTGGAGCCCGCCGGATCCCACGGTGTCTGGGGCCTGGACGACTACCAGTTCCTGCCTTTTCTCTTTGGCGCATCTCAACTCCTCCACCATCCGTTCATCACCCCTCGCGCCGTCCGCCATGACCTCACCATTGAGGAGTTTGGCAAGGACTACATGTACCTGGGCCAGATTGGCTTCGTCAACGACACCAAGACCGTCAAGGGCCTGCGGTGGCACAGCCCCATGCTAGACGACATCTCGTCGGCAAAGTCATGGTCCAAGATTGACGGCGGCATGCGCCGAATGTTTGCTGCCGAGGTGCTGGGCAAGTTGCCGGTTATGCAGCACTTTTTGTTTGGCTCGTTGATTCCCGCCGCGGCCGGCATGAGCGAGGAACGTGTGGGCGCGGCCGCGCACGACGAGGGGGACGACGGGAACCCCGACGCAAGACAAGGTCCTGGCCACGCACACGATGGTACGGGTTGGGGAGACTGCTGCGGGATCAAGGTGCCCAGCAGTATCGCGGCGGCCCAGGAGCTGAGGAAAGGAACTAGGGGAGAGGGCCTGCGGAGGATCCCATTCGATTGACCAGATCCGTACACCTAGCTCGTGCGTGGCAGCCTGGACCCGGGAATTCTTGATACTACTAGCCCCAAGACTTGCTGACGTGCCGTCCGTCGCCGCTTTTCCTCTCCCGGGGCCGCGTATGCTGGGGTTTGAGCCCGACGCCCGTTTGCCGCTACGTAGACCCTTCGTTTGCAGTCACGCACGCCCCCGGGCAAGTCCCGGCACGAGCGCCCTACACCCCATGCACAGGCGCAGACAAGGAACTCTCGGAATAGGGGCTGCCTTGAAGATGAAGAATACAAAGATGAGATACGAGTTTACATCTTCTTGGGCATGTCGATGGCGTACATGGGTCAAGGTCAAGGCCCACGTGGTGGCGTTCTGTGCCGCCCCTCTTCGCTCACCCATGGGTCGTCAGCGAGGGTCAGGGCAAAGGCATCATGAAACACAAACAGAGCTTTGGAAGCCATCACCAATCAGCCCATTGATGAACAAGACCCACAATTGTGTGCATGATTTCAGGGGGTCACGGAAGAACTGGATACTTTGCCGCTGTCCTCTTTTTTTTCCACCGATTTGCTCCTCACCGGCTTCCACTCCCGCGCACGCCTTTGGATGCTCGGTTGCAGTCATGGAGCCCAGGAACAATCACCGATTCGACCCCTTTGGACCCGGTGCAGAGGCTCATGACAGTGACAATCTTGGCCTGCATGACCTCGACTACAATGACCCGGCTACCCTCGCCCAGCTTATGCCCCCGCACATGCCCGTCCCGGCATACAAGTCCCCGGCCGACGTCCGTCGCGAGGCCGGGAAGCGGTCCAGCAGCATATTCGCCAGCTACCACCGGCTGCAGGCCATGCTCGTGCGCCACGAGCCCACCATCCAGAAGCGCTGGGCAAAGAAGAAGAAGCAGCAGAGACTCGACATTCTGCTGAGCGCCTGGCCCGGCATGGCCAAGATGCATCGTCCAGACTTTGAGGCGTTCCGCAAAGAGTCGAATCGGTCCAAGCACCTGCCCACCGCCTCTCGGGAGCCCTTCATGTGGCCCTACATCAACCAAGAGGACCTGTCGACGCCCAAGGCCCTGCTGCTGCTTCTTCATGCCCGAGGTCTCCACCATCCCTCCCAGTTTGCTGCCGCCGACGGCGAGGCAATGCATCTCGGCAAGGTGACAATGAGCCTCCTTCCCATATTTCTCAACCAGCACGTCATGCGGCTCAACGGGGTCCTTGACGCCAAAGAATATGGCCAACTGCTGGCTTGGGACGATCATCCTGATGCCTTTGACTGGATGCATACTAGGAAACAGTTCTTGCCGGGTGAAGGCCTTGACATTCTCGAGGCGCAAGAAAGAACCCTGGCTTTTCTCGTCAGCTGCTGCTTGAAAATCCTCCACGATATTCCGGCGGAGACCCTGACCACCGACGTCTTTCCGCCCCAGCCAGCGCCGCACCTGAAGAGCGAAAAGGAGACGGACGGGCTCGAGTCCCTGGCTGTCATGGCGGCAGAGGCTCCATATCGAGTTCCCGCACAGCTTGACCTCGGCCGAATCGAGGCGCTCCTTCGGGCCAAACTATCGGCGGCCGAGGATCACCTCTGGTCCCTGCGAGAGGATCCGGGGTACTTTGCCGAGAGGCTGCTCGAGATTCAGGAGCACCGAGAGGAGATGCTAAAAGACATCTTCGGTGACGCGCATCCTGTCTTCAGTCTTGGACGGCAGGATATCTTTTGGGCCCGTGTCGTGAGTAGCATGATGTGCGAGGCCCACCTGGAACTCGAGGTCTACTCCGACCTTTGCCAACAGGCTCAGGTCTTGCAAGAGCTGCATGCCAAACACGCCGTGGCCATCACGTCTGAGCACGACCTGCCCGAGGAGTTCTTGGCGGCCCTGCTCAAGTTTCGCTTCTACCTCGACCGGGCATTCAAGGGGCCTCTCAACCAGCTCAAGCACATCGTCGTGGCGTCCCCGCCAATGCGCAAGCTCTTTGTTCGTGAGCCGCCATTAGACCCCAACTCCACCATTACTCAAATCAGGTCCAAGTCTGGTGTCAAGATGAACAAGGTCGAGCTTCAACTGATCTGGCTGCTCCGGACGCTGTGGGAAGACGGCCGTCAACTCTTCTTAGTGCGCCCGCCCCTGGTTTTGGATGAGCTGGAGCGACTCTTGATGGCCGAGCCTCCGGCAAAAGAACTTGTGACGGCATATGTCGCCGAAGTGATTGGAAACCTGTCCATTCTTTCACAGTGCTTGAGCCAGCTCAATCTATATCAGCCTTGGGCGCAAAGCTTTGAGTCGAACATGGTGGAGCGCGAAGATGGGATCAAGCGCGAGTTTGACGAGCTTACCAAGCCGTGGGCCAAGCTGATCAAGGCTTTTCGTGACAAGAACTTTGGCCGGGCGTCCAAAATATGCGATCCTTCGAACAAAAACTTGTTCTACCCATCGGGAAAGCGCCGGACCAAGGAGAGCGCCGAGGCTATGCGACGAGCCGAGCAGAAACTCGACGACTTCTGGGCCATTGTCGACGGCATCATTCGTGTTGAGTGTGGCAACCTGGAAGGCACAGCCCTGGGACGGCTTCTGTCACAGCAACGCACTCTGCAGCGCACGCCGGAATGGGTTGCCGAGCCGCCATCGGTGGCCAAGGAGCGAGGCCAGCAGCGAAATGCAAATCTCAACGTCGGCTGCATCTACAAGCCTTTATCAACGCTGTACATTGGTCTCGCAGGCAGCTCCGGGGGGGACGACGCGCTGCCAAAGACAAAAACAAAGACGAGGGGGCAGTCATCGCAAGAGTCCCCCCCGACTGACGCGGAGGCCACCGCCACCGAGACTGCTGTTCTCAAATCGGACTCAATCCCGGTCGACGCTCGCGCGCTCAAGGTGTTCCGGACGCTCTTCTTCAACCCGGCCGTGACGTCGTCGCCAGGGGAGGTTTCGTGGACCGACTTCACCTATGCAATGACATCGACGGGCGTGTTTGCTGCAGAGAAGCTGTACGGGTCCGTCTGGCAGTTCCAGAGGGTGGACGGGTCCGACCAGAGCAGGATCCAGTTCCACGAGCCGCATCCCCGGGCCAAGATTCCATTTGTCACGGCCAGGCGGCACGGGAGAAGGCTCAACAGGGCCTACGGGTGGGCGGCGGAGACGTTTGTCTTGAGGGAAAAGTAACGCCCGAGCGCGTGGGCCACGTGGCATACCGCGGCGGAAGGTTGGACAAGAGAAGGCAAGTTGGACGAGAGAAGGCAAGTTGGACGAGAGAAGGCAAGTTGGACAATTGGACAAGACAAGGACAAGGAAAGTTGGATAAGACAAGGAAGAAGCAAAAATGGACTGTCAATTTGTGTGTCAAGATGTGTAGCAGTGAGAGTTGTCACAGGCCACCCCGCCCCTTTTGATGTTCCCTCCTAGCCTGCTCCTGCCTGCCTTCCTCTTGGTCCTTACCTCAGCAGAACTTGCCCAAGTTGGCAGGCGCTGCAGGTGCCGTGTCCATCCGTGTACTTGGTTATCGTGTCCTTGGTTACGCAAGGTGTCAGTCACGGCGCGAGGAAGATGCAAGTCATTTTGACTGTTTGATTCATTGCGCCTACGAAGTACTTCGTACGTAGAGGCCAATCATACGTAGCCTGAGCATGCTACGACGTTTAAAAACTCGCGCATTGCTTCCCGCTGTCAGCATCATGCACCCTCGTCTATCCGTGGTTGACGAGATCGCGCCCATGTTCATCATTTCGTTAAGCCTGCCTCCGGTTCCGTCTCGCCTGGACCGTCCCGGTCACAGATCGATTGGCCGAAACCACAGCGCGGCGACTGGCTGGCTTAAGCAACTCGGTCATTGCTCGTAATCATGCTTGTCGTCTCCATTTTTGTTGTGCCATTTTTGGTTTGCTTTTCCATTAGTCGGCGGAAGTCACCCTCGGAGGTATCTTGTTGTCGACGTTGTGTCGAACGTTGTGGTCAAAGAAGATTTGCACACGTAAGCAATCCCGCAATCCTGCGATGCGTGCTGGCGAAATTCAGGTACAAACAACATGAAGAAAATTGGGGCCGACCGCGGTGCTACTGCGTCTCGTCATCAGCTCCAGTAAATGGACTGGTGGACACAATGAGTGATGGTAGTCTCTCAAGTGATTTTCGGTTCCTGCAAGGGCATGGGCCCGGTTTCGTCGGGAACTGAGGGTTGCGTAGGAGGCTGGCGTAGACGATTTGCCACATGAATGTCGATGAGCATCTCGACCAAGGCCTCGGCTTCCCCGTGTAGCTCCCCGAGCTCCTCTTCACAGAAAGTGCGACCCAGTCTGTCTTCGCCTGGTCTCGGTTTGCGGTATGCGGCGAAGACGATGCCGCGGTCGATTCGCTCGGACAAGCGTACTCCCGACACGGGGCCGCTGGCGTCAGAACCGCCATTCCTGGTGTACTGACCGGTGTAGAAGGCGCTTGCGTAGCCACGCGCCAGGTCGTGACCATGTGCCTCGAGGTTTCGATACTCAATCCAGCCGTCGGATCGGAGGATAGTGGTGTGCACCAGTGAGGATATTTGGAGCGGCGAGGGAACATGGTGCAGGCCATGGGCAGCCAGAAGCCGACCCATCATGGGCTTGGGGCCCACCTTCGACTCATGGCTCGCTGCTCCTTCAAGTTCCGAGTCACACAGCCCGGTGCTTGCGTGATCAGGCCACAAGTTGACTACGTAGACCAGGTCGAAATCGTAGCGTCTGGCAATCCGGGCAGCCTCGAAAGCCGCAACTGCCGCCGGGCGGCTGGTGCGTGGTGGCGTGAGCGTCAGCAGGGAAGAGGTGAGAGGCTGCGAAGATGATATGGAAAGGCCCATCGGTGGCAATGATGGGCGGGCTTCATCATGGGATTCCAAAAGCGGGCTCTCAGGCGTCGACTCGGCGATGTCATCATCGCTAAGGTTCAGGAACTCGTTGAAGTCGGGCTCCCGCAGTGTCGAGCTGCAGAAGGAGAGCTGGGCCGAGGGGGCTATGCTGGACTGGCTGTACGATCTGTGAAGGGACAGCTGATCAAACGAGTCGCCAATGTCGCTCAACAAGGCCTTGGACGTGGAATTTTCGATGGCGTCGAGCGACCGCGAGCCCCTGAGCTGTGAATCGGAGACGGGGCCAAACTCGGGGGTTTCTTCTGGGGTCGGGGGCGCTCTACACGCAACCTCGGGAAGCACTTTGTTTGGCGGGGTTGGCAGAAACAGGCCATTGTCTTCTGGATCCGAACAAGGCGGCGTGTCCAGTCTACCTGATGGAATGGCCATCTCGAAAGGGGAGCGGCACCGAGGGCTCGGCAGTTGAGGGATCTCGAATGGCAGAGAGTTGGATGCCGCAGGTGCGGGGGAGCTTTCGTCTCGACTAGATGGCTTGGGAAACTGAAAGTCGCGCAGGCCGGCAACAAGGTGATCGACACGACGGTTGTTGAACGAGGGAGACCTGGTGGGCATGTATTTTGGGCGAAGAGGGCTTTCGGGTCGGGTTGAGAGTTGGGCATGCGAGCCCATGCGCTGAGTAGGCAAAATGTTTGGAACGGAGGGAGAACGTCCCGCAGCTTGCCTGAGGCGCACTTCATCGCGAGCTGCCATGCGGGTCGTCTTGGGGCGAATGAAGGAAGGCGAGGGAAACTGAGGTTCCGAAAGCTGGACGGCATTGCTAGGCCGAGGGCTGGGGCCTGGAGAAGCTCGACGCTTGTAGGCGAAGAGCCGCTCGAGGCGGTCCAGGCCGTTTGTCATTGATGCGGCGGAGAGTTGAGAACGATGGTCAAGGTGACGATGGTTGCGGGGGCCAAGTCAAGTTGTTTCGGGAAGAGGTTGAGCGGAGAAGGTAGAGGTGTGTGGCGAGCAGTGAAAATGACGAGGCGGGTGCGTGGAAAAAAGCGTTAAGAAAAAAGGGCGGGAAAAGTGCCGGTGAATTGCGAGCGTTGATGGCTGGCAGGCAGGTTGCCGTGATCGTGGGGTAGGTCAGGCGGCGAAAATCAGACGAATGGGAACAAGCAAGACACCAGCCAGATGTGCATGCCGTGCCCGGCGAACGTGGTCAGAAGAGCTGGTCGGTACGATGGACTGTCGTACGATGGACTGTCGTGCACTGAATGGGGTGTTGGGCGAGATGAGATGCAGATGCGTCGTCTTTGTATCACGGGCTGGCCTGCAATGTCGGTGTGAAGGCGGTTGGACGAAGGATTGGGCCACGAGGGTGTGCGGGCCGAGATTTATCGATTGGCGTGTGTCGAGGGAGGTCGAGGTCGCTCGAGATGGGGAGGCCGTTGGGGGAGGCGAAGAGGAGTAGGAGGAGTAGAAAGGGGAGTAGAAGAGGAGGAAGAAGAGGAGGCGAGAGACAAAACAGCTGGTTCTATCGACCTCGTGCGCGGTTTTGCGTGTGTTGTGTGTGATGCGTGATGCGTGATGTGTTGTGTGGTGTGTGGAAGGTGATGCTCGAGTGGTGTGTGGATGGTTGAGGCTCGAGGCAGGTGTGTGTAAGTGCCGTGCTTTCCCAATTGAGCGGCTGCGTTGGAACGGTTGATCCACTATACATATGTATGGGGAAGGAAGGACAATCAGCAACTGCCAAGCCGGTATGGTTTGTCACAAGCCAGCAAACCAACAGCTTTTTTTCTCTCGTGGACTCTCGGCGGCAATCCAGAACGGCATCCCTCGCCAACCCGTCCTGGGAGAGGGGTCGAGGGAGTCTTTAAGATGCGGCGAGACTGACGAGGGGCTGACCTGAAAAAGCAAGCAAGCAGCAGCCTCCGCTCTACGGCCGAGCCCGAGGGTCGTCGGCTACCTAGTCCACGACGGCGAGCCAGCACACATCCATCGGCCGGACCCAAGACACAGACGTTGGGATGGCAGGGATACCGGGCTCTCGGACAGCCCAGTTGCATAATAACAACGGGTCAGGGCCAGCGGGGCGCGGAGACGGCGGCCGAAGCCGTCGCTGGCGCAGTTATCCTCCCTCTCCCTCTGCTCCGCCGGCTGGCTCTCTGCTCAATCTTGTCCCTCTAGGCCCTCCATCCCTCTCTCAGCGCCGCTCTGCCACCGTGTCGTGTTGTCTCTAGCTCGCCCTATGCGACCGAGACAAGGTCTGTTTAATCGCTCCGGCAAGCAAGTCCTCCGGAGCTGGCCGTTGATTCTCCTAGACGGACGGGTCGAGACTGGGGCAGCGCGGCATCGCAAGTGGCGGTGCTCCTCATCATTGGCGTCGAAAAGGCTTGCCAGCGATGGGTGGCCACTTTCTTTTTCAGCAGCATCGGGTCGTGTCCTTTTATTTTGCACATGATTAGTACTATGTTGCCTTGGCCAGGTGACGACGCACCGCAAGAGGCGAGCTATCAGCATGCCAAACCCTCTCTCTTCTCTCACCTCTCACTTTTCCCATTTTCCTTCTGGCGTGGCACCCCCTCTTCTTCTCCATTTTGTATTATGTATTCGTACCTCGCATGCGACCAGTTAGTTGCACGGCTTACATCTCTGTACACACTCTCTCACACACTCTCACAGTGGCTCGACACAGTGATGGTTGACACGTTTTCTTGTTGGTCTCCCCGCAACTTTCAACTTTGCACTTGCAGATTGTTTGTATTTATGTACTTTGTACTTCGTACTCGTACTGGCCTAATAAAGCCGTGCGGCAAAGCAGAAAAGGAAACTCGTGCCCCGTCCCACATATAGGTACATATGTACATACACGGGCTCGTGCCCCTCCAAGTCAATGTCGCCCATGGCAGACGCATCTCAGACAGACAGCGGCGAGACACTCGGCATCAGTGGCGACCTGAGCCCCAACATGCTTCACCTTTGACACACTCCCGGCTCCCCGCAACTCGACGACGAGGAATTGGATATCGAGGCCAGCTCAGGGAACGGTCGCTCCTTGAAGGGAAACCCCACAGTCGGCAAAAGACACCACGCGCATGGTTCCAGGTTGCTGGTTGGCGCACTAGCTGCCGTGGCTGGCAAGCCGTTGCCCCGAAGCTACAACACGTATTCGTACGAGTACTTCGTACACAGTCTTGTTCCAATCCATGACGCGAGCCTTGGAGTTTGGGGGGGGGGTTGCGCTTGGAATGCCCAAAAAGCAAAACCTGCGGTGCGAGCGCGAGCTGTCACGGCCGTCCGCGTTCTCGAAAAGAGGCTTGACAAGCTGACTACGAATTTAGACAGCCTGGCAGGGATTCCCCCCGTCCATTCTACAAAGCAAGACCTCGCTACCACGGACAGCGTCAGCCGATTGCTGCGGGGCGCCTCTGCGCCTGCGTCTAACGCGGCCTCGAGCGCAGCGTTTCATTCCGACGTGGCCATGTCCAATAACCGGGCCCTTGGGACTCGAATCACTCGAATCACCCAGAAGTTTCCATCCTTCTCGGACTCTCTTATTCGTACACCGGACGGACGGCCGAACCGAACCACCGATCCCGGGCTAGCAGCGTCAAGGAGGGCCTGCCTCCTCGTGTCGATAATCCTAGGTAGTACGACTCCACCCAGAGCATGGCATGGCACCTCCAACTGCCTCCACAGCCGTGGTTCCCGCCCGTCATGGCTCGTGTGTGGGTGTGTGGCGGTCGACTTGAAGGCGCACGGCCCTCGCGAGGCGTCAACACCACCACATGTGTCCGTACATGGTGCCTCGTCGCTACTTGTCTCTTGCGATGCTTTGAGAGAACTGCTCGACTCGCCTGTGTGTCATGATGGCCAAGCTGTCGTGAATCGTGCAGCAGAAACAGTGCAATATGTCTTTTGCATCTATGTTTGATTGCCCTCTCTGTCCTCTTTTGCTGTCTCAGCCGCTCGGGGCTCCCAGAGCCTTTGTTGGGGCCAAGGGGGGGCCTTTGCCCTGCTTTGGCCCCGGGAGGGGGAGTGCTGATGCCAGCCAGCTTGCGGTGCATACGAGTTACGAAGTACGAGTTACCCCCAGACAACAACCCTGCGGAGCGAGGCATTGCTTCTTTTACTTGCCAAAAACGGCCCGTCAATGGCCTCGCCAGCTGCCTAGCATGCAACTAGGTAGTATATCAACCCACATCCAAGAAAGGTGATACTACTCCCCGTGCTAGTGGGCGCGACGCTGCGTCTTCAGGACCCATGTTGCCTCTTGTGCTCGAGCACATGCGTTGCACAAGTTCACCGCGGCTCATCAGTCCCGTCTTGGAGTCATGGCGAGATGGAAGCATTTTCTAGACACGCGCAACTACTCCGTACTCCGCAAAGCTACATGACTATTTGCTCCGTCCGAGAGCCCAGGGCGAAGCAAAGCAAAATGCATGCATCTGTCATCTTGCCTCCTTCCTGCCCTGTTGCCCCTTGTCCGTCCATTGAATCCATCACTCGTTTTGCTCACGGAAAATGACAGTCCCCTCGGGGCCAAGGGGTCGTGACGTTTGAGGTCGAAGCGGAGGTGAAAGACGAGGAGCAAAGAGGGGGAAAAGAAAAAAAAAAGGGAGCCCAAGCCACAGGGTCCCATCCAGAGACGACTTGAAGGCAGATACGCTCGGGTGCAGCAACGCCGCCGCCGTCTCTCGATTTCGTTGCCCTGCCTTTGCGTTACCTTGGTGCGGCACAGCCGACGTTACTTGTTCTCTCACGTCGCCCGGCTCTGAAGATGCCACCGCCAACATCGGACCTTGCATATCACATTCTGGCCTGCGTCGAGGCTGCTGTTTCGGAGTTGTTGGGAATTAAGAAATAATCGCAGCTTCGGGGAGGGGCACTGGCTGTCGGGTTCTCCTCGTATCAACATGCCTCAAGGACGCCTTCGAATCGGGATATTATGCCCGGAATTGCCCCTTGGACCCGACGCGAGTTGCTTCACTCGACGGGGGCTCGACCGGACGGAGGTCTTGTACCTCTTTGGCCGGTGAGACATGGAGGGAACAGGCCGGTCCGATCTTCATATCGTCGCCGCCCGACCATCTGGGCTGGATGCGACTACGCCCACCCGATGAAGCGGACATGCCGAGGTACGATCAACACCCTGCGCCATGAGACAGAACCATGAGACAGAACCATGAGACAGAACCATGAGACAGAACCATGAGACAGAACCATGAGACAGAACGGTGGTCCCCAGGCAAAGAAAAAGCAACAAGACAAGGCTAAAGTTGCCCGAGGCAAGTGACTGCCGCGAGGGACCCCTTCCCCACAGCCTCGCTCTCCCTGCTCTTGATTTCCTCTCGTCCGTGCTGTGCGGCGTCCACGGGCTTAGCTCC
Source organism: Ophiocordyceps sinensis (assembly GCA_012934285.1). Taxonomy (NCBI): domain Eukaryota; kingdom Fungi; phylum Ascomycota; class Sordariomycetes; order Hypocreales; family Ophiocordycipitaceae; genus Ophiocordyceps; species Ophiocordyceps sinensis. The sequence continues at coordinate 14,985,961 of JAAVMX010000003.1, forward strand.
GATATCGCGTCAAACAATCTTGCGATAAAGTCGGCCTGAGCCCGGGTGTCGCAAATTAATCAAGTGCCGTTTCCCGGCAATGGCATATCAACACGCATCCTTCGCCTGCCGACCATCTCACCACCATCCGGCCACGGGGTCATTGTCTGTGTCGTCGAGTCTCATGTCACTCGCCATCCACGTACGTACATGGCGGCTGCGAAGTGACGATCTCAAGGGACGCAGTCACTTGCAGCCCAACTGGTGGTTCAGAGTGCGGCCCCGCGGATCGGGTGAGATGTTGTGGCTCGCCCTGTCCCAAACCCAATATCGCTCAATGATTGAGTATTGTTTCCTCAAGGGATGACGTCGCGGCAAACGCTGAATCCAGAGACCCCCTGGCCCGAGCACTTTGGCGTGTCTCGACTCAACAAGGGGCTTGTGATGTAATAGTAGTCGAGCTGCATGAGGATGCCCGTTGGTCATTGTCGTCTACAGCAGTCTTTTTCTGCGGCGCTGAGACGCTCTTGCGGAATCTTGATGTGGCTTCCACCGATGTGCCCGTTGCCCTTGAGCCTCCGTTCCGGCGCTGACGCTGGGGGGCAATCGGCGGCGCCCTTTACCACGTCGACGCGCCATGGCCAATGGGTGCCTTCGGCTTCTTCTTCGTGACGGCAGTAGACTGAAATTATAGAGCGACGCTCTCGATGTTAGATATTAACTTTGTGCTCGACGACCTGCGTTTTCATGCCCATTCTGTGTGCTGGTTCAGTATCAAGTACCCCCGCGACTACCGCCCACTTTCGTCAAGGGGGCACCGGACAGCTCGTCTCGTCATAGCTTGTGGGCGCCAGAGTCGCCGTCGACTCCTCCAAAGAGACCCATGAATGCATTGTGAACCTCGTCGGTCAGATCACTTGCCTGCAGGCTTCGGCCCCTCTTGAGAAAGGCCAGGCGAGAAGATTCCTGCGCCACGGAGGCGTTAGCCACCTGGGTAGTCTCGGCCGTCTTGTGGCTCGCTCGTGCGACGGGGCAAACAATGGTGGCGAGTGGTTACTTGCCCTCGTGATTGCGCTTCCCCCGAAAGCCGCGAGTCCCATCATCTCGTCGGCCGATAGACGACCGTCTCCGGTGTCCCAGATGCCGTCCAGGTAGGCCTTTCGCCAGCCGAGAAACGTGGCCACGGACCCAGTCAGGGTATCGCCCTGGCCACCGCTCCTCTTCCTGCCCCCCTCGAGGTCGTCGGTCATGGTAGAGTGGCCGTTGGAGATGAGATCGGCCTTGCCCTTTTGTATGATGGTGACGCCGCCCAGCGCCTTGGCCATGGCCTCGACCTTGGCCGTCTCGCCGGCGGCCCATTGCTGCTGCTGCTGCTGCCCCTGCTGCCCGAGCTTGAGCGAGTCCCAGAGACGGCCAAACTCGACGACGTTGGGCGTCAGGACGGCGCCGGAATAGCCCCTCACCAGGTCCGGGTCCCGCTGCACAAGCTGCAGCGCATCGGCGTCGAGCACGATGGCCATGTCTCTGGCACGCGCGGCGCGTACCACGCGGGTCACGGTGGCCTGCATGCGCGGGTCGCGCCCCAGCCCGGGCCCGACGACGAGGACGTGCAGGCGCGGGAGCATGTCGATGATGCGGGTCGCGGCGTCGTCCTCGGCGTCATGGTCGTGGTTGTGGTGGTCCTGCGCCTCATCAGACGACGAGGAAGGGGGAGGAGACTGTCGCATCAGCGGATGGACCATGAGGTTGGGAGAGTACGTCTTGATGACGGCGCCGGCCTGGGGGGTGCAGATGACGTGGGACTGCGTGGCGAGAGAGAGGGGGGAGCCCGGTCAGCCTGGTCCTTGTCCTGGGCCTTTGTCGAAACGACGGCTTCAAAGACGCACCATGTCGCACCCCAGCCTCGCGCTGGCCATGGCCGAAAAGTACGGCGCCCCCGTGTAGTCCTCGCTGCCGCCAATGACGGCGATGCGGCCCAGCTGCCCTGCTCGGCCTCACCCGCGTCAGCCAGTTTCCCCCCTCCGATCGTCTCCCCGGGACCCCGGCGTTTCATGATGCTGACGGGTGGCGACAAGTCGTCAAACTCGCCTCTCCCCCGCAAACCTGGAAAACGTTTCCGAACCACCCAAAAGAAACACGGGGAAAGAAAGACGAACCCTTGTGGAACTTGTCCAGCATGGGCGGGACCATCCTCCGCACCCTGGCCAGCACGCCCCTCGTCGCCGCTGACATTTCGGGCGCCCGCGACGGATCACTCGCCGCCATGGCCGCTCCTTGCCGGCTCCGTGGGTCGTCGCTGGCCTCGCTGATGTAAAGGGCGGGCGGCTTTGGAACGCTGGGGGGGCGGGCTCGCGTCCCAAGTCAATACCGGAAAAGAGACGAGGGGATTCGTTGTGTTGAGAACTCGGTGCAGACGAGCTTCCAGACAAATTGAAGCTGAGGTTGCGAGGGAATGAGCAGATGACCTCAGTCAGCACTTACATACGCATCATGTCACGGGAAGAGTCGATGCTGCGGCGTGTCGAATCCGCCCGCCACTAGTAGTTAGTTACTACTTCGTACCCGTTGGGGGACTGCCTGCCGTGCCTATGTATGTCCCGACCCCACATGAGCATGCGTCGCCGACGACAGTCGAGACAAATCGAAATCGCGGGCTTTGATTGAGTAATGAGCTCTATTTTTACATGTGGTGGTACGACGGCGAACCCCCAGAGTCGCCCATCGCGTTCGTCGGAAACTCCTCTCGGCTTGCCCCCTCTCGCTCCAACGAGGACACCTACACAACTCCGGTATAGACGGCAGCATCTCTAGCAAAGCCTTGCTCCAAAACGTGTGGGCAGACATGTGATTAAATGCTTAGCCGAGGAAGCTCTTGATGAACGCCGGGGTCACCTCCTTCAGCTTGGCCTCCGTCTCCTTGCTGATGGCGCCCTCCTTGTCAAGAGTTGCCAGCAGCTCAGACTCGTTGGCCTTAAGGTGGGAGAGGTAGTCGGCCTCCCACTGCAGGACCTTGCTGACGGGAATTGCGTCGAGGTAACCGTTGACACCGGCGTAGATGAGGGGAACCATCTCGTTGACGGCCATGGGAGAGTACTGCTTCTGCTTGAGGAGCTCCGTCAACTGCGGCGGACTAGTTAGCAAATGTCACGGCGGCCTCGGCGCCCGACAAAGACTTACACGTTCGCCTCGGGACAGCGTTTGCTTGGTGGCGGCATCGAGATCGGAACCAAACTGGGCGAAAGCGGCAACCTCACGGTACTGGGCCAAGAAGAGCTTCAGGGAGCCGGCGACTTGCTTCATGGCCTTGAGCTGGGCAGCGGATCCGACACGAGAGACGGACAGACCGACGTTGATGGCAGGTCGGATACCCTTGTAAAACAGCTCCGACTCGAGGAAGATCTGGCCGTCGGTAATGGAAATGACGTTGGTAGGAATGTAGGCAGACACGTCACCGCCCTGGGTCTCGATGATGGGCAGGGCCGTCATGGAACCACCGCCGTGCTTGTCGTTGAGCTTGGCCGCACGCTCGAGCAGACGCGAGTGCAGGTAGAAGACGTCACCGGGGTAAGCCTCACGCCCGGGGGGGCGACGGAGCAGCAGCGACATCTGACGGTAAGCAACCGCCTGCTTGGACAGATCGTCGAAGATCACCAGCGAGTGCTTTCCGTTCTCCATGAACCAATTGCCTAAGCTAGCCCCTGGGAAAGAAAGAAGGTCAGAAGCGGGACAGAGAAGCGGGACAGAAAATGTGCGGTCCGAGATGTCAAGAAAGCGGCCCAAAATGTCAAGAAAGCGGCCCTATGCGCTTGCAGCGGCTGCTTTCATATATTTTATATTTTTAAAACCCTGGTGCCTGGCAAGTTCACGGTTGCTGGCCCAGGCCTTCAACGGGCTCAAATAGCTTAAATCCGGGGTCTTTGCCAATGTTCAATCAATCGTGGCGGATTAGTCGCAGACAGGACAGTAAGTGCGTCTTGTTGGCCTTGTGCTTGTCGACGAATCTCCTCGACCTCAGCGTGGCAAGCTTGGTTACGCGCTGCCGGGCGAGGTAGCCCTCGAGATCATTGGCGCGAGTGTTGGCGTCATGAAGCTTGCCGTATATAGCCATACGATCTTTGGTGTGTCGCCTGCGCTCTCCATCGTAGGATTCGAGCTGCTCTTCAGTCATGTCGTGGTCGCCTGGCGGACGTTCCATGAGCGCGGTGTGGCTGCGGAGAGGGAGCCAGTCGACTGTTTCCCTTTTCCAGGGCAAAAAGGCCGCCCAGACAGCGTCAAGCTTGGTCTCGAACGCGGCGAAGAAGATGGCGCAGAAGACTGCCTCGGCCGCAACGAGGCGAACCCGAGCGAATGGAACCCGGCCGACAGCAGGAAACGGAGTCCAGCAGAGCAGGCCACGATGCGTGATTGCGTAGCCTTGTTCGACGGCGTGCTTCACGAATCGAGGCCGCAGTTGCTGCGAGTGCCTCGCGGCGTTTTGTGGCAATGGCGTCTACCAAAAGTTTGTTAGAAAAGATGGCCATCGACGGAGAAAGGCAACTTACCGATCAAGGTCCTGCGCCACCTCGTGGGGAAGAAGTTTTGGTCGACCCGGTCGCGGCCCGTCCGTAGCAGCAGCGATTGACAGACGTTCTTGCACCACAAACCCTCTCAACGACAGGCGGCGGCGGGAGTGAGCGGAAGAAGTCGACAAAGGGAGGAGACGATGACCTCAGGACGTCGAGGAGGCCGGGAGCGAAGGCGAGTGGCGTGGCAGAGCAAATCCGCTCGAGGGACTCTTTGTCCCCGAGCAAGATCTTGAAAATTGGACAGGTGTAGCAGTCTGGGGCATCGACAGTGACGATACACCAGGTGTACACGGTGTCCATCCTGCAATGCTCGATGCTCTCCTCGTGTCCTCAAGGGGGAAACGAGGAGAATGGCCATGGCAGCTAGAAAGCCGAAATTCATGGTCCTCAAGAACCCGTTCCTCAGGAGGAGCGGGGCGTCGGCAGTATGGACCCACAGAGATAGATCACACATGATAACGCGAAGCGAGAAAAAAAGGCGGGAAAGACGAGAAAAAGGCAAGAAAGACTCAAGGAGAAAGAAAATTCTTACCAGTAAAAGGAGCAAGGTACTGCAGAGGAGCGGCCTCGGAGGCGGTGGCGGCGACGACAATGGAGTACTTCATGGCGTCGTTCTCCTCGAGCGTCTTGACAAGCTGGGCGACGGTGGACCGCTTCTGGCCGACGGCAACATAGACGCAATAGAGCTTCTTCGTCTCGTCATTGCCGTTGTTCCATCGCTTCTGGTTGAGGATGGTGTCGAGGACGACAGCCGTCTTGCCGGTTTGACGGTCACCGATGATCAGCTCACGCTGGCCACGGCCGATGGGAACCATGGCGTCGACCGACTTGAAGCCCGTCTGCACGGGCTCGTTGACAGACTTGCGGGGCAGAATTCCCGGGGCCTTGAGCATGGCTCGGATCCTCTCCGTCGTCTTGATGGGGCCCTTGCCGTCGATGGGGTTGCCCAGAGCATCGACGACACGGCCAAGCATTTGGGGACCAACGGGAATGTCAACCTGGGGCACGCATTAGCGACTTGCACGAGTCCCCGCCATCAGATGCCGAGCGTCGACTCACGATTTCACCGGTTCGCTTGACAGTTTCGCCCTCCTTGACAAGACGATCGGAACCGAACAAGACGACGCCGACCTGGCCGGCCTCGAGGTTCATGCACATGCCCTTGACGCCAGAGGCGAACCTGAACCATTGGGGTTAGTGTCCGGTCGTGGTAGAGGGGATGCATTGGATATGGCACCACGTACTCGACGAGCTCCTCGCACTGGACGTTGGCCAAGCCATGCACACGGGCGATACCGTCACTGGAAATCCCCACGTCAGCTTTAGCCCCCCTTTCGATCTTATCGCGTTGGTCGCAAGAGTCCAATCGTGTGTTACGGGCAAGCAGACTGCGGATTTCGAATTTAGAGCTCCACATACCCGATGGAGAGAACACGGCCCGTCTCGGCGAGACCGGACTCCTCCTGGACGCCACGGATGCGCTGCTCGAGGATGGACGAGACCTCAGTCGGTGCGGGCTTGGCGTCGGCGGCATAGAATCGAGCCTGGACGTTGATGGCGGCGGGTGTGGCATTTCGGACCTAGCAAGAAGACAAGTTAGCCGAAGCCCGGTAAAGCCTCTCGGTCAACGGCTGCCAAGCCGCCCGACCCAAAAACGCCTCAGGAAAGCGACTCTCAAAAGTAGGGCATTCGATTTCCCAGCAATCCAATTGAGCTCCCAAGACATTTTTTTCCCGACGGCTGCGGGCAACCTTGGATGGGATTGACGGGCGGCTCTGGGCCCCTGCGTAGACTCACCGCGGTGATCCTGCCGGCGGCAGAGCCGGCGCGCACGGCGCGTGTGGACTGTCGGAGGGCGTTCCGGAGCATGTTAGGGAGGCGTGAGAAGGTCCAGATGAAGAAGAGGGGCAATTGCAGCAGGGTGCAATTGGGGAGAGGGGAGATTGGGGGCTGCGTTGCTGCCTTTGAGGAGAGCAAATGGAGTTTTTTGGGACCAGAAGCAGAGGCTGTGGAGGAGGAGGTGGAGCGGAGCTTGACCGTACAGTACTTGGTACTTGGCACAGTGCGATGTTGTCATCTGCAACCCCCGCGCAAAGCTTGCTTTGCGCTACGAAGGGGGGTCGGCGTCGTGTTTGGCGGAATCGCCCTCGCCAACGACTCCGTAGTCACCTGACCACGGAGGTCTTTTTTATACGAATACCGATTGGCTGTTCAGTCAAAAGAGGAGCCCCCGACACCAACAACAGAGCGACTGTCGAGAAGACTTTTTCTATTCTTTCTTGGAGTAAAGATCAAAAAGATCAAACAATCTAGTATTCTCCCCGAATTTTGGTTTATAGAGGTGCCAGGGTCACGGACCAGAGGAGCCAGGATGACGGACTGATAAATATCCCTCGCCACGTTATGCAATAGGTACTTTCCACCGTCTGCTGTGTTCGATGCCGGCCCGGCTCGGTGCCTGCCAGATGTCCTCGAGCTGCCAGTATAGCGACCCGAGGTGTCTCTCCCTACGGCCTGAGCCAGCTCGGTACAACTGAATCTATATTTTAAAAGTCTGCCTGGAAAATCTGCGTCGCCTGACACCATGCAGAGAAGTTGGCCACTGCGTCCACCTTGCTCGGACTTGGGTAGTAGGCCTGCACGACCAAGTTCATTTGCGCCATGCCGCGACTCGAGTTGGCGTAGTTCGTCGTGTTCAGGCCGCTCGGGGGGCGATGATGGTTGTGAAGCACCATGGTGAGCTGTTAAAGTGCAGGCCGTCGGGGACTGCTTCTAACCAACTTGCCAGACCGAGCATCGAGTGGAACCCAAACTCATCGGCAAATTTCTCAACGGGATACGCGTCGAGGTTAAACGCCTGTGCATAATCGTAGTTATAGTCATCAGTGTCTCCGTGGATGTGACCGCCAGTCAGATTGTCGTACCTCTAGACGATGGGGATTGCGTTGGAATGGTCGATGGAAAGATAGCCGTGTCCCGAACTGCTGGGTATGTAAGTTATGCTACGGCTATTGCCATAGATGGCCGGCAGCAGGATCTCTAGGAAGAGCTTTCATACATGTCAAGGTATTTGGCGTAGTTATCCGGCTTGACAATAGGCAGCACTCTATCCTCCAGCTCGTTCCCTCCCGCCCAGAGAGCAAGTGACGGATGTGACTCACGCGGCGGACTGGGAAGACGTCTTCTTGGCGGCAGCTCTCAATTAAATCTGGCGTAACGGGGTAGAGTGTATCTCCAAACTCGAACTCGCTCTATAGCAGGATGCCTATCTCGTCAGCCAGATGGTACATAAAGTCGGGAGAGTAGGCACCGCTGGCCCAGACCCGGAGCATGTTTTGGTGCCCGGCAACGACCGAGTCAAATAGAGACCTGATCCTTTCAGGGGTGACTCACAGTCCTTGGATCTTGGCAGTGTAGGTCCATTCAGACCAGGCTATCCATCGCAGATTATAGTCATTCAACCCATAATATCTGTCAGATATTATACGGGGGCACAATGACGCCAGCTTGCACCTGCTTCTGCACGATGCTCAGAAACGACACCACCGCCATGACCGTCCGAGCCTCTCCAGCTCGCCCGACGCCCCTCGGCCCAGAAACTGGAAGGCTCCCGCTTTACTCCAGGGCGAGCTCAGCGCACCTGACTCAACGGCAACGACGTCGTCATCATGGCCCATCCACACCAGCTTCCAGCCGCAGCATTACTTGCCCAGTCTCTTGACCTCGTTGCCTCGGCTGCGGCGCCACTCGAACCTCTCCGGCAGCGAGCCCGAGTCCACCATGGCGACGAATGCGTATGCGTACGACATGGCCCATCTTTTCCTCCGACGCTGCAGCTCTTCTCGCGTGGGCTGCTGTTGCCCTGGCCGGGATGCCGCCAGTTCGATGTTGTCGTGGAACGGCACCTTTCGGCCCCTTCGTACTATAGCCAGGGGGGCTGCCTCGGCAGTTGGCTCATTGTAGAAGATGAGCTCGCCATGCCATCCGTGGGGCATGGAGACCAAGTTGCGGGGTTTAGACTTGCTCTCTCCAAGAGTCGAGCGAGCCTCGACGTTATATGAGAAAATATCTAAACTCTATAAAAAACCCATGGTAATGAGCTCTTGGACCCTGGAGAAACTGGCTGGGCGATTTGAATACTTCCGCGCTGATGGCTGGTGCCTAGACTGCGGCCGGTGCTTGGTGTTGAGCCAACCGAGTGCGCCATTTGGTACAACCGTGCCAACTTGCTCACCACAGACGATCCGTTCACCGTCCATATGCTGTTAAATTCAACAGTACGTCCATGGTGGACTTGCGGGAGACAGACAGGGTTCGGTGGTGCCGACGCATCGCACATTGTTTGTGGGCAGCTGTACGAAAGCCGGCGGAGGTGCCGGTCGGTCTCTGAGGCCGTGCTCGACGAAACTCTCGTTCGAGCTCATGTGGAAAGGAGCCGTAAATACATGACGGCGCGTTCCTGTTTTCCCATCAAACAATTCGCCATGGCCAACCGTAAAGACAAAACCCCGCAGACAGCCCCCTACCGGACAATGCCGTCGAAGCGCTGCTTGAACCACTTGGTCGTCTCCTCGCGCTTGATGCGGTGGCTGGCACCGATCTTGCTCTTCATGCGTCTTCGGCGGGTGACACGCTCGCCGGGACGCGTCATGCAGCAGTAAAAGTCCATGCCGTAGATGCCAATCGAAGGGTCGTACTTGATGCCGAGATCGATGTGCTCGCTGATGCCGAAGCCAAAGTTGCCAGTCTCGGAGAAGTTGCGCTTGCGCAGCTCGTACTCCTTGACCTTGAGGCCACGCTCAAGAATTTCCTCGGCCTGCTGGCTTGTTAGAGCAATTCGACGACCCCACGCTCTGACGGCACATGTCGGTATTGATTTACCTTGGGGCCTCGGACAGTGACGTGGACGGCAATCTTTTCGTTACGACGGATACCAAAGGTTCGGACGGTGTAGCGGGCCTTGCCTGAAAAGCGTGTTAGGAAATTCCAATTCGGCACGGCATCAGTGGGCGCAACGTACTGTAAACGGGCGTCTGACCCGACAGCTGCTCGAGCACCTTGGCGGCACGGGTGAGTCTGTCACCAGATTCACCGACGGAAATGTTCAGAACGAGCTTCTGAATCTTGAGCTCCCGCATGGGGTTGTTTGCCTTTTCGGACGCCATTGCTGCAGTGTTGTTAGTCGACCAAGGGGCTGGAGCGTCGAGGTTGTCGAGTGCAGGCGCTGGGAAATGGGCCGGAATTTTTGTGAGGTGCTCCAAAAAAATCGAGGGTTTTGCTGCCCTCACGGAGACGACCGAAAAGCGGGGCGCGAGACGGTGGTCCAAAAGCGGGCTAGCGGGCGGCTGGCAGCCGGTACCAGGGCCTTGGTACCTTTTTTATCAGCCTTCTGTATCAGGCTCCGCAAATTTGGATCTCGCACTCATCTCCGCCCAGAGCCTTCCCATAACGTCGCGGTCGCGCAAGAGCTCCGCGCACAACCCGCACAACTCTTCCGTCTCTCCCAAGTTGCACTTGACGAGCTCTCTGAGCTTTCGCCAGCCAACATGTCTAACAAGCAGGGGAAGATGGTATGCTTCTCCCCCCCGTCCCCCCTAAAAAGCTCTAGGGAAGATGCTAATGGTCTCTGTGCTTCTCTAGATTGGCTTCGTACGTGTTCCCCCTCTGAAGCGATAAGCTCCTCGACCGGCCACGGCGTTGTCTTCGTTTTGCGACGTTTTGCGCGAATCGTAGCTAACAGCTCTCGCGCCAGATCAACTGGCGGATGCGCGTCATTCTCAACGACAGCCGCCAAATGACCGGCCAGATGCTTGCATTTGACAAGGCACGTTGGGCCAAGTGCCACGGCTTTTGGCCACGCAGCTGACTTTGTAAACAGCATATGAATCTCGTCCTTGCCGACACCGAGGAGTTTCGACGCGTCAAGCGCAAGCAGGCCAAGCCGGCCGCCGTGCCTGGTGGAAAGCCCACCTTCCAGGTCATCGAGAGCGATGAAAAGCGAACTCTGGGCCTCATCATCGTCCGCGGTGCCCAGATCGTCTCGGTCTCTGCCGAGTCTCCCCCTCCTGCCGACCCCAGTGCCAGGCTCGGAAAAAGCGCTCCGGGTGGAATCGTCTCTACCCTCACTGCTGGCCCTGGCGTCGCCAAACCCGCTGGTAGAGGAGCTCCGCCTCCTTCCTTGGCCGTGCGACTCCACTCTCCATCTAGCTCGACCAGTTTTGAGGCTGACAATGATTAGGGCCCTGCTGCCGGTGTTGGCGGTGGTGCGCTGCCCCCCGGCTTCCCCAACTTTCCTGGGTCTTCCGTCTTTGGAAGGGGAAGTACGTGAGCTGTTGGCCGACCGTCCGCCTTTCCAAATAGCTGACATGCTTTCAGGTGCTCCCCCTGGCTATCCCGGAACCTGGCCTCCTCCAGCGTTCCAGCCCAATTTCCCTGGTCCGTCCGGCTTCGGTGCCCCTGGTGCTCCTCCCGGCGGTCCCCCAGGTGCTCCTCCTGGCGGCGCCCCCGGATTCAACCCACCTCCTCGACGCTAAGCACTGTCTGGCGTTTCACGGGCTGGGTCCCTTTTGTGTTTGTTGAATAATGACGACACGTTTGCCGCGGGCGAGAGACCTGGATTTGCTGTTTGGGGAGGGGGGGGGGACTTGCGACACGGGGAATGAGGATCGTCCGGGTCAGAACAAATGTACGTGGCTCTCTTCACGATGTCTCTTGGCTACCAAAACACAACATTGACACCGACGATGAAGACTGGCGAGGCACATAACCGGCTACAGACTCGGATTTTCGGCTGCCACCATGGTGGAAATGAGCCACCGGGACCACGCGCTGCGACTTGGCGGTCTCGTGCTGCAGGTTTCCGGGACGCTGGTTTCGGCCGTGGAGGACATGGACCTGTACGAAGCTGCCTAGCCAGGGCGCGTGCCATACGCAATTGCTTAAAACTCCGAATAAAATTGCCTTTATTGATTACAGTTGCTCGCACCCGATGCCGACCACAAGGACACAAGGAGCTTGGGAGGATGAAACGTGAAGAGTCGTCTAGGCTTGGGAGATGTCTGTCTGTCTGGTGTTTGACAGAGCCTATGAGGAACGGCACGCGAGAGGACTGGACGCGCGTCCAGGAACGTCGAATCTCCCGGAAATGGCCCCGCAAGGCAAGCAAGGAGATGGTGTCCCCAGACGTCCGAATTTGTTGTTTACTGACGCCTCGCCGCATGGCCGTCGCCCACGGCGTCCTGTTCACACGCCGACGGCATGGCTAAAGACCCTGGCGGCCAATTGACTGAGCAGCCTGGCCCGGTCGCCCTGGGGCAGTTCCTAGACGCGAGGCAAGTCAGTCGCGTCGACGCAGCCAAGAGGCAGCGGGCTGCGCCGAGAGGCCGGGGCTCGGGGGGCGCTCACATGAAAGACGGCAAAGACGCTCTTGCCCTTTGCGTCGCGGACGGCGCCGAGGCGGTTCCCGGCGACGGCGCCGGCCACCATGCCGGGGACGTTTGCGACGATGAAGCCGAGGGCGCCACCGCTGACGCCGCCCAGCAGGCTCCAGAACTTGTTGGTCGGCCGGTTGGTGCCGTCCTCGGCCATGCCCTGCTCACGCATCATCTCCTCGAAGACGTCGCCGAACTGCGCATTCTCCGTCTGCTGCCGATCTGGTCCGGCGCCGCCGCCGGCCTGCTTGGTGAAGTAGTTCCAGGCCCACGAGTATGCGCTCTGACCGGCGGACGCGCCCGCGTCCGCCGCCCCCGCCGCCCCCGCCGGCTCGTCGTCGCCGGCCTCGCCGAAGGGGTCCGCCTCGGAGCTGCTGTTGGCGCCGCCGCCAAAGAGCTTGCGCTGGGCGTCGTAGTCGCGCCGGCGCCGGGCGTCGGAGAGGGTGTAGTAGGCGTCGTTGACGAGCTGGAACCTGCGCGTGCGGGCCGGGCGCTCGGCGGAGTCGGCGGCCACCCGGTCGGGATGCGTCTTGAGGGCGGCGCTGGCGAGGGTCAGCCCATGCCGCGCTGTGGCGATGGCATGCCGTGCCGCGCTATAGCAATGGCATGTTGCCCCAAGATGCTCATATCGTGACAAGAGGGGGGTCGCTCACCGTTTGTATGCATCGCGAACTTGCTGGTCCGTTGCCGAGTCTTGGATTCCCAGGATGGCGTCTTCAAGCAAGGCGCTCCGACGTTAGCGGGTGGCACCCCCCCGTGTGCGCGAGGGGGAACTTGCAGTAATTGGGGGGGCGTTCCGTCGCCATCTTCTACTTTATTGTATGTTTGCTGGCAGACGGCGGTTGCTTTTCTGGCGAGGCGCGCGCGATGCCCGGGTCGAGCTTTTGCGAGGATATGTGGATTCGTAGGGACGATGGCTGATCATGACCTCCGATAGCCTTGCAGGGAAGTGGCGCAGGCTCGAGATGAGATGCGCGCAACGTCATCGTGGCGGCCCGGGATGTGGGGATTTGTGTGGGGCAAGGGGCAGTGGCCTCTAACGCCTGGTACGAATGTACTCCAACCATGTCGTTTCATCGCCTCGGCTTCATCTACAACAAGGTGAGACTCTGCAGTGCCATCCACAGCGCATGCCTTGTACACGTACTACCAGCAGTCCTGCGTGGTCTGGCCCGACAGCGTTGCTTCCTTTACGTCTTATCCGTGCCCTCGGCCTCGGCCAGGTCGGCCTGCAGATACCGCTCCGCCCTCGCCGTGGCCCTGTCTGCCAGCCTTTTGAAAGTGCGCCGCGGGCACCCACATGTCGCGGATGACGCGCAGGTCCGACTCGGCCCCGTGTGCCGCCTCGCGCTTCGCAATGGCCAGCCGCAAGTTGTCTTCGGCCCGCGCCCAGTCGCTCTTCTCCTGCTGCTGCCGCGCCAGCATTTTGCGGGCGTAGGCGTGGAACCTCGCCTTGGACCTTGCGCTTGCGTCCGACGCCGTGCGCGCCAGCAGGCGCGTCGCCAGCTCTTCCGCCCTCTGCAGGTCGCCGGGGTCCATTTGCGTGTACTCGAGCACGAGCGCGTCGATGCGCAGCTTCTCGTACTCGCCGTCGCCCGTATCCGGCACCTGCTTGCCCGAGAGCTCGTGGAGCGCCGTGGTCATGGCCTCTCGCCTCTGCGCCAGCGCGCTCCCTTGCCGCAGGCGCGCGCGACCGTCCCAGATGAGCTGCTCGTAGAGCCAGAGGTGCTGCGGGGCCAGTGACCCGATGAGTTGGCCGAGTAATCTTCACGTTGCGCAGCCATGCCTGGCCAAGCACATGGCAGACTTGGCGCCGGCCTTGCTCTGCCTCGTGGTCGCACCTGGTCAGCTGCTGAAGAATCTTGAGGAGCGGGTGGTTTGTGGCCAACAGTCTCCGGGCCAGCGCGTCGGCATGGGCGAGAAACATGCCATAGAGCTGCATGTGCCCTCGGTCAGGACAAACTCGAGCGCGTAAAACGCCTTGCGCGCCGCCATGCCCGCCAGCTGTCCCTTGCCGTAGTACCACAGGTCAAAGACGAGCTCAAAGGTCCGGTACATGGTCCGGCTGTCCTGGAGTGGCGGGCGGTCCGGGGATGCCAGGTACCTCGACATGGGGTCCGACTGGGGTCCACGACTGTCGAGCTTGCTCAGGCTCCACGCAGCCACGCTGTCGAGCACCAGCTCGAGCACGGCGTAAGGCTCGATCCTGATGGTGCGGTTGATAGCCCCGTGGGCGCCTTCGACTGCCGGCACCAGTATTTGCGGCACTTGCTCCACATCAGCGTCTCCCGCATCCGAGGCGTCGAGGGGAGTGCGCCGGCGTCGAGGCACTGGAGCCGTCGACTGTTTTGCGATAGCTCCGCTTCCGGATATTCCACTTCTTGAGTCGTTTCTTGTACATTTGCTCTCTTGACCGAGCGGCGTGTCAGTGCGCGTCCGTCGGGGTCCACCTCTGCGCCGAGGGGGCTGGACGGCCGGCCGACACTCACGTGGCGGCAAAGCCGTGCTTGGACTTTAGGATGGCAATGGTCTCGGAGAGCTTGCGGTTGTCGCCAATGTACAGCTTCTCGATGAGGGCCTTGTTCGCCTGCCATTCTTCCTCCGAATGCTCCTTGCAGCAAGGCTATTCTGCGACTGTTGGCGTGCTGCCCAGCGGTCGTGGAGCCAGCGTCCTGAGTCCCGGCACCATTGGATGGAAGCGTTTTGGGGGCAGCGACTAGGAGGGCGATGGGTGGTTCTTGACCCTTCTCCGCGGTTGACGGGGCATCTTTTCCGTCATGGCCGTACCGATCGCATGGCTAGACGTCATGGTCGGCGTGCTGCCTGCCAGATGCCATGATGGAGCAACCCGATTCACGTGATTGTGTTGTCAAGTCTAGGGTAGGTCTAACCACTAACCACAACGGGCAGTCATGACTCAGCAGCCGGGGTGATTTTTTTTCGGGGGGGCAGTATAAATTTCTCGCCGCCGGCCCCTCTGCTTTCCCTTTTCTTCTTTCCTTCTTCGTGCGGCTGGCATAACATGAAAATTCATATCCCGTGTTGCTCGAATCCCGTCTTCAGTGGATCTCTATCGAAGCGTCAGTTATGCCCCAGAGCAATTTTAATTGCACGCCGATCACTCCTCCGAACTGGCTCTCGTACCTTTTGCACTTGAGCCGTGGCAGAGAGATCGGACATTTCCTCCCCAAACAAGCTCATTATGCGACAAACCCCTGCAAGGTTTACCTTTGCGACCGTAGATCAACCAGTGACGTGAGCGCGCCGCAGACAAGACTTATAAAAGCTACCTGACCGTGCTAGTGTTGGGTCCTGCAATTCTTACCCGTGCCGACCTCTTTGCTGGCCCCCGAAACAAGACATGGTAGGCTTGTCCCATCTAACCATCTACCCGGCAGCAGACCGACCAGTCAACGCCAAAGTGACGCAACGCAGTACACCAACGCATCCCCTCGATAAGTGCCCGTGGAGGCGATTCTTCCATCTGCGCTCCCTCTTCACTCGTGCTCTTCGACCTTTTTCAGCTTGCCCATGTCGCGCTTCGTCCCCGCCTCGCCGATGAGTTTCAAGCGGTCGATACGCACCCTTTCGGGACTGCCGTAACCTTGCTGAACGTAGACAACTAGAGTCGTGGTCTTTTGGAACTTGACATAGCGCAAGCCAATGTTGGCGGTGCCGTCTGGATTCCAGTCCTCGGCCGTCAGGGTTATGGCCTGCGTTGGTTCCGTCTCGTCCGCCTCGCCGAAATCCATGTTCTGGGTTCGGTTGATGTATAGCTGGATAACCTCGGGTCTCGACACGTCTTGTTGCCCTTGGGGCGGCAGGGACGTGAGCTGCCGTGCAGAAATCTGTTAGCAGCTGCGGTTGACTTGCAGAAACGGAAAAGCCAACCTGAAGGGTATGGAGCTTGATCGAGGACAGAAAGGGTATGAAGAGGAGGAGCTGGTCGTCGGCACCGCTCTCCACCCAGTCCTTGGCCGAGCCGCCCCCCTTTTCAAGGGCGCTGGGCTTGGACGTCTCGAACAGGACCTTGACGGGGCCCGCAGTTTCGTCGGCGTTCAGGAGCTCACAGCCGGCCTGTTCGACCTCGTCTGTGATGTCGCTGTAGCCTCTTGGAATCTCGGCGCCCCTCCAGGAACCAGCGCCGGAAGCGGAGCTCTCGCCGAGCGTCTCGACCTGGGCGGCGAGCCGGGTGACGACGCCCTGCAGTTGTCTGGGGTCGGCTCCCTGCACCTTTTCGACGACCTTGGCATCGCGGAAGATAAGGAAGGTGGGTAGTGCGGAAATGCCATATTCCTCGGCAAGGACCTGGTTGGAGTCGTTGTTGATCTTGACAAAGGTGACGAGGTTGGGACGCGTCAGCGACTTGGAGAGTGTTTCGTAGAGCGGAGCGATCTGACGGCAGGGACCACACCAGTCGGCAAAGACTATGCAGCACGCGAGTCAGCCTGCGATGCCGCCGCATAGAGAGGGTTCCAGGTGGATGATGTGTCATGAAACGGCGAATCGTGGCAGGTAGCGACAGCTTTTCATGGCTGCCACGGTGGGCTGCCATGGTGAGGCGGGAGAAGGGGCCTGCTCACAGTCGGCAACGACAATCTTGGACGACTTGAGGATGCCGTCCAGCTGCCCCTTGGAGCTGATGACGACCGGGGACTTGGACATGGTGACGACGGGTTGCGCGCAGGAGACTCAAGGAGGGAGCGCGGCGGCGGGGAAGATGGGGGGATGAAGCGCCGAGGGCGGGTTTTGGTTGCGAGGTGAAAGATGGAAGAGGGAGACGTGCCCAGAACAGTGGGGGGTGGGGGCGAGGGGAGAAACCGCCAAATGTAACTCGTGTATTGTCCCGGGTTGGTGGGTTGCTCCGAGTACTTGCTCACGTTAGAGAGGACGGTGCGTGAATGGGTGCAAATGCATCAGAGACTGTGTACCCGCAGCTGTCCCGCCCTGCTGGGACCCCAAGTGACTCAGGAACACAACATCTGCTCTACGACATTGGATGCGTATCGACATTGGGCGGGCGAGGCGAGGCAGCCACTCGTCGTAGCTCCTTCTCCAGCTTTCCTGTAGGTGCAGGGCAGGTAAGCGTGGAACCTTGGAGACGGGGTCCCAGCATGGAAGGTGGCAGAGAGCGATGGATGGGCATTCAGGCACCTCCTGGCGCCCGTCAATCACAGCCGTTTGATGACGGCGAGCTGAGCTCGTGATGATGATGCTCCGGTCTCTCCAGGCAAGGCACTCTATGTGCTATATAGTGCCGAGACCAGGCAGTGGAGGGGTGCCCTGAAGAATTGTGATTCAAGTTGATGACGGGTACGAAGTACCGTCTGCACGCTCGAGGCCAGCGCTATGTACATACCTTGCTCTTGCTCGGAGTGCCCGAGCAAGGTACATACCAACTGCGCGACCCCGCTTGAAGCGTCGGTCTAGGTATGTACCTCGGGTACTCGTGGCCAAAGGCTGATTCAACCTCGTCCCGCAAAGACAATCCTCCTCCCAGCCAATGTCTAATGAGGCTCGGAGAATGCGAAGCCAGTCACGAGCCAAGCAGGCAAGCAATCGGAACAACAAACAACACAAGTCGGTTGGCCGTGGCGACTCGGCAGCGTCTGCAACAGAGCCGCGTCGTACACATGACGGCCAACGGCATCATGGGGCTGCCGAGATGGAGTCGCAGATACGATGGATGGATCCTGCGAGATTCAGGCCACCCACCCGCCGCCTCCCTCCCTCCCTTCTCTTCTCTTGGTGGCACGATTCATCGCCTCATTAGTCATCCTAGTTCAGCTCTCGTCCCCGTGCCGACATCATTGTCATCTTTATGCGCTCGACTCCCCGGATCACTGATTCGTTTGCTCATCCATCCCGGCTCTTCCTTTTCCCTTTTCCCTTGGCCTCCCCCTTCCGCTTCCTCGTCCTCGTCCTCGTCCTCCCTCACCGTCCTCGCCTTTGTCCCGTGTGCTGACGCCGAGCTGTCCCTGGCCCCAATCGCCCGCCTCCCCGTTTGTTCCCCCAACGTCGTTCGATGCCGCCCATGAGCCATTTCACCTCGCACACTGCTCGAGACGACGCATCTAATCACGCTCCCCGCCGTCAATCGCCTCGCTTCTGACAAGTCGCATCACAATACCCCTGGACCGCAAGACGCATCTCCATATTCTTGCCTTTTGACGCGTGGGGCGAGACGACGTCCTTCTGGAGCGTATGCCGCCTAGCAATCGTGAAGCGACGTGCTCTCTTCTTATCCCCCCCAACGGGTCGAGGCAGCTGTTCACAGCTGCTGCTCTCAGCGTGACTCAGAGCCATGGAAGAGCGCTGGACCATGCAAGGCACTCCAAATCTGGTTGTGCCATCCACCGCAATCACAGGCCACCGCCTCTGCTTCTGCCCTTGCAACGCACTTGTTGTTCCACATCACCTCGACCTGTGGCCAGCCCACCCAGTCCGCCCGCCGCCATGCCGCGAACGTCGCTTGATGGCAGGGGCCGCAAGAACCCAGAGCAGCCGTCCAAGCCCGCAGAGACGCCCAAGGCTCTCCCTGCGAGCAAGAGTTATTCCGCAAATCTGAAGGAATCCTCCCCACCCAAGACAAACCCGTGGCGACGCGTCAAGGCCCCCTCGCCCCAGCTGCAAGAGGCTTCGGCATCGCTGGACCAGCGTGACTGGCCCCGCGCAGAGGAAGCTGCTGCTACTGCCACCAAGCAGGACCCTGTAGCCCCAGCTGCCCCCAAGGCTGTGCACCACAATGACGTGCCCCTGCCTGCCCGCGCGGCACACCATCGTTCTGCGTCGGCATCGCCAAACTCTTCTCGAGAGGTGTTTCAGGCCGCTGCGGCTCGAGCTGGGGAAAGGTACGCACTTGTCCCCTCTCTGCGCCCGCTCATTCCCGGCTGACCTTGGCAACCTGCACAGCCTTTGGAACCTCCCCTTTGGTGCCGACATCTGGCTGTACGCCGAAGACAAGGTGCTCCAGGTGCACCGCAGCGTCGTCGCGCCAAAGTCGGGCTGGATCCGGGACAAGCTGCTTCCTCCCCACCCGGTGAGCATGGCGCGCGGCCGTGACGGCCCACGCAGGGCCTCTCAATCTGACCTGACTCAGAACGGCGCCCCCGTGGGAGTCTACTTTGCGGGCGCCGCAAAGATCATTGGCCATAGCCTCAAGTTCATGTACACTGACCGTGAGTGCTCCACGCCACACGTGTGGGTTCGCCGGCTGACTGAAGGGGAACCAGGACTCGAACCGTGCGAGCCCATGCGCGACAACCCACGCGACATCACCCATGTTGCGTGCTGTTCGCTCTTCTATCTCGTGGCCGTCGAGCTGCGCGCGCATACCATGGCGATTCGTATCCTCGATACCCTGGCGCTCACGTCGGAAAAGTGGAAGGCCTTGCTCGTCCAACACTTTTCAGGACGGGCCATGAGCCGCCAGGAGGGCGTGGAATTCACCCTCTACCTCAAGGACGCGCTCGAGGCCGCCTACGCCTACCCTTGCCCCGACGTCGTGGCCCCTCTCAAGCTGGCACTGGCGGCGTTTCTCGACGCTGTGCTCCCGTTGATCATTCAGTCCCCGGCAGTCATCAACTTGCTCTCGACGACTGTCTGGCAGCGCCATTCGTCGCTCATCACGACGGACCTGATTGAACACCGACGCCGCGAGAGGTCTGGCAAGGTCCCCAGCTGGTCTCTGCCCAGCGGCCAGACGCTGGAGGCTCTCTTCGAACAAGCCCCGACGCCAGGCTTCGACGCCGTCACCTGCTCAGGGGCAGGGCAGCTGGACACGTCGGCGAGCTCCCTCCAGGAATAGGTCAAGACTTGGGGGGAACATGTGCAGGGGCAGACATCTTTGGCCCGATGCAAGGGTCTGAAGACCAAGGAAAATAGAGGTGCGAGGGGGTTGACGCGTTCACGATGGGCAAAGGGGAGAGTTGAACAGCCTGGATGGCCAAGTGCTGGTAAAGGGTGCATTTGCTCAGGAGGGAAAGGGGGATTGTCGGACAGCTCCGACGACTGGGACTGGACGAGCGCCCTTTGCATCTACAGGTGAATATGGATGAGATGGCAACGTAGTAGATGAGAATGAAGCAGCTTGTCCAACCAGGGGTGCTCTGCCCCTGGTACATACCTGGTACATAGTCCGGAGCGCTCTGTGCAGTGCAGTCACAAGTCAAGATGATCTGGTTCTGACTGCTGACGTCGGCTTGACAACGGATGCATCTCTGCCAGGGGTTCTCAGCCGCAGCGCGAGATCCCCCCCGGCTCCTGGTCTGCCTGGGGAAAGGGTAAACGGCCGGGAGGGGATGATTGGACGCGCTCGACGTCGAAAGAGAGTCGTCGCTCCTTGGAGCCCAGCCCGCCCCTGCCAGGTGCGATGGCGGCGGCAATTCGGTCTCTCCCTCTCGGTTGCCACGGAAGCGGTTCGTTTGACTCGGGGCGCGGGAGAGTGAGCCGAGGCCGAATACGGCGGGAGACGCGGTATGACCATCTGTACTTCGTACGACGGCGCGGCTGCGAGACCCAGGCCGTGGCGCCCGTATGTACACGGATGACGATGAGCCCCGTTCCGGTGCGGGTCTACGGCCGTCCCGGATACCGCCGGCAGCGGCAGCGACGGCCGGTGATGCGCCGCGAGACAATGGTCACATGTCTCTCCGCGCACCCAGTCCGACGTACACCGGGGATGCCCGGTGCGACGCGACGGTGCTCTACGGCGGCTGCAAGGGCTCGCTTACTTACCCCCCTTCGAGACTCCGACGGGAGATGGGCTGGCCAGGCTGACACGTACCCTTGCAAAGCCATGTTCAGCAGGACGTCACGAGCCTTTCACATCGTCGACCAGCGCGAGTTTGACTTTCGCCGGCGCACCGAGTTTGAAGGGACCTGGAACCAACCGTCGCCTACAACAGCTGGACCAAGGGCCGGTAGGAAAACGCAATATACGCCTTTACCATGGTCACCATTGTTTTCCTGCCGATCAGTGCCATTTCCAGCCTCTTCGCCATGAACACGAGCGACTTCCGGAACATGGCCTCTAGCCAGTGGCTGTACTGGGCCGTCACCGTGCCCGTTATGGGAGAAATCAAAAACGAAAATGCAGATATGCAAACGTCGAACATAAAGGTCGTGACATGACATGGGCAGAAATCATGGCCTGCGGCCTCGTATCCCAAGATTCCAGCGCTCCACCACCCGTCACAAGTCATAAATCATCAAGAGACAGAGGGCTACATATTCCAGCGCGTGGCTCCATCGTTAAAGTCCGGGCCTCTCCCGTCAGCGCCGGTGATACTCGCGAGTGCGACGGTGATCAGAAATGGTAATGTGCTCCCGCTCGTCCTGGGTGATGAGCTTCCTTTGGGGCGGCGGAGGGACGAAGCGCCGCGGAGCGTCGACGTACCGATACGTATCGTGACGCGGCTCGGCGGGCACGGGCACGGGTATGAAGCGATCGCGCTCAACATACACCTCCCTGTCGCGCCTGTGACTGTGGCTGCGAGAGCGGGAGCGGCTTGACTTGCTCGACTTTGAGGAGCGCGTCGAGTGTTCAATGTCGACGGCTATGACCTCGATCTGGGGCTCGGGCTCGGGCGGGGGGGCCGGACGGCAAGGCCGGGGAGCTACAAGGCATGGCGGGGGAGCTGGAAGGCAAGGCGGGTCGGGGCATGGCGGCGCCACAACAACTGGCGCGGGTCGTTCAATAACGAGCGGCGGCGGCGGCGGCGGCTCCTCGCAGGGTGGGGGACTGGGCGGGATGATGCGGGTGATGCGGCGGCGGGAGATGTAGGTGTCGGGCTCCGGATGGTGGAGGTAGAGACGCTTCTTGGTAGGGCCCCTGTGCTCCTTGGTACCTGCGTTATGAGAGACGGGCAAGTTAGCGGGCACATTGGCAAAGGCAAGGGAGGGGCTGAGGTGAGGCCGCGGATGAGACACGAACCCATAATAGCAAGTGGCCGTTGCGGTCGATCAAGTCGCAGAGGTGGGTGGCGTAGCGCTTCTAACGACTGGCCGTCGCACGATGCGAAAGGGCTGCCGGCGAGATGGAGCGAGCGCGAGACGATGTTGCGGTGGATGGAGCGCGAGGGCGGTGGACAAGGGTGGTAAAGGCGGGAGGTAACGATGATGGGAGACGATCAACGGACGAGAGAGGATGAGGGGAGGGATCAACGGACGAGAGCGGATGAGGGGAGGGGATGGAAGATGAGGGTGAGGCGCGAGGCGAGGGAAGGTCGGTAGTCATGTGACGCCGAGTCAAAAGTAGACGAGACTTGAACTCGTGGTTGCGCGTCTTGTCAGATCAGCCATGACGTCACACGCCACGCACGCCACGTCCACTATATCTAGGTGGCTGGCAGTGGATTTACGACCAACTCAAACCCTCTATACCACTGAAGCACGACCAACTCGAACCTACCTAGGTGCTGAATACAGGGTCAAATATACATACGCGCACGTACAGTATCGAGGCACAAAGCAAACGGCGTGGATCACTCCAGGCAGGCAAAGGTGGGCAAGAGAGACGAGAGACAGAGATGACCTTCTTTGTTTGCTGAGACGGCGGCGGCCTTTCCCCTTTTGAGGGATGTGAATACCCACTTCGTCTGCCAGGCAGCAACCAACGAGAATAAAGAAGAGTCCGCGCACAGGACGGCGTTGGCGTCAATGCATGCGATTGCGCGGCTGTCGTGACGGCTGTCATGACACGAGAACATGTGCGCCCTCGGATACCGGCCGGCAGTGATCAATCAGCCAGGCCTGGAAAAAAGCCCGCCCCGTGCAACTTAGTCACGACATGCCGTCTCATCAGGGTAGTACAAGCAACCAACAGCCTTAGACACCTCCCCTAGCCCTGTTCATCTCGACTCATGGGTCCAGGGGCTGTCACGCAACGCCGTTGGTACCCGTTGGAGACTACCCATCCGTACGGACAACATAATGATGCATTGGGGCTCCAAAGGTGAAGCCCGCACAATTGCTTTTCCTCTACCGAGTACGGATACTCTGTCCTCGATCCCGCGGGTCGGCCTGCCGGACATGACGTCAAACGCGCCGTCGTGATAATCCTGCTTGTCAGGCGGCGAACCCATCCATCAACAGCCAAAGCTGAACGGTGACCTCTAACGAGTAAGCCTCCAAAAATACAAAACTTCGGGCCAAGGGCTGAGGGGCCCGCGTGGGAAGCCGACCGTGTTTCATGGCCGCGACTCGATCGAGGTGAGGAGTGGGAAAAGGGGGATGGGCGTCTCGATGATGAGACGATGAGCAAACTATCTGATCACCGAGTCGGGCCCTCTTGTAGTATCATCAGGCTGCTGGGTCTTTCAGAGTGACGGATTCTTCTGACGCTTCGGTTAATCTCGCGCCGAGTTCGTCTGATGATTGGGGAGGCAAGGCGGTCAAGGCCTTAATCCACCGCCGCGCTTGCAAGCGAATTCTGTGAGCTCAGGCTCGAACTTGCCAATTGCCATTGTCTACTTCGTACTTCGTACTTTTGTGAAATTCCCTTTTCCCCCACCAAGGTCCTTCGCCGATGACCAGTAGGTACGTCACCGCCTGGCATTGCACGATAAAGTCTGGGGCTCTTCTTCAACCTGGACCCCACCCGTTTCGCGCACGACTCAAAAAGGACCGGACGATGCGCGAGAGCCCCCCCCCTGAACTCAATTCCCCAACGGCTAGGCACGGGTCGTCTGCCATCCGGGAGAGAAACCTGGGGTCTCTCTTGCCGCTTCGACGTTTCGAACCGACGCTGCCCGACGCGTTCGAGGACAAACTGATTCCATTTGCTGCTAGAGAGGCGACGGCGACGGCAGCAGATTCCCAACAGACAGCGTCCAGCTCTATTGTATCGAGTATTTATGGGATGGCTCGCAGCAACTGGCACCCGCGCCTAATTCCTGCTGGTACTACTAGCAGCCGCGCAAGGTGAGCATAGTATTCAGCGGAGACTGCCTAGCATTTGTAGGAGGAGGCGCAAGCAGAAGAAAATGAGCTCATTTGTGCATGCAACTCTGCACTTGCCCACTTGCAGAGGCACTTGCTGTAACCAACCATGTACGAAGTACCTACACACGTAGTACGATGTACGATGTACGAATACTGAATTCATATTCGTACGGCACATCGCACGTTGCCGCACCGAGTAGGGCTGAGGTCGGCAGGCTCCCGAGCCCCATCCGTGCCCTGTACGCCAGCGAGCAGGTACCCTGGCGGCGCTACCTGCCTGTGCGCCCGGCGAGGCATGCATGGCTCGACCTGACTGACGCATGAGAGTAAAGAGCCGAAACGAGGAGCTTGCCGCAGTTTCTAGTCTAGACCAGTCGAGTGGAGCCCGGTTCATTCCAAGCGGACTTGGGCGACCCCCAAGCCCGTTTGGATAAACAGGGCCTTTTAATGTCCTGCTAAGAAGGACAAAGACAGACACCTTGAAGAGAGCGAGAGAAAGGGAGCCAATCAGAGACTAGTCATTAGTTGCCGTGTAGTTAGGGGGGCTCTCCACAAACCAACTTGCAATGCACCTAGGTATGACTCCCGACCGTGCTAGCGGGCTAGGCCTGTGTTTGCTTGCTTGGCTGACAGCCTGCCGTGTCTAATCAAACCACCCAAGGTGGCTACAAAATTGGAGCTGCATCACTTGCCCGCATCAGGATGGGGGGAATAAACCACGGCCGTGTCAACCTGCAGGCTGGTGGCGCCTGGCCTTGATCATGATGGATTGGGTACCTAGGTACTACTACTTCCCGGTACCCGGTACATGTCAGCAGTACGAATAGGCAGGGATAACCTACTAGCGGGCCGGCCGACTTGCGAATGCCACGGGCCCCCTGGCATCATGTAGATAGATACCTGGGTGCTCACTGTAGGATTAACCTTGTGGTCGGGTGTTACCTAGTGCCTCTAGAGGCTAGCGGGCAATACCACTCTTCAGGGCGCGTGACGGATGACTCGGGGTGCGGTGCCCATTCATCTCCCCGGCAGGTATGTGGGCGGGGCTTGGTATGGAGCAGCATTTACATCCATAGTACTTCGTAGTCAGAACTCTCTGCCCGTCTGCTTCTTTGTGACTGTGGTTTGTTTGTTGGCTGAGAGAGCACGGGGAGTGAAGGAGGAAAAGGGAAGAGAAATAGAGCGAAGGTGAGTGAGGAAGAGACGTGACGACTTCCCCATGGACTTCCATCCCGTCTATTCGTACTTCGTACAGAGTACCTAACCTATTCGTAGGTGACCTACGAAGTACCTATTCACCACACACGCCGAGGGCCGTCGTAAAGTAAATCTACGGAGCATGTATTCGTAGACCTTGGCGGAACCCTGCATTGTGGTAGTATCTACGAATACTAGCAGTTGTAAATGCATTACTGCATCCGTACCACACCCGCGGTCTTGCGAGCCCGAGTTGCGAATACATACATACCAAGTACCATCAGCTTGACAGAGGTGCAGCGGCGGTGGACAGGGATGCATCCAAGAGACGACGCAAAACACCAACACGACAATTCCAGTCGTGTCAAAAGCAAGCCTCCTGGGCCGGGGCGGTTTGATGCCCAGTGGGAGAGACGCCTCTCGCTTCAGAATCGGTCCCGTCTGTCTCCTCTCACTTCGGACCCTCCCCACTCCCCCCTCCCTCAATCTAGGTGCCCCAGGTAGGTTGTACCTCACCAGTCAGTGAATCAATGAATCAAATGTACATATGTACATACATACGTGCATCCACGCGCGAGAACAAAAAAGTGAATCAGTTGTTTCCCGGGGGGGTGCAAGAAAAGAAAGGGTCAAAGCAAGTCCGGCTGGGCGTCTCGAATCTAGACTTGCCTTGCCCGCTCCACTCGCAAGGTGCGGAGGTGCCTGGTTGTGCATAACGCGGGCCATGTCGCAGCTTGTCAGGCCGCCCCGTTGTCGTCGTCTTCGCCATGTGGACCACCACCAACAGCCTTCCTCTTCCTGCTTCTCATCCCCCCCCACTGACAACGTCGCCGCACCAGGAACCAGGAGCTGCCGCACCAGCAGCCGACGACGACGCCGTCTTCTCCGCCTTTGTTGCCGGTCGCCCGGACGTTGAGCTCACCGCCTTCTTTCCCGCCGCCAGAAGCCCTGTCTCCGTCTCATCTGCCGCCTCATCATCCTCGTCTGCAACCGACGTCGCCACCCGTCGCCACCACCACCACCACACCCTCCCTCCTCTGACGACACGGCCGACGCCGCCGCCTCTACCGCCTCGTCCTTTCATCCCCCTCTCGCTCGCCCTCGCCCTGGTCCTCATTGTTCCGTCTTCAATATATTGCCGTCAATGGCAGCCTCCCCACCCGTCGTCTAACCACGACGCCATCGCTGTCGACTGTCGGCTCCCTGCCGCATCTGGCATCTTCAAGGTCGGTCAAGGAGCACACGATCGTGTTGAAACAACCGATTGGGCCTTGGCGCCCGTGTCATCTGGACCCCTCGGTCGCCCCTGGCACCTTGCAGCACCTGGCCCCTCGACAAGAAAACACGCGCTTCCCTGTCCAGGGTCCTGCGGCGCTCTGATCTGTTCCTCCTCTCGGAGCCCACCCATATTTACACATTCGTCCACCATCACTGGCCTACGGTCCTCCGGCCACCCTCGTACGCCTCGAGCACCCTGGTTCTTTCTCCTTCTCAGTACGCCGCTGCGTCGCCTGCTGCTGCCGTGAAACCTCGCTCTGCTGCTCGTTCATTGCGGCCCCTTGGCTGACCCGCCTCGCCTCAGAGACCATCGCGACGGCCCAACCCCTGCCCGCTGTCCACGGCGACCAACGTGGCGACGTCTCCGTCGATCTCGACTCTCCCGCCGATTCCATCCCAGTCTTCTCCCATTGGCTGTCGCTGGGCGGAACTGCCTCGCGACCATATTCGCGAAACGACATTTCCCAGTCACTTCTCCAACCCGTCGTCCCCACGACAAGAGGCTTCGAGGTCTGTCCTCCATGCCGAGCTCTTACTCCTTGCCCCTCTTCGACTACTATCTGAGCAGCCAAAATATGGCGCGTGGGCATGAGACAAGGCTCACGATTTGTCTGATAACCCGTACTGACGACCCCTACGCTGCGTAGACTAAATTCGTCCACCACCCCGAATGCCACCCGAAACGTCTCTGAACCGTTGACTTCCAACCCTCCGCCTCCATCGAGCCCTTCATCCCAATCGCCGCCTCCATCTTGGGCGCCCATCAGACCGGCAATGGCCTCCCCAGCGACAACCGCAGTGGGCGAGGCGTCCAAGTCTCTACCCAGGAACTCGACTATGGATACCGCCTTGTCCGCCGTCACCTCGACAACGCCCTCGGACAAAAGCAACTCCCAGCATGACCAGAACAAGTCTATCGATATTGCCGGCTTAATCAAGGCCGCCGGGAGTCCTGATGTTGTCATTCGGCATCTCATCAAGGAAAAGCAGTCGCAGCATCAACAAAACACACAGCTCTGGAGACTGGTGGACAAACAGAGAGCCATGATATTGGGCCTGAATAAAGACTTGGAGCAGGCGCTCAAGGAAAAGGAAAAGTACAGGAGGAAGCTCAAGGAGTTAATGGCCAATCCCGCTGTGCTGAAAGCCGCGGGAGCCCCTCACAGCGAAGCGACCCCGGAAGGACGCCGTGGCGTGGCGCTGCCTCCCGTGGATGTCGGAGCAATTAAGGATTCACCCAGCATGGCGCCCGACTCCCCGAGCATCGAATCAGACAGCCAGAAGAATTCACCCGTCGAAGTTACGATGGCGCCGTACCCCATCACGCCGCCTGCTGATCGGCCACAGGAACCCCGATCGGCCGTTGATGAGCTCCTAGACCCCAGTCACAATATGCCGGACCCGCAGGAGCACGCCCTGGACAGGTTTGATCACGAGGCAGACGTCAGGGCCGCCGATAACGAGCGCAAGGCCAAGAACGAAAGGCAGCTCAGGGAGGTAGCCTACAACATGTCACTCCCCCCATTTAGAACGCTCCCCAGCGATCCACCCAAGGTGCCCCCTCCAAAGCCCCCTACGTCGGCCCCCCCGTCAGTCACGATATTTGGTGAGTCCGCGCTCCAGCCGGACGAGAGGTCCTCCAAGTTTCCTGCCCCTCCCCGCAAGCCGCCTCCAGCACCTTTGCAGTTGAAACCGACGGCCCAACCCGAACCGGCTGCCGAAGACGAGGATACGGACTCGGACTACGATCATCTCCTGGAGGTGGATGGAGTCACAGACGAGGAGCGAGGACGGCGCAGGACACGCGAGGAAGATAAATACGAGCGGGAGACACGCGAGGAAGATAAATACGAGCGGGAGATTGTTGTTGTCGTCGAGGACGCCCAAGAGCGGAGCGCCTCGAAGAAGAGCACGTCGCACGTGGCGGCATCTTCTCCCGAGGAAAGAGAGACTTCGCCAAGCACAGACAAACCGCGATCTGGCCAAGGATCAGAAGCCGGCGATCATGCTTCCATCAATTCAGCGTTGATGGGGGATATCAAGAGGGAGCTGGCGGTGCCCATCAGCAGCCCGGGACTCCCGATGAGCCCAAGGCCAATTAGCAACAAAGCCAAGCCTGGGTCTTTGTCTCCAGCCATGGGGATCCGCGCGATTCCGGCACCGTTGTCTCCCCGGCCACCCCGCCAGGTGATCCCTCTTCCCCTGAACTCTTCACAAGGGTCATTAGTGGCCGTGACCTCGACTCTTTCCTCTCCCGCCCAGCTGCCCAACGCAGCCAAGCAAACGGCGGAGACAAACCCGCAGCCCGAGTCTGCTCAGGGTCGGGCCGCCTCGCCGGAACGCACCAAAGTATGCAAAGGACTTGTCACGGACGAATATCCGGATCTTCTACTGCCCCCAAATGCGCTGCCGTCCATCAAGATAAAGGTGGCATCCTCACGCATGAAGCCGTCGAGAGCCAGCTTGCTGGCCCTGACGCAGTTAGACGAAGATCCGGTGTTTACGCTCGCCATCATCTCGCGGGCCGATGGCGGCGAGCTCTGGCGTGTGGAGAAGGACATCGTCTCGTTTGCGAAGCTGGATCAGCGCCTGAAACAGTGCGGTGCCTTCACCGCCAGGACGCCCGAACGGTCTCTCTTCAGTGGCCATGCACCCGCAAAACTGGACGCTCGCCGCGTGGCCCTGGAGCAGTACATGGCCGAGCTTCTCGACACGCCACTTGACGCAACGACTGCGGTGGAGCTGTGCAAGTATCTGTCCAGCAATACGCTCCCCCCCAACGCCGACGAGACTGGATCGGCCACTCGATCGACCCCCGAGAAGAGCGGCCGCTCGATCCCGGACGGCCGTCCCATTCGGAGCGGTTACTTGACGAAAAGGGGCAAGAACTTTGGGGGATGGAAGGCCAGGTTCTTCACCATTGAAGGACCGCAGCTGAAGTACTATGAAACGCCAGGCGGAACCCACCTCGGGACAATCAAGCTGGGTCATGCCCAGATCGGGAGACAGTCTCAAAGCAACGAGAATCAGTCGCCTGCGACCGGGGCCAACGGCGAAGAGCTCGACAACCAGTACCGCCACGCGTTTCTCGTTCTGGAGCCCAAGAAGAAGGATTCCACCTGTCACGTCAAGCATGTACTTTGCGCCGAGAGCGACAAGGAGCGAGATCTCTGGGTCGACGTTTTGCTGCAGTGGATCGACCATCGCGATGATGAAGCCGACTCTCAAAGCTCCAAAGCGCCCGCGCAAGAGCGCCACGCATCCATGGGCGACTATCCGAGCGGGCAGAGGAGCAGAAGGGGGACGCAAAGTAGAGTATCGCATCAGCCACTGGACTCGAACCCCTTGATAGGCGTCAGGTACGACTCCACGCTGGCCAGGGAAGCGCCTCAGGGTGCCCCCGTCGGGCTCCGAGTGTCTGCTGGCCCATCCGACTCGCCCAGCTCGCTCAACATGGGCGGAGAGACGATGAGCTCCCAGACGAGCAAGATGATTTCTGGTCCCAGAGATCCACAAGTCATCGCGGACTCATCGGCCTGGGGCAACAGAATGGGCGTCCCAATGCCCACGACTGACGACAAGAAGCAGAGGAAGCGAAGCTTTTTCGGATTCGGCCCCAAGACCCGCGGCTCGTCAGACGGCCAGGACTCACTGTTTGGCGGAAGCGAGACGGGCCTTCTTTCCACCCCGCCGCAAGGCTCGTACCAAGGGCTCGCCCGCCGGGTCTTTGGAGCCCCCCTGGTCGAAGCCGTTCGGTTCTGTTCGCCGGTCGACGTCGACGTTCCCCTTCCCTGTGTCGTGTACCGATGTGTCGAGTATCTGGACAGAAAGAACGGCATACGCGAGGAGGGTATTTTCCGTCTCAGCGGGTCCAACGTTGTCATCAAGCAGCTCCGCGAACGCTTCAACACGGAAGGCGACGTTAACCTATTGACGGACGACCAATACTACGACATTCACGCGGTGGCGTCCCTACTGAAGCTCTACCTACGAGAGCTCCCGACGACGATCCTGACGCGAGACCTCGAACGGGAGTTTTTGATGTCGACGGAGATTTCGGACCGCACCGAGAAGATTGCGGCGTTGAACGAGCTGGCGACAAGGCTGCCGCAGATCAACGCGACGCTGCTCAAGTACCTGATCTCGTTCCTCATCAAGATCATCCACAACGCGGACGTGAATAAGATGACGGTCCGCAACGTGGGCATCGTCTTCTCGCCGACTCTCAACATCCCTGCACCCGTCTTTGCACTGTTTTTGCAGCACTACCAAGAGATTTTCGACATCGACCCCGAGCGGTACGAGCCCCCGTCAGGCACGCCGGAGCCACACCCGCCACGAGGACGCTTCAATGCCCGACCGCGCTCAGAGATGCCTGCGCGGGGCTCGACGTCGTCGGGCAGCGCGTCTCCGCATCGTCGGATGCAAAGAGAGTCGAGGCGAGAAAGCCCGAGGTCAACGCCGACGCCTCCCCTGACGCAGATGGTGCGTAGCTCGCCGACGCCAATGGCAACGTCTTGTCAGCCGCATGACGCGGCGCATTTTACGCAACAGCGCGCCTCCACGGCGGGCGTGTCATCGCGGCCGGCCTACGAGAGCGGATATGGCCTGCCAGTGGGCCAGGAGCTGTGCCAGTACATCCAGACACAACGCCCCCCGCCTGGGTGCGACCGGCCGATCTACGGGGCTACCAAGGACGACCACGGCATCGGTGGGCAGCCTGCGGAACAGCCTCAACGGAGCGCGGCTGCCAAGCGAAGGGAAAGCTCCATCTACATGGGCGCGGCCATGGGTCTTCAGCATCCCGGATCGAAGAGTCGGCTTCGCGAGGAAGCCCGATTCTGACGTTGGTACTTGATGGCCTTGATTTTGTTCCTACATGGCAATGGCATTCGATGCGGAAAGCGATGATACCACTATACTGTTGCATTTCCACGCTCGTGCATGATGCGGCCTCGGTGGGGATTGCGATTTTGACGGAGCTAATGACTGGGGATGATTCATCTTTACTCGGAACCATTCCACTTGGAAGATGCGCCATGGCTTCTGAAGCGGCGCTCAACTGTCAACGGAGCTTGACTTGGACCAGCAACAAGCCGAGACGGGCTTGGGGAGAAGATGGCGCATCTACGAATACGGGCTCGAGCTATGAACGAGACCAGGCCACCCGTTGCAGAACACGGGAAAAGAAAGTGCCGCGGCTCTGCCCGATGCGGGCGGTTTTGAGGACTGTTTGGAAGCCTGCGTTTGGGAGTGTCTTGTTTTTGCATCAGTCGTCCCCATTTCCATTGGATGCTCTATCTTTGGGTTGATTTTGCCCTTTTTGCGGGAAAGCGAGCAAGGAGATTGGGTATTTCAGCGTGGCGTTTATCTGCATGTCGGGTTCGAAAGGGGCATCAGAGGGCTATTTATTATTTGGGAAGGACATGTAGTTTTCCAAGGAAGCGAACAGACTGAAGATTTTGCTGTCAACATTCTGCTTTGGCAGTAGCAATCTGTAAGAGCGATGGCTTAACTTATGTATATTCGTAAGAGGTGTGGAAACGACTTGGCGAGGTTGATCGGAGAGAGCAATGGCCGCGGCCGTGTTTAGGTAAGCGGCTTGTGTGGCTTGTGTGGAGCAAGCGGGGCAGTTCGGCGACTCGGCGACAGAAAATTGCCGCTCCGGCTTGTCTCTCGGTCAGCTCATCGACGTCAGACAAGACAATGGAGCTGGATCCACGGCTCCGACCTGGCCAGGCCTCACCACCGACGGCTGGCGACGATTGGCAGGAGGGCACGGCGTCGTCCGAGTCAGAGTCGCCCTCGGCGTCTCCCCCCCGACACGCTGCGACGACGGCCGCGGCGACAGACAAGGACGCGGCCCCCGAGCTGCTGCAAGATGGTGCCGCGGCCCACGAGTCGGTGGTCAGAAAGCCCAGGGCGTGCGAGGCCTGTCGCGGCCTCAAGGTGCGATGCGAGCCGGCCGGCGCCGACGACGACGACGAGGGGCCGTGCAAGCGCTGCCGCAAGGCCGGCCGCAGCTGCGTCACGACGGCGCCGACGAGGAAGCGGCAGAAGAAGACGGACAGCCGCGTGCTGGAGCTGGAGAAGAAGATTGACGCGCTGACGGCGAGCCTTCAGGCCCGTGCTGCCGTGGCGCCCAGCAGCAGCGTGAGTCCGGGGGTGGCGGCGGTGGCGGCGGGGACGGCGGCGGCGCCGCGTGCGCACCGGCCAGCTGGTGGCGGCGCCGACGGGCTCGGGGCCGCTTGGGGGGCGCATGACGAGACGAGGAGCTGGGGGCCGCATGACGAAACGAGGAGCTGGGGGGCGGCCGGCACTGGCGTCGAGACGCGGTCGCAGGGCCGGGGGGGGCGACGGCAACAGCAACAGCAGCAGCAGCAGCAGCAGCATCGCTTCTCGGCGTCGTACGGGCCCGTGGCAGCCGCCGGTCAAAAGAGAAGGGCCGCAGACAGCCCCGGGGCCGACGACGACGGCGGCGACGGCAACAACGAGCAGCGGTGCTCGCCCTCGCCGGCGCCGGCGCTGGTGCCCAAGCCGAGCGAGCAGGACATCGTCGACCGCGGCCTCGTCAGCGTGGAAAAGGCAGCCGAGCTCTTCTCGCGCTACAAGGAGAGCATGATCCGGCACATGCCGGCCGTCGTGTTCCCGCCGAGCATGTCGAGCATGGTGCTCCGGCGCAGCAAGCCGTACCTGTTCCTGGCCATCATGGCGGCGGCCTCGTCCGAGACGCACCGGCTGCAGCGCGCGCTGCACCGCGAGCTGATGCAGCTCTTCGCCCACAAGATCGTCGTGGCGGGCGAGAAGAACCTCGAGCTCGTGCAGGCGCTCCACGTGGCCGTCGTGTGGTACTGGCCGCCCGAGCACTTTGAGGAGCTCAAGTTCTACCAGCTGGTCCACATGGCGGCCGTCATGGCGCTCGACATCGGCCTGGGCAAGCCGCGCGCCCCCTCGCGCCGCGGCATCCCCCCCTTTAGCTGGAGGGAGGCGGCGCGGCCGCCGGAGCGCCGCCTCGACGCCCAGCCCGACCCCACGAGCCTCGAGTGCCGCCGCGCCTGGCTGGCCTGTCACTTCTTCGCCACCACCACGGCCATGTCGCTGCATCGCCCCAACCTGATCCGCTGGTCGTCGTTTATGACGGAGAGCCTCGACCTGCTGGCCTCGTCGCCCGACGCCGCCCCGACGGACCAGTACCTGTGCCACCTCGTCTGGACGCACCGCAAGGGCGAGGAGATTGGCATCCAGTTCTCCTTGGACGACCCGGGCGCCGCCCCGGTCAACGTCACCGACGTCAGGACCCAGTATGCCCTCAAGGCCCTCGAGCGCGACCTGGAAAAGTATCGCGCCTCGGTGGCAAAGGAGCTGTTGCAGCGTGAGTCTTTGCCTCCCATGGCCCCCCCCCCCCTGTTGCTGATGATGTCGGCTCTCTGCCTCCCATGCCCCCCCCCCCTGTTGCTGATGGTGTCGGCTGCAGCCACGCTCAAGACGAGCTTCCACCTCGTCAGCCTGTACATGCACGAGCTCGTCCTCCACGCCAACATGTCGACGGAGCAGATCCGCCCGCCCTTCGACACAGACGTCGTCATCCGCGACGGCATGGTCCGCCGCGCCGAGCCGCTGTCGGCGGCCCACGTCGACGCGCTGGCCGCCTGCCTGGGCGCCATCGCCGGCATCCTCGACACCTTTCTCGCCATGGACGTGCCCTCGGTCCGCTGCCTGCCCGTCTTCAACTTTGTCCGCGTCGCCTACGCCGCCGTCGTCCTCATGAAGATGTTCTTCTCCGCCTCGGACCCGCGCTTCGAGCTCGGCAGCGTCATTGGCCGCGGCGACCTGCGCGTCGGCTTTTACCTCGACGCCCTGCTGCACAAGTTCCGCCTCACGGCCGCCGATGACCGCTGCCGCCCGGCTGCAAAGTTCCTCGTCGTCCTCGTCATGCTGAGGACCTGGTTCGTGAAGCAGGGCAGGCCCGACGCCGACTCTGCCGACGCCGAGGGACCGCCCCGGGATGCACCGCCTCCCTCGTCGGCCCCGAATCCGCGCCATGACGCCCTCGACACCCCCCTGCAGGTCCTCTCCGAGGTCGCCATGGGCCGCGAGTCCGGCGGCCCGTCGCGCCCCGTCTTGGGCTCCCTCCCCGACATCCGACCCGGCCCGGCCCACCACCACGACCGGCCCCTCTTCCACGACGCCTTCTCCTCGTCCGGCGGCGGCGCGTCCACGCCAGGCCCGACGGCAACCTACACCCCCCCCGCCGCCGCCGCCAACGTGGGCCCCGCGTCCTCGTCCTCGTCGTCACTGGGCGCCGGGCCCTTTCCCCCCCCCTGGATGGGCCAGCAGCCGCCAGCGCCGGCGCCAGACTGGGACCCCCTCGCCGGCCTGCCGCCGGGCCTCGGCCTTGAACTCGAGAGCCTCGGCCTGCCGCTCGACCCGTACGACGCCTACGCCGGCGACGCCAGGATGATGCTCAACGAGCCCTGGTTCACAGACGTCTTCCAGGGCCTGCCGCACCCAAACGTCTTTCCCTTTTGACGACGCCCCCCCCCTCGCCCCTCGCCCCTCGCAAGGCGTCTCATCCGTCCTTGTGCCCTGTGTTTACGAGATGGAGCATATGTACAGTACGATTTGCCTGCCTCAAGGACAGGCACGCAGCAACGACGTCATGAAAACAATGTGTCAGCGGCTTTGGACCCCAGAATCTCATTGCGTCATGGCGAGCGTGGTTGGCAAACAAAGATTCTCCACCAGTTTTTGCTAGTATACTCTCTCGCCGATCTATACTTTGCCCCTCTCCCGTCCCCTCTCCCGTCTTCTTTTTGGCCGTGAGCGATGCAAAGGGATTGATGTCGGGAATCGTGGAATTCCAGCAGACGGAGAGCACCATGCGTCGTATGTATTTCCGTGCTCTAGGTTTGCCATTTACGTCTCATCCCGTCAAGTACGCCCTGGAAATGCCTTCAAGAATCTTGGGCTTCGTCTTCCAAATGTACAGTAGAGCAGAAATCGTCTGGTTCCTCTGTCAACATTAAAAAGTGCACTCATGCAACAGCATACATGTTCACCTCTCTCAAACCCTTTCGCATTGTCAAGGGCTCAGCTAAGCAAGGCTCGTTGAGAGCAATCTCGACGGGAAGGGGTAGAGGGCGACCCGTCATGGCCCTAACCGACTCCTCGTCAACCTAGTAGACTGGCGTTGCGCGCGATCAGTGACGCCGGCGCCAGACGTCTTGTAGCCTCCTCACAGCTAGTGCCACACGGCTCCTTGCGCGTTCCCACAAGCCGATAACACCTGGGCCCCCTCCAAGCGTGTCATAGTCGTACATCGACGACCTAGGTTATACATGAGGAACAGGCCACGTGTACCAGCTGGTTCAGCTGGGGGCCAAAAGATTGCCGCCATTGGCAGCCGTATATCGCTTGCTCTGCAGACGAACTTGTGCCACAATCTGTGCCGACGAGAAAGGAGAAGAAGACGAAAGACACTGCCAGTACACTGTCAGTGCGTCAAAGCCTCGGAGCGCATTTTTGCCAAATTGGTTGTGAGACAGGCCGATGTTGTTTTGGGTGCATTTTCCGGGGATTCCGAGAGCAATTCATAAATGGCAACATCAATCGAGGCAGTGCCAGCTTGGTACGTCGTAGCCCGGCAAAGGAAAAACACCAAGAAGCCCATCGTCAGGCCCCAGCGCGAGCCAGTTGGGACGCGTGGTGGCCGTGGGAAGTAACGAATGGCCCAAGTGGCTCTGGACCACGTGCAGTGGGAGTGAGTGCGGCCCGTGCGCCAGGGACGAGCGCTCGCGCACCCCGCGTGGCGAAACCGGCTCAGTCCATGTAAAAATCACCCTTGAGGATTCGCTCCTGGAAAGCATCGGGCTTGCGGCTCTCGGGCTTGGGCTTGACCGCGGCAGCCTGGGCAGGAGGCTGGGGCATGTCGGAGACCGACTTGGCGCGGTCGTGGTGGGAGGGGCCCCTCGGGGGGGAAGAGGCGAGTGGGAACGAGGGGCGAGCTCCGGTAACGGAGCTCTCGGCACGGGACCTAAGCTGCTCGGACCAATTGAAGCCCTGCTGGTCTGCACGAGGAGGGATACTGTTAGAAGGGGCTCTCTGGTGCTTGGTGTTGCTTGCCTGTGGAACAGAGATCGGGGGCATGGCAGAGCTGGCTCGGCGGCCGGCGCCAGAGAGAACAGTGGCGACAACGGAGCCTTGGGCCTGCGAGGGCCCGTGGGCACTGGGTCTCCGTCCGAGTGACGACAGGGGAGAGGTCGGGTCATTACCATTGCCAGGGCTGTTGCCAGGACGGTACCCCCTCATGGCGGGAGCGCCAAAGCTAATGCGACGGACAAAGGGCGTCGTGGGAGCGGTTTTGGTGCTGCCGGCGGGCAGGTCTTCGTCCTCGACCGCGCTCTCGTCGATGGAGTCTGAGCTGGTGGAGAGGCTGCCTCGTCGGATGCTGAAGGCGGCGGGATTGGTGGGCGAGGTGCCAGAGAGGCCGATTGTGGTGACGGACAGGCGACGTCGCTGGGCATCGGCGGCCGAGCCGGGAGGGAACGGAGGCCCATTGGGATTGGAAGAAGGGCCACGTTGGAAGAGGTTGGAGAGGGCGGCTTGGGTGATGGAGCTGCGACGGTTACCGCCACCGCCCGGGCCGGATGGAGAGGTGTTGTCGGAAGACATTGTCGACGAGAATCTGATCCTTTTGAATGAGTCAAGATGAAGTGGTGGAAGCAGAAAGGCGTCGAGACTGTTTTATAGAGGCCCAGTCAGGCACCCAAGGGCGAGGCGAAGAGGGACCAAGGCAGGCAGGCAGGCAGGCAGGCAGGCAGGCAGGCAGGCAGGCAGGCAGGCAGGCGTGTCCGGGTGCTGGTAGTGTAGGTAGGAAGGGCAGATGGTATCAGGATGGCATGAGGGTGGTTCGATTCAAGGAGGCCAGACGAGGCGTGGCACGTGGGATATATACCAAAGTGTAGCAGGGGCGGGCGCAGAAAGAGCAACTACCCGACTGGGGGGACGGCACGGCGGTGAGGAACAAGGGTACGTGAGTACCTTGTGTGCACTTGAGGGAGTCGAATGACGATGGGTCGCTAGTATAAGTAGATGGCGTGTCCAACAGGTGCTGCCTTGTGTTGGTGGTGGCAAGCTGGCAGTCGGTCGGTCGATGGGCGCTGCAGGTTGCGGATGGATGAATGGGTGAATGGGGGAATGGGGGAGGACCGAGGGAGAAAGTGGCCGTCCGCGGATGGCCAAGGAAAGGGTGCGTGTGTGTGTGTGAGGGAGGGAAAGAAAGAGGGAGAGAGAGGAAAGAGAGGAAAGAGCAAGAGAGGGGGAGGGGCAGGTAGGAGGGAGACGGGACGTTCAGACCTCCGGAGAGTGAGGGGAAGGCAAAGAGCCAAAGAGCCAAGGAGCCAAAGAGCAAGGAGCCAAAGAGGCGTGCCTACGAAGTACGAGTTAGGTACAGGAGGTAGGCGCGAACAAATACCAACGGTATGGGCTATCAAAACATGTGCGTGCGGTGAAGAAACAGTGACAGTAAACAGTATCCGTACTCGGACAAGAAGCAACAGCACCGTTGGATTCGAGGGCAAGCAACAGCCCCGGTACCTCGACCACTAGCAGGTCCCAGGTCCCCACACCTCTCTCGTCGCCCGGCTTCGGGGCAGAAATACATTTATGCGGATAATCTCTCGGACGCGGGTACGAATTGATAACAAGAGCCCTGCCGGGCAAGCAAATGCTCGGGGGCGCTGCGACGACGGCGGGCGCTGGCGCTGGCGATCCACGATGGAACTCTTTTTCCAAAACAGAGGGGGCAAAAGAAGGGGGGGGGGGGGTGTGGGAAGCCAAGCACGGGCCGACAACGGCCTCTTCTCTCTGGTACCTAGGTACTACATACCTACCTACTAGGGGGGACTAAAATTCGTCCCTCAACCCCCTCTTCTAAATTCCTCAATCCCAAAATCTAAAATCCCGGGTGTCATCCTGTTACCCTAATGCCGCGGCCTCCAAGAAGTAACCATGGCCGCGAGACAGACAAGCTTTCCAATCCACAAAGTCCAAAACGCATTTACCGGCTGCAGATACTAGTATCATTGCGTTGTACCCTCATGCCACGAAGCCTATATATCTCGTCACATACCTCTCTTTACCACATGTACTACCTATTCGTAGGCATGTCCCCTCAATCTGCGGGGTAATGCCTCGTCGGACCCTCAGCTTGACATCACAACTCGTCAGGGACCCCCTCCGTGACCCCCTGACCCCCCAGTGGTGGCACAAGTGCCGCGTTGACCCTGCACAGGCTGAAATCCCGACATTGCCCATCCATCATCATGATGCCTTTTGCATGGCAGCAATCAAAGATGCCCAAGACACCTAGGCACGAAGTAACCTTGGCTAGCAGCTACTAGCAGCTTGGCTAGCACACCCCTAGTCAAGTAACCTCTAGCTAGCTCCATGTTGTTCCCCCGCATTTTATCCCAGCCAAGCGTGCTCCATCGTCCGCTCTAGAACAACCACCAACGAGGATGGAAAAGGTGAAACTGCATGCCTAGCGTTTCCCTTGTCAGTTTTACTGTACTACTCGGTACGAGTTACATGACTCTCTCACAACCACGACGATGCGCTGGCCAAGGTCTTTTGCCTGTGTCATGCATGCCTACGAAGTACTTCTGCTACGTCCACATCGCCCACAAACATGCCGCGGCTTCTGCCAGGCGCCCGTCCAATCACGCCTACACCCGACTTCGCACCCTCTCATGCACGATATGTTACGCCAGAGCCTCGACGCTCATGGAAGCTGGCGAATCGGGTCCCACGCAGATTCCCTCGAGGCCCCCATGCCCATGGCCACGCACCCAGTCGACTGCCTCGCCTCCGAGCTGCTGCATGCACCCACCTGAGATCCCCCCGGGGCCTCCAAGATTGGCGAGCCAAGCGTCCTGCTGGCCCAGAGTGGCCATGGCCTTCAAGACGCCCATAGGCTTCAGCGTTTCGTCCCCGCGTCCTTCGCGCGCCTCTGTCCGCATAGCCCGCAAACCCCGCAGTCGCCCGAGTTTGCGTACGAGCTGCTCGCACATGTCGCGTTGCCGCACCGCCACGTCCCCGGCGTCTTGGCCGGATCCAGCACGTTGCCGCACACTCCGCACGTGGCCGCCGGTCCGACGTTGACAAACGAGCACGCAGAGCACGCCTTTGGCTCGACTGGCCGCGGGGGCGCCTTCGGGGCCGCTGTCGGGGCCGCGTCCAACACTTCTACCGAGTCCTCGGTAGGCTCGCTCTTGACTCTTGTCGTCCATGGTCTCGCCGTGGACCCTTCCAACACTTTTACCGAGTCCTCGGTAGGCTCGCTCTTGACCCTTGTCGTGAATGGTCTCGCCGTGGACCCATCCAACCGGCCGTCCCTAGCCGGTCGAGCTTGTCTGTCACGGGCGTCGTTGGTGCCCTCGGCTTCCCCCCTTGCTCGCTGCCTAGGCCCCGGCGACTCCCTCTTCAGTCTGCCTTTTCGAAAGACATCCCGCAGCTCGTCGAGCTCACCCCGGGCATCGCCATCGTTGGTGTCCTCGTCCTCGCACACTCTGACCATGCCTCTGCCCTTGCTGTCCACCAGAGGCCGTCCGTCGACATCAACGGCGTCCTTGGAATCGACGTCCTGGGCGTTTTCGTCTCCGTCCTCGCTGTCGCTTGCAGTGTCGCCGTCGCCGTCGTCCTCGACGACGCTGGCCGCCGCTTCTGCCTTGGGCTGATCAAACCGCGCCAGCGCAGCAGCGGCGCGCAGTTGCCGGCCCCGGTCACTGTTTGCGACTCTCGGCTTGGCCTTGGTCCCCTTGCCCTTTTCCAGCTTGACTTTTGTCTCCTCGTCGGCTCCCAGGGCCACTCCGCTTTCACCAAACCTCTTGCGTATCCTCCCTTCTTTCCTCTCCTGATACGTCAACACTGGCTTCCTCTTCCTCTTCTTCCCCCGCGTCCTAAAAGTGCCGCCGCATAGATGCTCGGGCAGCACATCGTCTGCCTTGAACGTGTCCCTCTCCCACTCGCCCGTCCCCAGGTTGGCCCCCCGGCCCCAGATGCCCTCGCCCGTGTAGCCTTGGATCCAGAGCCTGTGCATCTCCGCCGCATAGTCGTTGCGGACGGCCCAGAAGGCGCGCGAGTGGTTCATCTGCTTGCAATGGGCCAACTCGTGCATCATGACCATCTGGACGTACTCAAAGGGCAGCCAATGCCCGGTGTGAGGGGACTTGAGGACGAGCTGGACGACCTCGCCGGCGTTGAAGTTGCGGCCTACGAATTCGCGGTTGGGCTCGTATTCTTCGAGCGACATGACGTAGAGCCGGTGCTTGCGCATGATGGGGACTAGACGGAGCGCAGTGAGCGATTGGGTCGCGTTGCCGGCGTCCGGGACTTACCGCATTGTGCTGCGATTCGTTCCAGAAACCCTTGCGCGACAGTTTCCGTCGGCCCCGGCAGCGGCTTGATGAAGACAATGTTCGGATTTGGCTGCGACTTCCTCGCATTGAGGCGCTGCACGCCCAACGGCATGACGACCTCTTGCCGCAACCCAACGTCGCGGACCCGCCTCTCAGAGTACAGTTTGACACAATGGTGCAGGGGGACGAGGCCCAACAAGTCTTGCAAAGGCGTCGTACACGAGACTGCCCGTCGATTTCACCGATGGGCAACGCGGGCGAAGGCGAGGCGGGCGTCGGAAGAGGTGCAAGCGCAGCGTGAGGAGACGTGAACCGACGTGCTGGTGACAAACACGAAATCACGTGACTTGAACTAAATGGTACTTTGAAAAAATCAATTACATACTATTCCCACTCGTTCTAGCTTGAAGCTTCACCACTCTTGTGCCGTTGCCCGCCCTCGGCCTCCAAGGCCTCCCGAAACTCGTGCCTTGCCTCGACATTCGCAATGGCGCTCTGCACAGCGCTCGTCAAATCCACGTGGAACAGCGGCCTATCCAGGCCATGGACGACTGCACCCTTGCGCCTCTGCTTTAGCATCTCGGACGCGGCCTTCTCCCCAGGCGTCGCCGCAGCAGCCGTCGAGTCTGTCCATGCGTCACCTTTGCCCATTTCCTCGTCATCAGTCCATTGCGGCGGGCCAATGAGCTGTCGCGCCTTGGCATTCTCCTCTGCCACAGCCGCCGCAGAGTCCTGTCCCCCAATCTCCGCCACGCTGAATATCGACTTCCACCGGTGCCTCGTCCCGTTCTCTACCTTGGTGGGCACGCCGAAGCCTCCCGCAGCGAGGGCCCGCTTCGTCCACCGGCTGTTGATGCATGCTATATGCCAGTCCACAACGTCTGGCGACGTGTACTGGTCGAGCTGGTTCCGGACATCGATTAGGCGCTGCACCGACGTCATGTCTACGTTGTTGACGGAACTCAGGTCCAGGATAATGGCTTTGAGCGTCGGCCGGTGGTCCACGTCAGCGTCTGCCCGAGATTTGGACGTCTTGCGAGGCCCGGGGCTGTTCCAAGGCCTGTCCCCTGCCCGTTCAAACTTCTCTGGACTGGTGCGGCGAGTGCGTGCCATGACGAAGTCTGTCAAGTAGTCTAGTGAGAAATTTGCGTTGGGGTAGTTGAATACCTCAAAGAAGCGATAGATGAAGATGCCGGGGTACGGATTGTCAACCTCAACCTCGGGATTGGAACCGTCTTCGTGGTCGAGCGGCAGGAATACGTTTCGCGCCGCGTTACCCACGGGCTCCTCAAACGTTCCGTACTCACCGACGGGCTGCCTTGGGTCTTCGCCGATGACATGGTCTTCCAGCACAGAGTGGACCCGGACTTTGCCAAGGAACCGTCCGCGGGACCTGAGAATCCGATACATGAAAATGGCCGCCGATATGCCAACCGTTGCGTACAGGCCGTCTTCAATGTCTGCAAAAATGCTGACAAAAACACCGACGAAGAAGACAAAAACTTCGAGCGGAGAGACGCTCCAGAAATGGTAGACGGTGTTTGGCGGGGTTATCAGATCACCAACGGCGTGAATGATGACGGCCGAGAGGGTAGCGTTGGGGATGTAAAAGAAGACGGCGGTCAGAAGGTACGTGGCGAGAATAACGACGAGACCGGACACCAGCCCCCCGGCCGGTGTTCGCACGCCCGCCTTGGAGTTGACGGCCGTCCGGCTGAAGGACCCGGTCGACGGATAGGCGCCGAGAAAGGGGCCCAACATGTTGCTGACGCCAATGGCCACCATTTCCTGGGAAGGGTCGATGCTATAGTTGTTGACTCTGCCAAACGACTTGGAAATGGCAATGTGCTCGACCAACATGACAATGACGATTGCTGGAAGGTGCGAGCCAAAGTGGGAAACGACGTCACTCGGCAACTGCGGAACGCCAGGGTGACGAAAGCCTGGGCACGGCATGGTTGAGCATGGGCATCCCGGCAACCCGAGGAAGAGCACGCTCACCTCTTGGCACGGTTCCCAGGACACAGAATGCCGGGCTGGCCCGCCGGTGTCTGTTGACCAGCCAGCTGACCGAGGTGTAGAGCACCATGATGACCACGGTGCGCATGGTGTTGACAAAGAAAATGATGGGCTTTTGCCGGGGAAACCTCTCTGCTGCCTTGGCCAGGCCGTATCGCACAAGATAGAGGGCGAAGAGGGCGGTGAGGCCCATGGCAGCATCGAGCCTGGCGTGGGGCAAATGCCTCAGCGTGTTGATGATGACCTTGTAGGGCGAGTCCCGGTTGGAGAAGCCGGTGACGCCGAGGAGAGCAGGCAGCTGACTGACGGCGATTGTAATGGCAGAGCCCGTCATA
Organism: Ophiocordyceps sinensis; assembly: GCA_012934285.1. Lineage (NCBI taxonomy): Eukaryota > Fungi > Ascomycota > Sordariomycetes > Hypocreales > Ophiocordycipitaceae > Ophiocordyceps > Ophiocordyceps sinensis. Next base: position 15,029,124 of record JAAVMX010000003.1, read on the forward strand.
AAGGCAGACAAGGAGGTGATGGAAATGAGGTCGACGATCCAGCCGCAGCGGAGGAGACCGATGGCAAGCACCACGCAGCCGGCAATGACGGACAAGGCCGAGGCAACGACATGAGGCGGGATATCCTTGGCGGCGGGACGCGAGGTGACGTCTTGGACGACGGAGCCGACGACGGTGGACAAGACGGCAACGGGGCCGATGGAGATGTCTTTGGAAGTGCCAAAGATGCAGTAGATGATGACGCCCATGAAGGACGAGTACAGGCCAAACTGAGGCTCGAGATTGGCCAGGGAGGCGTAGGCCATGCCCTGAGGGACGACAATGGCGCCAATGGTCATGCCGGCCACGACATCGCCGGCGAGCCACTGAAGGTTGTAGTGGTGTATCCAGGAGAGGACAGGAAAGAGGGACCTGGTATAGCGGGCGGCAGCGTCGGGCGAGGGCAGCTGGCCGCGCAGCCACTCGGACGTGGTCGGAGGTCCTTGGACGAAGCTATCGCGACTGCCTGTCGAGAGGACCGACTCGCCTCTAGTAACAAGGTCGCTGTCGTCTCGGCCCGGGTCGTGGAGTCTGATGCCGAGGACCTTGACCAGCCCATGGCCGACCTTTTTTGTGAGAGGCGTCATGGATGGTCCGGGGGGTTCGAGGTGGGGAGGAGCCGGGGAGAGGGACCGAGGCTGCTAACAATCCATGGCCTGGTGAGGGAGAGGGAGAGGGAGACATGAGAGCGATCAAGTCACATGCACGAGAGGCATCAGGCATCGAGTCTAGCGGCTGTCACAACTGTCAAGGACGCGATGAAGTGTATGGATGAGGCTGTGCCGTTCACGTAGATTGGCAGCAACGGATCCCGTGCGGCGGAACAAGCTGGGAGCGCTGGACGACGGGCGGACGGCGGAAACGGGGTGCTGACGGGTGGCGAAAACGGTTTCTGGAGTAAAACTCTTCAGCAGTCTTTAGCACTTCCTAGTCAGAACTTCAACACAGGAAGCAGCAGACCCGAATGTCGGCTGTCACGGCACCATCGTCTGTGCCTCGATTCCACGGTCGAGCTTGTGCCGGTGGTTTTTTGGCTGCAGTGGCGGTCATGCTCTTGTCTCGGAGCGGCCGCCTCTAGTACTTCGTATGCAGCTGACGATGTCAGGAGAGCCCTCAAGTTTGTTAGCGTTTCCGTGCGAGACACGGTACAGATGATGGCAATATCGCACTGTGCCTATATATGTACATACCGGGTCGGTCGCCGCTTCTGGCCGCCTACATATCTACAGTGTAACCATTTGTTGTGACTGCAGGGCAACGGCATGCAATTGCCAAGCACTGCCAGCTCACCATAACGATGCTCCTCGGAGTCCGTCACCCCCCGATACTTTTAGCTCCTGTCTACTCCGTACCTACTCCGTACCTACACAGTACATACATGGTATGTACTCGGTACGAATCCCGGGCTCCTCCCCTCTCAACCTCTCGCCGCCAGCTTCACTCCATGCTTCGCCCTCGCTCCTCCCTTCTCCTCCCACCGCGTCTCCTTGCCCCCGCGCGACAAGGCAACCATGCCTCCTAGCCCACCCAGACCTTCGCCCTCGCCCTCGTCGTCGTCGCCGCTACACCCTCCCGCCGCCGCCGCCGCCCTCAACCAAACCGCCGCGGATCTCCAGCCCCCCCCCTCGCCGCGCACCCACGGCGTCCTTCGGAGACTCCAGTCTGCCCATAGCCTCGGCGCCTCGCGCATCGCCACCAATCCGCCCTCTCTCATCTCCCAGCAGCGCCGCGACCTCCACCGCCACGCCTCCCCGACCAGGGACCCGGCCAACTACTCGCCCCATCGCAGTCGCGCGCACAGCGATGCCACGTCCTCCCCCATGGGCCACGACGTCAACGCCCTCTCCGTCGTCAAGAGGGCAAACGCCAAGAAGCCCGTCTTCTCCCATGGCCACCTTTCCCTGCAGCAAATCATGCGCGAGGGCCCCAACGACGACGACTTCTCCGGTGCTCTCGAGAGCGCGAGGTGGAAGGTGGCTGACGAAGGCATCAAAAGTGCCGAAGACGGAATGGTGAGACTCTTCCGCCGCGGTCCATGAGAGCGCCACAGTCGAGCTGATTCAAACCCCTCTCTAGTCGACGCTGAGGATATACGTCTGGCTGGTGCTCCTCGACGCTCCCATCATGTCCACCGACGACTATCTCTCCCTCATCCACCGCGGTGCCTCGTCGGCCTACTCCAAGATCCGCAACGACACATTCCGCACCCTCACCACCGACCCCTTGTTTCGGCGCCGCGTCAGCGAGGCCAGCCTGATCCGCCTCCTCAACGCAATCGCCTGGCGGCTGCACGACGCCAGGGAGGATCAGCGCCAGAGCCGCCCCAGCAGCCGACTGTCATCGTCGCATCCCCGCGACAGCCTCGTCGGCAGCGTCTCGGGCCACTCTCAAGCCAGTATGCGTCTTCCCAGATCTACGTCCCCGTCGGCGCCCTGGCTTTTACACCCTCGCGCAGCTGACCAACCGTGCCCCCCTTTGCAGAGTCCAGTGCCGGCCCAGAGCCAGGCACCTATGTCCAGGGCATGAACGTGCTTGCCGCGCCGTTCCTCTACGCTGCGCGCAGCGAGGCCGAGGCCTTTGTCGCCTTTCACAGCCTCCTCACCCGCGAGTGCCCGGCCTACATCCGAGGAGCCATGGACGGCGTCCACCGCGGCCTCGCCCTCGTCGACAAGGTCCTGGCCATTGTCGACCCCAAGCTCAGCATGTACCTGACGGCAAAGGGGCTCTCGGCCGAAATCTACGCCTTCCCCTCCGTCCTGACCCTCTGCGCCTGCACGCCGCCCCTGCCCGAGGTGCTGCGCCTGTGGGACTTTTTGTTTGCCTACGGGCCGCACTTGAACATTGTCTGCATCGTTGCCCAGCTTACCATCATGAGGTCCCGGATTCTCCAGTCTCCCAGGTCAGCGCCGAGCCTCGCCCGTCCGACCGTCTAGGTCACTGACTGTGGCCGCATCTGCTAACTATGCCCCAGTCCCAACAAGGTGCTTCGCTCGTTCCCGCAGCTGCACGCAGACCTCGTCAAGAGCGTCACCATCGGCATCATCAAGAAGATACCCGACGACGTGTATGCCGAGATTGCCTCACACGCCTTGTAGCCACTGCAACGGCAAGCCTCGTCTTGCGGTGCGCCAGGCTGAGAGGCGCGTGCCTCGACTCGACACCAACTGTTATGAATTGTACGATGACGAATGAGTCTGCCTGCGCCGCTCTCCGCCGTGCCAGACCAACGCAACGACGGACTACGCCCACGTTTCTTGTGCTTTGTTGACTGTACGAATATTGAAAGACAAATGTATACTAGAGGGTTTAACGAGGAATGACGAAGCGAGTAATGTGGTGTTGCTGGAAATGGACGACGTGCTAATTGGGCACGATTAATGCCTCACTATCCCATAGGACTAGTAGTTGATCCCTATCTTATAGGACTAGTAGTTGATTGAGCCCCAAGTGGCCGTCTGGTAAGCTCCCATATATACAAATGCCGTAGAAATGGCCAAGAAAAACGCCGGTGTATCGATGCAAAGGGAGAAAGAAAAAATACTTCATCGTCCAGAATCTACGGTTGTATCCTCGTGGAATCGTCTCAACACTATCCATCACATCCCGTGTGCCCCTGCTGAGGATGACGGCAGAGCATGCCCTTGTGGTTGCCAATGCCTGCGGTTTCCATCATTGCTGATCTTCTCTCTAAGCCGCCGGCGGCCCAACCGAGAGGCACAAATACGAAAGAGGGAAGGAAGACACAAAGAAAAAGAAGACGGTTAACGAGAGACGCGTTGTTGCTCGCCGGGATTGAATACTGCATCGACCAGCCCGGTCGTCGGGTCCCTAGGATGCGGGACAGCCGCCCTCGAAGCGGCCGAAGGCATTGGAGAAGAATTGCTGCATGGCTGTGTAGTGAAACAGAATCCCTCCTAGCACAGCGGCGTGCCAGAGGTTATGACTCCCGCCAATGTAGTCAAACATGCCGGGGAACCATCTCTCGGGGATCTTGCTTCCGTAGACGATGGCTCCTCCAAAGTAGACCAAAAGGGACTTTGAGATGGGCGAATAGAAGTCGATGACAAAGTCGGAGCCGTGCGTCAAGTAGAGCTGCAATATGGGCATGGACCCGGTCAGGACGAGGCCGACGTAGAATGCAACCCGAACCCAGGCCATGTCGGCACCGTTAAAGGTAGGGTGCCAGGGCAGGGCGACGCCGCCAAGGCCCAAGAGCGCGGTGAGGGACATGTAGGTCCATCGGCTCACGGGGTCGCAATAGAAAGCTGTATACTCGGTTGTCAGGATGGAAGCTGCGATCAGCAAGGAAATGCCCGTGTAGTCGACGCAGGCAAAGATGGAAATGACGTTTACGTCGGCGACGGCGTTCATGGTGTGCCATACGATGGAGCAGACCAGCGTCAGGCAGGCCGTGACAAAGAAGACTGCTGCCACCAAGACGTCGCTGGTGGAGCTCAGGCCAAAGTTGGCACTGCTCGGGTAAAAGTAAAAGGCGACGGCGAGAACTAGGACGAGGCCGATGGCGTGAGACCAAATGTTGAAGGACTCGTTGGAAATGTCGAACATGGATCGTACGCATTCAAGCTTGGTCTCGGTGAAGCGGTAGCCCTTGATGATGTGCGGGTTGTTTCGCCATGGCATGGGCAGGTCATCGTAGAGGAGGAGGCGCCTGTCTCTTGCCAGATGGACGGCGTGCTGGATGTGCTCCTCGAGCGACAAGGCGGCTCGCCTAGCCCGCTCGATACCTTCATCCACAACTCCCCTGGCTCGCTCGATGCCCTCGTTTGCGACTCGCCGACCCTCATCCATGAATGCCTCGGCCGCGGTCGCGGCGTTGGCGAGGCCCTGCTCTCGTAGCTTGTAGGCTCGGACCTCGAACTCGGAGAGCATTCCCTCGAGGAGATCAATGCCCACGCGGGCTTTCTCGTGAAGCGATTCGGTCGCCGCCAGGGTCTCCTGGTAGCGCGTCTCGAGGGTTTCGACCATGACATGCAGCCTCCGTCGGCCGGCGCCGAGGACCTCTTCGGAAGCCTGGGAGCATCGGGTGCGGACGACTTGAAGAGTCGAGAAGGCCCGCGAGAAGCTGTAATCCATTCCCAGATCGCCATAGCTTTCGATAAAGTCCAGGCGCCTCTCCAGCTCGGAGAGAAACAAGTCGACCTTGAGCAGAAGTCCCTCCTCGCCCTCCATGATTGTTTCGACGATGGATTTTCTCCGCGGCAGGAAAAAAGAGTGTCGGCGGCGTGGAGTGGCTTCCGCTCCGCCATGGATGCTTGATCCCGAGGCTATGGCCAGGTCGTCGTCGTCACACGGTTGGCGGCCGCAACGGGGCGTGAGGGTCGTGACGTCGCCCATGACGTACGAGTTTCTGCCGCGAAGCAGCATGACAAGTTACTGTTGCTCCGCCCACGGTGGGTTAGAGCACGCAATGTTAGGAGGCAATTGCCGGCATGGGGCGCAGTCAGAGAAAGCAGCGAGCGCAAAGGGCAGACGGGGTCTTTGGTGTAGAGACCGGTCTGACGTCGAGGTGGCGGATCAGGTCAGTCACGTTGATTGGTTGCCGAGGCCGACGGCTTCTCAGCCGTAGCGAGGTGTGTCAGCAAGCCGCGTGTAGGGTGTATGTCTGGTGTATGTGTGAGAGGAAGGAGAGGAAGTCGAGACGGGAATGGACACGAAGTAACCACCTAGTAGAGAGAAGATAAGAGAGGGATGCTCCTTGTCCGGGCTGTCTGTCTGTCTGTCTGGGGAACACGGCTGCCTTTATCAATCTCTGCGTACTGGCTACCGCGTGCTCGACGCCAATGGTTAGGTCCTACTTGAAGGAATCGCCCGATAAGCTTTTTACAGGCCCTAAATCCGACGCCAATCTCGCCCACCTGATGCTTCCGGAAACCTTTTCGACGCCTCCCTTTGTTCTTCTTGCTGGCTGGGCTTTTGCCGTGGCGCCGGGAGCCGTCGCCCAGTCGTCGAGGTACAGATGCTATGTACAAAGTACACGCACGGCGATAGTGCTCGGAATCACGGAGCGCACGTGCGTTTCACTTCACTTCGGGCACAAGATTCCTTACATAAGCCCGTAGATGCTTACACATACTATTGTCGCAAAGCTTCTCCACGCGCAAGAGGCAGACCACGTGCTTGGGGCTCTGTGTTCCTTCACCTCTTGCTTGCTTTCGTCCGCTCGGCCTCGTCGAGCCATCTCGTGAATCTGCCAGGCACGGAAGGCTCGTCTTTTCAACCCGCGAATCCTTTCGCACCGGGTCGCCGACAAGGAAGACGGCCAACCCGTGCCGTCAGTCATGGCCGTCAACAATATTGTCAACGACTCGACTCTCATCGCTGTTCTTCAAGTCTCGGACCAGGCGCGCGAACAGGCTCACGTGCTCCTCCGCCTCGCCGATCAGGCTACGGAAAGCCGGCCATCGGCCGAGCTCCAGGCTGAGCTCGCTAAGCAACAAAAGCACCTCTTCACGAGCATCTCGCACCTGCGCGGCCTGCATCGCACAGCTTGCATCTCGGCGCGCGAGACCAAGGCAGTGACCTCGGAGGCCCGCCAGGAGGTCGATCGCCTACATCTCCAGCTGCAGAACCTCTACTACGAGCAGCACCATCTCCAGGGCGAGATATCGGCCTGCGAGTCCTACGAGTACGCTGCCGTCGCCCTCGTATCATGTCCCCGAGCCACGATTGAAGGCGAGAGCTGACCCATTTCCCATTTCTAGCCACAAGTACACGCAGCTCCCGCTCATCCCGGTCGAAGAATTCCTCGCCCAACATCCTGACCATGTCGACGATGGCGAGAACGAGCTCATGGTTGCCCGCATCGACCACGAGCGAGCGGAGCGCGAGGCTCTCGAGCAGCAGAGACAGGAGCTCTTGAAACGCAAGCAGAAGCTGATTGCCGACAACAAGCGCCGCAAAGACGATCTCGCCAACCTGGACCAAGATCTTGAAAAGTTTATCGATGTACGCATCCCCCCGCACTCGTGTTCCTGTCCGGTTCGTTGCGCGCAACGCCTTTAACACAACACCGCAGGCGGCGAAACCTATAATGGAGCTTTTTGAAAAGGCACCTTGAAAGCCAAAGCTCAGTGGGCGAATCTCGCGAGCAACCAGCGGCAGCGATAGATGCCAAACAGACTTGGGGCCCCGTCAGCTCGGCTCGGGTGGCTATGCGGGTCACGCAGCGGGAGATGGCGGCCTGCCCGACTGCGCTCGCAGAGGAAGTGAGAGCAAGACACTTGATCGCGGGCAGTTGCTTGTTTTGAGCGCGGTCGTGCTGACAGGCTCCAGCTGTGATTCGAACGGGTTAAATGATCCCAGCTGGCCGGGGTTATAGAAAAGCTGCCGAGGAAGTATGCAGTGCCTACATGGACGTACCTACGAATAGGTAGGTAGGTACTAATAATACGGATCTAGGGGACGTCATCGGCAGGACAATGGAAGACAAAATGGAGAGCATCAGCTTGACTTGATACATGAATACCTAGGTGTACCTCTCACCGCGCTACCTACGAATACCAGGAGAAGCTTGTTGGTCCCAACCTTCCACAGTGCGTGATGAGGCATCTTGGTGCCCCGCAGCTGCCGGTGGTAGGTATACCTCCGTACTCCGTACTCCGTATCCGGGTATATACTAAGTCGCATAACTCGTACGGATAGCACTGGGCTCCGTATGTGCGAGTAAGTACGGAGTAATGTGCGAGTAATTGATTAATGCGGCTCGAGACGTCACTACTTACCATATACTATCTGTGCATAAGTTCTCCGTAGTAGTTAATACCTGTATAAGGTTTAATTCTGGATGGCGGGCGCAAGGTCTTTGGCATGTCGGCCCCGTCTTGGCAGCTTGCTCTCTTTCAAAGCAACGCGGCCGAGTGGCGGCCACATGGCTGGCTAGGCCTAGGCATCAACACGACTGCTATATTCGTACTGCGTACCAAGAATGTAGTAGTATGTATGTACATACATAATTCGTACGATGGCATCATGAACAGGGTCGTGCGGTCCAGGAATAGTGCAAAGAGAGAATGAGGGAGGATGCAACGACGAGGATCGGTACTTTACCTAGTAATCATCTCGCTGCTAAAGACTGCCAAGCAACAGACTAACGGCCCAGCGAGCCAGCGACGTAAGTGGAGTATGAAGTATGGAGTATTGACTGCCGGATTGTCGCGAGAGAGAGTAATAAGGGCCTCGCCGTGGTCGCCAATCTGGTTTGACATTTTTCGACGTGTTTCTCGTTTATTTTCCGGCCTCCGACACAAAGGATTGTTTGCAACGACAGACGCCCACCTCTGCTTATAGGAAGAGCCTATGATGTCGACCTGTCACCCATGACTCCGGACTGCAGCCCTCGATGGTTGTCCGAGACTGCCCCGTCTGCGTTTTGGAGTTGCTCGGGGTGTAAGCTGTTACGTACTGTGCGTGTGCTCCAAGTACACAGTACGGCGCAGTATTCGTACCTACGAGCTACACACAACGCATGTCCCCCCCCCGAGTTCACGTCGATCCTGCGGCCAGCTGTCGGTGAATGCATGCAAGCTGATGAATCTACACATGTGCAATGTGCCTGGCAGGCTTTGGCGCAATATTTGTCGTACCTGCCTGCCCATTCATGCGGTGCAACGGCTGCACCCAACACCTACCAGCATGTACCTAGCTTGTATAGATACGAATACAGTGTGTGCATATATGCGTGGGCCGCCCGATCCTGACGATGTTCACACAAGCATGTTCCAGAGTATCAAAGACAGGCCGCCGCTTTACTCGCGCCATGTCATGAAGGTTTCGCTGCTACTTCGTAGTACCTACCTAACAGACAGACAAGCACAGCGACGTCAGCCTCTGGGGCTCCGGGCCCCCGAAAGTCGAGAGTCAGCATGCACGGCCCTTCCGACCTCTTGCAGCTCGCCCCTCGTCTCACAAAACTGCTGCTACTGCACAACTGCATTGCAGTCTTTATACCTACCTATCCGTAGTCCCACCCGTTTCGCCTCGTCGCACTGGCCGTGGCTAAAGCGATATACATACCTACCTACGAAGTACAAGCCAAAGGCCAGAGGTACACGGCTCGATGCCGTGATCCACGGGGTACTGCTACCTACCAGTAAGGTACCTACTAGCAGATGCCGTGGCCATAGTAGGCCCCACGCCCCGTTCCTTGCGGCGCTAGGCGCCTTTCCACAGGCAAGAGAAAAACAGGGCCAAGCAAGCCCTATGACGATGCCAACAGCCGCTCTTGTTTCTTCTCCCCATAAACCGAAACGACGACATGGAGGTGCGCTAAGGACATGTCTAGGTGAAACCCTCGCAAAGCCGAGGGCAAGGAAAACTTGGGGACTGTAACTCGTAAAGTCGACCCCGGCACAGCCCGTCTGACAGTAAGTAGGTAGACCTGGCCTCCTACCGAGGTGGGAAACGGACAAGGGCCAGCCCGCAAACGAGGCTGCGATTGACGAGGCCCCCGGGCTGTGCGTCACGATGTGGCGAGGGGAACGATGCAACGGCAGCCGTCGGGTCAGCCTTGCCACGTATATACACCCATGGCATGATGAGGCGTGCTGCGCTTGGCTGCGGCAGTGCTTGGCTGCGGCTGCTGCCATGACGGCGGCGAGGCAGCAGTACGAAGTAGGAGCAGCAGAACCCGGTCGGACTCGATGCTCCGTGCTACATACATACACTTGCTGCTTGCCTGTCTGTCTGACACCAGTGCCATGGCCTTACCGCTCCTTGAGCATGCCATGATCCCCGCATGGCGCTCGCTTGATATATGCATGTAGGTGTTATGCATGTAACTAATGCCAACTATGCATGTAACCGGGTACTATTACTCCGTACGGCTTAACCTTAACTTTTACGCCCTACTTCGTACCTAGTACTAATCACTTTGCAAACGAGATGCAGAGGATATGTACTTCGTACGGATATGTATGCACAGCATGCAGAGTGCGGTGTTGGTGAGCGACTGGTGGTGTGTGCCGCCCATGTGCGTTCGTGGCACATCGTCTGCTCACATTGCAACTCACAGCATCTAGAATCCCCTCGGGCTAGGGTCGTAGTGGCCCGCACTCCGTCGTCGAGTAAAATTAACGAAGCGGCCTTGGCGAGCACCAACCCCATGAGCGATTGAGCGTGCGCTACGATGTACTTCGTACCAGTGGCTGGTCGGCTTTCCCCCTGGTCAGATCCAGGTACCCGACGGGGCTCAGGCCCGACAGCCACTCACGTAGGTACCTACCTAGGTACTCGCTGTTGCTGCGCTGCAGAGCACGAGACAAGGAGCCCTTTTCTTTTCCTGCCGTTTCTTTTCTCGGCTTCAACTCGACGACGACACGGTGCAAAGCAGACGCTCAGCACCTAGCCTGGGCGAGCGCGTGCCAGGTGGCTTGCCCCGTCTTGTGCCCTAATTGTACGGATACCTACCTACGTAGGTGCTACTAGCGGTGGTAGGGTTCCCTCACCCTCACCGCAGTGCTCTCTCTGCTCTGACTGCATGCTGGTAGTACATACTTCATACATACATACTACACATACATACATACCTACTACATATAATCAAGCCCTCGGAGTTGCTCACACAAAAGGGCTGTTGGCGCATGGCGCGTCGACAAATGCCTGGCGTCCCAATCTTGCCCCCCTACTCTGGCAGGCTCCTGCAGCGTTCGGCAGGGGCTGCGTCACATGTACACGCTACCTGGCTGGTACACGTTGCCCGTACTTGCCCACCCAACCAACCTTTTACACACGTGCATGGTACGGATAGGTACATACCTAGGTAGGTACTTCGTATGTATTCGTACATACATACACACGCGAAGAATAACATGGCCAGATGCAGACAGTATACTGGGAAAGAAGAAAGGAAGCAAAAGAAAAGAAGGGCACAGGGATTTGCCTTTCATACATACTATGAGATGGGCATGTTGATTAAAACCCATGGGGCCGACCAATGGTTCCGTCGACGGCACCGGCTTCCGAGCCTTGCGCTACGCTTCGTCCTCGTCGCCGCCTGGGCCCCAACACAGAGGGCCAGAGAGAGGAAACCCCTGCCCCTCCCCCCTTATTCTCCTCTCGGTCAGTGCAATCTCCCTCTGTGGCGCCGCCTAGTGGATGCCAATCACTGGGTGTGCTCCGTAGCGCACAACGCTCCAGGTACCCTCTACCCACGCCCATGTACCCGCCATCTGGTCTTGTCCCCGCGGCGCCAGCACGGGCGGAGCGCCCGCGCAACGGGCGGAGCGCCCGCGCAGGCCTCCCATCTGCCACAATCAGCCCTCCAGTCCTGCCCAGTCGATCCGCCCACGCCCTTGGGGTTGACCACCCAGGCCAAGGTACTGTTGAGTACCCGGCTACTGGCACCACGACCCCCAAAAGCAATGTCCACTGCACAAATGGTACGTACCTGGCCTCTCTTCAAAGCTGGCAAATTCTCCCAGCGCTGGAAGCCTGTCAACGACTCGTTGCTGCTACTTTCCTTTTTCCTTTCCAGCGCCTCTCACACTCCTTTCCCCTTGTCTCCTCTCCCATCCCCCCCCTTCTCCCTCCGTCATCCTCCGCTCGACAACGTCCACGCCATCTCTTATCCCATCCAGGGCCTCTTCTCGTCATCGTTTGTCCCCGACGACGCCCGCCGCGCTTCCACTCGCCAAGTCGACTCCTGCTGTTTCGAGGGCGCCACCACCTCGCAGTCGCCCGCGACAATGTCCCTGTTCGCATGGTGCTCGCGACGGGCCGGCGGCCTGAGCATGCTGGCTCTGCTGGGTCTCTGCTACTGGGTAATTTCGCAAGAGTCGACTCTCCAACGGCACGGCTTCAAGTCTGAACGACCGGGGGCGCCCGGCGCATCCTACTCGTCGACGTCTGGCGCCGGCATCTGGACCTTTGTCTTCGCCTACTACTGCCTGCTCATCCACGTCCTGGTTTTCCTCTTTCCCCTGCGCGCCTGCTGGTCGGTTTGGGACATCACGCAGGCGCTCAGGCGGTCGGCACAGACCAAGGCCCTCGAGAATTTCAAAATGGGCCTTCGCAGACGCGGCTCCAGCACGTCGATTTCCAGCTCCGAGACGCTTACCTCGGACACCTTGACCTCGGACAGCAACGCATACTCGTCGACCGTGAGCGAAGCCAGCGACGTGGAGCCCGAGCTCTACACCGACAACGCAGACGCCGATCGGGACCCCGTCATCCACGCCATCATCATTCCCAATTACAAGGAGGAAATGGACACGCTCAAGGAAACGCTCGATGTGCTGGCCTCGCACCCGCAAGCACACCTCTCGTACGATGTAAGTCATGCCCGCAAACCGTCTAGTGCCCTCGTCGACTGGGTGTGCTGCCCGTGGTTTCTCCTCAACCTGGCCGTGGCCGGTGGGGATGGGGGCTCCCGTCACGCGCCGGCTGCGTGTCTTGCACAAGCCGCAGTCTGGGCCAAGGTTTGCTGACTTGCCGCGCCAGATTTACCTCGGGATGGAACAGCGTGAGGCCAATGGCGAATCAAAGGCTCTGGCCCTGATTCAAGAGTTTGTCAAGAAATTCCGATCAATCGACTATGCTCTCCACCCTGCCGACATCCCTGGCGAATCCGCAGGCAAGGGCAGCAACCTGGGCTGGGCCGCGAGGAAGCTCAGCGCAAAGTATTCAATGGCAGTCCGGAAGAATGTCCTAGTCACTGGCATCGACGGTACGAGCGCCCTCCTCTCAAGTGCCTACCGTGCCGCGCCGTGTAGACGCCGTGCAACTCGAGGCTGTGGCTGGCCTCGCGCTGCCGTCTTCTCTCTTGCTGACTTCCTCCCGCAGCCGACAGTCACCTGTCGCCGAGGTACTTTGCCAACATCACCCTGATGCACCTGTCCCACCCGGAGACAGCGTCGACGACCCTGTACGCGGCGCCCATTGTCTTCGACCGCAACGCCCACGGCGTGCCCGCCATTGTCCGCGTCGCCGACATCCTGTGGTGCGCCGCCGGCATCTCGGGCCTCTATCGCGGCTCGTCCATTGCCCCACCGACGTCGGTCTACTCGCTGCCGCTGGAGTTGGTCGACCGCGTGGGCGGCTGGGACTGCGACGCCGAGGCGATTGGCGAGGACCTGCACATGTATCTCAAGTGCTTCTTTGCCCTCAACGGCAACCTGACGTGCCGCACCGTCCTGAGCCCCGTGAGCCAGAGCAACGTGACGGGCGGAGGCAAGGGCGGTATCCGAGGAACCATTGTCGACATGCAGGCCCGGTACAAGCAGGCCCTGCGGCACATGTGGGGTGCCCTGGACACTGGCTTTGCGCTGAGGAAGGCCGTTGAGATGTGGCAGGAGCGCAAGCACACGTCGAGGGGGTTCCGTCCTCTGCACCGCAGCCATGGCGACAGCCCGAACTGCTATTTTCCCGTCAACCAGCTCTCCGAGGGCAGCCTCGAGCAACCGAGCGAGAGCGGAGTCTTCTCGGACGTGACGCACGACACGCTCAAGGAGCCGCACTGGGAGCACATTTTTTACCTTTTCCACCGGTTGTTCGAGGCACACTTCCTACCCGTGCACATGACCATTCTGGTCCTGGCATCGGCGCTGTATGTCTGGGTGACGGACGGCACCGACGATGCCAACAACCTGGGCTGGATCTTTACCCTATGCAACATTTTGCGAACGCTGGGCTTCATGGAGGTGGCGTGCTACCTGTTCCTCTACGAGAGCTTCCACCGGATATGCGTCAAGACGCGCGAACGGGAAATGACCAAGGCGGGTCTCGCAGATGGCATGTGCTTTTCTCACCGATCCATCCGGAAGAACCTGCTCGACTACGTCTTGGTGCCGCTGGTGGCGCCGATTTACGGGGCGATTCCTTGCGCCCAGGCGGAGATATCCCACTTTTGGACGGTGGACTTGGTTTACACGGTCAGCAAGAAGGTGACGCGGCAACGAGCGAGGTCGTTTACAGCCGTCGACGACCTGGCATGAGGCGCCGCGAAGTGTTGTTTTCCCTCGCGCACATTTTTCTGCCAACTTGTTGGATCTGTCGGCCGCTCATCTGCGATTCAGGAAGGAGGAGCCTGGGCTTTGATTCACCACGACACATTTTTGCCCCCTTGGACGGGCACTGGAATTTTGCCGGGCGGTGCGCGGATTTCCCAGGCGCACCTGTATATAGACGGGTTTTGGACTTGTTCGCGCACGTGGTGGGCATAGCATCGGCATTGAACAGCATTTGTGAATATTGCGGCATGACTGGACTGGGTTTGCCTTGGGCGTGACGACAAGACGGGCGTTATGGGGCAAAGACGATAGGGCTAGATGTCCAAGGCCGGCCAACTACAATCGCTTTTTTTTTTCAGCACCGGAATTGGCACGAGGAGACGAATGGAAGAGGCAAGAGTCGCCGGGACGACAACGGGCAGGGGGGTGGAGGGGCGAAGGCTTGAAACGCACCGTTCCAACCAAAAGGGGCCGCCAAGAGGAGAGCTAGACGGCAGAAGGGGACGAGCACGAAGGGGGTGATGGCCGGGCGCAGCGCAGGACCGTGAGGGACAGGCGACGACAACACACAGACACCCTTTAATGTTGACTACATAATACCTAATATAAAAAAGAATACCATCAGGTCAGGCCGATGCTTGTATGTCGGCCAGGCTGATAAACGACGTGGCTGCCGACTGACGTATGCAGCAGAGAGTGCAGGGCAGGGAGGGCATCCAGCGTTACGGGTTGAGTTGGATGGAAGTGGACCAAGCCACATTGGATTCGCAACTCTCTGATGGACGCGCTGATGGACGGCCGGCTGACGGAGGATCCTTGTGTGGAGACGGGGGATCATGGAGGAGGAGGAGGAGGCGGGAAAGGAGACGGGAAAGGAGGCGGGAAAGGAGGCGAGGCCAGTGCCGGAAACAAAGGAGGAGCCAAGTCCAAGAATAAAGTTTGGTTTGCAGAGGAGAGCTGAAGATGACTCGCGTGGCTTGCGCTCGACGTTCCAGGTGTCGAGGGTTTGGCTTCTCTGCTTGCGCCTTGGGCGGGGGACGTGACTCGGGACAGACAGGGAGAGCTCTGCTCGTTTGGGAGTCGAGGCTTACCAACACCGGCACCCACCTGTATAGCAAGCGGTACGTGTGACGGATGTCCGGATATATGGAGGACATGTCGGCCCGGCAAGTGTTCGCAGCACCTGTACTCATCCGAGCCCCGGGCGGGGCCGGATATCGAGCCTCTCGTTACCCAATCAGACGGGGCCGGACGGATTGCCCACGCCGAAGCCGCGGCCCCGGGCTGGCGGGCACGTTGCCGACAGGCCGGGCGCGGCGGCAGAGAGCTTGACGGCGGAGCTGTTTCTCGTTTGCAAAGAGAATCGGGGATATATATCTTTGGACGGAACCCCCCCTTGGTTCCCGCCCTGTCATTGCCGTCATATCCAACCCAGCCACCATCATGTCCAACAAAGTCAGCATCGGAGTCTTCATCCCCAACGGGGCCCAGGCGCTCGACACGGCATGCGCCGACGTGCTGGGCGTCATGTCCAAGGAATACCTGTCGGCACTGCCGCCGGCGCTCCGGCTGCCTCACTTGATAGCCTTGGCGCCGCGCGTCGACATGGCCTACATCACGACGCCGTCGCAGGGCCGCGATATTCCGCTGACGTCGGGCATGGTGCTGCGGGCGACGCACGACTACACGGACCCAGATGTGGCGCCGGGCAGGCTCGACATAGTGATTGTGCCGGGGCCGGACCCGTCGAGCGAGTTTGAAGAGGGGGCGCTCGAGTGGCTACGGCGCCAGGCTGGCACGCCGGGCGTCGACGTCTTGTCCATTTGCACCGGCATCCTCGTCTGCGGCGCGGCGGGCATCATCGACGGCAGGGAGGCGAGCGGGCCGCGGGGGTTGCAGAGCGAGATTCGGAGGCGGTTCCCCAAGGTGAGGCTCGCGGGGGACCGGTATCGATGGGTGCGAGACGGCAACTTTTGGTCGAGCGGTAGGTTATCCGTCTGCACATGTTTGGCTTGGACGAGCATGTCGGCTCACTTGGTTGCAGGCGGCGTCACAAACGGCAACGACTTGATGGCGGCGTATGCCCGCGCCAGCAGCAAGCACTGGCCGTCGTCGATTGTCGAGCTGTGCCTCATGATGACAGACGTGGGCGACCGGGACCAGGTCTACGGGCAGGGGCATGGCACGATGATGGCCCGGTTTGGCTGGCTGCTGCTCAAGTCGTGGGTTGCCAGCTTCTTTTGCTCTGCGGGCGGCAAGGACAAGATCGGCTGAGCAGACGGACGTTGGATGAGGGAGGTGAGGTGGGCTTCCATTGAGGCAACAGAGGCGTTTGACTGATGAGTCTGGTTGGGTCTATCGCGGAGTCCAACTGCCATCAACTGGCAGCGATTCTATCAGGATATCAGGAAAAAATCTTCTTGCAGGGCTTCTTGTACTCACGTGTGGACGAGTTCGAGTTACCCTGTAGTACGAAGTAATATAGCTTATGCCGCGGGGCACAACTGTAAGCAAAGCTTTGCTGTAGCCAGGGGAACCTTTCTGCTTGTCGGGAAATGCGGTTAATCCCCGGGAGGAGACCCATCTAATAGCAGTATAGGATTTCAGCAGGAGCCCCGTTGGACAGGTAGCCAATAGACGCCTAGTATTTTTAGCCGGTTTAACCCCGGCCCTACTATTAGCCAATTAGCGCACTGAATTTTTCGACTCTATCCAATCATAGCGTGTTATTTCGCGGCAGCTAATGGCCGTACGAATACTTCGTTTTTATAGCAGGGGACCCTTACAACAAAAAAGCTCACTACATATATTAAGTAAGCAAAGCGGCTTGCCGCAACTTACACACATTCTGTGTTCTTCGTAGCGCAAAGCAAGCTTTGCTTAACGAATACGTACTTCGTAGAGGCCTTCTCCATCTCCACCGCTTAGTGGATCCAGGGTCCTTCTGGTTGCCGAGACACCGCCTGCATGCTCCGATACGCCCTTATCGCGCGACTTCATTCGCCTGCTGCACAGAGGTGGGGTCCCCGCAGCCTCGCCCCAGAAAAAAAAAGGAAACGAGGAAAAAAAAATTACATGTCCAGGTCCGCCTCCTCGTCGTCAGCCCAAAGTCTCTGTTCCTTTTTTCCCTCCTTCAACCTGCCGTTCCTCCGAGAAGCTCAACCTTGGACTTGCAAACCCCAGGCCACCCACGCGCACTCGTCCTGCTTCCTGCCCATTATCCCTCCACGTCTAGGCATCTCTTTCGCTTGGCCTGCTCTCCGCAATATCGCCTTTCGTCGAGCACGTCTTCGCCTCGTTGAGCAATCATGTCTGCTATTCCAGGCCCCGTCTATGGGCTCGAGGTCCAGCCTGGTGAGATGGTGGCCGCCGTGGACTTTCCCTCCTCTGTGAGCCATCTCCTCGTCGTTAGCTTGTGCTGTCTCGGCCATGCTCGTGGCTTCCGCCTCGAGTTGTCGCACGCCGGCCAGCCTTGTGCTGGTCCAGGAGTGTCCTAGGCAGAGAGGCTCAGTACTGACAAGCTTTCCTACCAGTTCCGCGTCACCATGGCCGCCCTGGATCCGACTGAGGAGCCCGAGGCCGACCAGGACGGAAATGTCCCCAACGTTCCCCGCTCCACCCTGCGTCTCATCAAGCGCGCCTTTCCCGGGGACGACGACGAGGACGACGACGAGGAGCTTAACGATGAGTACATGAGGGCAATGCTCGACGCGTCCGACGACGACGACGAGGAGGACGACGAGGACGAGCCCAACGGTGGCCCCAGCGACCCTGCCAAGGCCAAGAAGCAGAAGCAGGCCGCCGCCATCAAGAAGCTCCTGGAAGCCACGCAGGGCGAAGACGACGACGACGACGATGAGGACATGGAGGACGCCAAGCCCAACGGTGTCACGGCAAAGGGAAAGGGCAAGGCCAAGGCTGTCGAAGACTGCGACGCCGACTGCGACGCCGACTGCGACTCCGAAGAGGGTCCTGATCTCGAAAACTTTGTCGTCTGCACTCTGGACACGGAGAGGGTACGATCCCCCTTGACACATGCCCGTGTGTAAATACTTACTAACATGCAACCGCAGAACTACCAGCAGCCTCTCGACATCACCGTCAACCACGACGAAAAGGTCTGCTTCGTCGTGACGGGCACCCACACCGTCTACCTCACCGGCAACTACATCATGGATGATGTTGATGACGACAGCGACGACGATGACGACTATGACTCCCCCGACGAGCTCGACTATGCCCTGGGCGAGGACGCCAGTGGTGACGAGAGCGATGAGCTCGATGACCTCAAGAACCCTCGTGTCACCGAGGTCGAGTCAGAAGATGAGGAGGCGCCCAAGCTGGTCGAGGCCAAAAAGGGCAAGAACAAGCGCCCCGCCGAGGATGTCGTCGAGAACCTCGACGATCTGATTTCCAAGTCTGGCGATGCCAAGCTCTCCAAGAAGCAGCAGAAGAAGCTCAAAAATAACAAGGGCGAGGCCGTCAGCGCCGAGGACAGCAAGAAGGACAAGAAGGTTCAGTTTGCAAAGGACCTCGAGCAGGGCCCCACTGGCTCCGCCGACAAGGCCAAGCCGGGCGCTAAGGCGTCGGTCGGTGTAAAGGTTGTCCAGGGCGTGACCGTCGACGACCGCACTATCGGCAACGGGCGAAAGGTCAAGAACGGCGATAGCGTCGGCGTCAGGTACATCGGCAAACTGGCCAACGGACAGCAGTTTGACGGTACGTGCCGCTATTCCTTTCGAGCACGTCCAGGCGTCGCTCCGTGGCATGGCTAATTCCTTCTCGCAGCCAACAAAAAGGGAAAGCCCTTTTCCTTCAAGGTCGGCAAGGGCCAAGTCATCAAGGGGTGGGATGTTGGCATCGTTGGCATGGCTATTGGCGGCGAGCGACGCCTGACCATCCCCGCGAGCCTCGGCTACGGCTCTCGGGGCATGCCCGGCATCCCCGCCAACAGCCAGCTGACGTTTGACGTCAAGCTACTGGAAATCAAATAAGACGTTTTCTTTGTGTGTTCGAGCTGAGGGCGTACCGCACTATACCCACCCAGCCGGGTCCTCGCCGCGAATCCGTCTAGTCGAGAGATGAGCAGCGAGTAGCGTGAGGCCTCTGACTTCAGGGGCGCTCTCTCTGGCCAGGCGATGCTGAGCGGACTCGGGCCCGCCACTTACCATCGCCGGGCTGACTCCAAGATGGTCTCAGGCTGGAGGGGATGCGCACTTGGGGAACCCGCATCATGGCATGGGCTGGAGTGGCGTGCATAGATGATAGACTCCCCGTACGATCTTGTCTACTCGTTATTACTGCGGATGCCATCGCAGGTAGTCAAATTTTTTCTCTCCTTTGTCGGCGTATCACGCTGGGTAAAAGCTTTCTATCTACATGTTTTTGCGTTGATGGTGTCGAATTGAGCTCCCTTGCAGCTGCGAGGAGAGAGGAATTCGGGCCTCTGTCTCTTTCCTCGGTGACTGAGTCTCTCCGAGGCATCAAGTGCGATGACGTAGTGCCTCGTTGCAATGATGTTGGACAGAAGGAGCCAGGCAGGGCAAGTCCTAACCGCTTCTCAACCTCCCCCCCCCCTCCTTTCAGACTCGCCCTCGCACCGAGCATCCGTGGACCTCAGCTTCAGGCACTTGTCCCGCGAGCATCCCTGGACCTCAGCTTCAGGCATTTGTCCCGCGAGCATGCTTATTAG
Organism: Ophiocordyceps sinensis; assembly: GCA_012934285.1. NCBI lineage: Eukaryota > Fungi > Ascomycota > Sordariomycetes > Hypocreales > Ophiocordycipitaceae > Ophiocordyceps > Ophiocordyceps sinensis. The sequence goes on from JAAVMX010000003.1 coordinate 15,048,819, forward strand.
GGTATCGTCATTCATTCATTAAGATATCGACATATCAGCTTCAGCTCCGCCATCGGGGCATCTCATGCTGCGGCTCGTCCAGCGTCGACTGTCGCCTGAGCAAAGATGAGTCCCGGGCTCCTCAACAAGCGAGGCTGTCCACTGCTGGAGCCGACGCCCCCAAACACGGATCTGGGAGATCGCACGGGCTTGTGTGACTTGAAAATCGGCCGCCGAGGTTCAAGGGCCTGGTCCGAGATCCGGGCCGCGATCAAAGGCCTTGGGCGAAGCGGCCGTAGTGGTCAGTGCCCTCGACGCTGCCATCAACCAGAGTTTATGCTGACGACTCGAGAGGAGTCACAGATTCCGAGAGCTCCACTGTCCTCGCGTTGAAGGCTGGCAGAACTCAGCCGGCGAAAAGAAAGGGCAAAGGCGTTGTTCGCGAGGAACTCAAGGGTGCCGCAATCCCGCCCACGCCAAAGAACAAGGGGGCAGCGCCAAAGGGCTTGGTCAATATGCTTGGCTTTCACTCTGGCTTCGACTCGAGCGCGACAGTGGTGCTTCGGGGGTCGCCCTTGAAGAGGAGAAGCTCTCTCCACGCCCTCGCCATCGTCCGCTCCGACCGTTCGAGTGAGCCGGCAAGTTCGGCGTCTTCTGACGGGAGCAGTAAGCTGTCGACGGTGGGGAACGATTCCACGAGGAAGACGTCGATCGACTCTCGCTTCTCGGACGCCACGCTCATGAGAGAAAGCTCCAAGAGGCGCCGTAGCCGGAGGAACCACTGGTCGAAATCCAGTCCTGACGGCGGCACGCTGCAGAAAATTGACGAAAGCGCGTTCCAGGCGCAGCCCACCGTCCTCACGGTGGAGAGAGCAGCCGCTGCAAAGGTCTTTCTGGAAACGCACTACAACGAGCTCCTCAACAGGCCGGATACTCGGAGCTTGCGACGCCAGTACCTCGAGTCGCAGCTCTATTATAGTCCGCATCTGACGCTCGACCAGAAAGAGGCCATCCGTCTGTCCTTTTTCCAGCAAGAGTCATGCCATGTCCGAGAAGCGCGGGCACTCAAGGCGCAGTCTCTGTCCTCTCTGACAGACAGGGGCTCGGCCCCCAATGCTGACAGATATCAGTCTCTCAAGGTTCTGGGCAAAGGCAGCTTCGGGGTCGTGAAGCTGGTCCGAGAGAGGCCCGATCCCGGCTACGCTTGTGCGAAACAAGTCTTTGCAATGAAGGTGATTCGAAAATCAAACATGATACGCTACAGCCAAGAGGGTCACCTACGAGCCGAGAGGGATTTTCTTGTGGCCTCTGAAGGCTCCACCTGGTTGGTGTCATTCTAGAGCTGGAAGCTCGGTGGCCAAAGAGTTTCGGCTGACGTGTGCGCAGGATCGTCCCCCTGATTGCCAGCTTTCAAGATCCGAAGAACCTCTACCTGGTAATGGAATACATGCCAGGAGGCGACTTTCTGGGGCTCCTGGTTCGCTCCGATATCATGCATGAGTCGATAGCCCGCTTCTACATTGCCGAGATGATTCTGGCCGTCGAGGAGGCGCATCGTCTGAGGTTCATCCATCGCGACATCAAGCCCGACAACTTCCTCATCTCGGCCTCGGGCCATCTCAAGATCTCCGACTTTGGTCTTTCGTTCGACGGTCATTGGTCTCACGACGCCTCGTACTACGGCTGTCAGCGATACTCGCTCCTGCAGAGGCTGGGGATCCGCGTCGACGGGGACGCAAAGGACAAGGAGAGGCACGAGAATATCTCGACACAGCTTCCGTGGCTGCAGTCGATGAGGGAAGTCTTGCAGCGGCACGACCTGCAGGCCGAGGCCGGCCCAGACGACCTGCAACGTCTGCTGGAATGGAGAAACACGTGCGGCAATCGTGTCACGGCCAATTCGGTGGTTGGAACCAGTCAGTACATGGCGCCCGAGGTGATTCGGGCCTGTCGAGGCACTGAATACGACGGGAGATGCGATTGGTAGAGCATTGGCATCATTCTGTACGAGTGTGTCTTTGGGCACACGCCCTTTTTCGACGAGAGGGGCCGAAAGGAGACAAAGGAAAACATCACGGTGAGTTTGCCATTGACGGACCTCGATGGCTCCCGAGGCCTTGTCTTACCGAAGCACAGAATCACAGGCGGCACTTTTTCTTTCCACGCAGGCCCGTGGTGAGCGACAAGTGCAAGGACTTGATCAATCACTTGATACAGGAAAAGGAGGTGCGTCTTTGCTCAAAGCAGTATCACATCATGGACCGCCACCAAATGAGCACGAGGCGTCCCATGGATTGCTTTGGCAGGTTTGTCTTTCCCAACGATGCCGAGGACATCAGGGCGCATCGATGGTTTAAGCACTTTCCCTGGGACCGCATTCACACCATCAGCCCGCCCTTTGTGCCCAACATTGCCAGCATGGAAGACACGCATTACTTTGACGAGTCGGAGCCAATTGAGAGCCTCGCAGACTCGTCGTGCCCGCCCGTCGAGGTGTCGTCAGACGAAGTCAGGAGGATTCTGCACGACTACCCAGCCTTTGTGCAGAACATGGCCATAGACATGATTGCGGACCCCCTAGACTCGGCGAAGCTGCGCAGCCGCGACGACAAGATTGAAAGAACGTCGAGGCTGTCAATCCACGAGAGGGACATGCTCAAGCACTTTATCCGCGTGTACGCGCAGAAGGAGCCTAGGCGACCGAGAGACATATTGCTGCGCGACGAGAGCACCAAGGACGTGGTCATGGAGGTGAGGAAGAAGACGGCCTTTATGGGCTACACTTGGAGGCGGATGAGGCCGGGCGGCTACACGCTACCTACCCAGGTTGACTGGCTGAGCCAGACCAACCATGTCGCTGGTTCAGGGGCGTGGACGAACAGTCATTGATTGGTAGCCACGGCTGACGGCCGTGGCCATTGTTGCTTGGGTACGAGTTACATAAGAGTCGGTCAAGAAGTCGGGATAGCAGACTGGGAACGGTACGGCATACAGGAAACAGAAATAGACCGCATTATCAGGCCGATGTGTTCCATGTCTGAGCGAGCGGCTAGCTGAGGGATACTTGGGTTTACACGTAGTGCGGCACTGGCCAGGTGATTATGTTTATTTTGCTCCAGGCCCAGACGGGACGAGCGTCAAGTTGTTTGGAAGATTATCAACTGCAGGGGCAGTGGCGGCGAGGGCAGCCCGCCTTGCGTTGCGAACCTCCCACTCAAACTCGTGGAGGCTTCTGATCTCAGACGAGAAGAAGAGCAGGGCGAGCAGGCCGTCGACGAGGCCGGTGGCCAGGGTGAGGCTGGCGAGGAGCATGAGCAAAAAGGCGACGAGGTTCCGGGGGCTGAACCACACGGCGACGAGGCAGGCGGCCCAGACGACGAGGGAGGCGTAGCAGTGGAGGGCGCGCCAGCGGCTTTGCTTGCGCTCACGGGCCGTGTAGGCGCGCGTCATGTCGAGTATTTCGTCGTAGGCGGAAAGGGGGAGGCTCGTGTCGTGGTCGTCGAAGTAGCTGAGCTGGGCGTCGTAGTGGGCGGGGCCCCGCTCGGGGCCCTCGGGCTTGTGGCGGCGGAGGGTGGCCTGGACGGCAAAATGGTCCGACAGGGAGACGTGGAGGTCCGGATGGCGGTCCGTCAGGGCGACCGAGGCCGACTCGACGACCCAGCCGTCGGCCGTGGAGGCGAAGATGTAGTCGAGACGCTTGCCGCGGGGGTCCTGGGCGTCGGGGTCCACGGGGCAGGCGTGGCCGGCACGCAGCCTGTTCTGGCAGTTCTTGGTCCAGCGCCAGGTGTTGTAGAGGCTGTCGCTCGTCGCGCCGTTCTCGCCGAGGTTGAAGTCGGCCGAAGGCACGGGGCGGTTGCGGGCGGCCTCGGGCGGGTGGTCTGCGGGGCCGAGAGAGCTGTGCGGGTGCAGGAGGCGCCAGACGTCGCGGACGGGGGCGCGGGCGGTGATGATGCGGTGAGCGAGCGAGAGGGGCAGCATGTTGAAGTCGCCGAGGGCGATGACGAGGTGGCGGCCGTCGGCGGCGAGGAGCTTGGCCATGTGCCAGGCCTGGGCGGTGCGGTGGCAGACATACGAGTCGTCGGGCTCCTTCTCGTAGGGGGCATGGGTCTGGGCGAGGGGAGGCGTGAGCTGGCTTGGCTGCGGCTCGGCTCGGCTGGGCCAGAACTCACATGAGTGTTCAAGACGCGAATGACGTGGTCCGGATCGGGCCCGACGCGGAGGGTGGCACAGGCAACGCCCTTGCCAACATACCAGTCACCCCTCCAAAAGGCCGTGGGCCGCCCGTTGAGCGGGTACTGAACCATGGAGCTCTCCTGTATGGGCCAGCGGCTGAAGATTGCGAGGCCGGCGCCCCAGGGCCCGGCGTGGTAGAACTTGGCATGGGGCAGGCGGTGACGGAGCTGGCGGCGGACGGTGCGGAAGTCGTCCTTGACCCAGCACTCTTGCAGGCAGACAATGTCCGGCGGCGGGTCGAGGGCGGCGAGGCGACGGCCTATCTCGGCGAGGCGGGGGGCGCGCAGGGCCGAGATGTGGAGGAGGCCCCAGCAGTTGAGGGTGACGAGGTTGAGGTGCTCGGGGGGGCCCGAGGCGGCGTCCTGTTCGTGCTGGGGGGGGCCGTCGCTGTCATCATCTTGGCCCTTGTCGTCATCATGGCTGCCGCCGCCGCCGTCGTCTTGGTGGCGAGGCATCAGGGCAAGGGGGTGGTTAGGCAGGACAGGCGATGGGCACGGACCGGTGGACTCCCTGCGTCCAGTGTTCCCCTTGTTCCGGATGACTTGCCGCGGTTGGCGATGAGGCGTCTTTGGGCGCCCGTGTTTCCTGATCGAGCTTCTCACGAGGGCGTCTGTTGGGCGTTGTCATTTTGGGGGCAGGAAACGGGTGAACATGTTCACTCACCGTATGTCACTCCCTCGCCTCAACATTCGACGATGGAGGGTGAGGAGCAGTTGATTGTTCGAATAAAGAGGGCACCTTCCCGCGTGACGTTGGCCCATCCCGGCTTATACAGGCCTGGTGGTAAAGGGTAGCCCGCCTACCCTACACAACCAAGGCACTAAGTCTACAGCGGGAAACCGACATTCCCTGCAAGTGCATATTGCTTATAGTGAAATCCTTATAGTGGTGCTTTGCCGTATCGGAAATAAGTGCGCCGCCATGCAACGATTCGGCCCAAGCAAGCTCCTCTACTTCGTATACCCAGCAGTGATGCTTTGGTAAGGCGAGATGGACTTGAAGCCACGCGTGAATAACCTGTGCTCGACCATGTCAACCGACAAGCGCCGACGCCATCCGTTCAAGACACAACCGTCACCGACTCGATCCAGGGCCATTGGAGACAAACACCGAGATGATGGCGGCGTATGCAGCAGAGACAATCATCATCTCCAGGTTGGACGCCCTCAGCGTCACCGACACGATGCCCGCCAAGGCCACGACAAAGGTTGAGACAATGGCAATCTGGACGCCTTTCCGCGGCTCCTGCGACAGGGTGGCAAGGGGGATTATCAGAAACATGGCCGTCAAGGCCGCCACCAGGATGCGGGAGATGGCATCGGCGATGAGCGTCGAGTTCTGGGACGACCAGTAGCCCTTGGTCCGCGCCGGAGCCGTGCGAGTAGTCGTGTGTTCAATGTCGCCTTGGGCAGACTTGCTCATCCTCAGGTATCGACACAGCCGGAGGAGCCGGTGGATGGAGCGCTGCAGCGGATCCTGTCGGGTCCGGGGCCTCTGGTCCACCCTGAGAAGCCTGGTCTTGTACATCTCGTGCAGAGACAAGTCTGTTCTCATGCCGCACTGTTGTTCGTCGTCGAGGAGCGAGAAGGTGTCCATGGACATGATGGTGCTGAAGGAGATGATGGCCTCGTCTGCTCGGGCGTTTAGTATTTAGTATGATTTTCCCCGACAGCCTAGGAGTCGCCGTCGCCTACCGTACTCCTTCAGTAGCCGGCGAATCTTGTCTATAAGCTCCCTCGAGACCTCCTTTTCTACCACAGGGGGCGTTTCATCTCTCCGGGCATGCCTCAGTCCCAGCCTGTCAGCCGCCGACGGCTCAATGTTCAAGCCAAGGCCGAGCTGGTAGATGAGACGATCGATGTCGGCAATCTCGGCTTCGAGATAGCGCAGATTGATCAGATGGGCCGTCTTGAAACGGCGGAAGCCATGGAGCGTGAGGTTGCTATCCGCTGTGCTGGCCTGCCAATGGCTCGAGAACTGGTCTCCCAGGCTTGCGCTTTGCTGAAAAGACGCCATTCGGGGACTCGACTATAGTCCAAGGACTAGAGTACGAGTTAGAGGCACAAGTCAGAGCTGGTCAAGACATTAAATACATCCAAGCGGGCAATGAGGCATTTCACATTTCAGACCCCAACCTGGCTTGTTGCTGAGACGCCCAGCCTGTCGCACAAAGCCAATGAGCGTTGGCCACGTCGTGACATGCAGAGGCGGTGCCCGGGTTTCGGCAAAAGCCCTCTCCAGCCTCGCCACTCGTTTGCCCTGTTCTCGCAGCAGATGATGCTGGTATACCTGGCTGCCTAGCCTACCCCTGTCCGTGGGCTTTGGGGCCGATACGGTACCTACAGCTCCAAGCGAGACTGAAGGGAAGGGAATCGTCTGTTGAATGCGCAGTCAGCCCGCTCAATCTAGCAACGTTGACTGACACCTCCGGGGGGGGGGGGGGGGGGGGGGGGTCACCTCGTTGAACACCTACCTGCTCACCATCGACGCCTTTTGCCTCGAAACGAGAGGCATCAACGAGAGGCGTCAACGAGAGGCGTCAACGCGTACGAGCAGCGCCAACGAGCAGCTGGCTGACACTGGCGAAGCAGTCACTAAACGTGTGATTAGAGAAGAAGAAAAAGGGGCTTTGCCGCAGCTACCTTGGCTGCCGGACCAGACCGTCTGGTCCCCCCTGGGCGAATGGGAAAGGTTATCAAACAGACTAGTCAAACCACGCCGCCGCAGATGCCATCCCTACCATCCAACACATCATCGTCACATCGAGCTTACCACTTGGTCCGGCTGCCGCCTCAACATGCCTCATCGGGCCAAACACTCGGGTCCATTCCGTGATGCATCTACTGAGTCGTCAGGCTGTGTTCCGGCCTTGCCAGGCTTGCTGACCGCCCTACGTGGTCGTTACTGCGTACAACCCATTGTTGTGGTGGCGCAAACACCCTTTCCTACCCTCGCACTGAGTCGGAAAAAAAAAACAGCAAAGCACACGAGACTCGACGTCTTGACCCTACTCCCCAGCTGCCCCACTCCATTCGTCCAGATATCGCCACGGTGTCGCTCGTGGGCTAGATGCGATGCTTCTCCGATTCTGTCACGAGTCAGTCTCGTGCTCTTCATCATCCGTGTCAGTTTTCTTCATACCCAGGCGAGAGTACAGCAAGTACAGCGCCATCCGGTTACACTCTTCGGTGCCTGTAACCGTGACGAGGCGTTCGTTGCTGCTGTCCTGAGGCTCGTTGATCTTGATCACACTGCCGCTCAGCTGTCGGATCTCGTTGATTTTTTGGCCGCCCTTGCCAATGATGGCCCCGACCATGTCGTTGGGGATGTAGATCTGCTGGGTAATGGGACCACCGGGCATACCAGCGTGCATCGGTTGGCCTTGCGGGCCTCCTCCATGCGGCTGCGGCCCGCTGTGATGGGCCATGTGCGGCTGGGCATGAGGGCCAGCGCCGTAGGCCGCCGTCTGGGCACCATAGTGGATCGGCATGGCCGGGTTTGGCTGCGCAGCTCCGTGCGGATACTGCTGCGCGTAGGGAGCGGCCGGCATGTGATGGGGGGCGCGTCGATCCTGGTGACGACCGTAGTTCTCGGGGCGACCAAAATGGCCGCCGGCCGGCTGAGGGGAGTACGGGACAACCTGCATGCCGCCTGGAATCGATCCAGCAGGGGCACCGCTGCGAGTTGCATAGGCGGACGCGGCGGGGCCACCGAACCGCTCGTTGAGCTGCTCGAGCAGAGTGCTACCGACGTAATAAGTTGCAATGTGGACTGCGTCCGCGACCCCCATAACGACGAGAGAACGCTCACTCGACATGGGAAGGCACGAGTCTGAGGCGTTGAGTCGAGCACCCGACGCGTCCTGAATCTCCTTGATCCGGGCACCACCCTTGCCAATGATGGAACCAATGAGGATATGAGGAACGAGAAGGCGAAGGGGATACGTCTTGGAGGCCGTGGTAGATTTTTCATTGAGCGGCTCATTGTTGAGAGTTCGAATGATGAGGCCAAAAGCCTACATGTTTCAGTTAGTAGGAATTATCAAGAACAAAAAGGCTCGCCCCCGGGCATACCTTGGCAACAGCATCAACGATACCGCTCACAGTCAGGATGCGCTCGACGGCTCCCTTCTGGTAGTCGCTCACGGTGCACTTGGCACCCGACATCTTTCGGATGTTGGAAACATTCTCGCCACCTTTGCCAATGATGGTGGCGGCCTCGGGGCTCGAAATAACGGCACGGATATGGATCCAGGCAGTCTCGTCATTGGTTGCGGCAGAGCTAGCACCTGCCTCGGAGCCGATGGCCACCGAGGGCGTTGCAATGGTGGCAGCTGCGGCGGCAGGGGCAGTGGTGCCGGATTGATCCGACTGAGCGCCATTTGAGCCATTGTTGCTGTTCTGAGCGGGAACGTCAATGGCGATCTCGGCAGCCTCGGCCTCGTCGTCATTCTTGGAGACCTTGTCGAGGGCAGGGCGCTTGGCATCAGGCTGATCGGTGGCGCGCGAGGGCGACGACGCCTCCTCAAGAGGGCGTTTCGCCGACTGAGTGGGCTGTGGGGGCGAAGCAGACATTCTGGTAGACGCGCGTATTTGCTCACGTCTCGTTGTCGTAGTCCCTCGAAGTTGTGTGTTGGTTGTCACGGGCCGTGTGGCAGGTTGACGGCTGGCTGAACGTGGCGGTGGTAAAGAAGTCTTCTATTCTCGTCCTATGTACACCTAGGGGGTTTTCGAAAGAAAACGGGCTGGTGTAGTGACGAGATTGCTCGAACGGAGCCTTCCTGCAAACTCGTGAAGTGGCTTGACTGGCGTCGCGGAGACTCGGGTCAAGGTAGTGCTTGTCAATGGTGGTAGACGGGTTGCGGTGGGAGAGAATGGCAACTGCTCAGACGCTGCAGCACTTGTTCTGTAGACGTGACGTCCAAGTGCCAGAGCTTTCCTTGGGAGGACCAAGTCGCGATGGAGACTTGAGGTATGTGCGAGAATGGAGGCTGCGGAGTTGGTGGTGGACAGGACGTGAAGCGGTCGTGACTGGGGTTTGAGATCTTGGGCGAATAGAACGTGAAGAGGTAAGCAACAGGAAGGATGAGGATCAGACGCCAGCTCGAAAGCAAACCTTGGCTTGTTCTGTTTTCCGGTGAGCCGCGCTCCAGGGTACGGCCAACGGCGCTCGTCGCGGGTGACAAAGAGGCAAAAGCTTGCAACTCTGCAGCTGGCGGCGGGCGAGGCTGATGATTTTGGTTTCTTTTTGTGCAGAGAGAGCCTTGGACCAAAGTGGGCCGTCGATGAAGAGACGCGGCGACAGTGCGCGGAACCAACGTGCGAGCGGAAAGGACACGGCCTGGAATCAGGCTGAAAGGGGCCGAGAAAGCGAGAAAGGGCCAGCAACGAACGCAACAAGAAGGGAGTGGCCTGTTGCCGGCGGTGACAGGAGGTCAAAGTAGGAAGGTGATGATCTTGTTGGTTTGAGGCGCGCGTCGCGGCAGTCTTTGCAGGAGAGAGGAGTGGGCGAGGCCTGTTGAAGGTTCGGAGGTGAGAGGTGGAGAGGGCGGAAATTCAGAGCATGGTGCGGCCTGCATGAGGTCTGTGTGAATGCTCACTGTGCAGCCACGTCACGTGTTTTTGTCAGCTGGCGCGAGAAAACTTGCATCTGGTTGGTTGTGCAGGTCCCGGGGGAATCGATATGCACTGTGCAGGGGGTATTCGTACAGATACGTAGCACATTCATCAATGACCCAATTGATAACGCACCCAGCTTCTCAACCTGGAGCTCAATTGAAAAGCCGTGGAGAATACGAAGTACGAGTTACATACAAACCAGGTGGCACATGCAGGCAAGGTATCAGGTACCAGGTACTTGAGCATCCCGCGACACCCCACCGTAATTACAGAGAACGCTCCTCAGTTTCCGACTCTCTTGCCTTAGCAAACGTCATGGACGCAAATCCACGCGTCTCCGAGGCAGACGTATATGCCGCCAATCTTGACTACACGCTCAAAGAGCTTCAAAGAAAGATCGATGAGCACCAAGCGGAGCTCCAACGGGTGAGCCCCAACGATCCTGACCGGGCCACCGCGTTGCCGTGACTGACAGGAGAGACTGCATAGATGCGTGCTGGCACCGATGAGGACACATTCCTTACCCCCGAGTCACAGGCGGCCGTCATCAAGGCGGCACTGGAGGAAATGACAAACTCGGAGCCCTTCTTGCCTTCTCCCGGCTCCGTTCTCCCCGCCCTCGTGGCCTTGCGCAGGACTCACCAGACGATTGTGGAATCAAATGTTCACCTCGACTCGCATAGCCCCGATAAGGAGCGAGCCCAGAGGCAGCTCGAATCCGACCGCGCCATCCTCAAGGACCAGCAACTCCTAGCTGATGCCCTCAACGCCAGATTACAGTCTTTGCGGCATCAGCTCCAGGCCCAAGCCGACGTCTCGCCCGAGGACGGCGCCAGGAGCCAAATCGGGGAGCTCGAGGCCAAGGTGAGCATTTACGATGCCCGGACGGCGAGGCTGATGAAGTCGCTGCTTGCCTTTATCCAAAATCACTTGGCCGCCATGCTCGCGGCCGAGGAGCTTGGAGGGCCCATTGTTGGCAGCGCCATGGACATTGATCCCCAAGACCTCATTACCGGTTTCAACGCGCAGGGAAGGCCCAGCAAGGTCAAGAGCGGCGCCAACAGCCGGGAGAAGCGACAGCGTCGCATTGATGAACTCTGGGGCACGGCCAACGAGCAGGCCGAGGCCACCGACGACAACGAGGTCGCGGCGGCAGGGAGGGAGATGCAGCGTCTGACTGAGGAGCTCCTCAACGCGCTCGTCGAGGCCCAAGGAGACAACTCGGCGTCGTACGTGAGGCTGACCCGGGAATCGGCCGCCGCGAGGTTTCTCGTCAGGTCAAAGGTGGCCCAGTTTGACCTCAAGGATGCAAGCAGGCTAAGGCTCGTTGACTTTGGCCGCGAGCTTGAGAG